>BSYR01000021.1:18757500-20035000 GCA_030270665.1 Hibiscus trionum | reverse complement strand
CCGTATTCTGCCACTAAAGCCGGAGCAGAGATGCTGGTGATGGCATATGGGCTGCCTGTGATAACTACTAGAGGGAACAATGTTTATGGGACGAATCAAATCCCTGAAAAACTGATTCCCAAGTTTATCTTATTGGCGATGAAAGGAAAGATTCTTCCGATCCACGGGGATGGATCGAATGTGAGAAGTTATCTCTATTGTGAGGATGTTGCAGAGGCCTTTGAAGTCATTCTACATAGAGGTGAAGTTGGGCATGTTTACAACATAGGCACAAAGAAAGAAAGGAGAGTGGTTGATGTGGCCAGAGATATTTGCAGGCTTTTCGACTTGGACCCCGAGAGCCATATTAAATTTGTGGAGAATCGTCCTTTCAATGACAAGAGATATTTCTCGGATGATCAAAAGCTGAAAAGCTTGGGATGGTCTGAAAGGACCACTTGGGAGGAGGGCCTCAAGAAGACTATGGAATGGTATGTTAGCAACCCCGATTGGTGGGGCCATGTCTCTGGTGCATTGCTACCCCATCCAAGGATGCTTATGCTGCCTGGAATCGAAAGGCAGTTCAATGCCCCCGATACCAGCAACTTGGATTCGGCTCCTGTGGCGAATAAATTCAGTCAAAACAAGATGTTGGTTCCATCTCAAAAACCATCTCTCAAGTTTTTGATTTATGGCAGAACAGGTTGGATAGGGGGACTTCTGGGGAAGCTATGTGAGAAACAAGGCATATCTTTCGAGTATGGAAAAGGGCGTTTAGAGAAACGTTCACAGCTTTTAGCTGATATCCAAACTGTTAAGCCAACCCATGTTTTCAATGCAGCCGGTGTGACTGGTAGACCAAACGTCGATTGGTGTGAAACTCATAAGCCCGAGACAATAAAAACTAATGTTGTCGGTACATTAACCTTGGCAGACGTTTGCAGGGAACATGGCCTCCTAATGATCAATTATGCTACCGGTTGTATCTTTGAATACGATGCTACTCATCCTCTAGGAACCGGAGTCGGTTTCAAGGAGGAAGATAAGCCCAATTTCACCGGTTCTTTCTATTCCAAAACCAAAGCCATGGTATGCAATCTTAATCCAACACCCTTTGAGGATCCATTGATGCATGTTTCAAACTTTTCTATTGTTCTATGACAGGTTGAAGAGCTTCTGAGGGAATTCGACAATGTATGCACTCTCAGAGTCCGGATGCCTATATCGTCCGATCTCAGCAACCCAAGGAACTTCGTCACAAAGATAACAAGATTCAACAAGGTGGTTGACATTCCCAACAGCATGACAATATTAGATGAGCTTCTACCGGTTTCAATCGAGATGGCGAAAAGGAACTTGAGGGGGATATGGAACTTTACAAACCCCGGTGCTGTGAGCCACAATGAGATTCTGCAAATGTACAAGGCCTACATTGACCCAAACTTCAACTGGGTTAACTTCAGCTTGGAAGAACAAGCCAAGGTCCTTGTTGCAGCAAGGAGCAACAATGAGCTGGATGCATCCAAGCTCAAGGAGGAGTTCCCTGAGATACTGTCTATCAAGGATTCACTCATCAAATATGTGTTTGAACCCAACAGGAAAAACTCTGCTTGGGGACTGTCAATGTAAGAACCATAACTACAAGTGTTTGAAGCCATCTCTGCTGCATTCTCATGGTTGGTTACATGATCATCAATTACTTCACAGTTCCAATCTTTTCTTTCTTTCTATTTTCAGTCCTCATCCAGGTGTTTTTGTTTGTTACTATAATAATTTGGCCATTGTCTGAGGTGCTTTGTTATCATTATAGAGTTATTGTGGCCCATTCAATAAATTCCCTTTACACTTTTATTCCTACTTTAATGCTGTACTCATAGCATTCAAATCACTGTGCTCCCACATGTTCGGGATTTATTATTTTACAGTATTATTGGGCTCGGTTCGGGCTCGAGGCTCGCCGACCTCGAAATTTTAGGCTCGAGTTCAGCTCGAAAATAATACTATTAGGCTCGGCTCGGCTCAAAATAAACAATTTTACTATAATTTCTTTTATAAAAGATGAGGCCTCGTTAAAAGCCTCTTTTATAACCAACACTGAAACGAGCTTTTCGAACATATTCACGTGCTTTTCGAGCCTGTTCACGAGCTTTTCGAGCCGAATTTGGGTCGGCTCGGCTTGTTAAGATTTCGAGCCGAGCCCGAACTTGAGTCCGAGTCGAGCTCATTCAAGCCGAACTTTGATTGAGCCGAGCCCGAGTAACTCGCGAGCAGGTCAGACTCATTATTACCCCTGGCAAGGGCGGATGTATGTAGGGGCATGGTGGGTCATGTGACCTACCATTAATTTTTGGAGTAAACTACAACAGAGGTGACTCAATTATGGGTAATGTTATATTTGGGTCATTCAATTTTTAAAAGTTACGTTTGAGTCACTCAAATATAGGTAACGTTACATTTGAGTCACTCAAATATGGGTAAGGTTACATTTCGGTCACTCAATTATGAGTAAGGTTACATTCTGGTCACCCTTCATACTTAAAAAAATTATTGCTACAAAAATTACATTTGGGTCAATCCTCAAATGCTCGAACTTTTGATAACCTTTGTCTTTGAAACTCGGAAGAACTTTTACGATATCACACTTATCTCTATAGACGTTCTATTCGACAAGAAAAAAATGGTTAATCTCGAATTTCTCTACTCATCCCTTTATCAATTCAACTTTCTTGTCGCTTTTATCAATTGGGGATTGTTATTACTTTTTTAATTCTTTTTTCAAGTTGAGAGATTTCTTTAACAAAATGCTCCTTTTATGCTTATTTAATCTATTATAGTTAAATTAATTGTCTAGAGAAATTCGAAGCCTTAAACATCTAGATAAGGTAAATAAGTGAACCACTAAACTTAAATTATTAGATCCGCCCCTAACTCCCGGTAAAGACAATGATCATTTTTCCTTAGATTTGAGAATTCAGGATCATTTTTCCTTAGATTTGAGAATTCAGTGCATTTGGCAATTTTATCGGTTCCAAATTTGTTCCACTATTCCACCACCGGTAAACATCTCTATATTTTTTTCTTAATGATTATTTTTAAACCCTAATATATGTAAATGAAAATTAGATTCTATTAAATTATTATTATTATTATTATAAAAAATATTATAACACATTATATATATATAATAATGTTCATGTTGTAAAAAGATCTATATTATATTAAAAAAATTATTGTTTCATTATAAAAAATAATGTGATATATATAATGGATGAGTCTACCACGTGCGACGAACACCGACGAACACCACTAATGATGAACACCGATGAACACCATTAAATTAATTAATAAAGATTTAAAATTTCAAGGACCCATCATACAATTAATAATTATTTTTAAAAATTTAATTAAATTATTTTTTATATATATTAAAATTTTATTTTTTTAATAAGGGTAAACTATATATTTAGTATCTCACTTGTCTTTGTATTTTTATTGAACCCTCATTATTTAAATATTATTTCAATTTAACCATATTCTTTATAAAAAATAATTTAACCCTTAACTCTTAACCTAAAACCCTAAACTATTAAACCTTAAATTCTTAAACCTATACCCTAAACCATATACCATTAAAAATAATTTCATGATACTTATATACGAACTATTCAACTAACCCATTTTATGATATGAACCCCCTCCTTTTTTTCAGACAATTTATATTCCTAAAACACCAGTTTAGTCAATTCCTCCATGAGAAATTTGTAAAAAAAGGAAGATGAAATCAGAAAGCATACCCTAAAAGAACAAGCTATGCTAGAAAAGAAGCCTCGGCCACTAACCCGCCACCCCCATTTTTTCATCGATTACACAAAAAGAAAAGCATATTTTTTTTTACTGTCACGACATAGATTCCCAGCTCTTTACTTTTCTTAATAAGTAGTAATCTGCCAAAACCCAATTAGATTAGTCATAGTTTTAAGAAATCAAGTCTCAATAGACTATATCCGATGTTGTAGTATTAGTATATACTGTTGGAAAAACATAAGCAGCTCACTGCTCATTCCGTCTCTTCAAAGTTGAAACACCCCATCTCCATTTCTGTTTCCCGACAACCTCAATCCAAAGTTGAGAAATTATTTTTAAAGGTATATGGTTTAGGGTATAGGTTTAAGAGTTTGGGGGGTTTTGGTTGAGGGTTAAGGGTTAAATTATTTTTTTTATAAAAAATATGGTCAAATTAAAATAATATTTAAATAATGAGGGTTCAATAGAAATACAAAAATAAGTGAGGTACTAAATATATGGTTTACTCTTATTAAAAAATAAAATTTTAATATATATATAAAATAATTTAATTGAATTTTTAAAAATAATTATTAATTGTATGATGGGTCCTTGAAATTTTAAATCTTTATTAATTAATTTAATGGTGTTCATCGGTGTTCATCATTAGT
The DNA here is from genome assembly GCA_030270665.1 of Hibiscus trionum. Taxonomy (NCBI): domain Eukaryota; kingdom Viridiplantae; phylum Streptophyta; class Magnoliopsida; order Malvales; family Malvaceae; genus Hibiscus; species Hibiscus trionum. Next base: position 20,030,567 of record BSYR01000021.1, on the reverse strand, counting down.
GGTGTTCGTCGCACGTTGTAGAATTTTCCTATATATAATAATGTGTTATATATATGTGTGTATGTATATATATAAGAGGTAAACGTTGTAGTGAAAAAAATAAATGTATTATAAAAATATTTATAAATATTATTAATTTAATGTGTACAAAATACTTAATCTAGTAAAAATAAATACATACTGAAAATAATTTATTTATAAATTTAAATGCCACATCAGCGTTATTTTACATGTGGAATATCATATGTTAAATAACAACAGAGTCATTCAGGTTAACTTTAACAGTTAAAAGACTTATTTGAAGAATTTTGTTAGTCAAAAAGTTCAATTGAGTGTAAAAAGGTTCAGAACAATTAAGCCAATTCAATTCATGAACCAGCGACTCAAAAGTCTCCCGTAATTGACTTTAAGTTTTACTCCCTCCGTCCCACTAAAATTGTCACATGTTGACTTTTTTCTGGTCAAAGTTTTTCAACTTTGACTATAATTTATTTAAAAAATTAATTAATTAAAATTTATAAAAAATATATTTAAAAACTACTTGATTCAAAGTTTTTAAAATATATTTTTTAATATTTTTATCAATAATAAATTTTAAATTATAAGAGGTCAAAGTTGAAAAAGTTTGACCCAAAAATTGTCAACATGTGACATTTTTAGTGGGACAGAGGGAGTATATTTTTAGCCTTAACTACAAAATAAGAGTCTTGCTACATTTTTCTGCAATAGCATAGGTCAAAAAAACGGCCTTTTAACGCTTAATTGGATAATTATTTTGGCCGTATTTTTTTAAAACATTTTAATCTTTAATATTTTATTTTAGATTAAAATAGTCCTTCAGTGAATAAAAACTGTCAGTCAATTGACGATAAACAATTTAAAATAATTTGACAAAATGACACGTTATCGAAAAAAAATTATATTTTATAAAATTATTTTTTGATTGATGTGTCGTTCTGTAAAGTCAGCACACTTGTCTCTATGACACTACTATGTCAGTCTGCACTGTCATGTAGGTTTGTTACGTCATTTCAAGTCATTTAATGTTAGTTGACTGACAGTTTTCATCTGCGAAGGGATCATTTTAACCCCCGTCACCTCAAAAAATAGAGACCAAAATGATTATTCAGTCAAACGTTAGGGATAATTTTTTTTTGCCATTATACCTTTTGTAATAGGTGCTTAACATTTTTTTGGCAGAAATAGGTGTCTGGCCTTTGTATCCTTACCATTTTAGGTGTATGGCCATCTATCGTTCACTGTCAAAACATCGTGTACCTCTATTGTTCGGTATCCCCCAATCTCTAGCTATCGATTAGAAACTCAATCGGCCTCTCTCGCCATGTGTCACATATTTATTGGGCAATGATTTTTTAAATAGTTAAACATTTAAATGGTAACTATACAAACATTATGCACTTATTTCGACTAAAAAAACGTTAGACACTAATGTAAAAATAATATAATTTGAAAAATTATTTTGTAGTTAAGTTTTTTAATATTTAAGATCATGTTTTTTAAAGGATAAATTACAAATTTCATCACTTAATTTTACCCTTACTCCCATTTTGATCACTAAAATTTAAAATTCTTCGGTTTAATAACTCAATTTTAAACATTAATTTTTTTTTTCACTCTGGTATTGCCTATCTAACTCTTTGAGGATAAAAATCTTTGCCCCTTTTCGGTGTCCCTATTTATGCCCCAACACTAAAAAACACTACAAAATTAAATTTCAAGCACTAACCCTAAATTCTAAATCCTAAACCATACACCCTATACCCTAAAAAATACACCTTACCCTAAATTCCCTAAAATCTAATCATAAACCCTAACCTAAAACACTAAACCCTAAATCTAATTTTAAGCGTTGGGGCACCGAAAAGGGGCAGAGGATTTCTATCCACTCTTTGATAACATATCATTTGCTTATTATAATGCCCGAGTTTAGGGCCCGAGAGATATTCGAGTTTCGTTAAGTCGATTCGGGTTAAGCCAATTTTGGGGAAAACAATTTAAAATAAACAAATTTTAAAGCTTTGAAGAAAAGGGAAATTTTAAAGGGGTTTTTGGTAAAATGGGTACAAATAGGTTTTTGAAAATGAGTTTTAAATTAAAATAAAACAATATATTTCAAAATTTTCCATCTCTTCTTCTTCCCCAAAACCTTTTCACGTCACTTTTTCCTCCCTATATCAAACCTCCACCATTTTTGAAGATTCATCAAGGTAAGTGTTTTATTTCTAATACCCCTACACATTTTCTTATTTTCTATTAATTTTCTTTCAAAACTTTGAAATATTTCTCAAGTTCTTCCTTTTGAGAGATAATGGGTTTTTGAAGGGTTTAAGCAAAGTAGGTCAAAACAGTGTTTTGTGTGAGTTGTAAATCATATTTTGGGTGTAAAATGATGCTAAGATAATGTGTTTATCAAGAAATCCTAGAATTTGGAAAATATGTAATTTTTGGATAAGGGATATTTGGGTTTTTGGCTTGGAAATGGTGGGGAAGGACTTCTAATGTTTTGATGGTATTGGGTAGGGGTGTTCATTGTCGGATATCGGATCGGATCTGATCCGGTTTTTTCAGATATCTGGGTTTTCGGATCGGCAATATAGTGATCCGTATCCGATCCAGAAAAAATCGGATATTCGGTTTTTCGGATGCCGGATAATCGGATCGGATATTCGGATATCCGATTATCCGAAAATATAATTTGATTTAACTATTTTTTTGAATTTGAAGGTCTTATTTATGAAAATTTCATAATTTCAAATATAACAAACAACAAATTGCTAAATATAACAAGATTCACATCTATGAAAAATTCGATTTTTTAAATTTTCGAATATAACAAGCATCAAATTGTTAAATATAAAAAGATTAATATTTAAAAAAATTATATTTTCGGATTATCGGATAATACGAAACTTGAAATATTGCGATATGTATCCGATCCGGAAAATCTATAATCGGATAGGATATCCGATCCGAAAATAAAAATCGGATCGGATATCCGAATTTTCGGATCGGATCAACGGATAATCAGATCGGATCGGATATTTTTAAACACCCCTGGTATTGGGTTGATGTTTTTGGAGTATTTGAACATGTTTTGGATGAAAAATTGATGAAGTTATGGTTCACTTTTAGTTAGAGAGGAAATGTGATTGGATTTGGTTAGTTTCAGATAGAAATCGGAAACTTGTTGTTGTCGGATTTTGATGGGATTGATTTCAGTGGGTTTGATTGTTGGAAAGTGTATTAATTCTTTGTTTTGATTTGGGTAGAAGCAGTGGATAAGGATTTGGGTTCTTCGAACGTAACACCGGGAGTTGAGGAAGCTTAAAGGAGAACTGTTAGCTTGTTTTGGTATTTTGCTGGTGAGTGGTAATGTTTTGAAGCTTTAAAATGGTTCAAAGAGATTTTCTTGGGGTTTGGGTGGAGCCTTAGGAGCCAACCTAAACCCAAGTGTAAGTTTGTCTAATTTTGCCTTGTTTCGTCAATTGTTGGTGTATGTGATTATACGTGTTGTTGTGTGAAATACAGATTGCTTTTACCTCCTTTTTAATGTTGTCATGTTGTTGTCAAAGCCTCACATGATGGTTAATGGAAAGTGTGTTGTTGAATACGGTGATGTGTAGTCCCACCGGAAATATGCTAGTTGTTGTGAATGGTGATGTGTAGTCCCACCGGGAATGGTTGTGCATGTGCATAACATGGTTTTGTCTTATGCTTTCGGTTTAGTACATTTCGTTTCTAAATGGTTTTTTCTTTAAACTAAATACATGTTTTGAACTGCATTGTTGTTGTTGTGATTTGGAGCTCCGCTCACTAAGCTTTTAAGCTTACGCTCCCTTTTCCAACAATGTAGATCGTTAGTGGCTTGGGAGGCAAGCGGGGCAAAGAAGGAACCTTGGAGTTCTTTTGCTAGCTCAAGTATGGTTTTCATGGTTGTAATAATACTTAAGCAATGGGAATGCTAGACTTTTGTGTTGGGGAGTTGGTGCCCAAACTCCTATGTTATTTGTTATTGTTGTTAACATGTTTAAAGTGTTGAAGCATACTTTGGTTTGGCTTTTGACCTCTTTGTGGATGTTAAGCATGTTTGTTTATCTATGTTAAATCTTGCTTTGTTGATTTTAGCCTCGTTGAATGTTCAACTGCTTTAAATGAGTTTTCTTGGTTGCCTTGAGTTGCATGCATGTTTAGAAGTTGGTCAAATGCTTGCTTAGGGTGTTTAAGTTAGCTCTCTTGTGCTTAAAACTGCAATTTGCTGTCTTTCTGTGCAGGGCGTATCAATACGCTCAAGGGAGGTATCGATACGGTCCCCTATTTAAAGCCTATCGTACCGATACGCGGGGGCGTATCGATACCCTCTTTGTCCTTTGGAAATCTGAAATTTTGACGAGAAATTAGGGTATCGATACGGGCCTTAGGCGTATCGATATGGTTTTGGAGTTGACTTTGGGAAGCATGACCGTTAAGGGTGTATCAATATCAACCTTTGAGGGTATCGATACGACCTCTTAAAGTTGACTTAAGAGGAGTTTGACCGTGGAAGGCGTATCGATACGGCCTGAAGTAAAATGGCTAAAAGTTGTCTTTAATCGTCTGATCTGCTTGGTTCGTATCTGTGTTTACTTTTCCGTTGTTTGCTTTCTCACATAGGTTCAAATAAAGCATTTAGACAAGATTAATTAAAAAAATAGGGTTGCTAATCAGAGTGATGCCTTAACGGGTTTCGTTTCGGTTTTCCCCGTGTAACTCGTTCGATTCAGTCTAGCGGCCAGGCCGGGACGAGGAGGTTACATTTGGTGGTATTAGAGCTTCGGTTTTGAGGTCTCCCAGGAAGGTAAGTCAGGTAAGTTGGTTTGTTTGGTTTGTTTGCCATTACACGATGTGTGAAAGCATGATTTCTTGTTCTTGTTGTTGGTTTAAGGGTAGTCGAGCGTCCCCATTGCTAAGTATTGTTGTTGGAAAATGGTTTTGGTTAAAAGAGCTTGAGAACTTGGATCATTGCCCTTGCTGACCCAATGTTTTCTTGTGTGTTATGTTTGTTGTTTTAGATTTTATCTTCGTTATAGTGAGACCAAGGGGAAGGCCTAGAACGGGTGACCAGGCACCCGAGGTTGTGCCTCCTCTCCTTCTCTTGCTCCCGATGGTAATGGAGCGAATGTTGGAGATAATGTACCTCAGGCTGAGGCAAATGTTGGAGGTAATAGAGCTAAGGCTGGTCAGGGTCAGGCAGGTGCGGACATGACTCAATTAATTCAGACTATAGCCAGAGCTTTTCAAGCAGCTTTAATTGGTATACATACTGCAGCACCACCTCAGGGTGCGGGGACTGGTTTACCCCTTAAGAGACTTCGTAGTTTGGGCAAAGTCGAGTTCTGTGGTTTGAATCTCGAGGGTTCAAAGGCTTGGCTCGAGAGCACTACACGAATCTTAGGTCAGATGGAGTACTCAGACACTCGTAAGTTGGTTTGTGTTGTCTCCTTGCTTCAGAGAGATGCATATTCTTGGTGAACTACAGTTATTTCGGGTATGCCGGAGGCGGATGTCACTTTGGAATTCTTCAGAACAACCTTCAGGAAGAAGTACCTTAGAGCCCGATATCAGGATGAAAAGAAGAGGGACTTTATGGCCTTGGTTCAGGGTGGTAAGACTGTGTCAGAGTATGAGGTCCAGTTTGTGAGGTTGAGCCAATATGCTCCTGAGCTGGTTCCCAATGAGAGAGAACGGTGTGAACGCTTCCGTTACGGTTTGACTAAAGATGTGAAGACTTATATTCTTGCTTCTGATTACACCGAGTTTGATGTTTTGGTCTCTAGGGCCAAAGATATTGAGCAGAGTTTGGGCTCGAACACTCATGCTAGTGGGTCTGATTCAAGGAAAAGACATGTAGATTGGGACAGAGAGCATGCCAAGAGGCACAGAGATAGGAGGTATCAGCTCGACTCGAGACATAGGAGCGGTAACTATGGACGTGGCCATCAGGGCCAATGGGCTGTTGTTCACACGCCCGAGTGCACTAGGTGTGGGAGACACCATCCGAGTGAGTGTATGGGTACCTTTGGGGTATGTTGGAACTGTGGTTCCCGAGATCACTTGAGGCGTAACTGTCCTCACTCAGCTAGGGGCGGACAGGCTCCAATTAGAGGTTTCGAGCATCATAGAGGTCGTGGGTGCGGTCGAGGTAATTTTCAGCCAATGAATGATGGTCAGAGAAACGTAGCTCATATGGTAGCAGTTTAGCCCGAGGGTGGAGGACTGGTTAAGGTGTATGCACAACGAGAGGCTGGAATGACACGGATGTCATCGCAGGTAATTTCTTGTTACGGTCTTTGTCCTTGCTTTCGTTGATTGATTCGGGTTCGACACATTCATACATTTTGGGTGAACATGCAAGATCTTTAGATTTACCGTATAAGTGGTTAGAGGTAGGCGTAAATGTTACTAGTTCTTCCGGTGAGACCGTGGTAGTTAGGAAAATGTATAGGAGGTGTCCTTTGATGATTCAGGGTCATGTGTTTCCGGTCGATATGATGGAATTGATGTTTTATGGTTCCGATGTGATTTTGGGCATGGATTGGCTCGTAGAGCATAGAGCCAGGGTAGACTTTGAGACCAAGAGAGTTTCCTTGAGACTTGCGAGTGATTTTGACGTTGTAGTAGTTGGCGAGAACATTAAGTTCCTGTCCAATGTTGTTTCCGCTTTAGAAGCTCAGAGATTGATGGATTTTGGTTGTCAAGCGTATTTGGCCTATGTGATGAATCCGAATATGAGTGAAGTTAGACCGCAAGACATCAGAACAGTTTTTGATTTTCCGAGTGTCTTTCTAGAAGAGTTGTTAGGTTTGCCTTCAAATAGGGATGTTGAGTTTACTATTGAAATGTATTCAGATTCTGCACTCGTGTCTATTGCTCCGTACATAATGACATCTAAAGAGTTGAAAGAGTTGATGACAGGGCTTCATGAACTGACCGATAGAGGTTTCATTAGGCCTAGTATTTCCCCGTGGGGTGCTCCGGTTTTGTTTGTGAAAAAGAAGGATGGCAATATGAGGATATGTGTAGATTATATGCAGTTGAACAATGTAACGGTAAAGAACAAGTATCCCTTGCCGCGGATCGACAATTTGCTTGATCAGTTGAGAGGTGCTATAGTATTTTCGAAGATTGATTTGAGATCAGGTTACTATCAGTTGAAGGTAAATGATGTGGATATACCGAAGACAGCCTTTCGTACACGGTATGGGCACTACGAGTTCTTGGTAATGCCTTTCAGTTTGACTAATGCTCTAGCTGCATTTATGGACATGATGAACATAGTGTTTCACGAGTTTTTGGATAGATTTGTAGTAGTGTTCATAGATGACATTTTAGTGTACTCTAGAACCGAGGAAGAACATGATGAGCATTTGCGATTAGTGCTATAAACCTTGCTTGAGAATCGGTTGTATGCCAAGTTGAGCATATGTAAGTTTTGGGTTAGGGACGTAGTCTTTTTAGGTCATGTAATCTCAACCGATGAGATTAGTGTAGATCCGAAGAAGATAAAAGTGATAGTGAATTGGAAACAATCGAAGTCAGTGACCGAAATCTGTAGTTTCCTAGGCTTGGCGGGGTATTATCGAAGATTTGTCGAGGGATTCTCGAAGATTGCGGCACCCTTGACCAAATTTCTTCAGAAAAATGTTCTGTATGAATGGACAGATGCAAGGCAGCAAGCGTTTGAAAAGTTGAAGAAAGCATTGACCGAAGCTCCTATTTTGATTCAGCTTGAACCAGGGAAAGAGTTCGTAATCTACAGTGATGCATCGTATTTAGGTTTAGGTTGTGTGCTTATGGAAGGAAGAAAAGTTGTAGCTTACGCTTCGAGACAATTGAAGGTTCACGAGAAGAATTACCCCACTCATGACATAGAGTTAGCTACTGTAGTGTTTGCTTTGAAGATTTGGGAACACCAACTTTATGGTGAGAAATACACAGTCTACACCGAGCACAAGAGTTTGAAATACTTGATAACTTAGAGAGAGTTGAACCTTAGATAACGTAGGTGGTTAGAGCTTCTTAAGAACTATGACCTTACGATAAAGTACCACCCGGGTAAGGTAAACGTAGTGGCCGATGCTTTGAGTAGAAAAGTGGCGGTTGAGTTGCGAGCTATGTTTGCGAGATTGAGTGTGTCATGGGATGGTGGTTTGATAGCCGAGCTACAGGTTAAACCTTCGTTAGTTCAGTTGATTTGAGAGAAACAGTTGCAATACGGATCTTTGGCACCTCACGTGCAAGATATAGCCGAGGGTAAACCCACAGATTTCTGCTTTGGTGAAAATGAGATCATATGTTTTATGGATAGAGTAGTTGTTCCAGAAGATGCCGAGTTGAGACGTATTATCTATAACGAAGCTCATAACAGTCCTTTTGCTATGCATCTGGGTAGTACGAAGATGTACCGTGGATTGAAAGATGAGTACTACTGGATTGGGTTAAAGAAAGATATAGCCGAGTTTGTGAGTAAGTGCATGATTTGTCAGCGAGTTAAGGCCGAACATTAGTTTCCTTCAGGTTTGTTACAGCCGTTGAAGATTCTGGAATGGAAGTGGGAACGAATTACCATAAATTTTGTGTCAGGTTTACCGTTGAATCCTTCGAAGAAGAATTCAGTATGGGTAATAGTCGACAGATTCTCTAAGTGTGCCCATTTCATACCGGTTCATACTACCTACACCTTAGACAAGTTGGTCGATCTGTACATCAGTGAGATAGTGATATTTCATGGTGTACCGAAATCGATTGTGTTAGACTGAGATCTGAGGTTTACATCTAGATTTTGGGAGTATTTGCATCGTGCCTTTGGAACTTGGTTAAACTTCAGTACTTCGTATCACCCACAGTCAGATGGTCAGTCAGAGAGAGTTATTTAGGTGTTAGAAGACATGTTGAGGTGTTGCATCATCGATTTTCAGGGTTCGTGGGAAAAACACCTACCGCTAGTAGAGTTTGCGTACAATAACAGTTATCAGGCTAGTATTCAGATGGCACCGTATGAAACCCTGTATGATAGGAAATGTAGAACACCTATTTGTTGGGTCGATGCCGAACAGAAGCTTGTACCTATGCCAGACTTGCTTAAGGGCTCTACTGAGAAGGTAAAAATGATTTGTGGTCGCTTGAAGGCAGCTTCAAACAGATAGAAATCATATGCCGATTTGAAAAGAAGAGAGATAGAGTACGCTGTTGGCGACAATGTGTTCTCGAAGGTCTCCCCGTGTAAGAAGGTAATGAGGTTTGGTAAGAAGGGGAAGTTAAGTCCGAGATTCATTTCTCCTTACGAGGTAGTTGAGAGAATTGGTCTCGTTGCTTATAGATTGAGATAGTCAGTCGAGTTAGAAAAGATTTATGATGTGTTTGTTGAGTTGTGTGGTGCTCGATTCGTTCAACCGATTATGCTCACCAAGTGGTGGAGAGGTGTATATTTGGGTGGAAGGGTTTAGGAAGCTAGAAAGAATAAAGACACAATGATTTTAGAGTGGTTCGGTCTTCTAACAAGCACCTACATCCACTACCTTAGCTCCCCACTAAGGATTTCACAATCAATCCACTAATTGATTCGTCCCCTTTTTTAGGCTTAGGAGGAAACCCTTACAACCAATCAAGCTTTCTACCCAAAGCCTTGATTGAAACCCTATTTACAAGAGATAAACAAAGCAAACTTGTAATCCTCTAATAGGAGTATGTTTGCACAATTAAGCACTCACCCAAACCTAAAACACTTGAGCAAATTTGACAATTTTGGCTCACTAGTGTTTGTCTATACAAGAATTGACAATTTAAGTGCTAAGACAATATTTGATCATTTGGTGTTTGACAATATGAGCATTAGCCTTCTCTTGATGCTTTGAGGTCCCTTTTATACTCCCAATTGAGTTTGTAGCCGTTATTAGCCGTTGGGATCAAATTGGAGCCGTTGAGGACTTTAATTCCCACCATAAATGCATTCTGCAGCTCCCCGTTTCGAAACGCTCGATGCCGTTTCGAAACACTCTCAATGTAGAAAGAGCCGTTGCAGTCTGTCAGGGCACCCGTTTCGGAACGCCTCCTGGCCGTTTCGGAACGCCTCATGTCCGTTTCGAAACGCCTCCTGGCCGTTTCGAAACTCGTATCGAAATGCTATAGGCCCGTATCGAAACGCCTGCATTTAAAAGTTGGTTGGGAAAATAGCCGTTGGGGTTTATGACCGTTAGGGTCATTGCCACGTGGGCGTATCAAAACGGCCTAGCCCGTTTCGAAACGCTGGGCAAAAATCAAGTCCAGGGAAGGCCCGTTTTGAAACACGTTTCGAAACGAAGATGCTACTGGAATTCCCTGTTTCGAAACGCCCTGAGGTGTTTCGAAACACCTGGACAGGTTTGAGAAATTTGGCTTTGAAACACATTAAAAACCCATTTAAAAACATCCCTAAACATAGTTTCAGAATATTTGGACTTTGGAAATTGTTTTAAATACTTTTTAAATCAGTCCAAAACATTTTTCAATTATTATATCAAAACATTAGTTCTACAATCTCCCCCTTTTTGATATAATAAAACTCTCTTGAAAAATTGTTTGAGATTCTCCCCCTTTAACTTTAAAAATGTGAATAAGAGACTAAAGATATGAAATCAAATAAAGCTCCCCCTTATTCATTTGAAAATTCAATTTTTCAAACCATTTCTCCCCTTTTTTGTTATATCAAAAAGAATTTAAAACATTAAGTTCAAAAATAACAATAGAGGTAAAAGTTTAACAAAAGTAAGAATTTGGTTTTAAAATGGCTCCCCCTTACTCAAAGCATCATTAAAATGTTAGTCCAACATATATGATCATCTAGTTGAATTTAAACTAAAATAAACAAATGAAATTAAAAACAACTAGAAATTTTACCACACTTGAACTCAAGGTAGGATGTGAAGCCTTCCTTCTTCAAGTGTTCTTCCTTGTGTGATGGAGCTCCCCCTCAATGTTTGACTTGTTGAACATCTCCATCACACCTAGCAAAAGACAATCAAGTAATTTTTGGTATCCAAATTGCTTTGGATCCATGAACGTTAGTAGCACAAATTTTTGACCCCTTAGGAATCCATTTTTCAATGTCATCCTTTTAATTGAAGTGGTTAGTCCTTTTGGGACCCAAACACTTCTAAAACATTTACCATTTTTAAATCTAGGGGCACTAGATTGTCTAACATAGAAATTTGATTTTCCAAAATTGTTTTTCTTTTCAAGCTCTTTGGAAATCAAATCCTTTTCTTCTTGAACTTTTTGAAGCAATTTTTGTAAATCAAAACATTTTAATTCAAACTCTTCAAGTTTTGCTTCAATTTCAAGTTTGGTTTTAGAAAGCAAATCATTTTGAATTTTCAACTTTGAAATCAATTTATTGTTTTTCAAAATGTGGCTTTTAAAATCTAAAACCAAATCGTCATAGGCATCTTGTAATTCATCAAAAGTGTAAGAACATGAAGTAGATGAATTAGAAGTTACCCTTGAATCTTCTTCGATGGCCATAAGGCAAAGGTTGGCTTGTTCATCGTCGGTGGAGTCTTCATCACTCCAAGTAGCCAAATGTGCCTTCTTCTTATGGCTTGAAGTGCTTGCCCTCTCCTTTCTTTTAGGTTCTCGTTCAAGCTCTCTCAAGGCTTTCTTCATGAACGGGGCACACTTCTTGAAGAGATGAACTATCTCTTCATCTTCATCCTCCTCTTCACTTGAGTAGACATGATGGCAAGTGGAGGATTTGAGAGCCATGGCACTAGCATTGATGCCAAGCCCTTTGATTTTCTTCTCTCCCATAGCTCTAATTTCTTCCCTCTTCTTCTCATCCTCTTTATTCTTCTTCATGATTTGATGAGTAAGGAGTGACCTCATGAGTACATCAAGCTTCAAAGTCTTCAAATTTTTGGCTTCGATGATGGCGGTCCTCTTTGAGTCCCAAGACTCGGGAAGTGAGTAGATGAGCTTTCGAACAAGCTTCTCCTCCGGGATGGCTTCTCCATATCCTTTAAGACCATTGGTGATTGTGGAGAATCTATCAAACATCTTCTCGATGTTCTCTTCCGGATCCATTTTGAAGTTCTCATACTCTAAGGTTAGGAGCCCAATCTTGGTCTCCTTGACTTCATTTGTCCCCTCGTATGTGACTTCAAGCTTGTCCCATACCTCCTTGGCACTCTCACAAGAAGACATCTTCTCATAGATGGATGGACCAAATGCACAAAATAGAATGTGCAAGGCTTTGCAATTTAGCTCCATCTTCTTGCGATCGTCGGCACTCCACTCCGCTTTACTTCTTTGAGGCACGAACGGACCATCTTCAACTATGTCCCATAGCTTGTAATCTCTTGACTTCAAGAAGAATTTCATCTTTGTCTTCCAATGGGCATAGTGGTCTCCGTCAAAGAAAGGCGGATTGTCGATTGATTGTGCCATTTGAGCCGGTTGATGAACTAGTGATCGAGCTTGCCGGATCTTCTCAATAGGATGTGAATCCCCTTCGATTGAGCCAATCTCTGATACCAATTGTTGAGTTGTGTGGTGCTCGATTCGTTCAACCGATTATGCTCACCAAGTGGTGGAGAGGTGGATATTTGGGTGGAAGGGTTTAGGAAGCTAGAAAGAATAAAGACACAATGATTTTAGAGTGGTTCGGTCTTCTAACAAGCACCTACATCCACTACCTTAGCTCCCCACTAAGGATTTCACAATCAATCCACTAATTGATTCGTCCCCTTTTTTAGGCTTAGGAGGAAACCCTTACAACCAATCAAGCTTTCTACCCAAAGCCTTGATTGAAACCCTCTTTACAAGAGATAAACAAAGCAAACTTGTAATCCTCTAATAGGAGTTTGTTTGCACAATTAAGAACTCACCCAAACCTAAAACACTTGAGCAAATTTGACAATTTTGGCTCACTAGTGTTTGTCTATACAAGAATTGACAATTTAAGTGCTAAGACAATATTTGATCATTTGGTGTTTGACAATATGAACATTAGCCTTCTCTTGATGCTTGGAGGTCCCTTTTATACTCCCAATTGAGTTTGTAGCCGTTATTAGCCGTTGGGATCAAATTGGAGCCGTTGAGGACTTTAATTCCCACCATAAATGCATTTTGCAGCTCCCCGTTTCGAAACGCTCGATGCCGTTTCGAAACACTCTCAATGTAGAAAGAGCCGTTGCAGTCTGTCAGGGCACCCGTTTCGGAACGCCTCCTGGCCGTTTCGGAACGCCTCATGTCCGTTTCGGAACGCCTCCTGGCCGTTTCGAAACTCGTATCGAAACGCTATAGGCCCGTATCGAAACGCCTGCATTTAAAAGTTGGTTGGGAAAATAGCCGTTGGGGTTTATGACCGTTGGGGTCATTGCCACGTGGGCGTATCGAAACGGCCTAGCCCGTTTCGAAACGCTGGGCAAAAATCAAGTCCAGGGAAGGCCCGTTTCGAAACACGTTTCGAAACGAAGACGCTACTGGAATTCCCTGTTTCGAAACGCCCTGAGGTGTTTCGAAACACCTGGACAGGTTTGAGAAATTTGGCTTTGAAACACATTAAAAACCCATTTAAAAACATCCCTAAACATAGTTTCAGAATATTTGGACTTTGGAAATTGTTTTAAATACTTTTTAAATCAGTCCAAAACATTTTTCAATTATTATATCAAAACATTAGTTCTACATTGTTCCACGTTTCGATGCTTCAAAAGTATAGATCAGATTTATCCCATGTGATGCTAGTGGAAGAGATCAAGTTTAACCCAGATTTGTCGTATGACAAAAAGCCGGTTGAGATTCTTGCTAAGGATAGTAAAGTTTTGCGTGGGATGACCATTGAGTTAGTCAAGGTTTTGTGGAGACACCGAGCTGTGGAAGAGGCCACTTGGGAGAGAAAGGATGACATGGAGAAACAGTTTCCGTATCTCTTCCCATCAGGTAAACTTCGGGGACGAAATTCCTTAAGTGGGGGAGAGTTGTAACGCTTGAGTTTTGGGCTCGAGAGATATTCGAGTTTGGTTAAGCCAGTTCGGGTTAAGCCAATTTTAGGGAAAACAATTTAAAATAAACAAACTTAAAGCTTTGAAGAAAAAGGAAATTTTAAAGGGGTTTTTGGTAAAATAGGTACAAATAAGTTTTTGGAAATGAGTTTTAAATTAAAATAAAATATTATATTTCAAAATTTCTCATCTCTTCTTCTTCCCCAAAACCTTTTCACGTCACTTTTTCCTCCCACCATCAAACCTCCACCATTTTTGAAGATTCATCAAGGTAAGTGTTTTATTTCTAATATCACTACACATTTTCTTATTTTCTATTAATTTCCTTTCAAAACTTTGAAAGATTTCTCAAGTTCTTCCTTTTGGGAGATAATGGGTTTTTGAAGGGTTTAAGAAAAGTGGGTCAAAATAGTGTTTTGTGTGAGTTGTAAATCATATTTTGGGTGTAAAATGATGCTAAGATAATGTGTTTATCAAGAAATTCCGGAATTTGGAAAATGGGTAATTTTTGGATAAGGGATATTTGGGTTTTTGGCTTGGAAATGGTAGGGAAGGACTTCTAATGTTTTGATGGTATTGGGTTGATGTTTTTGGAGTATTTGAACATGTTTTGGATGATAAATTAATGAAGTTATGGCTAATTTTTTGTTAGAGAGGAAATGTGATTGGTTTTGGTTAGTTTCAGATAGAAATCGGAAATTTATTGTTGTCGAATTTTAATGGGATTGATTTCGGTGGGTTTGATTGTTGAAAATTGTATTAATTCTTTGTTTTGATTTGGGTAGAAGCAGTGTATAAGGATTTGGGTTCTTCGGATGCTACACCGGGAGTTGAGAAAGCTTGAAGGATGATTGTTAACTTGTTTTGGTATTATGCTGGTGAGTGGTAATGTTTTGAAGCTTTAAAATGGTTCAAAGAGATTTTCTTGGGGTTTGGGTGGAGCCTTAGGGGCCAACCTAAACCCAAGTGTAAGTTTGTCTAATTTTTTCTCGTTTCGTCAATTGTTGGTGTATGTGATTATACGTGTTGTTGTGTGAAATACGGTTTGCTTTTACCTCATTTTTAATGTTGTCATGTTTTTGTTGTTGTTGTTGCCAAAGCCTCACGTAATGATTAATGGAAAGTGTGTTGTTGAATACGGTGATGTGTAGTCCCACCGAAAGTGACTAGTATATGAGTACGGTGATGTGTAGTCCCACCGAAAATATGCTAGTTGTTGTGAACAATGATGTGTAGTCCCACCGGGAATGATTGTGCATGTGCATAATATGGTTTTGTCTTATACTTTCGGTTTAGTACATTTCCTTTCTAAATGATTTTGTCTTTAAACTAAATACATGTTTTGAACTGCATTGTTGTTGTTGTGATTTTGAGCTCCGCTCAATAAGCTTTTAAGCTTACGCTCCCTCTTCCAATAATGTAGATCGTTAGTGGCTCGGGAGAAAAGCGGGGCAAAAGAGGAACCTTGGAGTTCTTTTGCTAGCTCAAGTATGATTTTCATGGTTGTAATAATACTTAAGCAATGGAAATGCTAAACTTTTATGTTGGGGAGTTGGTGTCCAAACTCCCATGTTGTTTGTTATTGTTGTTAACATGTTCAAAGTGTTGAAGCATGCTTTGGTTTGGCTTTTGACCTCTTTTTGGATGTTAAACACGTTTGGTTATCTATGTTAAATCTTGCTTTGTTGATTTTAGCTTCATTGAATGTTCAACTGCTTTAAATGAGTTTTCTTGGTTGCCTTGAGTTGCATGCATGTTTAGAAGTTGGTCAAATGCTTGCTTAGGGTGTTTAAGTTAGCTATCTTGTGCTTTAAAACTGCAATTTGTTGTTTTTCTGTGCAGGGCGTATCGATACGCTCAAGGGCGGTATCGATACGGTCCCCTATTTTAAGCTTATCGTACCGATACGCAGGGGCGTATCGATACCCTCTTTGTCCTCTGGAAATTTGAAATTTTGACGAGAAATTGGGGTATCGGTACGGGCCTTAGGCGTATCGATACGGTCCTGGAGTTGACTTTGGGAAGCATGACCGTTAAGGGTGTATCGATACCAGCCTTGGAGGGTATCGATATGGCCTCTTAAAGTTGACTTTAGGGAAGTTTGACCGTGGAAGGCGTATCGATACGGGCCTTTGGTGTATCGATACGACCTAAAGTAAAATAGCTAAAAGTTGTCTTTAATCGTCTGATCTGCTTGGTTCGTATCCGTGTTTGCTTTTCCGCTGTTTGCTTTCTCACATAGGTTCAAATAAAGCATTTAGACAAGATTAATTAAAAAAATAGGGATTCTAATCGGAGTGAGGCCTTAACGGGTTTCGCTTCGGTTTTCCCCGTGTAACCCGTTCGGTTCGGTGTGGTGGCTAGGCCGAGACGAGAGGTTACATTTATTACTTTTTTAATTGCCACGTATGCAAATATATTTTGTTAATATTAATTTTTTTTATTATGAAAAAATAGATTTTCAACCTGTCTACTCTTCCCTACCACCTATCATCCTGTTAAACCCCCCCCCCCCCCCCCCGTCCCTTGCTGCAATTTTAAAATAAACATGCTGCTCCTCTCCGCCCGAATATGAGTATATTGAATAAAACAATTATCTTAATTAATTATAACAGATTCAAAATAATTTGCCTTTGATATCACGCTGAACCCTTTTAATTTTACTTTGATGTTTTTGTTTTTGAAAAAAAGGAAAAAAAATCTCACTTTCGATTTTAATAGATCTCTAACGGTCAAAGCTTCAATTTGATATTCCAACGGTGAAAGTTTCTTTCTCTAGTGGGGAACAATAAAGCTTCGTTTAAGTTCCATACAACAGAGGACGAAAGAGATCGAAAAAAAAAATCAATACATTTAATGATAGTTTTGTGAAATTTGAGGTGTTTTCCTGTTAAATGGACAACCAAATTATGTTTAGGTGGACGAATCAAATTTGGTGAAAATTTTTAAGATTTGTCGGCACCATTAATGACGACCGACGGTGATAAAAACTAGGGGTGTTTAAAAATATTCGATCCGACCGATCCGATCCGATTATCCGTTGATCCGATCCGGTTTTTATTTTTGGATCGGATATCTGATCCGATTATAGATTTTTTAGATCGGATACGGATCGCAATATTTCAAGTTTCGGATTATCCGAAAACCCGAAAATCCGAATATCTAATATAGTTTAAATATTAATCTTGTTATATTTAACAATTTGATGCTTGCTATATCCGAAAATTTTAAAAAATAAATTTTTCATAGATGTGAATCTTGTTATATTTAGCAATTTGTTGTTTGTTATATTCGAAATTCCAAAATTTTCATAAATACGACCTTCAAATTCGAAAAAATAGTTGAATCAAATTATATGTTCGGATATCCGAATATCCGATCCGATTATCCGATATCCGAAAAACCGGGTATCCGATTTTTTCCGGATCGGATACGGATCACTATATTACCGATCCGAAAACCTGGATATCCGAAAAAACCGGATCGGATCCGATATCCGACAATGAACACCCTTAATAAAAACGGTAGTTGGTCGCTATGAACGGTGGCCGGAATTTGGACAACTTAAGAGAAAAAAAAGTAAAAAATAACAAAAAAGATGAAAATGAGAAGAATGAGGAAAAATAGATTTTCATAGAGATTTAAAATAATATTATTTTAAAATTAATTTTTTTAAATGACGTCGTTTTAATGTCTTTTGCTATGTTATAATGTCCATTTAAAAAATAAAATACTATTAAGGGCCAGTTTGACATTACTTATAAAAATACTTTTAAAAATGTTGTTAGAAGTGATTTTAAAAAGTTAATTGTAAGATTATAGTGTTTGACATTGCTGTCAAAAGATATTTTTTAAAAGATAAAATGTCTATTTTAGACATGATATTGTAAAGTAAAAATAAATGAACGTAAATAAAGTTTAAATTCGTTTTCATAAAACTTATTATTAATTATTATATTTAATACATTTAGTAATTATTTTATTTAATATTAATATATTTGTTTAATATAATAATTAGTATATTTAATATTATTTTAATATACTATTATTAATATTAGTGCTAATAATTAAGGATAAAAGAATAACTTCACACCTAAAATGATTTTTCACTCAAAAGCTAGAAATCTTAACTTTTGAGGTTGGGTGGAGAATCATTTAAGTTATTTTTTACACCAATTTAAAAGTGGTTGACATTATTTATGGTTGAAAAGTAATTTTTTTAAGTAAAAGCTATTTTTTAAGCTATGTCAAAAGGACACTAATTTTTATAATAAAATGGACGAACAAAGGTTGGTCCAAGTGGTAAACAGTTTAGTCTCACTTAAATATATCTTAAATTCAAAGGTTTGTGTATTTAAAAAATTTATGTTAAGAGACTAACTCACTAAATTTAGGTGTACGATGTAAATGGACCTAAATTAGTTAAAATAAAACCCTAAAAAACCATGAGACAAAAAAAAAAAAAAAAGGTGCATCAGAAGATATATGAGATCGCCCTCATAATAACATTCTTAGTCAGCAAGCAAGAGGGGAACAGCAAGCCTCACCCACGTTACCTGATTCCGTGTCTGTCGGTGAGAATAGTGAAAAGGTGAAGGGCAGATCCGTAATTCCACATTGAACCCCATCTGAATAGAATAGAATAGAATAGAATAAAATAGAAATACACCCACCAAAACAATCACATTTCGCATTTCACACTCTGCCAGGCTACTACTCTCATTGCACTTTTTACCAAAACAATCCTCAAAATTCAATTCAATTTTCGTGTTTCCATTCCTTTTCATCTTAAATAAAAAAATCCATTTCTTCTCCAAGGTTTTAATGCCAGTGTTGAACAATGATCCAGTGGATCTCGTTTGGGTTAAATGGATTTGACGGAACATAATGAAGTCCTACATATCAACAACAGGGATAAAGAGGGTCACCATATCCAACTCAGTTGAAGGAGGAGGGAGCAAAGGAGCCACCGTGGCAGCAACCACTACTGCGGCTGCGCGTGGACGGCTATCAAGCCGACCGCTCTTGCCGGTTGTCTTGGTATTGGGGATCGTTTTGCCTTTCCTTTTCCTTAGAATTGCCTTCTTGGTTCTTGAATCCGCTTCTTCGTCTTCTTGTTCGTCTCCTATCGGTAATTCCATATTGCTCAACAGTTCGTTTTAGCTGAATCTTACTCCTTTTTTTTCTTCTTCTTCAGAAATTCCTGCTCTGATGTAGTTGTACCTTTGCTTCGCGTCTCTCGGTTGTACTGTATTTTTTTTTGTTTCACTGAAATAGAATACGTATACAATAATTCTTAACCTTTTAAGCTGTTTTTCCCCTAAATACTGAAACTCTAGTTTTAAACTTGAAAAAGGTTTAATTTAATTTCAACTATTTTGATTAGTGTGTTTCTTTGATGTTGTAAAGAAGTAATTATTTGTTGATTTTAATGGGATTTGCAGAATGTAAAGGATGGAGGCTTTTTAGCAGGGGTTACATATCTCAGGTTAGTATAATTGATATGAAATTTTTATGACATATGAATGGATATGCCGTTTTTTATCACTGATAAAAAAAATATGTCATTTTATCAATTAGATTCCTATTTTTTTATTTATTTCATTTTGTTTTGGATTGAATTTACTTTTAAAAAAGCAAGGAAAAAGGACATGATCCGATTGACTCATGCTAGGCTGTACTAAACAACTTGCACTACTAGGTTGCCGCGTGTTCCATGTTGGCAAAGGTAGCATTGGAATTGGACGGGTTTTTTGTTTTCTAGCATTTGGAAGCAACTATTTGTCATTGTGTGGGATAGGATATAGGATAGGATGAGTCTATATTAAAATTTTATTTTTTAATAAGAGTAAACTATATATTTAGTACCTTATATATTTACGTATTTCTATTGAACCCTTATTATTTAAATATTATTTTAGTTTGACCATATTCTTTATAAAAATAATTTAACCTTTAATCCTCAACCTAAAACTATTAAATCTTAAACCCTTAAACATATACCCTAAATCATATATTAATTAAAAAATAAAAAAAAAACTACAGATTATACAGACAAAGCCCACAATTAAAAGATTGATCTTTAACCCGCAAAAAGCATTATTGAAAGGAGAAAAAAAGCATTCGGAGCATTATTGAGTGTTAAGCGTTAAATTATTTTTTTATAAAAAATAAGGTTAAATTGAAATAATATTTAAATAATGAGGGTTCAATAGAAATACGTAAATATGTGAAATATTAAATATATAGTTTACCCTTATTAAAAAAATAAAATTTTAATATATATAAGATAATTTAATTGAAATTTTAAAAATATTAAATAATTTTTTAGGATATTCGTTGCACGTGGTAGAATTTTTCTATAGGATAATGTTGGGTTTTTCGACGCTCGATTCGATCAACCGATTATGCTCGCCAAGTGGTGGAGAGGTGGATTTTTGGGTGGAAGGGTTTAGGAAGCTAAAAGAATAAAGACACGATGATTTATAGTGGTTCAACCTTCTAACCAAGGTCTACATCCACTACCTTAGCTTCCTACTAAGGATTTCACAATCAATCCACTAATTGATTCGTCCCCTTTTCTAGGATTAGGAGGAAACCCTTTACAACCCTCGAAGCTTTCTACCCAAAGCTTGAAGGAAAACCCTTTTTACAAAGAGAAACAAATAAGCAAACTTGAACCCTCTAATAGGTATTTTGTTTGCACAATGAAGCACTCACCCAAAACCTAAACACTTGAGCAAATTTAACAATGTAAGCTCACTAGTGTTGTCTAAGCAATAAATGAACAAATAAAGCTCTAGACACGTTTTTCACTCATAACGTTGTGACAATTGAAGCTCTTATCAATCTTGATGCTTGGAGGCCTTATTTATACTCCAAATTGAGTTCCTAGCCGTTTATGGCCGTTGGGGATGTTTCATAGCCGTTGGGGATACAAAATAGCCGTTTATTTCCCACAAAATGCATTTCATCAGCCTAGTGTATCGATACACTATACCCTGTATCGATACGGTCTTGAAAGTCTGATATAGCCGTTGAGCTTTGTATCGATACGGTCTTGAAAGTCTGATATAGCCGTTGAGCTTTCTGCTGATGCGTATCGATACGCATGCCTGGCGTATCGGTACGGTCCTGCAAATTCAAAAGACCGTTGGGAATTGACCGTTGGCGTATCGGTACGCGATACCATCGTATCGGTACGCGACTAGCCGTTGGGCTATTTGAAAACATACCGTATCGATACGTGTAAGCGTATCGGTACGGGTTTAGACACCGTATCGATACGCATAGCCGTATCGATACGGGTTTTAGCTACTGGAATCCAAAACCCTAATGTGTATCGATACACTATCCACTGTATCGATACTGTCACTTAAAATGCTCGGTTTTGACTACTTTAAATGTACTTTAAGTCCATTCCAGAGCTTTAAAAACCCTTAAACATATTTTCAAGTTGTTTTTGACTAAAAACATATTTTAAATTCTTTTCAATTTAGTCCAAAACATTTTTCAAATATTATATCAAAACCTTAGTTCTACAATCTCCCCCTTTTTGATATAATAAAACCAACTTGAAAAATTGTTTGGGATTCTCCCCCTTTAATTTTAAAATTGTGAATAAGAGATTTAAAATATGAAATCAAAATAAAGCTCCCCCTTATTCTTTTGAAAATTCAATTTTTCAAACCATTTCTCCCCCTTTTTGTTATATCAAAAAGAATTTAAAATGACATTTAAGTTTACGATAACATAGGAGGCAAAAAAAATTTTGACACTTTAAAATTTTGGTTTAAAATTGGCTCCCCCTTACTCATAGCATCATCAGAATGTTAGTCCAACATTTATGAATATCTAGTTGAATTAAAAAAAATAAATCAAATAAAATTAAAAACAACTAGAAATTTTTACCAACACTTGAACTCAAGGGAGGATGTTAAGCCTTCCTTCTTCAAGTGTTCTTCCTTTGTGTGCATGGAGCTCCCCCTTAATGTTTGACTCGTTGAACACTCTCCATCACACCTAGCAAAAGACAATCAAGTAATTTTTGGTATCCAAATTGCTTTGGATCCATAGACGTTAGTAGCACAAAATTTAGTCCCCTTAGGAATCCATTTTTCAATTTCATCCTTTTTAGTGGTTAGTCCTTTTGGGACCCAAACACTTCTAAAACATTTTCCATTTAAAAATCTAGGGGCACTAGATTGTCTTACATAAAAATTTGATTTTCCAAAATTGTTTTTCTTTTGAAGTTCATTGGAAATCAAATCTTTTTCCTTTTTGAGATCATCAACTTCTTTTTGATGATCTCTTTCCATCGTTTGAAGCAAGTTTTGTAAATTTAAAACTTTAAGTTCAAAATCTTTGATTTTTGCTTCAAACTCTAAATTGGTTTTAGAAAGCAAATCATTTTCGGTTTTCAACTTTGAAATCAATTTTTTATTTTTCGAAAATGAAGCCTTGAATTCAAAAACCAATTCATCATAGGCTTCTTGTAACTCATCAAAAGAATATGAATTTGAACAAGATGAGTTAGAAGTTACCTCCCCCTCATTGAGGGCCATCATGCATAGGTGGGCTACTTCATTATCGGTGGAGTCTTCATCACTCCAAGTGGCCACATATGCTTGTTTTGAAGATGATCCCTTCTTTTTGGATTTGTGGGAATCCTTCATCTTCTTCATCGATTCATGCTTGGATTTTTCCATTTTGCTCTTCATGAATCGTGCGAGCTTGTTGAAGAGATAGTTCATCTCTTCATCTTCACTATCCTCCTCACTTGAATCTTCATGATGACATGTGGAGGATTTGAGAGCCATGGCATTGAAGCCAAGCCTCTTGATTTTCTTCTCTCCCATAGCTCTAATTTCTTCCCTCCTTTTCTCATCTTCTTTGTTCTTCTTCATGATTTGATGAGTAAGAAGTGACCCCATGAGTTCATCAAGCTTCAAATTTTTTAAATTTTTGGCTTCGATGATGGCGGTCCTCTTTGAGTCCCAAGACTCGGGAAGTGAGTAGATGAGCTTTCGGACAAGTTTTTCTTCCGGGATGACTTCTCCATAACCTTTGAGACCATTGATGATGGTGGAGAATCTATCAAACATCTTCTCGATGTTCTCTTCCGGATCCATCTTGAAGTTTTCATACTCTAAGGTGAGGAGCCCAATCTTGGTCTCCTTGACTTCATTAGTCCCCTCGTATGTGACTTCAAGCTTGTCCCATACCTCCTTGGCATTTTCACAAGAAGACATCTTCTCGTAGATGGTTGGGCCAAATGCACAAAAAAGCATGTGCAAGGCTCTACAATTTAGCTCCATCTTCTTGCGATCGTCGACACTCCATTCCGCTTTGCTTCCTTGAAGCACGAACGGACCATCTTCAACTATGTCCCATAGCTTGTAATCTCTTGACTTCAAGAAGAATTTCATCTTTGTCTTCCAATGGGCATAGTGATCTCCGTCGAAGAAAGGCGGTATGTTGATGGATTGCGACATTTTGAGCCGGTTGGTGAAATGTTGATCGAGCTTGCCGGATCTTCTCAATAGGATGTGAATCCCCTTCAATTGAGCCAAGCTCTGATACCAATTGTTGGGTTTTTCGACGCTCGATTCGATCAACCGATTATGCTCGCCAAGTGGTGGAGAGGTGGATTTTTGGGTGGAAGGGTTTAGGAAGCTAAAAGAATAAAGACACGATGATTTATAGTGGTTCAACCTTCTAACCAAGGTCTACATCCACTACCTTAGCTTCCTACTAAGGATTTCACAATCAATCCACTAATTGATTCGTCCCCTTTTCTAGGATTAGGAGGAAACCCTTTACAACCCTCGAAGCTTTCTACCCAAAGCTTGAAGGAAAACCCTTTTTACAAAGAGAAACAAATAAGCAAACTTGAACCCTCTAATAGGTATTTTGTTTGCACAATGAAGCACTCACCCAAAACCTAAACACTTGAGCAAATTTAACAATGTAAGCTCACTAGTGTTGTCTAAGCAATAAATGAACAAATAAAGCTCTAGACACGTTTTTCACTCATAACGTTGTGACAATTGAAGCTCTTATCAATCTTGATGCTTGGAGGCCTTATTTATACTCCAAATTGAGTTCCTAGCCGTTTATGGCCGTTGGGGATGTTTCATAGCCGTTGGGGATACAAAATAGCCGTTTATTTCCCACAAAATGCATTTCATCAGCCTAGTGTATCGATACACTATACCCTGTATCGATACGGTCTTGAAAGTCTGATATAGCCGTTGAGCTTTGTATCGATACGGTCTTGAAAGTCTGATATAGCCGTTGAGCTTTCTGCTGATGCGTATCGATACGCATGCCTGGCGTATCGGTACGGTCCTGCAAATTCAAAAGACCGTTGGGAATTGACCGTTGGCGTATCGGTACGCGATACCATCGTATCGGTACGCGACTAGCCGTTGGGCTATTTGAAAACATACCGTATCGATACGTGTAAGCGTATCGGTACGGGTTTAGACACCGTATCGATACGCATAGCTGTATCGATACGGGTTTTAGCTACTGGAATCCAAAACCCTAATGTGTATCGATACACTATCCACTGTATCGATACTGTCACTTAAAATGCTCGGTTTTGACTACTTTAAATGTACTTTAAGTCCATTCCAGAGCTTTAAAAACCCTTAAACATATTTTCAAGTTGTTTTTGACTAAAAACATATTTTAAATTCTTTTCAATTTAGTCCAAAACATTTTTCAAATATTATATCAAAACCTTAGTTCTACAGATAATAATACTAGTCTTTGATTTTTAATATTTGATAATATAATTAGGATAATTACACAAGTAACTTTAATCTATCATAATTTGTCCATGATAATCTATTTAAATATTAATTGAGGATGCATAACGGTGGATTAAGACCGTTTGTGTAGGGGGGGGGGGACTCGTCAATATATCAAATAGTAATCGTATATATTTTTTTCTGAAAGAGAGAATCACGGTTTAATATGTTTTTATTTGTTAGAATTTTATGATTCAAATTTAAATTTTGTATTAGAATTAAAGTCAATTAGATCGTGTCACACTCATGATGTGGGTGAACGAAAACATTATATCTAAAATATATTTATAATAAATTAGTTGACAAATGATCATTGTGGTGAAAATTTGGTATATAAACCCATTAGTCATGTGTAGGGGTGCTTAACGAGTTGAGCAACTCGTGAGCTGTTTGAACTCGACTCGGCTAAAACTCGATAAATGTTCGACTTGGGTTGACTCGATTCGAATTCAAACTCAACTCGAGACCTTAACGATTTGAGTCGAACAAAGTCTAACTCGACTCGATAAGTTCGTGAGCAGCTCGTTAATTTTTCAAAAAATATTTTTTTAGTAATTACTTTAGTTTGATGTACTTGAGGATTGTTACTTTAATTTTAATATAATAGTTTTGTGGATTGTTATTTTAGTTTTAAAATGCTAGTTTGCTGTATTTGTGGATTGTTAGTTTAGATTTAGACTTTGAAAGTGTTTTATACGCTCTTTTGATATTTTTTTGTTAAATTTGTTGATTTATGTTAATATTAAGCCTCATATAGTATATTAAATTTTACTTTTAGTTAAAAATAAGATAAATTTTTTAGTGAGCTTAACGAGCAGCGAGTCAAGCTTAACGAGCAATGAGTCGAGCACAATTTTAACGAGCTTAACGAGCAACAAGTCAAGTCGAGCAACAAAATTATTTTAACGAGCACGAGTCGAGCACTGCCAAACTCGCGATCGACTCGTTCGATAAGCACCCTAGTCATGTGTTCGAATCTCATACGACTATTTTTAGTTTTATTTAAACTTTATATAAAGGTATAAAAAATTAAAAGTATCATTAAAATAATATTTTATTATGGAAAAATACTTATAGTTTTAGGGTATTTAGGGTTTAAGGTAGTGACAGAACTCAATATTACATGTTGGGGGCATTTAAAATATTATAAATTTATGGGGAGCAATAATAAGTTATATATTTTTTGAGGGTTAAATAATAATTTTACAATTGTCTCCAAAAATTTTACATTATGGGGGGGGGGGGGCATGACCCCACTATTTTCTATTAAGTTATGCACTTAATTTAAGGCTTATAGTTTAGGGTCATTCAAATAGGGTCTAGGTTAAAAATAAGAACAAAAATCCTTTGTTTTTTTGGTATTTTTTTCATGTTCAACACTAAAAAATTAAAATTTAAGTCATAACCCTAATTTTTAAATCCTAAACACTAAAAATACATTCTACCTTCAATTCTCTAAACCCTAAACCTTAACAATAAACCTTAAACTTATTTTTTAGAGTGGGGGCATACATAGGGGCACCGAAATGGAGTAGATGATTTCTATTTTAAAAAAGAACCTATTTAGTATCATTTAAAATAAGGAACACAACTTAAAAAAAAGGAACGCAATCATATATGAATAGAAATCTTTTACCTTTTTTGTTGCCCCTATTTATGCCCTCATACTAAAAATATATTTAGGGTTTATGGTTAGGGTTTAAAAAATTTGGGGCAAGGTGTATTTTTAGGGAATAGGGTATAAAGGTAGGATATATGATTTAGAATTTAGGATTAGCGCTTCGAATTTAATTTTTAGTGTTATTTAGTGTTGGGGCATATAAAGGGGCACCGAGAATCCATAATATATTTAATAAGTCTTGAATATGTGTTCAAAGTATCCCATTTTTTTTATTTAGGTGCCGAAACTATTTTTTTAACAAAATAGGTGCCTGGAGTTTTTTATTTTGGTGTAAATAGGTGCTAAAGTTTTTTTTTGGCCAAACTAGGTGCTTAAAATTTTAATTTTTGTCCAAATAGGTGCCTAGCACTTCTGTGAATTTGGGTTTTTTTAGCCACATGTCAATTAATGATTGAGTATTTATTTTTTTAAGTTAGACACCTATTTCGACAAAAATTCATCTATTTTATCCAAAAAAATAGTTTTCACCTAATGAAAAAAAATATTTTGGGCACTAATGATTAAGGTTTTGGGCATAAAAGTTTGAGCTATTTGAATCTTAATGATTCTATTTGCATAATACCTTTCTAAAAAAATTTGTCTGTGTCATGTTGTACGGTACGTGTTCTTGTTTATACTTCCTAACTTGTAATTAATCATGTCTGATTTAGTTTGTGATTGTCATGTTCTGCATGTACCATAAAGAAACTCAGAGAAGAACTGACAAGGGCACTAATGGAAGTGAAAGATGGCAACATTGTTGAGGGGGGAACAGAGGGTTCACTTGAGACATTCAATGAGCTTGTGACGGAGATGACGTCAAAGCAACAAGATATAAAGGCTTTTGCTTTAAAGACTAAGGCCATGGTAATATACTCGCTTAATTTATTCTTGTCTTTATATACCTGCATGTCCATTTCTGTTCTTTCAGTTATTAGTATCAGTATCAGTATCAGTTTATGAAGCTTACTTCATTTATAATGGGATAACTGTCTCTTTTCTGTGAAACTGTGACTCGATACTTCCAGCCAAATGTTTTTAGAGAACAATCTACTAGTGTATATAAGGCTGTAAAGGTATATTAACACAAACATTATAAGTAGTAAGTTGAACTTATATTGTTGTTATACTTTTTCATTTTCATTTTTAATTGATGTGAATCAAAGCTAGGCTTAATTAATAATTCACTCTCTACCCTAGTGATAAAAATATATGATGAATTTCTAAGGTTCTTAAATTACAGAACCGATACTTTAATCACTTACTACATGGCTGTCTTATGTAACTCTTCTTGGTAAAAAGGGAAAAGCTTTCATTATAACATAGCAACGTCTGCAATTACATCAATATCGAGTGTGGCACAGCCACCCCATCTAAATCATCCTGGATTAACTTGAGAATGTCCGGTGGTGGAGAATGGAAAGTTTGCAGACACAATGCACCACCGTTTATTGCAACTGGAAGTAAATATCACGCAGCTTAAATTGAAGTAGACGACAAGAGAAAAAAGAGAAGAATATTAAAAGATTGAACTGTTAGCTTCCTCAAGACAAAGGGGGGGGATGAAAATTGGAAAAGCTAGGTTGTGAGATAGTAATGAGTTCTACTCATTCAGAAAAGTAGGCAAGAAACTGTGAATATAGTATGGGACCATATGTAATTTGTTAGTAAGTATTTTTGTTGAACTGGCTCCTTGTAACTTAAAATGAACGAAACGCGAGATTTGGATGCTTAACATGTGCGCATGTGTGTGTTTAAGTTGGATGCTTAACACACTTAACTATCATGTGTGCGTGCGTGTGTTTTAAGTTGGATTCTTAACACACTTATCTGTCATGTGTGTATGTGTGTGTCGTAGAGCACTATGCTTACCCAAAATTTTAAGTTGTCAACTTGTGTTGTGTGTAATCCACTCTGCATTATCCTCTATATTACTGAGAGTTCCAAATAAGATAACTTGAGTCTGGCCATTGGTATCAATTTGTCTTTAAGTGGTGTCCAACTTGCGTCTGAGCTGCGGTTTTATTTCCTGTTATCTCAAAGTTGATTTTTCTCCTAGCAGCGATTAAAAGGTTTCACTGCACAAACTAGCTATATAATGGTAAAGGAACATTGGTCAGGATTCTTTCTTGATGATATAATCCCAAAGGACCAATTTTCTGATGTGCTTTGACATTTCTATATCATTAGATTAGTGCTTTGATGAATAGTTTTGTGCTATTTTTTGTTGCTTGCAATAAACATTTATTTTATCTTACATATATTCCGTTCTGGTTTGATTTTACTAACTAAATCAGGTTTGTGGTTTTTGTTTGCTTGTATGTGCTTATGTATGCATATGGCATGAATGCTTATTATCATGAAGGGTCAGGGGCGGAACTAGAAATTTATAAGGGGGGACCATAATGAAATTTAAAAAAACTAAAAATTTATGAAGGGGACCAAAGTGAAATTAAAAATTTTGAGGGGTGGCCAAACTAAAATTTTGCAAATTTTAAAGGGATTATAGAGGGGGACCATACCCCTTAAACCCCCAATGTTCCGCCCCTGTGAAGGGTGGAATAAGGAAATTCTGTGTATAAACTATATATTGTCATTTGTTCAGTATGTAACTTACAATGTATGTAAACACTTCGACATTCCTCTAATAAATCAAAGTACTTTTTATTCCCAGCTTTTAGATATGGAGCGGAAGGTCCAGTCAGCAAAGAAGCATGAGTTAATGTACTGGTATTTAGCTTCAAGGGGTGTCCCAAAGAGCCTACATTGCCTCTGTCTGAAATTGACAGAAGAGTATGCTGTAAACGCAATGGCCCGCACTCGTTTACCTCCACCCGAACATGTTTCTCGCCTTGCTGACACATCCTTTCAACATATTGTGCTTCTGACTGACAATGTTCTGGCTGCCTCTGTTGTGATATCCTCTACAGTTGAGAAAACAGCAAATCCTGAAAAATTGGTGTTTCACATAGTAACAGACAAGAAAACTTACAGTCCAATGCATGCCTGGTTTGCAATAAATTCATTGAAATCTGCCGTAGTGGAAGTTAAGGGATTACATCAATATGATTGGTCTCAGGAGGTGAATGTTGGAGTTAAGCAGATGTCGGAAATACATCACTTGATTTGTAGTCATTATTACAATGATCTGAAAGAAGAAGACTTTGAACATGGGGGAGAGCATCAAAATTTTTTTGAGGCTTTAAAGCCTAGCTGCCTGTCCCTTATGAATCATCTTCGCATTTATATCCCTGAAGTAATTACTCTAAAATCCTGCATTGAAATTTATGACAAGTGATTTGTTCTGAACCTTAAAATTCAGTTGGCATTGATATGTTCTAACTTTCATGGGTTCCACAGCTGTTTCCGGATCTCAACAAGATAGTATTCTTGGATGACGATGTTGTAGTACAACATGACATTTCATCTTTGTGGACATTGGATCTCAATGGGAAAGTCGTTGGCGCTGTTGTTGACTCATGGTGTGGGGACAACTGCTGTCCAGGAAGGAAATACAAGGACTACTTGAATTTTTCTCACCCGACAATTTCATCCAACCTCGACCAAGACCGTTGTGCATGGCTTTCTGGTATGAATGTCTTTGATCTTGAAGCTTGGAGGAGGACCAACATCACATCTTCTTATCATAAATGGTTGAAACTTGTAAGTAAATTGTCTGCTTCTGATTCAGCTACTTGGTCATCGATGTTGTCTTTCTGCCCATTTAATTGCTCGAATTGGTTTTGTACAGAGTCTCAATACAGGGTTCACGCTATGGCAACCGGGAGTACTTTCACCAAGCTTACTTGCTTTTGAGGGACATGTGCATCCTATTGA
Source organism: Hibiscus trionum (assembly GCA_030270665.1). Classification (NCBI taxonomy): domain Eukaryota; kingdom Viridiplantae; phylum Streptophyta; class Magnoliopsida; order Malvales; family Malvaceae; genus Hibiscus; species Hibiscus trionum. The sequence continues at coordinate 20,000,217 of BSYR01000021.1, read as the reverse complement.
TCCTTTATGGCAAGTGGCTGGTTTAGGCTATCGTTCGTCTTCGGCTCAAGGACAGATATTGGAGGCTGCTGCTGTTTTGCATTTCACTGGCCCTGCTAAGCCATGGCTCGAGATCGGTTCTCCAGAGGTGCGAAGCCTATGGAGCAGGCATGTAAATTTCTCGAACAGCTTCATTCGGAAATGTAAGGTTTTGATTTAGGGTCAGAGGGCAAAGTTCTGTTGACTTGTACACATTTCAGATCGAGGACCGTGAAAACGGCAGTAACACAATATGGAAGCAAGCAGAGGGAAGAAGGTTTTGCCTTCAGTCTCTGCATATAGTAGGAAATCGGTAACTTTCATATCCGTAATGGAAAATGGATGGAAGGTACAGCTGAAGATATAAGATATAGTAAGGATGTTCAATCTTCAAGATATATAATTACTTATTTAATTGATGATTATATCATATCAATGTAGCTGTTCAACAACATTGTAAAGTTTAGGCTACTTATAAGTTAATTGGAATTACTTTATATAAATGGTGAAACTCTTTCATCATGTTTAGGGTCACCTTATTTCCCTTTATTGATTCACAACTTTTGGTTCTATGAATCTTTTCGGGTTTCTTTCTTTCTTTCTTTTTGCAGAAGAGTGAAGGTGTTTTTATGTTGGTCAAATTGTACAGGTCCCTCTAGTGCCTCTACTATGTCTTTTTTGTGGATTCATTTCATCTATTATCATTTAGTTCCTTTACTTTTCGAAATGGGACCAAAAGTTTGGCGAATGACGGGCGATTTCACCGCCGAAGCTAGAATTTGAGAGGTGTTGGTCCTGGTTTTTCTACTGATGCATTTGGTTTGTGTTATGATGTGAGTTTGGTGATTTCTGTTACGATGGTGGTTGTTTTTTTTTTTTTGGTGCCTAAGCTATTTCGATTTTCATGTTCCTTTTTTGCGTACTGCAGTTTATGCATGTAAGTGGTATTTATGCAGTGTTGAGAGGGTCGGACTCGACTGTTTCTTCTATCACCGTCACTGTAAATTTTGACCCGAATTAGATCCATTTGATGTAAAAAGTCAGCTGTTCAAATTCACCCTAAACCCAATCTAAAACTGACCCGACTCAACCTCAAAATGACCCGAAATGATCTAACGTGTACTTTTAAACTATAGTTTAATTTATAATTTGTAAAAAGTAATTATTATTATTTATTAACATAAAATATGCAATTTCAATGTTTACATTCTTTTACGTGTAGAGTAATTTAATCAAATTGCTTCAATTTAGTTGATTAAAATCAAGTTGTAATCGACTTTTTTACTACCACTCAACTATGACCTCATCAGTCGAAAATGTCACTGAACTTTAATATTGTTCAAAAATATCACCGAACTTTAATATTGTTCAAAACTATCACTAAACTTTAATATGTGAGTCGAAATACCACTCCGCCCTTAACTCCTAACTCCCCCTTAAGTCAAAACGACATCGTTTTGCTAGAAAAAATCATGCGTTTGGGGGGTTTTAAACCTAAGACCTTTAAGAGAAAGAGCTAAGCCTTAACCACTAAACCAACATAACATTATATAATATTTTACCACAAATATTATATATCTCAAACTACTTCAGATTAATTCAAATTATTTTATGAAATAAATAATATTAACATATAAATATATATTATATATATATATATCAATATATATCAATATATATAAATAAAAATATATTATTTTTATATATTATTAATAATATAATATATTATTTTTAAAAAACTCCAAAATATTCAAAAAAATATATTTATATTATATATAATATACAAAATCCCAAAATCCTAAATTGTTAACCCACAAACCCCAACCTTTGAATTTAAATTCTAAATCTTAGAGTTTAGGATTTAGGGTTTAAGATTTTTTTATATATGAATTTTATGTTTTTTAAAATAATATATTTATATTAGAAATAATATATAAAAAATATAAAAAATATTTTTATTTAAATTATATAAACTTTTACATTTGGTTCAACCATATTATTTTATAAAAAATGATTTTATAAATATATAAAATACATTATTTTTACATATATATATATATTATTTTTAAAAACAAAAATATTCATAAAAACAATATATTTATATTATAAATAATATATAAAAATACTATAAACCTCAAACCTCAAATTATAAGATTTAAAGTTTGAGGTTTAGGCTTTGTATAAGGTTTAAGATTTAGAGTTTAGAGTTTTTATACAATATTTATAATATAAATATATTATTTTTATGAATATTTTAGAGTTTTTTAAAATAATACATTTATATCATAAATATTATATAAAAGTAAAAACAATACACTTATATATATATATATTTTATATGTACAAATAATATATTTTATATTATTTATATATTAATATTATTTATTTCATAAAATAATTTGAATTAATCTGAAGTTGTTTGAGATATATAATATTTGTGGTAAAATATGATATAATGTTATGTTGATTTAGTGATTAATGTTTAGCTCTTTCTGCTAAAGGTTTTGGGTTCAAAACCTTTTAAATGCATGTTTTTAATATTTTTCTCTAGCAAAACGACGTCGTTTTGGTGCGGTTTTTTCTAAACACATATTTTTAATATTTTTCTCTCCAACAAAACGACTTCATTTTGAGTTAAATTAGGCTTCAAAATAGCCGCACCAAAACGACGTCGTTTTGACTTAAGGGAGGCATTAGGAGTTAACCGCGGAGTGGTATTTTCGACTCACATATTAAAGTTCAGTGATAGTTTTGAACAATTTTAAAATTCGGTGACATTTTCAACTTAGAGGCTATAATTGAGTGGTATGTAGTGTAGTTTACTCTAATTTTTAAATATTAAAATTTAGAATTGAAGATATGAAATATAAACTCGTTTCGAAACATTTTGCTACTGTCAAAGACTGCATCGAAACAACTTAGGAGCGTTTCGATACGCCTTAACGATATTTTTAAATTAAGTTATAAAACTTCAACGATCATATTTTAAAACCAAGTTTGAATTCCGTTTCGAAACGTTTGAGGTCGTTTCGATACTGCCGTGTCGAAACGGTTCAAACCATTTTGATGTTCTTCATCCGTTTCGAAACACGTTCCAAAACAGAGGTTAACAGATTCAAAACGTTTCGAAACGCCCAAAGGCTGTTCCGAAATGGTGACTCGAAAATCACTGTTTTGACTTGGTAAACACTTAGAAAATATTTGACAAGTTGAGGTTTTGACTTATACATTTTTCTTTAAACACATAGAGAGGTTTGAGGACTTAAAAATTCATTTTCTCCTTTTCAATTTAGTCCTTAAATCCTTTGTTATATCAAAATCAATTTATTGGTTTCACAATCTCCCCCTTTTTGATATAACAAAACCAAGTTAGAATTTTTAAGAGTTTTGAAATCTTGAAGACATTCTAACTCCCCCTCAATTTAAGATGAGTTTTAAAGTTTTGAAAAGGTTTAAAATTCAAGTTTTAAAACTCAAAATCGACTTAAATTTTTTTGGCTCTTATATTACTTCTCCCCTTTTTTGTTAGATCAAAAAGAATAATAAACAAGGCTCATCAAGAGAAGAAACAAGATTAAAAACAATAAACCAAACAACATAATATATATTCATATAGTTCAAATAACCAAACATAAAACTTAGAGCAATAGAGTTTAAAGCTCAATCCCAAACAAAGCGATCAAAACATAGGTTCATAAAGCATAAATAAAATAAAGGTGCAACCTTAGTCCTAATATGATAAACTAATATGATATTCAATGAAGACCCTAAGCCTCGTCATCATCACCACCATCAATATCTGAAGAATCATCATCGTTTTTAGCTTGAGCACGACGAAAGGTCATCCATTGACCATAGAAGGTAGAGAATGACAAGTCCATCGATTGATGTTGATTCTCAAGAGCGATGAGACGATCCTCCACGGATTGCAAACGGGTATTGAGAACACTAAATCTCGAAGCTAAGTTTGTATCCATCGTGTTGAGCCGCTCGGTGAAGAAAGCCATAAGAGCTTCATTGTTAGGACCCAGAGCTTGAGGTGGAGGGGCATGCCTATCAACACGTTCCCATTGGCCAAGCGAGTAGCGGAACCATGACTTATGGAGAGAATATTCACCAATCTTGTTCTTGCGGGGTTCCGGAGAATCGTAGGAGCAATCAATGTTGAGGGTACCAAAGAGATATCTTAAACAGTCCCATAAGTGAAAGAAGTAAGAGCTTCGGTTTCACGAATCTTCACATTGTGGACCATCTCGGCAAACATAATTTTGACAAGATTCGGCCGTTCTCCTCGGCAAAAGCACTCTAGCAAAAAATAATCAACTTGACGAATATGAGAGAATTTACCTCCGGAAGGGCGGATGAACCATGAAATCATCAAGTGAAGGAACCGATCATGAGCATCCAAAGAAAGAACGGAGCCGGTGTGAGCACCAAAGTGGTTCTCATCTGCAATACCTTCATCCTTGAGCCCAAGAGCAGTCTCTAAAAAGGGTATGTTGATAATGAACTTCTTCCCCAAGAGATATGACTCAATGCCAATCACCTCGGTGTGATCTTCATTATCAATGAGCATGACATTTGAGTAGAAAAGGAGGACCATGTGCTTGTAGGTAATATCTGGTATGTTCAAGAAATCCATGAAGTTCCATTCTTGCAAACGCTCTAGATAGCGGAAAGCGAAACGCTCGGAATCAAGGAACGAAATATCAACAACACGCTCTCGACGAACGGCTATATCCTTGACGAAAGAGAAACGATCCTTCATCTCTTGAGTCCGAAGACTCTTGAGAAAAAGTTGGGTGAGATTGGCACGGATATTAGCTTGATTTGAGCCTTCACCCGTTACAGTCGTCTTGCGTTTCTTGTTAACGTTTTCCATGGAAAATTCCTACAAACATAAAACAAGGAATTTTAAAAATATAAGTGTATGCATGAACATCCTTAATAAAAATCTAATGACAAATCCCATTTAGGTTTAAATTTTTTTAAGAGGAAACAACTTTTGAAAAATAGTAAAAAAATACGAGTAAAAATAAATATATTCGAATAAAAAAATTGAATATTTTGAAATTTTTTTACAAATTTTGAAAAACCCAAGTTGCAAAACATATAATCTATACAAAAGTAATGTTTTCTAACCTAAAATTCAAATAAAATCAAAGAAAAAAGAAGAAGATGAAAATATACCTTAAATAGGGATTTTGGATGAATGAATGGAATAACTTGGACAAAATTGTTGAAGCTTGCTTAGACTTGAGTCTGTGAGTAAAAGCCCTCAAGATTTGATGAAAAACAATGAGGTTTAGAGGGTTTTTATAGGGAAAAATTGGGTTGGGGTTTTTAGGGTTTTTAGGAGTTTTAATTTAAAAGCAACTTTATCATTTAAGGCCCTTTTTAAAGCTATCTGCAGAGTTGTTTCGAAACAAGCACGATCGTTCCGAAACGTGCGTACCGAAACATTGACTGTCGTTTCGAGTCCCGTTGACCGTTCCGATACAGCTTAGACTGTATCAAATTCCACGTGTTGACCCGTATCGAAACTCGTTTCGATACACTTCTTGGCAGAGGCAGAACGCTTCAAAACTTTTCTAGGCGTTTCGAAACACCCTGGTCATAGATCACTCTTTTAAAGCACCCGTATCGAAACAAATTGACCCGTTTCGATACGCCTAGGCCTGGAGGTGCAGATGAGGCTCTAATATTGCAGAAAAATGAATTTCATGAAGTCCTAGATGCATAAATGATATGAATGAGCAAGAAAGACATGTATAAACATAAACATACTCCCCCAAACTATAAGCATGGATGAGATTATGATAAAAAACACATAAGCATGACATTTTTCAAGAAATCAAGCAATTTAAGCACAAAAAGGTCCTAAAAGGTCAAGATAGGCTAGTTAGACCTAACTCTCTCCTAAAGGACCAAAAATGATCCTTATCCAAAGGCTTGGTAAAAATGTCCGCTAGTTAGTTTAAGGTGTCAACGAACTCTATAACAACATCTTCCTTAAGGACACGATCTCTAATAAAATGATGCCTTATTTCTATATGTTTGGTTCTAGAGTGTTGAATGAGATTTTTGGTTAAGTATATGACACTAGTGTTGTCACATTTAAGGGGTATGGTTTCAACTTTAATACCATAATCTAAGAGTTGTTGCTTCATCCAAAGGACTTGAGCACAACAACTCCCTAAGGATATGTACTCGGCTTCAGTGGTAGATAGAGCTACACTATTTTGTTTCTTAGAGAACCAAGATACGAGCATACTACCTAAGAATTTACATGTTCCCGAAGTACTCTTCCTATCGATTTTACACCCCCATAATCCGCATTCGAATAAGCATAAAAGTTGAAGGTTGAGTCTCTAGGGTACCAAAGACCTAAACAAGGAGTATCTCTAATGTACCTAAAGATTCTTTTAACGGCTATAAGGTGAGACTCTCTAGGACTAGCTTGAAACCTAGCACACAAGAAAACACTAAACAAAATATCCGGTCTACTTGCAATAAGGTAAAGCAAAGATCCAATCATAGAGCGATAAAGCTTAGAGTCAACACACTTACCTCCTTCATCTTTGTCAAGCTTTGTAGATGAACTCATTGGTGTGGCTTGAGGCTTTGCATTCTCCAAGCCAAACTTCTTGAGCATATCTTTCACATACTCTGCTTGATTGAAGAAGGTGCCATCCTTCCTTTTCTTGATTTGGAGTCCCAAAAAGAATGAAAGCTCCCCCATCATGCTCATATCGAATTCACCTTGCATTAAATTAGCAAACTTCTTGCAATGACACTCATTAGTAGATCCAAAAATAATATCATCAACATATATTTGTACTACTAAGATGTCATTTTTATACCTTTTTATGAAAAGTGTAGTGTCCACCTTACCTTTTTCAAAACCCTTTTCAATAAAAAAGTTTGAAAGTCTTCCATACCAAGCTCTAGAAGCTTGTTTTAAACCATAAAGTGTTTTAGTTAGTTTGAAAACATGATTTGGAAATTTTGAATCCTCAAAACCCGGTGGTTGTTCCACATACACTTCTTCATTTATAAAACCATTTAAAAATGCGCTTTTAACATCCATTTGAAAAAGCTTGAAATCATGATAACATGCATATGCAAGCAACATCCTAATAGCTTTCATTCTAGCTACGGGTGCATAGGTTTCATCAAAATCAATTCCCTCTTCTTGAATGTAACCTTGAGCAACTAATCTAGCTTTGTTTCTCACAATGTTACCACTCTCATCTAGTTTATTCCTAAATACCCATTTAGTTTCTATAGTAGATTGATTACTAGGCCTTTCAACTAATCTCCATACATTACTTCTCTCAAATTGATTTAACTCTTCTTGCATAGCCATAATCCAAAAATCATCTTTTAATGCTTCTTTAATGTTCTTAGGCTCTATGCATGAGATAAAAGCAACATGGTTCACGAGTTTAAGAGAAGATCTAGTAGTTACCCCATTGGGTAGCTCACTTACTTTTCCTCAAGAGCCAAGTCCTTTAAGGCTTCAAGAGGTGGATCTTGTGCATCCTTATCTTTAGTTGGAATCTCACCCTCCTTTGAAGTTTGTCCTCCATCAAAGGCATCAAGGATTTCTACACCATCATCATCACAAGATTCCTTCATCGGAAGGAGTTTATCATCAAATACAACATGAATAGACTCTTCTACTACTAAAGTTCTCTTATTAAATACACGATAGGCTTTAGAGGTTAATGAATACCCTAAGAAAATAGCTTCATCACTTTTAGCATCAAATTTACCTAAGTTGTCTTTTCCATTATTTAAAACAAAACACTTGCAACCAAATGGATGAAAATAGCTAATGTTAGGCTTTTTAGATTTTAAAATCTCATATGGTGTTTTCTTTAAAACTGGCCTAATCATTACTCGATTTACAATGTAGCAAGCGGTGTTTGTGGCTTCTGCCCAAAAATATATAGGTAAATTGTTTTCACAAAGCATGGTTCTAGCCATTTCTTACAAAGTCCTATTTTCCCTCTCAACTACCCCATTTTGTTGAGGAGTTCGAGGAGCCGAAAAATTGTGGCTAATAACATTTTCATTTAAAAACTCTTCAAAACCTAGATTTTGAAATTCGGTTCCATGATCACTTCTAATATGGGAAATTTTAAGTTCAAGATCATTTTGAGTTAATTTTGAAAACGTGATGAATTTTTCTAAAACCTCATCTTTAGTACTTAAAAATATAACCCAAGTAAATCTAGAATAGTCATCAACAAGTACAAATGCATACGATTTACCACCCAAGCTCATAGTTCTAATAGGCCCAAATAAATCCATGTGAATTAGTTGTAAACGACTACTTGTAGAAACATCATTAATGAATTTAAAGGATGATCTATGTTGTTTACCCTTAGAGCATGCATCAAAAATTTTGTCATTTGAGAACTTAATTTTGGGCAAACCTCTAACTAGATTTAGGGAAACTAATTTTTCTAAAACACTAATGCTAGCATGTCCTAGTTTCCTATGCCATAGCCATGCATCATTTTCATTCTGTGCAACAAAACATGCATAAGAGGTATGAATGTCATCTAAATGCACCATGTAAATGTTACCTATGCGATGACCAATGAGCATTATATTATTCAATTTAATGTCAACAATTTTACATCCATTTTTATCAAATAAGACATTAAATCCTTTATCACACAATTGACTAATGCTCAATAGATTGTGTTTTAGACCATCAACATATAAAACATTTTCAATGAGAATAGTAGAGTGATTACTTATGGATCCAATACCTTTAAGGTGGCCTTTTGAGTTGTCACCAAATGTCACTACTCCTCCACTTTTTGGCTTTAAGTCCATGAATCGACTCTTGTCTCCGGTCATGTTCCTCGAGCATCCACTATCAAGGTACCATGAGTTTTGGCTTTGTAGCAATGCCCCCTACAAACAAAGATATTAAGCTTTGATTTTTGGTACCCAAATCATTTTGGGTCCACGAGTGTTAGCTCCCAAAAGCTTGGTTCCCTTAAGAATCCAAGGTTACATGGCATCAATATTATTAGACTTGACAAGTTTCTTAGGAACTCATACACTTTTGACTCTTTCAGTTCTATTATGCCTATAGGAGCTACTTTGTTTGTAGTTATTGTTCTTTCTTTTAGGTTGATTTGATCTAGATGATTCACCTATTTCATTTTTCATATTACCAACAGTATTGAAAGATTTCTTAAGCTCATTAAGCTCATTTAACACCTTTTGGTGTTCACTATTGCATTGAGAAATAAGATTGTTTAAGTCTACATTTTCATCTTGAAAGAATTTAAGTTCATCTTGTAAACCTAAGATCTTTTTCTCAAATTTTAAGTTAGCTTGAGAAAGTGAGTCATTTTTAGCATTTAGTTCTGAAATGATCTTTCTATTTTTTAGAACCGACTCCTTATACTTCTCAACTAACTCATCATATACCTCTTGTAACTCATCATAAGCATCATGCAATTCATCAAGTGTAAAGTCAAAAGATGATGAGTTAGAGGTTACCATGGAGGAATCCTCCTCAAGAGCCATGAGGCAAAGATTGGCCACTTCGTGTTCCTCATCCTCGGATAACTCCTCATCACTCCAACTAGCAAGCTTGGCTTTGAGCTTCTTCTTCTTGAGTTGAGGGCACTCGAAACGAATATGACCCGGTTTTTTGCACTCAAAGCAAATGGTTTGATCCCTCTCTTCTTCTTTGTTTTTGGTCTTGAAGCCCATTTTTCTTTGAATCTTCCTTCCTCGATTGGACCTCATAAACTGTGAGAACCTTTTGGGTATCATAGCCAATTCTTCTAGGTCTTCATTCTCACTAGAAGTGCTCTTCTCATGTATAGAGGCTTTGAGAGTTACTCTTAGCTTTTTCTTCTTGTCTACCTCAAGCTTCTCCACTCTTTTCTCTTCCTTCTTCCTTTCATCTTCCCTTCCTTACTTCATGATCTCATGAGTTAGGAGAGAATCAACTAGCTCATCAAGTTTAAGTGTCTTCAAATTCTTTGCCTCAATGATGGCAGTTCTCTTCCCATCCCAAGACTCGGGAAGTGAATAGAGTAGCTTCCGGACTAGTTTGTCTTCCGAAATTATCTCTCCAAAACCCTTTAGCCCATTGACGATTGTTGAGAAATGATCGAACATCTTTGACACTGTTTCGTCGGGCTCCATTTTGAAATTCTCATAGCTAAGATTGAGAATTCCAATCTTTGTCTCCTTCACATCACTTGTTCCTTCATATGTAGTCTCAAGTGTATCCCACACTTCCTTAGCACTTTCGATGGAGGAAACTTTGGAGTAGATATCGGGACCGAAAGAGCACAACAACATGTGAAGAGCTTTGTCGTTGATTTGAATCTTCTTTCTCTCTTCTTCACTCATCTCATTTTTCTTCTTTGGCACAAGTCTTCATTCGTCGTCTCTCTTTATTGGAATAGAGGGGCCATATTCAATGGTATCACAAACTAGATAATCGTTGGATTTAATGAAGAGACGCATCTGGTTCTTCCAAAAAGGGTAGTTATCACCGTTAAAGAAAGGCGGTTTGGTGGTTGATTGAGACTCATACATGTTTGACCTGGAGGTAGATGTCATGGCTTGCTTTGTGGTTGATCACACTCTTCCTAGGAACTCCTATTGTGGTTGTTAATCCTTCAAAGAGGTAGGCTCTGATACCAATTGTTGAGTGGATCAATGAAACGATATAAGCCAAGGGGGGTGAATTGGATTTTTAGAACTTTTGGTAGTGGAGTGGAAAATTAAAAATTGCTAGACAAGGGATTTTAGAGTGGTTCAAGTTCCAATTGAACTCTACATCCACTACCTTAGCTTCACTAAGAATTTTCCAACAATCCACTAATTGCTCTTCCCATTTTCTAGGCTAAGGAGGTAACCTTTACAATACCAGTCAAATTTTCTACCCAAAATTTGACCCAATCCTCACTCAAGAAATACAAAGAAGATAAAGGCTAAGACTAGTATCTCTCAATACAAAATATAGCCCTTTTACAAGCACTCAACCCAATTGAACATATAAGAATGGAAATTACAAAGTTTATAATTGGGGTTTACAAGAAATAATGGGATTTTAGCACAATAGCTTGGATTTAATGTTTGGATAATACTTTGGAGATCAATAGTTGTTGCTAGAGCTTTTAGAGGTCCCTTTTATACTTTCTCATTGAATTCTAGCTGTTGGGGTTGTTGCCTTCATTAAAATAGCCGTTGGGATGTTATCTTCACTCCATAAATGCAGTTTGCAACTACCCGTTCCGAAACGCCCGACCCTGTTTCGAAACAGACCAAAATAGAAAGAGCCGTTGGGGTGTAATAAATAGACTGTACTGAAGCGGGCACGATCGTTTCGATACACTAAGAGCCTGTTTCGAAACTCGTTTCGAAACATTTTACTACTGTCAAAGACTGTACCGAAACGACTTAGGAGCGTTTCGATACGCCTTAACGATATTTTTAAATTCAGTTATAAAACTTCAACGGTCATATTTTAAAACCAAGTTTGAATTCCGTTTCGAAATGTTTGAGGTCGTTTCGATACTGCCGTATCGAAACGATTCAAATCGTTCCGATGTTCTTCATCCGTTTCGAAACACGTTCCGAAACAGAGGTTAACAGATTCAAAACGTTTCGAAATGCCCAAAGGCTATTCCGAAATGGTGACTCGAAAATCACTATTTTGACTTGGTAAATACTTAGAATATATTTGACAAGTTGAGGTTTTGACTTATTAATTTTTCTTTAAACACATAGAGAGATTTTGAGGACTTAAAAATTCATTTTCTCCTTCTCATTTTAGTCCTTAAATCCTTTGTTATATCAAAATTAATTTATTAGTTTCATAATAATAATAATAATTTATTTTTTAAAATTTATGTCAATATAATCATAAATATTGCATATAATTTATTTTTACTATCATATCGTAGTGGGATAAGTGATTTCGTGTGAAATAGTTGTCTACATGTCAAATCAAATGATGTGTAAAAAGTATGATTCGACTAAAATAACTTTAATAATCAAACAAAAATACATGAGTATTAAAATATACAAGTTTGAGTATATTTTAGTTTACATAAATCTTTTAACCTTAGGGTTTTAGGTTGTAAGGTGTAAAATTTAAGAATTATGATTAGAATTTAGAGTTTAGGGTTTATGTTTTAAGGCGTTAGGGTTAGAAATTTAAATTTTAGATTTTATAATTTAAATATAAAGGTTGTGTAATTTTTTTACACAGTTTGTATATCAAAATATAACCATAAATACAAATAACTTTAAATTTAATATTATCCTACTAAAAGTAATTCATTCATTAAATTAAACTCGTATCGTTGAACATGGAATGAGAATTCAAAACTGATATGACCTAAAATCAAACATCTACTAATCCGACTTGCCAATTTGACAAGGACATCAAAGAAATAACGAATTTTACCTTTTTAAAGAATAAATGCATGATGTTAAAATATACTTCTAACGTTCCACAGATTAGTCATTTTAATTTTTATTTTTTTGAAACACTTTAGCTTTTAATGTTTTATTTCGATCAAAATCTCTTTTCGTTGGATTAAAAAAGCTAATTCACTAAGGTCAACACATCTTATTGACTAAACATGTACATGTAGACTAAAATGATGATGTAGCACATCTTCATGTCGATAAGTGATGACATGGTGTAATATCACGTCAGCAAAAGATATTTTTTAAACAATTATATATTTTGAATTTATAATCACCAATCAGAAGATGAAATTTACTCAAACCTTGAAATTTGAAGTAGAGAGCTTAGTTGCATAACCATTAGAGATAGTAGGCAAGTAAAAATGAAGTTTCATTAATTAAAAACAAACGAGTATATTTGGTTTTGTTTTTAAATTCATATAAAAAGCGTATGCTTTTTCTGTCTGATATTTACCAATTGTCTTATGAAAGCAATAAAATAATTAATAATAAACCACTGGTTATTTCAAGGGAACAAAAAGCATTAATTGGTTATTGCATATGAATTCTGTCAAAATTATCTACTAATCGGAATTCATTGACTACGACTAAACACGGAGACCGACTAAGTGGTCAGCTTCATGATATTATACAGCCTTTATACCCGGGGCTGAAATTTGAAAAGTTTATACTTAAAAACCCTGTCTAAACCTTTTAAGATTAAGATTGTAAATAAGAGAAGATAGATCGCAAGTTATTTGAATTTAATTTAAATTTTTAATAAGTCGAGACAAGCTACTCGATACCCGACTCAAAAAAGCTCACGAACTACTCAAAAATATAATATATTATATAACATTGGTTAATTAATGTTTAATTTTGGGGTTTAGAGTTTAGTTTGAGATTTTGGGTTAGGTTAGGTTAACAATGAGTAATATGTTTTTGAGGACTAAGGGTTAGTAAATTAGGGTTTAGTTCAAGTTTTAATTTTGTTTTTCGAGCTTGTTAACTTTGAGCTCACGAACTTTTAAGTCGAGCTCGAGCTTCAATCGAGCTTGATAAATTTAAGCTCGCGAATTTCGAGCCGAATCGAGCTTAAGGATACTCAAGCTCGACTCGGCTCGTTTACACCCCTATTTAAGTATTATACAGCCCCCGAATTCCAAAAATTAAAATTATCACGAATTCATAATAAAAGGGTAAATTATATAAATAGTCACCGAACTTTAGAATATTTTTATTTTGGTCACCAAATTTTTAAAATTTATGATATAACCACTATATTTTTAATTTACTCTCATTAAAGTCACTGCGGTTAAAAAAATAGCCGTTAACTTTCCTTCTTCCTTCTTTTTCTCTGCTATTTTTTCCCTCCCTGACTGAGTCTTGCAACCTATCAATTTCTTTTTCATTTATGTTAAAGACACCAGAGTTTTACTACCAACTGAACACCAAATTCTTTTTCCTCCTATGCCCTTCTTAATTTCAAATCTTTCATTGATGACCCTAAGCACTCTCTTTCCAGCTGGTCAATTACTTGGGGTGTTCATCACTGTGACTGGACTGGAATTACATGCATTCCTGCTCCTCTCTATGTAACCTTCAAAGCTTGAATCTTTCTGGTGACATACCATCTTCCATATGTGAACTACCCTGTTAGTCTCATCTTAACATGTTCCTCTCCAACAGAAATGGCACCCACTTCTTTGCATCACGAGAAAGTTTGCGTGACGGCCGCCGCCGGCAAAATAATATTAACTGAGATAAGACTCAACCACATGATCATCTTATTCATCGCGTAATGTAAATGCTTTCATGTTCTACTTTATACAAAAAGATGAATTTTATTCTAAGTTCAATGATGATGATGATGGTGATGGTTATGAACATGATGCATACCTTTTCTTGCAGGTACATCATACATGTTGTCAGGGATTTAAATAGCATTTGCGGTCGCGTTTTCAGTCGCGTCGCGGTTATCGCGGTTTGCGGACATAACGAAGTCTATTGCGGTCATTGCGGGTGTCGCGGTCCTGAATTTTTTTTAATTTTGCCCAACTTATTGTAAAATATAATAATTATAATTAAAACTATAAAAAGTCATTTTAATGATATTTAGAGTATTTTCTAAACAAAAATAAACATAAATTAAAATGGATTAAAAAATATCTATTATAAATTATAATTGTGAGATAGGAGATTAAATTTCTTACGATTTTATCAAAGAATTTTTTTCCACTAGCAAACTCAAAAATAATTTATATATATATATGTTCTAGGTCAATACCTAAATTAAAAAAATATCAATGTAAATATCAAAAATGAGAAATTTAAATTATAATTATAAAAAAATTCCAACACTTAAAAATGGATTAATTGAAAGAAAATAAGACTTAGAGGCTCAATTGGAAGTTTTGTTATGAATTTAAAGACTTAATTGGAATTGGAATAAAACAAAACATCTTAATTAAATTAAAAATCTGCTTTAAAGGACTAAATTATAAGAGTATTAAAACTTTTAAGCCTCTCCAAAAATTCATTAAAGATTGAACCGTTTCTTCCCGCATTTACCCTTTTAATGTTATAACTTTGACTTCAACCTCGATTCTCTTTCTTTTCTCTGCAACATTTTTCTCCTCCCCTTTCATCTCCGGCCACCATCCGCGATTGGTCTGAAAACGGAGATAGCGTCCCGTTATCGACGTGGCGAACGCGATAACGTTTTTTCGCGTCCGCGACAGACCGAGATTGTCGTGAACCGATTACCCACCGTGATATCCTCCGATTGCGGTTGCAGACAGTGGCGCGACCACTATTTCACGGCTACAATCGCGTTCACGTCCCGCGATTTAGAACTCGGCATGTTGTCATTATGCAGTTCAACTTCTTACAAAATATATAGCCGGTTAAGAAAGATGATTCTAATTTAACCATGTCCATATGCATCACAAGCAACCTATCAGGGGCGAACTATGTAGTGGGTGGGAAGGGGCAATGGCCCCACCCCCGAAGAATTGTTTTTTTCACCTTTGTCTCTTTAATTAATTTTCTTTTAAAATTAGTTTATTTATAAATTTGTCCCCACTTCAAACATTTATAGTTTGCCCCCCCAAAATCACAAATTCTAGCTCCGCCCCTTCAACCTATGATGCTTGACAAGGATGTTCAAAATCCCCTCTTCAATACATGTATAGAAAAGTAGAGATGGATGAAAATTTATCCTCTTTTGCATGAATTCAATTTCTGCGAACAATAATTCGTTCTGATAGAGTTAAACATTGTGGTTAATTTATTTAATAAAAATCAAACAAAGAAATCAAGATGGAAGAAAATGATTAGGTAGATGTTAAACAATAAAAATGAACCTTTTTGGATCTAATTTTACAAATGCCTTTCTCCAGTCTGCCTTCCAAGTTCTTGAGTTCCTTAAAGAGCCTCTCCAAGAATATGCCTGCAAGAAAATTACACCCATAATTTATATGTACATATATAGACTAGAAAAAGAAGATGCATGGTTGGCTACTTGGTTACCTGTTCATGTTCTGAACATCACGAATTTGTCGCCAGAGTTTGGTGGCTTCTTGCTAGTAGAGATGAGTTCATTTTTCACACACAGTATCAGAGTTAAGTAGTATCAATTGCAGTAGTACATGTTGGTAAAACTGTCAAGAGAGCAATGCTCAAAAATAGTAAATGACAGAACTTTAAAATTCTCTTTATTTTCTTAATAAGAAAATCACCGAGTACATAACTTAAATAAAGTTGTGATAACTAAAAATACTAAAAATTAGGAACACAAACCCATGATCAGATTTGGTGCCAGATATAACTGGCCACTAAACAATTAAGTCGCCAAATAGGACTTTCCTAAGAGCCACTAACTGATAAAGGTAAAAACATGCTAAAATAATAATAACAGTAAACAACAATTTGAATCACTTTTTCAACACTTCCCCCTTGATTCAAAATAACATACTCCTAATTGTGATCTGAAAAAAAATGATTCTTGGCTTGAGTAAGAGACTTTGTAAAGACGTCAGCCATTTGCTCATTTGTGCTGCAAAAATTCAATATTATCTTTTCATCTGCTGCAAGATTCCGAATAAAGTGATGATGCACATCAATGTGCCTAGTCCTTCCATGAAAAGCGAGATTCTTTGTCATTGTTACTGTGGATCGATTGTCACAAAAGATATCAATTGCTTCTTTTTGTTCAAGACTGAAATCACTGAGGAGTTTTCTCAGCCACAAAGCTTGTCGTGCTGTTGCTGTTGCTGCTGCTGCATATTCAGCTTCAGATGATGATAAAGCTATTGTTTCTTTCTTCTTTGAACTCCATGTTACTGCTTCAGACCCAAAGCTAAAAACATTGTCAGAAGTGCTTTTTCGATCATTTAAACAACCTGCCCAATCACTGTCGGTGAAACCAATTAATTTGAAATTTGATACTTTGCAGTACCAAATACCAAAATTCACAATTCCTGCAACATAACGAAGGATCCTTTTTGCTGCTCCAAAGTGTTGCTTTGTAGGATTTTGTATAAATCTAGACACAACACTAACACAAAAAGCAATATCGGGCCTAGTGTGTGTAAGATAATTCAAACCAACTGTTAAACTTTTGAAAAATGTTGAATTAACTTTGTCAATCCATCTTCATGCTGCAACTTCTCATTAACGTTCATTAGTGTGGCTGCCACTTCACAATTTGTCATGCCAAACTTCTTTAAAAGATCTGCAGCATACTTCTTTTGACACACAAAAATTCCATCATCACCTTTAATAACTTGAAGGTCCAAAAAATATTGCAACATATCCAAATTTGTCATCTCAAATTTTTCACCATGTATGACTTAAAATCATCAATTAACAATTTTGAGGAACCCAAATAGATCATATCATCTATATAAAGACAAACCACCAGAAATTCTCCATTACCTCTCTTTTTCAAATAAAGAGTTGGCTCGTTTTCACTTCTAGCGAACCCATTGTTCTGGAAGAATGAATCAATCTTGTTGTACCATGCACGTGGAGCTTGCTTCAGCCCGTAAAGAGCTTTTTGTAATCAGTAAACTTTATTTTCATTGCCACGGACTACAAAATTTGGTGGTTGTGACACGTAGACCTCATCCACAAGATCACCATTTAAAAAAAAGTAGATTTTACATCAAATTGGTACACATATAATTGCAGTTGAGTAGCCAACGCCAAAACGACTCTTACAGTTTCAAATCGAGCAACAAGAGAATATGTTTCTTCGAAATCAATACCTTGTTGTTGTGAGTATCCCTTTGCTACAAGACGAGCTTTATGTGTTTCTAGATGCTTCCATTTGCATTATATTTTGTTCAGAATACCCACTTCAGTCCTACAACATTCTTGCCTTCTGTAACATCAACTAATTCCCGCGTTGAATTTCTTTTAATGGCATGCATCTCATTATTCATAACAAACTACTATTCAGGTTGTTGGGCAGCTTCTTCAAAAGAAGTTGGATATGTGACAAACAAGGCAAAGTCACACGAAGCTGTAATTTCTTGGAGGTGTTTCACTTTCGCTACTATTGTTGGAGGCATGAGTTGCTATAGAATCAAAATTAGAACTTGTAGCAGCACTAGGAGAAGAGGGGGCTAAATTTGCAGGCAATGAAGGAGCTGAATTTGCAGGTTCTTCAACTTCAAAATCTGTTGGAACTTCATTCATCATGCCTCCCTTGTCACAAGTTAGACTTACATCCATCTCTTCATTGAACACAACATCCCTGCTAATTGTCGCGACCGTTTTTTAAAAACTCGCTTTTTAAGTTTAGAAAAACAACATGAAGATTAAAATTTGAAAAATTGGAGTTTTGACTAATTTTATCTTGTGATTAATTAATTTTCCATTTTTAATCAAAATCTCTTTTATTTGCTTAAAAATTGTTTTGGAGTCGCCACCGGCCACTTTGGTAGGTCGGACACCATAATAACGTACCAGAGATTCTTTTTTGAAAAGTTCGGGTTTGAGAGTTGGTTACGTGTAGGGAAGGGTTAGCACCCCTACAAACGCCCGTTATCGGTACCTCATTAATTACACGTGGCATTTTGGCATTTCG
This sequence comes from Hibiscus trionum, assembly GCA_030270665.1. Classification (NCBI taxonomy): domain Eukaryota; kingdom Viridiplantae; phylum Streptophyta; class Magnoliopsida; order Malvales; family Malvaceae; genus Hibiscus; species Hibiscus trionum. Next base: position 19,981,634 of record BSYR01000021.1, on the reverse strand, counting down.
AACATTAATCTGGATTTAATTTAATCTTTTAACTGCAGAATGAATTTTATTCCGAATGTGGTATCCTTTTGTAAGAAAATACATTTTGAACGAATATAAATATAATTATGAAACGTCCAGTTACATTAGGACACTTCAATTTATATTCAAAATGTACCTCAAAACAAAATGTTTAATGCATGACCAATTACCGTCTTGCCATTTTTAAGTAAACCCTAATTAGGCTCCATCAATTTAAAAAATTTAAAGTTCTAAGAATATAATTAATTTTTAGACATAAATGATAACATCCAAAATAATATTGGACACTATCTTTAATGAGCCCAAAAGTAATAATATTCCTAGTTAAGGTGACTCAAACCATTAGTCCTATTTTAATTTTAATTAATTTAATTGTGAATTATTTCCATTTTTCTAAGTTAAAATGAAACATTGAATCTTTCATCGGAATATTCATTGGTTAACATCACTCTTCAATGTGACACTAACCAATGTTGAATATTCTAATATTGTTTCAAATATTCATCTATTTGCTACAATGATCTTTCCTATTTAGTTATATGATTAAGTAAACTATACTAAGGCTCTAATCCTATTTTAAACATGTGATTTAAATCTTTAAACAATATACTACATGGTGTTTAAAACATGCAAGCATACAATTTAATTTAAACAATTAAATAAAAGCAATTAAACAAGACAACTAATACTGAGGAAGGACTGAATTAAATTAATTTGGAATTAAGGGATCAAATTACAAAAGAAACAGTGGCTAATTTGTAAGGAAAAAGGAATTAGGGAGCCCAAACCTAAATTCCTAAAAGAAAAAGGTCCAGACACATAAAACCAAAGCCTAAAACCCTTAACCCGTTCGATTTCGGCCCAAACCCAACCCCATTTGCTCGACCGGGTCACGGACCCGTATCCATACCCGCGCAAAAACACGCGGATCTTATTGCAACCTGGCTCACTAAACGACGTCATTCCCAACTCAGTATAAAAGGACCATTTTCGTGTTGGAACGATCATTTGCACCTCTCCCTCTCTCTCCTCATTCTTCTCTCTCTAAATTCTCTGAGCTTAAACACCTAAAACCTGAAATCACCAACCCATTCTCGATCAAAACTTCATTTTCACCTATGTTCTTCTTCAATTCATCCATTTTCCTAAGTTTGATCCTCACAAACCCTAAATCCCCTCTCAAAACCTATTTTCAAAAATCAAACCCTTGAAATTCCCTAGAACACTTCAAAATTTTTCCAAAAACTCAACTTTGATCTTTAACCCTTACTCAAAACCCTTTTAACGTGTTTTCTCAACCGTCGGGATGATACCGGTCACCGATCATCATCTCCGATCATCACCTTCCCCTTTCCGATGACAGAAATCCTTCCAGTTATCTTCTCCGGCCTTTTGTACTTTCCGATCAACCTCCGACCTTCTTTAAACTTTTTCTGCTGACTGGAACTCCTCCGGTCATCTTCTCCGACCAACCTGAACTTTTCGGCCGCTGTCTGCAACTTCTGGCCGCCATCTCCGCCGTCGCCGGAAACCTAAATCTACGCAAAACACTTGATTTTTCATCCTAAACCTAGATCTAGCCCGTATTTCATCAGAAACGACCCTCTTCTCCCTTTCTTAAACTACCTACCCAAAACCAGTAGCCTCACTACTATGATTTTCGATTCCTACCGATGTCCTAGCACTCAGATCTCGACTCTGACGACACTCGTAACAATGACGACGGCGAGATAAGTTCCTTATTCCCTCATATCTTATTTTTTTTATATTTTTATTACTATTCAAACCTTAAACTGCTTATTAGGTTTAGATCTGGCTTTGATTTCTATTTATATCTAGATTGTATATTATTTACTTGCGGATTTGGTTTTAGATCTAGAAAATCGAACTTAGGAGAGGATTAGGCTTAGAGATCTAGGATTTTTGATGATTTAGACACTGGTTTTAAGGACTTATGACTCCTGTTATGTTTTTTATTAGGTTTCCTAAACAAATGAGGAATTTAGAGGTAGAGGTTACCTCTGTTTGGTGATTTTGCGATTCCGGCGAGCTTTCAGCAACGGTTGGCGATCTGGTTCGTCTTCTCCGAGCGTCTCTCCAACTTTTGGTAAGTCTCTCCGACTTTCTCTTCAATTAATGCTTCATTAATTATTGCATTAATGATTAACTAACTTTTTCTCTCTCTTGCAGGTATTTATAGCTGACTAGATGGTGACGTCGGCCTTCATCACTGGCGAAGACAATTGTCCCCAACTGGGAGCAATCCGCGCGAATGGGAAACATGCCAATGGAAGCTCGCCACGTGGATTAGTTTAGGCGGGAAAAAGAAACACACCCGGGCAAATAGGCTTTTTGTGTTTGTTTGGGCTGGGAATTAGCTATTAATGGGTTGTAAACAGCTGTAAAGGATCTGGTATTTGATTTGGGCTTTGTAACCAATTTGGACTCTACTTGTGATAAAGAGGATGATTTTGTAATGGACATTATAACATGTTTATTGGGCCAGTTTTATTGTTCATTTAAGTTTTATTTATTATTATTCTTTGACCTTATATATATATACATATACCCGGATAAAATACGGATTCTACAGCTGCCCCTCTTTGCTCATTGCTGTGGAACAGGGATAGGGCAATGACTGAAAAGACACGAATTTTGTCTAAATCGTCTGTCCATCGAAGTTTGAAGTTGTTCTTCTTATTATGAAATTCTTCAATCTTCCATAATCTGGTATTGCTCCCTGGAACTCTTCATCTTCCGAGGTCTGAAGCTGTTTTTCTTATTATGAAAATTTTCATTCCTCGCTCTTTTCCTGGTCCACATTTCTGTAATGGCACCGAACAAGCAAGCTCTTCTCCTTAGGAACTTCCTCTTTCTTCAAACAACGAACTCTTCTCATTAGGAGTTCTATCTTTGCTGGGCGGACTCTTCTCATTATGAATCATTCTTCCCTGGGCAGACTCTTCTCATTATGAATCCTTCTTTGCTGGGCGGATTCTTCTCATTATGAATCCTTTTTTGCTGGGTAGACTCTTCTCATTATGAATCCTTCTTGATCTTTTTCCTGTCAAAACAAATGAAATATGAAAGTTAACATGATCCTAATGTCCTATATGATGCATGAACCATGGTTTACGGAGATCTATCAATCAGCATCTGCTCTTTTAGGTCCCTTCTTGAATACTTCTTGTCTAATTCTCATCCCACATCAGAATTGGTCGTTGCAACCTTCTTTCTGCATTTCTGGCCCCTTGCTCTAAAGCGCCCTTTCGAGTTTTCACTTTAGGTTGCTTTTCTCAAAGTGCCCTCTCGGGTTTTCACTTTGGTTTTTTTTTCTTTTTTTCGAAAGACGTATTTTCAGGTTTTCACCTCCCTTTTCTTTTTCCTCTTTTCTTCTTCTTTTTCCTTTCTTTTTCCTTTTTTTCTTTTTTTCTTTTCTTTTTCTTTGTTTTCTTTTTTGATTTATTTTTTTATATATAACAAGGAAAATGTGTTATAGCCGATAAAATCTTGTCTTGACCAGTCACATGTTGCTTGGTCAATATTACCAATACCCAATATTTCAATGTTAAAGTTTTTCCGAACTCAAGAGTTTTTACGAAAAGATAATCAGCCTCAGTAAATCATGGAGCTGCAAACATTCTTCTCCTTCCTTAGTTTTCATGAACTACTTTAACCGAGATGTTGACTCAGAGGAGCATTGTAATGTATTGGTCTTGTGGTTCTGATCATCTCATCATAGGTGCAGAGATATAGATCATTTTTCTTCGGGTGGCAGACTTTGTTGTCGCATTTGTGGTCGATCTCCAATTTCACACCGTCTTATCTTGTACACTATTCTTCAATACCCAGAGTTAAAAGGTTCACCTGCACTTTTAAAACATAGTAATACCAGGAAATCATTTATTTTTCATTATATGAACCATTTTAAGATGCTTTGGAATAAAAAGAAAGCTCAGAAGTGAATTCATGAATTTTATTGAAGCTTCTACATTGGAATACAACATAATTTGAAATAGTCATGGCAAACAATAAAATAAAAAAACCAAATCAGGTTTTCGGGCATCCAAAGCATGAAGGATACAACCACCCCATCGACCAGAAGTAGGGCTGAGCTTGCACTCATGTCCGACGGTCCTCAAATGTTGCCGGAATGCTTTCAAATGTGAAATCCCTTCCAAAATACCAAGTGTCCAAGAGGTCCTGATTACCAGATGCCTAACTTCATTCATCTGAGCTGCCTTAACAGGTTTTCAACTCAGGTCCTCCTTTGGTTTCAAGACGCCCTTTGCGGGTTTTCATCTTGAACCCCCCATTTTATTTTTTTTTTTTTATATCTGAGGCGCCCTTTTTTAGTTTTTACCGTAGATATTTTCATTTTGCGAAAGCGCCTTTTCGTGTTTTACTCCATTTTTTATTTGAATCTATTTTTGAATTCTTCAAGAATAATACTTCTTGACTGAATCCGAGTTCACTGGTTTGTGTAACTCTTTCCCATCCATTTCGGTCAGTATTAATGCTTCTCCGGAGAAAGCCTTTTTGACAATATAAGGCCCCTCCCAGTTAGGCATCCATTTTCTGCGATCATCTCGATGTATTTGTAGGACCTTTCTCAACACAAGATCCCCCTCTCGGAATTCTCTTGGGCACACCTTTTTGTCATATGCCCGCATCATCCTTTTTGGTACATTTGGTTGTGAAAAATTGCCCTCAACCTCTTTTCCTCAATGAGATTTAACTGGTCAAACCGAGCCTGCAGCCATTCTGCGTCATCCAGCTTTACATCAGACAACACACGAAGGGACAAAATTTTGACTTCAATGGGGGAGTACCGCCTCTGTCCCATAGACCATGGAGTAAGGCGTTGCCCCAGTTGAGGTCCGTATTGAGGTCTGATATGCAAATAAGGCAAAAGGTAGCTTCTCATGCCAGTCTTTGTAAGTTTCTGTTGTCTTTGATATGATCTTCTTGATATTCTTATTGTCGCTTCCACTGCCCCATTCATCTTAGGACAATAGGTCACCGAATTGTGGTGAATGATTTTGAATTGTTCCCCCACCTACATTATCACTTTGTTGTTGAAGTTTGTGACATTATCAGTGACGATTCTTTCTGGCAAACCATATCGACAAATCATTTCCTTCGTCAGGAACTTACTGACTGTTGTTCTTGTAATGTTGGCATAAGAGGTTGCTTCTACCCATTTGGTGAAATTATCTATTGCCACAAGGATGAAACGATGTCCGTTTGAAGCTTTAGGATGAATTTGCCCAATGACATCCATGCCCCAGGAAGCAAAGAGCCATGGTGAATTCATCGTATGAAGATGTACCAGTGGAGAATTAATCTTGTCAGCATATATCTGACACTTATGACACTTCTTGGCATGTTAATACAATCTCCTTCCATATTTCTCCAATAATAGCCATTTCTCATAATCTTCTCGGCTATTGAGAGCCCATTTGCATGTGTACCACATATCCCATCATGTACTTCTGCCATGATATTCTTTGCTTCATTGGCATTGACACATATTAGCAGAATCTGATCTCTGTCCCTTTTATATAAAATTTCTCCGTCGAGTACATATCCTGAAGCCATCCTCCTGATAGTTCTTTTTTCATTGTCATTTGCCCCTAGGGGATAGGTATGATACTTTAGGTATTGCAAAATGTCATGATACCAAGGATGCTGATCAATTTCTTCTTCTATACTGTAACAATGAGCATAGGTTTCATAACTCTACATATGAATAGTCATCATGTCTTCTGATTTGTTTGCTAGGAATACCGAAGTCAGTGTAGCTAAGGCATCCACCATTTGATTGTCTTCCCTAGGGACGTATATAAAGGTAATTTCTTCAAACTCTTTTATTAACTCTAGAATCAATTTTTGGTACTCAATCAATTTTACATCATTTGTTTCCCATTCTCCACAAAGTTGGTAGATCACCAACGCTGAATCCCCATATACTTTCAACACTTATATTTTTCTTTCGATAGCAGCTCGCAGGCCCATGACACAAGCTTCATATTCTGCCATGTTATTGGTACAAAGAAATTCTAACCTGCTAGTGAACGGGTAATATACATTTTCTAGAGAAATTAATACTGCTCCAATTCCCCGTCCAAGAGCATTAACTGCTCCATCGAAATATAACTTCCACGTTTCACTATCTGGAATTCCAGTTTCTGCCATGGAGACATTCATCACATCTTCGTCTGGGAAATCAAAGTTCAGGGGCTCGTAATCTTCCATTGCACGACTGGATAAGAAATCTACTATGGCGCTTTCTTTTATTACTTTTTGACTCATGTACACAATGTCAAATTCTGATAATAACATTTGCCAATGTGCCAGTCTTCCGGTCAATGCTGGTATTTCCATCATAAATTTCAATGGACCAAGACGAGAGATTAGCCATGTAGTGTGGTATAACATTTATTGTCTGAGCCTACGGGTTGCCCAGACCAAAGCACAACATAACTTTTGGATGGGTGGGTACCGCACTTCACATTTAGTAAACTTTTTGCTCAGGTAATAAATGGCTCTTTCCTTCTTTCCTGTATCATCGTGTTGCCCCAGCACACATCCTATTGAATTCTCATAGACTGTCAAGTAAAGGATCAATGGTCTATCTGGAACTGGCCCTACTAATATGGGAGCATTGATCAAATACTTTTTGATCTTGTCAAATGCCTCTTAGCACTCTTCATTCCACTCTCTAGGGTTATTCTTTTTCAACATCTTGAAGATTGGATCACATTTATCAGTTAATTGAGAGATAAATCGAGAAACATAGTTCAATCTGACAAGGAATCCATGAACTTCTTTTTGTGAACTGGGTGGTGGCAGGTTCTGAATAGCTTTCACTTTATCTGGATCTATCTCAATTCCTCTTCTACTAACAACAAACCCAAGAAGTTTTCCAGATGTTACTCCAAAGGTGCATTTGTTAGGGTTGAGCTTCAATTGGTATTTTCTCAATCTCAAGAACAACTTCTTCATATTTTGGATGTGTTCTTCCTTAGTATGGGACTTGGCAATCATGTCATCTACATACACTTCAACTTCTTTGTGCATCATGTCATGAAATAAAGTTACCATCGCCCGCTGATAAGTTGCCCCGACATTCTTTAGTCCAAAAGGCATTACCTTGTAGCAATATGTGCCCCATAAGGTTATGAAGGTCGTCTTGATCATATCTTCTAGACTCATCTTTATCTGATTCTATCCCGAGAAGCCATCCATGAAGGAAAACCATGAATGCCGCGACGTATTGTCAACCAGAATATCTATGTGTGACAAAGGAAAATTATCTTTTGGACTGACCCTATTCAGATCTCTATAGTCGACACACATTCGTACCTTCCCATCTTTCTTCGGTACAAGGACTATGTTGGCCACTCATTCTGGATACTGGGATACTGCAAGAAAACCAGCATTGATCTGTTTCTGTACCTCTTCTTTTATCTTTATTACCATTTTTGGTCTCAATATTCTAAGCTTCTGTTGAACCGGTTTGCATTCAGGTCTAATGGGCAATTTGGGTACCACTATGTCAGTATTCAGTCCTAGCATATCTTGATAGGACCAGGCGAAGACATCTTTGAACTCGTGCATCATATCAATTAGTTCATTCTTCTTTTTGGGCGAAAATGCAGTCCCTATCTTTACTTCTTTTATGGTCTCTTCTGTTCTTAGATTGAGAATCTCCAACTCTTCTTTATAGGGCAAGATCTGCTTGTCTTCCTTTTCTACCAACCTCAGTAATTCTTCAAGGATTTCACATTCTGTTTCATCCTCGACTTCATTGATTTTCGCTAGACATACTGGTTGTCCATATCTTACCCCAGGATTAGGTTTAGGATCATTCATGTAGTCGATAATTGAAGATATGCAAAGAAAATAATAATAATAATATATTTTAAAAAGGATGTGAAAAAATAAAAACACGTTTGCCATTTGTGAATCAACATGGAAAGCATCTTTATTAAAATGATTGTATAACCGCTCTTTACAGATAATCCTCTTATACATGTGGGCAAAGGTATAAGGTGGTCCCAGTATTTACTCTGTTTCATTATTGGTTATAAGGGAAATGTCTTCAACTGTCCAGTTCTTCAATGTCTCGCCTGGAGCATAAGGACAGATCATTCTAAAAAATTCACCAGGTCGAGCACCCTCAAAAATTTCACCAACAAAAAAAGCCCATCCAGATTGTTGCCGAAGATTTCCTCTTCATGCATTCTTATCGTTTCTCGATTAACTTCCTCCAATTTCTTTTCAACATTTGCAAATCCACGCGATTTGAAGATCTTGGACATGTCAAAAGATGTCAACAGCCTGGAAGAAGTCTCAGTTCCCTACATGCGGGCTTTCCTCTATTCTCTCCTCTTCTTCAACTCTCTCAGTCGTTCTTGCACATTAGGAGTGAACCCCAGCCCAAAATGATCTTTCTTTATAAGGATGGGCCTTGATTGCAAACTTCCCTGCATGTGTTTTCCAAGTCCTTTACCTGTCTTTGCACCCCTTCCGAGCGTCTCCTGCACTGTTATTTTGGTGCAATTTGACAGTCTTGGCCACGAAAATGGTTTTCCCTCAGCTACAAAGGTGGCATTCACAAATTCCAGCACCCTGAAAGAACACTCCAAGGCATTCTCATCTGTCTGAATGTATGGAACATCAATTGTTATAATGGCAATGATATCCTCTTCTGCTCTGACACTAATCAATTTACCTTCTATGAAAAACTTGAGCTTCCAGTGCAGAGATGATGGGACTGCTCTTGCTGAATGGATCTAGGGTCTCGTGAGCAAACAATTATATGTCGGCTTGATATCCATTACCACAAAATCTATGTTGTAAACTGCAAGATCTATCAACAATGGTACTTCTATCCTCCCAGTACATCCCGTGTCGTTCCATCGAAGGCTCTCACGGTATTCTGATATGCCTTCAAGTGGGAGTCAGCAATAGGCAAACTCTGCAAAGTCGCCATTGGCATGATATTTAGGGCAAATCCATTATCAACTCAGACTCCAGGCAGCACATATCCTTTACAATGCGTGGTAATATTCAAAGCCTTTACTGACCCCATCCCTCCTTCTAGGACTTCATCATCGGTGAATGTTATGTAGTTGTCGGAAGCAATATGGTTCACAATCCTATCCAGTTTATCTACCGAAATATCATTAGGCACAAATTCCTGATTAAGAACCTTCATCAAAGCATTACGATGCCCCTTAGAACTCAACAGCAACTCCAGAACTGAAATCCTTGCATGCTGCCTCTTTAGTTGTTCTACTATAGTGTACTCACTATGCTTTAAAAACCTCATAAATTCTCGGGCTTGCTCCTCTATCACCAGCTCATTTATCTTCGGAGCGGGATCTTCTTCAAAAATCTTTTCAGGAACAACAAGTTCCTTTCCTTTAGCCTTCTCAGCCTCTTTCATCACCTCTGAGGAGGAATAGCATCTGCCACTTCGAGTGAAATGGCCCACTTCATTTACCGCCTCCGTATTTAGCTGCTTATCTTTCTTTGGTTCATTCTTCGTTTCATCACTTGGCTTTGTTTCCTCTTGTAGTTTCTCCTTTTCCGGTATTGTCACATTGGTTGTGTAATTCCAAGGAACCGCATTGGTGCTTTTGAAAGCAAACGGTGCAGGGGTCGAGATTACTATCTTCAAGGCCACTACTGGTTTTGAACTTGCAGCCTTCGGTTTGACGGATACAACCAAAGGCTTGTGCACTCCGTATTTTGCCCCAGAGCATTCTGATGCACACACCTCAACCTCTTTCCTTGTTCCAACCTTCTCAAAGAACTCAATTTCTTTATTATCCATCATCTTTTGAATCAGGTCTCTGAACTCTTGACATTGTTGGATTTCATGATCACACTCTTGGTGATATTCACAATACATCTTAGAGGGATTCCTGTTTCAACCTTCATGCCAATTTCAATCATCTTGGTGTTGTATAATTGCTCAAACACCCATCTCAATGGAGACTGAATTTTCGATACATCAGTTTTCCGCTCTTTGCCTCTTCATATTCCTCTATCACATTTACTCCACGTCCACCATGACTCGGAAGGGGATTGGCTGCAATATTGGGCTCGTCAAACTTCAGTATCCCAGCATTGATCAAATTCTGCACCACTTTCTTAAATGCTGTGCACGTTTCAATCGAATGCCCCGGTATCCTAGCATGGAATTCACAATGGGCATCTACTTTGTACCATGGAGGGTAAGGAGGCTGTAGAGGCATCAAATGATATGGCCTTACCAGATCTGCCTCATGCCACTGGTGATACAGTTCAACATATGACATCGGAATGGGTGTGAAATTCATCCTATCATTTCTCGGTCCACGAGATTCCCTCTTGCTCGAGTTCTGTGGGTTTCCCGTTGTAGTTCCAAGTGAGGTAATAGTCATGTTTTTCGGAGCCTCATACGTACTTGCATTATTCACCTCATTCTTCTTTCTTTTATAATTCCTGCGGGAACTTTCCCCACTTTCGATTCTTCCACTCTTTATCGCAGCTTCTATCAGTTCTCCAGTCATCACAATGTCAGCAAAGTTTTGAGTAGCATTGATGATAAGCCTTTCAAAGAGTGGTCCTCTCAAAGTTTGAACAAACATGTGGGCGATCTCGCTTTCAATCAACGGGAGTTGTACTTGTGCTGCAACGTCTCTCCACCTCTGAGCGTATTGTCAGAGCGTTTCATCACTTCTTTGCTACATTCCTTGCAGCATCACCCGACATGGAATCATTTTTGTAACATGTTTGTAATGCTCTACAAAAGCTCCTAAAAGATCTTTCCAAGAACGAATATTCACTCGGCTTAACTGTGTATACCAACGGGAAACTGAGCCAGTTAAGCTATCCTGGAAGCAATGTATCAACAATTTTTCATCCTTCAAATAAGCAACCTTCTTTCTACAATACATCGTGAGATGAGCCTTTGGACAAGTGGTTCCATCATACTTCTCAAAGTCTGGGGCTTTGAACTTGGGAGGAAGTACCAAGTCAACTACCAATCTCATTTCAACAGCACCAGGCCCCATCTCACCAGCCTTCTATAGTTCCAGCAAACGATCCTCCAGAGCCTTGCAACGCTCTTCATACTTTTGTTCAATCTCAGCACGTATATTTTCTATCTCATTCAGGGTGTTCATGTCTGGAACTTCTTCGCCACTTCAAAAGTTTGCCCCAATATGCACTGGGTGACTAGGTGTTGTTCCTGCCAGAAAAATGTGGACCTTCTTCACAGTAGGAGGTTTCTCAGGCTGCATCCTAATGTAGGATGTAGTTTCAGCTTGATCGTTCACATCATTAGAAGCCCCTTTAGTCGCTTTAGCCTTTCCTGACTCTTTAGGGCCTAACAAAGTAGTTAACTGATTGATGATCTCTGCTTGAGTCTGAGTGAAGCAGTCTTTGATAGATTGCTCAATTCTATCAAAGCGATTTTGTGTGTCCACTCACTCATTTTCAAGGCTAGAAATTCGACCCTCAACAGCCATGGTTCTGGAACATAGACGGGTTTCGTATGAGTGCAGTATGGTTGCGGCTTAAAGCAAATTCTGCCATTAAACCTTTCTTTTATTAAATTCTTTATTTTGCAATATATCATAAAATTCCAAATGAATGAATGTATGCATGAGTGCATGAGTGCATGAATGCATGGATGCAATAAAGGACATCGAATTTAGGAACCGGTCTTTTTTAGAAACACCTCATTCGTCTGAAAATTTAATTATATAGAAAACATAAAATTTTCTACAGAAAGCTACTAGCCCTAATCCCTAGGTTGACCAGCTCGTGCAACAAACGAGTAATGGCCTCTCCGTGCTCTTCTTCAACATTGGGTTGCTCTAGCAGGCTTGTAGCTTGTCTTGACAGAATCTGGAAATATGAGGCAATGCTCCTGACTTGCGCCTTGAAGCTCACTAATTCGTCATTCTGACACTGAACTGTGCGCCGCGCTGCTTTATACTTGTCCTTCCATGCTCCTCTTTCCCCCATTAATGCTCCTTCATAACCAGTGAGTTTTTCTTTCAAATCTTGGACAATATTTTCTAATTCTATCACCCTTTTCTTCAACCTTTCCCTTTCCATTTCTGATTGAATCTTATCTTCATTATGATATCTGGTGATCAGTCCTTCCAGCTGTGTTACTTGGCTTGTTAAGTCAAAATTCCTAGCCTGCTCTTCTTTCAATCTCCTTTTTACTTTGTCGCTTGATTCCTTGCTTGCACGTGCTTTCATGCCGTACATCTTCTTGTAATCATCTCTATCTTTAGTCATTGCATCCAGCTTATATGATAGGCTCTTTATCACCTTGCTCGTACCCCCCTTTTGTTTAGCTTTATAATCATCATGCAGCTCATGTAATTCTTTCAAATCTCGACTTATCTTTTTGTTTTGTTCCATCAATTCCTTCTCCTTTCCCTCATGGATGTTTACTTGTAGCTGCGCCATAGTCAATTCTTCCTTAAGATCATTAATCCCCTTTTCGTATCTCTTTAAATCCAATTCTCGGTCATGCCTAAGCTTTTTCAAGGCTGAGGGTGACTCCTTAATTGCTTGAGTTGAGGTGCCATCACCTGATTGCTTTTCCTGGAATGTGGTGTTGTTAACCCTTTGAGCTCTCCATTCATTGTACCTTGTCATCACATCCAGGCTTTGGTAAGCCTGAACTCTTCTCGGTGTCTCCCATGCATTCGAATTTTGTAGTATCAATCCTTTGTAATCATTTATTTTATGGGCGTACTCAAATTTGGCTATCCTAGTAGTTGTCGACACAAACTGTCTTGACCCGAATTGTCTTGACACTAGCAATGAGCAATAAGTTGTCCCTCCCCAAATTCCTAGTAAAGGAACCAGTCTCTATTTCTGCATCTATATAAGAAGGTTGTACCTCTGTTTAGCCATGGGGCTTTCCATACCACGTCTGTGCCTTTCAGGTCCTTGAGATATTCTTCCCAATGCTTCTCGCTTTTTTCTTTCTAAAATACAGTCAGCTATGTGTTCTCTTATTGGCGAATAGGTGTCAAGATATCTAATCCCTTTATAAGTCGCGTTCCACCTATATCCTCTGAACCATACCTCCAACAATTTGTGCAACCCTAGAATTTTCCTTCATCTATTTTCTTGCAAATAGTCAACGATCTATAGGTCTCTGTCAAGATAGCTGGCACCGGGTTGACTCCTTTGTCTAATCGCTCAAACAATCCTATAGTTGACGAATCGATGTGCTCAGGTGTTCTTGGGAACAGAACCAGGTCGTAAATACATAAAGCAAAGAGGCTAATCATTTTGACCGGTTCATCACTATTTGCTAGCACCAACTCTTTAAGGGTTCTTCAACTGACCCGTTGTCTGTCCTCGTTTTGGTCGGTGCTGTCATTGTTAGCCATTTTCTTTTCCCACCATTCTTTCTTCTTCATAGTTAATGATGTCAATTTCTTGATGAAGCCTGAATTTCCAGAGCTATTAAGGGAGGTAGTGTAGATTTTATCTCTCTTGAACCTAGGACAATTAATCAGTATCTCGTACTCTTCTAGCGTCGGTGTCATGTCCACCTGTCCAAAAGTGAAGCAACTATATGCAGGATTCCAGAATTGTGCCATAGCTCTCAGTAGTTCCTAGTCAATCTTTATGTCTAGCAGCAAGGCTATATCACCAAATTCTTTTTGAAACTGCTCTTTCATTCCACCATCCCATTGATCCCAAATGCCTTTTAAATCTGGTAGACATGTATTCTGGTTGGTATTTAACTTTGTGTACCCTTTCATTTTAGACACTTCACCTTTTATTAGACTGTCTCTCTTCTTGTGTTGTACTTGCTCTGACCAAGTCCACACTGCAGTATTATCTCCTCATGCCCTAAATTCTCGAGACATATTGGATACTTCTAAACTGACTGACTCCCAATTCAATGCCAAAATAAAAATGCAATTTATGGTAACAATTTAAAACAAAACAAACAACAAAAAAAACTTGTGTTAGTATCATGAATTAATATTAAAGACAAATAAACAAACTACAAAATTAATATCAAAATAAACGAACAAATTAATGTCACAATATTTAAAGCAACAAAATAACCAGAGAAATGTATTTAAACCGGCAGCACCTGTCCTAGGTCCATGTCTGGCTCTAGCGGGGTGGGCTTCTAAAAATATAATGTGGGTTTGGTTTTAGACTATCCGTTCTCGAACTATCGTTACCGTTTAGTGCGACAGTAAGACATCGATTCGGTAGTATAGATCCCTTATAAAGGAGGCGTGGGTCCCACGACGCATAAGGTTAGTATACCGGACGAAGATAAAAATCCGAACTCGGAGCTGGAGAGCATCACGTCAGATATTGTCTTACTCCCACTTAAGGGTGGAAAAACCCGGGTCGAGGGTTTATGCATGAATGACAAATATAACATACATAAAAACTACCCCCATTCTTCCTAAAATCCATCAAAAAATTCTTCAAAAAAAATTCAGATTAATGTTAAAAATTCCAAAATGCCATGTGTAATTAATTATTAGGCCTGACTCTTAATTTTTTCCACAGCGGAGTCACCAAGCTGTCGCGACCGTTTTTTTAAACCACTTTTTAAGTTTAGAAAAACAGCCTGACGATTAAAACTCGAAAAAATCAGGGTTTTGACCAATTTTATCTTGTGATTAATTAATTTTCCATTTTTAATAAAAATCCCTTTTATTTGCTTAAAAATTATTTCGGAGTCACCACCGGCCACTTTGGTAGGTCAGACACCATAAAAACGTACCATAGATTCTTTTTTGAAAAGTTCAGGTTCGGGAGTCAGTTACGTGTAGGGAAGGGTTAACACCCCTACAAACGCCCGTTATCGGTACCTTATTAATAACACGTGGAATTTTGGCATTTCGAACATTAATCTGGATTTAATTTAATCTTTTAACTGTAAAATGAATTTTATTCCAAATGGGGGTATCCTTTTGTAAGAAAATACATTTTGGACGAATATAATTATGAAACGTCCAGTTACATTAGTACACTTCACTTTATATTCAAAATGTACCTCAACACAAAAGGTTTAATGCATGACCAATTATTGTCTTGCCATTTTTAAGTAAACCTTAATTAGGCTCCATCAATTTAATTAATTTAAAGTTCTAAGAATATTATTAATTTTTGAACATAAATGATAACATCCAAAATAATATTGGACACTATCTTTAATGAGCCCAAAAGTAATAATATTCCTAATTAAGGTGACTCTATCATTAGTCCTATTTTAATTATAATTAATTTAATTGTAAACTATTTCCATTTTTCTAAGTTAAAATGAAACATTGAAACTTTCATCGGAATATTCATTGGTTAACATCACTCTTCAATGTGACACTAACCAATATTGAATATTGTAATATTGTCTCAAATATTCATCTATTTTCTACAATGATCTTTCCTACTTAGTTATGTGGTTAAGTAAACTATACTAAGGCTCTAATCCTATTTTAAACATGTGATTTAAATCTTTAAACAATATACTACACGGTGTTTAAAACATGCAAGCATACAATTTAATTTAAACAGTTAAATAAAAGTAATTAAACAAGACAATTAATACTGGGGAAGCACCGAATTGAATTAATTTGGAATTAAGGGATCAAATTACAAAGGAAACATTGGCTAATTTGTAAGGAAAAAGGAATTAGGGAGCCCAAACCTAAATTCCTAAAAGAAAAAGGCCTAGACCCATGAAACCAAAGCCCAAAACCCTTAACCCGTTCGATTTCGGCCCAAACCCAGCCCCATTTGCTCGACCGGGTCACAGACCTATATCCATACCCGCGCAAAAACACGCGGATCTTATCTCGACCGGTTAACTAAACGACGTCGTTTCCAACTCGGTATAAAAGGACTATTTTCGAGTTAGAACGGTCATTTGCACCTCTCTCTCTCTTCTCATTCTTCTCTCTCTCTAAATTCTCGGAGCTTAAACACTTAAAACCCGAAATCACGAACCTATTTTCAATCAAAACTTCATTTTTCATCTCTGTTCTTCTTCAATTAATCCATTTTCCTAAGTTTGATCCATATAAACCCTAAATCCCCTCTCAAAACCTGTTTTCAAAGATGAAACCCATGAAATTCCTTAGAACACTTCAAAACTTTTCCAAAAACTCAACTTTGATCTTTAACCCTTACTCAAAACCCTTCCGACGTGTTTTTTCAACCGTCGGGATGATACTGTTCATCGGTCATCATCTCCGATCATCACCTTCCCCTTTCCAATGACCGGAATCCTTCCGGTCATCTTCTCCGGCCTTCTGTACTTTCCGATCAACCTCTAACCAAACTCTGACCTTTTTCAACCTTTTTCCGATGACTGGAACTCCTCCGGTCATCTTCTCTGACCAACCTGAACTTTCCGGCCACCGTCTGCAACTTCCAGCCACCGTCTTCGCCGTCGCTGGAACCCTAAATCTACCAAAAACACTCAAATTTTCATCCCAAACCTAGATCTAGCCCTTGTTTCATCAGAAACGACCCTCTTCTCCCATTCCTAAACTACCTACCCAAAACCAGTAGCCTCAACACTATGATTTTTGTAGAGCGTTTGGGTGTTCTTTAAATAGGAGCGCAAGTGCACACTCTTGTCAAGTTATAGTATAAAAGACATTGTTTCCCACAGGGATAGGACATCTTATTCGAATTGCAATTCCTGAACAAGGAAAATTAAAAGCACAAGTAAATTTAGTTTGTTTAAGAGGAAAGTAAATAAACACAAGTAAATAAAGAGAAGAGATCAGATTGATAGAATGGGTCAGGTTATGCTGCTTAGTAGTGTGAAACTGCGTTGAATAGGTTAAGTTGTTTGTGCTGCCAGACTTTGCTGCCTCGGCGGAAGATGTCAGATTGGTTGCTTTGACGCTTTCGCTGCCTCAGCAGTAGAACAGACAGATGGCTCGGCGGCAAACTCGATAGTCCTTCAAGGCTCGGTAGAACGCTTCAATAATGATTCAACTTATGTCTAAGTCTGAATGTTGTTGTTGCCCACTGCAGATGATACCCGTCAAGGCGTGAATCTTGCAAAGACAACAACCTTGGTTCGTCCTCTTTTAACCGCCTTAAACCCTAACCTATGTCTAGGCTAGATTGATCAACACCTGGTCTGGATGAGGATCGTGCTTACTTTTTTTGTGAGTTTGACTCTCTCGATACCAAACAAATAGATTTCTTCCAATCGATCTTTCGAACTCAATTGAAAACAGTGAAGAACATGAAATAAGCAAACCTTGAATTTATTGCAAAAACAAACTTTAACCTAAACAACCATTCTCACAACTACTTTACAACATAACCCAAACCCTAGAGAATTTAGAACATAGTGGCGGCAAGAAAACACAAGAGAAACCTAGGCTATGCTGACTATGTAGAAGTCTTCCTCTTCATAAAGTAGCTTTAGCATTGAATGCATCCTTTAAATTCTGACTTCTTTGACTTAAAGTTGGACTCCTTGTGGCACAAGTAACCTTAAGCTGCCTTTGATAATCTCCCCTTGGGCAGCTTTGTCCTCTGTTTCCGGCATCGATAAATTGCGTGGGTGGGCTCATTAGACTCAAGAAATTAAGCTCTTCCAATCGCACTCCAATTCACCAATTTAAAGATATGGCATGTATGGCGGCGGCAGCTACTCGGCAACACTTCTCTCTGTGTTGAACTGCTTCAGTACAGCTCCTTGGTCTGCTGCCTCAGCATCAGCTCCTCTCTCATTCTGCCAGCTTCTATTACCTGAAACAAAAACTAAACTAAAACAATACCTTTTCTCACCAATTTAAAGATATTCAATATAAACTGGGTAAAGTAAAAAATACTGCAAATAATGCATGCATCTACCTAAATATGCCTAAAATGTACCTAAGAACAACAATAATATGAGATGGAATGCATATAAAATATAGGACTTATGAGCACTTTACAATTTTCAACTCTGGTCGATGTCCTAGCACTCAGATATCGACTCTGGCGGCAATCGTAACAACGAAGACGGCGAGATAAGTTCCTTATTCCCTCATATCTTATTTTTTTATTACTGTTCGAACCTTAAACTGCTTATTAGGTTTAGATTTGGCTTTGATTTCTATTTAGATCTAGATTGTGTATTATTTACTTGAGGATTTGGTTTTAGATCTAGGAAATCAAACTTAGGAGAGGATTTAGGCTCAGAGATCTAGGATTTTGGATGATTTAGACACTGGTTTTAATGACTTATGACTCTAGTTATGTTTTTGATTAGGTTTACTAAACAAATAAGGAATTTAGAGGTAGATGTTACCTCTGTTTGGTGATTATGCGACTTCAGCGAGCTTCCGACAACGGTTGGCGATTTGGTTCGTCTTCTCCGAGCGTCTCTACAACTTCTGGTAAGTCTCTCTGACTTTCTCTTCAATTAATGCTTCATTAATTATTACATTAATGATTAACTGACTTTTTCTCTCTCTTGCAAGTATTTATAGCTGACCAGATGGTGACGTCAGCCTTCATCGCTGGCGAAGACAACTGTCCCTAGCTGGGGAGCAATCTGCGCGAATGGGAAACGGGCCAATGGAAGCTCGCCACGTGGATTAGTTTAGGCGGGAAAAAGAAACACACCCGGGCTAATAGGCTTTTTATGTTTGTTTGGGCTGGGAATTAGTTGTTAATGGGTTGTAAACAACTGTAAAGGATCTGATATTTGATTTGGGCTTTGTAACCAATTTGGACTCTACTTGTGATAAAGAGGATGATTTTGTAATGGACATTATAACATGTTTATTGGGCCAATTTTATTGTTTATTTATTATTATTCTTTGACCTTATTTAATATATATATACATATGCATATACCCGGACAAAATACGGGTTCTACACTAATTATCACTTTTCCACTTATAAGATTATATAAACGATATGCTTTAGATTGAGAACTATAGCCAATGAAAATGCATTTTTGGGATTTTTCATCAAGTTTAGTTCGAGAAGTAACTAAAGCATGTGCTATACAACTGAAGACTTTTAAGTGGCTCACCCGAGGTTTCTTACCCATCCAAGCTTCAAAAGGTGTCTGATTAAGAACGACCCTTGTTGGTGAGATGTTTAAAATATATACTACTGTTGCAACTGCTTCTCCCCAAAACCGAATTGGAAGTTTTTTTTACTTTCAACAAGCTTCTGGCCATTTCTACAACAGTACGATTTTTACGTTTCGCAACTCCATTTTGTTCGGGTGTGGATGGTGTTGTAACTTCTCTGTGAATCTCATTCGCATCACAAAAAGCATTGAAATCATTAGATAAAAATTCACCACCACGATCACTTCAAAGTGCTTTTATGCTGCTCTCACTTTGCTTTTCCACCAGCGCCTTGGATTTCTTGAAATTCTCAAAAGTTTTAGACTTGAATTTCAAAAAATAAACCCAACTCATGCGGCTGTAGTCATCTGTAAACAACAAAAAATAACGATTCCTACCAAGTGACTTTGTTTTCATGGGTCCACATAACTCAGCATGCACAAGTTCAAGACAATTTGATGCCCTCCAAGATTTTCCAATGGGAAATGACTTCATATTCTGCTTCCCAAAAACACACCCTTCACAAAAATCAAGTTCACCAATGTTTCGTAAGCCAAGAACCATTTCTTTTTTGCTTAGAAGTTTCAAGCCACTCAGATGCAAATGTCCATAACGTAAATGCCATAAATTAGCCTCATTATCCCTCCTAGCAATTAAGGCCATATTCACTACATTTGAGACATAAAGAGGAAACATTCTATTTTGAGTCATATGAACAGTCTCTCTGATTTGACCAGATTTTTTATCACGAATAGCACATGAATCACATCAAACATAACAGAATATCCACTGGTCATTAATTGTCCAATGCTCAATAAGTTATGAGCTAAACTAGGCATAAATTGCACATTAAAAAGCAGTTTGACATCACCTTGCACAGTTTTAATGGCAATTGTACCTTTCCCTTCAACTTTTATTTGCTTGTTGTCTCCAAGTCGAACTTCACTTTTTTTATTCATCAAGCTCTTTGAATAATGATTTGTTTCCGGACATGTGGTTAGAGCAACCACTATCTAAAAACCATACATATTTGCTACTTTTGTCACATTGAATTGGCGAACGGACCATGAACAACGAGTCTTCTTCCTCTACATTCTCGATGAAATGAGCTTGTTTTTGTTCTTCTCTCTGTTTGGCCCAACACTCAGCTTCTTTGTGACCCATTTTGCTATAGTATCTACACTGAATTGAACTTTTGTAAGATTTACCATACGAGCATCTACCTCTGCCACCTCCACGACCGCGTCCATGAAAGTCAGTCCCGCCTTTGGAGAATTCTTCTTTCACTTGGAAAGTCGTTTCCTTAGAATTTTCATGAGACCTGTTAATTCTAGCTTCATGGGATATCAAAGAACTCATCAATTCATCAAAAGTATAAGTGGACAAGTCTTTTGTTTCTTCAATTGCAGCAACAACATGATCAAACTTCAATGTTAAACTTCTTAAGACTTTGCTCACAACAATTTCATTACTCAAAATTTCACCATAAGATCTCATCGGATTAACAATCCCAGAGACTCTAGACAAGAATTCTTGCACTGATTCTTTGTTACTCATTATTAAAGTCTCAAAATCACGACGAAGAGTTTGTAATTTTACAATAATTACCTTCTTGTCGCCCAAATATTCCTGCTTCAAAATCCCTCATGCTTGTTTGGAGGTATCCACTGCTGAAATTCGAGAAAGTATGTCATCCTCAAGAGCTGATTGAATTAGCATCAACACTTTTTCACCCCTCTTGCGGTTTTCTCTTAATCGCTGGTCAAGTTCTGTTGGTGCTGGATCAGGCTCTTCATACCCATTTTCCACCAAGTCCCATAATTCTTGAGACTAGAACATCGTCTTCATCTTAAGACTCCAAAAATGATATTTTTCACCTTTGAAAATTGGGATTAAGGGCTGTGCTGCTGGGTTGGTTCCACTATTTTCCATGAATTTCTCAATTTAGGACCAAAACCTGGTTTACTGATACCACAAATGTTAGTAAAACTGTTAAGAGAGAAATGCTCAATGATAGCAAATGACAGAACTTAAAAATTCTATTTATTTTCTTGATAAGAAAAACACTGAGTACATAGCTTAAATAAAGTTGTGATAACTGAAAATACTAAAAATAAGGAACACAAACCCATGATCAGGTTTTGTGCCAGATATAACTGACCATTAAACAACTAAGTCGCAAATAGGACTTTCCTAAGACCCACTAACTGATAAAGGTAAAAACATGCTAAAATAATAATAACGGTAAACAACAATTTGAATCACTTTTTCAACCGTACATGCATGGTATTCAGAATAAATAACAATGTTGTTTTGTGTCTGCATACGAAATTATCTCATTTGTTTAATTTAAAATGGGGATGTGGATGCTCCGCATCAGGGCTGGTGCATCTGCCCTGTCATATAGTAGAAGCTAAATTTGGAATTTGCCAGAATGTTGGCTTCAGCAACAGATCCTGGGTTTGTTGCATCTGAGCATGCTTTCTTGTATCTTTCAATTGTCGCTCTTACACTGCCAACATTATTATAAACACTACTGATGGGTATTTATTTTGGTTGTGTTTTTGATCCTTATTTCGATTAAATACAAGTTTGATGGACTTAACTGGGCTGTTTTAGGTTGTTTTCATGCATGAGACGTGATGCTGGAAATAAGCTGGAATGCTGCAGAAAATGCTGGAGTCATGGGCAGATTCATGGGCATGAATGCTGACTGGGCGCCACGCCAGCGTCTTTTAGAAGCTGACGTCAGCAGCAGTGATAGCTTATCTCCGGATTTTTTTAGTTTTAAATTTAAACTTGGGAATTTATCTTTTTAATTATCTTTTTAGAATTATATTTTGTATTTTAGGTTTTTATCTCTTAGTATTTTTTGGTTATTTGAAGTACTATAAATACCCCTCTTAGGGAAAGACTTCATCATCAAATTAAATATCATTTCATCTTTCTCTTGGAAATTCTTCTCTTCTTAGTTTTTTTCTTAAGTTTTTTTCTTATTTTTCTTCTTTTGATTATTTCGTAAATGTCGAGCATGATTAATTTAATAACCATGCTCGGCTAAATCTTCTTAAGCCGAAGGCTTATGCAATGACGCGTTCTTAAGGTGAGGTTCGAATTAATGCTTCAAACATTTCGGAAGCTTTTCTCGATTTCTTCACACTTTATTTTCTAAATCAAAATGATTTTTAAACCCAAAGATTGACTTTGGAGAAAACGATTGTTTTGATCTAGCAAGTGGGAGGCAGGATCGGTTATTGAAACAAATCCGACTTCCAAGGAACACACTTAGTAAATAGATTACTAATGGAAATTGAGATCAAATCGTTTTTATAGAAATAACTTTTCGAGTTGGTTACGAGCTTAAAGAATTTTTTTTCTCAAACATTGAGTTGGTTTAGACAAATTATCAAAACTGAAACCAAAAATTGATTTTGGAGATTCAGTTTACAAACAAAAACTCAAGGATTGACCTTGAAGTAATTTCGCAAACAAGTTTTTCGAAATTAAAATCTCTACCAATTAACCGAGTAGAACATGTCAAAGCATAGCCAAGGCTGAATATCTCTATTGTTATTATTAAATCTTTAAATCATTCTTCTTGCTCACTTAAATTATTTCATTGCAATTTTACCCCCCCCAAATCACACAAATTCAATTCCATCATCTCTTGGTTCAGAAACGTCAAAGGCGCAACAAGGAAAGTCCAAGTCCTTGTGGGTTCGACTCCTACTTCCCTATCTATATTTAATTTAATTCCTTTGTTTATTAACTTATTTATTTATTTGGAAGAAGGAAATTATTCTTGACACGTTACGACGCGTGTCAAAATTGGCGCCGTTGCCGGGGACTTCGGCAAATTTTACTGTTTGTTTTTTATTGTTTATGACCAGAAGAAATCCGGAAGAACATGTTGAACTCATTCCGGAAATTGAAGCATTTTCGAGACGACAAAACGCACAACGAAACCGAGAGAAGCAATATAAATTGCGTCAACAACGATTCCAGCAAGATCTCGAATCATCCCAATCCGAAACACACTTTGAAGAACAAAGCCAAATGGGAGACAACGAACAGACAATCCAACAACTGATCAGGGAACCAGATGGCAATCAGCCCTTGTGCGTAACCTTCCCGAATGGTGAAATGTCGTTCCAACTAAAAACGGGCTTGATTCATCTCCTACCAACCTTCCACGGTTTGCCCAGCGAAAACCCACACAAACACCTTACGGAGTTCCACATGGTTTGCTCAACTACGAAACCATAGGAAGTATCTGAGGATCAAATTAAACTTCGCGCCTTTCCCTTTTCTTTATCTGATATTGCTAAGGATTGGCTTTATGATTTACCTTCTAACTCAGTTACTACCTGGACTGAAATGGCTCACTTGTTTCTTGACAGGTTCTTCTCAGCCGCTAAAGCAAGCGAAATAAGGCGAAGTATTCTAAGTATCCGACAAAAGGATACTAAAACACTTTATGAATATTAGGAGCGCTTCAAGAAACTATGCGCAAATTGCCCACAACACGGTTTGTCAGCTCAAACACTTATTCAATATTTTTATGAAGGACTAACCCCTACAGACATGAAAGTAGTTGATGCAGCTAGCGGAGGAGCCCTAGTCAATATGACTCCGACGGCAGCAAGGACATTGATTTCGACCATGGCAGCCAACTCACAATGCTTCTACCAATCGAATGAACCATCTCGCGGAGTTAATGAGGTAGATATCGTTTCATTAGAAAGCAAGATTGATAAATTAGCTAACATTGTTCAAACTCTGGTTGCAGATATGAAGATTGTTTCTAGGCTTTGTGGGATATGCACAAGCCGCGAGCACCCGACGGATTGTTGCCCTATGATCCAAGAAGAAGATACCGAACAAGTGAAAGCTATGGGGAACTTTCCAGGATCCTATCAAAAGCCGTACTACCCTAATGCCAATCAAGGGTGGAGAGGCCAAACCTTTACGCTAAACCAAAGACAATAATACCAGCCAAGGCATCCTAACCAACAATTCCAACAAAAGTCAAACCTAGAGTCCATTGTAGAGTGGTTGGCTATGTCTCAAGAAAAATTCCAAACCCGTACGGAGGCCCATCTTCAAGAGATGGACAAGAAAATAAGTCAAATGGCCCAAAGAATAGGAAGAATAGAGTCACAAGGGAAGCTACCTTCTCAGACGGAGTCAAACCCTAGATAAAATGTAAGTGCCATCACACTCCGTAGTGGGACCGTTATAGCTCCAAAAGAACCATCAAGAAACAACAATCTCACTCCTGCCATAGAAGAAGGTAACAAAAACCAAGATAACCCTTTACCACCATCTCTTCCTCCTTCTCCACCTCTTGTAGTTGCGCCTCCCTTCCCATCACGATTGGTAAAATGTGACAAAAAGGATGAAGAGAGGGAAATTATTGAAGTATTTAAAAAGGTCCAAGTGAACATTCCCCTCTTAGAAGTCATTCGCCAAGTGCCAAGGTACGCTCGTTTCCTTAAAGAGCTCTGCACAACCAAGCGGAAACTCACCGTGCATGAAAAGGTAAATTTGGGAGAGCACGTTTCTACAGTTTTTCAACGTAAGTAACCACCTAAAATGAAAGACCAAGGTATGTTTGCTATACCTTGTCAAATTGGTAACATATCTATTAAACGTGCTATGTGCGATCTTGGGGCTTCAATAAATGTAATACCGCTTTCTGTTTATAAAATGATAACTAATGATCCTTTGAAGGAAACCAAGATTACGATACAGTTGGTGTATCGATCAGTCATCTATCTAGAAGGAGTGTTGGAAAATGTTCTGGTAAAGGTAGATGTCTTATTTTTCCCTGCGGACATCTATGTGATCGATATGGCTTACGATAGAACAAAAACTTGCTCTGAAGTGTTGTTGAGACGTCCATTCCTTAGCACATCAAACATGAAAATAGAAGTAAGGAGCGGCCTTTTATCCATAGAATTCGACGGTGGGGTAGTAGAATTCGATGTTTATAAGGCAATGAGGTATCCTGATCAGGTTGAATCTGTTAACTCAATTGATATTGTTGATTCATGTATAGAAGAGTATGCGGATTCTAATGTTTTTGATAACTTTAGTATCGACTATGAGCTTTGCGATAATGAGGAAGAAAGGGATAACGAACTTGTTTCCTTTATTAATTCTGATTTAGCTTTAATTCCATCTAAGACTAAACCTTGCCATCTATTTTGCAGGCTCCGAAGTTGGAATTAACCGGAGAGAAGGAAGTCGACCTTGTTACAGTCCTGCAAAAGTATAAGGAAGCAATCGGTTGGACGGTTGTAGACATAAAAGGACTTAGCCCCTCAACTTGTATGCACAAGATCAAAATAGAGGAAGGGGTAAAGCCGTCTCGACAAGGTCAGCGACGCTTGAATGATCCCATGATGAAGGTAGTACAAGCCAAAATTCAAAAACTTCTAGACACCGATATTATATATCCAATCTCAGATAGCAAGTGGGTAAGTCCTATTCATGTTGTTCCTAAAAAAACCGGCGTCACGGTAATTAGAAATGACGAAGGTGAGTTAGTTCCAACTCGAGTTCAAAATGGATGGTGAGTGTGCATAGATTACAGGAAGTTGAATTCTCTAACCCGAAAAGATCACTTTCCTTTAACATACATTGATCAAATGATTGAAAGATTAGCTGGTAAATCTCACTATTGATGTCTCGATGGTTTTTCAGTTTTCTTTAAAATTTCGTAGCCCTTGAAGACCAAGAGAAGACAACGTTTACATGCTCATTCGGTACCTTCGCCTATCGACGAATGTCGTTTGGACTATGTAACGCTCCGGCTACATTCCAGCGATGTATGGTAAGTATATTTTCCGATTATGTTGAGAAGGGGATTGAAGTACTTATGGATGACTTCACTATATATGGGAATTCTTTTGGTGAGTGCTTGCTTAATTTAACTAATATATTAAAACGTTGCATTGAGTTTAACCTTGTACTCAATTACGAAAAATGTCACTTCATGGTTAATAAAGGCTTGGTGTTAGGACATATTGTATCTTCTGAAGGAATTTCTGTTGATAAGGCTAAGACAGACATTATCCGCTCACTCCCATACCCCACAACTGTGAGGGATATTCGCTCTTTTCTTGGACATGCAGGTTTCTACAAGCGATTTATAAAAGACTTCTCAAAGATAGCACAACCACTATGTCGGTTACTGCAGAAAGATGTAGAGTTCGACTTTACATCCGAATACAGGACATCATTTGATAGAATTAAGGAGAAACTTGTATCCGCGCCAATAGTGCAACCGTCCGATTGGAACTTGTTGTTCGAAATTATGTGCGACGCCTCAGATTTTAGTGTTGGAGCGGTACTTGGACAAAGGAAAGGACGAGAGCCTCATGTCATCGCCTATGCATCGAGAACGCTTGATCCACCGTAACGCAATTATTCAACTACAGAAAAAGAACTGTTTGTTGTAGTTTTTGCTTTAGATAAATTCCGCTCTTATTTACTTGGAACTAAAATTATTGTTTTTTCTGACCATGCAGCCTTGCGGTATTTGATGAGCAAGAAGAAAGCAAAACCGAGGTTGATCCGGTGGATTTTACTCCTTCAGGAGTTTGATCTCGAGATAAAGGGCAAGAAGGAGAGTGAAAATCTTGTGGCCGATCACCTCAGCCGAATCCCACTGACCAATTCGAAGTCGCCTATTAATGACGAATTCCCTGAAGAAAATTTGATGATGGAGCAAGCTTCAACACCTTGGTTTGCGAACATCGTAAATTATTTGGCTACAGGTGAATTTCCCCTTGACTTTCCACAGTCAGAAATTAACCGAATCAAGAGGGAATCCAGGTTCTATATTTGGGATGATCCCTACCTTTGGAGACATTGTTCCGATCAGGTAATACGACGATGTGTAACCGAAGATGAGGTAAAATCTATCCTTAATTTCTGTCATTTATATGCATGAGGTGGACATTATGGACCTAAAAGGACAGCTCATAAAATTCTTGAATGTGGATTCTATTGGCCAAATATTTTTCGTGACACATATTTATTTTGCAAATCATGTGATAAGTGTCAAAGAGTTGGTAACTTAAGCCGACGTAATGAAATGCCCCTAAATCCTATTCATGTTTGCAAAATATTTGATGTGTGGGGGATAGATTATATGGGGCCATTTGAATCATCATTCGGTAATTTTTATATAATTTTAGTTGTTGATTATGTTTCGCGATGGGTTGAGGCGAAAGCTACAAAAAATAATAATGCTAAAACCACTATCAAATTTCTGAAAGATTATATTTTTTCCAGGTTTGGCACACCGAGAGCGCTGATATGCGACAGAGGGAAACATTTTATCAATCTAGTCATCGACGCGCTAATGAAAAAATTTGGCGTCACCCAACGCATCGCGACGTCGTACCATTCGCAAACGAATGGTCAGGCAGAGGTATCAAACCACGAAATCAAGACCATTCTTGAAAAGATCGTGAAACCCGATCGAAAGGATTGGAGCGTTAAGTTGAATGACGCAATATGGGCATATCAGACAACATATAAGGGTCCTATCGGGATGTCTCCTTACTGCCTTGTTTTTGGTAAGCCGTGCCATTTACCAATTGAATTGAAGCACCGCGTGCGTTGGGCAATCCAAAAATACAACATGGAAATGGATCTAGTTGGCAAAACGCGTAAACTCGATATCCAAGAGTTGGAAGAAATTCGAAAAAATGCCTACGATAGTTCGAAAATTTTTAAAGAAAAAAATAAAGATTTTCACGATCGTAATATTGCATTTAAATCATTTTATATTGGTTAAAAGGTTTTATTATTTAACTCTAAATTAAAACTTTTTGCAGGGAAATTACGATCAAAGTGGCTTGGACCGTATACAGTGACTAATATTTTTCCACATGGTGCAGTGGAAATTAAAAGTAATTTCGGAGAGCCATTTAAAGTTAACGGTCAACGGCTTAAACTGTACTATGACAATGCTCCGGTTGGACTAGTTGAGGAAATTCGTTTAATCGAACCTTTCACTTGAATGAGGTCGTCGAGCTAACGACGTTAAATAAAGCGCTATATGGGAGGCAACCCATTTTCTTTATTTATTTCTTTATTTTAATTTTTCAGTTTCGAATTTATTTTTATTTCCATTATTTCAATTTAATTTAATTTAATTTATTTTATTTTATTCGCAGGCTGATCGAATAAAGGCGTGAGAAGATATCAATTTCAGCTAGATTATGTGGGCCCATTTTTAAATTTTTAGAACTCAAAAAAAAATTATCCATGATTCGAATCTATTTGGGAACTAGGAAACAAAATAAAAAATCACTTTATCCCTTTATCACCCGTGAACCCCACCCTTATCTCCCCACCCGTCCAATCCCCTCATTTTCGGCCAAATTAAAAAAAATCCCCAAATTCAATTTTCAAACAAACCAACCTCACCTTTTTTTAGAGATTCAGTGGACCCCACCTCCCAACTTTAAACACCCCTTATCAAAACAAATATCACCAGTCGTCCCTTTCCAACAAACCATTCTTCTTTATTTTATTCTTTTAAAACTACACAAATATCACCAGCCGCCATTCTCACTTCATCTTCAACCTTCATCACTCGATCGTCCACCGTTACCACCACCATGGTCCGAACTCGGGAGGAAGCTCGCCTCCGTCCCTACACCAGACTCGAAGCCCACTACCGAAACATGCTCTTATGCAATCGGGGAGTATTTTCACTCTCTCTCTTTTGTATTTTATTTTATGTTCATTTTGGAGAAAAATGAATTAAGTGAGGGGGAGTAAGAATTTGGGTCAAATTCTTTTTCTTGCTATTTTCTTGCTTATCCGTTTGGTTGTTCTCTTGATTTTATTTAATTTAAGTTCCTTGTTTAATCCTTAGTTTGGCCTTGTCTCATTGTTTCCGTATGATTTTGTATCTATCTTGTTAGAAAATTTTAGGTTGCATGGTAGATTTTGGCATGATTAATTTTTTCATAAAATCCTTTTTATGACATTTCTTTCTTTATTAATTGACATGATGCTTACCTAGGTACACAAGACAATTTTTGTGGGTTTTGAGCCTAATGAGCCTGTATTATTTTTGCTCTTTGTTTCTTTGAGTGTGCCTAGCTAAATTAGTTGCATTTTAGAACTTGTGTTTAAATTCTTTTTGAGATTACATTATTTGAATATGATGCTTAAATATGTTTGAGGCACTAGGTTTTAACGCTTTCTCTTCCCAAACAAATTGCCTACCCTTTGATTAATTTCCCTTAGTGAAACAATTTTGAGCCTTGGCTTTTTTCTTGAGATTCACAAAATTGTCTTAAAAAACAGATTCGAATCATGCAGTCCAGCAGAGCAGAAAACACTGTGCATAAAAAAAAGAGACCGTGCAAAAACTGTTCCGAATATGTAGTGCAGGAAAAAAAACTATGCAGAAAATTATTCAAATATGCAGTAAAAAGAGCAGAAAAAATAGATGTGCAGTTCAAAAAATATACTGCAAAATAGGTTTGATTTTGTTGGGTGTTACGGTGCTCGGTTCCTTCAACCGTTCTTGCTCGCCAAGTGGTGGAGAAGTGGAATTTTGGGTGTAAGTGGTATGGAAGCTAAAAAGATTAAGGACACAATGAATTGTAGTGGTTCAACCTTCTAACCAAGGTCTACATCCACTACCTTAGCTTCCCACTAAGGATTTCCAATCAATCCACTATTGATTCATCCCCTTTTCTAGGCTTAGGAGGAAACCCTTATACATCGATCAAGCTTTCTACCCAAAGCCTTCATCAAACCCTCTTTACAAGAGAAAAGATAAGCAAATTTAAATCTCTCTAATATATAGGTATTTGTTTGCACAATTTAGCTCTCACCCAAAACCTAAAACACTTGAGCAAATTTAACAATTTTGGCTCACTAGTGTTTGTCTATACAAAGAAATGACAATTAAGCACTAAGACACTTTCTTAATCATAAATTGTTTTACAATTGAAGCATTCACCATTACTAGATGCTTGGAGGTCCCTTTTATACTCCTTAATGAGTCTGTAGCCGTTACTAGCCGTTGGGGTTGAATTGGAGCCGTTGGAGACTTAATTTCCCACCATAAATGCAGTTCTGCAACTCCCTGTTTCGAAATGCTCGAACCCGTTTCGAAACACTCTTCAAGTAGAAAGAGCCGTTACAATCTGATGCAACACTCGTATCGAAACGCCTGTATCAAAACGCCTAGCCCCGTATCGAAATGATCTGCATTTAAATGTTAGTTAGGAAATAGACGTTGGGGGTTTATGACCATTGCGGTCGATGCCACGTAAGACCCCGTATCAAAACGGCATAGCTCGTATCGAAATGGCATCGCCCGTATCGAAATGCTTGGCAAAATTCTCATCCAGAAAAAAGACCGTTTCGAAACGTTTTGGCACTATAAGACCCCGTATCGAAACACCTAGGGGTGTTTCAAAACACCTGGATGGTTTTGTTTAATTTGGCTTTGAAAACATGTGAAAACCTTTTAAAACATCCCCTAAACATAGTTTCAAGTTGTTTGGACTTTAGAAATAGTTTTGATTTCTTTTTATCTTTGTCCAAAACATTTTTCAATTATTATATCAAAACATTAGTTCTTCAATCTCCCTATTTTTGATATAATAAAACCAACTTGAAAATTTGTTTGGGATTCTCCCCCTTTAAGTTTAAAATTGTGAATAAGAGATGAAAATTTGAAATCAATTAAGCTCCCCCTTATTCATTTGAAAATTCAATTTTTCAAACGATTTCTCCCCCTTTTTGTTATATCAAAAAGAATTCAAATGACATTAAGTTCAAAATAACTTAGGAGGTTTGAAAAGATGACAAAATTTTAGAATTTTGGTTTTAAAAATGCCCCCCCTTACTCAAAACATCATAAAAATGTTAGTTCAACATATATGATCATCTAGTTGAAATAAAAAAAATCAAATGAAAGCAAAAGCAACTAGATTTTACCACACTTGAACCCAAGGGAGGATGTGAAGCCTTCCTTCTTCAAGTGTTCTACCTTTGTGTGCTTGGAGCTTCCCCTCAATTTTTGACTTGTTTATCACTCTCCATCACACCTAGTAAAAGACAATCAAGTAATTTTTGGTATCTAAATTGCTTTGGATCCATAGGCGTTAGTAGCACAAAATTTAGTCCCCTTAGAAATCCATTTTTCAATTTCACCCTTTTAGTTGAAGTGGTTAGTCCTTTTGGGACCCAAACACTTCTAAAACATTTACCGTTTACAAATTTAGGGGCACTAGATTGTCTTACATAAAAGTTTGATTTTCCAAAATTATTTTTCTTTTCAAGCTCTTTGGAAATTAAATCTTTTTCTTCTTGAACTTTATGAAGCAAATTTTGTAAATCAAAACATTTTTGTTCAAACTCTTCGAGTTTTGCTTCAAGTTCAAGTTTGATTTTAGAAATCAAATCATTTTGAATTTTCAACTTTGAAATCATTTTATTGTTTTTCAAAATGTAATTTTTAAACTCTAAAACCAAATCATAATAGGCCTCTTGTAATTCATCAAAGTAATATGAACATGAAGTTGATGAATTAGAAGTTACCCTTGAATCTTCTTCGATGGCCATAAGGCAAAGGTTGGCTTGTTCATCGTCGGTGGAGTCTTCATCACTCCAAGTAGCCACATATGCCTTCTTCTTATGGCTTGAAGTGCTTGCCCTCTTCTTTTCATGGAGTCTCGTTCAAGCTCTCTCGAGGCTTTCTTCATGAAAGGGGCACACTTCTTGAAGAGATGAACTATCTTTTCATCTTCATCCTCCTCTTCACTTGAATCAACATGATCGCATGTGGAGGATTTGAGAGCAATGGCATTTGTGTTGATGTCAAACCCTTTGAGCTTCTTCTCCCCCATAGCTCTAATTTCTTCCATCTTCTTTGTTTTTCTTCATTATTTGATGAGTAAGAAGTGACCCCATGAGTTCATCAAGCTTCAAGGTCTTCAAATTCTTAGCTTCAATGATGGCGGTCCTCTTTGAGTCCCATGACTCGGGAAGGGAGTAGATGAGCTTTCAGACAAGCTTCTCTTTCGGGATGGCTTATCCATAGCCTTTGAGACCATTGGTGATAGTGGAGAACCTATCAAACATCTTCTCGATGTTCTCTTCCGAATCCATCTTGAAGTTCTCATATGCTAGGTTGAGGAGGCCGATCTTGGTCTCCTTTACTTCATCGGTTCCTTCGTATGTGACTTCAAGCTTGTCTCATACCTCCTTGGCATTCTCACAAGAAGACATCTTCTCATAGATGGTTTGGCCAAAAGCACAAAAGAGAATATGCAAGGCTTTTCAATTTAGCTTCATCTTCTTGCGATCGTCGGCACTCCACTCCGCTTTACTTCGTTGAGGCACGAACGGACCATCTTCTATTATGTCCCATAGCTTGTAGTCTCTTGACTTTATGAAGAACTTCATCTTTGTCTTCCAATGGGCATAGTGAGTTCCATCAAAGAAGGGCGGTTTGTCGATTGATTGTGCCATTGAGCCAAGCTCTGATACCAATTGTTGGGTTTTACGGTGCTCGATTCCTTCAACCATTCTTGCTCGCCAAGTGGTGGAGAAGTGGAATTTTGGGTGTAAGTGGTGTGGAAGCTAAAAAGATTAAGGACACAATGAATTATAGTGGTTCAACATTCTAACCAAGGTCTACATCCACTACCTTAGCTTCCCACTAAGGATTTCCAATCAATCCACTATTGATTCGTCCCCTTTTCTAGGCTTAGAAGGAAACCTTTATACACCGATCAAGCTTTTTACCCAAAGCCTTGACCAAACCCTCTTTAAAAGAGGAAAGATAAGCAAACTTAAATCCCTCTAATAGGTATTTGTTTGCACAATTTAGCTCTCACCCAAAACCTAAAACACTTGAGCAAATTTAACAATTTTGGCTCACTAGTGTTTGTCTATACAAAGAAATGACAATTAAGCACTAAGACACTTTCTTGATCATAAGTTGTTTTACAATTGAAGCATTCACCATTACTAGATGTTTGGAGGTCCCTTTTATACTCCTTAATAAGTTTGTAGCCGTTACTAGCCGTTGGAGACTTAATTTCCTACCATAAATGCAGTTCTGCAGCTCTCTGTTTTGAAATGCTCGAACCCGTTTCGAAACACTCTTCAAGTAGAAAGAGTCGTTGCAGTCTGATGCAGCACCCGTATTGAAACGCCCGTATCGAAACGCCTAGCCCCGTATCAAAACGATCTGTATTTAAATGTTAGTTAGGAAATAGCCGTTGGGGGTTTATGACCGTTGCGGTCGATGCCGCGTAGGCGTATTGAAACGACATAGCCCGTATCGAAACGCTTGGCAAAATTCTCATCTAGAAAAAGACCGTTTCGAAACTCGTTTCGAAACGTTTTGACACCGTAAGACCCCGTATCGAAACACCTAGAGGTGTTTCGAAACACCTTGATGGTTTTGTTTAATTTGGCTTTGAAAACATGTGAAGACCTTTTAAAACATCCCATAAACATAGTTTCAAGTTGTTTGGACTTTAGAAATAGTTTTGAATTCTTTTTAACTTTGTCCAAAACATTTTTCAATTATTATATCAAAATATTAGTTCTACAGATTTGAATGAAAATAAAAGAAAAAAAAACAGTTTCGAATAAATTTTTGGGATGATTTTTTTCTTGAATTTTAACCCCTATTTTTCAGCCTTTATCCTACCCGAACCTTAGCCCCGTTACAACCCTTTTAAGACCCCTTGATTTTCGCATCACATTCTTACTTAGTAGTGGAGATTAGATTTAACCACAAGCTTATGGTAATGCTCTAATTTGTTTTGGCTCGAGTGATTTTCTCTACCCTTAAACACTTTGAGTGACATGAGCGATTCTTTGTGAGGGTACTTGGTTTGCATCATTGATGATAGTAGGGTATTGAAATGTCGTTTTTGCTTAAATTTCTAAATCTTGCCATTTATCTATTTGCTCCTTATTTTCTTTCATGTTTAGATACTTAATCATATCGGAAACTTTGAGACTTCGTGAAATTAAGGATGACAACTTGAGCTTAGATTTGTTTAATTTTGAGATACTTGAGGACAAGCATCGGATAAGTGATGGGGAATTTGATGAGTATTTATTTTGGTTGTGTTTTTGGTCCTTATTTCGATTAAATACAAGTTTGAGTGACTTAAATGGGTTGTTTTATGTTGTTTTCATGCAGGAGACGTGATGTTGGAAATAATCTGGAATGCTGCAGAAAATGTTGGAGTCATGGGCATGAATGCTGACTGGGCGCCACGTCAACATCTTCTAGAAGCTGACGTCAGCAGCAGTGATAGCTTATCAGGCTGCTTATCAGATAGCTTATCTCCGGATTTTTTGAGTTTTAAATTTAAACTTAGGAATTTATCTTTTTAATTATCTTTTTAGAATTTTCTTTTGTATTTTAGGTTTTTATCTCTTAGTATTTTTAGGTTATTTGAAGTACTATAAATACCCTTCTTAGGGAAAGACTTCATCATCAAATTGAATATCATTTCATCTTTCTCTTGGAAATTCTTCTCTTCTTAGTTTTTTTTCTTAAGTTCTTTTCTTATTTTTTTTTTCTTTTGATTATTTCTTAAATGTCGAGCATGATTAATTTAATAACCATGTTCGGCTAAATCTTCTTAAGCCGAAGGCTTATGCAATGACGCGTTCTTAAGGCGATGTTCGAATTTATGCTTCAAACATTTCGGAAGCTTTTCTCGATTTCTTCATACTTTATTTTCTAAATCAAAATGATTTTTAAACCCAAAGATTGACTTTGGAGAAAACGATTGTTTTGATCTAGCAAGTGGGAGGGAGGATCGGTTATTGAAACAAATCCGACTTCCAGGGAACACACTTAGTAAATAGATTACTAAGGGAAATTGAGATCGAATCATTTTTATAGAAATAACTTTTTGAGTTAGTTACGAGCTTAAAGAATTTGTTTTCTCAAACATTGAGTCGGTTTAATTATCAAAATTGAAACCAAAAATTGATTTTGGAGATTCAGTTTACAAACAAAAACTCAAGGATTGACCTTGAAGTAATTTCGCCAACAAGTTTTTCGAAATTAAAATCTCTACCAATGAACCGAGTAGAACAAGTCAAAGCTTAGCCAAGGCTGAATATCTCTATTGTTAGTATTAAATCTTTAAATCATTCTTCTTGCTCACTTAAATTATTTCATTGCAATTTACCCCCCAAATCACACAAATTCAATTTCATCATCTCTTGGTTCAGAAACGTTAAAGGCGCAACAAGGAAAGTCCAAGTACTTGTGGGTTCGACTCCTACTTCCCTATCTATATTAATTTAATTCCTTTATTTATTTATTTATTTGAAAGAATATTCTTGACACGTTACGACGCGTGTCAGCTACTCAATTCTTGATTTATTGCATACATTATTATAAGCATGTTTTTCTTATACAATGATGGCAACATGGAATAGCAATTTGAATTGCTTCAATGCTGCTGGGTTTTTGTTTTTATTTTTATTTTTTCTTAGCTTTTATCAAGACGTTAATGAATATTCAACAAGTTGAATCATCGCATGTCATCAAAGAGTTTTGATTTTTCTCAATCCAAATATAGGATAATTGTAACTATTTTCTTATACGCATGCAATTAACATATAGGACATGCCTCAAGTTGTATAAGAAATCTGAATAATTCTACGATGAACGCCATATACCGTTATGTATTACTAATTATGTGTACCGTTATATATCATTAGCTATTTTAATTGCTTTTGAATTAATGACACTGGAAGCGTTATTATCCTTTTTAGAATAAAATCTAAAATATAATTTTTATACTATTTTTTCAAATATTTTTTGTTTTAGGTAAAGTACACAAATGGTAACTAAACTTTAGTAAAAATATTTAATTTGGTAACCAAGCTTTCAATTGTTTCAATGTCACCATTACACTTTTAGTTGTACTCCAAATTGGTCACTGGCCAGTTAACAATTGTTAAAAGGGTGACGTGACAGTTAAAATATGTTGTATATAACACTTTTAGTCCTTCACGTTTGCACATTAAACTAGTTTTGTCCTAATTCGAAAAAAAATGATAAATTTAATTATCATTATTTACATATTATTTCAATTTCGCCATATTTTAATTAAAAATAATTCAATCATAAACCCTAAACCCCTAAATCATAACTACAAAATTACTGACTAAAGCAATTTTTACGACCTAAGCCCGACCCATATACCCGAGAAAATTATCGGGCCGGGTACCCGACCCGAGAAAAATAAAATTACCCGGCTATTTTGTATCGGGTTGTTGAATAGTTAGGCCGGATGAACCGGGTCGAGTAATTTTCAACACCCTAACCGTATAACACAGTAAAGTAAAGCAGCAATAGTCTTGTTTGTGGTCGAGAAACAAGGCAGGTAGCTGTTTCCTTAATTTTGTCGAGCTTGATTGGTTGCCTCTGCCACTCTGGCACAACATCCCCCGATATGATTGGCCCAGATCCTTTATTTGGTGTCATGTTATGTTGTATGAAAAATGTGAGTTTCTACCGCATTCCACAACATGTAATGACCACAAATTCTGGAAATCCCCGGGCCCCAAAACCCTTTAATATCCTTTATGTAACTCTGCTACTAAATTAACATAAAATGTGGCTTCTTTTTTAAAGTGAAAAGTGCATGCAGAGAATCCCGTTGGTTCCTACCCTTTGTTTCTCTCCATCACTTCATAATGATAATGCTAGGCCTAGCTCTTATAATTCTCTCCTTTAATATATGCAGTGAGGGATGAAATGTAAGCAAAGAGATCCGAGTTGAAGAAACTGGAAAAGCGATTAAGAAGGATTATTTTTCAAAGATTAAAGAAATAAAACAGCAAACAATGGTACGAGGAAAAACAAACTTGTCTGACATAACCAAAGATTCTTATGAGAAACACAGCTTTCTGGTTCTAGATTACCGAACTCCATGGCTCAAAAGCTGAAAAAAACAAGCCAACCCCAAATTTCTTCAGGGATTAACAAGCTTTGATGAATTAAGTTGAACAACTTATGGTCTCAAAACCTGGCAAGTGATTGACTATGACAAGGCCAAGTTCTTGAATTCCAACTCTCCTCTTCTTCTCCTTCTTTTAAGTAGAGCAACAACAGTTTTGAGTTGGAAAAAAAAACGAGAGCAAGTCTTCTGCTTTAGCAGATAGACATTTATAGACACAAAATTGACCCTTTAACAATCACCCAACACTTTAGTAAAACTCTATTTCTCTCTATGAAGAAAGCTATAACTTTCTTAGGTGAAATTGTAATGGAAAAGCAGGTAAAGGATGGTTGATGTTCACTTTGAGATTTCAGTAACCGTCCATTTTCATCTTGTAGGGGGAAAAAGATAGGTGATGAATAATAATGGTGAAGGGCAACGAGAGACCCCTATGGAATAGAAAAAATGAAATGGTCTCCAATCCCATGTTATGATTCGGCTGCTGAAATTCTAGGGGTCAGGCCCTTTTTTCTTAATCATCAAATATACCCTCTCAACTCAACTTTTTCATTCACAATGTTATGATTCAAATATTTGACCTTGACTAAAATACCTAGCGCTTTATCCCGCTAGATCAACGGGTTGTTGGTAGGATATAAGGTCGTTTGATTCTTGTAGTTTTGATTTTCTGCCTGATGGAAAAGGGTTTGCACATCTCTCTTACATTATTAGAAATATTATCTGCTGCTGCCTGATGGGGTGACTGCCATGTGAACACTTGCTCTTCTTCTATTCTTTTGCCATTCATTTATGGCAAATAAAAGAAGACCCGATTTCATAATTTATGGTGCACTCCATTTTCACCTGTTTGGTTCAAGGGAAAATTTGTACGAGTGAGAGTCCACTCTCACACCTAGAGTTGTAAAAACAAGTCAGGACCTGAAAACCTGCTGAAACCTGCTAGAGTCAGAACCTGATTTGACCCGAGAATTTAATGATCCGAACCCGAACTGTAACTGACTGTTGCTGACCCGAACCCGAGTTGAACATGTTACTGTAGCAACCGAACCCGATCTGCGTCCGACTGAAAACGACCCGAACCCGAATCTGACATGTTAATTTTGACCTAAAACCCGACCTGCATCCGACTGAAACGAACCCGAACCCGAGACCGACCTGGAAAATTACCTGATATTATCCGACTGAATCGACCCGAGATCCGATTTTACCCGACCTGTTTTGAACCTGACCTGTTAATGGACCCGACCTGTTTTGAACCTGAACTGTTGTTGACCTGAACTAGTGTAGACCTGGCTAAAAATGTTAAATAATTTAAAGTGTAAACTGTTCATTATAAACTTAATAATTTTTTAGTAGATTATGTTAATTTCATTACTTAGAAAATTTTTATCTTCCATTATACTTAGAAATTTGTCTTAGTTTATAACTACATTATGTATAATAAAATTATATACTTGAAAATTTGTTTAAGTATAAAAATATATATTATGTATAATAAAATTATATACTTAAAAGATTTGTCATAATGTTTACTAAGTATATAATATATTAGTAATATATAGATAATAATATATTAAACTTATTATGTTTTATTATATAATATATATTATGTTAACTTTATTATGTTCATAAACTTTATTATGTTCATAAAATTGAAATAAATACAAAATATAAGTTAGTATTATGTTTAACATAAAGTTAACGTTATTATACTTATATAACATGTGAAACAATTGTCTTTCAATTATATAATGTATTTTAGATGGGCCCCTATAACCTATAATGTATAAATAATATATATATATATATATATATATATATATATATATATACAAACTTATAACTTATAAGTTATAAGTTATATAATGTATTTATAATATAATAATTAATAATAAATAATAATTAGTAATAGTTTGGGCCTTGGCCTTTGGGCTCATATCCCACCAACCATTTATTTGAGATGGGACCCTAAAACCTATAATGTATAAATATAATATATATATATATATATATATATATAATTATAACTTATAAGTTATATAATGTATTTATAATATAATAAATAATAATTAGTAATAGTTTGGGCCTTGGGCCTTTGGGCTCATATCCCACCACCCATTTATTTGAGATGGGCCCATAAAACCTATAATGTATAAATAATATATATATGTATATTATATATTATATATATATATATAAACTTATAACTTATAATTTATATAATGTATTTATAATATAATAATTAATAATAAATAATAATTAGTAATAGTTTGGGCCTTGGGCCTTTGGGCTCATATCCCACCACCCATTTATTTGAGATGGGCCCCTAAAACCTATAATGTATAAATATAATATACATATATATATATATATATATATATAAACTTATAACTTATAAGTTATATAATGTATTTATAATATAATAATAAATAATAATTAGTAATAGTTTGGGTCTTGGGCCTTTGGGCTCATATCCCACCACCCATTTATTTGAGATGGGCCCCTAAAACCTATAATGTATAAATAATATATGGGTAAACTACTGCAGGGGTCACTTTCGTTTAGCGTCTGTACAGAGTTAGTCACCACTTTTGAAAAGTGCCAATTAGTAGTCCTCTACGTTTTCGATGTGTAAATACTTGGTCACTCCGACGTTATATTTCGTTAGTCCCCTAACGGATTGCTGATGTGGCGGAATTAAAATAAGGATAAATTACTACAATAGCCATTAAAATTTATCTCATGTACATTTTTTCTCCTCAATTTAAAAAAGTAAACATTATAGTCATTAATAAAAATGTTTCTTTATAATTTCACCCTTAAATTTTTAAAAATTCATTTTTCAATCCTAAAACTTTACAATCAATTAACACAATAATATTATAAATGCTTAGATGAAAAATAGGTGCCCAAAGTATACCCTTTGAAACTTAGGTGCCCAAATTGCTCCTATTTAATAACTCAAACTTAAAATTTTAGTCCACTAACTACTAAAAAATTCGAGTTATTGGAATTTCTATTTTATAATTCAAATTTTATTTTGAATTTTTGAGTCGAGTTTATGAAATTATGAGTCGAGTATTTTCACATCAAACCAAAAATTTTAATTTTTTCGAGTCAAGTCGAGTTATTGGAATTTCTCTTTTATAATTCAAACTTTATTTTAAATTTTTGAGTCAAGTTTATGAAATTATGAGTCGAGTATTTTCACATCAAACCTAAAAATTTAATTTTTTCGAATCAAGTCGAGTGTTGCACTTCCCTACATATAATTTTTAATTTTAATCTGTGTTTGTCCAAATAAAAGGTCGTCGGAACTTACGTAGCTCCGATAGAGGCTCCGCCGACGTCGGTTGGACTTGGAACCTTAGGGGTTTTGCTCGCCGCCACGTTAGGAGCCCGGATCTGGTGTCCGTCTCGCGAATGGACGGCAACCGATGCCGGAAAATGCGAGAAACAGTGGCGTCGATTGGTTTCTTGCCAGAGCTTCAATCGAGATTTGCTGGCGGAAGGCGGCCCGATGACGCGCGTGGTGGCCATGGATGAGATCGCGATGACGTGGCGCCTCTAGCGATGTAGGTGGTGACCACCACCGCCCGACGGGGACGGAGATCGACGACGGCCGATCGGGAAGGTGAACAAGCAACAGTAGAGTCCGAAGTTTTTCTTGGGACAAACACGGATTAAAATTAAAAATTATATGTAGGGAAGTGCAACACTCGACTTGATTCGAAAAAAATTAAATTTTTAGGTTTGATGTGAAAATACTCGACTCATAATTTCATAAACTCGACTCAAAAATTCAAAATAAAGTTTGAATTATAAAATAGAACTTCCAATAACTCGACTTGACTCGAAAAAATTAAATAATAAATATTAATTAGTAATAGTTTGGGCCTTGGGCCTTGGGCCTTTGGGCTCTTATCCCACCACCCATTTATTTTAGATGGGCCCCTAAAACCTATAATGTATAAATATAATATATATATATTATATATAAACTTAAAACTTATAATTTATATAATGTATTTATAATATAATAATTAATAATAAATAATAATTAGTAATAGTTTGGGCTTTGGGCTCATATCCCACCACCCATTTATTTGAGATGGGCCCCTAAAACCTATAATGTATATATATATATATATATATATATATATATATATATATATATATATATATAAACTTATAAGTTATATAATATATTTATAATATAATAATAAATAATAATTAGTAATAGTTTGGGCCTTGGGCCTTTGGGCTCATATCCCACCACCCATTTATTTGAGATGGGCCCCTAAAACCTATAATGTATAAATATAATATAGTATAATATATATATATATAAACTTATAACTTATAATTTATATAATGTCTTTATAATATAATAATTATTAATAAATAATAATTAGTAATAGTTTGGGCCTTGGGCCTTTGGGCTCATATCTCACCACCCATTTATTTTAGATGGCCCCCTAAAACCTATACTGTATAAATATAATATATATATATATAAACTTATAACTTATAATTTATATAATAATTAATAATAAATAATAATTAGTAATAGTTTAGGCCTTGGGCCTTTGGGCCCATATCCCACCACCCAATTATTTGAGATGGGCCCCTAAAACCTATAATGTATAAATATAATATATATATATATAAACTTATAACTTATAAGTTATATAATGTATTTATAATATAATAATAAATAATAATTAGTAATAGTTTGGGCCTTGGGCCTTTGCGCTCATATCCCACCACCCATTTATTTTAGATGGCCCCCTAAAACCTATACTGTATAAATATAATATATATATATATATATATATATATATATATATAAACTTATAACTTATAATTTATATAATAATTAATAATAAATAATAATTAGTAATAGTTTAGGCCCTGGGCCTTTGGGCTCATATCCCACCACCCTTTTATTTGAGATGGGCCCCTAAAACCTATAATGTATAAATATAATATACATACATATATATATATATATATATATATATATATATATATATAAACTTATAACTTATAAGTTATATAATGTATTTATAATATAATAATAAATAATAATTAGTAATAGTTTGGGCCTTAGGCCTTTGGGCTCATATCCCACCACCTATTTTATTTGAGATGGGCCATAAATAAACTTATAACTTATAATTTATATAATGTATTTATAATATAATAATTAATAATAAATAATAATTAGTAATAGTTTGGGCCTTGGGCCTTTGGGCTCATATCCCACCACCCATTTATTTTAGATGGCCCCTAAAACCTATAATGTATAAATATAATATATATATATATATATATATATATATATAAACTTATAACTTATAATTTATATAATAATTAATAATAAATATTAATTAGTAATAGTTTGGGCCTTGGGCCTTTGTGCTCATATCCCACCACCCATTTATTTTAGATGGGCCCCTAAAACCTATAATGTATATATATATATATATGGGATATGATCAAATTACACTGTGTAAAACTCTATAAGTTTTACACCTTTTTTGGATCGTTGGATGAGTGAAACGGATGGATGAGATTAACAGTAAATTATGTGAAGATTATCACTTGGGAATTAAAAACACGGAGTTAATCTCAACCATTCATTTCCCCCATCCAACGATCCAAAAAATGTGTAAAACTTAAAGAGTTTTACACAGTGTAAGTTGATCCTAACCCTATATATATATATATATATATATATATATATATATATAAACTTATAACTTATAATTTATATAATGTATTTATAATATAATAAATAATAATTAGTAATAGTTTCGGCCTTGGGCCTTTAAGGCTCATATTCCACCATGTTGAGATTTAGGGTGCTCGATTCGATCAACCGTTCTTGCTCGCCAAGTGTGGAGAAGTTGGATAATTGGGTGTTTTAGTGGGAGGTGAAAAATTGGCAATTTGACACAAGGATTTATAGTGGTTCAACCTTCTAACCAAGGTCTACATCCACTACCTTAGCTCCCCACTAAGGATTTCCAACAAATTCACTAAGAATTTCGTCCCCTTTTCTCGGATTAGGATGAAACTGTTACAACCCTCAAAGCTTTCTACCCAAAGCTTGAAGGAACACTCTCTTTACAAAGAAAGACTTAGCAAACTAGAAATCCCTCTAAAAGGTGTTTGTTTGCAATTCTAAGCACTCACCCAAAACCTAGACACTTGAGCAAATTTAACAATGTAAGCTCACAAGTGTTGTCTAAGCAAGAAATAAACAATTTAAGCTCTAGACAAATTTTGACATCATAATGTTGTAACAATTGAAGCATTAACCATTACAAGATGCTAGGAGGTCCCTTTTATACTCCCAATTGAGTTTGTAGCCGTTGCTAGCCGTTGGGATCAATTTGGAGCCGTTTGAGTCTTTATTTCCCACCATAAATGCAGTTCTGCAGCTTGGCGTATCGATACTCGTCCAACCGTATCGATACGGTCTCAATGAGGAAAGAGCCGTTGGGCTTCTTCAGCTGATGCGTATCGATACGCTTACCTAGCGTATCGGTACGGTCCTGCAATTTAAAAGACCGTTGGGAAAGTGACCGTTGGGGTAGTTAGGCGTATCGGTACGCGATACAACCGTATCGGTACGCGACTAGCCGTTGGGCTATTTCAAAGCTCACCGTATCGATACGGCTAAGCGTATCGGTACGGGTTTTGGCTACTGGAAAATCTGGTGGCTTGAAACCCTAAAACGTATCGATACCCTTCTATACCGTATCGATACGGGTACATAAAAATACAGGTTTTGACCATTTTAAATGTACTTTAAGTCCATTCCAAAGCCTTTAAAACCCTTAAACATATTTTCAAGTTGTTTTTGACTAAAAACTCATTTTAAATTCTTTGCAATTTAGTCCAAAACATTTTTCAAATATTATATCAAAACTTAGTTCTACAATCTCCCCCTTTTTGATATAATAATACCAACTTGAAAAATTGTTTGGAATTCTCCCCCTTTGACTTTAAAATTGTGAATAAGAGATTACAAATGAAAACAAGTAAAGCTCCCCCTTATTCATTTGAAAATTCAATTTTTCAAACCATTTCTCCC
The DNA here is from genome assembly GCA_030270665.1 of Hibiscus trionum. Lineage (NCBI taxonomy): Eukaryota > Viridiplantae > Streptophyta > Magnoliopsida > Malvales > Malvaceae > Hibiscus > Hibiscus trionum. The sequence continues at coordinate 19,937,394 of BSYR01000021.1, read as the reverse complement.
CCTTTTTGTTATATCAAAAAGAATTTAAAATGACATTTAAGTTCAAGATAACATAGGAGGCAAAAGAAAAAAAAAATTTGACACACTTAAAATTTTGGTTTTAAAAATTGGCTCCCCCTTACTCAAAGCATCATGAGAATGTTAGTTCAACATATATGAATATCTAGTTGACATAAAAGAAAATAAATCAAATAAACACTAAAGCAACTAGATTTTACCACACTTGAACTCAAGGGAGGATGTGAAGCCTTCCTTCTTCAAGTGTTCTTCCTTTGTGTGCATGGAGCTCCCCCTCAATTTTTGACTTGTTGATCACTCTCCATCACACCTAGCAAAAGACAATCAAGTAATTTTTGGTATCCAAATTGCTTTGGATCCATAGACATTAGTAGCACAAAATTTAGTCCCCTTAGGAATCCATTTTTCAATTTCATCCTTTTTAGTTGAAGTGGTTAGTTCTTTTGGGACCCAAACACTTCTAAAACATTTTCCATTCACAAATCTAGGGGCACTAGATTGTCTTACATAAAAGTTTGATTTTCCAAAACTATTTTTCTTTTCAAGTTCATTGGAAATCAAATCTTTTTCTTTTTGAACTTTGAGAAGCAAATTTTGTAAATCAAAACATTTTTGTTCAAAATCTTTTAATCTTGCTTCAAGTTCAAGATTTGTTTTGGAAAGCAAATCATTTTCAATTTTTATTTTTGAAATCAACTTTTTGTTTTTAGAAAATGATGCCTTGAATTCCAAAAGCAAATCATCATAGGCATCTTGTAACTCATCAAATGTATAAGAATTTGAAATGGATGAGTTAGAAGTTACCTCCCCCTCATTGAGGGCCATCAAGCATAGGTGGGCTACTTCATTATCGGTGGAGTCTTCATCACTCCATGTGGCCACATATGCTTGTTTTGAAGATGATCCCTTCTTTTTGGATTTATGGGAGTCCTTCATCTTCTTCACCGATTCAAGCTTGGATTTTTCCATTTTGCTCTTCATGAACCGGGCGAATTTTTTGAAGAGATAGGCCATCTCTTCATCTTCACTATCCTCCTCACTAGAATCTACGTGATGGCAAGTGGAGGACTTGAGAGCCATGGCACTTGCATTGATGCCAAGCCCTTTGATTTTCTTCTCTCTCATAGCTCTAATTTTTTCCCTTTTCTTCTCCTCTTCCTTGTTCTTCTTCATGATTTGATGAGTGAGAAGAGACCCCATAAGTTCATCAAGCTTCAAAGTCTTCAAATTTTTAGCTTCTATGATGGCGGTCCTCTTTGAGTCCCAAGACTCGGGAAGTGAATAGATGAGCTTTCGGACAAGCTTTTCCTCCGGGATGGCTTCTCCAAAACCTTTAAGACCGTTGGTGATGGTGGAGAACCTATCAAACATCTTCTCGATGTTCTCTTCCGGATCCATCTTGAAGTTCTCATACTCTAAGGTTAGGAGCCCAATCTTGGTCTCCTTGACTTCATTGGTCCCCTCGTATGTGACTTCAAGCTTGTCCCATACCTCCTTGGCACTCTCACAAGAAGACATCTTCTCATAGATGGTTGGGCCAAAAGCACAAAAGAGCATGTACAAGGCTTTGCAATTTAGCTCCATCTTCTTGCGATCGTCGGCACTCCATTCTGCTTTGCTTCCTTGAGGCACGAACGGACCATCTTCAACTATGTCCCATAGCTTGTAATCTCTTGACTTCAAGAAGAATTTCATCTTTGTCTTCCAATGGGCATAGTGATCTCCGTTGAAGAAAGGCGGTTTGTCGATGGATTGCGCCATTTGAGCCGGTTGATGAAAAAGTGATCGAGCTTGCCAGATCTTCTCAATAGGATGTGAATCCTCTTCGATTGAGCCAAGCTCTGATACCAATTGTTGAGATTTAGGGTGCTCGATTCGATCAACCGTTCTTGCTCGCCAAGTGTGGAGAAGTTGGATAATTGGGTGTTTTAGTGGGAGGTGAAAAATTGGCAATTTGACACAAGGATTTATAGTGGTTCAACCTTCTAACCAAGGTCTACATCCACTACCTTAGCTCCCCACTAAGGATTTCCAACAAATTCACTAAGAATTTCGTCCCCTTTTCTCGGATTAGGATGAAACTGTTACAACCCTCAAAGCTTTCTACCCAAAGCTTGAAGGAACACTCTCTTTACAAAGAAAGACTTAGCAAACTAGAAATCCCTCTAAAAGGTGTTTGTTTGCAATTCTAAGCACTCACCCAAAACCTAGACACTTGAGCAAATTTAACAATGTAAGCTCACAAGTGTTGTCTAAGCAAGAAATAAACAATTTAAGCTCTAGACAAATTTTGACATCATAATGTTGTAACAATTGAAGCATTAACCATTACAAGATGCTAGGAGGTCCCTTTTATACTCCCAATTGAGTTTGTAGCCGTTGCTAGCCGTTGGGATCAATTTGGAGCCGTTTGAGTCTTTATTTCCCACCATAAATGCAGTTCTGCAGCTTGGCGTATCGATACTCGTCCAACCGTATCGATACGGTCTCAATGAGGAAAGAGCTGTTGGGCTTCTTCAGCTGATGCGTATCGATACGCTTACCTAGCGTATCGGTACGGTCCTGCAATTTAAAAGACCGTTGGGAAAGTGACCGTTGGGGTAGTTAGGCGTATCGGTACGCGATACAACCGTATCGGTACGCGACTAGCCGTTGGGCTATTTCAAAGCTCACCGTATCGATACGGCTAAGCGTATCGGTACGGGTTTTGGCTACTGGAAAATCTGGTGGCTTGAAACCCTAAAACGTATCGATACCCTTCTATACCGTATCGATACGGGTACATAAAAATACAGGTTTTGACCACTTTAAATGTACTTTAAGTCCATTCCAAAGCCTTTAAAACCCTTAAACATATTTTCAAGTTGTTTTTGACTAAAAACTCATTTTAAATTCTTTGCAATTTAGTCTAAAACATTTTTCAAATATTATATCAAAACTTAGTTCTACACACCACCCATTTATTTTAGATGGGCCCCTAAAACCTATAATGTATAAATAATATATATATATATATATATATATAAACTTATAACTTATAAGTTATATAATGTATTTATAATATAATAATTAATAATAAATAATAATTAGTAATAGTTTGGGCCTTTGGGCTCATATCTCACCACCCATTTATTTGAGATGAGCCCCTAAAACCTATAATATATATATATATATATATATATATATAAACTTATAACTTATAAGTTATATAATGTATTTATAATATAATAATTAGTAATAATTTGGGCATTGGGCCTTTGGGCTCATATCCCACCATTCATTTATTTGAGATGGGCCCTAAAACCTATAATGTATATATATATATATATATAAACTTATAACTTATAAGTTATATAATGTATTTATAATATAATAATTAATAATAAATAATAATCAGTAATAGTTTGGGACTTGGGCCTTTGGGCTCATATCCCACCACCCATTTATAATAATTAATAATATCAATAATAAATAATAATTATTAATTGTTGGGCTTTGGACTAAATATTTTAGATGAGCTAAATATAATAATTAATAATAATTATTAATTGTTGGGCTTTGGGCTAAAAATTTTAGATGGACTAAATATTTTGTAGCCCTTTGAATTTTAGATGGGCTAGTTATTTTGTGGCCCTTTAAATTTTAGATGTTTTTCATTTAAGTCATTTAAGTTTTAGTTCAATTCAATTTATGTATTTAAATACATATATAAATACATATATTTTATAATTTTATAAATACATATATTTATATATATACATATATTTTATATGTATATTTATGTATTTATATACATATATACACACATATATACATATATATATATACATGTACATTATATATTATATATTAACATACATATATTTGTATAATATGTATTCATTATTATGTATGATATGTTATATGTTATATGTATTAATAATTTAATATATACATATGTTTGTATAATATATATATATATATATATATATATATATATATATATACATGTATATATACATGTATGTTGTTAGTATTATAGTATGTATTATGTATATACATATACATGTATTTATGTATAATACATTACATATACATAAATACATACATGTTTGTCTAATATATAATTATATATTGTAATTTATATACATGTGAATACATAAAAATACACACATAATCACATATATTTATACTTATAAAATTATTATAATAATTAATAAGTTATATTATATTATAATAATTAATAAATAATATTAAATTATAATATATATATATATATATGGGCGGGAAAATTTATTTTGAAACTGCCCAATTCCCAAATTGAATTTTAATTTGGGGTAAATTATAAATAAAGCCCTTTATATTATATAAGTTTTTTATTCAAGTCCTTTAAGTTTTAATTCAATTCAATTGAGTCCTTAACACTTTATTTTTACTTCAAATTAACTCTTATTTATTATTTTTTTCACTATAGTCCATAAAACTTTGTTTTTATTCAAAATTGAGCCTATTATAGTCCATAAAACTTTATTTTAGTCCAAATTAGCTCTTATTTATTATTATTTTTTTCACTATAGTCCATAAAACTTTGTTTTTATTCAAAATTGTTCATTTCTGGTGAACCTGAATTAACCCGAACTGAAATGAACCCGACGACCTAAAATTATCCGACCTGAAATGAACCCGACCTGAAATGAAATCGACCTGAAATAAACCCGAACTGAAATGAACCCGACCTGAAATTTACCCGACCTGCAATTTACCTGCCAATTAACTGATTTTACCCGACCTGTTTTTACCCGATCTGCAACGAGTTTGACCTGAAATGGACCCGACCTGAAAATTGACCCGACCTGAAATGGACCCGACCTGCAAATTACCCGACTGCAATGGACCCGCACCTGACCCGAGTCGAGTCAAAAATTTTTTTTTTACCTGAAATGACATGTATCCGATTTTACCCGACCTGACAGAACCATACCTGAAACCTGTCCGATTACCTGTTTTTACATCCCTACTCACACCACCCCAACTTTCAAGTGTAGCCACTACCCTTTTTCCTTTTTTTATGCACCAAGCTGAATTTGTTTCTTTTTCCAATCAATCAAAACCATTTACCATATCTTTTCTTGGATTTGTCACCAAGTCCAGCAAAGGCCGTTCTTTTCTTGGATTTGTCATCAAGTCCAGCAAAGGCCGTTCTTTTGTTTCGACCGACCATAGTGGGTAAACTCATATACTTTTCCGGATTATCCGAGATACAAACCTAAAAAAACTTCAATGGTTTCCTGAGTTGGTTGAAAAATATTACTGTTGAAATAAATTAACGTGCATTAATAAAATGGGTAAACAACACAAATGACCGCCAAAATTTTAGGGCACTTTTATTTTGGTCACGGAACTTTAAAAACATGCATTATAGTCATCGAACTTTTAGTTCGCTTCTACTATGGTCTTTCGTTACCTTCCATTAGAAGTTGTTGATGTGACACATTAATTTTCATTTTTTCTGAATAAAATAATGCATAAACAACATTATTCATCACTCAACTTTCTTCTCACTAACTCAACCTTCGAATTGTTCTTATTTTGGTCACTCTCGAATGACATTATATTTTATCACGAGAGAGGAGAAATGTTGATTATCGTTTTTAATTTATTCTTCTTGGTTGAAAGAGTGTTACTGTAAGGACCCAATTTTCAGCTTAATAAAATGGGTCTCGGATCCGGATTTGGATATTTTATTTAGATGAATAAAATAAGGAGAATTAAATTGGAAGCTCATTAGATAAGAATTTAGGACTGATTGGAACAATGAACAAAGCTTGAGTCCAAAGTGAAAAATAAAGGGAAGACGTGTGTTTATTTATTATTTTACCCATTTTGTTGCAAATAGAGGTGTTTGAAGTTTAAATAGTTGGTGTGTGGGGGAAAATGGAAGGAGATATTATTGAGAGAGTAAAAAGAGAAAAGTGAGAGAAAATAGAGGGGGAGCTTTGAACCCGGGTCTGTCACCACCCAGACCACCGAGAGTGACACCGCCACCACTATTGTTTTCAGCTCAACGAGACGAGTCTGTCGGCGGTCCCCTTGTTGTCGTTGTTGTTCCATTCGCCTAGGTGGAGCTTGAGAAATTTCAAGATTGTTCAAAACGACATTAGCCATCGTCCAGCGCCGCAAGCTGAGGCCACCACGGGGTTCCCCAGCTCGAGATGAGTGAATTTGGAGCTCGCGTCCGACCATCCAAGGACGTCACACGCGTCGCTGCCTGCACGTGGGCGTGCCACGCTAGTTGAACCAGACATTAGCCTAGGGAACCAAACTAGTTAGGCAAAACCGGTTGGGGCGAACTGGATTGGGCCGGTCTGGCCAAACGCACTGCGTTGCACCGCCGTCAACGTCTTGAGTCTGTTTCCGCAGCCTGTTTTGCCAAATTCGAACCCGGTAAGATGTTTTTACGCATTTAATTCATTATATTAGTTCCATAGTGTGAATTGCGTATGTAGTCGTATTTGTTTTTATCCGAACACTATGTGGACTCGAATGTTAGATTATACGAGACGATTTGAGAAGCACAAATAAGGATTTAGTGATAATTTCTTGAGGTTAGTACACTTCGAACGCCGAATGCTTCATGAGCATCATAAGTATGAATGCCTTGCTTGTTAGTAGCTGCGAATTCGATATTGGAATAATGATCATGAATAAAGAATAAATTATAAAAATTGATATCTGTGAGGTGCATGATGACATTTAAAAATACTCAATTGTTCGTATAACTTTAGGGACCGTGTAGGGTCACTCAGTATGCATATAAGTACCGATGATTGATGGATTTTGATGTTGTGATGCCTTGGGTGCTAGTTTAAATGATTTGGCGTTTTTATGGAAACTATGTTAAAGGAAATAAATATTGATGATTAGATTAAATAAATACGTTTGTAAATGAATTCTAATGATTTCCATAAGCCTCATGGATCGAGTGAAGTCTTGTAACATTGTATTTCGCTAAAATGGTATGAACTCATGAGTAAGGTATTAGTACGAGCTTCGGTTGTACCAGTACGCTATTTAATGTTGCATTAGTACAGCTCGACTCGTACCAGTACTCAGGAAACTTAAGACTTTCAGTAAGCAATTTTAGTATCGGTATGCGTGCTCGAGTACCGATATCCGTATCGAAACACTTTTGCTACTGGAATCCCTCGTATCGAAACGCCCTAAGGTGTTTCGAAACGCCTAGAAGATTTTGTGTATTTTGGCTTTTGAAAACATGCAAAACCCTTTAGAAAATATCCCTAAACATAGTTTTAAGTTATTTGGACTTTGGAAATAGTTTTGAATTCTTTTTAAATTAGTCCAAAACATTTTTCAATTATTATATCAAAACATTAGTTCTACAACCTATTATTTTATTTAGAAAAAAATGAAATCTATCGTGTCACGTCAGCAACTTTTAATAGAAGGTAATGGAATGGACCATACTGAAAATGAACTAAAAGTTCTTTGACAATAACACAAGTTTTAAAAGTTCAATGACCCAAATGAAAGTGCCCTAAAAGTCCAATGATCATTTTATGTAGTTTATGCTATTTAAAATAAATTACATCACATGTTACCTATTTTTAGTACATTTATAAATAGATCGTTATATTTTAAAAAGTCACAATCGAGTCACTAAATCAATCAATTGTAACAATCGGATCAATATGCCATTAAATCTCAAACGATTTTCTAAAGCGTAATATCTTATTCGTGTAAAATCATAATATTTTAAAAAGTTACAATCGAGCCACTCAATTAATCAATTGTAATAATCTTGTCATATGCAATATAAAATCTAGTCATCTAAGGTGGCCAATGAACCCCAAAATCTCTCTCGAAAGCCACAAAATCACCCCAAAAATTTCAAACTTCTTGAACCTAATCTATGTTGTCCATTGTCAAATGGCCTCCATCTTTGGATATGTTCTTCATATCACCAACTGCAAAACTTCCATCGAATATAACCCATGATCTTATAGAAGCCCAAAATAATCAACAAAATTAATTAAGTGACTCAATTGTAACCTTTTAAAATATGATGACCAATTTGAAAACTTACCAATAATAGAGTGGCTTGTGTTTTACTTCACCCCCAAAATAATTAAAAATGTTTTTTAGAGGCTTTTTAACATTCGTTGGAGATTTAATGATACAATTGTTACAATATATTAATTGAATGGCTTGATTATAACTTTTTGAAATAAGATTAACTATTTGCAAACTTACTATATATTAATTGTTACAATATATAATCTAGTAATCTACGATAATATAATCTAGTAATCTACGATAATATCTAACACGTACAAAAATATGTTTAACATAAACCAACGAGTAGCTTCAGTGGAAAATAAGATAATATTCATCTTAAGAGACCCGAGTTTAAAGTGTGTGCAAAATGTATATACATTGTCAAAGGGTTAAGAAAATTTGAGCTCAACCCAGCCCGATTTTACACTTCAAACTTGGGTCCAAACTCGAGCTCAATTGACTCTTTTAAAACTCAAACATGATTTGTAATAAAAATCCAACTTGAACATATTCATTTGCCTAATAAAAACCTTAATAAATTTGAATATTTATTGTTGAACCTGAATCTTTTAAACTAAACATAACAATTACATTTTTTATATTAAAAAAACAATGATTCTCATGAGCTAAATGAACTACTCGAATCAGACATTACTGCACTAGAATTCGAGACAGGGGGGATAGTAAAGTAAGGCTTTCAATACACTGTACAACTAATTCACTTACAGAAGATTCAGAGCAGCAGGCAGCATAAAGAGGGGAATTAATATGGAGTTTGATCAAAATAACCCTTCAATTTGCTTCAAATGCAACACAGAAAGAAAGTTATTGACAAAATAGCAGCTACAAAAAATGATGCTAACCTTATCAAAGGGCAGCGAAAACTAACTTTCAAGTTCACTCTGTATCCAATCTTGTGCACACATGAGGGCTTGAATAGTAATCGGAGGCAACAAGCTCCAGTTATGATCGAGCACTCGTCTCTGGGTGTCAAATCTTGATTCTGATGCAACTTTGGATATGGGAATCCCTAAAATATTGCGTGCCATCATAGATAGGATAGGATACCGTGGAGTGTGAACCTTCCACCAATTCAATACATTGAAATCGTTATTACGAGGAAAAAGTGGTTCCTCCAGATACTTGTCTAGATCAGAATTAGAACCCTCAGCTTGAGAAGTTTCATGAACAAACTTGTCGAACCCCATTAACCTATCCCTAGAATCTTCAGAGGAACTGGGAATACCATTTGCTTGCCAATCCAATCCCTGATCAATGGAAGACGCTAATGGGGAAACTATAGAATGTTCATTGTAAAGCGATTTAATACACTCAAAAACTTCATCAATATACACTGAAGCACTATCGCCATATAATTGTGGGTAGTAATACTCCAAGAGCTTCATTTTGAATCGAGGGTCTAACATAGCTGCAACTGCTAAACCAACATTGCACTTATCCCAGTACTCTTCAAACTTCTTTCTCATCTTTAGAGCCAAGGAACTGATACTTTCGTCGGGATCCTTGCACCATTCGATCAACTGCAAGTGAATATCACAGATCTCGGGGAAAAATATATTTGCAGTTGGATACTTGCTTCTCGAAAAAACATTAGTAACTTCAACAAACAGCTTCAAGAAGCTAGTAATGGTACTCAGCCTATCCCATTCTAAATCAGATAGGAGAAACTTCATGTTGACAGGGTCACGATCTCGTAGACAAGAGAAAACTTTCCTGTATTCTAAGGCAACTTCAAGCATAAAATATGTCGAGTTCCATTTCAGTGGGTTATCAATCGATAAGCATTTTTTAGTTTCAACCTGAACTTCGTCAGCCAGCTCATTGAATGTGGCATGTGTTGCTTCTGAGCTTTTAACATAGCAAATGCTTTCCCTTATTTTCTGGGTAACTTCACAGAGGGCTTCCAAGGCATCATGAGCCATGCGGCTGAGAAGATCTATGGCACATCGAACATCAAATAATTGACCATTACAATAAAGGAACCTATTTTGCGACAGCCGATCTCTGATTCTATCAACAATGTTTTCACCGGTAAAACTATCAAATATCATAGAAAACAACTTCCGATCTATATCCCAATCCATCAGACAATTCATTATAACTTCCGAATGCATGTCTTCTGCATAAGAGGGATCAATGGTAACAAAATTCAAAATCTTCTTTTTTAACTGCCAATCCTCATCAATATAGTGTGCTGCCAAACTCAGGTATGCAGCAGAACCATCTGAAGCAGTCCACATATCAGCAGATACACTGATTTTTCCAGGCAACTTATCAAAAATTTCATGCACCTTTTGCTTCTCCTTCGCATAGATTTCCATGCAATCAGCTTCAACTTTATTACATGTCACAAGTTCAAACAAGGGCTGTAGATTCCTGACAAATATCTTGAACCCAGCATGCTCCACCATAGCCAATGGATAGTTATGTAATATGATCATGCGAGCAAGATCAAATTGGCTCCGCCTTTGATCCAAGCTATTACTACCAATGCCAACATGCTCATTTTTAATCTGTTCTTGTTCATATCTAAGATTCATAATACTAAGGACTTCATCCTTCTTCTGCTCTTGATCGATGGTTACAAGGGCAAGAGAACCTTCCTTTTTCTTCTCTCTAGCAGAAAAGTATTGAGCTACGCCATGACTAGATCTTCTTTGACACCTAATTAAATGGTTCCTCAGATGCGAGGTTCCACTAGTACTTGATCCGCTAAGTTTCTTCTTACAATGCCTACAAATGGCCACAAACGTGTCACCCTTTTTCACCCTATCGAAGTCATTCCAGACAATAGATTTCAATCTGCTCGAATTTACTATGACTGCATCAGACATATCCATCGCATGACCCTAGTAATTTGCAAATATGCGCATATTAGAACCAAACTTAGTACCGTATATAATTAAAGCAACTACCAAGAAAGGAGAAAAAGATGGCAACCATGAAGACAAAAGAAAAAGCCACATTTTTTTATAGAAACAAATAATATAACATATATACAGGATGTCATAAAATTCCAAGATCCAAAAATTTTCAAAACAGCTGAAATGTTCATAACCTTTACAGAGGGCATGTCTACAAAACATCAACACATCTATAACAGGAACATAATTATAATTGTGTGTTCGCATTTTCATAGGTCCCATTAAAATAACAAAGTTTTCACACAGGAGGTAATGCCAATTCCTAAGGTTCTTTTTCTTTTACATCAATGGCGGATCCAGGGTGGGCCTGTGTCCACCCTGAACTTTTTGAAGTTCACATATTTGCCCTCAAATTTCTTAATTTTTATGGATTAGTCCTTAAATTTTTGTAATATTCAAGGCTTGTGCCCACCCTGAAATTTCGAGATTTTATCTGTGCCCACCCTCAAATATATTTCTGGATCCGCAACTTACATGCTATTATAAAAATGTCGATCATCAATAAATGCTGATAATCTAGTTCTAAGGTAACATAGAAGATATTATGACAAGTAGGAAAATTGACTTGAGACCTGAAATGAAAAAACCAAGTAAAGGAGTTTAAAAGTGGTTGCCATATGGAAAATAATGTTTGAACTTACAAAATATTTGCTAGAGAAGACAAGTATATTTGTTTACTACACCAAACAGAATAAAGGGTGTAATAACTGTCATTTTCTTTTCCAGGTTTTGATAATGCATATATTTTTTAAAGTTCAAAAAAATAAAAAATAAAAGGTCAGATCTTGCATAGAACATATTAACATAAGCAACTCAATGAACTGATTTAGTCCAAGAAAAAAATTAGCAAAACCAACAAAAACATTTCCTTGAGGCTTACATGAATCATGATTATGCATTGCAAACAAACCTTAAAACACAAGCTGGTTTTTGTTACGTATTTTTCAATTACAAGCAACTAAAAGGCATTGGGACTTGCCTATATGCAGAAAATATTTGACAACAGGTAAATTGAAAAGAATAAGATTTTGAGGGTAATTTACATTATGGGTCATTAAACTTGACATCATTCATATAGGTGACTTATGCTAATTACGTTAAGTAATTTTAATGGAAAAGTCGACTTAACATGCACATGAACAAGGTTTATTTTTTACATGTCATCAAGATAATGCCTCACTAGTATGTCAGGTAAAATATATTCTCATTCCGGCATTGCGGAAAAACAGACAGACATGTACGCAAGTTGAATAAATTATCAATGATGATGTGAAAAGATGAGTTCAAGTAGGCATGCTGTGTCAGTTCTCCATTAAATTTACTTACAAAGCTAGCACAGGTGACTTAATTTGTTAATAATAGAAATTCAGTGATGTAATTTGATAAAATTAAAATTCTGGGAAATACACGAAAATTGATACAAAGTTTAATCAATTAGAATGTAAATTACCCAAGTTGTGACATCTCTTATATATGTTAAATAGGATTTGATCATAAAACAGCAGTTTAACGGAACAATCAGCAAACATAGAAGCTATGAAAGATTCAATAACTTTTTTTCTTCAAAAGAAATCCCAATCTCTAAGAAACATACGTACAAGGATTTCAATAATAAATACAATTAACATGCAGTATGATTTACAGTTTTGCTGTTTCTAAAATCACCATTCATTTCCAGCATGCAGCAGAAAGGAAGAATAATAAAATAGATAAACAAAATCACAAAGCAAGCACATTTCTTTAATCACTAAATCATAACAGAAGTTCAAAGCCGAAATTATATCATATGTGAAATGGAAAGACAAAAAAAATGTAGAACGTAATACCGAAACAGGCAGTGGATTGTATTGGGTTATGTTTGCGGGTAGCGAATCGGGTCAAGAAGCGGGTTCTGAGGTGAAGAGGGAACGGAGAGAGGGAAAGAGAATTAGCGGCCGCGAAGAGACCTGGTTTTATTTATCTAACATTACTTCTATACCTCTTTCAATCCAACGGCTAATATTTCTCTTTTATTTATCATACGGGTGCAAAACGTGTGAGGATTTTTTTTTTATATAAAGCAAAACGGTTAGAAATTAAGATAATTAATTAATGGGTAAACTACATAAATGGTCCCCTGACTATGCTTCAATTTTTTTTTGCGTCCCCCGACTATCATAAGTTACAAACAGGTCCCCTAACTTAAAAAAGCAACAAATTGGTCCGGTGCCGTTAAAAAATTAACAGCTGATGATGTGGCAGTTAATATAAATTGATATAATTACATAATTAGTCCTCAAATTCTACACTTATTTTAATTTGACTCCAATTCTAAAAAATTAACCCATATAATTTTAATAATCTAACAATTTAGTCCATCATCTTTTCTATTTCTACTCTACTTTAATTCTTCAATTCGTTTTCACCCAAAAATTCATTTAATCCTCTCGCCATGCCTTCAAAGCAACAAAGTTTGATTCCATTTAATTCTCTCTTCATTGTTGGTTAGGATATGATAGACGCGTAATGTTTGCCTTTTTTTTATTTTGGAAAACAAGCACTTGTGTTTTGATTCACTAGGTATGCTGCTTAGTTAAACATTATTCATAAAATTGATGGGAAAGCAGTTTTTGTTGAAGCTTTGTGGTGATTAGTGATATTAATTTTGGATGCAGGGATGCTGAGGAAAGATTAGCTAAAGAAGGCAGTCATCAAGCACCCAGGGGTAAGTTTCTCTTCTTCTATTTTGTATTTTCTTATGGCTACTCTCTTTCCCTCTTTTATATCTCTTTAAAATTTACATTTCTGTTTTCTCCTTATTTTTCAGGAGTGGTAATTAAAAAAATAATTGAAGAAGCTGCAAGCACTTCTTCTACTAATCTTCAAAGTTCATCTACTGAACTTTTGTTGAAACAGCCACAAGAAAGTATTAGATTCTCTAAGAGTGAGAGTGTAAAAAATGTTGGGGACTTGAGAACCAATATCAAGTGTCTGCAGGCTCTAAAGGAAGATCCAGAGTCACTCAAGTTTGTTTCCATTATCACAAAATTTATTTTGATTATAGTTTCATTTGTTTTGATTTTTGTTATGATGTAGAAACCAAGATGATTAAATGGAATCAAACATTGTTGCTTTGAAGGCATGGAGAGAGGATTAAATAGATTTTTGGGTGAAAATGAATTGAAGAATTAAAGGAGAGGAGAAATAGAAAAGATGATGAACTAAATTGATAGTTTATTAAAATTATATGAGTTAATTTTTTAGAATTAGGGTCAAATTAAAATAAGTGTAGAATTTGAGGGCTAATTATATAATTATATCAATTTATATTAACTACCACGTCATCAGCCGTTAAAATTTTAACGGCGTCAGACCAATTTGTTACTTTTTATAAGTCGGGAGACCAGTTTGTAACTTTTGATAGTTGGAGGATGCAAAAGATAATTAGAGCATAGTCGATGGACCATTTATGTGGTTTACCCTTAATTAATTTGTCTCAAAATTTTTAAACAACAATTATAATAATAATAATAATAATAATAATAATTAAAAAAACTTAAGTGTTCAATAAGTCCCTAAACTTTTTACAAAAAAAATTAATTGAGCTCTTAAATTTTTTCTCACATAATTAAGCCACGTGTTGTAATAGAATGATGACGCTTGTTATTTCTAAGAAATTTTAAATTTTAATTTTAAAAAATAGATAAAAATCAGAAAAAATATAAAAAATCTGGAAAATTCTAAAAATTATTTTCCAATTTCGAAATTTATTCAAAAATGATAACTAATATTTTTTTCAAAAGACTAAAATTTCTAAAATTTTTAAAATATTAAATATTATTATAAAATTATAAAAAAATGAAAAAAATATTAAACAAAAAAATATTTTCATTTTTAAAATATAAAATAATAAAAGTTATTTAAAATCTATATAAAAATAAAAGTTATTTTGAAAACCAAAATAATTTTTAATGTTTAATATTTTTTTCAATTTATTTTTTATAATTGTATAATAATACTTAATGTTTTTAATTTTTTAAAATATTTTTTATATTTTAAAATATTTTTCTAGAATTTTTTTAGATTTTTCGGATTTTTCTATATTTTAAAAATTCCTAAAAATGACAAATGGCACTATCCTGTGCGACACGTGGCAAAAAGTTTTTTTAAAAGTCGTTAAAGTTAGTGGTCAATGTTGGTCAAAGGGCCAACTTGATTTTTTTTTTCTTGAGCTTGAGAGCTTAATTGGGGGCAAAAAAAAAAGTTTTGGGGCTTAATTAATTTTTTTTTGAAAAAGTTTAAGGGCTTATTGAATCCTTAAGCCTAATTAAAAACTTTAAACTTATTGGGATTATTTAACCAATCTAAACTTATGAAGGCCAGAAATGGGTGCATGATTTTATGATAGAGGATGAACTAATAAAATTTTAGGGGCGAATTTATAAAAATTTAAGAGAGCGGAAATAGATTTTTAATAGAATTTTTTTAAATCATATATGAATTTCAAATTTTCAGGTGGTGACCGCTCTCTCAGCCCTTCTCGGCCCATCCCTGTATACAGGGTGAGATCCACAAATCTAAATTGATTTTAAATTATTGGATTAATATATATTTTTAGTTGAGATTATTCACTTCTCACTTTTTTCGTTTTAAATCTTCTATTTTCAAATTTTAATTTCACTCATCAATTTACATTCATCCAATGGTCTAAAAATCAGTGTTAAATTTAAAAATTATATTGTGTAACTAGATATATAGAGACACGGGATCCTCATACACTGAAACATTTTAATTTTACACAAATTTAAGACTATTGGATGTATGTAAATTAATGGTTGAGATTAAAAGTTAGAAATGTGAAGACTTTTAAAGAAAAATAAGAAGGTTTAATCTCATACATTAATCCACATTGTGAGTCATCACGTTTTCAGTTTTGACATTGTCTCGTAGGTCTTATTTTAATTCATATTTATGATATTACCAGTGCTATTCTTACATGTTTTTGATTTTGTTTACAAAACAATGACTTTGGATTAGTTTTTAGATTATGTGAATTTATATTGGTTTATTTTAGATTTCATTGGATTTATTCTGCTTTATTATGATCTTATTTTGGAATTATTTGGGAGCATTACAATGTTGATTTGGTAAAAATTATTGGATGTCTTTCATGGAATTTATTTTTGGATGTATTGTTTTAAGGACACAATTATTTTACTGGAGGTGATCAGTAGCATTCGCATTTTGTTCAGAATGTCTAAGTCGGTTGTGGGTGTTACAAATCCCTTTTCGATGTGTTCTTCGTCCACTAAACGAGTCTACTAAATTGTAAACAAAAACATTTGAACTATGAGCTTTATAAGCTCAGTAACACATTTTTACCCCATTATACTTCATGCATTTCAAAAAACACAAAATACAACGCAAGTATGAGCAATAATACAATAGTGTAACTTCTCTTATACAATGTAAAACTTGAAAGTTTTACATTTTTTTGGACCGTTGGATGAAGGTAAATGAAAGGATGAGATTAACAGTAGAAAATGTGAAGATTATCACTTGAAAAAAAATAAGGAAATAATCTTAGCCATTTTATTACATTGTGTAAGTGCAAAAAAGCATAAAGTGACGTGGTTTTCATTTTTTTTGTTTGTATTATGCCATTATTTGGCTTTTTAATTTTTTTTGCTCAGTATATGTATGATTTTATTAAAAACAACGATCATTAAAAAGCCTAGACATACGATTGCGAGTTTCGTTAAAAACTTCTCTACATCCTAAATGGAAGAAAAGATTACTCATGAGCCAAGGACACAAAAGAAACGAACACCAAAATCACAAACACAATATCTCAAAATCCAATATGAAGAACTAAAGCCCTCCCAACGCCGTGTTTAGCCAACGTATCTGCAAAACCATTAGCCTCACGGAACAGATGAAGGAAACATATTTTCACGGGGCTAGGCTTCTACTAGCGAGACCGTGCGGCCTTAGTCGTGAAACTCTTGATGAGCGACTAGGTCAGCTTGAAAAACCAAGCAAAGAACTTTGTGAATATCGAAAACATAGCAAGAAAGAACAAGAAACATTGAGTGAATACTTTTCTCTATTACTCAAGAAAGAATGGATGAATGGCAAGGTTGGGGTGAGCCTCTATTTATAGGCGAACACCCCTAGATCTGACGGTTACAATTGAATACATCAACGATCAAGATTTTCCTATTCTAACTATCTAAGGAAAGGAAATAATATCATAATCACATTCCTTAATAGCTGAGATCACAAGTGATTTACATGGATTCTTTCCTTGTGTGGTGGGATGAGAATCTCCATGAATCGGGCAATTGAGTTGGCTTGGCCCCTTTCCATGATTAGCTCAGCCAACTAGATAAGCATTCTCCAAGGTGTGGGTAGACTTGGGCGGATTGGAATCGGACAGACCCAAGAGTTTGGACAAAACCTCTTGGGCTGCTTGTAGTGTGATGGACTTGCCACCCTGGTGTGCTTGTATGGTGCTGGCATTAGACTCGGCCCCCTAGTGTGCATGGTTGGTGCTGGACTTGACCCCATGGTGTTGGGCAGGATGTGATGTGCTTGCTTGAGCCCCTAGGTGTGCAGCCATCTCAGTCATGGGCTGTTGGGCTGTGACATTCTCCCGCACTGAATTTAGCGACGTCCTCGTTGCTTGCTGTTGATGGAATTTGTCTATCTTGTCCTCGAATTGCCATAGGTCCTCGACAAGTTCCCAACTACCCTCAGTTTCGGGAAGTCTCTTCCAAAGCACAAAGTATTCGTGCCTTGGCCTATGGCCTGGTTGTCAAATCACTTGGTTCGTCAGAATGCCTTGTGTCTCCTTCTCATAGGAGACCTTTACTCCTACTGGTGCTCTGCTCGATCTACTCCGCTCCGGATCATCGACATCCTCATGGTACGACTCTCATAATGGTACCATTATGTTCTGTGCTTTACCAAATGTTGCATGGTTATCATAATATATACATATCTGGACACAAATTTTGGCCATTCTGGAATATCCTCTAATAAATTTCTTAGTCATTCAATCTCTAGCATATAGGTTAGAAACTTCGATCCAAATGACTTTTCCACTTTTGCTCTGTTACTTCTTTTTTGTTCTGCCTTAACATCAACCTCTTGTTGAAAGTCTTGACAATTTTCATCAATAGTCTCTATAGTTCGTTTTGTTGAACTTAACAAACTTCTCTAATCTTACAAAAGAATGAGACAATTAGATTACAAAATCGTATTCTTGTGAATTTTAAGATTCTTTAATTCATGCACAAGAAACCAATATGCATTGTTTTGACAAATATAACCAATTATCACAAAAACAAGTACGTTAAGAGGATAATCTGTGGTAACAAAATTCTTTCATTTTCACCACTAATACCATTACCATTATTGGTATGACAACCATAACCGATGAAAATACAACCCACCATTTTAGGATATATTTTTATTTTCTTTAGTAAATGAGTCATTACTTTGACAAGACACCCTCACACTTTCAAGCAGTTGAAGGAAGGTTTTCTACCATTCCATAATTCATATGGTGTTTTTTTTTCCTTCTTTTTTTCTTGCGGGACACCTTATTTTAAAGGTAATTTAGTGATAACAACTTCCCACACATGTTCTGTGATAACCCAGAACTTTTTCTCGTTCTCATAATATTGTGCACTTCATAACGTCCAATAGGAAATCAGAGTGCTTTCATGCCTTGACAACATCGAAGACGGTAGCAACATGAGTACTTCCATGTCTTGGCAACGTTGAAGGCGGTAGAACAATCTACATCATTGTCTCTAATAATAGGAGGAACAACATAGTCAAATAACACTTTCTCATTACCACGTTTTGAAATTTTCTTCACAAGCTTTTTATTGTGGCTTATAGTCACTGGCAACGTTTAACTTTGGTTTAAAACCAAAGTCGGAGTAGTGACTATAACATCGTACTGAAAATTAAACGAGTTCTTGGATTATGTCACGACAAAATCACAAGCTAAATATCATGTCATAATTATGAATCTATTTGACTTTAAACACATGCAAATGTTAGTCTTAGAAATAATTTACTAACACTAATGAAATTCTCTTATCTTTAAAATCAAACTATTTGTTTAGGTGAATTTCTCATTCCACCGTCATCAATTTCTTACTTCTCAAAATTTCAATCGTCCTTATTTTCCATGAAGTAAGATTCCCCCCGCGTGAAAACTATGGTTGCTCATCATACCAACATATCACAAAAAAAAAAAAAAAAAACATCAGGAAATATTTAATGTAAAAACATGTTTTCGTCCACGGTACTGCTTTATTAGGATAATCCATATAAGCATTAAATGTAAAGTGGCGATAATGTATCAGGAGCCTTACACTTTTTTTTTGTTCAAAGTATCAGGAGCCTTACACGATGACTTGGGGCCTGCATGTGTTTAATCCAAAGCACAAACTCTTGCCATTCATATCAAATCAAGTAATCAACATTGCCGCGATGGAACAAGCATTTTTTCCAATCTTTGTCAGACCCCTCTAGCTTTTGAGGATTTAGTCTCGCAATGCATATTTTATTGCGTGAATCCTCTCTGCTCAATTTCGTTTGCTTACAGGGAATTGAATGGCGCTAAACAGGGAGTGGGGAGGGCTCTTGAGCTTGTTTGGGATGCAATATAATTTACATAATGAGTATATGCTTGGCTGATTAGTGAGTAGTGTCATTTGTTTGAGGGGCACTTGTGGTTTAATGTGAGTCACAGACTCACGTATTAGTGAGTTTTTGCTTTAAGGGGAGGTCTGTGAGAGTTTGTATGGTTTGTGGTTGGTTGTAAGACCCACATATTATGACACTCTTTTTCTCCTATTTAGGTTTAGAGAGGGTTTTTAATACATTTCAAAAAAAAATGTCATCTCGTTTTCAAGTTGCAAAGCATTGGGATGTTGTATTACAACTTTAACCTTGATAGAGCCTCTCTGACAAGTACCACAGTAAGACACATCTTTTAAATTTTCTTAATCACGACAACCTATTCATCATGGATTAAAACTTATAATTTGTCTTAAGATTATTAGAAAAATGGGTACAATAATAATCCAAGTATAACAGAATACCGTAAGAAAAATAAATAATAATAAATTAAAAAACAGAACCTGAAATCGGACATAGTTAAAATCAAAAGAATTTTTGTTGGGGGCATGTATAAACAGTTTCTTTAAGACAGATTCGTCCTCTCCTTGGTGCTTGAGTAACGTTGAACGTCTATCTCCCAGAATACAACAACAAACGTTCACAACAGTAGCACAATTGCGGTGAACAATCGAACTCAATCTTGCCTTCCTCTATCACCGGAAACCAAAAATGTTTTTCAAAGTTGTTGAGTTGTTGAGTTTCAAAGATGTTGTGCTTGTAAGTTTATATGAAAAACGAGTCACAATAATCTTTTATATAGTGGATGAAAAAATTTAAACCGTTTGATGAAAATATTAAACATTTTGATGGAAATATTTGTTGAAAAGTTAATAGATACGATTGAATAAATGCAACTTTAAACAAAAAATTAATAAGTCTATTCACCAAGTGACACGACTTATTATTGGCATGTCTATTCACCAAATAACATGACTTAGCATCAATATTATTCAACCAATATATATAATTTTTCCAACATTTTTAGAATGTAATCTATAATTCTCAGATGACCCTAAACACATATAAATTCAAGAAAAAATCTTATAAACAACAATTGGAACCATAGTTCCCAACAATTCATCGATACAACAAAACATGTTTACGGTTGACTAAACTAATCTCAAACAAAATCACATGAAATGATTTTTGAAAAGAAAAATAATGAAAACGTTCAATGTTTGAGTCTTTTAATCAAAATATAAAGGTTTAAATTAACCTAAATAAAAGTCAAATTTTGATTTATTAAAACTATAAATATATGGGCAATGTTGATATGGGGAATTCCTAGTTGAATAAAATAATGAAAGCAACTGTTATTTAGGGTTGGAAAGATTGTAGAGGATTCGAAAAAGATAGAAAAATTGAGGAAAAAAATGGAAGACTCAATGTGTAATTATACAAAGTATTTTTGGTCAAAAGAAGAGTGAATTAATAGTTTAGTGACTATTAAGTAATTTACCCTTTGTTTTGATGTGTCAAGTCAGCATGTCGTCAATTCTGTAACAACAATTAACACCTTAAGTGACTAACTATTTAAAAAACGTAAGCGTAAGTGGCCATAATTTTAGTTTTTTTTTTTGAAATTGGTCTGTAAAAGTTTGGACATTGATCTTTTTTGTCACTCATCCGTTAAGTTTTTGATGACGTCCATTTAGCGGAGAACGAAGGAACTTCTCCAAGATCCGAACGGTAGAAAACTTCATCAGCACAAAAGAAGCAACATATTGAGAAACGAGCTCCTTCTGACGACGGAGGAGGGAGATTGACGGAAGAGAAACAAAATTTTTTTGGCTGATTCGTGAACTTTTGAGCACTTTCTAGCGAAATGAAGGTCGAGCTCAAACTCAGTAGAGTCAAGACGAAGTGATTGGTCAAATTTGGGACCGAACGACCACCATTTACGATCATTTGTGGTTTAAGAAGGACAAAAAAATTTCAATGTCTAAACTTTAGTGACAAAAAACGTTCAATGTCTAAATTTCGGTGAGAAAATTAAAATTGTTAAAACTTTAATGACCAAAATAAGTTTAATAGTAAAGTTATGTGATGATTTACGTAATTTAACCTAGATTATATTTATATAACCTTTTTTCATTATTTCGAAATTAATATAAAATGTGTAATGAATGCATCAAAATTTACATGAATAGACAATATTTATATAATCATTGTTGTTATATCAAGATTTAATCCATTGGTTGTGATTTGTTTTATTTTGATATTATAATTATGGCTTAATAATTTTACCCCCTAAACTTTACATATTTTTTCAACTTTATCTTTAAAATTCTTTTTGATCACTTTGTCTATTAACATTTTCGTTGTTATCTATATTGTCCCTACCGTTAAAAAAATTTGTCTTTACAAATCAAAACGCGCCACATCATTTTTCTTATTTATTTTTAAATTTTAAAATAAAATAAATATATTAAAATATCCAAAACACCCCCTCTTCATCCCAATTTTCAGTGTAGGTGCAGAACAAGCACGTGTAAGTGCAGAAAATATCATCAAAGATAAATCTGAAAGCCCCCAATTTGAACCAAACCCTAAACTTATACCTACTTGCAGTGGCGACATGAATACTTCAAGAGAGGTTTTAGTGTCGGGCAATGAAAAATTCAGTGAGTCGAAAGAAGGGTTTGAATTGTCTGATAGTGAGGATACGTTAGGTGAAGGTGTTGTGGAAGCAAGTCATACATTGAATGAGAATGGTAGGAGCGAGGGTCAAGATCTGTGCTTCGAGCTAAGGTGGGTGTATTGAGTGGTCGAGGTTGCCTAAACCATTCTCGCATTGGAGAGGTGTGTGGGAGTGGGACTCAAGAATGATCGCTGCACGAATTTGGATGCCGATGCTATGCTCAAAGCTTGCTTGAAATGTAACTACTTTAGCTTATTATTATCTCGGATTTTGTTGTTTTCTGCATTTGTGGGACCAAATCATTTGCTTCGAGTGCAATAAACCCGGTCACATTCGTTCGGAGTGCCATCAACTCAAGAAGAAGGGTTTTGAGAAGAAGAAGAAGCTCAAAGCCAAGCTTGCTACTTGGAGTGATGAGGAGTCATCCGAGGATGACGAACAAGAAGTGGCCAATCTTTGCCTCATGGCACTTGAGAAAGATTCCTCCATGGTAATCTCTAACTCATCATCCTTTGAATTTACATTTAATGAATTAAATGATGCATATGATGAGTTGCAAGAGGTTTATGATGAGTTAGTTGAGAAATACAAAGAGTCGGTCATTATGAATAAGAAAATTATTTCGGAATTAAATGATAAGAATGACTCACTCTCTCAAGCTAACTTAAAATTTGAGAAAAAGATTTTAGGTTTGAAAGATGAACTTAAATTCTTCCAAGATTAAAATGTTGACCTAAATAATATTTTTTCTCAATGCAATAGTGAACACCAAAAGGTGTTAGATGAGCTTAACAAGCTCAAAGAGTCTTTAAAATATGTTGGTAATGTGAAGCATAAAAAATGTGAATCTTCTAAAACAAACCAACCTAGGAGAAAGACTAATAACTACAAACAAAGTAGCTTTCCTAGACATAGTAGAACTAAAAAGATTAGAAGTGTATGGGTTCCTAAGGAACTTGTAAAATCTAATAATATTGTTGATATGTCACATTGGATTCCTAAGGGAACCAAGCTATTGGGAGCTAACACTCGTGGACCCAAAATGATTTGGGTACCAAAAACAAAAGTTTAATATCTTTGTTTGTAGGGGGAGCATTGCTACAAGGCCAAAGTACAAAGTCAAAACTCATGGTACCTTGATAGTGGATGCTCGAGGCATATGACCGGAGACAAGAGTAGATTCATGGATTTAAAGCCAAACAGTGGAGGAGTGGTGACAACTCCAAAGGCCACAGTAAAGGTATTGGCTCTATAGGTAATCACTCTACCATTCTTATTGAAAATGTCTTGTATGTCGATGGTCTAAAACATAATTTGTTGAGCATAAGCCAATTATGTGATAAAGGATTTAATGTATTATTTGATAAAAATGGGTGCAAAATTGTTGACATTAAATCTAATAGTATTATGCTCATAGGTCATCGCATAGGTAACATTTACATGGTGCATTTAGATGACATACATACATCCCATGCATGTTTAGTAGCTCAAAATGAAAATGATGCATTGCTATGGCATAGGAAACTAGGACATGCTAGCATTAGTGTTTTAGAAAAATTAGTTTCCCTTGATCTAGTTAGAGGTTTACCCAAGATTAAGTTCTCAAACGATAAAATTTGTGATGCATGCTCTAAGGGTAAACAACATAAGTCATCATTTAAATCCATTAATGATGTTTCTACAAGTAGGTGTTTACAACTTATCCACATGGACTTATTTGGGCCAATTGGGACTATGAGATTGGGTGGTAAATCTTATGCATTTGTTCTTGTTGATGATTTTTCTAGATTTACTTGGGTTCTATTTTTAAGTACTAAATATGAGGCTTTAGAAAAATTCATCACATTTTCAAAACTAACCCAAAATGATCTTGAGCTTAGAATTTCTCATACTAGAAGTGGTCATGGAACCGAATTTCAAAATTTAGGGTTTGAAGAGCTTTTAAATGAAAATGTTACTAGCCACAATTTTTCGGCTCCTCGAACTCCTCAATAAAATGGGGTAGTTGAGAGGAAAAATAGAACTTTACAAGAAATGGCTAGAACCATGCTTTGTGAAAACAATTTACCTAAATATTTTTGGGCGGAAGCCACAAACACCGCTTGCTACATTGTAAACCGAGTAATGATTAGGCCAATTTTAAAGAAAACACCATATGCGATTTTAAAATCTAAAAAGCCTAACATTAGCTATTTTCATCCATTTGGTTGCAAGTGTTTTGTTTTAAATTATGGAAAAGACAACTTAGGTAAATTTGATGCAAAAAATGATGAAGCTATTTTCATAGGATATTCTTTAACCTCTAAAGCCTATCTTGTATTTAACAAGAGAACTTTAGTAGTAGAAGAATCTATACATGTTGTATTCGATGATAACCTCCTTCCAAGGAAGGATTCTTGTGATGATGATGATGTAGGAATCATAAATGCCTTTGATGGAGGACAAACTTCAAAGGAGGATGAGACTCCATCAAAAGAAGAGGATACACAAGATCCACCTCTTGAAGCATTGAAGGACTTGGCTCTTGAGGAAAAGGAAGTGAGCTACCCAAGGGAGTTCAACTATGTCAAAGATGGTGAAATCTTGGGTGACCCATCCAAGGGGGTAACCACCAGATCTTCTCTTAAACTTATGAACCATGTTGCATTTATCTCATGTATAGAGCCTAAGAATATAAAAGAAGCATTGAAAGATGATTTTTGGATTATGACTATGCAAGAAGAGTTAAATCAATTTGAGAGAAGTAGTGTTTGGACATTAGTTGATAAGCCTAGTAATAAATCTACTATAGGAACTAAATGGGTCTTTAGGAACAAACTAGATGAGAGTGGTAACATTGTGAGAAACAAAGCTAGACTAGTAGCACAAGGTTACACTCAAGAAGAGGGAATAGATTTTGATGAAACCTATGCACCCGTAGCTAGAATGGAAGCCATTAGGATGTTGCTTGCATATGCATGTTATCATGATTTCAAGCCTTTTCAAATGGATGTTAAAAGCGTATTTTAAATGGTTTTATAAACGAGGAAGTGTATGTGGAACAACCACCGGGTTTTGAAGACTCAAAATTTCCAAATCATGTTTTCAAACTTACTAAAGCTCTTTATGGTCTAAAACAAGCTCCTAGAGCTTGGTATGAAAGACTTTCAAACTTTTTAATTGAAAAGGGTTTTGAAAAAGGTAAGGTGGACACTACACTTTTCATAAAAAGGTACAAAAATGACATCTTAGTAGTACAAATTTATGTTGATGATATTATTTTTGGTTCTACTAATGAATGTCATTGCAAAGAGTTTGCTAAGCTAATGCAAGGTGAACTCGAGATGAGCATGATGGGGGAGCTCTCATTCTTTTTAGGACTCCAAATCAAGCAAAGAAAGGATGACACCTTCATCAATCAAGCAAAGTACATCAAGGATATGCTCAGGAAGTTTGGCTTAGAGAATGCAAAGCCTCAAGCCACACCTATGAGCTCATCTACAAAGCTTGACAAGGATGAAGGAGGTAAGTGTGTTGACTCTAAGCTTTACCGTTCTATGATTGGATCATTTCTTTACCTTACCGCAAGTAGACCGGATATCTTGTTTAGTGTTTGCTTGTGTGCTAGGTTTCAAGCTAGTCCTAGAGAGTCTCACCTTATAGCCGTTAAGAGAATCTTTAGGTACCTTAGAGATACCCCTTGTCTAGGTCTTTGGTACCCTAGAGACTCAACCTTCAACCTTCATGCTTATTTGGATACGGATTATGGGGGATGTAAAATCAATAGGAAGAGTACTTCGGGAACTTGT
Source organism: Hibiscus trionum (assembly GCA_030270665.1). NCBI lineage: Eukaryota > Viridiplantae > Streptophyta > Magnoliopsida > Malvales > Malvaceae > Hibiscus > Hibiscus trionum. Next base: position 19,911,265 of record BSYR01000021.1, on the reverse strand, counting down.
CAATTCCTAGGTAGTATGCTCATATCTTGGTTCTCTAAGAAACAAAAATAGTGTAGCCTTATCTACCACCGAAGCCGAGTACATATCCTTAGGGAGTTGTTGTGCTCAAGTCCTTTGGATGAAGCAACAACTCTTAGATTATGGTATTAAAGTTGAAACCATACCCCTTAAGTGTGATAACACTAGTGCCATATGTTTGACAAAAAATCCCATCCAACACTCTAGAACCAAACATATAGAAATAAGGCATCATTTCATTAGAGATCATGTCCTTAAAGAAGATGTTGTTATAGAGTATGTTGACACCTTAAATCAATTAGCGAACATCTTTACAAAAACTTTAGATAAAGAGCGTTTTTGGTCCCTTAGGAGAGAGTTAGGTCTAACTAGCCTATCTTGACCTTTTAGGACCTCTTTTGTGCTTAAAATTGCTTGATCTTGTGAAATTGCATGTTTGTGTGTTGTAATTCTTGAAAATATCAATGCCTATAGCTAGGGGGAGTATGATTCTGTTAAAATATGCTTAGAATTGCCCATTCATCATTTTCATTCCTTTAGGAGGTGTTAGAATTGAGCTTTTGGTTGTTCGTTAGGCCTAAAATGTATTTCTGGGCATAGGGTATCGATACGGCCCTACGCGTATCGATACGAGTACTTCATTAGCTTTCTAGACTTCATTTTGCCTTAAACGGATATCGATACGGTTAAACCCGTTTCGATACGAGCTACGATCGTTTTGATACGGATTGCATCCGTTTCGATACGATCCTTCAACGGGCATTTTATTGGAATTACGTTTTTACCCCCGTATCGATACACCCTCAGGCGTATCGATACGCGATTGCGCAGACAGCTTTAATTTGGCATCTAAGAGTTCAAATTTTACCAAAATTAAAATTTCTCAAAACCCTAAAAACCCTAGCCGTTTTTAGCCTATAAATAGCCTCTTCCTCCCTCATATTTTCACACCACAACTCAAAATATCAAGAGGGTTTCAAATCAAGCAAAGCTCTAAGGCTTTTTCATCAATTTGGTGCTAAGATTTTCTTCCATTCCTCTCTAATCAATATCAAGGTAAACCCCTTTCTTTTTCTTTTTTTTGTTTATTATTTTCGTTTTCAAACTTTTTCCTTGTTTTGTTTTTATTTCTCGTATTCTCAACCAAACTTGGTTTTAAAATTTCTTTTCAAAATTTGGTTTTAAAATTTTTTACCTTGATCCTTGGTTTTTCAATGAGTTGAATGAAGAAATCTTAATGCATGCATTATTTTCTCTAGTTCATGGCACCTTCTAGGAAGAGATCATGTCTTAAAGAAACTGGTGAAGGATCCAATACCGGAGATGGTGTTCGTCCGAATCTCACTCAAATCTATCAACACTCTTTTCAATCTCCCGGAGCTCTCACCTATTTTCGTCAATTCAAAAACTATAAGATCCGTCCGGAGAGGGTAATCTCTATTCCTTTTCTTAACTCGAAGCGATTCAAGTTTGAATATCTACCTTTGCTCCAACAATGGAAGTTTATGGATTTTCTCTCCATTCCCGGGTTTTATTTTCGTATTTTGGTTTTAATCTTTTATTCTAATGCCAAATGTTGTGCCAATCGAGATGGTGTTGTTACGGCTATTATTTCCTATCTTATGGGTAAAAAGGTCACTATAGATGTTAAATCTATTTGTGATGTCTTTAAGTTGGAGGATGAAGGTCTTAATGATGAGAATGCTCTTGGTCATGTTCTTAGTGGTTCTGTCACCGCCCTAAATGCTCAGGATCGGATTTGTCAAGTGAATGACTTTTGGATTCGATGCTTCCGTGAGAGAAAACGTCCAAACCCTGCTCGTATCATGTTTGTGGAGATCGTCTATCTCGTGCAACATCGCCACACCACACTTGTCACTTCCTTCACCTATGGTACGACCCTAAGCTACTTTTTCTAACAAAAGGAGATTGATTGCTCACATGACTTCCCAACTCCCCTCACCGATCCCATCGATGAACGCTCTCTTGCAAGGGGTAAGTTCCATTACTTTAATGGAAATTGGCTACGTCTATCCGAGCTCCCTAGTGAGGCTGCGAAACAATTTGCTAATCCTCAAGTTGAACAAGTTCCTCAAGCTCCTCCTCATCCACCTTCCATGGATGCTCTAATGACTTTCTTCAATGAGCAATTCACGGGATTGCGCACGAACATGGCTTCGGGGTTTACCACGATTGATACTCGTTTCACAAGACTTGAAGAACGGATGACGAACGTGGAGACTCGACTCACTTCTCTTGAAGGCGGTCACAACTCAATGAATATCTCTTTCACCGCTTTCCATGACGAGTGGCGTCAAACCTTGAGGAATGATGATCCAATTGAGGACGAAGATGAAGATGATGAAGAAGGCGATGATGATGCATAGTAGCCTATCTTTGCATACCATGCATATCATCTAGGATATTTATTTTATGCACCTTTGCTTCATGTTTTTAGGATTAAGTTTGAATTATTTTAAACCTATGCTTTGATTTTATGTTATTTGGATTTTTAAGTTGATGTTATCCTTTATTTGAACTTAATAATATTATGTTGCTTGCTTATTTATACCTATTGCCTATTTATGCACTTAATGATATTATGTCTCAATTATTTTTTGATCTAACAAAAAGGGGGAGAGGGAAGCTCACACTTAAAAATTTTGATTTTCAACTTAAAAGTTACCTAGCTAATATTAAGGGGGAGTTATTTTGCAAAGTTTTTCAAAGTGTCAAAAATTTCAAGTTTTGGTTTTGTTATATCAAAAAGGGGGAGATTGTAAAACCTATGTTTGATTTTGATATAATTAAATTGTCAAGGATTAAATTGAAAACTTGAAATTAATTTCTAAGTCCCTTTAATAATTTATAAATCACCAACACTTTAAAACTCATTCGAAAAACACAAACTCTAAATATTTTCTAAGTGTTCCAAGGCCAAAGTATTGAAAATCGGTCAGGTGTATCGATACGCTTCCAGCCATATAGATACCTTTTTTTACAAAATTGGCTACTGGAAAGACGCGTTTCGGTACGCTCTTAACCGTATCGAAACAGATTCCATCTGTATCGATACGCCCCTCTGCAAAACTGAAGGAGTTTGAATGGTGTACCGATACGGCTTAACTCGTATCGATACGATTTTAATTGAATTTTTAATTCGAAGTGTTTTAAATGTTTTCGACCGTTGGTGTCAGTCGTTAGGTAACTAACATTTAAAGTGGCAGTTAACCCGTATCGATACGGTAAACCTTCGTATCGAAACAAAAACTTCCAGTGAGCTAAGTTGAGAAAAAGGTATCGATACGGTCTCTTCCGTATCGAAACGGTCCCTGTCCCGTACCGATACGCTTACGTGCGTTTCGATACACCCTCTTTATTATGTACAATGACTCTTTCTGTTTTGAGACAGGTATCGATACGGCTCCCCGTGTACCGATACAGATAGTTGCATAAGTGCATTTATGGTGGAAAGAGAGGGTCCCAACGGCTATAATCAATTCTCTAACCACCCAAACGACTAGAATTGATAGAGAAGGTATAAATTGAAGCTCTTTGAAGACCAGCAACAACTATTGCATTAAAGACAAACATCCAAGCAAAAATCCAACCTCAAGTGTGTCTATTTTCTAATTTCTTGTAAACCCCAAATTGAGTTGTATTCAATTCTTATTCTATCTTCAAATTTGGGTTGAGTGTTGTACTTTAAGGGACAAAATTGTATTTGAGAGATATATTTCTTGTCCAATTTCTTCTTTGTTCATTTGTGAGGGTTTGGTCAAATTTTGGGTAGAAAATTTGACCGGTTGTGTAAAGGTTACCTCCTAAGCCTTGAAAAGGGGAAGAACAAATAGTGAATTGTTGCAAATCCTTAGTGGTAGCTAAGGTAGTGGATGTAGAGTTCATTTGGAACTTGAACCACTCTAAAATCCTTTGTTCTTCATTTTTAATTGTCCATTCACTCCCACAAAGTTTTAAAATCCCAATTCACCCCCTCTTGGTCTTGATCATTCAATCGATCCACTCAACAGTATGTCACCTTTATGCATGATGCAACAATTTAAATATGATGTCATGATATTGTCAATTTGTAACTATAATTTACCTTGGGATGGTAAGAATTAATTTGAATATTTTGTCAACATCCTTTCATAACAAAGATCAGGTCTCGTTACAACGAGAAAAGAAAAGTAATTGAAACTTGAGTTCTTTCTTTGTCGATAGTTGGTTTTGCCTTTGTTCATCTTGTGATCGATCCTAGGCTTTGAGATTCTTTTGTTCGTCGTTACAGATTCTTTCTCCCGGTATGAAAGTCTTAAATTTCAAACTGTTATCGAATCAACATTTCATGTGCAAAGTGCTATGAATATGCACAAAGAGAATTAAAACATGACAAGAAATCGAAATTAAACGCGTCACAAAATAATGCTACTATGAACATATGAATGTATGCAAAGAACGACACTGAGTTCAACAAATATCCTCATTAAACGACTTGTATCCATGGGAACATTGATCTGTTACAATGACCAAAGGAAAACCAATACACATATGTTCCTAAGACAGGATCTAGGCTGACAATCTCTTTTACGATTCGAACAGTTCTTTCTCCTTCTTTGGATATATAGTCTAGCATTCGATGACACCTTCCTCTAGGAAAAAATCTCAAGCGACCTTTCGTATCTGATTCATCAAATGTACCCATTCTTACTTCGACTTCCAAACAGTGTAAGCATCAAATTATCGTTGCTTTAAGGTCGGTATGATCGAACTGCCCCATCGAAAGGATCCGTTGTACTGAAGTTAGGGCTAGAGTTCTTGAGATATTCTCCTTGTTCCATGTTACAGGTTGATCTTTGACCTAGGATGATAATGTGTTCGAGAATCAACCAAGCTTACCTCGGAGAGATTTGTTTGAGTTTAGAGTAAAACACGCCTCTCATTGATCTTCTGGCAATCTAACATCCTTTGACCGGAGGGGTCAAAATTAGGTTGCTGACTGTGAAAGAACTTGTTACCTGAGTCCCGAGACCCTACCACTGCTTAAAGTAGTGATTAACCAAAAGGATACGTCGTTAAGCTAAAAGTCTTGGCTGATGTCGCAAACCTAACCTGGCTAAACTACTGTCCCCATCACGTATTTGCTCTCATACGGACCATATTTGTACATCAAAATTCTTTCGACCATTGCTACGAACAACGGCTCCCATTAATTTGGTCTTTAATTTCAGACTATTTCTGACTCAATATGCTCTTTATGATATGACACAATATGCAAAATAGAAAGGGTAAAAGGAAAGAGGACAAAACACAAAGAAACGTTAGTCACAAAATAATAATAAATATGGGAATACGTAAAAAGATGATTGCAAAGAGATTAAACAAAAGGCAAACACATAAAGAACCCTAACCACAAAAAAATGTAGTTTGCTATGGTTATCCGCATGGTTCTAATGGGGTAGGCTTTTCTATGTTCTCAAGCATGGGTTTGGTTCTAATAAAGGGTACCCAAACCTATCTTATCACCTACTAAGGCGACGAGAACACCAATTCTGGCCCATTACAAGCTTGCGAATTGGTTTTGGTTCGAGAGAAAGCATAACCTAATGACGTGGAGGGCTGCTCACATGTCAAAGGCATGGATTCCGGAAGTGAATTACCAACCCGTGGAGGGCTACTCACTTGGGTATGGGCGTTTTACTCCCACTTAAGGGGCGAAGCTCGGGTATAGAGCTTGATGATCATGATGCAACACATGTTGGTGATTCCTTAGAAATTAAATGAAAAATTAATCTGATGACCACCAATTATCAAAGCCCGTTCATTTTGGATCAAATTTCACTTAAGTACCCTAAATTAACTTCCATTTAAATTTCAATCGTTCCTTTCAATTAAAAACCACAAATATTTTTTTCGGCCTAACTCTCTTTTAATTTTGTAAAACAAAAATATCTATTTTATTTTTGTAAAACAAAAAAATATTTGTCCCCAGCAGAGTCGCCATGTTATAGCAACGTTTTTTTAGTCAAAATCGAAAATCGCTTACGAGTTATTTAATTTGCTTTTGAAGTTTCATTTTTATATCTTTCTTGGAAAATGATAAAGTTTACAAAAATCGGATCTTAACAAAAAAGGTTTTGGAGTCGTCACCGGCCACTTAGGTAGGCCAGACACCATAAAACTAGAGATTCGTTCTGAAAAAGGGTTCGGGAGCTGGTTACGAGTGGGGAAGGGTTAGCACCCCAACACGCCCGAAAATCGGTACCAAAATATTTGTTGCTTTTAATCGAAGAAATTTATTGAAATTTAAAACAAATTTAATTTGGTGTACTTAATTGAAATTGATTTTAATTCAACGTACTTTATCAAATTAATGGGCTCGAATTAATTAGGCATTTAATTAATAAGGATGACGATACACCGGACCATAGATTAAACCGACATCGAATAAGCTCGATTGCCGAGTTAATTTATGGTTCGATTTTCGTATGTCGCCTTTATGCATGATGCAACAATTTAAATATGATGTCATGATATTGTCAATTTGTAACTACAATTTACCTTGAGATGGTAAGAATTAATTCGAATATTTTGTCAACATCCTTTAAGCCTGGACTGTTACGACACAAATATTGGAATTAATAAATACCTCCCTTTTTATGATTTAATTTGATTAATTCAAAATAAATTGGTCATATGAATGACAATTTAAAAATGAATGTCACAAAATGCTTAAATTAAACACACAAGAGCCTATTAAAGCCCTAACCTAAAAGGCTCAAATTATGAGAGTTCAATTAATGATCTAATTATTAACTAAGTGAATCTAATATTAAACCCTAAATTAATTGATTCTTTAAAAACTAAAAAAAACCTAACAAATTATGAGAATTAATTTTAATTTTGATCTAAATTGTGAAGTTAATTATACCTCTAAAGTTGTTAAGAAATGTCCAACTAATTTAACGAATTCAACATTCACCCAAATAAGTTAAGAGCGAATTTAAATTTGCTAAATTAATTTGAACCCTAATTCTAAATAATGCTAAAAAAACTTAGAATTAACTTAATTAATTTAAAAACCGTACCCCTATGAGACGAGCACACGGTTTAGATTAATTAAATTAATTCTCCTAATCTAATTACGAGCCCAAACTAAATAAACTCCAAAACTAAACTTAAGGCCTACTAAATTAAAGGCTAGACCCATACCCAAAATGCAAATACATGACAATAAATTATAAAACGAAAAACATAAATAAATAAGAACCAAGTAAATACTAATTTTAAAAAACAATCTAATATAAGCATACAAACTAAAAATTGGAACGAAATATAAATTGATTAACATTTTATTAATTCATAAAAGATTACAAAATACATTAAAAAAGAACATACTTAACTAAAAACTCAAGCGAAAAATTTCGACCGAACCCCACCAAAATTTACGCGCCACGACTCCAAAAGAATTTACTAATTCGAAAGAATTAGGACCGGGAGCACTGCTCCTAGCCCTTGGCGACCGCTCGGATTGCCTTCCCCCAATTGTGGGAGCAATTGGCCGATTTTTTGTGTGTATTGTGCCACTCCCCCACCCGCATTTTATAGGCGAAGTGAAGGGTTAGGGTGACGTGGCATAATGCCCTCCGCTTCACTCTCTTTTTTTTTTCTGCTTTTTTGTTTTTTTGCTTTATATATATATATATTTTTTTTTTCTTTTTACAATACTGATATAATATTATACAACCCAAACATAAATGAGTAATCATGCCCATCTTTTTAAAAACGTAAAGAGACGGTTTATCCGGACAAAATACGTGATTACAACTCTCAACCAATTTAGATATTATAATCATTTGTAAAGTGACGTGCATTTATATAAATTAATAATTTTTTGAGTGTGAATGGATTATAGTTTGGACATTCCTTTGCCTGTTTATATAGAAGAAGGGCTTGATGAAGGAAACGGCACGGTTTGTTTGGTTTGATTTATGGGAGGGTATTTGAATACAAAATCAGACTCGTCCATGTTTCCAAATGCAATACAAGCTGCACTTGAGTTGATTTATGAAAACAATGAATGCTCAAAATGGACATGGAACATTTGGGTCAAATTCTGGTTCTGATCCCTACCATAGTATGCGGAAATTAGAGATTTAATCCAAGTACTTTAATTTGGTTTCTCTACGTTTATAACGCCCGTTAAATAGTTAAGACTAATAACGGTTACGTGTAAAATGCTGGTGCCAAGTTTTTAAAGAAAGCAACCATTCTAAGATTATTTAGTGTGACTTTAGACATGAAACAGTATATTACTGGAAAAGCTGTTACGGCATGCATATATGATACCATTGCTGTTTTGGATGTATGAAAACAGTATATTAATTTGTTAAACCTATTTCCTAGTGTTGATTGGAGTATACTGGAAAAGCAGTTGATTGGAGTCCATACAGTTTTTGTTAAACCTATTTCCTAGTGATTTGACCCAAGTTTTGGGGTATATAATCATCACAGTCGGTGTGCCTGATCAAATGTGTTAAATGATGAAGACAAATTAATAGGAATGAGAAGAGTTTGCAGGGCACGGAGATAGGCAAGATAATAGAGTATATAAGTGGAAGCATTCATCATCCTTTTTCTCATCCAACAATCCCAGCAAAGTCTTAATATTCTCAGAATGGGTTCCAAAAACCAGCTGCAACAGCAATTCACATATTTGGCCTTGATAGTATTAGTGGGTGCGAATTTAGTATGTGAAGGTGGAGCCACCTCCCGCACAAGTCTTGAAGATGCATCAATGTACGAGAGGCATCGACAATGGATGTCCCAATTTGGACGAATTTACAGTGACAACAATGAGAGGCACAAGCGTTTCAACATTTTCAAACAAAACGTGGCACTCATTGACTCTTTCAACAACGCCAATAACAAGCCTTACAACCTTGCTGTCAATCAGTTCGCAGATCTAACAAATGAAGAGTTCACTGCTTCTCGAAATGGGTTCAAGGGCCATATGTGTTCCAACAAGGCTACAACTTTCATATACGAAAACGTCACCGCATTGCCTTCTACTGTGGATTGGACAAAGAAAGGGGCTGTTACACCTATCAAGGACCAAGGCCAATGCGGTCTGCTCTAATCTCTTGAAATATCATTCATTGTTTGTAAATATTTTTCTAATTCCAACGCTGAAACTATCACAGGATGCTGTTGGGCGTTTTCAGCTGTGGCAGCCATGGAAGGGGTTACCAAGCTAACAACAGGTACGTTGATTTCCTTGTCTGAGCAAGAACTGGTCGACTGCGACACCAAAGGTGAGGATCAAGGCTGCCAAGGTGGTTTAATGGACGATGCCTTCCAATTCATCCAGAAGAACAAAGGCCTAACAACCGAATCCAACTACCCCTACACGGGAGTTGATGGCACATGCAATGCCAACCAGGAAGCCAACCATGCAGCTACCATAAATGGCTTCCAAGATGTGCCCGCCAATAGTGAAGATGCACTGCAGAAGGCTGTTGCCAACCAACCTGTTTCGGTTGCCATCGATGCCAGCGGGTTCGAGTTCCAGTTCTACTCCGGTGGTGTATTTACGGGATCCTGTGGCACGCAACTGGATCATGGAGTGACGGCTGTTGGATACGGGGAGGATGATGATGGGACTAAGTATTGGTTGGTGAAGAACTCGTGGGGCACTAGCTGGGGTGAACAAGGCTACATCAGGATGCAAAGAGATGTTGATGCAAAGGAAGGTCTTTGCGGCATAGCAATGCAAGCATCCTACCCCACAGCATAAACAATACTTACGCTCTAATATGCTCATTTCCTAAATATATCAATGTACCATATGTGAATCTACTATGAACTATACACGGTGCTCTATTATATGAAAACCAACGTTAAATTTCATCTTATTTTTCAATAGAAACACAAAAATATATCTCCGAAACGATTACTCAATTCACATTCGAAAATTAATTAAGTGGTGGAAATGATTAAGAACTATATCGAGTGAAACATTAGAGTAGATTTTGTTGCCGAACTTCTTTAAACTCCCGTACGTCAATTCGTGTTAAAGAAAGATGTGAAATATTGTTCACAAAAATATTGTCTCATAGGGCTTATTTTAATTCATATTTATCATATTACAAGTATTATTTTTAAATGCTTTTAATTTTGTTTACAAAACGGCTTTGGATTAGTTTTTAGATTATGTGAATTTATATTGGTTTATTCTTGACGTCGTTGGATTTATTCTGGTTTATTATGAACTTATTTTGGAATAAAGTTTGAGTTATAAAATGATACTTCAAATAACTCGAAACATGTAGTAATTAGTAGATCGATTTTATTGGTTCCTTAAAAAATAAAATATTTACTTTTTTTGTAATTTAGGGATTTACTAGCCTATAATTAATTAAGCTCCCCTCTTTTTTAAAAATTATACAATTTGTTTAAATTCAATACAATTATTTCTTCTAAAATTCAATGTGAGAGTTTTTTTTCTTCATTTTGTTCATGATTTTTATCTTGTTTAAGATTTCCATCCTGTTCTTGTTTTAGTGTTGTAATCACCAATTTTATCTAGCCTTTTATTTTTGTAAATATGTAAAATATATTGGAGTCCAATAAAATCCAAAATATATATAGAGTCTAAAAAATAAAATAAAAAAGGAGCGTCCGTGTATAAAGGCCCAAATCAACCAAAACCCACTACAGGAAAACGCATTTTTAGTGACATTGAAAATAGTCACAAAAAGTGTTAAATTTAGTCACTGAAATTTATAGTGACTATTTTTCTTAGTCGTCACCAATCGTCACTAATAACTCCTCACTATTATATTAGTGACAACTTTCATGTATTTCGTCACAATAGTTATATTTTTTATGACCACACTATTTGACACAAATGATTATTAATAGTGACTAAAATTTTGACACTAATGTTATTCTTACTAGTCAAAAACATTCTATCACAAATACATATTTAAATAGTGTCTAAAATATGTCATCTAATTGTGCCTGAAATTTAATGGTACTTTTGCATTTTAGTCAACAAACTTTTAAGTTTCATTAGATCACTGAAATTTAATTATAGATGATGTAGCATATTCAGATATCAATTTTTAGTAAATAAATGCAAATGCATGGTTTAAAGGAGGATCGAACCTGGAACCTTTAGGGCGAGAGTGTAATACTTATCCACTAGGCTAGGCAAAAAATTTAATACTATTTTGAATGAAAAATAATATTTAGGTTAAATTGTAATTGAAATTAATTTTATTTATTTTAAAAAAATATATTAATTATAACACTAATTATTACAATAATAATTTAACTAATTTTTCTATGGTTTCTTATACGAAGTACGTATGTTGAAGAAACTATTTAGATTTTTTGAAGAAAAAACTAATCAAAATAGAATATATCTTTTTAAATTTTCAAAAAAACAATTATATCATGTATTATGCTAAAATCACATATTAGTATTTGTACTCTAATTTGGTCACTTTAAATTTCTATACTTTTTAAATTTTGAATTTTCGATCCTGACATGAATGGTAGTCTTTAAATATGTTACGTAAAATTTTCTTTTTAGCTAATTTGTTATACATAAGTTTCATATTTAATTTTTGTTCTTTAATTTGATCATTTTTAGTCCTTGTAATTTAGTATTGTCGATGTCCCGTTAGGATTATGATTAAATTTTTAATTTTTGAAAAATGTAGGGACTAAAGTTGATCAAAATAGATTGACTAAAACAACAATTTACACATAATATAGAGACTATATAAATATTTTACCTTTTGACAAACTAGTTTATGGTAACTTTAATTTTTATAATTATAAAAATAAATTTATCATTTTGACAATGTCTAATTTGTCATTACTTTTATTTTTTTTATTGGTGACAAAATTTATCACAACAAAAAGTGAAACTTTAAGTGACAAGTAATTTAATTGTAACAACAAATATCAAATAATAGTGACCATTTCACATATCGTCACTATCATGTGTCAAAGTTTTAGTGACAATGAACTTTGTGTCACAATTGTATATTTATAGTGAGAATTCATTTGTGAAAAATGTAATCGTCACAATTACTACTGTTACAGTGACCAAATAAAAATATGTCACACTTACTTATACTAATAGTGTCGCACAAAAAAATTGTCACAAAAAGTTAATATTTGTGACAAAATTATTCCTAGTCACTTTCAATTTGTCACTAAAAACCTATATTGTTGTAGTGACCCTAGACGTTGTCGTCAAACCCTAGGCTTATAGCTCTCTTATCTGATGTGTTTTCCAAGCAAGAATCAAAGACAAAAAAGGAAACATTGGACCAAATTTGAGCCAAAAAAGGCAAAGAAATCAAGGAGCAACTCAGCTCAAAAAGGAAGAAATCTAGCCTATCCTGGAGATTCTAGGGTTTTTTATTTCATTGTAATTCAGGAAAGAATCATGGATTCTTCCCTTATGTTATTCATTCTTTGGCTATATAAAGCCTTGTAATTCAGCATTGTAATAGACAACAAACTTATACACCACATTCACACAACACACATTTTTTTAAATACATACAAAAGGAGATTCAAGCTCTTGTAACCGAAACTTTGAAGCAATAAAAGTTTGAAGCCTTTGTTGAGGTACATCGTTTTGTTTTCTATTGTTTTTTATTTTACTTTTTTTGTTTTGTCATTATGCTTGGAATAAAAGAGTAAGGAAAAAGCCGCTGATATGGTTGTTGCCATCCGTCGCTGCAAGAATCGCCATCCGCCATTGTTGTGGCTGCTGCCATCCGCCGCTGGAAGGGCCACTGTGTGTCACCTTTGGAGCCCACGTCCGGCATTGCTCGCAACGCATGTGTGATTTTGTTCGAGTATGGATAGGTAAATCGGTTGTAAAAGGGGGAATGTTGTATCGAACCTATGTTTAGATTAGAAGGAAGAACCCTTGGTTTATGGAAAGTGTTCTTGAGATTTTAGGGATTCAATCTAAAAAACATGTTGGGTAGTAATTTTATTGTTAGTAAAGATCAAAGTGGGCTTCTGGGTGAAGAATAAGAGAATATTCTAAAAAAGGGGGGTTTGCATCGACCATTTGGTGATCTAAATTCAGCGATGACCTACACCATAGTCTCATGGTTCTTACACCGCGGCACCTCAACTTTGCCCTCTTTCAGTCTTGTCCCTTTTCTTTTCAATTACGCTCTTTAATTTTTCTTTTATTCATTTTGGTCATTATTAGCTTAATTATGTTTTTATTGCATCATTTATTTTATGTTCCTTTTTTGTGTGTGCAATTTAATTCATTATTATTCACCTTACATCCCATAGTTTTTAGGTTAGACTCTAAATACGACTAATAAACCACATCTTTGGACATAGTTGATTAGGCTTTAAATAAACACCTTTGTTAGGATTACATCATTAAATTCTTCCCCTTAATAACTTTAACTCACCTAAATTATTTTTAACCATATTGAAACCTTGAACTTAAAAAACATAGACTTAGGATTAATTAAAATTTATGTAAACCCAAAACACGTTAAAAATTTGCGCGACTAAATAAGCGCCGTTTTACGGCCGTTTTACCGTGCCCCCGAACCTTCGAGATTTCATAATGTCTGGTTTGTTTTAGGTTTCCGCTCTACCTATTAAAAAAACTAGTGGCGACTCTGTTATCACCAGAGTGAGAATTTACAATTGCGCAAAAAAGAGTATTTGACGTTCTTCTTCATCGTCTAGGTTGCTAAGTACTGTATCCTTCGAGGGTTAGGCGTTACCAATTTCATCCGCGTGTTTGTCTAAGACAATATTTTAGAAGGGGTGTTGTCATATCCTATTTACTTTCATTGTTCTTTTATTTTTTTCTTTTACTTCATTTTTTTTCATTTCAATTTTCCTTCTAATTTAAAAAAACATAGATTGTTAGTTTCATGGATATTCAGAAATTAACTTATTTGATCAACTTCAGAATGATTTCGAGGTATTTAAGGCGAACAAGGAATAAAAGACCCTTAGTGAATATCTTTCTCAAGATGAATCTGATAGTGAACAACAAGATGCAAAAGAACTTGCAAGTCAAGAAAGTTGTTTACTCAATATTGTAGTGGAATCTGTAAAACCAAAATTGATTTTGATATAACAACTAACTTTAAGGACTTAATTGAAAAAATAATAAATTTTTAAGTATTTCAAAAAATCACTAATTGATAAGCCTTTTTGAACCTAGTACTCTTTCAAGTCAAAACATATTAAAAGGGTTCAAAATTTTGAAGTCTTTTCAAGCCAAACTTCAACAAAATGCCTAGGCGTATCGATACCCTCTAGCGTATCGATACAAATTTTCAACACTGGAATTTTAATCGACCATAGCGTACTGATACGGTTTAACCCTGTATCGATACAATATTCATCTGGGTAAGACTTTAAGCTATAGCGTATCGATACGCATCGGGACCGTATCGATACCGTTTTTCATATAAAAATATTTTTTCTTTAGCTTACCGATAAGATATGTCACCGTATCGATACGATATGTTGACCTTTGAAAAATCTTTATGTTTAATATTCGAACGTTGGCTTGTCAGTTATAGGAATCCAAAATTTTAAATGATCGTTGAACGTTATTGATACGCTAAGGTAGCGTACCGATACGCTTTTTATCAAAACATATTTCAAGATTTCAATGAGCAAAAACCGTATCAATAAAGTTTGTCATATAGATACGCTCCTTAAGACCGTACTGATACGCCCCTCTTGTGTATCGATACGCTTTGTTTTTCAGTCACAACGGCTCTTTCTTCTTTGAGACAGGTACCGATACGTCCTCGAAGAGTATCGATACGGTGAACAGTTGAGGAGCATTTATTACGGGAAATTGCAGCGCAACGGCTAGATTAATGACCTCAACCACCTAAACGGTTAGAATTCAATACAAGGGTATATAAACAAGTCTTCAAAGCTACAAGAACAACTATTGAACCTTCAATCAACATCAAAACATTCATTCCAAACCCTTGAGCCTATTAGAGTCAAATTTTGTTCCCAACTTGTAAAATTTTCAAAATTTTCATCTTTGTTTCAAGTTTGGGGAGTGTTGGTTTGTAATTGGGCAATATATTAGTCTTATGAGAGATACCTTTGAAATTGGCTTTTTTTCTTTGTGATTGAGAGTCTTGTCATTCAATCTTTGGGTAGAAAGATTGAATTTGTAAAGGTTGCCTCCTTAGCCTGGAAAAGGGGAAGAACAAATTAGTAAAGAGTTTGTTGAAAATCCTTAGTGGGAGCTAAGGTAGTGGATGTAGAGCTTGGTTAGAAGCTTGAACCACTATAAGTGCCTTGTTCATCATTTTTAATTGTTCCTTTTGCTCCATTTATTTTTAAAAGTGCCAATTCACCCCCTCTTGGCCATTTCGGTTTATTCGATCTACTCAACAGAATCTAAAAAACTTTCCCCTTAAAAAAGTTGTACTTTGATGATATTCAGAATTTTTGTGAAGAGAATATGATAAGTGAGCTACCTCATTTGAAAAAGACCGAGAGAAAAGAGGCAAAGAGAGTGAAAAGTGATATTCATGGCTCAACTCTGGTGGGGAAAAACATGAGGTAAAAGTCCAAAGATATTCAAAAGAAAAAGACAATA
Organism: Hibiscus trionum; assembly: GCA_030270665.1. Taxonomy (NCBI): domain Eukaryota; kingdom Viridiplantae; phylum Streptophyta; class Magnoliopsida; order Malvales; family Malvaceae; genus Hibiscus; species Hibiscus trionum. The sequence continues at coordinate 19,895,595 of BSYR01000021.1, read as the reverse complement.
CAAAAAATGAAAATGAGAGTTTCATTGGCTAATGATAACTTAGATTTTTCTAGTGGTATTGTCTTATTTTTAGAAGAAAGTTTTCATCCATTACGAAGGATACAACTGAATCGGTCCTCATTTACAAGAATTTCTTTTCGATTGATATTATGGATCATTCACCTTTTAAAATTTTAGATTTGAGGACGAATCTTTTTTAGGAGTGGGGGAAAGATAGGAGCACATAAGGGGTAAAATTAATCATTTTTTACAAGAAATTGAACCTGTTTTTGAAGGCTATAATATTAGTTGACCATCGATGACTTTTCTGATGGGATTTGTTTTTAATTAGGACAATTTTATTTAGTTATTTGAATTTTTTTAATTTTTAAAAATTAGGATAATTTTTTTATCTTTTTTAATTAGAATAATATTATCAATTTTACTTGGGATAATATTCATATCTCTTTTATTTATGATATTATTCTATTTTTATTTATCTAGTTAGTATTTTAGATTAAATTAAATTATTTTTCTTTGTAATTAAGGGTTTTACTAGCCTAAAAATAGGATCCTCTCCTTTTTTAAAAAAATCAAATGGTTTAATTCAACTCAATTCAATACAATTATTTATTCTAGAATTCTTTGTGAGAATTTGTTTCATTTTGTTCAAGATTTTCATCTTGTTCTTGTTTCAGAGTTCGAGTGTCCAATTGCGCAACAACGAGTATTTGACATTCTTCTTTATCGTCTAGGTTGCTAAGGACGATATCCTTATAGGGTCAGGTGTTACCAATTTCAGATGAACATTTGTCTAAGAGAGGATCTTTGAAGGGGTGTCGTTAAATCCTACTTACTTTCATTGTTCTTTTATTTTTACTAAGCTTTTTTTCTGATTCTGTACCTTTTTTATTGAGTCATTTTGGAAATATGAATTTTAAATCTTGCTTTCTTTTCCATATTTATATTAAAGCAATAAATTGATCCAAGCTTCCGCATTCCCTATCACATTGTCTCGTAGGTCTTATTTTAATTCATATATATGATATTACGAGTTCTATTCTTACATGTTTTTAATTTTGTTTACAAAACAATGGCATTGGATTAGTTTTTAAATTATGTGAATTTATATTTGTTTATTCTGCATTTTGTTGGATTTATTCTGGTTTATTATGAGCTTATTTTGGATTTATATGGCAGCATTACAATGTTGATTTGGTAAAAAATATTGGAGTATTTTATGAAATTTATTTTCGGATGTATTTTTTATGGACACAATTATTTTCCTGGAGGTGATCAATAGCACTCATATTTTTTGCATAATGCCTACGTCGGTTGTGGGTGCTACAAGTCCCTTGTCGATGTGCTCTTCGTGCATGAAATGAGTTTACTAAGTTGTAAGCAGAAAAACCTGAACTTCAAGCTTTGTAAGCTCAGTGACACATTTCTACCCTATTATACTCCATGCATTTCATAAACACAAAGTACAACACATGAGCAAATAATGCAAGATTAGAACTTAATCGTTTCTCTTTTTTTATCTGAATCGTATAACTGTATTAGCAAAATAAATAATACAGATGAATATCCATGCATGCCTCATGAAAAACCCCCTAACCTAAAAATGGGGAAATGAGTACAATACGTGGATGAGAGTGATTCAACAACCCAAGACACGACAACGGCATGTTTTCACTTCCCAAAACATATTCTGAAAACATACACAAAGTAAACAACGACATGCCTCATCGATACGACGAAAAATAGCCCACAATCTCCATGGTCGATGAGAGTGATTCAACAACCCAAGACACGACAACGGTGGAATCCGATTCTATAAAGATCACAGGGCCCGAGCACATTTGGACTCCACCAGCAGCTCTAACAAAAAAATAATCGCCCATAACTCTGCAACATTCGACTCTAGCTCACCCAAAGGGCCCGAAAAGAGCGCCAAAACATTCCCACATGAGTCTCTCAACACTCCTACACACCTCAGCAGCCCCGAATTTCCCCATGCAGAGCCATCCACATTAAAATTTAGAGTACCAACCGATGACGAAAACCAGTCAACATTCAATCACACCGCGGACAGTCCCACCAATGTGCCTCGACAACCAACATCGACTCATTAAAAGATTTTATCAAATAAAGCGTGCGAATCTTCACTAAAAATAATATCTCACCCATGTCCATCCTCCGTTGACTAAACATAATGTCGTTCCTTGCAAGCCATATCGATCACAATAGTGTTGCACAACTTGCAAACCACCACTGTCGTTCCAAACCCACAAAACAACCATGTAAAGCTTGGTCTAGAAATTCAACTAAAGTATTTGGTCGAACCCAACTCACACCCACCAACGAAGGAAAGAGTACCAAAGCTCGACCATAATGCGTCAAGAAAATAGCAAATGATCTTGCTCGTCCTCAGCAATATCCCACCAAACACAACAACCCGACACACATTGCAAAGGTACCCCTCTATCGTACAACATACTCAAGGTAGGCAACTGTCGCAGCCACACAAACCGCAAGTAGCATTGAACTTTTGGCAGGACAGCCATGCGCCAAATCACAAAAGCCTCGGAAGTCTCACTTTTCAACCCAACCGATTTCATCAATCCTATGAGTTCTTTAACCGAGAACTGCCCCATTGCATTCGGGCACCAAATCAAATGACCCTTACGCCCCAATACCAACTCAGATGTTGCTTCTATTTCCAGCAACTCCCTCAACATCTATAATTCAAAATTCTATAATTTTCGGCTAAAGAATACGTGCCATGCATCATGCGCCAAAGACACTCCTTGCGCATTTGAGGCCACCAGCCCCTATTTGTCCCCACCAACACACATAAAGGTTCCGAGGAGCACCACAAATCGTTCCAAAATAGTACTTTCAAGCCCTCTCCCACATGCCAACAAAAGGACTTTGCACCCATAAATCGCACCACTGGCTCATCATCTTGTACCTTAACGATTTGCTTCCAAAAAACGGACATCTTATGTTTCCCAACCATATTAAAATGCCACCAAAGTCTTTTTTTTCACCATGCTTTGCAACAATAAGTGATCTCCATAGCGATCCCCTATCCGCCACATGTGGCCAAACCCACTTAGCAAGCAGCACCAAGTTCTGTAGTCTCAAATCCACAAAGCCTAACCCCCTAATGCCTTTAGTCGACACACTGTCCGCCAATTAACACGACTCATCTTGCGCTTCAAATCAGAATCTCCCTAAAGAAAAACCCACCGAATACGATCAATTCTCGCAATCACCCCCTTCAGAACAACATAAACGACCATATAATAAAGTGGGAGCGAGTATAACATTGAATTAATGAGTGCAACCTTTCTGCAAAGAAAAAAGATCCTCTTTTCCAACAAGCCCAACGAGTTCGAACTGCACCACCAGCTCCCATACCTGTAAACATATCGGATTAATCCCCACTTTCATGCCAAGATAGACGAATGGAAAGTCCCACGTCTCGCAGCCTATTACCGAGGCCATGTCATTCGCAATTCCCTCATCAACTTCCACAACATAAATGCACGATTTAGCATAATTAATCTTGAGGCCCGAACAATACTCAAAGCAAGTTAGGATTCGTTTTAGATTTCTCGCCCCTTCCACATCATCACTTAGAAACAAAATTGTATCGTCTGCAAATTGCAAGTGTGAAATCGATAAATCTGCGGCCACCCTAACCCCTTTAATCAGTCCTTGTGTCTCGACCATAACAGGATACTAATGAAGCACCTCACCACCACAACAAATAATAGTGGCGATAGAGGATCTCCTTGCCGTAACCCACATTGCATCTCAAATTCCCTCATTGTCGAGTCATTCAACAAAATAGATAACCAAGTCGATTGACCACATTCCCTCATTCACTTCCTCCATCGATCCCCACAACCCATCTTAGCCAAAATCCGATCCAAAAATGCCCAATTTATGCAATCATAGGCTTTCGCGAAATCTAATTTCAAGATGATCTCTCCGGCTCCCCACACTTATGTTTCAACGAGCGAATAATCTCATTAGTTATTAAAATCACACCCATAATTTGACAATTTTGGACAAACGCCGATTGTGTATCACTAATTAACTCCCCTAAAACAGTTCGAAAGTGAGCTGCCAGCACCTTCGCGACAATCTTATAAGCAGAATTTAATATGAAAATCGGCCGGAAGTCCCCAATTTCCATCAGTTGTAGATTCTTCGGTATGAGAACCACAAAAGTCAAATTTAAACCCTTCGACAAACAAGTTATCTTGTAAAAAGAATCAAACAAAGCCATCACTTCCTTCTTAAGAAAATTCCAATCCTTTTTGTAGAACTCGAAGGTGAAACCATCTGGCCCCGAAGCATTCGCACCATCACAGCCTTAAATAGAAACCCGGATCTCATCTTCAGAAAATTCAACTTCCAAAGTTTGTTCACTACACCGGGATTGGTATATAGCGATGCTTTTCATGGTGTTTTTCAACCAAATGCCGTTAATATTTCACTTATCACGGCGTTTACAAAATAAACGCCACAAAATGGCAAACTTTGCGGCATTTGTATTTTAAACGTCGCCATAGATTAACATATTGTGGCGTTTGTGTTAGAAACATAGTAATAGAGCAATTTTTCGTGGCGTTTGGTATTATAAATGCTACAATAGGTGTCATTTGGATAAAACGCTGCAATAGGTCTCGTTTTAGCGGCGTTTGATTTTATAAATGTCGCGATAGGTCCTGTTTTACCAGCTTTTGGTTTTAAAAATGTCGTGATAGGTCACGTTTTAGCGGCGTTTGGTTTTACAAACGCCGCGATAGGTAAAACGCACTGTTTGACTATTATATCTCTCAATCTTAGACACATTCATCCTCAAATCTATCGTTCAAAATCCCTAATTGCTCTTGCTCCACCTCATCATGTTGCTCATCACCGTCGATCCTCGATGTCGATCGTCACTCAAGCCGCTCAGTCGCACCAGCAAGCAAGCCAACACCGGAAGTGAAACCAACGTTAAATTTCATCTTATTTTTCAATAGAAACACAAAAATATATCTTCGAAACAATTACTCAATTCACATTCAAAAATTAATTAAGTGGTGGAAATGATTAAGAACCATATCGAGTGAAACATTATAGTGGATTTTGTTGCCGAACTTCTTTAAGCACTCGTACGTCAATTCGTGTTAAAGAAAGATGTGAAATATTGTTTACAAAAATATTGTCTCATAGGGCTTATTATAATTCATATTTATGATATTACAAGTATTATTTTTGAATTCTTTTAATTTTGTTTACAAAACGGCTTTGGATTAGTTTTTAGATTATGTGAATTTATATTGATTTATTCTTGATTTCATTGGATTTATTTTGGTTTATTATGAACTTATTTTGGAATTATTCGGGAAAACTACAATGTTAGTTTAGTACAAAATATTGAACTATTTTATGAAATTTATTTTCGGCTGTATTGTTTTGTGGACACAATTATTTTACTATAGGTGAACAGTAGCATTCGCATTTTATCCAGAACGTCTAAGTCAGTTGTGGGTGTTACAAAACCCTTGTCGATGTGCTCTTCTTGCACAAAACGAGTCCACTAAACTGTAACAGAAACATGTGAACTCTTAGCTTTGTAAGCTCAGAGAAAGATATCTACCACATTACACCTCATGCATTTCATAAACACAAAATGGAACACAAATATGAGAAATAATGCAAGAGTATAGCTCAACCGTCTATGATCTAATATCTAGACTAGCTAAAAATCATAGATCGATGGGTCAAAAATGTAATACACACATACACACATATATGTATATATAATCATTTGTTAAAGGCTAAACTATAAAATAAATATCCAAATTATGTCTCTTTTTTGCAATAGGTGCCTAAAGTTTTGTTTTTGGTTTGTTTTAAAGTCAACTGATGCATCTACTTTAGGCACCTATTTCTGTCAAAAAATAATTTAGGCACCTATTGCAAAAAAACCTATTTTAGGCACTTATTTTGTAGTTAAGCCTTCGTTAAATGCAGGGCGTAAAGTGATGTTATTTTCATGTTTTTTTTTATCAGCAATATGATTTTATTAATGCAAAAATCATACAAAGCACAACTAATAGCCTCATTAAAAACCCCCTAAGCCTAAGTGGGGGAAAAGAGTACCATTAGTTGTGTAATACAAAGGACAATCACGACTCAAAACAAGGCCGAACCCAAATCCAAGATACCCTATCGACACCCCCCTTAGCCAGGGCATCTGCCACTTGATTCCCCTCCCGCAAAACATGCGAGAAACATACGCTTGGTAAATACTCACAAGCGTCGTCAATCTGAAAGAACCATCTCCACAACCACCAAGGTCTGCGCTCAATCCCCTGAATCCACGCAAGAGCCACCTTCGAATCAGATTCGATAATCACCGAATCCACCCCCTCCCAAGACAGTTCCCTCAACATCTTAAGGGAAAACGCTATCGCTTGGACCTCGGCCTCATTCGAGTCCGCCACTCCAATCGCCCCAGAAAACAGCCCCCTAATCCGACTCTCCCAATCCCGAAGCACTCCCCCGCACCCTGCCAACCCCGGCTTACTCCGAGCTGCTCCATCGACATTAAATTTCCACACACCCTTCCAAGGAGGAGACCACTCCACAACACACCGAATCGACTGGTTCCCCTTTGCATCGTTAACGCAAAGTAAGGGACAATCCCACCACGCTGCTTCCCTAATGTCCACCATATCGTATCTAATCCGCGTCCAATGAAATGATCGCAATTTGATTAAGAAAAGAATACCCCCAATCGACGAACTCTTGTCTTGGAACATTAAATCATTTCGCGCTAACCATAGCGACCACAACACACTAGTACATCCTATAAGCCACCACAATCTCAATTCTCCTGAAAAAAAGCTGTGGAAACTAGATAAAAGGAAGTCCCGCACCTGTTGCGGACGCGGCACACTCACACCCCACCACGCGAAAAAGCACCCCCAAACGTCCCAAGCCAACGAACAGTGCCATAGGATGTGATTCACTTCATCCACGCCTTCCCCACAGAACCAGCACAATAAAGAAGTCTCTCCCATCACTAAACCGCGGGCAACCAACATCGACAATGTTGGCAGTCGATCCAGTACAAGGAACCAAAGAAAGCATTGCAATTTTGGCAGCACAGGGAGACGCCACGGCCAACTCACATCCGACATATCCGACATCCCAAATGATAACATTAATTTGTTCAAAGCTCTTATCGAAAACTCACCCGACGGCTCATGAATCCAAACAAAGCGGTCGACCATTCCATGTCGCAACTCATATCCCTGTATACACTCCACCAAATCGCGTAACATGTCCCCCTCGAATACCCGTAATGCTCTTCGAAAACAACAGCCCCATTCAACCAAGGACTGCCCCAGCACCTCACCTACACGCACCAATTTATCCCTTGCTAACCCATATAGACGAGGGAAAGCAAATTTCAGTGGTTCGGATAAGCACCAGCAATCGTGCCAAAACAGTACGCTCTCGCCACTCCCTACAACCCAACAGAATTGTGAGGTATTCATGAACCGTGCGACGACTTCATTTTGCTGGACATCAATGATGTGCTTCCACATAGCAGACATCGACCTCGTACTTTGCTGATGTATCCGCCAATTAAGCACCTCGGTTCCATATTTGGAGTCCACAATCCTCCTCCAAAGAGACCCTTTCGCTTCGGCATAATTCCATGCCCACTTAGCCAATAAGGCTAAGTTCCGAGCATGTAGATTTATCACACCCAAGCCGCCCAAATGTATCGGCCTACAAGCAATTTCCCAACCAACCCGGCTCAATTTTGCTCTCTCCTCTTTTCCTCCCCATAAGAAATTACGCCGAATTCGATCAAGTTTCAGTATTATTCGCTTTGGGACCAGAAAAATGCCCATGTAATACACCGGAAGCGCCGATAACACCAAGTTAACCAACACAAGTCGCCCAGCAAAAGAGAGCGAATCTCGTTTCCACCCCGCCAAACGCCGACGAAATCTTTGAATCAATGGGTCCCATATTTCCATTCCACGCGGACTCAAACCGATAGGAATCCCCAAATATTTCATCGGCAAGGCCCCCCTTGGACAGCCTAATACACGTCCCATATCATCAAGTACCGCCTCCTCCAAGCCAATACCAATCAAACATGATTTATCATAGTTAATTTTCAGCCCTGTTGTAAGTTCGAAACAAGTAAGAACCCGCTTCAAGTTGCGAGCCATCTCTACATCACCCCGGATGAACAATACTGTATCATCCGCAAACTGTAAATGCGAGACCGATACATCCCCAACCACACGTACTAACGCTATCAAACCCCTCCGCTCAGCATTCACCAAATAAAGATGAAAAATCTCGGCAACAATAACAAAGAGGAGAGGTGAAATTGGATCGCCTTGCCGCAGCCCCTCCTCATTGGGAATTCATCCGTAGGACTACCATTAATCAGAACCGACAACCTCGCCGTCTCCACACACTCTGACATCCACCTACACCATAATTCCCCAAAACCCATGTTCACAAGAATTAGCTTCAAGCAGCCCCAATCGATGCAATCGTACGCCTTAGCGAAGTCAAGCTTCAGCACATAACTGCCAATCAAATCCCTCGAAGTCTTCATTGAATGAATTACTTCATTAGCAAGTAATATACCATCTAAAATCTGCCTCCCGCTGATGAAAGCTGATTGAACATCACTAACAATCTGCGGTAACACTACTTGAAGACGATGCGCTAAACATTTGGCCCTAATTTTGCAGATCGAGTTGAGTAAACAAATAGGCCGGTAATCCCCCAACTCACGTGGATGATCTTTCTTTGCTATGAGCACAACAAACGTTGAATTGTATCCCCACGGTAAACGACCCGTAGCATGGAACTCCTCCATGAATGCCATTAAATCATCACGCACAAACCCCCACCCTTTGCGAAAGAACTCAAAGGGAAATCCGTCCGGACCCGGTGCTTTCGCACCCTCGCTACTCCATAACGCATTTTTCACTTCCTCCACAGAAAACGGTCTTTCCAACTCGTCAAGTTGCTGTACCGAAATTCGTTCAAAGGCGACATCCGGCACTAATACTCCCCCACCCGGTTGCATCCCAAAATGTCGAGTAAAAGCTGATTTCACCATATGTTTCAACCGCCTAAGTTCCGTGACCCATTCGTCCCCAAACTGAATGCTTCTAATCGAGTTCCGGGCTTGTCTAATTTTAGAAGTTTTGTGGAAAATGAAGTATTCCGGTCACCTTCCGCTAACCATAACGCTCTCGATTTCTGACGCCAAAACGATTCACGCAAGCTAGCCACCTTCCAAAGCCTAGAATGTAAATTACGGTACTCCTCTTCCTCAACCTTTGTCCTTTCCTTGTCCCCTATCCGAGCATCCCAAGCAACAATAAGTTTCGATAAGTCCCAATATTCCCTGTCCAAGTCCCCAAAATCTGACCGGTTCCAGCTCTTTAGAACTAGCTTCAACGCCTTCAATTTCAAGCTAATTGAGCGACCCTCCCTCCCCAATGAAAGCCGCTGCCATTCCTTTTCTAAGAGTGGTAAATTAGACAGCCATGCGTTCACAAAACGAAATGGCTTAGGACCACTATCCTCCATTTCACTCACCAAAACAATCAGTGAATGATCCGATAGCTCATTCGAGAGATGTAAAACCACTAAAGACTCAAAACGCTGTAACCATCCGTCCGAAACCATGAACCTGTCCAGGCGACTACATCGTCCCCCTAGTCCGAACCACGTAAACAATGTTCCTTTCATCGGAACATCGATCAAAGCAAGTTGTTCAATGTTTTCACAAAATAAATCCATGCCCGGATATCCAGACCCGCATCCCCTTCGCTCCTCCACACACTTCACAACATTAAAATCACCTCCTACACACCATTCAATATGCCTAGTGTTTACTACCTCTCGAATGCCTTCCCAAAAAACCACCTGATCCGATACCCCACAAGGCGCATAAGCTCATATAACACCACTTTCCCATTCCTCCCTTACCCATGTACCCACGACCATAATCAGATTCCTTCGAACTTCCGAAACTGAAACCTGGAAACCAACCGGATCCCATACCAATAGGACCCCTCCCGACCTCCCCTCCGATGGAGCAAACAAAAAATTAAAGGAGTCAAAAAACCACAATTGGCGAACTAACCTCTCGGTAATGCTCTCCATTTTTGTTTCCTGGAAGAGAGCCATACCACATTGTTGTTGTCGAAGAACACGTCCGATAGAACGTCAACATTTTCAACAATGAGAGGCACAAGCGTTTCAACATTTTCAAACAAAACGTGGCACTCATTGACTCTTTCAACAACGCCAATAACAAGCCTTACAACCTTGCTGTCAATCAGTTCGCAGATCTAACAAATGAAGAGTTCACTGCTCTCGAAATGGGTTCAAGGGACATATGTGTTCCAACAAGGCTACAACTTTCATATACGAAAACGTCACCGCATTGCCTTCTACTGTGGATTGGACAAAGAAAGGGGCTGTTACACCTATCAAGGACCAAGGCCAATGCGGTCTGCTCTAATCTCTTGAAATATCATTCATTGTTTGTAAATATTTTTCTAATTCCAACGCTGAAACTATCACAGGATGCTGTTGGGCGTTTTCAGCTGTGGCAGCCATGGAAGGGGTTACCAAGCTAACAACAGGTACGTTGATCTCCTTGTCTAAGCAAGAATTGGTCGACTGCGACACCAAAGGTGAGGATCAAGGCTGCCAAGGTGGTTTAATGGACGATGTCTTCCAATTCATCCAGAAGAACAAAGGCCTAACAACCGAATCCAACTACCCCTACACGGGAGTTGATGGCACATGCAATGCCAACCAGGAAGCCAACCATGCAGCTACCATAAATGGCTTCCAAGATGTGCCCGCCAATAGTGAAGATGCACTGCAGAAGGCTGTTGCCAACCAACCTGTTTCGGTTGCCATCGATGCCAGCGGGTTCGAGTTCCAGTTCTACTCCGGTGGTGTATTTACGGGATCCTGTGGCACGCAACTGGATCATGGAGTGACGGTTGTTGGATACGGGGAGGATGATGATGGGACTAAGTATTGGTTGGTGAAGAACTCGTGGGGCACTAGCTGGGGTGAACAAGGCTACATCAGGATGCAAAGAGATGTTGATGCAAATGAAGGTCTTTGCGGCATAGCAATGCAAGCATCCTACCCCACAGCATAAACAAAACTTACGCTCTAATATGCTCATTTCCTAAATATATCAATGTACCATATGTGAATCTACTATGAACTATACACGGTGCTCTATTATATGAAAACCAATGTTAAATTTCATCTTATTTTTCAATAGAAACACAAAAATATATCTCCGAAACGATTACTCAATTCACATTCGAAAATTAATTAAGTGGTGGAAATGATTAAGAAACATATCGAGTGAAACATTTGAGTAGATTTTGTTGCCGAACTTCTTTAAACTCCCGTACGTCAATTCGTGTTAAAGAAAGATGTGAAATATTGTTCACAAAAATATTGTCTCATAGGGCTTATTTTAATTCATATTTATCATATTACAAGTACTATTTTTAAATGCTTTTAATTTTGTTTACAAAACGGCTTTGGATTAGTTTTTAGATTATGTGAATTTATATTGGTTTATTCTTGACGTCGTTGGATTTATTCTGGTTTATTATGAACTTATTTTGGAATAAAGTTTGAGTTATAAAACGATACTTCAAATAACTAGAAACATGTAGTAATTAGTAGATCGATTTTATTGGTTCCTTAAAAAATAAAATATTTACTTTTTTGTAATTTAGGGATTTACTAGCCTATAATTAATTAAGCTCCCCTCTTTTGTAAAAATTATACAATTTGTTTAAATTCAATACAATTATTTCTTCTAAAATTCACTGTGAGAGTTTTTTTTTTCTTCATTTTGTTCATGATTTTTATCTTGTTTAAGATTTCCATCTTGTTCTTGTTTTAGAGTTGTAGTCACCAATTTTATCTAGAGTCTAAAAAATAAAATAAAAAAGAAGCGTCCGTGTATAAAGGCCCAAATCAACCAAAACCCACTACAGGAAAATGTATTTTTAGTGACATTGAAAATAGTCACAAAAAGTGTTAAATTTAGTCACTGAAATTTACAGTGACTATTTTTCTTAGTCGTCACCAATCGTCACTAATAACTCCGTCACTATTATATTAGTGACAACTTTCATGTATTTCGTCACAATAGTTATATTTTTTATGACCACACTATTTGACACAAATGATTATTAATAGTGACTAAAATTTTGACACTAATGTTATTCTTACTAGTGAAAAACATTCTATCACAAATACATATTTAAATAGTGTCTAAAATATGTCATCTAATTGTGCCTGAAATTTAATGGTACTTTTGCATTTTAGTCAACAAACTTTTAAGTTTCATTAGATCACTGAAATTTAATTATAGATGATGTAGCATATTCAGATATCAATTTTTAGTAAATAAATGCAAATGCATGGCTTAAAGGAGGATCGAACCTGGAACCTTTAGGGCGAGAGTGTAATACTTATCTACTAGGCTAGGCAAAAAATTTAATACTATTTTGAAAGAAAAATAATATTTAGGTTAAATTGTAATTGAAATTAATTTTATTTATTTTAAAAATATATATTAATTATAACACTAATTATTACAATAATAATTTAACTAATTTTTCTATGGTTTCTTATACGAAGTACGTATGTTGAAGAAACTATTTAGATTTTTTGAAGAAAAAACTAATCAAAATAGAATATATCTTTTTAAATTTTCAAAAAAAAATTACATCATAAATTATGCTAAAATCACATATTAGTATTTGTACTCTAATTTGGTCACTTTAAATTTCTATACTTTTTAAATTTTGAATTTTCGATCCTAACATGAATGGTAGTCTTTAAATATGTTACGTAAAATTTTCTTTTTAGCTAATTTGTTATACATAAGTTTCATATTTAATTTTTGTTCTTTAATTTGATCATTTTTGTCCTTGTAATTTAGTATTGCCGATGTCCCGTTAGGATTATGATTAAAATTTTAATTTTTGAAAAATGTAGGGACTAAAGTTGATCAAAATAGATTGACTAAAACAACAATTTACACATAATATAGAGACTATATAAATATTTTACCTTTTGACAAATTAGTTTATGGTAACTTTAATTTTTATAATTATAAAAATAAATTTATCATTGTGACAATGTCTAATTTGTCATTACTTTTATTTTTTTATTGGTGACAAAATTTATCACAACAAAAAGTGAAACTTTAAGTGACAAGTAATTTAATTGTAACAACAAATATCAAATAATAGTGACCATTTCACATATCGTCACTATCATGTGTCAAAGTTTTAGTGACAATGAACTTTGTGTCACAATTGTATATTTATAGTGAGAATTCATTTGTGAAAAATGTAATCGTCACAATTACTACTGTTACAGTGACCAAATAAAAATATGTCACACTTACTTATACTAATAGTGTCGCACAAAAAAATTGTCACAAAAAGTTAATATTTATGACAAAATTATTCCTAGTCACTATCAATTTGTCACTAAAAACCTATACTGTTGTAGTGACCCTAGACGCTGTCGTCAAACCCTAGGCTTACAGCTCTCTCATCTGATGTGTTTTCCAAGCAAGAATCAAAGACAAAAAAGGAAACATTGGACCAAATTTGATCCAAAAAAGGCAAAGAAATCAAGGAGCAAATCAGCTCAAATAGGAAGAAATCTAGCCTATCCTGGAGATTCTAGGGTTTTTTATTTCATTGTAATTCAGGAAAGAATCATGGATTCTTCCCTTATGTTATTCATTCTTTGGCTATATAAAGCCTTGTAATTCAGCATTGTAATAGACAACAAACTTATACACCACATTCACACAACACACATTTTTTTTTAAATACATACAAAAGGAGATTCAAGCTCTTGTAACCGAAACTTTGAAGCAATAAAAGTTTGAAGCCTTTGTTGAGGTACATCGTTTTGTTTTCAATTTTGTTTTGTTTTCTTTTTTTTGTTTTGTTATTATGCTTGGAATAAAAGAGTAAGGAAAAAGCCGCTGATATGGTTGTTGCCATCCGTCGCCGCAAGAACCGCCATTCGCCATTGCTGTGGCTGCTGCCATCCGCCGCTGGAAGGGCCACTGTGTGTCACCTTTGGAGCCCACGTGCGGCATTGCTAGCAACGCATGTGTGATTTTGTTCGAGTATGGATAGGTAAATCGATTGTAAAAGGGGGAATGTTGTATCGAACCTATGTTTAGATTAGAAGGAAGAACCCTTGGTTTATGGAAAGTGTTCTTGAGATTTTAGGGATTCAATCTAAAAAACATGTTGGGTAGTAATTTTATTGTTAGTAAAGATCTAAGTGGGCTTCTGGGTGAAGAATAAGAGAATATTCTAAAAAAGGGGGGTTTGCATCGACCATTTGGTGATCTGAATTCAGCGATGACCTGCACCATAGTCTCATGGTTCTTACACCGTTCACCTCAACTTTGCCCTCTTTCAGTCTTGTCCCTTTTCTTTTCAATTACGCTCTTTAATTTTTCTTTTATTCATTTTGGTCATTATTAGCTTAATTATGTTTTTATTGCATCATTTATTTTTTGTTCCTTTTTTTGTGTGTGCAATTTAATTCATTATTATTCACCTTACATCCCATAGTTTTTAGGTTAGACTCTAAATACGACTAATAAACCACATCTTTGGACATAGTTAATTAGGCTTTAAATAAACACCTTTGTTAGGATTACATCATTAAATTCTTCCCCTTAATAACTTTAACTCACCTAAATTATTTTTAACCATACTGAAATCTTGAACTTAAAAAACATAGAGTTAGGATTAATTAAAATTTATGTAAACCCAAAACACGTTAAAAATTTGTGCGACTAAATAAGCGACTAAATAAGCGCCGTTTTACGGCCGTTTTACCGTGCCCCCGAACGTTCGAGATTTCGTAATACCTGGTTTGTTTTAGGTTTCCGCTCTACCTATTAAAAAAACTAGTGGCGACTCTATTATCACAAGAGTGAGAATTTACAATTGCGCAAAAAAGAGTATTTGACGTTCTTCTTCATCGTCTAGGTTGCTAAGTACTGTATCCTTCGAGGGTTAGGCGTTACCAATTTCATACGCGTGTTTGTCTAAGACAATATTTTAGAAGGGGTGTTGTCATATCCTATTTACTTTCATTGTTCTTTTATTTTTTTTCTTTTACTTCATTTTTTTTTTCATTTCAATTTTCCTTCTAATTTAAAAAAACATAGATTGTTAGTTTCATGGATATTCAGAAATTAACTTATTTGATCAACTTCAGAATGATTTCGAGGTATTTAAGGCGAACAAGGAATAAAAGACCCTTAGTGAATATCTTTCTCAAGATGAATCTGATAGTGAACAACAAGATGCAAAAGAACTTGCAAGTCAAGAAAGTTGTTTACTCAATATTGTAGTGGGAAATGTAAAACCAAAATTGATTTTGATATAACAACTAGCTTTAAGGACTTAATTGCAAAAATAATAAATTTTTAAGTATTTCAAAAAATCACTAATTGATAAGCCTTTTTGAACCTAGTACTCTTTCAAGTCAAAACATATTAAAAGGGTTCAAATTTTCGAAGTCTTTTCAATCCAAACTTCAACAAAATGCCTAGGCGTATCGATACCCTCTAGCGTATCGATACAGATTTTCAACAATGGAATTTTAATCGACCATAGCGTACTGATACGGTTTAACCCTGTATCGATACGATATTCATCTGGGTAAGAATTTAAGCTATAGCGTATCGATACGCATCGGGACCGTATAGATACCGTTTTTCATATAAAAATATTTTTTCTATAGCGTACCGATACGATATGTCACCGTATTGATATGATATGTTAACCTTTGAAAAGTCTTTACGTTTAATATTCGAACGTTGGCTTGTCAGTTATGGGAATCCAAAATTTTAAATGACCGTTGAACGTTATTGATACGCTAAGGTAGCGTACCGATACACTTTTTATCAAAACATATTTCAAGATTTCAATGAGCAAAAATCGTATCAATAAAGTTTGTCATATAGATACGCCCCTTAAGACCGTACCGATACGCCCTTCTTGTGTATCGATACGCTTTGTTTTTCAGTCACAACGGCTCTTTCTTCTTTGAGACAGGTACCGATACGTCCTCGAAGAGTATCGATACGGTGAACAGTTGAGGAGCATTTATTACGGGAAATTGCAGCGCAACAGCTAGATTAATGACCTCAACCACCTAAACGGTTAGAATTCAATACAAGGGTATATAAACAAGTCTTCAAAGCTACAAGAACAACTATTGAACCTTCAATCAACATCAAAGCATTCATTCCAAACCCTTGAGCCTATTAGAGTCAAATTTTGTACCCAACTTGTAAAATTTTCAAAATTTTCATCTTTGTTTCAAGTTTGGCGAGTGTTGGTTTGTAATTGGGCAATATATTAGTCTTGTGAGAGATACCTTTGAAATTGGCTTTTTTTCTTTGTGATTGAGAGTCTTGTCATTCAATCTTTGGGTAGAAAGATTGAATTTGTAAAGGTTGCCTCCTTAGCCTGGAAAAGGGGAAGAACAAATTAGTAAAAAGTTTGTTGAAAATCCTTAGTGGGAGCTAAGGTAGTGGATGTAGAGCTTGGTTAGAAGCTTGAACCACTATAAGTGCCTTGTTCATCATTTTTAATTGTTCCTTTTGCTCCATTTATTTTTAAAAGTGCCAATTCACCCCCTCTTGGCCATTTCGGTTTATTCGATCCACTCAACAGAATCTAAAACACTTTTCCCTTAAAAAAGTTGTACTTTGATGATATTCAGAATTTTTGTGAAGAGAATATGATAAGTGAGCTACCTCATTTGAAAAAGACCGAGAGAAAAGAGGCAAAGAGAGTGAAAAGTGATATTAATGGCTCACTTCTGGTGGGGAAAAACATGAGGTAAAAGTCCAAAGATATTCAAAAGAAAAAGACAATACAAAAAATGAAAATGAGAGTTTCATTGGCTAATGATAACTTAGATTTTTCTAGTGGTATTGTCTTATTTTTAGAAAAAAATTTTCATCCATTACGAAGGATACAACTGAATAAGTCTTCATTTACAAGAATTTCTTTTCGATTGATATTATGGATCATTCACCTTTTAAAATTTTAGATTTGAGGACGAATCTTTTTTAGGAGTGGGGGAAAGATAGGAGCACAGAAAGGGTAAAATTAATCATTTTTTACAAGAATTTGAACCTGTTTTTGAAGGCTATAATATTAGTTGACCAGTGACGACTTTTTTGATGGGATTTGTTTTTAATTAGGACAATTTTATTTAGTTATTTGAATTTTTTTAATTTTTAAAAATTAGGATAATTTTTTATCTTTTTTAATTAGAATAATATTATCAATTTTACTTGGGATAATATTCATATCTCTTTTATTTATGATATTATTCTATTTTTATTTATATAGTTAGTATTTTAGATTAAATTAAATTATTTTTCTTTGTAATTAAGGGTTTTACTAGCCTAAAAATAGGATCCTCTCCTTTTTTAAAAAAATCAAATGGTTTAATTCAACTCAATTCAATACAATTATTTATTCTAGAATTCTTTGTGAGAATTTGTTTCATTTTGTTCAAGATTTTCATCTTGTTCTTGTTTCAGAGTTCGAGTGTCCAATTGCGCAACAACGAGTATTTGACATTCTTCTTTATCGTCTAGGTTGCTAAGGACGATATCCTTATAGGGTCAGGTGTTACCAATTTCAGATGAACATTTGACTAAGAGAGGATCTTTGAAGGGGGTGTCGTTAAATACTACTTACTTTCATTGTTCTTTTATTTTTACTAAGCTTTTTTCTGATTCCGTACCTTTTTTTATTGAGTCATTTTGGAAATATGAATTTTAAATATTGCTTTCTTTTCCATATCTATATTAAAGCAATAAATTGATCCAAGCTTCCGCATTCCCTATCACATTGTCTCGTAGGTCTTATTTTAATTCATATATATGATATTACAAGTTTTATTCTTACATGTTTTTAATTTTGTTTACAAAACAATGGCATTGGATTAGTTTTTAAATTATGTGAATTTATATTGGTTTATTCTGGATTTTGTTGGATTTATTCTGGTTTATTATGAGCTTATTTTGGATTTATATGGCAGCATTACAATGTTGATTTGGTAAAAAAAATATTGGAGTATTTTATGAAATTTATTTTCGGCTGTATTTTTTATGGACACAATTATTTTCCTGGAGGTGATCAATAGCACTCATATTTTTTCCATAATGCCTACGTCGGTAGTGGGTGCTACAAGTCCCTTGTTGATGTGCTCTTCGTGCATGAAATGAGTTTACTAAGTTGTAAGCAGAAAAACCTGAACTTCAAGCTTTGTAAGCTCAATGACACATTTCTACCCTATTATACTCCATGCATTTCATAAACACAAAGTACAACACATGTGCAATAATGCAAGATTATAACTTAATCGTTTCTCTTTTTTTATCTGAATCGTATAACTGTATTAGCGAAATAAATAATACAGATGAATATCCATGCATGCCTCATGAAAAACCCCCTAACCTAAAATTGGGGAAATGAGTACAATACGTGGATATGTAAAAACAATATGGCGAAAGAAATCACTCCAACACACGTAAACATGTAGAACGATCCACTCCCTCCTTAGCCAGAACATCTGCCATGTTTTTCACTTCCCAAAACATATTATGAAAACATACGCAATGTAAACAACGACATGCCTCATCGATACGACAAAAAATAGCCCACAATCTCCATGGTCGATGAGAGTGATTCAACAACCCAAGACACGACAACGGTGGAATCCAATTCTATAAAGATCATAGGGCCCGAGCACATTTGGACTCCACCAGCAGCTCTAACACAAAAACAATCGCCCATAACTCTGCAACATTCGACTCTAGCTCACCCAAAGGGCCCGAAAAGAGCGCCAAAAGATTACCACATGAGTCTCTCAACACTCCTACACACCCCAGCAGCCCTGAATTTCCCCATGCAGAGTCATCCACATTAAAATTTAGAGTACCAACCGATGACGAACACCACTCAACATTCAATCGCACCGCGGACAGTCCCACCAATGTGCCTCGACAACCAACATCGACTCATTAAAAGATTTTATCAAATAAAGCGTGCGAATCTTCACTAAAAATAATATCTCACCCATGTCCATCCTCCGTTGATTAAACATAATGTCGTTCCTTGCAAGCCATATCGATCACAATAGTGTTGCACAACTTGCAAACCACCACTGTCGTTCCAAACCCACAAAACAACCATGGAAAGCTTGGTCTAGAAATTCAACTAAAGTATTTGGTCGAACCCAACTCACACCCACCAACGAAGGAAAGAGTACCAAAGCTCGACCATAATGCGTCAAGAAAATAGCAAATGATCTTGCTCGTCCTCAGCAATATCGCACCAAACACAACAACCCGACAAACATTGCAAAGGTACCCCTCTATCGTACAACATACTCAAGGTAGGCAACTGTCGCAGCCACACAAACCACAAGTAGCATTGCACTTTTGGCAGGAAAGCCATGCGCCAAATCACAAAAGCCTCGGAAGTCTCACTTTTCAACCCAACCGATTTCATCAATCCTATGAGTTCTTTAACCGAAAACTGCCCCATTGCATTCGGGCACCAAATCAAATGACCCTTACGCCCCAATACCAACTCAGATGTTGCTTCCATTTCCAGCAACTCCCTCAACATCTATAATTCAAAATTTTGTAATTTTCGGCTAAAGAATACGTGCCATGCATCATGCGCCAAAGACACTCCTTGCGCATTTGAGGCCACCAGCCCCTATTTGTCCCCACCAACACACATAAAGGTTCCGAGGAGCACCACAAATCGTTCCAAAATAGTACTTTCAAGCCCTCTCCCACTTGCCAACAAAAGGACTTTGCACCCATAAATCGCACCACTGGCTCATCGTCTTGTACCTTAACGATTTGCTTCCAAAAAACGGACATCTTATGTTTCCCAACCATATTAAAATGCCACCAAAGTCTTTTTTCACCATGCTTTGCAACAATAAGTGATCTCCATAGCGATCCCCTATCCGCCACATGTGGCCAAACCCATTTAGCAAGCAGCACCAAGTTCCGTAGTCTCAAATCCACAACGCCTAACCCCCTAGTGCCATTAGTCGACACACTGTCCGCCAATTAACACGACTCATCTTGCGCTTCAAATTAGAATCTCCCTAAAGAAAAACCCGCCGAATACAATCAATTCTCGCAATCACCCCCTTCAGAACAACATAAACGACCATATAATAAAGTGGGAGCGAGGATAACATTGAATTAATGAGTGCAACCTTTCTGCAAAGAAAAAAGATCCTCTTTTCCAACAAGCCCAACGAGTTCGAACTGTACCACCAGCTCCCATACCTATAAACATATCGGATTAATCCCCACTTTCATGCCAAGATAGACGAATGGAAAGTCCCCCGTCTCGCAGCCTATTACCGAGGCCATGTCATTCGCAATTCCCTCATCAACTTCCACAACATAAATGCACGATTTAGCATAATTAATCTTGAGGCCCAAACAATACTCAAAGCAAAGTAGGGTTCGTTTTAGATTTCTCGCCCCTTCCACATCATCACAAAGAAAAAAAATTGTATCGTCTGCAAATTGCAAGTGTGAAATCGATAAATCTGCGGCCACCCTAACCCCTTTAATCAGTCCTTATTTCTCGACCATAACAGGATACAAATGAAGCACCTCACCACCACAACAAACAATAATGGCGATAGAGGATCTCCTTGCCGTAACCCACATTGCATCTCAAATTCCCTCAGTGTCGAGCCATTCAACAAAATAGATAACCAAGCCGATTGACCACATTCCCTCATTCACTTCCTCCATCGATCCCCACAACCCATCTTAGCCAAAATTCGATCCAAAAATGCCCAATTTATGCAATCATAGGCTTTCGCGAAATCTAATTTCAAGATGATCTCTCCGGCTCCCCACACTTATGTTTCAACGAGTGAATAATCTCATTAGTTATTAAAATCACACCCATAATTTGACAATTTTGGACAAACGCCGATTGCGTATCACTAATTAGCTCCCCTAAAACAGTTCGAAAGTGAGCTGCCAGCACCTTCGCGACAATCTTATAAGCAGAATTTAATATGAAAATCGGCCGGAAGTCCCCAATTTCCATCAGTTGTAGATTCTTCAGTATGAGAACCACAAAAGTCAAATTTAAACCCTTCGGCAAACAAGTTATCCTGTAAAAAGAATCAAACAAAGCCATCACTTCCTTCTTAAGAAAATTACAATCCTTTTTGTAGAACTCGAATGTGAAACCATCTGGCCCCGAAGCATTCGCACCATCACAGCCTTAAATAGAAACCCGGATCTCATCTTAAGAAAATTCAACTTCCAAAGTTTGTTCATTACACCGGGATTGGTATATAGCGGTGCTTTTCATGGTGTTTTTCAACCAAATGCCGTTAATATTTCACTTATCACGACATTTACAAAATAAACGCCACAAAATGGAAAACTTTGCGGCATTTCTATTTTAAACGTCGCCAGAGATTAACATATTGTGGCGTTTGTGTTAAAAACATCGTAATAGAGCAATTTTTTGTGGCGTTTGGTATTATAAACGCTACAATAGGTGTCATTTGGATAAAACGCCGCAATAGGTCTCGTTTTAGCGGCATTTGATTTTATAAATGTCGCGATAGGTTCTGTTTTACCAGCTTTTGGTTTTAAAAATGTCGTGATAGGTCACGTTTTAGCGGCGTTTGGTTTTACAAACGCCGCAATAGGTAAAACGCACTGTTTGACTATTATATCTCTCAATCTTAGACACATTCATCCTCAAATCTATCGTTCAAAATCCCTAATTGCTCTTGCTCCACCTCTTCATGTTGCTCATCACCGCCGATCCTCGATGTCGATCGTCACTCAAGCCGCTCAGTCGCACCAGCAAGCAAGCCAACACCGGAAGTGAAACCAACGTTAAATTTCATCTTATTTTTCAATAGAAACACAAAAATATATCTCCGAAACAATTACTCAATTCACATTCGAAAATTAATTAAGTGGTGGAAATGATTAAGAACCATGTCGAGTGAAACATTATAGTGGATTTTGTTGCCGAACTTCTTTAAGCACTCGTACGTCAATTCGTGTTAAAGAAAGATGTGAAATATTGTTTACAAAAATATTGTCTCATAGGGCTTATTTTAATTCATATTTATGATATTACAAGTATTATTTTTAAATGCTTTTAATTTTGTTTACAAAACAGCTTTGGATTAGTTTTTAGATTATGTGAATTTATATTGATTTATTCTTGATTTCGTTGGATTTATTTTGGTTTATTATGAACTTATTTTGGAATTATTCGGGAAAACTACAATGTCAGTTTAGTACAAAATATTGAACTATTTTATGAAATTTATTTTCGGCTGTATTGATTTGTGGACACAATTATTTTACTAGAGGTGAACAGTAGCATTCGCATTTTATCCAGAACGTCTAAGTCAGTTGTGGGTGTTACAAAACCCTTGTCGATGTGCTCTTCTTGCACAAAACGAGTCCACTAAACTGTAAACAGAAACATGTGAACTCTTAGCTTTGTAAGCTCAGAGAAACATATCTACCACATTACACCTCATGCATTTCATAAACACAAAACAGAACACAAATATGAGAAATAATGCAAGAGTATAGCTCAACCGTCTATGATCTAATATCTATACTAGCTAAAAATCATAGATCGATGGGTCAAAAATGTAATACACACACACACACACATATATCTATATATATAACCATTTGTTAAAGGCTAAACTATAAAATAAATATCCAAATTATGTCTCTTTTTTGCAATAGGTGCCTAAAGTTTTGTTTTTGGCTTGTTTTAAAGTCAACTAATGCATCTACTTTAGGCACCTATTTCAGTCAAAAAATAATTTAGGCACCTACTGCAAAAAAACCTATTTTAGGCACTTATTTTGTAGTTAAGCCTTCGTTACATGCAGGGCGTAAAGTGATGTTATTTTCATGTTTTTTTTAATGTGTATTATGCCATTATTTGCTTTTTTTTTAAAATATGTTAATAAATATATTTAGCTTACGAAAAAATAACATTATAATTTTACTATCCATACATTCTTCCTCTTCACCGCTTACCCTTTATACTAATAATAATCATCTTATTCTCCTTTGTTTAAATTTGGTTGTATTTTATTTATGCATTTAGGTTAAAACGTTTATTGATAATTACAATGTAATTTGAAAAAGGGTAAACTACTGAGATGATCACATTCATTTAGTAAATATTCACTTTTACTCATCAATTTCAAAAATTCTAATTTTTGTCATTTACTTTTTCGATTGTTAAACATTTTGTCACTCAGATGTTAATTGTTGTTAGACAACTGACGTTGTGTTGAGTTGGCACAATAAAACAAAGAGTAAATTAATTGCATAGTCACTAAAATATTACTTCACTCCTATTTTCACAACCAAATTAAACCATTTTGTATAATTATACATTTAGTCCACCATATTTACATATGCAATAAATTTAGTTATAATTTTAATATAAAAATAATTTAAAGTGGTTGAATTTAAGGAAGCAAATAGTTGTGTTTAATTCATTTTGAACCTATTGAATTCCTTGTTATCATACATTGATCCCACACAGCAACTCATTTTACTTATGCTTGGACCGCACCCAATGACTTAACACTGAATTTAAGGATGATCATTTCTGGGCTCTTAAAGAAAGTGAAGAAAATGGAGAGGGCAAGATTCCTAGAACGAATATGTTGGATGGTTATGTGTGTGATGATTGTGTGGTTTTTGAAGTAAAGTGATGTGTGTGATAAATGGATGTTGAAGTATTGTTAGGGTTTATGAAATTGTAAGTATTTTGCTCAATGTTGAAGTAATGTAATGTGGGTTTTGAAGTATTGTTAGGGCAAGATAGTTATTTGTGATCTTTTATTTATGGTTTTTTAATGTAACTGAAGCTTCTTGAAGCAATGTTTTTAGGAGTTCAATGGAAATTATAAGCATTTTGTTCAATGAAAATTGTAAGAATTTTGTATTCATGTTACATAAATAATTCAACAAACCCAGTAAACAAACTTTTGTTTTGCATTCAATTGTAAGTAATATAGGTTAACAAAAGTAGTTTGTAAGCTGATAAACCATAAAATCAGCTGCAAAAATAATGACCTAATTCAACAAAAGTAATTTGTAAGATTTCCCTAGACATCACTAAAAGAAATACCTAGACAGATTCAACATAATTCACAAAATAAATGCCATTACAATGGGCATCACAAAAAAAAAAGTCATAAAATTAGGTCATTCACAAAATAAGTCAGCTTCAGTTGTACGGCTTCAGTCCCTAGTTGAAGCTTGTGATTCTTGATTTGGAGGGTTGAAGACAGTTGATTGTTGACTTGAAGGCTCATTAGGCATCCAACTAACAGTTGTTGGTGGAGCCAAAGGTATTCTTGTTGGTAATTTTTGCCTTCGAAGTGGTTGTTGTGGGTTGGATGATGAAGGATGGCTTCTAGGTTGCTGTTGGTGGGATGATGAAGGATGAGGTTGTGGTTGGTTGGATGGAGTGGGTCTTCATATAGGCTGGTTTGCACCAATCTCACATTCTACAGTTCCGTTTGTTGTGACGAGGCTTGCCACACTTGGTGCAGTTAGCTTGCTGCCCCCTCTTGGTCAACTTAGGTTTGCTAACTTCATCAGCTTCCTTTTTCCTCTTTTTACTTGGCCTTCCTGGTGGCCTCCTAATAGTTGGAGGCAATATGGGTTCCATGTCTGATACTGGAGCCCATTGTTGAAGACCTGTTTAAAAATAAAAAAAAACAATAAATCACATCAGCTGGAAAAAAAAAACTGTTGAAGAAATTAATAAGTTGGGGACAAACAATACCTTTCACGGGTGAAATCATGTTAGTAAATGGCAATTTGAGTGCTCTTATTGTAGCACACATTTACATAACCTTCAATGCTTCTATTGGTTTCTTGAATGGCTGAGACTGCATGGACACAAGGGATGCCAGTGAGGTCCCATTTTCTGCATGAACATGTATGCTGCACAAGATCTACAGCATGCTGGTGCCCAAGGCTAGCATGAACTTGATACCTTTCTCTACCAGAACGTGTGGTCCAGAACCTGAAATAGGTCAATTACACAATTAGCAGACAATTAGTAAAAAAAAGTAAGTAAATAAAAGTAAGTAAACAATTAGGAGAAAACCTACGTGATTGCTGGAAAATGATGTCCAATTTTTTTTTGAATTTTATCACACAGTGCACCTGGCCACTTTTCAGCTTCCTCCCTTTTGCTAACAATTTTTTTCATTATCTTAGTTCTAATAACCTCCATCATTGTCAGAATAGGCTTATCTCGAGCCTCTAAAATTGACTACATAAGAGAAATACAAAACATAATGTTAGTAAATCAATCAAATAAAGTAAATGTCTGAAGTATTTAACTAACTCAAAATGACAATTTTACCTTGTTGAAAGACTCACATAGGTTGTTGAGGAGCATGTCACACTTATTTCTGGTATCAAAGTGTGATCTAGACCATTGAGCAGGGTTCAACTTCTGTATCCAATTATAGGCAGCAACAGAAAGGGCTTTCAACTGCTCCATTGCATCTTCAAACTCTCGCAAGTAAGTACATCCTTTGGAATAATATAACCTCAAGATGAAAAATAGTAGTTGTTCCAGGATTTGCAGTCCTTAAGTCCAGTAAGTACTCATAAATCTTTGCATACTGCCATTTGTAATTACCTTCAATCATTTCAATTGCCAAATCTCTTGCCCTACTACAAGTAACATGTGACACCCAAGTAACAAATTCTTCATATACATCACTTCGAAGTGATTTTACTGGATAATTAATATCAACCATGAATTTTCCTATGTAATACTTTGCCACCCAAGGTGATCTGATATTCCTATTTTTGGTTACCTTAGAATAGTTATGAGTGTCAATTAATGTTTTTATCTGCCAAGTCTGATCTGTAATGTCTTTGGGATTCATTGGGGTTGCCCACGTAACACCCGGGTTTGGGGGTCGGGTGAAATTAAATTATTAAAATATAATTATGGGCTTTATATTTCAAAACAAATAAATATATGTTGGACTAGTCATCTTTTTAAGCTCAAGCAATGGATTTTACACTATTGTAACTACCCATTTTCATTAAGGGTAAAAATGTCCCTTGACTTTTAAAATAAAACAAAACAAATAAAAATGCCTTTTGCTCATCTTCCTCCCCCTCCTCCTTCAAAACCAACGACATTTTTCCCCTCCCCTTTCAAGTTACTATTCCATTTCTTCCTTGATTAATTCTTGAGGATTTTTGAAAGGTAATGATGTTTTTGAATTGTCCTTATCTTCCTCTCCATTTCTATACCATTAGTTTTCAATAAAACCTATTATATTGCATTTTGAGGTTTTTGGGTTTTGAAATAAAAATGATAACTTTGATAGCTTTAGGTTAAGCTTTCGATTTGTTGTTGTTAAATAAGCTATTTACTTTTCAAAAGGTCCAACATATCTAATTTTTACATGGTTTTAACTTGATTTTTCGAATATGGGTTTTAGTGGGGTTTTAGATGGTTCAAATGTCAAGTTTTGGGACTGTTTAGTGTGGGAAATTGATGGTTGATGATTAAGTGATGTTTGAGGGTTGTTTTGGGTGTGTTAGATGGCATTTTGGATGTTGGCAACATCGGTTATTTGCTGAGTTTGATGGTGGAACTCTGTGCTTGCAACTTTCACTGTCTCGACATGTGAGATAGAGAGAAGTTCCGGCGGCAAGTCTGGCAGATACTCCAAGTTCGGCGAAGCAATTCTGAAGTGATCCTACCTATGTCTAGGCTAGGATTCTTTCACTGTGTGATGTAGGCAATACCTAGCATTCTCAGCGTAAACCTAACACAGGCAGTCGACTTTTGGTTGCTCCTTTTAGCCGCTGAAATTCTAACTTATGTCTAAGTCGAATTAGTCAATACCTCGACATGATGCTACCATGCTTAATTCTTTCGTGAGTTTGACACTCTCGTGCTCGAAAAATGGATTTCTTCAACTGGACTTTTGGAACTAATTGAAGAAGTGAAGCTCATGAATTAAGCAAACTTAAGAGTATTTTATTGCAAAAAAAAAAACTTAAACTATTACAATCGTTTCCCACAACTACTTTACATACAAAAATCGAAACACTAAGATAATTAGAACGCGATCTCCCTATGTATGTGTATGCATGCCCCTATACCCTCACAAGCATGGGTATATATAGGGCTTGGCCTAAGTTTGAGTCCTCCTTGGAGTAGAAGTCCTTCAAGTAACTATACATTAAATGTTGACTTCTTTCTGACTTGAATGTGGACTCTTTGGACGTTGCCTTCTCCAGCAAGTAAAGATAAGTCACTTTACTTATCCCTCTTCAATCAGCTTTTCAGGCCACTATAGGCTTCAGAAAATTGCAAGACTGGGCTCACTGGACTTAGGAAATTGTCCTCTTTCAATCACAACCCATCTTGACTAAGTCGGTTGAACTCCTGCCTGGGCGACAGTCGGCACCAATGTTGCGGCGGCGGCAACTGGAACTGCTTCAGTACAGCTCCTTTTGCTCCTGCTTTCCTCTCCTCTCATCCTCTACGTAACTCCAACACCTGTAAATGAAAACTAAACTAAAACAATATCTTTTCTTAACCAAACATAGAATATTCAATAAAAGCATGGTAAAAGACCAAATACTGTTATTATGCATGCAATGCACCTAAATATGCCTAAATGAGCTTAAGAACAACAATAATAAGGGCAGGAATGTGTACAAAATATAGAACTTGTGGACACTCTACACACCCCTGTAGAGTGTACACGAGTTCTATATTTTGTACACATTCCTGCCCTTATTATTGCTATTCTTAATCTCATTTAGGCATATTTAGGTGCATTGCATGAATAATAACAACATTTTCTCTTTTACCATGCTTTTATTGAATATTTTATGTTTGGTTAAGAAAAGATATTGTTTTAGTTTAGTTTTTATTTTTCAGGTGTTGTAGCTGTGTAGAGGAGGAGAGGATAGGAGAAGACATTAGAGGATAGGAAACCTTGGAACAAAAGGAGTTGTACTGAAGTAGTTCCAGAAGTCGCCAAGGACGCTGCCAAAGCAGCAATGCCGCCAAGTGCCACCCAGGCAAGAGTTACACCGACTTAGTCAAGGTGGAACGCGATTGAAAGAGGGCAATTCCCTGAGCCCAATAAGCCCAGTCTTGCAATTATCTGAAGCCTGTAGCGGCCTGTAGAGCTGATCCAAGATTTATAAGTAGGAGTACTTATCCTTACTTGCGGGAGAAGGTAACGTCCAAAAAGTCTACATTCAAGTCAAAAAGGAGTCAGCATTTAATGTAAAGCTACTTTAAGGACGTCTACTTCAAGAAGGACTCAAACTTAGGCCATGAGCCCTATATATACCTAATGTATGTAAGGGTATAGGGGCATGGGTATACTTAAGCTTAGACGCACTGATAGATGGATGTCTAGCGGGGAGGTAGCTAGATAGATGGGAGGTGTTGGAGGTCGCGGCCCAACACTCCTAGGGTTTATGTTTTTTATGTAAAGTGGTTGTGAGAAACGATTGTAATAGTTTAAGTGTGTTTTCAATAAAATATTTCAAGTTTGCTTAATTCATGTTCTTTACTTCTTTAATTAGTTCCAAAAGTCCAATTGAAGAAATCCATTTTTCGGGCACGAGAGTGTAAGGCTCACGAAAGGATTAAGCACGATCTCATCATATCGAGGTGTTAACTAATTCGGCTTAGACATAAGTTACAATTTCAGCGGCTAAAAGGAGCAACCAAACGTCGATTGCCTGTGTTAGGTTTATGCTGAGATTGCTAGGTATTGCCTACATCACGTGGTGACAAAATCCTTGCCTAGACATAGGAAGGATCACTTAAGAATTGCTCTGCCGAACTTGGGGTATCTGCCAGACTTGCCGCCAGGACTTATTTCCATTCCACCTGCCGAGATAGCAAAAGTTGCAGGAGCAGAGACACACTTAGGCCTTACAATGCAGTCTACACACTATTGAGCTGCAATTACCTTACTCAATCTATCGACCTTATCTCTCCCTATCATCCCTATCTTTATTTTACTTGTGTTTTTATATTTCCACATTTAGAGATTTAATTGTGTATTTACTCAATCCTTGTGCAGGAAACCACTCATAGAAGCTGCTCCAATCCCTGTGGGAGACGATATCTTTTATAATATAACTTGACAAGAGTGTGCACTTGCGCTCATAAATAGAGAACACCCAAACGCTCTACAAGTTTTTGGCGTCGTTACCGGGGATTAGCAACAGCAACTGCGTTTGAATTTCTACACTTCCACTTTAGTTTTTGCACGTTAAATTTCTGTTTATTTTGTTTTTTAAAAAAAATAAAAAATGCCTCTTTGTTTTCTTTGGTGTATGTCCCGCCAGGGCGGCAAAGATGGAAGCCAACATCCAGCTGAGGAGGGGAAGGACATGACCGGACGAAAAGCCAAACACAAAGCCCTCATGAAGTGGTTATGTTTTGGAAAAGTGCAACCCAACATAACCTGATTTTTTATTTTTATGTATTAGGATTAGATATAGTTTTTAGTTATTTTTATTTAATTTTTGCATTTATTTTATTGCAGGTTAGGAATGAGGGTAAGACAAAGAAGGATGAAAGAATAAAGAAGAAGACCAACCAGCGACCAAGGTAGCTCAAAGAAGATGAGCATAACGACTAGCGGCTTCATAACGGCTAACTGCAACGGCTACATTTGCAACAACGAGCGGAACGGCTATCTGCGTAACGGCTGGAATCCTGTTATTCACGCCGCAATCATTGACGCCCATTGGCAGCATGCCCGCCAAGGCAGCAGAGAGAAGCGACTATATAAGTCCAACTATTCTCTCCCCGTTCTTCACTTTGCTCTCTCTTTTACTCTCAATTCTTTCTGCCATCTTTGCTTTCAAGATTTTGCTTGCTTTACTTTCTTGCAACTTCTTTTTCTTTCGTTAAGAAAACACAACTGTTACTCAACTATGGCCACATCAAAACAACCCGCCTCCACCTCCAAGCCTACCTTCTAAAGATTCTTAAACCCTGTTGTCGCGGAAACCTACAAGCAGTACTTCACCGAACGGCAACTCTGGGAGGAAAGTGGGTTCCAATACACCATGTCAGATGAGGATTTTGGCCTCGAACCCACCATATTCGAAAAGGTTCACAACTTGGGCTGGGACATTTTCTCACGGCAGCCAGAAGGGATAAAAAGCAATCAGGTGCGAGAGTTCTATGCCCACAAGCCTACACCGGGAAACCCTTTCGTATATTTCCGCGGTGAAGGAGTCAAGCTCACGGCGGAAACCATCAATAGTTTCTACGACATAGAAATTCGAGGGAATCCGCACAAAGAATGGAGGTCCTACCTAACGGCGACTGACTACAAAAAGATCAAGAAAGAAATCTGTCAACCCAACACCATACAGCTAACAAGCAGAAATAATGTTTCAGTCAACCGCTGTGATCTACTGTCGGAGGTCATTCTTTGGAGCAACTTCGTCCAACGCCGCTTGATGCCCACTTTGCAGGGATCAACAGTCAACAGGCTGCGGCTGGCTCTTATCCACAGTATTATGAAGGGGTGGCCAATCAATCTTGGCAAAGTGATTCTTGAAGAGATATATGCTCGCGCCGAAAAGCCCAACGCCAAGGAACCTCTCGTCTTCCCTGCACTCATCACAGGTCTATGCGCCAATTTCCGCATGCCGCCACACCCTAAGTACAGAATACTTCCCGCCAAGGAAGGGTGGACAAGAAAGATGCGCCCCAAGATGATGCAGGAGCCGGAGCCAGAAACACCGCCAACCACCCAACTGCCGTCCCAATTTGCCGCCACCCTAGCCGTAGCGGGCAGTACTGAAGCTGCCCTCCCTTCCACTGTGATGCCCCTGCTGCGCAGCCTCGTCGAAAGCTGCCAAACGATTGAGCACAAACATGTGATCTTCACCAAACATAATGCGGAGGTGCAAGAAGCCTTTGTGGCCTACTTGCTTGACAAATACCATGACGGCGACCTACAGTTGCCCGCATTCCCATCGGAGTTAGCAGCATCCAAACCGATCCAGATCACACCTAGACCAGCTTCCACTCCAACCGCCATCGACAACGAGGGGTCGCACATCCGCCCCAAGAGAAGAACCTCGCCTACTCCCAACCAGCCGTACGACCTCACCTCCTCATCTGAGTCAGAGAAAGTGGAGGAAACCACTGCCGCCTCCCCAACAGCAAATGAGGCAACTGCCAAAGATGTTGATGACTCAGACATGGAGATTTCAGACTCCTTCGATTATGAACCGGCCGAGGCAGCAATGAAGAGGAAGCGGCCAGCCGCAGCAACCGAGCCTCAAGGTGGAGGATCAGAACCTGAGAGACCATCCAAGAAAACCACCCCCAGCCGCCGCGTGGCACGAAGAAGAGCCCAGCTGCCAGACCATGTAACCCCCTTAACCCGGCCTAGACGGTTGACCCGAATTAAGAAGATTACACGGGGAAAACCAAAGTCAACCCGAAAGTCAACCTTGATTAACGACCCCTTTTTTTCTTTTTAAACTTGTCTAGATGCACATTAACCCTAGTTGTGATCATACAAACAACATACTCGAAGAACATAAACATCAGAGATCAAACAGGGACCCAATTGAACAAATCATAACTTTAGGGACCAATTTTTAATTTCTGATAATTAAAAGGACTTAACCCAAATTAAAGTTACCAACTTGTAATTAATCATGTTCCATGCATCTCTGTCAAATTTCAGCTCAAACGGACATTCCAAACTCATACAATTGCACAAACAAGTTTCGGGACCAAAATGCAAACATTTTGAAACATATAACTGCCAAAGTCAGCCCCCAACGGTCAGGTGTTCCGAAACAGGGAGAGCCTGTTTCGAAATGCGGGGCCGTTCCGCAACGCGTACCGAAACGAGAGTTGGCAGAGGCCTTTCCGTTTCGGAACGGTGTCTCCCGTTTCGGACGCCTGGGTTGCTACAAGGCACCCGTTCCGAAACGGTGGCTCCTGTTCTGATACGGCCTGCAGAGATTGCAGAAAATTTCATGCTTAAACACACAATTGACCAACCAAACATGCTCCAATTGCAACCAAACTTTACCAGCAACTCATACAACATACATGAGACATATTTGAATCAACCAATTATCATTATATCATCATTTATGAAAAGCCCCAAATCTAAAGGCATGCTTCCTACTCAAGCAAACCACTCATGCACTAAACCTCCAAACCAACACATAATGGCCAATTACATGTACCAACATTAACAATAACATAAATCCAAAATAGGGAGTCCAAAACATCTCCCAAAACAACAACATAGGTCCCCCATTGCCAAAAACCAATAGCTAAAGGTGTTTAAGAAAACCTTCCCATACATGAGCTTATTTTCCACTTGATTGCTTGCCTTCCTTGCTGCCCTTAATGCACCTTAATGCTCTGCATTATTGGTTTAAGAAAAGAGAGAGAGCGTAAGCAAAAGCTTAGTGAGGAATGCTCTTAAAAACCATTCAATAATGCATTTATAAAACATTTTACAAGTCATACTTCAAAATACATTTAGACATGCTCACAAGCAATCTTAACCAAGCATCTCATGCTTCATATCATAACATGTCATATTGGCCACAAGTGATAATTACCATCTTTTAACAAGATCAACATAAGACTCACACATGGACTTTTAAACACCATTGTGATCTTATCCCCATGGACTTTTAAACACCATGGTCCATTGACTTTTAAACACCATGGCAAGGACCACACAAGGACTTTTAAACACCTTTGTGTCCTTAACAAGTTTCATCTTAAGGACTTTTAAACACCTTGACCCCAAGGACTTTTAAACACCTTGGCCCATGGACTTTTAAACACCATGACATGAATCACCCCAAGGACTTTTAAACACCTTGGCCCCAAGGACTTTTAAACACCTTGGAAAGGACCACACAAGGACTTTTAAACACCTTTGTGTCCGTAACAAGAACCATCCAAGGACTTTTAAACACCTTGATGTTCTTAAGTAAACAAGGCTCACTCAAGGACTTTTAACCACCTTGGTGACCTTAACCTTTTCAAAACATCACTTGCCAATATACATCATTTATCATCAATAATCCACTGTTTTAAAGCATTTAATCAAGCCATAAACATCATGTATCTTTAAGCATTAAACCACATTTAAACAATGTTCAAAAGCAAGGAACTCTAACCTTGAGCTTCCTTAACACATGGCTTATAATCTCAGCAAACAAACATGCTAGATATGCTTTAAAAACAGAATTTAAACATGCAACAAACACATTGCACCCAACCATCACATGGTTCCTCATCAAGAGAGTTTTTCCGAAAACTTACTCTTGAGCTTAGCAAAGTTGTTTAGACTTAGACTAAGCTCCCAAACCTCCAAAACATTGGTTTCAAAGCCGAAAACCAAAATCCACTCACCAATTCCGTTTCGCTTCTTGCCGAAACACCAAATCAAGCTTCCGGATCACCACCACTTGGATCCAAAGATGACTCCCCTGTTTTAACACATCAAAACAGTAGATTAATGCATCATCATGCATTAATAGCTTCAATGAAAGCACCTAAACCCGCTGCTCTCATCCACACTCCATTTTCAGCCACCAAACACAACCGAAAATGCATCCAAACAACTCCTCAACAAAGCCCAGCCATAACCCATCAAAACTAAGCATCCTTAAACATCATTCAACATCTAAAAAGGACCTAACAACATCCTTATACCTCCAGCAACAACAGATCCACAAGATCACCCAAAAACAACCAAGAATCACAAGCTAAACTTAGGAAATTCAACCTATCCGAGATTGCATTAGTTAAAACTCAATTTCCAATCAATTTAACATTCATTTATCATCAATTATACACCTCAAATCACTGCTTTAACAGATCCAACGAAAATTCATCAAAAATCATCAAATCTTGCATTTTAAGCCAAGATCCATTACACAACTTTAAAACCACTTATAAATCATCAAATAAGGATTGAAAACTTGGGAATTTTAGTAAAGAACTTGAAGTTCAGAGGAGAAGGACGTTCTTACCTCCAAACTTGAGTTTCTCCTCTTTTAGAACCAAAAAGCTTGAAGAATCAAATGGCAATTGGTGAGGTTTTGTTGATGAGATGATTAGCAATCAAAAGAGGATTGATAAGAGAGATTTAAGTGACAAAATCAGAAGGAAAATCTCTGGAGAAAGATGTTTGGTTTGAGAGAAAATGAGAGAAAAGAAAAATGAGATTTTAGGAAAATTAGTTAGAAAATAACTTCCCTCCCTTTTCCTTTTGTTTAAAATCAGAATTAAAACATTAAATATCTTAGAAAAATCTGGAGAAACTCCCTTTGGATAAATAGCTCCTTAAAGATTCAAAGTTTCAATCCTTTCTAAAACAGTCACGCAGTTTTCAAAAATTACATTTTGGTCACTAGCCAAAATGTCACCCTTCCAAACCTCATTTTGTAAAATTGATTTCACAGTTCACTTATATATATTAAAAGAGGATTTTAGAATATTTTTCCATATTTTTAATGCAACCCGAACTAGGTTTTCCTAATTTCACCTTTTTAGATTCAAACAGCACTTTGACCGAACCGGTCAACGCCCAAAACTTCTAAGCCCAAAACCGGGGCGTTACAACTCTCCCCCCCTTAAGAAATTTCGTCCTCGAAATTTACCTGAAGGAAAGAGATAAGGAAACTGCTTCAGCATGTCATCCTTTCGCTCCTACGTGGCTTCCTCAACACCGCGATGCTTCCACAGCACCTTCACCAACTCAATGGTCTTGCCACGAAGAACCTTGCTATCCGAATCCAGAATCCTCACCGGTTCTTCATCATAGGTCAAATCCGGATTCAATTCCACCTCTTCCACAGGCATCACATGCGCAGGATCAGATCTATACTTCCGGAGCGTAGAAACATGGAACACATCATGAATCTTCTCCAACTCTTGAGGTAAGCTCAACCTGTACGCAACAGGACCCACACGCTCAACCACCTCGTATGGTCCAATGTACCTAGGGCTCAACTTACCCTTCCGGCCAAACCTCATCACCTTCTTCCAAGGCGAAACCTTCAGAAACACACGGTCACCCACCGCATACTCAATTTCCTTACGCTTCAAATCCGCGTAAGACTTCTGCCGATCAGAAGCTGCCTTCAAACGTTCACAAATGAGCTTCACCTTCTCGGTGGTTCCCTTCAACAAAGCCGGCATCGAAACCAACTTCTGACCCGTTTCAGCCCAACAAAGAGGAGTCCTACACTTCCTTCCGTACAAAGCCTCATAAGGTGCCATTTGAATACTTGCCTGATAACTATTGTTATAAGCAAACTCAACCAAAGGCAAATGCTTCTCCCAAGAGCCCTGAAACTCAATCACACAGCACCTCAACATATCCTCCAAAATCTGGATAACACGCTCAGACTGACCATCCGACTGAGGATGATAGGATGTACTGAAATTCAACCTCGTACCCAGAGCTTGATGCAAACACTGCCAGAACCGCGATGTGAACCTCGGATCCCTATCCGACACAATCGACTTAGGCACACCATGCAGCCGCACAATCTCAGCAATGTACAGCTCCGCAAGCTTATCCAAAGAAAACGTAGTATGCACAGGCAAGAAATGCGCACACTTCGTCAGGCGATCCACAATCACCCACACCGAATTCTTCTTCAACGGTGACAAAGGTAAACCAGATACAAAATCCATGGTAACCCTTTCCCACTTCCACTCAGGGATTCTCAACGTTTGCAACAACCCTGAAGGAAACTGATGCTCAGCCTTAACTCGCTGACACACCATACACTTGCTGAAAAACTCCGCAACATCTTTCTTTAAACCCACCCAATAGTACTCATCACGAAGATCTCGATACATCTTAGTACTACCAGGGTGCATAGCAAAAGGACTACTATGACCTTCAGTCAGAATAGCACGCCTCAACTCAGCATCATTGGGCACTACTATCCGACTCCCAAAACACAACACTCCATCATCATTAAAGCAGAAATCTGAAGGTCTACCCTCCGCGATATCCTGTACATGAGACACCAAGGAATCATCCAGCAACTGCTTTTCCTTGATCAACTGAACCAAAGATGGTTTCACTTGCAACTCAGCCACAAGACCACCATCGCGCGAAATACTCAAACTGGCAAACATAGCCCTCAGCTCAACAGCTACCTTCCTACTCAAGGCATCCGCTACAACATTAGCCTTCCCAGGGTGATACTCAATCGTCAAATCATAATCCTTGAGCAACTCCACCCAACGTCGCTGCCTGAGATTCAACTCCTTCTAAGACATCAGATACTTCAAATTCTTGTGATCCGTGTACACAATACACTTCTCACCATACAGGTAATGTCTCCAGATCTTCAGAGCAAAAACCACTGCAGCCAACTCAATGTCATGCGTAGGATAATTGCGCTCATGCACCTTCAACTGCCGCGATGCATAAGCTACCACCTTACCCTCTTGCATCAACACACATCCCAAACCAACATAGGACGCATCGCTATACACCACAAACTCTTTCCCTGATTCAGGTTGAACCAAGATAGGAGCTTGCGTCAAAGCCGCCTTAAGCTTCTCAAAAGCCTGTTGTCTCGCCTCTGTCCACTCATACTTAACATCCTTCTGCAACAACTTTGTCAAAGGTGCAGGAATCTTAGAAAACCCATCCACAAACCTTCGGTAGTATCCCGCCAAACCAAGGAAACTACGAACCTCGTGAACAGACTTAGGAACCTTCCAATTCATCACCGCCTCAATCTTCTGAGGATCAACACGAATCCCCTTGGCAGAAACCACATGCCCAAGAAACACCACCTCCTTAAGCCAGAACTCACACTTGCTCAGCTTAGCGTAAAGCTGATTCTCCAACAAAGCTTGCAAAACAACCCTCAAATGCTCTTCATGCTCCTCCTCAGTATGCGAGTACACGAGGATATCATCAATGAACACCACAACAAACTTGTCCAGGTATTCATGAAACACACGATTCATCATGTCCATGAAAGCAGCAGGAGCATTTGTCAAACCAAACGACATCACAAGGAACTCATAATGCCCATACCTTATCCTGAAAGCTGTCTTAGGCACATCCACATCCTTCACCTTCAACTGGTAATACCCTGACCTCAAGTCAATCTTAGAGAACACAGCAGCTCCCCGAAATTGATCAAAGAGATCATCAATTCTCGGCAAAGGATACCGATTCTTGATAGTCAACTTGTTCAGCTGACGATAATCAATGCACATTCTCATAGTGCCATCCTTCTTCTTCACGAACAAGACCGGTGCACCCCAAGGCGACACACTCGGCCGAATGAAACCACGGTCAAGCAACTCTTGCAACTGCGTCTTCAGCTCTTTCAGCTCCTTAGGTGCCATTCTATAGGGAGTAATGGACACATGAGTCGTATTCTCATACAGCTCAATTCCAAACTCCACCTCGCGATTAGGAGGTAAACCAGGCAACTCCTCAAGAAACACACCAGGAAACTCCTTCACAACCCTGATATCTTGCACACGCAACTCCTTAGAGCTAGGATTCATCACAAAAGCTAGGTAAGCCTCACAGCCTTGCCTCAGCATCCGGCCTGCCTCCAACGTAGACACCACATTGGCAAGAAACTTCACACTCTCACCAACCACAACAACTTCATAATCATCCGCAAGCTTCAGCGAAACTCGCTTATTTTCACAATCCACCACAGCATGATGCTCAGCAAGCCAATCCATACCAAGGATTACATCAAAACCATAGAAAGGTAACTCCATAAGGTCAACATGAAAAACATGATCTTGAACAACCAAAGTACACCTTCTATACAGCTTTCGAGTCACAACAGTCTCACCAAAAGAACTAGTGACACGCATACCAACATCCAAAGACTCAACAGGCAAACAAAGCAATTCAGCATGCTCACGCAATATGTAAGAGTGCATAGATCCAGAATCAATCAAGGAAAGTAAAGACAAGGATTGCAGAGTAAAAGTACCTGCGATCACATCCGCATCATTCCTCCCCTCACGCTGAGCAAACACTCTAGCCTGTCTGCCACCCTCTGGCTGTACAACTACAACATGAGCTACACCTAGGCCACCTTCCTCTCTCCGCTGAAAATTACCACGGCCGCGCCCATGACCTCTCTGTGCTGCTGCAACAACAGGAGCACGAACTTGGCCACTAGCCAACATAGGACAATCACGATTCAAATGATCCGTAGATCCACAGTTCCAGCAACCATTACCAGCTGCCGCAACAGGAGCTTGTACCTCCCTCATAGCACGAGGACAATCATGTTTCATGTGGCCATACGAACCACATATCCAACAAGCACTCGGATCAACTCTAGCGTTGCCTCCCCGAGCAGGTGCTCCACCACCTCGCTTAGCCGAGGACTGATACTTCTGATCACGTCCCCTCTTGTTCCGTCCACCACCGGAACTATATTCAGCTGCCCGCTTACCAGCACTTGCTCCAGCACTTCTAACAGATAAACCCAAGTTCATCTCAATATCCTTGGCTCGGCCCACCAACACATCAAAATCATCATACTCGGTGGCCAGCACATACATCTTCACCTCCGTCACTAAACCATAACGGAACCTTTCGCACCTTGCCCGCTCATCAGGTACCAGCTCAGGTGCATACTGACTGAGTCGCAAAAACTGCACTTCATACTCAGCCACAGTCATGCTCCCTTGGGTAAGAGACATGAACTCACGCTTCTTTTCATCCAGGTACCTCACACCAAGATACCTTCTCTTGAACACATTCTGAAAGAATATCCAAGTCACATCAGCTTCTGCCATCCCAGCAATAGTGGTTGTCCACCACGTATATGCATCCTTCTGCAGCAAGGACACAACACAGCCAAGCTTCTGCACATCAGTGCAACTCATCTGTCCCAAGATTCTCTTGGTACTCTCTAACCAAGCCTCAGAACCTTCAGCAGACA
This sequence comes from Hibiscus trionum, assembly GCA_030270665.1. Classification (NCBI taxonomy): domain Eukaryota; kingdom Viridiplantae; phylum Streptophyta; class Magnoliopsida; order Malvales; family Malvaceae; genus Hibiscus; species Hibiscus trionum. The sequence goes on along the minus strand of BSYR01000021.1, from coordinate 19,856,348 downwards.
TACCCCTGAACTTAGTCCCTCCCAGACTGCGCAAACGCTCCAAAGGTAGTCTAACTCCAGCATCTTCCTGATGCCCAGCTCCACGAGCTCCAGCTACCGCTGCTTGAAAAGCACCAGCTATAGCTTGAATTAACACCGTCATGTCAGGAACAGCTTGCCCCTGACCAGCCTCAGGTCCAGCAGCCTCAGCACCAGCTGCAGCTCCAGCTTCTTCAGCCCCAGCACCACCACCACCAGGTGGAGGAGGTAAAACCGCACTCTCAAAATTCTCTTCGTTTTCATTCTCATTCTGAGCCGTAGCTCGCACATTACTCCTCAACTCTCTACGAGGTGCCATACTCTAACTATGCAATAACAATGCAAATAAACAAAGTCAGGCCCAGCAAGGTAAGCAATCCAAGTACTCAAGCTCATTTCCAATTAAAATCAACATCATTTCATTAGCTTTGATTTGGCAATGGGTACCCACAACATGCTTCATCACAGCATACATCTCAATTGCAACATACATGCAATTTACTCAACATGCTTTCACCCAACAAGCATACAAGGCATACATACTTCAAACATTCACATACACATTCCCAATTACTCGAGAACTCAGCTCTGATACCACCAAATGTAACCCCCTTAACCCGGCCTAGACGGTTGACCCGAATTAAGAAGATTACACGGGGAAAACCAAAGTCAACCTGAAAGTCAACCTTGATTAACGACCCCTTTTTTTTCTTTTTAAACTTGTCTAGATGCACATTAACCCTAGTTGTGATCATACAAACAACATACTCGAAGAACATAAACATCAGAGATCAAACAGGGACCCAATTGAACAAATCATAACTTTAGGGACCAATTTGTAATTTCTGATAATTAAAAGGACTTAACCCAAATTAAAGTTACCAACTTGTAATTAATCATGTTCCATGCATCTCTGTCAAATTTCAGCTCAAACGGACATTCCAAACTCATACAATTGCACAAACAAGTTTCGGGACCAAAATGCAAACATTTTGAAACATATAACTGCCAATGTCAGCCCCCAACGGTCAGGTGTTCCGAAACAGGGAGAGCCTGTTTCGAAACGCGGGGCCGTTCCGCAACGTGTACCGAAATGAGGGTTGGCAGAGGCCTTTCCGTTTCAGAACGGTGTCTCCCGTTTCGGACGCCTGGGTTGCTACAAGGCACCCGTTCCGAAACGGTGGCTCCTGTTCCGATACGGCCTGCAGAGATTGCAGAAAATTTCATGCTTAAACACACAATTGACCAACCAAACATGCTCCAATTGCAACCAAACTTTACCAGCAACTCATACAACATACAGGAGACATATTTGCATCAACCAATTATCATTATATCATCATATATGAAAAGCCCCAAATCTAAAGGCATGCTTCCTACTCAAGCAAACCACTCATGCACTAAACCTCCAAACCAACACATAATGGCCAATTACATGTACCAACATTAACAACAACATAAATCCAAAATAGGGAGTCCAAAACATCTCCCAAAACAACAACATAGGTCCCCCATTGCCAAAAACCAATAGCTAAAGGTGTTTAAGAAAACCTTCCCATACATGAGCTTATTTTCCACTTGATTGCTTGCCTTCCTTGCTGCCCTTAATGCACCTTAATGCTCTGCATTATTGGTTTAAGAAAAGAGAGAGAGCGTAAGCAAAAGCTTAGTGAGGAATGCTCTTAAAAACCATTCAATAATGCATTTATAAAACACTTTACAAGTCATACTTCAAAATACATTTAGACATGCTCACAAGCAATCTTAACCAAGCATCTCATGCTTCATATCATAACATGTCATATTGGCCACAAGTGATAATTACCATCTTTTAACAAGATCAACATAAGACTCACACATGGACTTTTAAACACCATTGTGATCTTATCCCCATGGACTTTTAAACACCATGGCCCATGGACTTTTAAACACCATGGCAAGGACCACACAAGGACTTTTAAACACCTTTGTGTCCTTAACAAGTTTCATCTCAAGGACTTTTAAACACCTTGAGCCCAAGGACTTTTAAACACCTTGGCCCATGGACTTTTAAACACCATGACATGAATCACCCCAAGGACTTTTAAACACCTTGGCCCCAAGGACTTTTAAACACCTTGGAAAGGACCACACAAGGACTTTTAAACACCTTTGTGTCCGTAACAAGAACCATCCAAGGACTTTTAAACACCTTGATGTTCTTAAGTAAACAAGGCTCACTCAAGGACTTTTAACCACCTTGGTGACCTTAACCTTTTCAAAACATCACTTGCCAATATACATCATTTATCATCAATAATCCACTGTTTTAAAGCATTTAATCAAGTCATAAACATCATGCATCTTTAAGCATTAAACCACATTTAAACAATGTTCAAAAGCAAGGAACTCTAACCTTGAGCTTCCTTAACACATGGCTTATAATCTCAGCAAACAAACATGCTAGATATGCTTTAAAAACAGAATTTAAACATGCAACAAACACATTGCACCCAACCATCACATGGTTCCTCATCAAGAGAGTTTTTCCGAAAACTTACTCTTGAGCTTAGCAAAGTTGTTTAGACTTAGACTAAGCTCCCAAACCTCCAAAACATTGGTTTCAAAGCCGAAAACCAAAATCCACTCACCGATTCCGTTTCGCTTCTTGCCGAAACACCAAATCAAGCTTCCGGATCACCACCACTTGGATCCAAAGATGACTCCCCTGTTTTAACACATCAAAACAGTAGATTAATGCATCATCATGCATTAATAGCTTCAATGAAAGCACCTAAACCCGCTGCTCTCATCCACACTCCATTTTCAGCCACCAAACACAACCGAAAATGCATCCAAACAACTCCTCAACAAAGCCCAGCCATAACCCATCAAAACTAAGCATCCTTAAACATCATTCAACATCTAAAAAGGACCTAACAACATCCTTATACCTCCAGCAACAATAGATCCACAAGATCACCCAAAAACAACCAAGAATCACAAGCTAAACTTAGGAAATTCAACCTATCCGAGATTGCATTAGTTAAAACTCAATTTCCAATCAATTTAACATTCATTTATCATCAATTATACACCTCAAATCACTGCTTTAACAGATCCAACGAAAATTCATCAAAAATCATCAAATCTTGCATTTTAAGCCAAGATCCATTACACAACTTTAAAACCACTTATAAATCATCAAATAAGGATTGAAAACTTGGGAATTTCAGTAAAGAACTTGAAGTTCAGAGGAGAAGGACGTTCTTACCTCCAAACTTGAGTTTCTCCTCTTTTAGAACCAAAAAGCTTGAAGAATCAAATGGCAATTGGTGAGGTTTTGTTGATGAGATGATTAGCAATCAAAAGAGGATTGATAAGAGAGATTTAAGTGACAAAGTCAGAAGGAAAATCTCTGGAGAAAGATGTTTGGTTTGAGAGAAAATGAGAGAAAAGAAAAATGAGATTTTAGGAAAATTAGTTAGAAAATAACTTCCCTCCCTTTTCCTTTTGTTTAAAATCAGAATTAAAATATTAAATATCTTAGAAAAATCTGGAGAAACTCCCTTTGGGTAAATAGCTCCTTAAAGATTCAAAGTTTCAATCCTTTCTAAAACAGTCACGCAGTTTTCAAAAATTACATTTTGGTCACTAGCCAAAATGTCACCCTTCCAAACCTCATTTTGTAAAATTGATTTCACAGTTCACTTATATATATATTAAAAGATGATTTTAGAACATTTTTCCATATTTTTAATGCAACCCGAACTAGGTTTTCCTAATTTCACCTTTTTAGATTCGAACAGCACTTTGACCGAACCGGTCAACGTTCAAAACTTCTAAGCCCAAAACCGGGGCGTTACAGACCATCTGCCACACGCCGCCTAGTCCTACCCGCCTCCTTAGAATCCTCCTCTGACGCAGCAACAACAGAGGGGAACTCCCCTAGTCTATAACACCCTTTTTTTCTTTTTCTTTTTCTTTATTTTTATGCTTTATTTTGTTTTTCTGTTTTTATATTTTATTTTTTATTTTCATTTTTTATAAGGCATTGAGGACAATGCCAACCTTGAGTTTGGGGGGGGGGGGAAATAGTCCTCTTTGTTTTAGGTTCATTTAGTAGCATATATGAGTATATGTAAATTTCGCCCTAGCACTCAATGAAGTAGAAATTTTGAGCTTAAAACTTGTGCCTATGATAATTAGCCGATTTCTTATTTTCGCACCATACTTAAAATTTAACCTAACTATGGGAAGAAGCATGAAAAATACTTAGAATTTTTTTCTTTTTGCCAATAATTCTTACACTGTCTGTTAAATGCTGAGTTTTTCTTGAGTTCTAAGTTTAACACTGTCTGCTTCATTTAATGAAAATTTTCTTAATTGAATACAGGTTTTCCGCCGCGGCATCACATGGCAGCAGCACAAAGATGGTTGAAACCATAGAGGTGCCCGAAACAGGCTCTATGAAGGATCATGACCAAGGACACTCTGCTGCTATCAAAGTACAAGTATCGAAACCAAGTAACGGACAAATTAGCAAGATTCAATGAAAGCCTTCATGGGATGACTCTATTCAAAGGGTTCGGAGTTTCATAGAGTGCACCTATCTTAGCTTCAGACCCAAAGAATAGTTGTGATAAGCTTAAGTTCTTAAAGCCATGATCAGAAAAAGAGGAAAGAAGTGCCTACCTGTGCTGCCAAGGCAGCAACTCGTATCTTTTTTAGTAATTTAATTATTTTTAGCATTCTTTGTTAACTTAGTCATCTCAGCATGTTTAGCATGGACACAGACCTGCACACACTGCACTGGCACTAAGAAAATTAAAAATCTAAGTTATTTCGTGGCATTCCCTATCACTAACATTAAATAGGTGCCACAGCCTTGAGGTAAGAAATCAAGTTAAAAGCTAAGTTTCTATTAATTTTGCGCAAGGGGAAGGTTTACTAGTTAGGTTGCATTGCTTGAGGACAAGCAATAGTTCGAGTTTGGGGGTGTGTAGAGTGTCCATGAGTTCTATACTTTGTACACATTCCTGCCCTTATTATTGCTATTATTAAGCTTATTTAGGCATATTTAGGTGCATTGCATGCATAATAACAATATTTTCTCTTTTACCATGCTTTTATTGAATATTTTATGTTTGGTTAAGAAAATATATTGTTTAGTTTTTATTTTTAGTTGTTGTAGTTGTGTAGAGGAGGAGAGGACATGAGAGGATAGGAGAAGACAAGAGAGGATAGGAAAGCTGGGAACAAGAGGAGCTATGCTGAAGCAGCTCCATATGCCGCCAAGGACGCCGCCATAGCAGCAATGCTGCCAAGTGCTACCCAGGAAGGAGTTACACCGACTTAGTCAAGATGGGTCGCGATTGAAAGAGGGCAATTCCCTGAGCCCAATTAGCCCGATCTTGCAATCATCTGAAGCCTGTAGCGGTCTGTAGAGTTGATCCAAGATTGATAAGTATGAGTACTTATCCTTACTTGCGGGAGAAGGAAACGTCCAAAGAGTCCACATTCAAGTCAAAAAGGAGTCAGCATTTAATGTAAAGCTACTTTAAGGACTTCTACTTCAAGGAGGACTCAAACTTAGGCCATGAGCCCTATATATACCCAATGTATGTAAAGGTATAGGGGCATGCATATGCTTATTCTTAGACACACAGATAAATGGATGTGTAGCGGAGAGGTAGCTAGATAGATTGGAGGTGTTGGAGGTCGCGACCCAACACTCATAGGGTTTAGATTTTTGTATGTAAATTAGTTGTGAGAAACAATTGTAATAGTTTAAGTTCATTTTCAATAAAATATTCCAAGTTTGCTTAATTCATGTTCTTCACTTCTTCATTTAGTTCCAAAAGTCCAGTTGAAGAAATCCATTTGTCGAGCACGAGAGTGTAAGGCTCACGAAAGGATTAAGCACGGTCTCATCATGTCAAGGTGTTGACTAATTCGGTTTAGACATAAGTTAGAATTTCAGTGGGTAAAGGGAGACACCAAACGTCGACTGCCTGTGTTAGGTTTACGCTGAGATTTCTAGATGTTGCCTACATCACGTGGTGACAAAATCCTTGCCTAGACATAGGAAGGATCACTTAAGAATTGCTCTGCCAAACTTGGGGTATCTTCCAGACTTGCCGCCAGGACTTATTTCCATTCCACCTGCCGAGACAGCGAAAGTTGCAGGAGCAAGACCCACTGCGACCGCGTGACAGGGTGGTAGCTGTTGTCCGCCATTACCCGCTGAGGTAGCAGATCATGGCAGCACAACACATTTAGGCCTTACAATACAATCTATACACTACCTAGCTGAAATTACCTTACCCATTCTATCGACCTTATCACTCCCTATCGCCCCTATCTTTATTTTACTTGTGTTTTTATATTTCCACATTTAGAGATTTAATTGTGTATTTACTAAATCCTTGTGCAGGAAACCACTCACAGAAGATGCTCCAATCCATGTGGGAGACGATATCTTTTATATTACAACTTGACAAGAGTGTGCACTTGCGCTCATAAATAGAGAACACCCAAACACTTTACAACCCCCAAACTCGAACTATTGCTTGTCCTCAAGCAATGCAATCTAATTAGTAAACATTTCCCTTGCACAAAATATAACACAAACTTAGCATTTAACTTCATTTCTTACCTCAAGGTTGTGGCACCTATTTTATGTTAGTGATAGTGAATGGCATGAAATAACTTAGAATTTAATTTTTTTAGTACCAGTGCAGTGTGTGCATGTCTATGTCCATGGTAAACACACTGAGTATATTAAGTAAACAAAGAATGCTAAAAATAATTAAATTACAAAAAAAATTGAGTTGCTGCCATGGCAGCACAATTAAGCATTTTTTCCTCTCTTTTTTCTGATCATGGCTTTAAAGGGCTTTAGCTCATCACAACTATTCTCTGGGTCTTAAGCTATGATAGGTGCACACTATGACACTTCGAACCCTTTGAATAGATTCATCCCGTGAAGGCTTTCATTCACTCTTGCTAATTTGCCCGTCACTTATTTTAATTTTAGATACTTGGAATTTGATAGCAGCGGAGTGTCCTTGCTCATGATCCTTCCTAGAGCCTGTTTTGGGCACCTCTAGGGTATTAAGTATCCTTCCTAGAGCCTGTTTCAGGCACCTCTAGGGTATTAAACATCTTTGTGCTACCGCCCTGTGCTGCCGCGGCGACAAATATGCATCCAATTAAGATATTTTCATTAAATAAAGTAGGCAGTGTTAAACTTAGAACTCAAGCAAAACTCAGCACTTAACAGACAATGTAAGAATAATTGGCAACTAAAAAAATTTCTAAGTATTTTTCATGCTTCTACCCATGGTTAAGTTAAATTTTAAGTATGGTGCGAAAATGAGTAATCGGCTAACTATCATAGGCAAAAGTTTTTAAACTAAGACTTTCTATTTCATTATGTGCTAGGGCAGAATTTACATATGCTACTATATGCGGCTAAATGCAACTAAAGAAAACAAAGAGGACTAACCCCCCAAACTCAAGGTTGGCATTGTCATCAATGCCTTACACAAAATATAAAATAAAAACGAACAAAAAACATAAAAAGAAAACAAAAAAAAATTAAAAGAAAACATAAAAATAAAGAAAAATAAAGAAAAAGTGTTATAAAGTAGGGGAGTTCCCCTCTGTTTCTGCTGCTGCATCGGAGGAGGATTCTGAGGAGGCGGGGAGGACGAGGCGGCGTGTGGCGGGAGATTTGGCGGCTAGGATCTTCTTCTGGCCACGGGGTGGTTGGATGCTGATGTGAGTGGGTCTTTTAGGTGGTGCTTCTGGCTCAGTTTCAGGCCCTTCACCTTGAGACTCGGTCGCACCGGCGGGTTGCATTCTTTTCCTTGCTGCTTCGGCTGGTTCGTCATCGGAGGAATCAAATATCTCCATGTCCAATGATTTTGAGGCCTCGGCTGTCTCTTTGGCAGCTGCCTCCTTTGTTGCTGGGGAGGCAGCGGTAGTGTCCTCCTCTTTTTCAGAGTTAGGTGAGGATGTGAGGTTGTATGGTTGGATGAGAATGGGCGAGGTCCTTCGTCTGGGCCGAATATGCGGCCATTCGCTGTCTGCGGTGGCTGGAGTGGCAGCTAGTCTAGGTGTGATCTGTGTTGGTTTAGAAGCTTCTAACTCCGACGGGAAGGCTGTCAATCTTGGGCCGGCGTTGTGATATTTTTCTAGCAAGTAGGCCACAAAAGCTTCTTGCACCTCCACTATGTATCTCTTAAAGATTACTTGCTTGTGCTCAATTCTCTAGCAGCTCTCTACGAGGCTCTTAAGTAGAGGAATCAGGGCGCAAGAAAGGGCAGCATCAGTACTGCCTTTCGCGGCCGGGGTTGCGGCAGGTTTTGACGGCGGCTGGGCGATTGTTGGCGTTTCAGGCTCTGGATCTTGCATCATATGGAGGCGTGCCTTCCTTGTCCACCCTTCCTTGGCGGCTCTGATAGTATCTTTGGGGTGCGGCGGCATACAGAAATTGGTACAGAGGTTGGAGATGAGAGAGGGGAAGACGAGGGTCCCTTGGAGTTGGGTTTGGCTGCGTGGGCATAGATTTCTTCAAGAATAACTTCCCCAACGTTGATTGGCTGCTCCTTCATTATGCTATGGACTAGGGCCAGTCGTCGCCTGTTGATTATAGAACCATGCGAAGTGGGCATTAGGCAGCATTGGACGAAGTTACTCCAAAGAATGGCATCTAGCAGCATGTCGCGGCGGTTGACTGAGCTGTTATTTTTTCCGGTGAGCCACTTGGCGTTCGGCTGGTAGATTTCTCTTCTAATCTTTTCGTAATATGTTGCCGTTAAATCCAAACTCCATTGTTTGTGCAGATTCCCTTTGATTTCTATGCCGTATAAGCTATTTATTGTTGCCACTATAAGCTTGAAACCCTTGCCGCGAACATAGACAGAGGGGTTTCTCGGTGTAGGTTTCTGGGCATAAAATTCTCTCACTAAGTTGGTGTTTATCTCCTCTAGCTGTCGTTCAAAGATATGCCATCCCAATGTGTGGCCCTTTTCAAATACGTTTGGCTCAAGGCCAAGATTCCCGTCTTGCCTTGTGTACTGGAAGCCTATCTTTTCCCAAATTTTTCGCTCCGCGAAATACTACCGATAGGTTGCCGCTGCGTCAGCATTCAAGAACCTCTGGAAGGTTGGCTTGGAGGATGAGGCTGTGTGTTTTGATGTTTCCATAATTGTGAGAACGACTGTGCTTCTTAAAGAAAAGAAAGAAATTGCAAGAAAATAACGCAGATGAGATCTTGAAAACAAAGAAGACAAGAAGAATTGAGAGAAAAAAAGAGAGCAAAGTGAAGAATGAGGAGAGAATAGTTGGCCTTATAAAGCTACTAGTCTCCGCTGCCTTGGTGGACACGCTGCCGATGGGCGACAATGATTGCGGCGCATTTTACGGGATTCTAACCGTTACGCAGATAGTCGTTGCCGCCAGCTGTTGCAAATGTAGCTGTTGTGGCTAGCTGTTATGCTAATCTGCCCATTTGGGCCGCCTTGGTCGTTGGGTTGGGACTCTCCTTTATTCTTTTTTTCTTCTTGGTCTTACCTTCATTCCTAACCTAAAATAAATTAAATGCAAAAATTAAATAGAAATAACTAAAAATTAAATAAATTTCAAAAAAATAAAAGATGTAGAAATTAAATAAAAATTAAATCTAATCCTAATGCATAAAAATAAAATTAGGTTATGTTGGGTTGGGTTGCTCTTCTCCCAAACATAACCACTTCCTGAGGGTTTTATGTTTGGCTCTTCGTCCAAGTATGTCCTTCTTCTCCTCAGGTGGGCGTTGGCTGCCATCTTTGCCGCCCTGGAGGCTAAGTGCTGGTCCTGTGTTCGCCCTGGTCGTACCAAAGACAAACAAGAGTCGTAATTTTTTTTGAAAAATAAAATAAACAGAAATTTAAATGCAAAAACTAAAAGTAGAAGTGCGGGAATTCAAACGCAGTTGTTGTTGCCAATCTCCGGCAACGGCGCCAAAAACTTGTAGAGCGTTTAGGTTTTCTCTTTTTATGAGCGCAAGTGCACACTCCCGTCAAGTTATAGTATAAAAGATATCATCTCCCACAGGGATTGGAACAACTTCTATGAGTGTTTTCATGCACAAGGAAAAATTATATTGCACAATTAAAATTTCTAAATATTGAAAAGCATAAAAATAAAACACAAGTAATTTAAGATAGAAAGAGAGATACGGGTGATAGATTGGGTCAGGTAGTTGTAGCTCAGTAGTGTGTAGACTACGTTGTAAAGCTTAACTGTGTTTTGTTCAGCCACGATCTACTACCTCGACGGGTAATGGCGGATTGAGGCGGCGACAACTTTTGAATGCCACGGCGGAACTCTGCGCTTGCAACTTTCACTGTCTCGGTAGGTGAGATGGAGAGAAGTCCCGCCGGCAAGTCTGGCAGATACTCTAAGTTCGTCGAAACAATTCTGAAGTGATCCTACCTATGTCTAGGCTAGGATTCTGTCACTGCGTGATGTAGGCAATACCTAGCGATCTCAGCGTAATCCTAACACATGCAGTCAACCTTTGGTTGCTCCTTTTAGCCGTTGAAATTCTAACTTATGTCTAAGCCGAATTAGTCAACACATCGACATGATGAGATCGTGCTTAATTCTTTCGTGAATTTGACACTCTTGTGCCCGACAAATGGATTTCTTCAACTGGACTTTTGGAACTAATTGAAGAAGTGAAGCTCATGAATTAAGCAAACTTGAGAGTATTTTATTGCAAAACAACTTAAACTATTACAACCGTTTCTCACAACTACTTTACATACAAAAACTGAAACCCTAAGAGAATTAGAACGCGATCTCCTTATGTATGTGTATGCATGCCCATATACCCTCACAAGCATGGGTATATATAGGGCTTGGCCTAAGTTTGAGTCCTCCTTGGAGTAGAAGTCCTTAAAGTAACTTTACATTAAATGTTGACTCCTTTTTGACTTGAATGTGGACTCTTTGGACGTTGCCTTCACCAGCAAGTAAAGACAAGTCACTTTACTTATCCCTCTTCAATCAGCTCTTCAGGCCGCTACATGCTTAAGAAAATTGCAAGACTAGGCTCATTGGACACAGGAAATTGTCCTCTTTAAATCGCAACCCATCTTGACTAAGTCGGTTTAACTCCTGCCTGGGCGGCAGTCAGCGGCAACATCCTTGGCGGCAACTAGAACTGTTTCAGTACAACTCCTTTTACTCCCTGCTTTCTTGTCCTCTCCTCCTCTACCTAGCTACAACACCTGAAAAATGAAAACTAAACTAAAACAATATCTTTTCTTAACCAAACATAGAATATTCAATAAAAGCATGGTAAAAGAGAAAATATTGTTATTATGCATGCAATGCACCTAAATATGCCTAAATGAGCTTAAGAACAAAAATCATAAGGGCATGAATGTGTACAAAATATAGAACTTATGGACACACTAAAGGTCTATAAAAGTGAACAATTACTAAACGAAAGTGACCATCTCGGTAGTTTACCCTTTGAAAAATTATACGAATAAATTATTAATGGTTCAAAGTACTACTCTATTTGAATGGATTATATGTTAAATTACGTGAATCATCACTAAAGTTTTCTCTCAAACCTATTTTGGTTAACGAAGTTTCAAAACGTTCAATTTACTCACTAAACTTTGGACATTGAATGATTTATTGTCACTCCTCCGTTAACTTTTTGACGACGTCCATTTAGCGGAGAAAGAAGGAACTCCTCCAAGATTCGAATGGTAGAAAACTTCATCGGGACGAGAGAAGCAACATATTAAGAAACAGGCTCCATCTGATGGTAGAGGAGGGAGATCGACGAGAGAGAAACAAAAAGGGTTTTGGCCGATTCATGAACTTTTGAGCACTTTCCGGTAAAATGGAGGTCGAGCTTAGACTTAGGGGCCCGAGACGGAGTGACTGGTGAAATTTTCGACCGATCAACCGTCATTTACGGTCGTTTGGGATTTAAGAGAGATAAAAACGTTCAATGTCTAAACATCGTTGAGTAAATTGAACGTTTTGGAACTTTAGTGAGCAAAATAAGTTTAAGAGTAAAATTACGTGATGATTTACGTAATTTAACCTACATTAAATTTATATAACCTTTTTCATTATTTCGAAATTTAGATAATATATGTAATTAATGCATCAAAATTTAGATGAATAGACTTTATTTATATAATCGTTGTTGTTATATCAAGATTGAATCCATTGGTTGTGATTTGTTTTATTTTGATATTATAATCATTTGTAAAGTAACGTTTATTTATATAAATTAATAATTTTTTGAGTGTGAATGGATTATAGTTTTAACATTCATTTGCCTGTTTATATAGAAGAAGGGCTTGATGAATGGATTATAGTTTACTCTCAAACTTATTTTGGTTAACGAAGTTTCAAAATGTTCAATTTACTCACTGAACGGCACGGTTTGTTTGGTTTGATTTATGGGAGGGTATTTGAATACAAAATCAGACTCGTCCATGTTTCCAAATGCAATACAAGCTGCACTTGAGTTGATTTATGAAAACAATGAATGCTCAAAATGGACATGGAACATTTGGGTCAAATTCTGGTTCTGATCCCTACCATAGTATGCGGAAATTAGAGATTTAATCCAAGTACTTTAATTTGGTTTCTCTACGTTTATAACGCCCGTTAAATAGTTAAGACTAATAACGGTTACGTGTAAAATGCTGGTGCCAAGTTTTTAAAGAAAGCAACCATTCTAAGATTATTTAGTGTGACTTTAGACATGAAACAGTATATTACTGGAAAAGCTGTTACGGCATGCATATATGATACCATTGCTGTTTTGGATGTATGAAAACAGTATATTAATTTGTTAAACCTATTTCCTAGTGTTGATTGGAGTATACTGGAAAAGCAGTTGATTGGAGTCCATACAGTTTTTGTTAAACCTATTTCCTAGTGATTTGACCCAAGTTTTGGGGTATATAATCATCACAGTCGGTGTGCCTGATCAAATGTGTTAAATGATGAAGACAAATTAATAGGAATGAGAAGAGTTTGCAGGGCACGGAGATAGGCAAGATAATAGAGTATATAAGTGGAAGCATTCATCATCCTTTTTCTCATCCAACAATCCCAGCAAAGTCTTATTATTCTCAGAATGGGTTCCAAAAACCAGCTGCAACAGCAATTCACATATTTGGCCTTGATAGTATTAGTGGGTGCGAATTTAGTATGTGAAGGTGGAGCCACCTCCCGCACAAGTCTTGAAGATGCATCAATGTACGAGAGGCATCGACAATGGATGTCCCAATTTGGACGAATTTACAGTGACAACAATGAGAGGCACAAGCGTTTCAACATTTTCAAACAAAACGTGGCACTCATTGACTCTTTCAACAACGCCAATAACAAGCCTTACAACCTTGCTGTCAATCAGTTCGCAGATCTAACAAATGAAGAGTTCACTGCTTCTCGAAATGGGTTCAAGGGCCATATGTGTTCCAACAAGGCTACAACTTTCATATACGAAAACGTCACCGCATTGCCTTCTACTGTGGATTGGACAAAGAAAGGGGCTGTTACACCTATCAAGGACCAAGGCCAATGCGGTCTGCTCTAATCTCTTGAAATATCATTCATTGTTTGTAAATATTTTTCTAATTCCAACGCTGAAACTATCACAGGATGCTGTTGGGCGTTTTCAGCTGTGGCAGCCATGGAAGGGGTTACCAAGCTAACAACAGGTACGTTGATTTCCTTGTCTGAGCAAGAACTGGTCGACTGCGACACCAAAGGTGAGGATCAAGGCTGCCAAGGTGGTTTAATGGACGATGCCTTCCAATTCATCCAGAAGAACAAAGGCCTAACAACCGAATCCAACTACCCCTACACGGGAGTTGATGGCATATGCAATGCCAACCAGGAAGCCAACCATGCAGCTACCATAAATGGCTTCCAAGATGTGCCCGCCAATAGTGAAGATGCACTGCAGAAGGCTGTTGCCAACCAACCTGTTTCGGTTGCCATCGATGCCAGCGGGTTCGAGTTCCAGTTCTACTCCGGTGGTGTATTTACGGGATCCTGTGGCACGCAACTGGATCATGGAGTGACGGCTGTTGGATACGGGGAGGATGATGATGGGACTAAGTATTGGTTGGTGAAGAACTCGTGGGGCACTAGCTGGGGTGAACAAGGCTACATCAGGATGCAAAGAGATGTTGATGCAAAGGAAGGTCTTTGCGGCATAGCAATGCAAGCATCCTACCCCACAGCATAAACAATACTTACGCTCTAATATGCTCATTTCCTAAATATATCAATGTACCATATGTGAATCTACTATGAACTATGCAAACATACACTATACACGGTGCTCTATTATATGAAAACCAACGTTAAATTTCATCTTATTTTTCAATAGAAACACAAAAATATATCTCCGAAACGATTACTCAATTCACATTCGAAAATTAATTAAGTGGTGGAAATGATTAAGAACCATATCGAGTGAAACATTAGAGTGGATTTTGTTGCCGAACTTCTTTAAACTCCCGTACGTCAATTCGTGTTAAAGAAAGATGTGAAATATTGTTCACAAAAATATTGTCTCATAGGGCTTATTTTAATTCATATTTATCATATTACAAGTACTATTTTTAAATGCTTTTAATTTTGTTTACAAAACGGCTTTGGATTAGTTTTTAGATTATGTGAATTTATATTGGTTTATTCTTGACGTCGTTGGATTTATTCTGGTTTATTATGAACTTATTTTGGAATAAAGTTTGAGTTATAAAATGATACTTCAACTAACTCGAAACATGTAGTAATTAGTAGATCGATTTTATTGGTTCCTTAAAAAATAAAATATTTACTTTTTTTGTAATTTAGGGATTTACTAGCCTATAATTAATTAAGCTCCCCTCTTTTGTAAAAATTATACAATTTGTTTAAATTCAATACAATTATTTCTTCTAAAATTCACTGTGAGAGTTTTTTTTCTTCATTTTGTTCATGATTTTTATCTTGTTTAAGATTTCCATCCTGTTCTTGTTTTAGAGTTGTAGTCACCAATTTTATCTAGCCTTTTATTTTTGTAAATATGTAAAATATATTGGAGTCCAATAAAATCCAAAAATATATATAGAGTCTAAAAAATAAAATAAAAAAGGAGCGTCCGTGTATAAAGGCCCAAATCAACCAAAACCCACTACAGGAAAATGCATTTTTAGTGACATTGAAAATAGTCACAAAAAGTGTTAAATTTAGTCACTGAAATTTACAGTGACTATTTTTCTTAGTCGTCACCAATCGTCACTAATAACTCCGTCACTATTATATTAGTGACAACTTTCATGTATTTCGTCACAATAGTTATATTTTTTATGACCACACTATTTGACACAAATGATTATTAATAGTGACTAAAATTTTGACACTAATGTTATTCTTACTAGTGAAAAACATTATAGATGATGTAGCATATTCATATATCAATTTTTAGTAAATAAATGCAAATGCATGGCTTAAAGGAATATATTTTGTACATGAGTTATATATTTTGTACACATTTCTGCCCTTATTATTGCTATTCTTAATCTCATTTAGGCATATTTAGGTGCATTGCATGAATAATAACAACATTTTCTCTTTTACCATGCTTTTATTGAATATTTTATGTTTGGTTAAGAAAAGATATTGTTTTAGTTTAGTTTTTATTTTTCAGGTGTTGTAGCTGTGTAGAGGAGGAGAGGATAGGAGAGGATAGGTGTTGTACCTGCGAACAAAAGGAGTTGTACTGAAGTAGTTCCAGAAGTCGCCAAGGACGCCGCCAAAGCAGCAATGCCGCCAAGTGCCGCCCAGGCAAGAGTTACACCGACTTAGTCAAGATGGAACACGATTGAAAGAGGGCAATTCCCTGAGCCCAATAAGCCCAGTCTTGCAATTATCTGAAGCCTGTAGCGGCCTGTAGAGCTGATCCAAGATTTATAAGTAGGAGTACTTATCCTTACTTGCAGGGGAAGGCAACGTCCAAAGAGTCTACATTCAAGTTAAAAAGGAGTCAGTATTTAATGTAAAGCTACTTTAAGGACGTCTACTTCAAGAAGGACTCAAACTTAGGCCATGAGCCCTATATATACCCAATGTATGTAAGGGTATAGGGGCATGGGTATAGTTAAGCTTAGACGCACTGATAGATGGATGTGTAGCGGGGAGGTAGCTAGATAGATGGGAGGTGTTGGAGGTCGCGGCCCAACACTCCTAGGGTTTATGTTTTTTTATGTAAAGTGGTTGTGAGAAACGATTGTAATAATTTAAGTGTGTTTTCAATAAAATATTTCAAGTTTGCTTAATTCATGTTCTTCACTTCTTTAATTAGTTCCAAAAGTCCAATTGAAGAAATCCATTTTTCGGGCACGAGAGTGTAAGGCTCACGAAAGGATTAAGCACGATATCATCATATCGAGGTGTTAACTAATTCGGCTTAGACATAAGTTACAATTTCAGCGGCTAAAAGGAGCAACCAAACGTCAATTGCCTGTGTTAGGTTTACGCTGAGATTGCTAGGTATTGCCTACATCACGTGGTGACAAAATCCCTACCTAGACATAGGAAGGATCACTTAAGAATTGCTCTGCCGAACTTGGGGTATCTGCTAGACTTGCCGCCAGGACTTATTTCCATTCCACCTGCCGAGATAGCAAAAGTTGCAGGAGCAGAGACCCACTTTGGCCGCGTGATAGGGTCGTAGTTGTCGTCCGCCATTACCTGCCGAGGCAACAGATCATGGCAGCACGACACACTTAGGCCTTACAATGCAGTCTACACACTATTGAGCTGCAATTACCTTACTCAATCTATCGACCTTATCTCTCCCTATCATCCCTATCATCACTATCTTTATTTTACTTGTGTTTTTATATTTCCACATTTAGAGATTTAATTGTGTATTTACTCAATCCTTTTGCAGGAAACCACTCATAGAAGCTGCTCCAATCCCTGTGGGAGACGATATCTTTTATAATATAACTTGACAATAGTGTGCACTTGCGCTAATAAATAAAGAACACCCAAACGCTCTACAAGTTTTTGGCGTCGTTACCGGGGATTAGCAACAGCAACTGCGTTTGAATTTCTACACTTCCACTTTAGTTTTTGCACGTTAAATTTCTGTTTATTTTGTTTTTTATAAAAAAAATGCCTCTTTGTTTTCTTTGGTGTATGTCCCGCCAGGGCGGCAAAGATGGAAGCCAACATCCAGCTGAGGAGGGGAAGGACATGACCGGACGAAAAGCCAAACACAAAGCCCTCATGAAGTGGTTATGTTTTGGAAAAGTGCAACCCAACATAACCTGGTCTTTTATTTTTATGTATTAGGATTAGATATAGTTTTCAGTTATTTTTATTTAATTTTTGCATTTATTTTATTACAGGTTAGGAATAAGGGTAAGACAAAGAAGGATGAAAGAATAAAGAAGAAGACCAACCAGCGACCAAGGCAGCTCAAAGCAGATGAGCATAACGACTAGCGACTTCATAACAGCTAACCGCAACGGCTACATTTGCAACAACGAACGGAACGGCTATCTGCGTAACGGCTGGAATCCTGTTATTCGCGCCGCAATCATTGACGCCCATTGGCAGCATGCCCGCCAAGGCAGCAGAGAGAAGCGACTATATAAGTCCAACTATTCTCTCCCCGTTCTTCACTTTGCTCTATCTTTTACTCTCAATTCTTTCTACCATCTTTGCTTTCAAGATTTTGCTTTACTTTCTTGCAACTTCTTTTTCTTTCATTAAGAAAACACAACTGTTACTCAACTATGGCCACATCAAAACAACCCGCCTCCACCTCCAAGCCTACCTTCTAAAGATTCTTAAACCCTGTTGTCGTGGAAACCTACAAGCAGTACTTCACCGAACGGCAACTCTGGGAGGAAATAGGGTTCCAATACACCATGCCAGATGAGGATTTTGGCCTCGAACCCAGCATATTCGAAAAGGTTCACAACTTGGGCTGGGAAATTTTCGCACGACAGCCAGAAGGGATAAAAAGCAATCAGGTGCGAGAGTTCTATGCCCACAAGCCTACACCGGGAAACCCTTTCGTATATTTCCGCGGTGAAGGAGTCAAGCTCACGGCGGAAACCATCAATAGTTTCTACGACATAGAAATTCGAGGGAATCCGCACGAAGAATGGAGGTCCTACCTAACGGCGACTGACTACAAAAAGATGAAGAAAGAAATCTGTCGACCCAACACCATATGGCTAACAAGCAGAA
This sequence comes from Hibiscus trionum, assembly GCA_030270665.1. Taxonomy (NCBI): domain Eukaryota; kingdom Viridiplantae; phylum Streptophyta; class Magnoliopsida; order Malvales; family Malvaceae; genus Hibiscus; species Hibiscus trionum. The sequence goes on along the minus strand of BSYR01000021.1, from coordinate 19,838,054 downwards.
ATAATGTTCCAGTCAACCGCTGTGATCTACTGTCGGAGGTCATTCTTTGGAGCAACTTCGTCCAACGCCGCTTGGTGCCCACTTTGCAGGGATCAACAGTCAACAGGCTGTGGCTGGCTCTTATCCACAGCATTATGAAGGGGCGGCCAATCAATGTTGGCAAAGTGATTTTTGAAGAGATATATGCCCGCGCCGAAAAGCCCAACGCCAAGGAACCTCTCGTCTTCCCTACACTCATCACAGGTCTATGCGCCAATTTCCGCATGCCGCCACACCTTAAGGACATCATACTTCCCGCCAAGGAAGGGTGGACAAGAAAGGTGCACCTCAAGATGATGCAGGAGCCGGAGCCAGAAACACCGTCAACCACCCAACTGCTGTCCCAATTTGCCGCCACCCCAGCCATAGCGGGCAGTACTGAAGCTGCCCTCCCTTCCACTGTGATGCCCCTGCTGCGCAGCCTCGTCGAAAGCTGCCAAACGATTGAGCACAAACATGTGATCTTCACCAAACATAATGCGGAGGTGCAAGAAGCCTTTGTGGCCTACTTGCTTGACAAATACCATGACGGCAACCCACAGTTGCCCGCATTCCCATCGGAGTTAGCAGCATCCAAACCGATCCAGATCACACCTAGACCAGCTTCCACTCCAACCGCCATCGACAACGAGGGGTCACACATCTGCCCCAAGAGAAGAACCTCGCCTACTCCCAACCAGCCGTACGACCTCACCTCCTCATCTGAGTCAGAGAAAGTGGAGGAAACCACCGCCGCCTCCCCAACAGCAAATGAGGCCACTGCCAAAGATGTTGATGACTCAGACATGGAGATTTCAGACTCCTTCGATTATGAACCGGCCGAGGCAGCAATGAAGAGGAAGCGTCCAGCCGCAGCAACCGAGCCTCAAGGTGGAGGATCAGAACCTGAGAGACCATCTAAGAAAACCACCCCCAGCTGCCGCGTGGCACGAAGAAGAGCCCAGCTGCCAGACCATCTGCCACACGCCGCCTAGTCCTACCCGCCTCCTTAGAATCCTCCTCTGACGCAGCAACAACAGAGGGGAACTCCCCTAGTCTATAACACCTCTTTTTTATTTTTCTTTTTCTTTATTTTTATGCTTTATTTTGTTTTTCTGTTTTTATATTTTATTTTTTTTTATTTTCATTTTTATAAGGCATTGAGGACAATGCCAACCTTGAGTTTGGGGGGGAATAGTCCTATTTGTTTTAGGTTCATTTAGTAGCATATAGGAGTATATGTAAATTTCGCCCTAGCACTCAATGAAGTAGAAATTTTGAGCTTAAAACTTGTGCCTATGATAATTAGCCGATTTCTTATTTTCGCACCATACTTAAAATTTAACCTAACTATGGGAAGAAGCATGAAAAATACTTAGAAATTTTTTCTTTTTGCCAATAATTCTTACACTGTCTGTTAAATGCTGAGTTTTTCTTGAGTTCTAAGTTTAACACTGCCTGCTTCATTTAATGAAAATTTTCTTAATTGAATACAGGTTTTCCGCCGCGACATCACATGGCAGCAGCACAAAGATGGTTGAAACCCTAGAGGTGCCCGAAACAGGCTCTATGAAGGATCATGACCAAGGACACTCTGCTGCTATCAAAGTACAAGTATCGAAACCAGGTAACGGACAAATTAGCAAGATTGAATGAAAGCCTTCACGGGATGACTCTATTCAAAGGGTTCGGAGTTTCGTAGAGTGCACATATCTTAGCTTCAGACCCAGAGAATAGTTGTGATAAGCTGAAGCCCTTAAAGCCATGATCAGAAAAAGAGGAAAGAAGTGCCTACTTGTGCTGCCAAGGCAGCAACTCGTATCTTTTTTAGTAATTTAATTATTTTTAGCATTCTTTGTTAACTTAGTCATCTCGGCATGTTTAGCATGGACACAGACCTGCACACACTGCACTGGCACTAAGAAAATTAAAAATCTAAGTTATTTCGTGGCATTCCCTATCACTAACATTAAATAGGTGCCACAGCCTTGAGGTAAGAAATCAAGTTAAAAGCTAAGTTTCTATTAATTTTGCGCAAGGGGAAGGTTTACTAGTTAGGTTGCATTGCTTGAGGACAAGCAATAGTTCGAGTTTGGGGGTGTGTAGAATGTCCATGAGTTCTATACTTTGTACACATTCCTGCCCTTATTATTGCTATTATTAAGCTCATTTAGGCATATTTAGGTGCATTGCATGCATAATAACAATATTTTCTCTTTTACCATGCTTTTATTGAATATTTTATGTTTGGTTAAGAAAATATATTGTTTAGTTTTATTTTGAGTTGTTGTAGTTGTGTAGAGGAGGAGAGGACATGAGAGGATAGGAGAAGACAAGAGAGGATAGGAAAGCTGGGAACAAGAGGAGCTATGCTGAAGCAGTTCCATATGCCGCCAAGGACGCCGCCATAGCAGCAATACCGCCAAGTGCTGCCCAGGCAGGAGTTACACCGACTTAGTCAAGATGGGTCGCGATTGAAAGAGGGCAATTCCCTGAGCCCAATTAGCCCGATCTTTCAATCATCTGAAGCCTGTAGCGGTCTGTAGAGCTGATCTAAGATTGATAAGTATGAGTACTTATCCTTACTTGCGGGAGAAGGAAACGTCCAAAGAGTCCACATTCAAGTCAAAAAGGAGTAAGCATTTAATGTAAAGCTACTTTAAGGACTTCTACTTCAAGGAGGACTCAAACTTAGGCCATGAGCCCTATATTTACCCAATGTATGTAAGGGTATAGGGGCATGCATATGCTTATTCTTAGACGCACAGATAAATGGATGTGTAGCGGGGAGGTAGCTAGATAGATTGGAGGTGTTGGAGGTCGCGACCCAACACTCCTAGGGTTTAGATTTTTGTATGTAAAGTAGTTGTGAGAAACAGTTGTAATAGTTTAAGTTCGTTTTCAATAAAATATTCCAAGTTTGCTTAATTCATGTTCTTCACTTCTTCATTTAGTTCCAAAAGTCCAGTTGAAGAAATCCATTTGTCGAGCACGAGAGTGTAAGGCTCACGAAAGGATTAAGCACGGTCTCATCATGTCAAGGTGTTGACTAATTCGGCTTAGACATAAGTTAGAATTTCAGTGGGTAAAGGGAGACACCAAACGTCGACTGCTTGTGTTAGGTTTACACTGAGATTTCTAGGTTTTGCCTACATCACATGGTGACAAAATCCTTGCCTAGACATAGGAAGGATCACTTAAGAATTGCTCTACCAAACTTGGGGTATCTTCCAGACTTGCCGCCAGGACTTATTTCCATTCCACCTGCCGAGACAGCGAAAGTTGCAGGAGAAGAGACCCACTGAGACCGCGTGACAGGGTGGTAGCTGTCGTCCGCCATTGCCCGCTGAGGTAGCAGATCATGGCAGCACAACACACATAGGCCTTACAATACAGTCTACACACTACTGAGCTGAAATTACCTTACCCATTCTATCGACCTTATCTCTCCCTATCGTCCCTATCTTTATTTTACTTGTGTTTATATATTTCCACATTTAGAGATTTAATTGTGTATTTACTAAATCCTTGTACAGGAAACAACTCACAGAAGCTGCTCCAATCCCTGTGGGAGACGATATCTTTTATATTATAACTTGACAAGAGTGTGCACTTGCGCTCATAAATAGAGAACACCCAAACGCTTTACAACCCCCAAACTCGAACTATTGCTTGTCCTCAAGCAATGCAATCTAATTAGTAAACATGTCCCTTGCACAAAATATAACACAAACTTAGCATTTAACTTCATTTCTTACCTCAACGTCGTGGCACCTATTTTATGTTAGTGATAGTGAATGGCATGAAATAACTTAGAATTTAATTTTTTTAGTTCCAGTGCAGTGTGTGCATGTCTATGTCCATGCTAAACACGCTGAGTATATTAAGTAAACAAAGAATGCTAAAAATAATTAAATTACAAAAAAAAAAAAAATTGAGTTGCTGCCATGGCAGCACAGTTAGCACTTTTTCCTCTCTTTTTTCTGATCATGGCTTTAAGGGCTTCAACTCATCACAACTATTCTCTGGGTCTGAAGCTATGATAGGTGCACACTATGACACTTCGAACCCTTTGAATAGATTCATCCCGTGAAGGCTTTCAGTCACTTTTGCTAATTTGTCCGTCACTTATTTTAATTTTAGATACTTGGAATTTGATAGCAGCGGAGTGTCCTTGCTCATGATCCTTCCTAGAGCCTGTTTCGGGCACCTCTAGGGTATTAAGCATCCTTCCTAGAGCCTGTTTCAGGCACCTCTAGGGTATTAAACATCTTTGTGCTACCGCCCTGTGCTGTCGCGGCAAAAAATATGCATCCAATTAAGATATTTTCATTAAATAAAGTAGGTAGTGTTAAACTTAGAACTCAAGCAAAACTCAGCACTTAACAGACAATGTAAGAATAATTGGCAACTAAAAAAATTTCTAAGTATTTTTCATGCTTCTTCCCATGGTTAAGTTAAATTTTAAGTATGGTGTGAAAATGAGTAATCGGCTAACTATCATAGGCAAAAGTTTTTAAACTAAGACTTTCTATTTCATTATGTGCTAGGGCAGAATTTACATATGCTACTATATGGGGCTAAATGCAACTAAAGAAAACAAAGAGAACTAACCCCCCCAAACTCAAGGTTGACATTGTCATCAATGCCTTACACAAAATATAAAATAAAAACGAACAAAAAAACATAAAAAGAAAACAAAAAAAAAATTAAAAGAAAACATAAAAATAAAGAAAAATAAAGAAAAAGTGTTATAAAGTAGGGGAGTTCCCCTCTGTTTCTGCTGCTGCATCGGAGGAGGATTCTGAAGAGGCGGGGAGGACGAGGCGGCGTGTGGCGGGAGATTTGGCGGCTAGGATCTTCTTCTGGCCACGTGGTGGTTGGATGTTGATGTGAGTGGGTCTTTTAGGTGGTGCTTCTGGCTCAGTTTTAGGCCCTTCACCTTGAGACTCGGTCGCACCAGCGGGTTGCATTCTTTTCCTTGCTGCTTCGGCTGGTTCGTCATCGGAGGAATCAAATATCTCCATGTCCAATGAATTTGAGGCCTCGACTGTCTCTTTGGCAGCTGCCTCCTTTGTTGCTGGGGAGGCGGCGGTAGTGTCCTCCTCTTTTTCAGAGTTAGATGAGGATGTGAGGTTGTATGGTTGGATGAGAATGGGCGAGGTTTTTCGTCTGGGCCGGATATGCGGCCATTCGCTGTCTGCGATGGCTGGAGTGGCAGCTAGTATAGGTGTGATCTGTGTTGGTTTAGAAGCTTCTAACTCCGACGGGAAGGCTGGCAATCTTGGGCTGGCGTTGTGATATTTGTCTAGCAAGTAGGCCACAAAAGCTTCTTGCACCTCCACTATGTATCTCTTAAAGATGACCTGCTTGTGCTCAATTCTCTAGCAGCTCTCTACGAGGCTCTTAAGTAGAGGAATCAGGGCGCAAGAAAGGGTAGCATCAACTGCCATTCGCGGCCGGGGTTGCGGCAGGTTTTGATGGCGGCTGGGCGATTGTTGGCGTTTCAGGCTCTGGATCTTGCATCATATGGAGGCGTGCCTTCCTTGTCCACCCTTCCTTGGCGGCTATGATAGTATCTTTGGGGTGCGGTGGCATACGGAAATTGGTGCAGAGGTTGGAGATGAGAGAGGGGAAGACGAGGGGTCCCTTGGAGTTAGGTTTGGGTGCGTAGGCATAGATTTCTTCAAGAATAACTTCCCCAACGTTGATTGGCCGCTCCTTCATTATGCTATGGATTAGGGCCAGCCGCCGCCTGTTGATTATAGAACCATGCGAAGTGGGCATTAGGCAGCATTGGACGAAGTTACTCCAAAGAATGGCATCTAGAAGCATGTCGCGGCGGTTGACTGAGTTGTTATTTTTTCCGGTTAGCCACTTGGCGTTCGGCTGGTAGATTTATCTTCTTATCTTTTCGTAATATGCTGCCGTTAAACCCAAACTCCATTGTTTGTGCGGATTCCCTTTGATTTCTATGTCGTATAAGCTATTTATTGTTGCCACTATAAGCTTGAAACCCTTGCCGCGAACATACACAAAGGGGTTTCTCGGTGTAGGTTTCTGGGCATAAAATTCTCTCACTAAGTTGGTGTTTATCTCCTCTAGCTGTCGTTCAAAGATATGCCATCCCAATGTGTGGCCCTTTTCAAATACGTTTGGCTCAAGGCCAAGATCCCCGTCTTGCCTTGTGTACTGGAAGCCTATCTTTTCCCAAATTTTTCGCTCCGCGAAATACTACAGATAGGTTGCCGTTGCGTCAGCATTCAAGAACCTCTGGAAGGTTGGCTTGGAGGATGAGGCTGTGTGTTTTGATGTTTCCATAATTGTGAGAACGACTGTGCTTCTTAAAGAAAAGAAAGAAATTGCAAGAAAATAACGTAGATGAGATCTTGAAAACAAAGAAGACAAGAAGAATTGAGAGAAAAAAAGAGAGCAAAGTGAAGAATGAGGAGAGAATAGTTGGCCTTATAAAGCCGCTAGTCTCCGCTGCCTTGGCGGACACGCTGTCGATGGGCGGCAATGATTGCGGCGCATTTTACGGGATTCTAACCGTTACGCATATAGTCGTTGCCGCCAGCTGTTGCAAATGTAGCTGTTGTGGCTAGCTGTTATGCTAATCTGCCCATTTGGGCCGCCTTGGTCGTTGGGTTGGGACTCTCCTTTATTCTTTTTTTCTTCTTGGTCTTGCCTTCATTCCTAACCTAAAATAAATTAAATGCAAAAATTAAATAGAAATAACTAAAAATTAAATAAATTTCAAAAAAATAAAAGATGTGGAAATTAAATAAAAATTAAATCTAATCCTAATGCATAAAAATAAAATTAGGTTATGTTGGGTTGGGTTGGGTTGGGTTGGGTTGCTCATCTCCCAAACATAACCACTTCCTGAGGGTTTTATGTTTGGCTCTTCGTCCAGGTATGTCCTTCTTCTCCTCAGGTGGGTGTTGGCTGCCATCTTTGCCGCCCTGGCGGCTAAGTGCTGGTCCTATGTTCGCCCTGGTCCTACCAAAGACAAACAAGAGTCGTATTTTTTTTTGAAAAATAAAATAAACAGAAATTTAAATGCAAAAACTAAAAGTAGAAGTGCGGGAATTCAAACGCAGTTGTTGTTGCCAATCTCCGGCAACGACGCCAAAAACTTGTAGAGCATTTAGGTTTTCTCTTTTTATGAGCACAAGTGCACACTCCTGTCAAGTTATAGTATAAAAGATATCATCTCCCACAGGGATTGGAACAACTTCTATGAGTGTTTTCATGCACAAGGAAAAAGTATATTGCACAATTAAAATTTCTAAATATTGAAAAGCATAAAAATCAAACACAAGTAATTTAAGATAGAAAGAGAGATCAGGGTAATAGATTGGGTCAGGTAGTTGTAGCTCAGTAGTGTGTAGACTGTGTTGTAAAGCTTAACTGTGTTTTGTGCAGCCACGATCTGCTGCCTCGACGGGTAATGGCGGATTGAGGCGGCGACAACTTTTGAATGCCACGGCGGAACTCTGCGCTTGCAACTTTCACTGTCTCGGTAGGTGAGATGGAGAGAAGTCCCGCCGGCAAGTCTGGCAGATACTCTAAGTTCGGCGAAACAATTCTGAAGTGATCCTACCTATGTCTAGGCTAGGATTCTGTCACTGCATGATGTAGGCAATACCTAGCAATCTCAGCGTAAACCTAACACATGCAGTCAACCTTTGGTTGCTCCTTTTAGCCGTTGAAATTCTAACTTATGTCTAAGCTAAATTAGTCAACACATCGACATGATGAGATCGTGCTTAATTCTTTCGTGAATTTGACACTCTCGTGCCCGACAAATGGATTTCTTCAACTGGACTTTTGGAACTAATTGAAGAAGTGAAGCTCATGAGTTAAGCAAACTTGAGAGTATTTTATTGCAAAACAACTTAAACTAATACAACCGTTTCTCACAACTACTTTACATACAAAAACTGAAACCCTAAGAGAATTAGAACGCGATCTCCTTATGTATGTGTATGCATGCCCATATACCCTCACAAGCATGGGTATATATAGGGCTTGGCCTAAATTTGAGTCCTCCTTGGAGTAGAAGTCCTTAAAGTAACTTTACATTAAATGTTGACTCATTTTTGACTGGAATGTGGACTCTTTGGACGTTGCCTTCTCCAGCAAGTAAAGATAAGTCACTTTACTTATCCCTCTTCAATCAGCTCTTCAGGCCGCTACATGCTTAAGAAAATTGCAAGACTGGGCTCATTGGACACATGAAATTGTCCTCTTTCAATCGCAACCCATCTTGACTAAGTCGGTTTAAATCCTGCCTGAGCGGCAGTCAGCGGCGACATCCTTGGCGGCAACTGGAACTATTTCAGTACAACTCCTTTTGCTCTATGCTTTCTTGTCCTCTTCTCCTCTACCTAGCTACAGCACCTGAAAAAGAAAACTAAACTAAACCAATATCTTTTCTTAACCAAACATAGAATATTCAATAAAAGCATGGTAAAAGAGCAAATATTGTTATTATGCATGCAATGCACCTAAATATGCCTAAATGAGCTTAAGAACAGAAATAATAAGGGCATGAATGTGTACAAAATATAGAACTTATGGACACACTAAAGGTCTATAAAAGTGAACACTTACTAAACGAAAGTGACCATCTCGGTAGTTTACCCTTTGAAAAATTATACGAATAAATTATTAATGCTTCAAAGTACTACTCTATTTGAATGGATTATATGTTAAATTACGTGAATCATCACTGAAGTTTTCTCTCAAACCTATTTTGGTTAACGAAGTTTCAAAACGTTCAATTTACTCACTAAACTTTGGACATTGAATGATTTTTTGTCACTCCTCCGTTAACTTTTTGACGACGTCCATTTAGCGGAGAAAGAAGGAACTCCTCCATGATTCGAACGGTAGAAAACTTCATCGGGACGAGAGAAGCAACATATTAAGAAACAGGCTCCATCTGATGGCAGAGAAGAGATCGACGAGAGCGAAACAAAAAGGGTTTTGGCCGATTCATGAACTTTTGAGCACTTTCCGGTAAAATGGAGGTCGAGCTTAGACTTAGGGGCCCGAGACGGAGTGACTGGTGAAATTTTCGACCGATCAACCATCATTTACGGTCGTTTGGGGTTTAAGAGAGATAAAAACGTTCAATGTCTAAACATCGTTGAGTAAATTAAACGTTTTGGAACTTTAGTGAGCAAAATAAGTTTAAGAGTAAAATTTCGTGATGATTTACGTAATTTACCCTACATTAAATTTATATAACCTTTTTTATTATTTCGAAATTTAGATAATATATGTAATTAATGCATCAAAATTTAGATGAATAGACTTTATTTATATAATCGTTGTTGTTATATCAAGATTGAATCCATTGGTTGTGATTTGTTTTATTTTGATATTATAATCATTTGTAAAGTAACGTGTATTTATATAAATTAATAATTTTTTGAGTGTGAATGGATTATAGTTTTAACATTCATTTGCCTGTTTATATAGAAGAAGGGCTTGATGAATGGATTATAGTTTACTCTCAAACTTATTTTGGTTAACGAAGTTTCAAAACGTTCAATTTACTCACTGAACGGCACGGTTTGTTTGGTTTGATTTATGGGAGGGTATTTGAATACAAAATCAGACTCGTCCATGTTTCCAAATGCAATACAAGCTGCACTTGAGTTGATTTATGAAAACAATGAATGCTCAAAATGGACATGGAACATTTGGGTCAAATTCTGGTTCTGATCCCTACCATAGTATGCGGAAATTAGAGATTTAATCCAAGTACTTTAATTTGGTTTCTCTACGTTTATAACGCCCGTTAAATAGTTAAGACTAATAACCGTTACGTGTAAAATGCTGGTGCCAAGTTTTTAAAGAAAGCAACCATTCTAAGATTATTTAGTGTGACTTTAGACATGAAACAGTATATTACTGGAAAAGCTGTTACGGCATGCATATATGATACCATTGCTGTTTTGGATGTATGAAAACAGTATATTAATTTGTTAAACCTATTTCCTAGTGTTGATTGGAGTATACTGGAAAAGCAGTTGATTGGAGTCCATACAATTTTTGTTAAACCTATTTCCTAGTGATTTGACCCAAGTTTTGGAGTATATAATCATCACAGTCGGTGTGCCTGATCAAATGTGTTAAATGATGAAGACAAATTAATAGGAATGAGAAGAGTTTGCAGGGCACGGAGATAGGCAAGATAATAGAGTATATAAGTGGAAGCATTCATCATCCTTTTTCTCATCCAACAATCCCAGCAAAGTCTTAATATTCTCAGAATGGGTTCCAAAAACCAGCTGCAACAGCAATTCACATATTTGGCCTTGATAGTATTAGTGGGTGCGAATTTAGTATGTGAAGGTGGAGCCACCTCCCGCACAAGTCTTGAAGATGCATCAATGTACGAGAGGCATCGACAATGGATGTCCCAATTTGGACGAATTTACAGTGACAACAATGAGAGGCACAAGCGTTTCAACATTTTCAAACAAAACGTGGCACTCATTGACTCTTTCAACAACGCCAATAACAAGCCTTACAACCTTGCTGTCAATCAGTTCGCAGATCTAACAAATGAAGAGTTCACTGCTTCTCGAAATGGGTTCAAGGGCCATATGTGTTCCAACAAGGCTACAACTTTCATATACGAAAACGTCACCGCATTGCCTTCTACTGTGGATTGGACAAAGAAAGGGGCTGTTACACCTATCAAGGACCAAGGCCAATGCGGTCTGCTCTAATCTCTTGAAATATCATTCATTGTTTGTAAATATTTTTCTAATTCCAACGCTGAAACTATCACAGGATGCTGTTGGGCGTTTTCAGCTGTGGCAGCCATGGAAGGGTTACCAAGCTAACAACAGGTACGTTGATTTCCTTGTCTGAGCAAGAACTGGTCGACTGCGACACCAAAGGTGAGGATCAAGGCTGCCAAGGTGGTTTAATGGACGATGCCTTCCAATTCATCCAGAAGAACAAAGGCCTAACAACCGAATCCAACTACCCCTACACGGGAGTTGATGGCACATGCAATGCCAACCAGGAAGCCAACCATGCAGCTATCATAAATGGCTTCCAAGATGTGCCCGCCAATAGTGAAGATGCACTGCAGAAGGCTGTTGCCAACCAACCTGTTTCGGTTGCCATCGATGCCAGCGGGTTCGAGTTCCAGTTCTACTCCGGTGGTGTATTTACGGGATCTTGTTGCACGCAACTGGATCATAGAGTGACGGCTGTTAGATACGGGGAGGATGATGATGGGACTAAGTATTGGTTGGTGAAGAACTCGTGGGGCACTAGCTGGGGTGAACAAGGCTACATTAGGATGCAAAGAGATGTTGATGCAAAGGAAGGTCTTTGCGGCATAGCAATGCAAGCATCCTACCCCACAGCATAAACAAAACTTACGCTCTAATTATAATAGAGCAATGTTGAATAAGTGGGTGTGGCGGTATAGTAGTGAATCTGAAAGTCTTTGGAGGAATGTTATCGATGCGAAGTACGGGTATGATCCTAATGCCTTGCTCCCGTCGCAAGCAGCCCCGAGAAAACATTCTTGGGTTTGGAAGAATATAACGAAGGTAATACACAACCCGGATGATGTTTTCGCGCAGAACATTTACTATAGATTAGGGGATGGCAGTTCGATTAAATTTTGGGAGGATTGTTGGATCCAACCCCAACCGTTAAAATCTGCGTTTCCCATAATATTCAATTTGGCCCTCAAAAAAGTGGGTGTGGTTCGGGATTTTGGCTTCTTCAATGAAGGTATGCGGACATGGAAAATCGACCTAAGGCGAGCGTTACGATCTTGGGAAGAAGAGGTGTGGTCAGACCTCCTTAGGGTGCTGAATCAATTCAAACCGGAGGTTAATCGTAAGGATACAATCGGGTGGCATGGCTCCCAAAATGGCGTTTATAGTTCAAAGTCTTTTTGTGATGTAATTGCCGTGAAGGATGGCTCATCGGACAAATTGTGGCAGCTTGTTTGGGCAAATTTAGCCCCCCCGAAGGTGGAAGTTTTCGTTTGGAGAGCAATTTTGGAAAGAATTCCAACGGTATTTGCTCTTCAAAGTCTTGTTGCTGTTTCAGATTCACCATATGTGAATCTACTATGAACTATGCAAACATACACTATACACGATGCTCTATTATATGAAAACCAACGCTAAATTTCGATCTTATTTTTCAATAGAAACACAAAAATATATCTCCGAAACGATTACTCAATTCACATTCGAAAATTAATTAAGTGGTGGAAATGATTAAGAACTATATCGAGTGAAACATTAGAGTACATTTTGTTGCCGAACTTCTTTAAACTCCCGTACGTCAATTCGTGTTAAAGAAAGATGTGAAATATTGTTCACAAAAATATTGTCTCATAGGGCTTATTTTAATTCATATTTATCATATTACAAGTACTATTTTTAAATGCTTTTAATTTTGTTTACAAAACGGCTTTGGATTAGTTTTTAGATTATGTGAATTTATATTGGTTTATTCTTGACGTCGTTGGATTTATTCTGTTTTATTATGAACTTATTTTGGAATAAAGTTTGAGTTATAAAATGATACTTCAAATAACTCGAAACATGTAGTAATTAGTAGATCGATTTTATTGGTTCCTTAAAAAATAAAATATTTACTTTTTTTGTAATTTAGGGATTTACTAGCCTATAATTAATTAAGCTCCCCTCTTTTTTAAAAATTATACAATTTGTTTAAATTCAATACAATTATTTCTTCTAAAATTCAATGTGAGAGTTTTTTTTCTTCATTTTGTTCATGATTTTTATCTTGTTTAAGATTTCCATCCTGTTCTTGTTTTAGTGTTGTAATCACCAATTTTATCTAGCCTTTTATTTTTGTAAATATGTAAAATATATTGGAGTCCAATAAAATCCAAAATATATATAGAGTCTAAAAAACAAAATAAAAAAGGAGCGTCCGTGTATAAAGGCCCAAATCAACCAAAACCCACTACAGGAAAACGCATTTTTAGTGACATTGAAAATAGTCACAAAAAGTGTTAAATTTAGTCACTGAAATTTACAGTGACTATTTTTCTTAGTCGTCACCAATCGTCACTAATAACTCCATCACTATTATATTAGTGACAACTTTCATGTATTTCGTCACAATAGTTATATTTTTTATGACCACACTATTTGACACAAATGATTATTAATAGTGACTAAAATTTTGACACTAATGTTATTCTTACTAGTCAAAAACATTCTATCACAAATACATATTTAAATAGTGTCTAAAATATGTCATCTAATTGTGCCTGAAATTTAATGGTACTTTTGCATTTTAGTCAACAAACTTTTAAGTTTCATTAGATCACTGAAATTTAATTATAGATGATGTAGCATATTCAGATATCAATTTTTAGTAAATAAATGCAAATGCATGGCTTAAAGGAGGATCGAACCTGGAACCTTTAGGGCGAGAGTGTAATACTTATCCACTAGGCTAGGCAAAAAATTTAATACTATTTTGAATGAAAATTAATATTTAGGTTAAATTGTATTCGAAATTAATTTTATTTATTTTAAAAAAATATATTAATTATAACACTAATTATTACAATAATAATTTAACTAATTTTTCTATGGTTTCTTATACGAAGTACGTATGTTGAAGAAACTATTTAGATTTTTTGAAGAAAAAACTAATCAAAATAGAATATATCTTTTTAAATTTTCAAAAAAACAATTATATCATATATTATGCTAAAATCACATATTAGTATTTGTACTCTAATTTGGTCACTTTAAATTTCTATACTTTTTAAATTTTGAATTTTCGATCCTGACATGAATGGTAGTCTTTAAATATGTTACGTAAAATTTTCTTTTTAGCTAATTTGTTATACATAAGTTTCATATTTAATTTTTGTTCTTTAATTTGATCATTTTTAGTCCTTGTAATTTAGTATTGTCGATGTCCCGTTAGGATTATGATTAAATTTTTAATTTTTGAAAAATGTAGGGACTAAAGTTGATCAAAATAGATTGACTAAAACAACAATTTACACATAATATAGAGACTATATAAATATTTTACCTTTTGACAAACTAGTTTATGGTAACTTTAATTTTTATAATTATAAAAATAAATTTATCATTTTGACAATGTCTAATTTGTCATTACTTTTATTTTTTTTATTGGTGACAAATTTATCACAACAAAAAGTGAAACTTTAAGTGACAAGTAATTTAATTGTAACAACAAATATCAAATAATAGTGACCATTTCACATATCGTCACTATCATGTGTCAAAGTTTTAGTGACAATGAACTTTGTGTCACAATTGTATATTTATAGTGAGAGTTCATTTGTGAAAAATTTAATCGTCACAATTACTACTGTTACAGTGACCAAATAAAAATATGTCACACTTACTTATACTAATAGTGTCGCACAAAAAAATTGTCACAAAAAGTTAATATTTGTGACAAAATTATTCCTAGTCACTATCAATTTGTCACTAAAAACCTATATTGTTGTACTGACCCTAGACGCTGTCGTCAAACCCTAGGCTTACAGCTCTCTCATCTGATGTGTTTTCCAAGCAAGAATCAAAGAAAAAAAAGGAAACATTGGACCAAATTTGAGCCAAAAAAGGCAAAGAAATCAAGGAGCAACTCAGCTAAAAAAGGAAGAAATCTAGCCTATCCTGGAGATTCTAGGGTTTTTTATTTCATTGTAATTCAGGAAAGAATCATGGATTCTTCCCTTATGTTATTCATTCTTTGGCTATATAAAGCCTTGTAATTCAGCATTGTAATAGACAACAAACTTATACACCACATTCACACAACACACATTTTTTTAAATACATACAAAAGGAGATTCAGGCTCTTGTAACCGAAACTTTGAAGCAATAAAAGTTTGAAGCCTTTGTTGAGGTACATCGTTTTGTTTTCTATTGTTTTTTATTTTACTTTTTTTTGTTTTGTCATTATGCTTGGAATAAAAGAGTAAGGAAAAAGCCGTTGATATGGTTGTTGCCATCCGTCGCTGCAAGAATCGCCATCCGCCATTGCTGTGGCTGCTGCCATCCGCCGCTGGAAGGGCCACTGTGTGTCACCTTTGGAGCCCACGCCTGGCATTGCTCGCAACGCATGTGTGATTTTGTTCGAGTATGGATAGGTAAATCGGTTGTAAAATGGGGAATGTTGTATCGAACCTATGTTTAGATTAGAAGGAAGAACCCTTGGTTTATGGAAAGTGTTCTTGAGATTTTAGGGATTCAATCTAAAAAACATGTTGGGTAGTAATTTTATTGTTAGTAAAGATCTAAGTGGGCTTCTGGGTGAAGAATAAGAGAATATTCTAAAAAAGGGGGGTTTGCATCGACCATTTGGTGATCTGAATTCAGCGATGACCTACACCATAGTCTCATGGTTCTTACACCGCGGCACCTCAACTTTGCCCTCTTTCAGTCTTGTCCCTTTTCTTTTCAATTACGCTCTTTAATTTTTCTTTTATTCATTTTGGTCATTATTAGCTTAATTATGTTTTTATTGCATCATTTATTTTATGTTCCTTTTTTGTGTGTGCAATTTAATTCATTATTATTCACCTTACATCCCATAGTTTTTAGGTTAGACTCTAAATACGACTAATAAACCACATCTTTGGACATAGTTAATTAGGCTTTAAATAAACACCTTTGTTAGGATTACATCATTAAATTCTTCCCCTTAATAACTTTAACTCACCTAAATTATTTTTAACCATATTGAAACCTTGAACTTAAAAAACATAGACTTAGGATTAATTAAAATTTATGTAAACCCAAAAGACGTTAAAAATTTGCGCGACTAAATAAGCGCCGTTTTACGGCCGTTTTACCGTGCCCCCGAACCTTCGAGATTTCGTAATGTCTGGTTTGTTTTAGGTTTCCGCTCTACCTATTAAAAAAACTAGTGGCGACTCTGTTATCACCAGAGTGAGAATTTACAATTGCGCAAAAAAGAGTATTTGACGTTCTTCTTCATCGTCTAGGTTGCTAAGTATTGTATCCTTCGAGGGTTAGGCGTTACCAATTTCATCCGCGTGTTTGTCTAAGACAATATTTTAGAAGGGGTGTTGTCATATCCTATTTACTTTCATTGTTCTTTTATTTTTTTCTTTTACTTCATTTTTTTCATTTCAATTTTCCTTCTAATTTAAAAAAACATAGATTGTTAGTTTCATGGATATTCAGAAATTAACTTATTTGATCAACTTCAGAATGATTTCGAGGTATTTAAGGCGAACAAGGAATAAAAGACCCTTAGTGAATATCTTTCTCAAGATGAATCTGATAGTGAACAACAAGATGCAAAAGAACTTGCAAGTCAAGAAAGTTGTTTACTCAATATTGTAGTGGAATCTGTAAAACCAAAATTGATTTTGATATAACAACTAACTTTAAGTACTTAATTGCAAAAATAATAAATTTTTAAGTATTTCAAAAAATCACTAATTGATAAGCCTTTTTGAACCTAGTACTCTTTCAAGTCAAAACATATTAAAAGGGTTCAAAATTTCGAAGTCTTTTCAAGCCAAACTTCAACAAAATGCCTAGGCGTATCGATTCAAATTTTCAACACTGGAATTTTAATCGACCATAGCGTACTGATATGGTTTAACCCTGTATCGATACGATATTCATCTAGGTAAGACTTTAAGCTATAGCGTATCGATACGCATCGGGACCGTATCGATACCGTTTTTCATATAAAAATATTTTTTCTTTAGCTTACCGATACGATATGTCACCGTATCGATACGATATGTTAACCTTTGAAAAATCTTTACGTTTAATATTCGAACGTTGGCTTGTCAGTTATGGGAATCCAAAATTTTAAATGATCGTTGAACGTTATTGACACGCTAAGGTAGCGTACCGATACGCTTTTTATCAAAACATATTTCAAGATTTCAATGAGCAAAAACCGTATAAATAAAGTTTGTCATATAGATACGCTCCTTAAGACCGTACTGATACGCCCCTCTTGTGTATCGATACGCTTTGTTTTTCAGTCACAACGGCTCTTTCTTCTTTGAGACAGGTACCGATACGTCCTCGAAGAGTATCGATACGGTGAACAGTTGAGGAGCATTTATTACGGGAAATTGCAGCGCAACGGCTAGATTAATGACCTCAACCACCTAAACGGTTAGAATTCAATACAAGGGTATATAAACAAGTCTTCAAAGCTACAAGAACAACTATTGAACCTTCAATCAACATCAAAACATTCATTCCAAACCCTTGAGCCTATTAGAGTCAAATTTTGTTCCCAACTTGTAAAATTTTCAAAATTTTCATCTTTGTTTCAAGTTTGGGGAGTGTTGGTTTGTAATTGGGCAATATATTAGTCTTATGAGAGATACCTTTGAAATTGGCTTTTTTTTCTTTGTGATTGAGAGTCTTGTCATTCAATCTTTGGGTAGAAAGATTGAATTTGTAAAGGTTGCCTCCTTAGCCTGGAAAAGGGGAAGAACAAATTAGTAAAGAGTTTGTTGAAAATCCTTAGTGGGAGCTAAGGTAGTGGATGTAGAGCTTGGTTAGAAGCTTGAACCACTATAAGTGCCTTGTTCATCATTTTTAATTGTTCCTTTTGCTCCATTTATTTTTAAAAGTGCCAATTCACCCCCTCTTCGCCATTTCGGTTTATTCGATCTACTCAACAGAATCTAAAACACTTTCCCCTTAAAAAAGTTGTACTTTGATGATATTCAGAATTTTTGTGAAGAGAATATGATAAGTGAGCTACCTCATTTGAAAAAGACCGAGAGAAAAGAGGCAAAGAGAGTGAAAAGTGATATTAATGGCTCAACTCTGGTGGGGAAAAACATGAGGTAAAAGTCCAAAGATATTCAAAAGAAAAAGACAATACAAAAAATGAAAATGAGAGTTTCATTGGCTAATGATAACTTAGATTTTTCTAGTGGTTTTGTCTTATTTTTAGAAGAAAGTTTTCATCCATTACGAAGGATACAACTGAATCAGTCCTCATTTACAAGAATTTCTTTTCGATTGATATTATGGTCGATGAGAGTGATTCAACAACCCAAGACACGACAACGGTGGAATCCGATTCTATAAAGATCACAGGGCCCGAGCACATTTGGACTCCACCAGCAGCTCTAACACAAAAACAATCGCCCATAACTCTGCAACATTCGACTCTAGCTCACCCAAAGGGCCCGAAAAGAGCGCCAAAACATTCCCACATGAGTCTCTCAACACTCCTACACACCTCAGCAGCCCCGAATTTCCCCATGCAGAGCCATCCACATTAAAATTTAGAGTACCAACCGATGACGAAAACCAGTCAACATTCAATCACACCGCGGACAGTCCCACCAATGTGCCTCGACAACCAACATCGACTTATTAAAAGATTTTATCAAATAAAGCGTGCGAATCTTCACTAAAAATAATATCTCACCCATGTCCATCCTCTGTTGACTAAACATAATGTCGTTCCTTGCAAGCCATATCGATCACAATAGTGTTGCACAACTTGCAAACCACCACTGTCGTTCCAAGCCCACAAAACAACCATGTAAAGCTTGGTCTAGAAATTCAACTAAAGTATTTGGTCGAACCCAACTCACACCCACCAACGAAGGAAAGAGTACCAAAGCTCGACCATAATGCGTCAAGAAAATAGCAAATGATCTTGCTCGTCCTCAGCAATATCCCACCAAACACAACAACCCGACACACATTGCAAAGGTACCCCTCTATCGTACAACATACTCAGGGTAGGCAACTGTCGCAGCCACACAAACCGAAAGTAGCATTTCACTTTTGGCAGGACAACCATGCGCCAAATCACAAAAGCCTCGGAAGTCTCACTTTTCAACCCAACCGATTTCATCAATCCTATGAGTTCTTTAACCGAGAACTGCCCCATTGCATTCGGGCACCAAATCAAATGACCCTTACGCCCCAATACCAACTCAGATGTTGCTTCCATTTTCAGCAACTCCCTCAACATCTATAATTCAAAATTCTATAATTTTCGGCTAAAGAATACGTGCCATGCATCATGCGCCAAAGACACTCCTTGCGCATTTGAGGCCACCAGCCCCTATTTGTCCCCACCAACACACATAAAGGTTCCGAGGAGCACCACAAATCGTTCCAAAATAGTACTTTCAAGCCCTCTCCCATATGCCAACAAAAGGACTTTGCACCCATAAATCGCACCACTGGCTCATCATCTTGTACCTTAACAATTTGCTTCCAAAAAACGGACATCTTATGTTTCCCAACCATATTAAAATGCCACCAAAGTCTTTTTTTCACCATGCTTTGCAACAATAAGTGATCTCCATAGCGATCCCCTATCCGCCACATGTGGCCAAACCCACTTAGCAAGCAGCACCAAGTTCTGTAGTCTCAAATCCACAAAGCCTAACCCCCTAATGCATTTAGTCGACACACTGTCCGCCAATTAACACGACTCATCTTGCGCTTCAAATCAGAATCTCCCTAAAGAAAAACCCGCCGAATACGATCAATTCTCGCAATCACCCCCTTCAGAACAACATAAACGACCATATAATAAAGTGGGAGCGAGTATAACATTGAATTAATGAGTGCAACCTTTCTGCAAAGAAAAAAGATCCTCTTTTCCAACAAGCCCAACGAGTTCGAACTGCACCACCAGCTCCCATACCTGTAAACATATCGGATTAATCCCCACTTT
Organism: Hibiscus trionum; assembly: GCA_030270665.1. Classification (NCBI taxonomy): domain Eukaryota; kingdom Viridiplantae; phylum Streptophyta; class Magnoliopsida; order Malvales; family Malvaceae; genus Hibiscus; species Hibiscus trionum. The sequence goes on along the minus strand of BSYR01000021.1, from coordinate 19,818,296 downwards.
CATGCCAAGATAGACGAATGGAAAGTCCCACGTCTCGCAGCCTATTACCGAGGCCATGTCATTCGCAATTCCCTCATCAACTTCCACAACATAAATGCACGATTTAGCATAATTAATCTTGAGGCCCGAACAATACTCAAAGCAAGTTAGGATTCGTTTTAGATTTCTCGCCCCTTCCACATCATCACTAAGAAACAAAATTGTATCGTCTGCAAATTGCAAGTGTGAAATCGATAAATCTGCGGCCACCTTAACCCCTTTAATCAGTCCTTGTGTCTCGACCATAACAGGATACTAATGAAGCACCTCACCACCACAACAAACAATAGTGGCGATAGAGGATCTCCTTGCCGTAACCCACATTGCATCTCAAATTCCCTCATTGTCGCGTCATTCAACAAAATAGATAACCAAGTCGATTGACCACATTCCCTCATTCACTTCCTCCATCGATCCCCACAACCCATCTTAGCCAAAATCCGATCCAAAAATGCCCAATTTATGCAATCATAGGCTTTCGCGAAATCTAATTTCAAGATGATCTCTCCGGCTCCCCACACTTATGTTTCAACGAGTGAATAATCTCATTAGTTATTAAAATCACACCCATAATTTGACAATTTTGGACAAACGCCGATTGTGTATCACTAATTAACTCCCCTAAAACAGTTCGAAAGTGAGCTGCCAGCACCTTCGCGACAATCTTATAAGCAGAATTTAATATGAAAATCGGCCGGAAGTCCCCAATTTCCATCAGTTGTAGATTCTTCGGTATGAGAACCACAAAAGTCAAATTTAAACCCTTCGACAAACAAGTTATCCTGTAAAAAGAATCAAACAAAGCCATCACTTCCTTATTAAGAAAATTCCAATCCTTTTTGTAGAACTCGAAGGTGAAACCATCTGGCCCCGAAGCATTCGCACCATCACAGCCTTAAATAGAAACCCGGATCTCATCTTCAGAAAATTCAACTTCCAAAGTTTGTTCACTACACCGGGATTGGTATATAGCGATGCTTTTCATGGTGTTTTTCAACCAAATGCCGTTAATATTTCACTTATCACGGCGTTTACAAAATAAACGCCACAAAATGGAAAACTTTGCGGCATTTCTATTTTAAACGTCGCCATAGATTAACATATTGTGGCGCTTGTGTTAGAAACATAGTAATAGAGCAATTTTTCGTGGCGTTTGGTATTATAAATGCTACAATAGGTGTCATTTGGATAAAACGCTGCAATAGGTCTCGTTTTAGCGGTGTTTGATTTTATAAATGTCGCGATAGGTCCTGTTTTACCAGCTTTTGGTTTTAAAAATGTCGTGATAGGTCACGTTTTAGCGGCGTTTGGTTTTACAAACACCACGATAGGTAAAACGCACTGTTTGACTATTATATCTCTCAATCTTAGACACATTCATCCTCAAATCTATCGTTCAAAATCCCTAATTGCTCTTGCTCCACCTCTTCATGTTGCTCATCACCGTCGATCCTCGATGTCGATCGTCACTCAAGCCGCTCAGTCGCACCAGCAAGCAAGCCAACACTGGAAGTGAAACCAACGTTAAATTTCATCTTATTTTTCAATAGAAACACAAAAATATATCTCCGAAACAATTACTCAATTCACATTCTAAAATTAATTAAGTGGTGGAAATGATTAAGAACCATATCGAGTGAAACATTATAGTGGATTTTGTTGCCGAACTTCTTTAAGCACTCGTACGTCAATTCGCGTTAAAGAAAGATGTGAAATATTGTTTACAAAAATATTGTCTCATAGGGCTTATTTTAATTCATATTTATGATATTACACGTATTATTTTTGAATGCTTTTAGTTTTTTTTACAAAACGGCTTTGGATTAGTTTTTAGATTATGTGAATTTATATTGATTTATTCTTGATTTCATTGGATTTATTTTGGTTTATTATGAACTTATTTTGGAATTATTCGGGAAAACTACAATGTTAGTTTAGTACAAAATATTGAACTATTTTATGAAATTTATTTTCGGCTGTATTGTTTTGTGGACACAATTATTTTACTAGAGGTGAACAGTAGCATTCGCATTTTATCCAGAACGTCTAAGTCAGTTTTGGGTGTTACAAAACCCTTGTCGATGTGCTCTTCTTGCACAAAACGAGTCCACTAAACTGTAATAGAAACATGTGAACTCTTAGCTTTGTAAGCTCAGAGAAACATATCTACCACATTACACCTCATGCATTTCATAAACACAAAATGGAACACAAATATGAGAAATAATGCAAGAGTATAGCTCAATCTATGATCTAATATCTAGACTAGCTAAAAATCATAGATCGATGGGTCAAAAATGTAATACACACACACACACATATATGTATATATAATCATTTGTTAAAGGCTAAACTATAAAATAAATATCCAAATTATGTCTCTTTTTTGCAATAGGTGCCTAAAGTTTTGTTTTTGGCTTGTTTTAAAGTCAACTGATGCATCTACTTTAGGCACCTATTTCTGTCAAAAAATAATTTAGGCACCTATTGCAAAAAAACCTATTTTAGGCACTTATTTTGTAGTTAAGCCTTCGTTAAATGCAGGGCGTAAAGTGATGTTATTTTCATGTTTTTTTTATCAGCAATATGATTTTATTAATGCAAAAATCATACAAAGCACAACTAATAGCCTCATTAAAAACCCCCCTAAGCCTAAGTGGGGGAAAAGAGTACCATTAGTTGTGTAATACAAAGGACAATCACGACTCAAAACAAGGCCGAACCCAAATCCAAGATACCCTATCGACACCCCCCTTAGCCAGGGCATCCGCCACTTGATTCCCCTCCCGCAAAACATGCGAGAAACATACGCTCGGTAAATACTCACAAGCGTCGTCAATCTGAAAGAACCATCTCCACAACCGCCAAGGTCTACGCTCAATCCCCTGAATCCACGCAAGAGCCACCTTCGAATCAGATTCGATAATCACCGAATCCACACCCTCCCAAGACAGTTCCCTCAACATCTTAAGGGCAAACGCTATCGCCTGGACCTCGGCCTCATTCGAGTCTGCCACTCCAATCGCCCCAGAAAACAGCCCCCTAATCCGACTCTCCCAATCCCGAAGCACTCCCCCGCACCCTGCCAACCCCGGCTTACCCCGAGCTGCTCCATCGACATTAAATTTCCACACACCCTTCCAAGGAGGAGACCACTCCACAACACACCGAATCGACTGGTTCCCCTTTGCATCGTTGACGCAAAGTAAGGGACAATCCCACCACGCTGCTTCCCTAATGTCCACCTTATCGTATCTAATCCGCGTCCAATGAAATGATCGCAATTTGATTAAGAAAAGAATACCCCCAATCAACGAACTCTTGTCTTGAAACATTAAATCATTTCGCGCTAACCATAGCGACCACAACACACTAGTACATCCTATAAGCCACCACAATCTCAATTCTCCTGAAAAAAAGCTGTGGAAACTAGATAAAAGGAAGTCCCGCACCTGTTGCGGATGCGGCACACTCACACCCCACCACGCAAAAAAGCACCCCCAAACGTCCCAAGCCAACGAACAGTGCCATAGGATGTGATTCACTTCATCCACACCTTCCCCACAGAACCGGCACAATAAAGAAGTCTCTCCCATCACTAAACCGCGGGCAACCAACATCGACAATGTTGGCAGTCGATCCAGTACAAGGAACCAAAGAAAGCATTGCAATTTTGGCAGCACAGGGAGACGCCACGACCAACTCACATCCGACATATCCGACATCCCAAATGATAACATTAATTTGTTCAAAGCTCTTACCGAAAACTCACCCGACGGCTCATGAATCCAAACAAAGCGGTCGACCATTCCATGTCGCAACTCATATCCCTGTATACACTCCACCAAATCGCGTAACATGCCCCCCTCGAATACCCGTAATGCTCTTCGAAAACAACAGCCCCATTCATCCAAGGACTGTCCCAGCACCTCACCTACACGCACCAATTTATCCCTTGCTAACCCATATAGACGAGGGAAAGCAAATTTCAGTGGTTCGGATAAGCACCAGCAATCGTGCCAAAACAGTACGCTCTCGCCATTCCCTACAACCCAACAGAATTGTGAGGTATTCATGAACCGTGTGACGACTTCATTTTGCTGGACATCAATGATGTGCTTCCACATAGCAGACATCGACCTCGTACTTTGCTGATGTATCCGCCAATTAAGCACCTCGGTTCCATATTTGGCGTCCACAATCCTCCTCCAAAGAGACCCTTTCGCTTCGGCATATTTCCATGCCCACTTAGCCAATAAGCCTAAGTTCCGAGCATATAGATTTATCACACCCAAGCCGCCCAAATGTCTCGGCCTACAAGCAATTTCCCAACCAACCCGGCTCAATTTTGCTCTCTCCTCTTTTCCTCCCCATAAGAAATTACGCCGAATTCGATCAAGTTTCAGTATTATTCGCTTTGGGACCAGAAAAATGCCCATATAATACACCGGAAGCGCCGATAACACCGAGTTAACCAACACAAGTCGCCCAGCAAAAGAGAGCGAATCTCGTTTCCACCCCGCCAAACGCCGACGAAATCTTTGAATCAATGGGTCCCATATTTCCATTCCACGCGGACTCAAACCGATAGGAATCCCCAAATATTTCATCGGCAAGGCCCCCCTTGGACAACCTAATACACGTCCCACATCATCAAGTACCGCCTCCTCCAAGCCAATACCAATCAAACATGATTTATCATAGTTAATTTTCAGCCCTGTTGTAAGTTCGAAACAAGTAAGAACCCGCTTCAAGTTGCGAGCCATCTCTACATCACCCCGGATGAACAATACTGTATCATCCGCAAACTGTAAATGCGAGACCGATACATCCCCAACCACACGTACTCCCGCTATCAAACCCCTCCGCTCAGCATTCACCAAATAAAGATGAAGAATCTCGGCAACAATAACAAAGAGGAGAGGTGAAATTGGATCGCCTTGCCGCAGCCCCCTCCTCATTGGGAATTCGTCCGTAGGACTACCATTAATCAGAACCGACAACCTCGCCGTCTCCACACACTCTGACATCCACCTACACCATAATTCCCCAAAACCCATGTTCACAAGAATTAGCTTCAAACAGCCCCAATCGATGCAATCGTACGCCTTAGCGAAGTCAAGCTTCAGCATATAACTGCCAATCAAATCCCTCGAAGTCTTCATTGAATGAATTACTTCATTAGCAAGTAATATACCATCTAAAATCTGCCTCCCGCTGATGAAAGCTGATTGAACATCACTAACAATCTGCGGTAACACTACTTGAAGACGATGCGCTAAACATTTGGCCATAATTTTGCAGACCGAGTTGAGTAAACAAATAGGCCGGTAATCCCCCAACTCACGTGGATGATCTTTCTTTGCTATGAGCACAACAAACGTTGAATTGTATCCCCGCGGTAAACGACCCGTAGCATGGAACTCCTCCATGAATGCCATTAAATCATCACGCACAAACCCCCACCCTTTGCGAAAGAACTCAAAGGGAAATCCGTCCGGACCCGGTGCTTTCGCACCCTCGCTACTCCATAACGCATTTTTCACTTCCTCCACAGAAAACGGTCTTTCCAACTCGTCACGTTGCTGTACCGAAATTCGTTCAAAGGCGACATCCGGCACTAATACTCCCCCACCCGGTTGCATCCCAAAATGTCGAGTAAAAGCAGATTTCACCATATGTTTCAACCGCCTAGGTTCCGTGACCCATTCGTCCCCAAACTGAATGCTTCTAATCGAGTTCCGGGCTTGTCTAATTTTAGAAGTTTTGTGGAAAAACGAAGTATTCCGGTCACCTTCCGCTAACCATAACGCACTCGATTTCTGACGCCAAAACGATTCACGCAAGCTAGCCACCTTCCAAAGCCTAGAATGTAAATTACGGTACTCCTCTTCCTCAACCTTTGTCCTTTCCTTGTTCCCTATCCGAGCATCCCAAGCAACAATAAGTTTCGATAAGTCCCCATATTCCCTGTCCAAGTCCCCAAAATCTGACCGGTTCCAGCTCTTTAGAACTAGCTTCAACCCCTTCAATTTCGAGCTAATTGAGCGACCCTCCCTCCCCAATGAAAGCCGCTGCCATTCCTTTTCTAAGAGTGGTAAATTAGACAGCCATGCGTTCACAAAACGAAATGGCTTAGGACCACTATCCTCCATTTCGCTCACCAAAACAATCGGCGAATGATCCGATAGCTCCTTCGGGAGATGTAAAACCACTAACGACTCAAAACGCTGTAACCATCCGTCCGAAACCAAGAACCTGTCCAGGCGACTACATCGTCCCCCTGGTCCGAACCACGTAAACAATGTTCCTTTCATCGGAACATCGATCAAAGCAAGTTGTTCAATGTTTTCACAAAATAAATCAATGCCCGGATATCCAGACCCGCATCCCCTTCGCTCCTCCACACACTTCACAACATTAAAATCACCTCCTACACACCATTCAATATGCCTAGTGTTTACTACCTCTCGAATGCCTTCCCAAAAAACCACCTGATCCGATACCCCACAAGGCGCATAAGCTCCTATAACACCACTTTCCCATTCCTCCCTTACCCATGTACCCACGACCATAATCAGATTCCTTCGAACTTCTGAAACTAAAACCTGGAAACCAACCGGATCCCATACCAATAGGACCCCTCCCGACCTCCCCTCAGATGGAGCAAACAAAAAATTAAAGGAGTCGGAAAACCACAATTGGCGAACTAACCTCTCGGTAATGCTCTCCATTTTTGTTTCCTGGAAGAGAGCCATACCACATTGTTGTTGTCGAAGAACACGTCCGATAGAACGTCGTTTCGCCGCTGCCCCAAGCCCCGAACATTCCACGACAACAACCGCATACTCCGCTATTTTGACGCCTCTCGCGCCTCCAATAAGCGCGCGATATCTTGTATAACTTCGTCTTCTCTACCCACTGTCACTGCCCCAATCAACTTTCCCACCCTTGCCGTTTCCTCGGCCTCGCGAACAATCGCTTGTTTGCGACAAATAAAGTCTGAGTCCAACAACGACCCGTTCGCTATCGCAATCGGCTGTAGCTTTCCCTCCTCCTTATTTTTCTTCGGACGGCCACGTCCTCTCTTCATTTGCTTAGACTTAGACGGTGATTCCACTACTGTACGGGCTGGGTTGAGTTCCGATAGGAGTCAAACTCTTCTTAATTCCCCATTCACCTCCATTAGGCTAGCTTTAGATACCCTGCTGTCCCCACCCTGTGGCCCATCTTTCACCCGGTCCGATAATTCACATACATTATCTCCCACTACTGCCGGCAAATCAAACCTCCCTCCCCCAATTGTGATGTCGTCAACGATAAAACGCTCCTCCTCTGCCGATAGTGCTCCTCCCTCACGGTTTAACAGGCCTAAGGACTCCTCCTCACACCCCCTATCGTGTGACAACAATGGTGGCGACACTACCCTCCCAATTTTTGACTCATTCTCCAACTCATCCATTCTTAAGCTAGCTTCGAGAGGCACGGACTCCTCTAGTTCCCTATTCACCATTACCAATTGTTCCTCGTCACTTGCATTCTCCAATGATCTCACCCTATCATCTTCCCTAACATTATCCTCCCACATGTGATCAATAAAATTTTTGTCGCGACTACTCCCATTGTTCACTTCCACTTGCTCTCTATCAATTGAGTCCACAACAACTTGGCCTCTATCAATTGAATTCGGAACTATGGTTGCATCGGAATCATTATCTTGTTCAAACATGGAATTTGACTTCCACCCTATATCCCCCTCCTTTGACGTCTCCCCTTTGTCGGCGTATGAGCCCGAGTCGCAATTACACTCCCACTTTCGACCAAACCCCTCCTCAAATTCGGTGATACGGACGATGAAAGTCGATTCTCCCTCCTTTATTTCCACCATTTCGTTAATCCTGTATAACCAATCCGTTTCTATAAGGATTCTCGCTCTCTCGAATGACGATGGTGCAATCGTTTCCGCATCCACCCGCACTAACTCACCCCACAAGTTCGCTACATTCCGGAATGTATCCTCCGACCATAAATGAATGGGCAGTCCACACAAAGAAATCCATGCTCGTCGATTTGGGATTGCCGTCGACGGAGTCCACTCCATTACATTTTCTAACCACTGTTGTAATCTTCCGGACTTCATCGTCGACTCGCGTAATCTGCAATTGTCAAACATTAGCAAGACCGTTGAACCTACTACTCGCATCACGGATAATCCCTTAAGATTTTCTCGGTGAAATTCACTAGCCAATTCCTCAACTGAGTAAGGTTTTCGTCAAAAGCCTAGTGCACATGATTCCAAAATCTGCCTCTTATCTTTGTCGAAAATTCCCATTGCTTGTTTATATGTGCTATGATGTTTCGATGTTGCGGACTGTCCTAATCCCTCCATCCTCCCCAAGTGCTGGGTTGATCAAATTGCCTCCTTAGGTCTTACACCCTTCTCGCCGATAATAAAATTGATCGAATTGCCTTTCACCCCCTTCCTATTCCACTGCTCACTTCCGCTATCCCTAGCCATGGATACCCGGATTCGCGATCCATATAGACGAAAGCCATCAAATCTCTCTATCACCCTATCCGTATCCTGTTTCGATTCCATCCGAACAAACCCAAATCTGGCGCCGTCTTTTGATCGTTTCGCAGGGATGAATACATCCACCACCACTCCATGGCGATCGAATACCTGCCAAGCACCCTTCCAATGTAACTAATCTGGTAGGTTATAGACGAAAAGGGTCCAAACCCGTCCCCTAGCCCTCCGTGAATTGGATCCCCTCTCTCCGCCGTACCCCTTCCCCTGTGCTACCATCGTCAATTTAATTGGTGATTTTTAAATTGTTGAAAAAAACAACATTTTCATGTTTTTTTAATTTGTATTATGCCATTATTTGCTTTTTTAAAAAAATTGTTAATAAATATATTTAGCTTGCGAAAAAATAACATTAAAATTTTACTATCCATACATTCTTCCTCTTCACCGCTTACCCTTTATACTAATAATAATCATCTTATTCTCCTTTGTTTAAATTTGGTTGTATTTTATTTATGCATTTAGGTTAAAACATTTATTGATAATTACAATGTAATTTGAAAAAGGGTAAACTACTGAGATGATCACATTCATTTAGTAAATATTCACTTTTACTCATTAATTTCAAAAATTCTAATTTTTGTCATTTACGTTTTTCGATTATTAAACATTTTGTCACTCAGATGTTAATTGTTGTTAGACAAATGACGATGTGTTGAGTTGGAACAATAAAACAAAAAGTAAATTAATTGCATAGTCACTAAAATATTACTTCACTCCTATTTTCACAACCAAACTAAACCATTTTGTATAATTATACATTTAGTCCACCATATTTACATATGCAATAAATTTAGTCATAATATTAATATAAAAATAATTTAAAGTGGTTGAATATAAAGAAGCAAATAGTTGTGTTTAATTCATTTTGATCCTATTGAATTCCTTGTTATCATACATTGATCCCACACAGCAACTCATTTTACTTATGCTTGGACCGCACCCAATGACTTAACACTGAATTTAAGGATGATCATTTCTGGGCTCTTAAAGAAAGTGAAGAAAATGGAGAGGGCAAGATTCCTAGAACGAATATGTTGGATGGTTATGTGTGTGATGATTGTGTGATTTTTGAAGTAAAGTGATGTGTGTGATGAATGGATGTTGAAGTATTGTTAGGGTTTATGAAATTGTAAGTATTTTGCTCAATGTTGAAGTAATGTAATGTGGGTTTTGAAGTATTGTTAGGGCAAGATAGTTATTTGTGATCTTTTATTTATGGTATGGGCTTAGGCCCAAAGACGACAGGTGAAATAAACTCTAAACAGACTGATCCAATCTCGCATAAATCCATATGGGAAAATATGGTGGATAATCAAAATATCAGTAACGGTCTGGGCACTAACGATAAGCCAAAAAATTCTGTGGTAATTGTATCCTTGGAGGAGGGTGACGAGCCTAGGGCGTTCTTCCCAGAACTCGCAAAAAAGAAACCAAAAGGTAGAAGATACAACTCCTTGAATGGATTACTGGATAGGGCATTGACGGAAACTGTAAGAAAAAAGAAAGATCGAGCAGCAAAGAGGGTACAAAAGAGAACCAGATCATTAGAAGACTCAGAATTGTCCGGTCGATCGTTGTCGGACTCTGATTTGACATCGAGGTGGGATCAGTTAACTAGAGATGCCAGGAAGGCTTTGAGCTTGGGGAAAAAGATAGGCATTCAGATAATAGGAGATGAAAGCAAAGCTGAAAGGGATATCGCAATTATAGAAGAAAGACGAGTTCTCTCTGCCTAGAAATCAATTCTAAGGAATGAGGGTGCTTACCTGGAACATACGAGGTTTAGGGTCCCCCTCCAAAATTAAAATGGTGAGAAGATTAGTTCAAATTCAGAAGGTAGATATGGTCATGCTACAAGAAACAAAAAAGCAGAATATGGTGAGGGATGATATCAACAAGTTGTGGTATGATGATGAGGCGAACTTCAAATTGGCTGCAGCAGAAGGTAGATCAGGAGGGCTTCTTACAATCTGGGATAAGTCCAAATTTAAGTTGGTGAGTTCCTACATCGGCCTGAATTACATTTTATTAGAAGGTAGATGGATAGTGGAAGAACTGGATGTAACTATGGTGAATGTTTATGCTCCTTACAACATTCAAGATCAAGTAGGATTGTGGAATGAACTAGTTGTGCGTAAAAATTCAGATGTGGGGGCTTCTAAATGGCTAATTGGAGGGGATTTCAACGCGGTGAGGAATAAGGGGGAACGCAACGGCTGTACCAGTAGCTTGACAGGATCAAAGGAATTCAACCAATTTATTGCAAAATGTAGCTTGATTGATCTACCTATAGTGGGGAAGAAATTTACTTGGTTTGGACCAAGTAATAGAAAAAGCAGGCTTGACAAGTTTTTGCTAGACGAGAGTTGGGTTGTGGCAGTGAGTGATGTAGTTCAAAGGGGTCTTCCTAGAGCAGTCTCGGACCATGCCCCTGTAATTTTGTTGCATAATGACGTGGACTGGGGGCCGAAACCTTTCAAGCTGTTCAATGCTTGGCTTCAACAGGAAGGATGCAGGGAGGTAATCAAAAATGTCTTTGGTCAGGAGGCTTCTAATAAATCCGACTTATCAATCAAGCTTAGGAGGTTGAAAGAAGCTATAAAGGGTTGGAATAGGGACTCGTGTAATAACTTGGATAAAAGGGTAAAGGAACTGGTTCTTCTGTTAAATGAGTTAGAAGAAAGCGATAGAGTTTCGCTGTCAGAGGCAAATAAAATGGAGAAAATAAAAAATTGCAGATTAGAATTATGGGATGTTTTAAGTCTGCAGGAAGATGTATGGAGACAGAAAGCAAGAATGGAGTGGTTATCAAAAGGTGACTTGAACACAACATTCTTCCATAGAGTTGTTAAGATTAGAGCCAAGAAGAAACTAGTCAGTGGTCTAAAGTCTGGGAATAAATGGTTCAGTGATCCTGAGGAATCTGAAGCATTTGATGGCTTTGTTTCGGGATTAAGGCTTCTAAGGATGATTGGAGCCATAATTGTGAGGAATGATGGATGGATCCAAGAAAAGGATTGTCTTTTATCTACTCAAAAGGTGAGCGTGTTTTGGATTGGAAACTACCTAAAGAAGGTGAGGTGAAATTTAATGTGGACGGAGCAGCAAAAGATAATGTAGCAGGGTGTGGAGGTGTGCTTAGATCGTTCGATGGAATTATGAGAATGATATTCTCAGGGCCTTGTGAAGGCTTAGGAGCTGACTATGCTGAAATTATAGCTATTAAAACTGCTTTGGAGCTTTTTATAGAGGCGAATTGGATTGGGAAAACTTCGCTAGTAATCGAATCAGATGCGAAGATTGTGCTAAACTGGATTGTTAATAAATTCCAAAGGCCATGGGGTAGGTGGATGATTCTTGCAGAAATTGATGAACTGGTGAAAAGAATTGGAAAGGTGGATTTCAGCTTTGTGCCCCGACAAGCCAATATTTTTGCAGACTACTTAGCAAAGGAGGGTATGTCTCGAGGATCTCTCTTCAAGGCGTGGTGGTAGGATGAACATGGGGCAAGGGACGGTTATTGCAAAGGCTGGACATAGCAGTGTAGTTAAAATGTTTTTGTTGCGTTTCGATAGTATGTGACTATGGGGGCACTATATGTAAACTTTGATGGTTATCGTGTTGTCTTTAGTTTATCCTGACATGTGTGGTACTCTTTTCCCCTATTTAGGTTTAGAGGGGTTTTTAACGAGGCCCATATGATTTCAGGTTTTTATTAATAAAATTAAAATCTTGCCGAGCAAAAAAAAATATAGGTTAACAAAAGTAGTTTGTAAGATGATAAACCATAAAATCAGCTGCAAAAATAATGACCTAATTCAACAAAAGTAATTTTTAAGATTTCCCTAGACATCACTAAAGGAAATACCTAGACAGGTTCAACATAGTTCACAAAATAAATGTCATTACAATGGGCATCACAAAAAAAAGTCATAAAATTAGGTCATTCACAAAATAAGTCAGCTTCAGTTGTACAACTTCAGTCCCTAGTTGAAGCTTGTGATTCTTGATTTGGAGGGTTGAAGACAGTTGATTGTTGACTTGAAGGCTCATTAGGCATCCATCTAACAATTGTTGGTGGAGCCAAAGGTATTCTTGTTGGTAATTTTTGCCTTCGAAGTGGTTGTTGTTGGTTGGATGATGAAGGATGGCTTCTAGGTTGCTGTTGGTGGGATGATGAAGGATGAGGTTGTGGTTGGTTGGATGGAGTTGGTCTTCATATAGGCTGGTTTGCACCAATCTCACCTTTTACAGGTCCGTTTGTTGTGACGAGGCTTGCCACACTTGGTGCAGTTAGCTTGCTGCCCCCTCTTGGTCAACTTAGGTTTGCTAACTTCATCAGCTTCCTTTTTCCTCTTTTTACTTGGCCTTCCTTGTGGCCTCCTAATAGTTGGTGGCAATATGGGTTCCATGTCTGATACTGGAGCCCATTGTTGAAGACCGGTTTAAAAATAAAAAAAATTAATAAATCACATAAGCTGAAAAAAAACAGTTGAAGAAATTAATAAGTTGGGGACAAACAATACCTTTCACGGGTGAAATCATTTTGGAGTAAATGGAAATTTTAGTGCTCTTATTGTAGCACACATTTACATAACCTTCAATGCTTCTATTGGTTTCTTGAATGGCTGAGACTGCATGGACACAAGGGATGCTAGTGAGGTCCCATTTTCTGCATGAACATGTATGCTGCACAAGATCTACAGCATGCTGGTGCCCAAGGCCAGCATGAACTTGATACCTTTCTCTACCAGAACGTGTGGTCCAGAACCTGAAATAAGTCAATTACACAATTAGCAGACAATTAGTAAAAAAAGTAAGTAAATAAAAGTAAGTAAACAATTAGGAGAAAACCTATGTGATTGCTGGAAAATGATGTCCAGTTTTTTTTTTTGAATTTTATCACACAGTGGACCTGGCCACTTTTCATCTTCCTCCCTTTTGCTAACAATTTTTTTCATTATCTTAGTTCTAATAACCTCCATCATTGTCAGAATAGGCTTATCTCGAGCCTCTAAAATTGACTACATAAGAGAAATAAAAAAGATAATGTTAGTAAATCAATCAAATAAAGTAAATGTATGAAGTATTTAACTAACTCAAAATGACAATTTTACCTTGTTGAAAGACTCACATAGGTTGTTGAGGAGCATGTCACACTTATTTCTGGTATCAAAGTGTGATCTAGACCATTGAGCAGGGTTCAACTTCTGTATCCAATTATAGGTAGCAACAGAAAGGGCTTTCAACTGCTCCATTGCATCTTCAAACTCTCGCAAGTAAGTACATCCTTTGGAATAATATACCCTCAAGATGACAAATAGTAGTTGTTCCAGGATTTGCAGTCCTTAACTCCAGTAAGTACTCATAAATCTTTGCATACTGCCCTTTGTAATTACCTTCAATCATTTCAATTGCCAAATCTCTTGCCCTACTACAAGTAACATGTGACACCCAAGTAACAAATTCTTCATATACATCACTTCGAAGTGATTTTACTGGATAATTAATATCAACCATGAATTTTCCTATGTAATACTTTGTCATCCAAGGTGATCTGATATTCCTATTTTTGGTTACCTTAGAATAGTTATGAGTGTCAATTAATGTTTTTATCTGCCAAGTCTGATCTGCAATGTCTTTGGGATTCATTGGGGTTGCCCACGTAACTCTCGGGTTTGGGGGTCGGGTGAAATTAAATTATTAAAATATAATTGTGGGCTTTATATTTCAAAACAAATAAATATATGTTGGACTAGTCATCTCTTTAAGCTCAAGCAATGGATTTTACACTATTGTAATTACCCATTTTCATTAAGGGTAAAAATTTCCTTTGACTTTTAAAATAAAACAAAACAAATAAAAATGCCTTTTGCTCATCTTCCTCCCCCTCCTCCTTCAAAACCAACGACATTTTCCCCCTCCCCTTTCAAGTTACTATTCTATTTCTTCCTTGCTTAATTCTTGAGGATTTTTGAAAGGTAATGATGTTTTTGAATTGTCCTTATCTTCCTCTCCATTTCTATACCATTAGTTTTCAATAAAACCTATTATATTGCATTTTGAGGTTTTTGGGTTTTGAAATAAAAATGATAACATTGATAGCTTTAGGTTAAGATTTCGATTTGTTTTTGTTAAATAAGCTATTTACTTTTCAAAAGGTCCAACATATCTAATTTTTACATGGTTTTAACTTGATTTTTCGGATATGGGTTTTAGTGGGGTTTTAGATGGTTCAAATGTCAAGTTTTGGGACTGTTTAGTGTGGGAAATTGATGGTTGATGATTAAGTGATGTTTGAGGGTTGTTTTGGGTGTGTTAGATGGCATTTTGGATGTTGTCAACATCAGTTATTTGCTGAGTTTGATGGTGGAACTATGCGCTTGCAACTTTCACTGTCTTGACATGTGAGATGGAGAGAAGTTCCGGCGGCAAGTCTGGCAGATACTCCAAGTTCGGCGAAGCAATTCTGAAGTGATCCTACCTATGTCTAGGTTAGGATTCTGTCACTGCGTGATGTAGGCAATACCTAGCATTCTCAGCGTAAACCTAACACAGGCAGTCGACTTTTGGTTGCTCCTTTTAGCCGCTGAAATTCTAACTTATGTCTAAGTCAAATTAGTCAATACCTCGACATGATGCTACCATGCTTAATTCTTTCGTGAGTTTGACACTCTCGTGCTCGACAAATGGATTTCTTCAACTGGACTTTTGGAACTAATTGAAGAAGTGAAGTTCATGAATTAAGCAAAATTGAGAGTATTTTATTGCAAAAAAAAAAAATTTAAACTATTACAACCGTTTCCCACAACTACTTTACATACAAAAACCGAAACCCTAAGAGAATTAGAACGCGATCTCCCTATGTATGTGTATGCATGCCCCTATACCCTCACAAGCATGGGTATATATAGGGCTTGGCCTAAGTTTGAGTCCTCCTTGGAGTAGAAGTCTTTCAAGTAACTATACATTAAATGTTGACTTCTTTTTGACTTGAATGTGGACTCTTTGGACGTTGCCTTCTCCAGCAAGTAAAGATAAGTCACTTTACTTATCCCTCTTCAATCAACTCTTCAGGCCACTATAGGCTTCAGAAAATTGCAAGACTGGGCTCATTGGACTTAGGAAATTGTCCTCTTTCAATCATAACCCATCTTGACTAAGTTGGTTTAACTCCTGCCTGGGCGACAGTCGGCACCAATGTTGCGGCGGCGTCAACTGGAACTGCTTCAGTACAGCTCCTTTTGCTCCCTGCTTTCATGTCCTCTCTTCCTCTACATAGCTCCAACACCTGTAAATGAAAACTAAACTAAAACAATATCTTTTATTAACCAAACATAGAATATTCAATAAAAGCATGGTAAAAGACCAAATACTGTTATTATGCATGCAATGCACCTAAATATGCCTAAATGAGCTTAAGAACAACAATAATAAGGGCAGGAATGTTTAGAAAATATAGAACTTGTGGACACTCTACACACCCCTGTATAGTGTACACGAGTTCTATATTTTGTACACATTCCTGCCCTTATTATTGCTATTCTTAAGCTCATTTAGGCATATTTAGGTGCATTGCATGAATAATAACAACATTTTCTCTTTTACCATGCTTTTATTGAATATTTTATGTTTGGTTAAGAAAAGATATTGTTTTAGTTTAATTTTTATTTTTCAGGTGTTGTAGCTGTGTAGAGGAGGAGAGGATAGGAGAAGACATGAGAGGATAGGAAACCTGGGAACAAAAGGAGTTGTACTGAAGTAGTTCCAAAAGTCGCCAAGGACGCCGCCAAAGCAGCAATGCCGCCAAGTGCCGCCCAGGCAAGAGTTACACCGACTTAGTCAAGATAGAACGCGATTGAAAGAGGGCAATTCCCTGAGCCCAATAAGCCCAGTCTTGCAATTATCTGAAGCCTGTAGCGGCATGTAGAGCTGATCCAAGATTTATAAGTAGGAGTACTTATCCTTACTTGCGGGAGAAGGCAACGTCCAAAGAGTCTACATTCAAGTCAAAAAGGAGTCAGCATTTAATGTAAAGCTACTTTAAGGACGTCTACTTCAAGAAAGACTCAAACTTAGGCCATGAGCCCTATATATACCCAATGTATGTAAGGGTATAGGGGCATGGGTATACTTAAGCTTAGACGCACTGATAGATGGATGTGTAGCGGGGAGGTAGCTAGATAGATGGGAGGTGTTGGAGGTCGCGGCCCAACACTCCTAGGGTTTATGTTTTTTTATGTAAAGTGGTTGTGAGAAACGATTGTAATAGTTTAAGTGTGTTTTCAATAAAATATTTCAAGTTTTCTTAATTCATGTTATTCACTTCTTTAATTAGTTCCAAAAGTCCAGTTGAAGAAATCCATTTTTCGGGCACGAGAGTGTAAGGCTCACGAAAGGATTAAGCACGATCTCATCATATCGAGGTGTTAACTAATTCGGCTTAGACATAAGTTACAATTTTAGCGGCTAAAAAGAGCAACCAAACGTCGATTGCCTGTGTTAGGTTTACGCTGAGATTGCTAGGTATTGCCTACATCACGTGGTGACAAAATCCTTGCCTAGACATAGGAAGGATCACTTAAGAATTGCTCTGCCGAACTTGGGGTATCTGCCAGACTTGCCGCCAGGACTTATTTCCATTCCACCTGCCGAGATAGCAAAAGTTGCAGGAACAGAGACCCACTTTGGCCGCGTGACAGGGTCGTAGCTGTCGTCCGCCATTACCTGCCGAGGTAGCAGATCATGGCAGCACGACACACTTAGGCCTTACAATGCAGTCTACACACTATTGAGCTGCAATTACCTTACTCAATCTATCGACCTTATCTCTCCCTATCATCCATATCATAACTATCTTTATTTTACTTGTGTATTTATATTTCCACATTTAGAGATTTAATTATGTATTTACTCAATCCTTGTGCAGGAAACCACTCATAGAAGCTGCTTCAATCCCTGTGGGAGACGATATCTTTTATAATATAACTTGACAAGAGTGTGCACTTGCACAGCGTTAAATTTCTACACTTCCACTTTAGTTTTTGCATGTTAAATTTCTGTTTATTTTATTTTTTAAAAAAATAAAAAAAATAAAAAAATGCCTCTTTGTTTTCTTTGGTGTATGTCCCGCCAGGGCGGCAAAGATGGCAGCCAACATTCAGCTGAGGAGGGGAAGGACATGACCGGACGAAAAGCCAAACACAAAGCCCTCATGAAGTATTTATGTTTTGGAAAAGTGCAACCCAACCTAACCTGATTTTTTTATTTTTATGTATTAGGATTAGATATAGTTTTCAGTTATTTTTATTTAATTTTTGCATTTATTTTATTGCAGGTTAGGAATGAGGGTAAGACAAAGAAGGATGAAAGAATAAAGAAGAAGACCAACCAGCGGCCAAGGCAGCTCAAAGCAGATGAGCATAACGACTAGCAGCTTCATAACGGCTAACCGCAACGGCTACATTTGCAACAACGAGCGGAACGACTATCTGCGTAACGGCTGGAATCCTGTTATTCGCGCCGAAATCATTGATGCCCGTTGGTAGCATGCCCGCCAAGGCAACGAAGAGAAGCGGCTATATAAGTCTAATTATTCTCTCAACGTTCTTCACTTTGCTCTCTCTTTTACTCTCAATTCTTTCTGCCATCTTTGCTTTTAAGATTTTGCTTGCTTTACTTTCTTGCAACTTCTTTTTCTTTCGTTAAGAAAACACAAATGTTACTCAACTATGGCCACATCAAAACAACCCGCCTCCACCTCCAAGCCTACCTTCTAAAGATTCTTAAACCCTGTTGTCGCGGCAACCTACAAGCAGTACTTCACCGAACGGCAACTCTAGGAGGAAATAGGGTTCCAATACACCATTGCAGATAAGGATTTTGGCCTCGAACCTACCATATTCGAAAAGGTTCACAACTTGGGCTGGGACATTTTCGCACGGCAGCCAGAAGGGATAAAAATCAATCAGGTGCGAGAGTTCTATGCCCACAAGCCTACACCGGGAAACCCTTTTGTATATTTCCGCGGTGAAGGAGTCAAGCTCACGGCGGAAACCATCAATAGTTTCTACGACATAGAAATTCGAGCGAATCCGCATGAAGAATGGAGGTCCTACCTAACAGCGACTGACTACGAAAAGATCAAGAAAGAAATCTGTCAACCCAACACCATATGGCTAACAAGCAGAAATAATGTTTCAGTCAACCGTTGTGATCTACTGTCGGAGGCCGTTCATTGGAGCAACTTCGTCCAACGCTGCTTGATGCCCACTTTGCAGGGATCAACAGTCAACAGGCTGCGGCTGGCTCTTATCCACAGCATTATGAAGGGGCGGCCAATCAATGTTGGCGAAGTGATTCTTGAAGAGATCTATGCCCGCACCGAAAAGCCCAACGCCAAGAAACCTCTCGTCTTCCCTGCACTCATCACAGGTCTATGCGCCAATTTCCGCATGCTGACGCACCCTAAGGACAGAATACTTCCCGCCAAGGAAGGGTGGACAAGAAAGGTGCGCCTCAAGATGATGCGTGGGTAGTACTGAAGCTGCCCTCCCTTTCACTGTGATGCCCCTGCTGCGCAGCCTCGTCGAAAGCTGCCAAACGATTGAGCACAAACATGTGATCTTCACCAAACATAATGCGGAGGTGCAAGAAGCCTTTGTGGCCTACTTGCTTGACAAATACCATGACGGCGACCCACAGTTGCCCGCATTCCCATCGGAGTTAGCAGCATCCAAACCGATCAAGATCACACCCAGACCAGCTTCCACTCCAACTGCCATCGACAACGAGGGGTCGCACATCCGCCCCAAGAGAAGAACCTCGCCTACTCCCAACCAGCCGTACGACCTCACCTCCTCATCTGAGTCAGAGAAAGTGGAGGAAACCATCGCCGCCTCCCCAGCAGCAAATGAGGCCACTGCCAAAGATGTTGATGACTCAGACATGGAGATTTCAGACTCCTTCGATTATGAACCGGTCGAGGCAGCAATGAAGAGGAAGCGGCCAGCCGCAGCAACCGAGCCTCAAGGTGGAGGATCAGAACCTGAGTGACCATCCAAGAAAACCACCCCCAGCCGCCGCGTGGCACGGAGAAGAGCCCAGCAGCCAGACCATCTACCACACGCCGCCTAGTCCTACCCGCCTCCTTAGAATCCTCCTCTGACGCAGCAACAACAGAGGAGAGCTCCCCTAGTCTATAACACCCCTTTTTTTCTTTTTCTTTTTCTTTATTTTTATGCTTTATTTTGTTTTTCTGTTTTTATATTTTATTATTCTATTTTCATTTATACAAGGCATTGAGGACAATGCCAACCTTGAGTTTGGGGGGGAATAGTCCTCTTTGTTTTAGGTTCATTTAGTAGCATATAGGAGCATATGTAAATTTCGCCCTAGCACTCAATGAAGTAGAAATTTTGAGCTTAAAACTTGTGCCTATGATAATTAGCCGATTTCTTATTTTCGCACCATACTTAAAATTTAACTTAACTATGGGAAGAAGCATGAAAAATACTTAGAAATTTTTTCTTTTTGCCAATAATTCTTACACTGTCTGTTAAATGCTGAGTTTCTCTTGAGTTCTAAGTTTAACACTGCCTGCTTCATTTAATGAAAATTTTCTTAATTGAATACAGGTTTTCCGCCGCGGCATCACATGGCAGCAGCACAAAGATGGTTGAAACCCTAGAGGTGCCCGAAACAGGCTCTAGGAAGGATCATGACCAAGGACACTCTGCTGCTATCAAAGTACAAGTATCGAAACCAAGTAACGGACAAATTAGCAAGATTGAATGAAAGTCTTCACGGGATGACTCTATTCAAAGGGTTCGGAGTTTCGTAGAGTGCACCTATCTTAGCTTCAGACCCAGAGAATAGTTGTGATAAGCTGAAGCCCTTAAAGCCATGATCAGAAAAAGAGTAAAGAAGTGCCTACCTGTGCTGCCAATGCAGCAACTCGGATCTTTTTTAGTAATTTAATTATTTTTAGCATTCTTTGTTAACTTAGTCATCTCAGCATGTTTAGCATGGACACAGACCTGCACACACTGCACTGGCACTAAGAAAATTAAAAATCTAAGTTATTTCGTGGCATTCCCTATCACTAACATTAAATAGGTGCCACAGCCTTGAGGTAAGAAATCAAGTTAAAAGCTAAGTTTCTATTAATTTTGCGCAAGGGGAAGGTTTACCAGTTAGGTTGCATTGCTTGAGGACAAGCAATAGTTCGAGTTTGGGGGTGTGTAGAGTGTCCATGAGTTCTATACTTTGTACACATTCTTGCCCTTATTATTGTTATTATTAAGCTCATTTAGGCATATTTAGGAGCATTGCATGCATAATAACAATATTTTCTCTTTTACCATGCTTTTATTGAATATTTTATGTTTAGTTAAGAAAATATATTGTTTAGTTTTATTTTCAGTTGTTGTAGCTGTGTAGAGGAGGAGAGGACATGAGAGGATAGGAGAAGACAAGAGAGGATAGGAAAGCTGGGAACAAGAGGAGCTATGCTGAAGATGTTCCATATGTCGCCAAGGACGCCGCCATAGCAGCAATGCCGCCAAGTGCTGCCAGGCAGGAGTTACACCGACTTAGTCAAGATGGGTCGTGATTGAAAGAGGGCAATTCCCTGAGCCCAATAAGCCCGATCTTGCAATCATCTGAAGCCTGTAGCGGTCTGTAGAGCTGATCCCAGATTGATAAGTATGAGTACTTATCCTTACTTGCGGGAGAAGGCAACGTCCAAAGAGTCCACATTCAAGTCAAAAAGGAGTCAGCATTTAATGTAAAGCTACTTTAAGGACTTCTACTTCAAGGAGGACTCAAACTTAGGCCATGAGCCTTATATATACCCAATGTATGTAAGGGTATAGGGGCATGCATATGCTTATTCTTAGACGCACAGATAGATGGATGTGTAGCGGAGAGGTAGCTAGATAGATTGGAGGTGTTGGAGGTCGCGACCCAACACTCATAAGGTTTAGATTTTTGTATGTAAAGTAGTTGTGAGAAACGGTTGTAATATTTTAAGTGTGTTTTCAATAAAATATTCCAAGTTTGCTTAATTCATGTTCTTCACTTCTTATTTAGTTCCAAAAGTCCAGTTGAAGAAATCCATTTGTCGAGCACGAGAGTGTAAGGCTCACGAAAGGATTAAGCACGGTCTCATCATGTCAAGGTGTTGTCTAATTCGGCTTAGACATAAGTTAGAATTTCAGTGGGTAAAGGGAGACACCAAACGTCGACTGCCTGTGTTAGGTTTACGCTGAGATTTCTAGGTGTTGCCTACATCACGTGGTGACAAAATCCTTGCCTAGATATAGGAAGGATCACTTAAGAATTGCTCTGCCAAACTTGGGGTATCTTCCAGACTTGCCGCCAGGACTTATTTCCATTCCACCTGCCGAGACAGCGAAAGTTGAAGGAGCATAGACCCACTGCGACCGCGTGACAGGGTGGTAGTTGTCGTCTGCCATTACCCGCTGAGGTAGCAGATCATGGCAGCACAACACACTTAGGCCTTACAATACAGTCTACACACTACTGAGCTGAAATTACCTTACCCATTCTATCGACCTTATCTCTCCCTATCATCCCTATCTTTATTTTACTTGTGTTTTTATATTTCCACATTTAGAGATTTAATTGTGTATTTACTAAATCCTTGTGCAGGAAACCACTCACAGAAGCTGCTCCAATCCCTGTGGGAGACGATATCTTTTATATTATAACTTGACAAGAGTGTGCACTTGCGCTCATAAATAGAGAACACCCAAATGCTTTACAACCCCTAAACTCAAACTATTGCTTGTCCTCAAGCAATGCAATCTAACTAGTAAACATGTCCCTTGCACAAAATATAACAGGAACTTAGCATTTAACTTCATTTCTTACCTCAAGGTCGTGGCACCTATTTTATGTTAGTGATAGGGAATGCCATGAAATAACTTAGAATATAATTTTTTTAGTTCCAGTGCAGTGTGTGCATGTCTATGTCCATGCTAAACATGATGAGTATACTAAGTAAACAAAGAATGCTAAAAATAATTAAATTACAAAAAAAATTGAGTTGCTGCCATGGCAGCACAGTTAAGCACTTTTTCCTCTCTTTTTTCTGATCATGGCTTTAAGGGCTTCAGCTCATCACAACTATTCTCTGGGTCTGAAGCTATGATAGGTGCACACTATGAAACTTCGAACCCTTTGAATAGATTCATCCCGTGAAGGCTTTCATTCACTCTTGCTAATTTGTCCGTCACTTATTTTAATTTTAGATACTTGGAATTTGATAGCAGCGGAGTGTCCTTGCTCATGATCCTTCCTAGAGCCTGTTTCGGGCACCTCTAGGGTATTAAGCATCCTTCCTAGAGCCTGTTTCAGGCACCTCTAATTAAGATATTTTCATTAAATAAAGTAGGCAGTGTTAAACTTAGAACTCAAGCAAAACTCAGCACTTAACAGACAGTGTAAGAATAATTGGCAACTAAAAAAATTCTAAGTATTTTTCATGCTTCTTCCCATGGTTAAGTTAAATTTTAAGTATGGTGCGAAAATGAGTAATCAGCTAACTATCATAGGCACAAGTTTTTAAACTAAGACTTTCTATTTCATTATGTGCTAGGGCAGAATTTACATATGCTACTATATGCGGCTAAATGCAACTAAAGAAAACAAAGAGGACTAACCCCCCAAACTCAAGGTTGGCATTGTCATCAATGCCTTACACAAAATATAAAATAAAAACGAACAAAAAACATAAAAAGAAAACAAAAAACAAAAAATTAAAAGAAAACATAAAAATAAAGAAAAATAAAGAAAAAGTGTTATAAACTAGGGGAGTTCCCCTCCGTTTTTGCTGCTGCATCGGAGGAGGATTCTGAGGAGGCAGGGAGGACGAGGCGGCGTGTGGCGGGAGATTTGGCGGCTAGGATCTTCTTCTGGCCACGGGGTGGTTGTATGCTGGTGTGAGTGGGTTTTTTAGGTGGTGCTTCTGGCTCAGTTTCAGACCCTTCACCTTGAGACTCGGTCGCACCGGCGGGTTGCATTCTTTTCCTTGCTGCTTCAGCTGGTTCATCATCAGAGGAATCAAATATCTCCATATCCAATGAATCTGAGGCCTCGGCTGTCTCTTTGGCAGCTGCCTCCTTTGCTGCTGGGGAGGCGGCGGTAGTGTCCTCCTCTTTTTCAGAGTTAGATGAGGAGGTGAGGTTGTATGGTTGGATGAGAATGGGCGAGGTCCTTCGTCTGGGCCGGATATGCGGCCATTCGCTGTCTGCGGTGGCTGGAGTGGCAGCTAGTCTAGGTGTGATCTGTGTTGGTTTAGAAGCTTCTAACTCCGACGGGAAGGCTGACAATCTTGGGCCGGCGTCGTGATATTTGTTTAGCAAGTAGGCCACAAAAGCCTCTTGCACCTCCACTATGTATCTCTTAAAGATTACCTGCTTGTGCTCAATTCTCTAGTAGCTCTCTACGAGGCTCTTAAGTAGAGGAATCAGGGCGCAAGAAAGGGCAGCATCAGTACTGCCTTTTGCGGCCGGGGTTGCGGCAGGTTTTGACGGCGGCTGGGCGATTGTTGGCGTTTTAGGCTCTGGCTCTTGCATCATCTGGAGGTGTGCCTTCCTTGTCCACCCTTCCTTGGCGGCTATGATAGTATCTTTGGGGTGCGGCGACATACGGAAATTGGTGCAGAGGCTGGAGATGAGAGAGGGGAAGACGAGGGGTCCCTTGGAGTTGGGTTTGGCTGCGTGGGCATAGATTTCTTCAAGAATAACTTCCCCAACGTTGATTGGTCGCTCCTTCATTATGCTATGGATTAGGGCCAGCCGCCGCCTGTGGATTATAGAACCATGCGAAGTGGGATTAGGCAGTATTGGACGAAGTTACTCCAAAGAATGGCATCTAGCAGCATGTCGCGGCGGTTGACTGAGCCGTTATTTTTGCCGGTGAGCCACTTGGCGTTTGGCTGGTAGATTTCTCTTCTAATATTTTCGTAATATGATGCCGTTAAACCCAAACTCCATTGTTTGTGCGGATTCCCTTTGATTTCTATGCCGTATAAGCTATTTATTGTTGCCACTATAAGCTTGAAACCCTTTCCGCGAACATAGACAAAGGGGTTTCTCGGTGTAGGTTTCTGGGCATAAAATTCTCTCACTAAGTTGGTGTTTATCTCCTCTAGCTGTCGTTCAAAGATATGCCATCCCAATGTGTGGCCCTTTTCAAATACGTTTGGCTCAAGGCCAAGATCCCCGTCTTGCCTTGTGTACTGGAAGCCTATCTTTTCCCAAATTTTTCGCTCCGCGAAATACTACCGATAGGTTGCCGCTACGTCAGCATTCAAGAACCTCTGGAAGGTTGGCTTGGAGGATGAGGCTGTGTGTTTTGATGTTTCCATAATTGTGAGAACGACTGTGCTTCTTAAAGAAAAGAAAGAAATTGCAAGAAAATAACGCAGATGAGATCTTGAAAACAAAGAAGACAAGAAGAATTGAGAGAAAAAAAGAGAGCAAAGTGAAGAATGAGGAGAGAATAGTTGGCCTTATAAAGCCGCTACTCTCCGATGCCTTGGCGGACACGTTGCCGATGGGCGGCAATGATTGCGGCGTATTTTACGGGATTCTAACCGTTACGCATATAGTCGTTGCCGCCAGCTGTTGCAAATGTAGCTGTTATGCTAATCTGCCCATTTGGGCCGCCTTGGTCGTTGGGTTGGGGCTCTCTTTTATTATTTTTTTCTTCTTGGTCTTGCCTTCATTCCTAAACTAAAATATATTAAATGCAAAAATTAAATAGAAATAACTAAAAATTAAATAAATTTCAAAAAAAAAAGATGTGGAAATTAAATAAAAATTAAATCTAATCCTAATGCATAAAAATAAAATTAGGTTATGTTGGGTTGGGTTGCTCATCTCCCAAACATAACCACTTCCTGAGGGTTTTGTGTTTGGCTCTTCGTCCAGGTATGTCCTTCTCCTCGGGTGGGTGTTGGCTGCCATCTTTGCCGCCCTGGCGGCTAAGTGCTGGTTCTGTGTTCGCCCTGGTCGTACCAAATACAAACAAGAGCCGTAATTTTTTTTTGAAAAGTAAAATAAACATAAATTTAAATGCAAAAACTAAAAGTAGAAGTGCGGGAATTCAAACGCAGTTGTTGTTGCCAATCTCCGGCAATGGCGCCAAAAACTTGTAGAGCGTTTAGGTTTTCTCTTTTTATGAGGGCAAGTGCACACTCCTGTCAAGTTATAGTATAAAAGATATCATCTCCCACAGGGATTGGAACAACTTCTATGAGTGTTTTCATGCACAAGGAAAAAGTATATTGTACAATTAGAATTTCTAAATATAGAAATGCATAAAAATAAAACACAAGTAATTTAAGATAGAAAGAGAGATCAGGGTGATAGATTGGGTCGGGTAGTTGTAGCTAAGTAGTGTGTAGACTGCGTTGTAAAGCTTAAGTGTGTTTTGTGCAGCCATGATCTGCTGCCTTAACGGGTAATGGAGGATTGAGGCGGCGAAAACTTTTGAATGCCACGGCGGAACTCTGTGCTTGCAACTTTCACTGTCTACCTAGGTGAGATGGAGTGAAGTCCCGTCGGCAAGTCTGGCAGATACTCTAAGTTCGGCGAAACAATTCTGAAGTGATCCTACCTATGTCTAGGCTAGGATTCTGTCACAACGTGATGTAGGCAATACCTAGCAATCTTAGCGTAAACCTAACACATGCAGTCAACTTTTGGTTGCTCCTTTTAGCCGTTGAAATTCTAACTTATGTCTAAGCCGAATTAGTCAATACATCGACATGATGAGACCGTGCTTAATTCTTTCGTGAATTTGACACTCTCGTGCCCGACAAATGGATTTCTTCAACTGGACTTTTGGAACTAATTGAAGAAGTGAAGCTTATGAATTAAGCAAACTTGAGAGTATTTTATTGCAAAACAACTTAAACTATTACAACCGTTTCTCACAACTACTTTACATACAAAAATCGAAACCCTAAGAGAATTAGAACGCGATCTCCTTATGTATGTGTATGCATGCCCATATACCCTCACAAGCATGGGTATATATAGGGCTTGGCCTAAGTTTAAGTCCTCCTTGGAGTAGAAGTCCTTAAAGTAACTTTACATTAAATGTTGACTCCTTTTTGTAACCCCCTCGTCCCGGCCTGGCCGGATGACCGGTCCGAGTGGGCCACATGGGGAAAACCGAAGTGAAACCCGTTAAGGTTCCCCCTCGGTTAACAACCCTATTTTTTTTTAATTCAATCTTCTCTAAAAACTCATTTAAACCCTATGTGATCAAACAGCGGAATAAAGTGCAGAAGGTAAACATTCGTACTCAAACAATATTTAAACAGCCCAATTTTACTTCATTAGACAGGCCATTTCGAAACACCAGTAAGGCGTATCGAAACTCCCTTGACCAGGTCAACTGCCCCAAGACATACCAGGAGGCCGTATCAAAACGGAGGTCAACTGTTCCGAAACGCCCTCAACGGTCAACTTCTTATGGTCAACGAGATTTTGACCGTTTCGAAACCCTTAGACCTGTTTTGAAACGCTTTCATCTCGTCATTTTCTCAAAATTCCAGTAGCCAAAACGTTCCGGTACCCGTTTCGGAACAGGGGATTCATAGGCCAAACCGTATCGAAACGCGTTCCGATACGGGGTCCCTGAAGCCTTACCCGTTCCGAAACGGCCCAGCTCGTTTCGAAACGTGGGCTGTCTGCAGCTTTGGAAAACCAGACTTAAGCGATTTTCAACAAGTCTAAAGGTCCCAAACGACCTCTAAAGGCACTCAACACAAGCAAACAAAGTCTAGAGGCATACAACCTATATCAAGCATACTCAAACACACTCAAGGCATAAATATAAACAACCATACATACATGGCAAATTACACAATAGTAGCCTTTCATACAAGTCATGCTTGATGACATTAAAAACCAATAGGCACCATACATCATCAAATAAGTTTACATGCCATCAAAACAATCTTAAGCATCCATAGGGCATTCATCATACTAGCATTTGGCAAGATATATCATGCTTACAAACCAAGTCAACCATAGACATCAAAATCATATATGAGTCATACATAGCTCATTCAAACACGCACTCTTGCCACATTGCTAAGCTACTACGTAATTAATAACCGTACTTGAGCAACAAAAACTTGGAAGCCCTTCTTGCCTTGCTCCGAGCTAACACCACGCTAATGATCCGCATTGTTGAAAATGAGAGCGTAAGCTATAAGCTTAGTGAGGATGCTCTAAAACCGAAAACATCAACAATGCAGGGTTCAAGCATGTATTCCCAAATTTTCATTTCTATCATGCATAAGTAAAGTGACAAGTAGACCTAGCTAGTCTTTCAAGAGGCATAATATGGCATCTTACATCATACTAAGCTCAACATCACATATCAATATCACACATTACAATTAATAGAACAAGTTCAATTGGCCACTATTAGATTACCCGGATGTGCGGATTTAATCTCAACAATAACATTACCTCGGTGGGATTACACTCATCACCGGACCTTGCATGGGCGGGATTCCACTCATCACCACATGCCCTACGGATGGGATTCCACTCATCATCCCGTAGAATATATATATATATAAGCTTCTGGTGGAATATTACATCATCGTACTCCTCCTTGATGACTCAACGCCATCAAGGCCACGTATGTTTTGACTCAATTTGTGTGCACACTAATCCTAATGATCGATCATTTACACCCGGTAAGTTAATTAGTGCCAATTTTCATTTACCACATCACTTAATCCATCAACCATATCTCATGCTCATCACATATACATATCATGGTATACATGTGCAAAACAACCACATATCACAAGAGCATAAATAGGCAAACACAAAGCATTTAATGGAAATCAAGAGCTTAAGTTAACAATTTAAATCCACATGGAAATGGCCTACCAAGCACATTTCAACTTATACATTACACACACTCGAACCAAACTTTAAAACACATTTAAAGTCACTCACCACCCTTCCTTAGCAACCAAAGCAAGCCTCCTACAAGCCCGGATTCGATCCCGATGTCTCTTCAACGTCTCCTCTTGTTTCTAGCCAATCAAAAACACATCCATTATTCCCAATCAATGCTAAAATTCAGTCAACACTCAACTCTTGAGCTCAAACCAACCTCAACAAATTTCCCAATCAAATCAATCCCCCAAAAATGCCCATTTTCGTGCTCCTTCAAACCCTAGCTGAAAATTCCATTTTCAATCATCCAAATGACCCCCAAATTGTCCCAAAACATCCTCCTAACATACATAAACCATCAGCCCTCTAATTTCAACCTAAAACCCACCAAAAACCAAGCTTTAGACCCCTCAAAAATTGCCTCAAGAACCCATTTCGGGTTTTCACCCAAACCCTACCATTTTAACATATGTTAAGCATTTTAAGGTGGTTAAACCAAAACCCAACATTATATTTCAAAAAAACTTGAAAATCTCCATAAAAACTCAAACTTTTATCAAGCCCTAATTTTCAAAAGTTCATGGTTTTAAATTCTATGACTATGTAGAGATAGAGGATGAAAAGGAGAGTTAGGAAATGTCATTACCTTTGAAAATGGCCTTGGAATGAAGTTGGAAATTAATGGAATAGTGATTTTTGTGTTGGGAGAGTTTGGGGAGATGAGTTTCACGTTGGAAAGGGGGAGGGTAGAGAAGATGATAGCTTTTTTTTAAAGTTGTCTTTCTTTTTAAATTCTTTTGGGTAAAATCACCAAAGTGGTCCCTCCCCTTTATTTTAAATTTCAATTAACTCATGACATGGCCAAAAAGATTTAATTTAATTTTACCGACTCGGACCACTAACCCGACTAACTCCTAACCCCAAAACATGGGTGTTACACTTTTTGACTTGAATGTGGACTCTTTGGACGTTGCCTTCTCCAGCAAGTAAAGATAAATCACTTTACTTATCCCTCTTCAATCAGCTCTTCAGGCCGTTACATGCTTAAGAAAATTGCAAGACTAGGCTCATTGGACACAGGAAATTGTCCTCTTTCAATCGCAACCCATCTTGACTAAGTCGGTTTAACTCCTGCCTGGGCGGCAGTCAGCGACGACATCCTTGGCGGCAACTGGAACTGTTTCAGTACAACTCCTTTTGCTCCCTGCTTTCTTGTCCTCTCCTCCTCTACCTAGCTACAACACCTGAAAAATGAAAACTAAACTAAAACAATATCTTTTCTTAACCAAACATAGAATATTCAATAAAAGCATGGTAAAAGAGCAAATATTGTTATTATGCATGCAATGCACCTAAATATGCCTAAATGAGCTTAAGAACAGAAATAATAAGGGCATGAATGTGTACAAAATATAGAACTTATGGACACACTAAAGGTCTATAAAAGTGAACACTTACTAAACGAAAGTGACCATCTCGGTAGTTTACCCTTTGAAAAATTATACAAATAAATTATTAATGCTTCAAAGTACTACTCTATTTGAATGGATTATATGTTAAATTATGTGAATCGTTACTAAAGTTTTCTCTCAAACCTATTTTGGTTAACGAAGTTTCAAAACGTTCAATTTACTCACTAAACTTTGGACATTGAATGATTTTTTGTCACTCCTCCGTTAACTTTTTGACGACGTCCATTTAGCGGAGAAAGAAGGAACTCCTCCAAGATTCGAACGGTAGAAAACTTCATCGGGACGAGAGAAGCAACATATTAAGAAACATGCTCCATCTGATGGTAGAGGAGGGAGATCGACGAGAGAGAAAGAAAAAGGGTTTTGGCCGACTCATGAACTTTTGAGCACTTTCCGGTAAAATGGAGGTCGAGCTTAGACTTAGGGGCCCGAGACGGAGTGACTGGTAAAATTTTCGACCGATCAACCATCATTTACGGTCGTTTGGGGTTTAAGAGAGATAAAACGTTCAATGTCTAAACATCGTTGAGTAAATTGAACGTTTTGGAACTTTAGTGAGCAAAATAAGTTTAAGAGTAAAATTTCGTGATGATTTACGTAATTTACCCTACATTAAATTTATATAACCTTTTTCATTATTTCGAAATTTTAATAATATATGTAATTAATGCATCAAAATTTAGATGAATAGACTTTATTTATATAATCGTTGTTGTTATATCAAGATTGAATCCATTGGTTGTGATTTGTTTTATTTTGATATTATAATCATTTGTAAAGTAACGTGTATTTATATAAATTAATAATTTTTTGAGTGTGAATGGATTATAGTTTGAACATTCATTTGCCTGTTTATATAGAAGAAGGGCTTGATGAATGGATTATAGTTTACTCTCAAACTTATTTTGGTTAACGAAGTTTCAAAACGTTCAATTTACTCACTGAACGGCACGGTTTGTTTGGTTTGATTTATGGGAGGGTATTTGAATACAAAATTAGACTCGTCCATGTTTCCAAATGCAATACAAGCTGCACTTGAGTTGATTTATGAAAACAATGAATGCTCAAAATGGACATGGAACATTTGGGTCAAATTCTGGTTCTGATCCCTACCATAGTATGCGGAAATTAGAGATTTAATCCAAGTACTTTAATTTGGTTTCTCTACGTTTATAACGCCCATTAAATAGTTAAGACTAATAACCGTTACGTGTAAAATGCTGGTGCCAAGTTTTTAAAGAAAGCAACCATTCTAAGATTATTTAGTGTGACTTTAGACATGAAACAGTATATTACTGGAAAAGCTGTTACGGCATGCATATATGATACCATTGCTGTTTTGGATGTATGAAAACAGTATATTAATTTGTTAAACCTATTTCCTAGTGTTGATTGGAGTATACTGGAAAAGCAGTTGATTGGAGTCCATACAGTTTTTGTTAAACCTATTTCCTAGTGATTTGACCCAAGTTTTGGAGTATATAATCATCACACAGGCAAAGAAAATGGGCCAGAACAGTGAATCACACACAGGCAGCAGATCGATGCAACGAGACCAGGAAAATCAGCAAGTTTGGACTCTATTCATCGGAGGTCTCTCTCGGACAATCCACTAGAAAGGATTGTGGCAAGTGTGTGATAGACATGGGGTTGTCAAAGATGCATTCATACCGAACAAAAGGGCCAGGGATGGACAGCGGTTTGGGTTCGTTAGAATGGCATCGAAAGAAGATGCAAACAGGGTGATAGAGAGATTAAACGGTAAATGGATCTACGGTGGCCGATTGAGAGTTTCCATGGCATGGAAGGGCAAAACGGTGTGGTACCGTAAGAGAGAGGGGAACTCAGAACAACATGGGAAGAAGGAAAATGAGGAATCAAGAAAATCAGAAACGTCGATAGGGAGAGAAGAGGCGAAACAAAACAGAACGAAAGTACCAGGGATAGTGGATGAAGACAAATGGGCAATATTACAATGGTGTGCGGTGGGCTGGTGCCTGAATCCATGCAGCATAAAGACTCTAGCGGAACGATTGGAGGTCGACAAACAAGATGGATTCTCTATCATGCGACTATCCGGTTCAATGATCTTGCTAATGTGTACATCGGCAACCATACGTGATAAAATCATGCAACTTGAACGTGTGAAAGAATGTTTCGCGAAGGTAGAAAAATGGTCTCCAGCGATCAAAGTGGAATCGCGACGGGTATGGATGTCGATAATCGGTCTTCCGATACACTTATGGAACAAGAGGACTTTCATGAACATTGCAAATATATGGGGTGTTTTCATTCGAATGGATGATGCAACGGAAACACCATCTTCATTCGATAGCGGTAGAATTATGGTAGAAACATCCATATTCAATCGGATAGAAGAACACATTGAAGTTCACTTTGGGGGAGAATCATATATTATCCGCGTGTCCGAGATGGATGGCACATCCCCCGCTGTGGAATGTGATTGCGGGGAATTAGATTCGTCGGACGAAGAAGGAAGTAGCGATCACAATACATCACCGCCTAAGATAGTGGAAAACGTAGAAGATACAACAAAAGTAAAAGAAACTCCAAATTCGGTGTTATGGCTCGCGAATGAAGCTTGGGAAGGACAACAGGGTGATCCGTCCGAAGAAACCAATGAAGAACAACATTGTGACCGGAATTGCAATGAAGAACAAGGGGCTTCAAACAAATCCACTCGATCGCCGGACAGGCCATCGGCGAGTCTGCCGGCACAGACAATGGAGGTGACGGAAAGAAGTCTGAGCGGGGAGAAGGACTGTTGTGATAGGAGTCCTATAGAGATAGGAGACTTTCAAAATTGCAAGAGTTCGGATATAGCAGGGATTGCTAACTCTAAATCTAGTGATTCCAAAGAACAGGAGTCTAATCATGTTGTGGATAATTCAGAATTTAATTCTAAATTAAACTCTGAATTAAATTATATTCCTCCTATTTTTTCGACAATTGCACAGTCAGACTTGGGCAAAACCGAAATAATTCAGGTGGGTCAGGCTTATTGCAAAATCAGACGGATATTAGGTGGAAATTTGGAAGGTTGTCGGTTTTATAGAAAAAAGAAGAACAGCCGATTGAATAACGTCAGACAAGAAATATCAAAAACAGGAAGGGTGGACGACGGTCAAGCAACAAACAATATAGAAATAGAAGCAATAGAAACGGTGAAGCTGGGTTCATTGATTGGGGTTAATTCCAACGGCCGGGAAGAAGAGATTATTCGAGACATATCAAAAGTGATTACCGGCGATCGTCGGGGTTTGTGACTCATGAAATTGCTATTGTGGAATGTTAGGGGCTTGGGAGGGAGTGCTAAACGCCGGTTTGTTCGAGATGTGTTAAGGAAGAATGCTGCGGATATGGCAATGTTGCAAGAAACAAAGTTGGAGGAGTGTCCGAATTTGTGGCTAGCAAGTCTATGGGGAACCGATAGTTTCAAATCAGTGATCGCGCCATCAATTGGTGCTTCGGGCGGCATTTTAGTGATATGGGAGGTAAGTAAATTTCAATTAGATGTTGTCGAGATAGAACGAAATTTCATTGTGATGAGAGGTAGATGGTTGCATGATGATTTATATTGTGGTCTAGTCGTGGTATATGCCCCATCCGACTTGGAAGGGCAGCAAGCTGTATGGGCAGCGATTTTGAGTAAATTTAGCAATCAAGAGGGTCTGTGGTGCATAGCGGGTGATTTTAATGCCATACTTCTTGAGTCGGATAGAATTGGCACATCGGACAGGAATATAGAGATGGAAGCTTTTGGCGATTTTGTGTTACAAGCAGGGTTGATGGATTTACCACTTTTGGGGAAACGTTATACATTGTTTGGCCCAAAGAACAGATGTAGCAGAATCGATAGATTCTTGATATCGACAAGCTGGTTGGATGCTTTCACAATTTTTGGTAATTGATCAGGCTTGTCAAGTCATATATGATATACAATTCTGCTACGTGCCGAGGGAAGCGAATGGATTTGCGGATGCATTGGCAAAAGAGGGAGTAGATAGACGTTCGACGTTTGTGGCATGTTTGTGACTTGGACTTATGTGATTTTATTTTTCATTTGTAATCGACGGATCGTATCGTACTCTTTTCCTCCAATAGGTTTAGGGAGGTTTTTAACGAGGCGTGCGATTTCGTCAAGCTGTATGTTTTCTATTCTTCAATAAAAACATACGGTTGCCGATCAAAAAAAAATATAATCATCACAGTCGGTGTGCCTGATCAAATGTGTTAAATGATGAAGCAAATTAATAGGAATGAGAAGAGTTTGCAGGGCACGGAGATAGGCAAGATAATAGAGTATATAAGTGGAAGCATTCATCATCCTTTTTCTCATCCAACAATCCCAGCAAAGTCTTAATATTCTCAGAATGGGTTCCAAAAACCAGCTGCAACAACAATTCACATATTTGGCCTTGATAGTATTAGTGGATGCGAATTTAGTATGTGAAGGTGGAGCCACCTCCCACACAAGTCTTGAAGATGCATCAATGTACGAGAGGCATCGAC
Source organism: Hibiscus trionum (assembly GCA_030270665.1). Lineage (NCBI taxonomy): Eukaryota > Viridiplantae > Streptophyta > Magnoliopsida > Malvales > Malvaceae > Hibiscus > Hibiscus trionum. The sequence goes on along the minus strand of BSYR01000021.1, from coordinate 19,783,695 downwards.
AATGGATGTCCCAATTTGGACGAATTTACAGTGACAACAATGAGAGGCACAAGCGTTTCAACATTTTCAAACAAAACGTGGTACTCATTGACTCTTTCAACAACGCCAATAACAAGCCTTACAACCTTGCTGTCAATCAGTTCGCAGATCTAACAAATGAAGAGTTCACTGCTTCTCGAAATGGGTTCAAGGGCCATATGTGTTCCAACAAGGCTACAACTTTCATATACGAAAACGTCACCACATTGCCTTCTACTGTGGATTGGACAAAGAAAGGGGCTGTTACACCTATCAAGGACCAAGGCCAATGCGGTATGCTCTAATCTCTTGAAATATCATTCATTGTTTGTAAATATTTTTTCTAATTCCAACGCTGAAACTATCACAGGATGCTGTTGGGCGTTTTCAGCTGTGGCAGCCATGGAAGGGGTTACCAAGCTAACAAAAGGTACGTTGATTTCCTTGTCTGAGCAAGAACTGGTCGACTGCGACACCAAAGGTGAGGATCAAGGCTGCCAAGGTGGTTTAATGGACGATGCCTTCCAATTCATCCAGAAGAACAAAGGCCTAACAACCGAATCCAACTACCCCTACACGGGAGTTGATGGCACATGCAATGCCAACCAGGAAGCCAACCATGCAGCTACCATAAATGGCTTCCAAGATGTGCCCGCCAATAGTGAAGATGCACTGCAGAAGGCTGTTGCCAACCAACCTGTTTCGGTTGCCATCGATGCCAGCGGGTTCGAGTTCCAGTTCTACTCCGGTGGTGTATTTACGGGATCCTGTGGCACGCAACTGGATCATGGAGTGACGGCTGTTGGATACGGGGAGGATGATGATGGGACTAAGTATTGGTTGGTGAAGAACTCGTGGGGCACTAGCTGGGGTGAACAAGGCTACATCAGGTTGCAAAGAGATGTTGATGCAAAGGAAGGTCTTTGCGGCATAGCAATGCAAGCATCCTACCCCACAGCATAAACAATACTTACGCTCTAATATGCTCATTTCCTAAATATATCAATGTACCATATGTGAATCTACTATGAACTATGCAAACATACACTATACACGGTGCTCTATTATATGAAAACCAACGTTAAATTTCGATCTTATTTTTCAATAGAAACACAAAAATATATCTCCGAAACGATTACTCAATTCACATTCGAAAATTAATTAAGTGGTGGAAATGATTAAGAACTATATCGAGTGAAACATTAGAGTACATTTTGTTGCCGAACTTCTTTAAACTCCCGTACGTCAATTCGTGTTAAAGAAAGATGTGAAATATTGTTCACAAAAATATTGTCTCATATGGCTTATTTTAATTCATATTTATCATATTACAAGTACTATTTTTAAATGCTTTTAATTTTGTTTACAAAACGGCTTTGGATTAGTTTTTAGATTATGTGAATTTATATTGGTTTATTCTTGACGTCGTTGGATTTATTCTGGTTTATTATGAACTTATTTTGGAATAAAGTTTGAGTTATAAAATGATACTTCAAATAACTCGAAACATGTAGTAATTAATAGATCGATTTTATTGGTTCCTTAAAAAATAAAATATTTACTTTTTTTGTAATTTAGGGATTTACTAGCCTATAATTAAGCTCCCCTCTTTTGTAAAAATTATACAATTTGTTTAAATTCAATACAATTATTTCTTCTAAAATTCACTGTGAGAGTTTTTTTTCCATCATTTTGTTCATGATTTCTATCTTGTTTAAGATTTCCATCATGTTCTTGTTTTAGAGTTGTAGTCACCAATTTTATCTAGCCTTTTATTTTTGTAAATATGTAAAATATATTGGAGTCCAATAAAATCCAAAGTATATATAGAGTCTAAAAAATAAAATAAAAAAAGAGCGTTCGTGTATAAAGGCCCAAATCAACCAAAACCCTAGACGCTGTCGTCAAACCCTAGACTTACAGCTCTCTCATCTGATGTGTTTTCCAAGCAAGAATCAAAGACAAAAAAGGAAACATTGGACCAAATTTGAGCCAAAAAAGGCAAAGAAATCAATGAGCAACTCAGCTCAAAAAGGAAGAAATCTAGCCTATCCTGGAGATTCTAGGGTTTTTTATTTCATTGTAATTCAGGAAAGAATCATGGATTCTTCCCTTATGTTATTCATTCTTTTTCTATATAAAGCCTTGTAATTCAGCATTGTAATAGACAACAAACTTATACACCACATTCACACAACATACATTTTTTAAATACATACAAAAGGAGATTAAAGCTCTTGTAACCGAAACTTTGAAGCAATAAAAGTTTGAAAATTTTGACAAGTCGTCGTTAACCGGTCAAAATAAATATAAATTAATCCTCTTTCAACAATAAATAAATAAAGAAATTGAACAAGTATAGGGAAAGAGGGTCGATCCGCAGCGAGATTAGCTGGAATTGTTGACTTGAATTTGTTGAATCTGAAATCCCAGGAATATCTGAAAAAGCAAATAAATAAAAGAAGGGGGTGATATGATTTGTGATGAAGTAATAAAATAGAGAAAAAAGAACTAAAAGTAGTAAGAAAAACCAAGTGTGTAAATCAGTCTCGAACCAGCTCCTTCAATTCTTTCGATCATTGAAATATATTTTTATTTCGGGGATCATGTCGGTTACAGTCTACGAGGCCCAACCCTTCGTAACTTGTTCTTCTCTCGAGTAACCAATCCTCCCAAGTCTATCTTCGAAAGATGGTTCTTAAATAAATCAACCACGACTATCGCCGTTAAAGTATTTAGAATAAAACAGGAAAAACCCGACTCAGAAATTGTCTAAAAGTAGAATCGCTTCTGATTTTATCTTTCCTTAGCGGACCGCCGCTAAGAGTGTTCATAGGAAGTCGAAATTTGCCACAGGCCGATCCTTCCTCCCAACTATGTTTTTAAGCGAATTCATACCAAAGGGCCCTTTTTGATTTGAAAAACGTTTAAAAAACTTTAGTAAGGCCGATTGCCATACTATCTAAGCAGAAAGATAAAAATGATTTCCCCAAAAGTATTTAAGCAAGTTCAATTCTCACGAATTGAATTGACTTGGCTGGTTCTTGGCTTAAAGAATTTAGCTAAGCATGATATTGATTATCATGCTTAACTTGTTTTTGGAAAAGCAATTGAATAACATAAAATAAGTGAAACGAGAAAATAAAGAAAAATGGACTTTGATTAAAACTAAAAATGTTTACAAAGATAAAAAGACTCAAAAACTAGAAGATGAAAACTAAAATGAATGATGATCTAAGCCTTTACCAAGGGTGGTATTTATAGGCTTAGATTTACAAAGATAAAGTGATGAGATAATTCAAAATAATAAACAAAAGATAAAACAATTCAAATGTTTTGAAATTTAAATGCAGGAATATAATCGGATAAGCTGATAAGATCTCTCAGAACGTTCCAGAAGCTTCTAGAAGTCGCCACGTCATTGCCACGTCACTACCACGTCAGACGCGTCGTGCCTGGTGTCGTGCCCATGATGCCAGTCATGACAGAATTATAATAAAACTACAGAAATGCCCCATTGTCACTGCTATTTCCAGAATTGGATTCCTGCACAAAATATAACGAAAACAGCATGTATTAAGCAGCAAGAAGTCCAAACAACTAGAAAAATAGCAAATGAAGTATGTCATATTTGAGAACTCATCAAATTCCCCCTCACTTGTCTCATACTTGTCCTCAAGTATGTCTGAAAAAGATATTAACCAAGAATGCATTTCTCAAGTCATTACAAGCATCAAACATAATCATAAGAGTTCTAGCACGAAAAGGAGTATCATGGAAGAAACATAATCAAATCAAATGGATGCAAGCAAAGAACAGCCCTTATCTCTTCCAATTACCTATCAAGCATTAATCAAATCCTAACCTAGTCTTAATCCTCACCAAGATACACTCAAGAGCACTCAAAGTGTTTATAGGTAAAAGTGAAGCAGAAACACTCAAAGTCAATCATGAATAAAGGTTTCCATAGGCTTGTAACAAGTTCAATTCTCCACTACTTTAATAGAATCGAGGTGCAAAAATCATTAGGTCTTTGTTCAAGGTGTAATGTGGGTTTAGAAAAGGTATAGAAAGATGGGAAGAAAAATAAAAGAGGATGATCAATGCAAGATATTTCAAACATTCAGCAATGAAGACATTAAAAATGAGCTAAAATGGGCAAGCAAACACACATTTTTTTTCTTTTTTCGAAACTGTTTTTTTCTTTTTCTTTCGAAGCAATTGCTTCTTTTTATTTTTTCTCTTTTTTTTCTTTTTTTTCATTTTTTTTTCATTTTTTTCTTTTGTTTCGGAAAAATTCTGCCCTTATTCGAATTGCAGCCCCTTTTTGTCTAGCAATACAGTTCTAGCATTTGATCAATCAAAAAGTTTGGTTGAGGGTTAAGCCAAAAAAAAATGGGGTGTAAGGCTAACAAAAGGCTCACTAGGCGATGAGGAAGGGTAAAATAGAGTGAAAGGGATGGAAAAGGTTAAAGCCTAATGCCTAAATCATTTTAAAGCACCTCGTTCTTAGTGTAATCTCGAATCGTAAGCAAGCCACAAGTTCTAGATTCCTAAGTTCAAGATGACACTCTCAAGCAAGGAAAAACGAGCATAAAGTATAGGATGCATGATCAAGGCTCAAAGTCTCACAAAATTAGGCTAAGTTTGATTAAGCTAGGCGAGAAATCTAATTAACACAATCAAGAGAAATTAAAAGAGATGTCAAACTGCAGATTACCCATATCCTTTGATTATCAAAATGTTATAATTCAATCATCCCTAAGCACTAGAACAAGTACAACATGCTGGACAACAAGTAATGGCAAGAAAATATCCATCTCAAGGTTTAATCGAAATCAAAACATATTATCAAACAAGCATAGGACAAGTGGTAATTTATCATCCCCCTCACTTAATTGAATTGCCCCAATTCAAATGAAAAACATAAAAGTGTAAGGCAGAGAAAGAGTACTCCCCGTGGGTATTGATTATAACGATGGTGATGGTGACCGTTGGGGAGGTGGACGGCGATTGGAGCTTGGTCTGACGGTGCTGTTGGAGAGACGCGAACGGCGGCTGACGGTTGGGGGAGAGGGCAGAGGTGCAGTGGAAGCCTTAGGAGTGGGGTTCTCGATCGGGGGCTGGGGGTTTACCGTCATCGACCACCGCGGCGTGGAGGAGGTGCAGGGCATTGCGGCTGAGTGAGTTTGCGGCTGGGTGTGTTGTGTTTTTAGGGATTTGGTGGTTTTGCGGGAAAGAAAGAAAGGGAAAAGGGGAGAGTTTGACGATATGTTTAAGGGGGAAGGGCTTGGGGCTATCGTGCACCGTTCATTGAGCGTGCTAAAATGCACCGCGTTTAATGAAACGGTGCACTTTGGCTGTGGGAATTTGATTGTCCTGCTGCATTCGAAATGAATCCTGCAAAGGAAAATTTATTAAGGCAAATAAAAAAATGAAAAATAAAGAAACATAAATTAAATTATAAAAAAAAACAAAGAAGTAAAAATTGAAGAAAAATAAACCAATGGGTTGCCTCCCATGAAGCGCTTTGTTTAACGTCGTTTAGCTCGACGACCTTTGCTAAATTTTTTGTTCTTCAAAAGCAAGTTCTTCAAATAAGCGGTAATGTCCATCCTTCGTCGTTTTAACGCCTTCCTTCATCTTTTTATGTGTGCGCAAAACAACAACTAAGCTTCTACCTCCTCCCCGATGCGACACCTTACTCAAGATGATGTTTGGCAAAGTTTGATTGTCGCCTAAAAATATATAATTAAATTGATCTAACTTCGGCTTTGGTTCCTGCAAAATTGAGGGAAAATGTTTAGATCGAGTTGGAATTAATCGAAAATCATAAAGGGAAGAAAAAGTTGAAATGATTTCGCCTATATTTTCATCGTTGAGATCCGCGAATTCCCTACAAAAGTCATAACACAAATCAGTTTCGATCAAATCATCAGCTAACGGATCTATAATGTCAACGAAATTTAAACTTGCGACCGAATCAGGATACTTCATAGCTTTATACATATCAAATTTAACTACTTCCCCATCAAATTCCATAGTTAAGATGCCGCCACGGACATCAATCTTTGTATGCGGGGTTGATAGGAAAGGTCGGCCAAGCAAGATTTCGGATCCGTTGTTACTGCGATCATTTTCCATGTCAATAATATAAAAATCAGCAGGGAAAATAAGATCTTTTACCTGTACCAACACGTTTTCTAGTACTCCCTCGGGGTAGATGACTGATCGATCGGCTAATTGAACCGTCACTCGCGTTTCTTTCAATGGTTCAGTCGAAATTTTGTTGTAAACGCTTAACGGCATGACGTTGATAGATGCGCCTAAATCGCACATCGCTCTTTTAATCCCAACTTTCCCAATTTTACAAGGAATCGCAAACATACCTTGGTCCTTGTACTTTGGCGGCAACGGCTTTTGAAAGATGGCCGAAATATTTTCACCAAGGTTCACCTTTTCATTTCCGGACAGTCGCCTTCGGTTTGTGCATAAGTCCTTCAGAAACCTTGCGTATTTAGGCACTTTTCGAATAACATCAAGAAGTGGAATATTAATTTCCACTTTCTTGAATACATCCAAAATTTCCTTCTCCTCCTCCTTTTTATCTCGTTTCGCCAATCTACCTGGAAAAGGAGGAACAGGTTCGTAAGTAGAAACAGAAATATTGGATTTAGAGTTACCTGCAGTGGGTGGAGACTTTTCGTTCTGGTCCTTCGAAGAGCTACCTTGCTCGTCGGATTTTTGCTCGGTTTGCTTGGGCGGTTTAGGCGTTATCACAGTTCCACTACGCAGAGTGATCGCGCTCACATTTTCCCTTGGATTGGTTTCGGTTTGTGATGGTAACTTTCCCTGAGATTCTATACGGCTAACGGCTTGAGCTAGTTGGCTTATTTGTTTGTCGATTTGCTGGAGATGGGATTGTGTTTGGGTTTGGAATTTTTCCTGTGAAACTGCCAATCTCTCAACAATAGACTCAAGCGAGGATTTTTGGGGTGCTTGGTTTTGGTGGGGAGGTTGTTGCCTAGGTTGGTAATTTGGGTTCTGATTACCGTAGCTCAAGTTTGGGTGATCTCTCCAACCGGGATTGAAGGTATTGCTATGTGGGTTATAGGGTCTTTGGGGAGGTCCGGGAAAGTTGTGTATGGCGTTAACCTGGGCACCAGATGTATCCCGCAATAATGGGCATAAGTCGGTTGCGTGATCTGGCATAGTGCATATTCCGCATACCTTAGCAGCTTTTATCTCCCCTGAAACAAGAGAATACACAATATTAGTCAAATTGTCTATCTTATTCTCTAATGAAATTGTGCTTACTGTTTGAACCCGTCGACTGGGTTCACTTGTAGAACCAAATTGCTGCGAATTTGCAGCCATTGTGGAGATTAATGTTCTTGCTGCAGTAGGGGTCATATTAACGAGCGCGTCACCGCTTGCTGCATCTACCATCTTTTTGTCCATTGGTAACATTCCTTCGTATAGGTATTGAAGGAGTGTTTGCTCGGATAAGCCATGTTGCGGACAGCTTCTTGAATCTTTCCCAATATTCATACAGGGATTCATCGTGCATTTGTTGGATACTCAATATGTTTCGCCTAAGTTCAGTCGCTTTTGCTGCAGGGAAATACCTGTCAAGGAAAACACGAGAAAGATCAGCCCATGTATTAATAGAATTCGGAGGTAAATAAAATAACCATTCTTTAGCCATTCCGGCTAAAGAAAAAGGAAATGCCCTTAGTTTTATCTGATCCTCCGAAACTCCTTGCGGTTTCATGCTGCTGCACACCATGTGAAATTCGGCAAGGTGTTTATGTGGGCTTTCAGTAGGGAGGCCATTAAAGGTGGGTAATAGGTGAATTATGTAACACCCCGGTTTTGGGCTTAGAAGTTTTGGGCGTTGACCGGTTCGGTCAAAGTGCTGATCGAATATATAAGAGTGAATTTAGGAAAGCCTAGTTCGGGTTGCATTAAAAATATGGAAAAATGTTCTAAAATCATCTTTTATTATATAAAAGTGAACTGTGAAATCAATTTTGGAAAATGAGGTTTGGAAGGTTGACATTTTGGCTAGTGACCAAAATGTAATTTTTGAAAGTTGCGGGACAGTTTTATAAAGGATTGAAACTTTGAATCTTTAAGGAGCTATTATTCCAAAATGGATTTCTCCAGATTTTTCTAAGATATTTTAAGGCTTTATTCTGATTTTAAAGATTAAGAAAAGGAGGGAAATCATTTTAACCAATTTCCTAACTACTTTTTCATTTTCTCTCCATTTTCCTTTTCTCTTATTTTCTCTCAACCCAAACAAAATTCTCCAGATTTCTTTCTCTGATTTTGGCATCTAAATCTCTCTTTTCAACTCTCATTTGATTCCTAATCATCTCATCAACAAAACCTCTCAATTTGCAAGTTGTTTCATCATGCTTTTTGGCTCTAAAAAGGAGAAATTCAAGTTTGGAGGTAAGAACGTCTCTCTCCTCTAAACTATCAGTTCTTTACTGAAATTCCCAAGTTCTCAATCCTTGATTTGTGATTTGTTAATGGTTTTTCAAATGAGATCTTGATTTTTGGCTAAAATGCAAGATTTGGTGATTTTGGTGGAATTTTCGTGTGATCTGTTTGGGCAGTGTTTTGAAGTGTCAAAATGATGTTAAATGAATGCTAAGTTGATTAGAAATTGATGTTTAATGAATGCAATCCCGGATAGGTTGAATTTCCTAAGTTTCGCTTGAGTTTTTGGTTGTTTTTGGAGTGTTTTTGGTGATCTGTTATACCTGGAGGTATAAGGATGTGTTTGTATTCATTTTGGATGTTAATTGATGTATAAAAATGGTTAGAAGTGATGGATCTTGGCTGGGTTAAGTTTTGGTAGTGTTTGGAGGTGATTTCGGTTGGGTTTGGTAGCCGAATTGTTGGTTTTGTGTTGAGCAGCGAGTTTGGTTGTGTGGCTGCTGTTCTTAATGCATAATGATGCATTAATGTGCTGTTTTTGTGTGCTTGAAACAGGGGAGTTTGACCCTTGAGCTTTGAAGGTGTTTGCGGAAGGTTTCGGAAGCTTGGAAGGCTTGTCGGCTAGTCTTGTTTGGTTATCGGTGAGTGAAGTTGGGTTTCGGCTTTTTAACAAAGGTTTGAAGGTTTTGGGAGCTTAGTTTAAGTCTAAACAACTTTGCTAAGCTCGAGAGTAAGTAAATGGATTTCTTACTTGATTTGTGATATGAATTGGCTTTTAAGCAATTGTGGTTGATGATTAGAATGCATGAGTTTTGCATGGTTTATTTCTGTTTTGGAAGCATGTTTTAGCATGGTTTAGTGCTGGTTTTGAAAGCCATATGTGAAGGATGCTCTTGGTAGGAGATCCTTGGTTTTATACATTGAAAATGTGGTTTTGATGCATGATGTTGCATGTTGTTCATTGGCTTTGTTTAATGCTTTAAAATAGTGAGTTGATGATGATAAATGATGGTTTTTGCATATTGGTTATGCATGTGAATCATTTGATTAATGTGGTAATGGTTTTGCATATTGGTTATGCATGTGAATCATTGGTTTATAATGAAATGGTTTTGCATATTGGCTATGCATGTGAAACATTGGATTAATGTGGCAAGATGGTTATATTGGCAAGTGATGTAAGTGGTTCTTGGATCTTTGATCGGATATAGTTAGCCGGCTATAGGATTGGGTGCACCGTGAATAAAGTCGCCTTGGAGGTGGAGTGGTCAAGAGTGGACCGGATAAGCTCCCTTCAAGTTTCCTAACGAGATGAGGTCATAGTGGAGGTGTTGCCCACTCGAGGACCTTGGTTATTTGAGGTCATAATGGAGGTGTTGCCCATTCGAGGACCTTGGTTAAGCAAAGGTTATATGGTGTTTAAAAGTCCATATGTGAAGACCTTGTGCTTGTTGAGATCACAATGGCGGTGTTAAGTCCATGTGTGGATCTTGTATAGGGCGTCCCGGATCTCGTTAGTGATTTCTACAACTACCAATCGGTTATGCAAAGGTTGTATGGTGGTTAAAAGTCCATACGGGAGAACCTTGTGCATGTTGAGGTTGTATGGTTGTCCATACATGGGAACCTCGGGAAAAGCTAAGGTTGTATGGTGTTTAAAAGTCCATGCATGGGAACTTTAGGCTTGTAAGGTCATAATGGAGGTGTTGCCCATTCGAGGACCTTGGATTGGGTAGGGTGTAGGGAGCGTAGGGACAACGCTCGGAATCCGCGTATCCGATCGGGTGTTGAGTTGGAAAGTGGATGTGATTGATTACTTGAAGGCCAATATGATGTTCTTAAATATAAAGAAGCATGAGATGCTTGAAATGATGCATGGTTGCATGTGAAGCATGAGATGCTTGAAATGATGCATGGTTGCATGTGAAGCATGAGATGCTTGAAATGATGCATGGTTGCATGTGAAGCATGAGATGCTTGAAATGATGCATGGTTGCATGCGAAGCATGAGTTGCTTGGAAAGATGCATTGTTGCATGAAAGGTGTATGATGCATGTGAATGCATGTTTACTTGTTAGGTTGAACAAGTGTTGTTTATCATTTGGTAAATGATGTATGTGAGCATGAATATCTTTAATGCATTGAAGTCTTGTAGGACTTGTTTTGAAAGGCATGTGAATATGTTTGTATGGTATATATGTTGCCTTGGTGTAATGCAAGTGTTGGTTGGCTTGTGAAATGGTTTTAAAGATTTCTTGTTTGAAATGGCTTTCAAGTTTATGAAAGGTATGTTGTGAAATGGAAGTGTTTCCATGGTTTTGTTTTAGCTTTGCATATGGTATTTATGCATGGATGATGCTTGTGATTGAAAAGGATTTCAAACATGGTTTTGGTAAACAAATCGGGTTCGTTTTACAAGTGTTTTATGACCCGCTGCATTGATGGTGTTTTGGTTTTGAGCATTCCTCACTAAGCATTATGTGCTTACGCTCTCTTTGTCCATCAATGCAGATCTTTGAAGTTTGGACAGCAAGGAGCAAGGGATTCAAGGTGGACTCCAAGTGAGATGTATGTCTCGGTGAATAGCTATAGTTAATAAGGGCAATGGGGGTAGAATCTCTTGGGATTATTGTGTTTATGATCGTTTATGTTGTTTAAGAATGTTTTAATGTTGTTAAAGTTGTTGGAACATGATTTGGCTTAATTGAGTTTGTTTTGGAAGGTTTGTGCCTAAATGGTTGCTTGTGTAGGAAGCATACCTATAGATTTGGGGCTTTTTGCATTTGATGTGTTTCTGATGAATTGTTGATGCAAGCATGTCTCATTTATGTTGAATTGCATGCTGGTAAAGTTTGGTGGCTTTTGGAGCATGTTTGGATGGTCAATTGTGTGTTTGAGTGAGCAAAATGCAGCTTTCTGGGCTAGGCGTTTCGGAACAGGAGACACCGTTTCGGAACGGGTGCCCTGCATGAACCCAGGCGTCCGAAACGGGTGAGACCGTTCCGAAACGGAAAGGCCTCTGCCCGACCCCCGTTTCGAAACGGGCTATGCCTGTTTCGGAACGGCCCCGTGTTTCGGAACGGGCTGTCTCCCGTTTCGGAACGGTTGACCGTTGGGGGCTGTCAGTGGCAGTTAAGTGTTTCAAAATGTTTGCATTTTGGTCCTGAATCTTGTTTGTGCAATTGTATGAGTTTGAGATGTCCGTTTGAGCTGAAATTTGGCCGAGATGCATGAAACATGATTAATTTTAAGTTGGTAACTTAAAATCTGGTTAAGGCCTCAAAGTTTTCAAAATTTACAATTTGGTCCCTAAAGTTGTGTTTTGTGCAATTGGGTCCCTGAATGATCTCTGATGGCTGTGATCTTTGAGTATGTTGCTTGTGTGATCACATATAGGACTAATGTGCATCTAGATAAGATTAGAAAGGAAAAAAAAAGGGTCGTTAATCAAGGTTGACTTTCGGGTTGACTTTGGTTTTCCCCGTGTAATCTTCGTAGTTCGGGTCAACCGTCTAGGCCGGGCTACGGGGGTTACATTTGGTGGTATCAGAGCTGTGTTGCGAATGCTTGGGGAAAACGGTAAGTTGTTGTGGTGTGTGCTTGTTGTTTACCCTGATGTGTGGTTGAATGTTGGTTGAAACACGTGTTTCTGGGCATGGTGTTGATGTTTCTGAACATGTTGATGATGTTTTCAGGCATGTTTCATGGTTATGAATCTTGGTTGAGCTAATGTGAATATGTGCTGATGTTGTGAGCTGGTCTTATGCTTGTGTTATGCTTGATGGAAGTGTAAGTTGTATGTTATGTTGCTAGTATGCTGTGGCAAGTGGGTGCTGTTTGATGTAAGCATGATCAAAGTATGTTGTTTGATATGCTTGATGTTGTGATATCCATGTTGTGTTGACTGTTATGTCATGTAAAGGGGAGGATTTGGGATACCCATTGCCTTATTAATATAGCTATTGTGTTACTTTGGAGTTGGAATTTGAATCCTTGCTAATGCTGGTCTAACTGGTTTGTTTGTTTGTTGTGATTGTATGTTTGTTGTTGTTAGTGGTATGGCAAAGTCAATGGAGGATTGGCGGTTGAGGGAGATGGTTGCTGCCTTGGGGCAGGTTGTTAAGGCAAGGAATTCACCCTTTGGTAGTGGAGTTTTGCCTCAGTCTTCTGTGCCTAGTGTTGAGGTGGTAAGGCAAGGGAAAGAAGCTGGTTCTGTGGTGAAGAGTTCATCACCTGTTGAGCAGGAGGTGTTGGGAACATCTCAGGCTATGGTTGAGGTAAAGTCAGTAGATGTGCTGGTTGTGGGATGTGAGGGTTTGCCAAAGCAGTGTTTGCTTGATTTGGGTGCTGTGGAGTATCATGGTACTTCCCCGGAGATGTTTGAGGCCTGGTTGGCCAGTGTGGTTCAGATTTTGGATCGGGAAGGCTGTGATTATGCCTGTAAGCTGGGGAGTGTTGTTTCTTTGATGTTGGGAGATGCGTGTGCCTGGTGGACATCTGTGGCAGTTGCGTCACATATCCATGATATTGATTGGGATTTCTTTGTATCTGCTTTTTATGAAAGGTATCTTGGAAGGAAGTTCCTAAGGGTTAAGCAAGGCGCGGGTAGTGCTGTTGTTGAGCAAGTATTGCTTGAGCAAGGAGTGGAAGCTCAGTCATCTGTGTGTGACCGTTGTGAAAGGCAACATGTTGGAAGTTGTTGGGGCGCAGGTGTTTGTTGGAATTGTGGTTCCAAAGTACATGTTAAGCGTGATTGTCCTCATGGAGCGAGGTTAGCTTTGGTGTTAGCCAAAGAGTCTCAGAAAGGTCGTGGGCACGGCTGAGGCAAGGTTCAGAGGTGGCAGAAAGAGCAGAAAGTTGTGAAGAGTGTGGGAAAGGAGAATTGCTGGAAATGTGGGTCTGCTGGACACAAGAGGCGTGATTGTTTGATGTTGGCTCGGAATAGCCAAGGTTCTTTACCGCAAGGAGTTGGTGGTGATCCTAGTGTGTTAGCTGGTGCTGCAGTGGTGTGGCAGGAGGGTGGTGGTTCCGCTAGGAAGAGAGCTCGTCTGATGAAGCCTCAGGGTGGTGTTGTGCTTTCAGGTAATCTTGTTTAGTAATCTTTGCTCTAGTTGCCTTAGTTTGGTTTCTGTTGGTTTTCCTTGCGTGGTAAGTCTAGTCTTGTTGATAGCATGTTGGGGTAATAGTTGTAGTTTGGAAATGTCTTGGGTGTGAAGAAGGCTTGGTAAGTATCTTGTGGTTAATGGTTGTTGGTATGGTGGAGTTAGATGAGTTAGAAGTGAGGTAGGAGGTTGTTCTTAGACGGATTTGAGGATGTTATTGGAGGGTGTGAATTGGCATTCATGCACAGTTAAAATCATTGTTATATACTATATTATATATGTTGGTCCATGCATACATGTGGCATGACATTAGAGGTTTTGCATACATGTACATCAGGCATTGATAGGGCATGTTGGTGATCATGCATACGAGGTTCACACTCGCTAATAACTAATCGAATCTGTTAGTGTGTTGGATTAGGTTGGATGATGGGTTTTCAGAGGTTGTTTTGGTGCTGGGTAAGAGTTAGTAGTGGGGTATATCAAGCTAGTTGCTAGTGAAAGTGAGAGTGGTGTAGCTGCTGGTAGAAGGATAGTGTTCGATGCTCAAGGAGTTTAGTGGTTTGGTGTTGGACGGTACGGTTGAGTTTGGAATCGGTTTAGTGGTTTGAATAGCTAAGTGGAAGGGGTAGTTCCTTGGTGCTAAGTGATGTTGCAGCTTAGTGGTTGTGTTCCCAAGTGCTGGAGTAGCTTGGCTTTTAAGTTGTTGTGGAAGAGTTGTGTTTGTAAGTGCTGGTTCTTAGTAACCTTTGGGGAGTTAAGAAGATGGTTTGTATGTTTAAGCTGGGCGATGTTTTAGTATGGTAAGTGTTATGGTTGAAGTTGAAGTGGAAGGTCAATGAAAGATTGAAGTTTTTGTTGGTTGTTGGGTTCTTGTGATAATTGGTTGGTGGTGTGTGGAATGGCTGACGGAGTCAAGTTGGGATTGTGATGTGATTCTTGGAATCTGGGTGAGTATTCCTGATGAGCTGTTATGGTAATGTTAGCAACAGTTGTGAGGGTTTATCAGTTTTCGTTGAGAGGTTTGAGTAAGCAGTTGATGCTTAAGGATTTTTGCTTGTTGGGAAGATTCTTGGAAGAGGTTTGGGAGTTGGCGAGGGTTTTAGAAGCAGAGAAGGTTACTTCGTGGCTGGTTTGGGTTGGCTGTTGTCTTTGTGTAAACAGGTTTTGGGTATGGTGTATTGTGGTGATGTCTGCTGTAAGAGCTGAAGTTCTTCGGGATGGTGTTGGGACTGTGTACAGTCTGGTTATGGGAAAGGTTAAGTTGTGGCTATCTTTGTGTTTTCTGGATTCTATGAACAGCATGTGATGGTGCTAGGTTTGGTGGAGGTTTTGTGTGGAAAGTGTTCAGTGTTGGTCGGGGCTTTTGTGTTGCCTTGTGTGTAGGTTTGGGAAGGTTGTGGTTTTCTTTCGCCGGTTAAATTTCGAGGACGAAATTTCCTAAGGAGGGGAGAGTTGTAACACCCCGGTTTTGGGCTTAGAAGTTTTGGGCGTTGACCGGTTCGGTCAAAGTGCTGATCGAATATATAAGAGTGAATTTAGGAAAGCCTAGTTCGGGTTGCATTAAAAATATGGAAAAATGTTCTAAAATCATCTTTTATTATATAAAAGTGAACTGTGAAATCAATTTTGGAAAATGAGGTTTGGAAGGTTGACATTTTGGCTAGTGACCAAAATGTAATTTTTGAAAGTTGCGGGACAGTTTTATAAAGGATTGAAACTTTGAATCTTTAAGGAGCTATTATTCCAAAATGGATTTCTCCAGATTTTTCTAAGATATTTTAAGGCTTTATTCTGATTTTAAAGATTAAGAAAAGGAGGGAAATCATTTTAACCAATTTCCTAACTACTTTTTCATTTTCTCTCCATTTTCCTTTTCTCTTATTTTCTCTCAACCCAAACAAAATTCTCCAGATTTCTTTCTCTGATTTTGGCATCTAAATCTCTCTTTTCAACTCTCATTTGATTCCTAATCATCTCATCAACAAAACCTCTCAATTTGCAAGTTGTTTCATCATGCTTTTTGGCTCTAAAAAGGAGAAATTCAAGTTTGGAGGTAAGAACGTCTCTCTCCTCTAAACTATCAGTTCTTTACTGAAATTCCCAAGTTCTCAATCCTTGATTTGTGATTTGTTAATGGTTTTTCAAATGAGATCTTGATTTTTGGCTAAAATGCAAGATTTGGTGATTTTGGTGGAATTTTCGTGTGATCTGTTTGGGCAGTGTTTTGAAGTGTCAAAATGATGTTAAATGAATGCTAAGTTGATTAGAAATTGATGTTTAATGAATGCAATCCCGGATAGGTTGAATTTCCTAAGTTCTGCTTGAGTTTTTGGTTGTTTTTGGAGTGTTTTTGGTGATCTGTTATACCTGGAGGTATAAGGATGTGTTTGTATTCATTTTGGATGTTAATTGATGTATAAAAATGGTTAGAAGTGATGGATCTTGGCTGGGTTAAGTTTTGGTAGTGTTTGGAGGTGATTTCGGTTGGGTTTGGTAGCCGAATTGTTGGTTTTGTGTTGAGCAGCGAGTTTGGTTGTGTGGCTGCTGTTCTTAATGCATAATGATGCATTAATGTGCTGTTTTTGTGTGCTTGAAACAGGGGAGTTTGACCCTTGAGCTTTGAAGGTGTTTGCGGAAGGTTTCGGAAGCTTGGAAGGCTTGTCGGCTAGTCTTGTTTGGTTATCGGTGAGTGAAGTTGGGTTTCGGCTTTTTAACAAAGGTTTGAAGGTTTTGGGAGCTTAGTTTAAGTCTAAACAACTTTGCTAAGCTCGAGAGTAAGTAAATGGATTTCTTACTTGATTTGTGATATGAATTGGCTTTTAAGCAATTGTGGTTGATGATTAGAATGCATGAGTTTTGCATGGTTTATTTCTGTTTTGGAAGCATGTTTTAGCATGGTTTAGTGCTGGTTTTGAAAGCCATATGTGAAGGATGCTCTTGGTAGGAGATCCTTGGTTTTATACATTGAAAATGTGGTTTTGATGCATGATGTTGCATGTTGTTCATTGGCTTTGTTTAATGCTTTAAAACAGTGAGTTGATGATGATAAATGATGGTTTTTGCATATTGGTTATGCATGTGAATCATTTGATTAATGTGGTAATGGTTTTGCATATTGGTTATGCATGTGAATCATTGGTTTATAATGAAATGGTTTTGCATATTGGCTATGCATGTGAAACATTGGATTAATGTGGCAAGATGGTTATATTGGCAAGTGATGTAAGTGGTTCTTGGATCTTTGATCGGATATAGTTAGCCGGCTATAGGATTGGGTGCACCGTGAATAAAGTCGCCTTGGAGGTGGAGTGGTCAAGAGTGGACCGGATAAGCTCCCTTCAAGTTTCCTAACGAGATGAGGTCATAGTGGAGGTGTTGCCCACTCGAGGACCTTGGTTATTTGAGGTCATAATGGAGGTGTTGCCCATTCGAGGACCTTGGTTAAGCAAAGGTTATATGGTGTTTAAAAGTCCATATGTGAAGACCTTGTGCTTGTTGAGATCACAATGGCGGTGTTAAGTCCATGTGTGGATCTTGTATAGGGCGTCCCGGATCTCGTTAGTGATTTCTACAACTACCAATCGGTTATGCAAAGGTTGTATGGTGGTTAAAAGTCCATACGGGAGAACCTTGTGCATGTTGAGGTTGTATGGTTGTCCATACATGGGAACCTCGGGAAAAGCTAAGGTTGTATGGTGTTTAAAAGTCCATGCATGGGAACTTTAGGCTTGTAAGGTCATAATGGAGGTGTTGCCCATTCGAGGACCTTGGATTGGGTAGGGTGTAGGGAGCGTAGGGACAACGCTCGGAATCCGCGTATCCGATCGGGTGTTGAGTTGGAAAGTGGATGTGATTGATTACTTGAAGGCCAATATGATGTTCTTAAATATAAAGAAGCATGAGATGCTTGAAATGATGCATGGTTGCATGTGAAGCATGAGATGCTTGAAATGATG
This sequence comes from Hibiscus trionum, assembly GCA_030270665.1. Lineage (NCBI taxonomy): Eukaryota > Viridiplantae > Streptophyta > Magnoliopsida > Malvales > Malvaceae > Hibiscus > Hibiscus trionum. The sequence goes on along the minus strand of BSYR01000021.1, from coordinate 19,766,165 downwards.
CATGGTTGCATGTGAAGCATGAGATGCTTGAAATGATGCATGGTTGCATGTGAAGCATGAGATGCTTGAAATGATGCATGGTTGCATGCGAAGCATGAGTTGCTTGGAAAGATGCATTGTTGCATGAAAGGTGTATGATGCATGTGAATGCATGTTTACTTGTTAGGTTGAACAAGTGTTGTTTATCATTTGGTAAATGATGTATGTGAGCATGAATATCTTTAATGCATTGAAGTCTTGTAGGACTTGTTTTGAAAGGCATGTGAATATGTTTGTATGGTATATATGTTGCCTTGGTGTAATGCAAGTGTTGGTTGGCTTGTGAAATGGTTTTAAAGATTTCTTGTTTGAAATGGCTTTCAAGTTTATGAAAGGTATGTTGTGAAATGGAAGTGTTTCCATGGTTTTGTTTTAGCTTTGCATATGGTATTTATGCATGGATGATGCTTGTGATTGAAAAGGATTTCAAACATGGTTTTGGTAAACAAATCGGGTTCGTTTTACAAGTGTTTTATGACCCGCTGCATTGATGGTGTTTTGGTTTTGAGCATTCCTCACTAAGCATTATGTGCTTACGCTCTCTTTGTCCATCAATGCAGATCTTTGAAGTTTGGACAGCAAGGAGCAAGGGATTCAAGGTGGACTCCAAGTGAGATGTATGTCTCGGTGAATAGCTATAGTTAATAAGGGCAATGGGGGTAGAATCTCTTGGGATTATTGTGTTTATGATCGTTTATGTTGTTTAAGAATGTTTTAATGTTGTTAAAGTTGTTGGAACATGATTTGGCTTAATTGAGTTTGTTTTGGAAGGTTTGTGCCTAAATGGTTGCTTGTGTAGGAAGCATACCTATAGATTTGGGGCTTTTTGCATTTGATGTGTTTCTGATGAATTGTTGATGCAAGCATGTCTCATTTATGTTGAATTGCATGCTGGTAAAGTTTGGTGGCTTTTGGAGCATGTTTGGATGGTCAATTGTGTGTTTGAGTGAGCAAAATGCAGCTTTCTGGGCTAGGCGTTTCGGAACAGGAGACACCGTTTCGGAACGGGTGCCCTGCATGAACCCAGGCGTCCGAAACGGGTGAGACCGTTCCGAAACGGAAAGGCCTCTGCCCGACCCCCGTTTCGAAACAGGCTATGCCTGTTTCGGAACGGCCCCGCGTTTCGGAACGGGCTGTCTCCCGTTTCGGAACGGTTGACCGTTGGGGGCTGTCAGTGGTAGTTAAGTGTTTCAAAATGTTTGCATTTTGGTCCTGAATCTTGTTTGTGCAATTGTATGAGTTTGAGATGTCCGTTTGAGCTGAAATTTGGCCGAGATGCATGAAACATGATTAATTTTAAGTTGGTAACTTAAAATCTGGTTAAGGCCTCAAAGTTTTCAAAATTTACAATTTGGTCCCTAAAGTTGTGTTTTGTGCAATTGGGTCCCTGAATGATCTCTGATGGCTGTGATCTTTGAGTATGTTGCTTGTGTGATCACATATAGGACTAATGTGCATCTAGATAAGATTAGAAAGGAAAAAAAAAAGGGTCGTTAATCAAGGTTGACTTTCGGGTTGACTTTGGTTTTCCCCGTGTAATCTTCGTAGTTCGGGTCAACCGTCTAGGCCGGGCTACGGGGGTTACAAATTAGGCCCGTTTTGAGTTGGAAAGGAGTATCGCCTTGAGGAAAAGCGATGCAAAGGGGTTGTTGCACAGTAGGAGCTGCGTTCAGTTCTCGAATCGTTTGGTCCGCCATTGTTTCTGGTTCTTGTGTAGGTTCTTCGATTGGTGTTGGTTCGGAAGTGGATTCTTGTGTTGGTCGTCGTGCGCTTTGTTGTTTCTTTCGTCGCAGTGTTTCGCCGTGAGTTCTACGAGCGCTTGCTTCAATTTCCGGGTTATATGGAGCTAAAGTACCCGGATTCTTCCTGGTAATAAAATAAAACAAAAATCAGTCAATAATTGCCGAAAATAAATCTCCCCGGCAACGGCGCCAATTTTGACAAGTCGTCGTTAACCGGTCAAAATAAATATAAATTAATCCTCTTTCAACAATAAATAAATAAAGAAATTGAACAAGTATAGGGAAAGAGGGTCGATCCGCAGAGAGATTAGCTGGAATTGTTGACTTGAATTTGTTGAATCTGAAATCCAGGAATATCTGAAAAAGCAAATAAATAAAAGAAAGGGGTGATATGATTTGTGATGAAGTAATAAAATAGAGAAAAAAGAACTAAAAGTAGTAAGAAAAACCAAGTGTGTAAATCAGCCTCGAACCAGCTCCTTCAATTCTTTCGATCATTGAAATATATTTTTATTTCGGGGATCATGTCGGTTACAGTCTACGAGGCCCAACCCTTCGTAACTTGTTCTTCTCTCGAGTAACCAATCCTCCCAAGTCTATCTTCGAAAGATGGTTCTTAAATAAATCAACCACGACTATCGCCGTTAAAGTATTTAGAATAAAACAGGAAAAACCCGACTCAGAAATTGTCTAAAAGTAGAATCGCTTCTGATTTTATCTTTCCTTAGCGGACCGCCGCTAAGAGTGTTCATAGGAAGTCGAAATTTGCCACAGGCCGATCCTTCCTCCCAACTATGTTTTTAAGCGAATTCATACCAAAGGGCCCTTTTTGATTTGAAAAACGTTTAAAAAACTTTAGTAAGGCCGATTGCCATACTATCTAAGCAGAAAGATAAAAATGATTTCCCCAAAAGTATTTAAGCAAGTTCAATTCTCACGAATTGAATTGACTTGGCTGGTTCTTGGCTTAAAGAATTTAGCTAAGCATGATATTGATTATCATGCTTAACTTGTTTTTGGAAAAGCAATTGAATAACATAAAATAAGTGAAACGAGAAAATAAAGAAAAATGGACTTTGATTAAAACTAAAAATGTTTACAAAGATAAAAAGACTCAAAAACTAGAAGATGAAAACTAAAATGAATGATGATCTAAGCCTTTACCAAGGGTGGTATTTATAGGCTTAGATTTACAAAGATAAAGTGATGAGATAATTCAAAATAATAAACAAAAGATAAAACAATTCAAATGTTTTGAAATTTAAATGCAGGAATATAATCGGATAAGCTGATAAGATCTCTCAGAACGTTCCAGAAGCTTCTAGAAGTCGCCACGTCATTGCCACGTCACTACCACGTCAGACGCGTCGTGCCTGGTGTCGTGCCCATGATGCCAGTCATGACAGAATTATAATAAAAACTGCAGAAATGCCCCATTTTCACTTCTATTTCCAGAATTGGATTCCTGCACAAAATATAACGAAAACAGCATGTATTAAGCAGCAAGAAGTCCAAACAACTAGAAAAATAGCAAATGAAGTATGTCATATTTGAGAACTCATCAGAAGCCTTTGTTGAGGTTCATCGTTTTGTTTTCTATTGTTTTTTATTTTACTTTTTTTGTTTTGTTACTATGCTTGGAATAAAAGAGTAAGGAAAAAGCCACTGATATGGTCGTTGCCATCCGTCGCCGCAAGAATCGTCATCCGCCATTGTTGTGGCTGCTGCCATCCGCCGCTGGAAGGGCCATTGTGTGTCACCTTTGGAGCCCACGTCCGGCATTGCTAGCAACGCATGTGTGATTTTGTTCGAGTATGGATAGTTAAATCGGTTGTAAAAGGGGGAATGTTGTATCGAACCTATGTTTAGATTAGAAGGAAGAACCCTTGGTTTATGGAAAGTGTTCTTGAGATTTTAGGGATTCAATCTAAAAAACATGTTGGGTAGTAATTTTATTGTTAGTAAAGATCTAAGTGGGCTTCTGGGTGAAGAATAAGAGAATATTCTAAAAAGGGGGGGTTTGTATCGACCATTTGGTGATCTGAATTCCGCGATGACCTGCACCATAGTCTCATGGTTCTTACACCGCGGCACCTCAACTTTGCCCTCTTTCAGTCTTGTCCCTTTTCTTTTCAATTACGCTCTTTAATTTTTCTTTTATTCATTTTGGTCATTATTAGCTTAATTATGTTTTTATTGCATCATTTATTTTATGTTCCTTTTTTGTGTGTGCAATTTAATTCATTATTATTCACCTTACATCCCATAGTTTTTAGGTTAGACTCTAAATACGACTAATAAACCACATCTTTGGACATGGTTAATTAGGCTTTAAATAAACACCTTTGTTAGGATTACATCATTAAATTCTTCCCCTTAATAACTTTAACTCACCTAAATTATTTTTAACCATACTGAAACCTTGAACTTAAAAAACATAGACTTAGGATTAATTAAAATTTATGTAAACCCAAAACACGTTAAAAACTTGCCAACAAAAGGACTTTGCACCCATAAATCGCACCACTGGCTCGTCGTCTTGTACCTTAACGATTTGCTTCCAAAAAACGGACATCTTATGTTTCCCAACCATATTAAAATGCCACCAAAGTCTTTTTTCACCATGCTTTGCAACAATAAGTGATCTCCATAGCGATCCCCTATCTGCCACATGTGGCCAAACCCATTTAGCAAGCAGCACCAAGTTTCGTAGTCTCAAATCCACAATGCCTAACCCCCTAGTGCCTTTAGTCGACACACTGTTCGCCAATTAACACGACTCATCTTGCGCTTCAAATCAGAATCTCCCTAAAGAAAAACCCGCCGAATACGATCAATTCTCGCAATCACCCCCTTCAGAACAACATAAACGACCATATAATAAAGTGGGAGCGAGGATAACATTGAATTAATGAGTGCAACCTTTCTGCAAAGAAAAAAGATCCTCTCTTCCAACAAGCCCAACGAGTTCGAACTGCACCACCAGCTCCCATACCTGTAAACATATCGGATTAAACCCCACTTTCATGCCAAGATAGACGAATGGAAAGTCCCCCGTCTCACAGACTATTACCGAGGCCATGTCATTCGCAATTCCCTCATCAACTTCCACAACATAAATGCACGGTTTAGCATAATTAATCTTGAGGCCCGAACAATACTCAAAGCAAGTTAGGATTCGTTTTAGATTTCTTGCCTCTTCCACATCATCACTAAGAAACAAAATTGTATCGTCTGCAAATTGCAAGTGTGAAATCGATAAATCTGCGGCCACCCTAACCCCTTTAATCAGTCCTTGTGTCTCGACCATAACAGGATACTAATGAAGCACCTCACCACCACAACAAACAATAGTGGCGATAGAGGATCTCCTTGCCGTAACCCACATTGCATCTCAAATTCCCTCATTGTCGAGCCATTCAACAAAATAGATAACCAAGCCGATTGACCACATTCCCTCATTCACTTCCTCCATCGATCCCCACAACCCATCTTAGCCAAAATCCGATCCAAAAATGCCCAATTTATGCAATCATAGGCTTTCGCGAAATCTAATTTCAAGATGATCTCTCCGGCTCCCCACACTTATGCTTCAACGAGTGAATAATCTCATTAGTTATTAAAATCACACCCATAATTTGACAATTTTGGACAAACACCGATTGCGTATCACTAATTAACTCCCCTAAAACAGTTCGAAAGTGAGCTGCCAGCACCTTCGCGACAATCTTATAAGCAAAATTTAATATGAAAATCGGCCGGAAGTCCCCAATTTCCATCAGTTGTAGATTCTTCGGTATGAGAACCAAAAAAGTCAAATTTAAACCCTTCGTCAAACAAGTTATCCTGTAAAAAGAATCAAACAAAGCCATCACTTCCTTCTTAAGAAAATTCCAATCCTTTTTGTAGAACTCGAAGGTGAAACCATCTGGCCCCGAAGCATTCGCACCATCACAGCCCCAAATAGAAACCCGGATCTCATCTTCAGAAAATTCAACTTCCAAAGTTTGTTCACTACACCGGGATTGGTATATAGCGGTGCTTTTTATGGTGTTTTTCAACCAAATCCCGCTAATATTTCACTTATCACGGTGTTTACACAATAAACGCCACAAAATGGCAAACTTTGTGGCATTTCTATTTTAAACGCCGCCAGAGATTAACTTATTGTGGCGTTTGTGTTAAAAACATCGTAATAGAGCAATTTTTCGTGGTGTTTGGTATTATAAACGCTACAATAGGTGTCATTTGGATAAAACGCCGCAATAGGTCTCGTTTTAGCGGCGTTTGATTTTATAAATGTCGCGATAGGTCCTGTTTTACCAGCTTTTGGTTTTAAAAATGTCGTGATAGGTCACGTTTTAGCGGCGTTTGGTTTTACAAACGCCGCGATAGGTAAAACGCACTGTTTGACTATTATATCTCTCAATCTTAGACACATTCATCCTCAAATCTATCGTTCAAAATCCCTAATTGCTCTTGCTCCACCTCTTCATGTTGCTCATCACCGTTGATCCTCGATGTCGATCGTCACTCAAGCCGCTTAGTCGCACCAGCAAGCAAGCCAACACCGGAAGTTCAAAATCTCTTGAAATCTGCCGCTAGGGATTGTGTTTTTTACAATTACTAAAATTTCAATCCAACACCGGAATCGAGGTTTGCTCTTGAAATATGTCGCTAGGTATTCTAAACTTTCTTTCCCTAAAGTATTATAGCCATGGTTTTGAATTTGCTTATTTCCTTGATTAATTGCGATTTTTCGATTATGATTTTACTGCTTCGAGAGGAAAAATGAGCGCTCTGTCGATCTTGCCATTGATTATTTTGATAATAAAGTATTATCTATTCGTTTTAACTTCCATCTATAGAAGTTTAAGAGGTTCGGCTTGTCTCTTCTAAGCTTTTGTAGAGAAAGCAGTTGTTTATCAAGATATTTTATAATGCTACCGCTGTAATTTTCAAATTAACTTTCAATTTAAAGTAGGTCATCTTATTTTATATGCAGAATTATAGTTCCAATGTTTATCTATGTTGATTGGTGAATAATTTTTAGATAAAATTTCTTGTTCTTAGCACACCTAGAAAGGGAGAAATAGGGGATGGATAAAGCCTCCTTGCAACTTAGGATTTTGGCTCATTAGGGGCATGGAAAATAGTCATTCACGATTGCAATGAGTGGTTTAGGTAAAATGGACTAGAAATTGAAGGGAGAAGAAACTTTTATGTAGAATGGCATCTAGTTTCCATGTTGCATGACAATTAAGGTAGATTTTTATCATATGCTCCTAAGGAATATTTCCATGGATGTGAGGCTTGTATCTATTATTGACTGCTCTCCTCTGAAATCTAAGCATTACATGCAAATATATAGGTCCCTAAATGTCGAAATTTGAAAACTTAGACTGTGATCATTAGCTAATAATGTTACATGACTCAAAAGAATAAGGAACCTTAATCAAGCCTTTTCCTGCAAATGTAGCAATCAATAGAAATGCCACTAGTAACTATTTCATTTTCTTGTTTATGGAGGGTTCCTAATAAGACCTGAAATTAGCGCAGCTCATCTTTGTTGGATGTTCTTTGTTTTTGATCTTGTACTTTTTTTGACACCTACTTTTATAGATAAGAGCTAAGAAACACTCCAAGGTATTCTAATTGCTAAATGGAGAAGTTAAAAACCCACTTTATTTTAGGCATTATTTAAAATATGTCGTTCGTTGACTTATGGTTTCATAGGTAGTGCAAATGGATCATTGCAAATTGGGTAGATTCCTTTGAAATTTTGATACATCAAGCTTTATTTATTGTACATCGAGGAAGAGAAAATTTAGAAACAATAATCATTAATTACAAGATTTCCTTTAATCTTCTCCTTGAAAATCAAAATATAATTTCCTATTTAATTCATGATTTTATGGGATTTGGGAATCCTCTAATATCCATAATAGCGACACCCCCTCAAGTTGGGTTCTAGATGTTGCACAAACTAAGCTTAGATTTGATAATATCAAATGTGTTTCTTGGAAGCACCTTTGTAAGATATCAACAAGCTTAGCTGATACTGGTACATAAAGTAATTTGATTCTCTAAATGTTGAGGATTTGGCTGTTAGAGTTCTCCCTTTGGATGTCGTATTACCCTATGAAGCACTGGTACGGCTATTTGAGGCCGTTTCGCGTCCCCGATACGTTGCCGGGACAGGGACGGCGCGGGGACGTCTCGGGGACGTCTCAAAATTTCCGGGTACGGTCAAAATACAACCAGGTACGGTCAAAGGGGTTGGGGACGTTTCGGGGACGTTTCCGTCATTTTCTACTTAAAAAATTAAAAAAAAAACCCAAAATCCCAATTTTAAGTGCCCTATTTTTTTTAATTTCAGAGTTAGAACCCATCGGCCATCGGCATCTCAGGCTCTCAAGTCTCAACTTTCTATCGTAACTCACTGACTCTCACAGCAACCTCTCAACGTCGGCCGTCGGGGACACAAGACCGGTGCCGGATTCTCCTTGGACGGCGACAGAGCTCCGATCAGCCTCTTCAGGTATTTTTTTTTTTACTATTTTTGGCTTTTTGCTGCTGCCCCATTATTGGATCCACCGGTATAAATTTATTGAAAGTAAAAGCTTCTTTGTTCCAATAGTATACTCTATCGAGTCTTTGCTTCATGAATGGTGACATGAGATTTGATTTTGATGCGCATTCTCACAAGCTTAGGGAAGGCAATTAATGTCAAAGTTTTACAAACAAGAAATTTGATTTTGATGCCTCTCTACTCTACTAATCTTTAATGAATTATGGCATTGGATTTGTTTCTTGGATTCTAATTAAATACCATGATTATTATTGTTCATCATCAATCATCAGAGACAAAATTATCCAATTATCTTGTTGTTCACATACATTTTTTATAACCAAAAATAAAGAATTGAAGACCACATATAATTTGTTTAGTGATTGACGTTGGGGAAGGCCTAAAATTTGTCCATTCCGACTTTCAAATGTAAGTTGCCTTGACTACCATAATAAGAATTTATAGTTCTTTTCTTGGGTTTTTTCTATACTGGAATTGCATTGAATATCATGTTACCCTGAGAACACTTAGTTATGAACTTCCCAGAAAATACATTACTCTTATTTTTCTTATAAAGGGAATGTAAAACAATAAGAAATGAATTAGTGATCATCAATATCCCATCTAAACTGATGTAGCCTGCTTGAAAGTGCCTTATATCAAAGACTTTTTAAGTACCAGTGCTTCATAGGTTGTAATTGTTAATATTAGTAATGAACCATTTTCCTCTGTTGTGTGTTAAGTTTGCCTTTAATTTTCTTTAACTAATTTTTCGATTGCACTTATGGTATTAATCTTGGCATTGTTTATCATGATTTTTTTTAACTGTTATTTTTTTTAATGTTAACAGTTGAATTAGTTAAAATATGGCATCCCAAAGTGGCGATGAGCCTAATTTTGCTAGTAGTGGAAGTGGAAGTGCTAGTGGGGGTGGATCGATTTCATCGGTACAAAATGACAATTCTTCTCCACTATGGAATTACGTGACACAATTGGAAAAACGGGGGGCTACTGGAGGAACTTGGAATTACCGATGTAATATTTGTGGTGAAACTCGTAACGGAAGTTATACTAGAGTGAAGGCCCATTTGCTTCAAATTTCAGGAGAAGGGGTTGCAATTTGCAAGAAAGTGACTAAAAACCAAAAGCTTGAGATGTTGACATTGTTAGAGGATTGGGAGAAGAGAAAGAAACAAGGAGCATCTAGAGAAGTTCCCTTGCCTAGTCAATGTCAAAGTGGAATTGCAGTTGAATCTTCTTCTAAAAAGAGAAAATCCAACTTATCGCCTATTGCTAAATCATTCAACATGAATGTGAGGGCTCAATTAGATGAAGAAATTGCAAGAATGTTTTATACCGGTGGACTGCCCTTCAATCTTGCTAGGAATCCTCATTATCAAAGGGCTTTTACTTTCGCTGCAACTCACGACATAGGCGGTTATGTGCCCCCTGGTTACAATAAGTTGCGAACCTCATTGCTCCTCAAAGAGAAGAATAATGTTGAGAAGCTTCTACAACCAATTAAAGCAACTTGGCAAGAAAAAGGAGTGACTATTGTGTGCGATGGTTGGAGTGATCCAACAAGAAAGCCTCTCATTAACTTCATGGCTACTTCCGGAAATGGACCTATGTTTCTCAAGGCTGTAAATTGTTCTGGTGAAGTTAAGGATAAAGTCTTCATTGCTAATTTGATGAAAGAAGTGATTGATGAGGTAGGTCACCAAAATGTGGTGCAAGTTATTACTGATAATGCAGCTAATTGCAAGGGAGCAGGAGAGATTATTGAGAGCATGTATCCTCACATCTATTGGACACCATGTGTTGTTCATACTCTTAATCTTGCATTGAAGAATATTTGTTCGGCAAAAAACATCGAGGGAAATGAAGAAACATATGACTTGTGCAATTGGATTACAGAAATTCATGGAGATGCTGTACAAATCAAGAATTTTATCATGAACCACAGCATGAGGTTGGTAATCTATCAGAAATTTAGTCCTCTTAAGTTGCTTTCAGTTGCCGATACTCGTTTTGCCTCGATCATTGTGATGCTTAAAAGGTTTAAGCTCATCAAACGAGGACTTCAAGCAATGGTGATAAGTGATGAATGGGCTTCTTATAGAGAGGATGACACGGGAAAGGCAAACTTTGTGAAGGAAAAGCTTGTGAGTGATGATTGGTGGGATAAGGTGAGTTACATCATTGATTTCACAACGCCTATCTATGACATGCTTAGAGTATGCGACACTGATAAACCATGCCTTCATTTGGTATATGAGATGTGGGATTCTATGATTGAAAAGGTGAAGCTTGAAATTTACAAGAAGGAAAATCGTGGCCCTTCAGACTTTAGTCCTTTTTATCATGTTGTTTACGAGATTCTTATAGCTCGTTGGACAAAGAGTTATACTCCTCTCCATTGCCTAGCTCACTCATTAAATCCAAGGTATATAATCTTGTTAGCTTTTAATTTTATATATTCTTAAATTTTAGTTCCTTTATACAAATATATTTTTTAAATGTTGTAGGTTTTATAGTGATGGTTGGTTAACCGAGGATCTTAGTAGGGTTGCTCCTCATAGAGATGGTGAAATATCTCGAGAGAGAATGAAGTGCTTCCGTAGGTTATTTCCAAATGAGGATGATTATGACAAAGTCTTGGATGAGTATGCCAATTTCTCACTTAAGAGTGGACCTTTTGAAGATTTGACTTCTCTTACAAAGAGGTATTCTTCGGATCCGAAGAGTTGGTGGGCTAACTTTGGTGCCGAAACTCCTTTGCTCCAATCTTTGGCTTTCAAAGTGCTTGGACAACCTACTTCATCATCTTGTTGTGAAAGAAACTGGAGTACTTATTCTTTCATTCACTCACTTAGAAGGAATAAGTTAAATCCAAGTCGTGCCGAAGATTTGGTTTATATCCATTACAATCTCCGCCTTTTATCAAGGAATTCTAGTCAATATGAGGATGAGAAAACCAAGATGTGGGATGTTGGTGGAGATGCATTCGATTCTCTAGGAGATGTGGGCTATTTGGAGTTTGCGGAACTTTCACTCGATGAACCGGATTTGGAGAGTGAATTAATCTTGGAGGATGTTAACAATGATTGATTAATTGTTGTTATTTTGTTTCTTGCACTCTTTTACGGATTTGCATTATGTGGACTATGTTGTTTTGAAACTTTGATGTGATTTTGTTTGTTGTTGAACAATGTAACCGGATTATGCATTTTGTTTGTTTGTTGTTGAACAATCGAATTATGCATTTTGTTTGTTTGTTGTTGAACAATATAACCGGATTATGAATTTTGTTTGTTGATTGTTGAACAATATAACTTGATTATGAATTTTGTTTGTTTTGTTGTGATTTTCTTAAATCCTTTGATGTGATTGTGTTTGTTATTCAACAATATAACATGTTATTAAGGATATTTGACATTACTATTTTCTTTATTTTTTTTTACCTTATTATATTATGAATTTTAATTATTATATATATATATATATATATATATATTTTAAATTTTATTTTATTTTTGCCGTACCCTTGCCGTCCCCGTACCCTGTAATTTTGGAAATTGCCGTTTCCCGTCCCCGTCCCCGTCCCCGTACCCGTATCCGTATCAGTGCTACTTAGGACTATTACCTCTATTGTTGTGATTATCCTTAATCTAGAAATAAGAATCACTAATTGCCAGATTATCCTTAAGCTTCTCCCTTTAAATCAAAAACATAATTTCTTATTTAATTCCTTATTTTATGTGATTTGGGAATCCTCAATTACCCATAATACAAGTAGGATCATGCTACCACGAAGATGATTTTGGTCTCAGCTGCTGGTGAAAGGTTCAAATTCAATGATCAAATTTATTTTCTAGTTGTTTTTGGTTGGGGGTTTAAACGGTCTTCTAGCTACTTTATTTTTTTATCTGTTTAATTTTTACTTTTTCTTTTCTCTATCTTTTTACATAATTGCTTGAACTTTCCATTTTACTTGGCAGTTCAGATGACATTGAGTTATTTGTTTCTTGTAATAGATAAATGACAAGCTGAAGGAGTTATTGTCTTTACTTAAAGTTGACGATGGAAAGAGCTCAAAAATTTTTTTGACTGTAACACTCAAGTTATCGCCGTTACCTTTTCATTTGCTTCTGAAAATAAATAATACATGTGTATTTGGAAAAAATATTCACTTTATATGATATGCTTCGTATTGGAATTTCTTTTGAAAGTCTTATGAATGTATTTATACCACCTTGAGATATAGTTTTTGATATCTTTGATTGAATATATTTACAATATTTTAGATTTAAGAATTCAATTCTAATTGTCAATGGTGTTAAAATCGTTCAGCTAAGTCATTTTGAAATACGAAATAGTAATCTGTAAAAAAAATTCCAAAAAGTAAAATTTCGGAGTTTGTGGCAAAAATGCCACTAAATATTGTAGTATCCAATCACATTTAGCGGCGTTTTAGTGAAGAACGCCACTATAACTCAACAGTAGCTACGTTTTGAATTACAAGCGTCACTACAAACAGAGTATTTTTAGTGGCATTATGAAATTCAAACGCCACTAAATACAGAGTGTTAGCGGCGTTTTGAAATACAAACGTCACTATAGACATGGTATTTTTAGCGGCGTTTTAAATTCAAACGCCACTAAAGATAGAGTATTAGCAACATTTTGAATTCCAAACGCCACTAAAGAACTTGACCTTTTGCGTAGTATTTTTGTTCAAAAACGCCGCTAACTATTACAGCACAGGATCTTGCGACACTTCTTGCGGTGCTTTTCCTAGCACCGAGAGGATTTTTAGCTGCGCTTATGAACACTACTATAGAACAAAAAATGCCGTGAAAAACCTATTTTGTTGTAGTGATTGTTTCTCCATAGTCAAGCTACGTAACAATATCTCAACCTCAAACGATCTCACCACCCTTGCTTGAGAAAAGTGACTGCGAAATGTACCATACACTTACCTTTTTAAATGTTTCAGCTTCGTGATCCAACGACCCTTAAACCGCAGAACCATAATAATATTTTGCATACCCAATATCTTTGCTTACCTCTAGAAGAATTACATTTTATGATCCACTTTCTTCAACCATAGCGAACGTTATTTTTTCCGCCATAGCTAAGTTCAATCAAAACCTTGTCCAATCTAAAACGCGAAGCTTCTCATACAATTAATATCCCTCCCTATCTCCCCAATAAAGGTGAAAAAAACAAATTCAAAGTCCTCGAAGTGCCATATCTTACGTACTTGATGCAGCGAAATAATTTCGATATTTGTCTCTTGTACAAACACCATCTCACACTTCTATTGTCTCGTTAAATGCTGAATTGCACTCTTCATTACCATCGAACCTAACCCCCTACTATTCCTTGACAATGCACGCATCGTTGTACCTATAACACCCGCTCACAGTTTGTTATTAGCTTCACTATATCCTGTACAATTTATCCCTTGTTCCCGATTGTGTTAGCCCCAATCAGTTTACCCAGTTCCACTCTTTTTTGTGCCTCATGCATAATTGCCTCTCATTTTCCCATGGCCATTATGTTATTCAACTGAGCATTATTCGTAGTGGGAGAAGGTTTATTCTTCTTAGCACGTCCTCACCCCTTTTTGTTTCTTTTACTGGGCCGATTCTCAACAACTAGTGCACACTCCTCCTGCACTTTAGAGCTCGAAACCAACTCATATACAATTACTTCATTTGAAACATTCTTATCCACAACATCATCTCTAGTTACTCTTAAGGCAATATTTGATGGCTCGGCTCCCGCAGCGTATGTTCACTTTCAATAACAAAATCCACTGGACACTCCACTAAGGTATGTTCACTTTCACTTCTACCAACGTCGATACCTTGACGAAACACTTCCAATCTTTGAACAAAGCCATTCCCCTCTTCCACTGAACCCTATTGTGCTTCCCAATGTGATGTTCCACGCAAATATCATGGTTGCACACCTCCCACATTGTCATCACCACACGCACTCCTCCCACATTGGTCCGCGCTCACTTCCATTTCGCAAACACGAATCGTGAGTGTGTTTTCCCCCATGTTGCAGTCCATAAATTCATCAATTCTTGCCATATGGTTTGTCTCGATCAAAATTTGAACTCGTTCAAAACAAGTCAGCGCAAATGTTTTACAACAGATCAACTGTCCCCATACTTTCCCAATATTCACAAACGTCTCCCGGGACAAGGCATGTACCGACAATCCGCTAATCACTAACCAGACTCATCTATTATTCATTCGCGTCTCTAGTGACCAATCCACTACTTTTTCAAACCATCTATCCAACACCTTCCGAGATAGGATCTCACGACACATCTACTCATCTTTAAACATCAAAAGGATGCCTGATCCTGCAATTAGCATAATTGTAAAGCTAACCAGCATAGGCTCATTCAATTCCCATGCCAACTTTGCCATCCCTATTGATCGCCTACACAAACCCACTAAACAAAACTATAAAATTGATGCCTTATCTGCATCCACAATTCCCTGTGCCACTTTCCTCTGAGATAAGATTGTTACATTGTCTTAACCTCCATCCCTATTCCGATGCCGTCCTCCCGATTTCTTCAACTTCCATAACAAATCACGAGCATCATAACGCAAAAACTCAATCCGAACTCTTGATCCATATAACCAAAATCCATTCAGACGATCCCTAACACATCGTGCGTAAACTTCTGTGCTCATCAGCACAAAGCCAAAGCGAGAGCCGTCTTTCGCTCTCTTTTTTGGGATGAAAACATCCACGACCTTAACTGTTTCTTATCTAAAATCTAGACTACACCTACTAAAAAGCATAGACCGACGAGTCAAATATGTAATATATATATATAATCATCATTTGTTAAACGTAGGGCGTAAAGTGATTTGGTTTTCATGTTTTTTGGTTTGTATATGCCAATATTTGGCTTTTTAAATTTTTTTAATAGATTATATTTACCTTACGAAAAAAACTACGTTAAAATTTTACGATTCATACATTCTTCCTCTTCAACGCTTACCTTTTATACTAATTATAATTATCTTATTCTCCTTTATATAAATTTGGTTGCAATTTATTTATGCATTTAGGTTAAACCGTTTATTGATAATTAAAATGTATTTGAAAAAGGGTAAACTATTGAGATGGTCACATTCGTTTAGTAAGTATTTGCTTTTACTCGTCAATTTAAAAAAAAACTAAAGTTTTAGCCACATAAGTTTTCGTTTTTTAAACATTTTGTCACTCGGGTGTTAGTTTTCATTAGAAAACTAACGATTTGCTGACTTGGCACAGTAAACAATGAGTAAACTACCTTGATAGTCCCATAAATATTACTTCATTCCTGTTTTGACCACCAAACTAAAAACAATTTGTATAATTATACATTTAGTCCTCCATATTTACACATACAATCAATTTAGTCATAATTTTAATGTAAAAATAATTTAAGGATGTGGTTAAGGAAGGAAATAGTTGTGTTTAATCCATTTTGAGGTTATTGAATTACTTGCTATCATACATTGATCCCACAAAGCAACTCATGTCACTTATGTTGTGGATAGCATCCAATGACTTAACACTGGATTTGGTTTTAGAATATTGCTCTTCATACGTCCTGAAGTCGAAAGAACACATATCTATTGGCAATATCAGTATCAAAGAAAGACAAAAGCTTGATGTTACAGGCAAGTTTCTCGACATTCCGACATGTTTCAATCCTTGTAAATTCTATTTGTTATGCTATAAGAAGTTCAACAAATCTGGGCTACTAATACAAAAAAATGGCACCCTCTGTGATTAGATCTCTAATCTCAACATCTCGCAAAATCCACCAGACACTCCACTAACATATGTTCACTTCACTTCTACTAACGTCGATACATAGAGGAAACACTTCGAATCTTTGAACAAAGCCAACCCCTTCTTCCATTGAAACCTCTTGTGCTTATAAATCTGATGTTCCACGCCAGTCATCATGGCATGGCTCCACCTCTAACCCCAATTCTTCTCCTCTATTGGTTTGAGACAATGTGTTCTCGTGCGTCATCCTCTCATCACAATCGTTCCCCTCTGTAAGTTGAAACTCAGCAATCTCTCGTGATTCTCTCATGGCATCCTTCTCCTTTACGTTCCCACTCTGAATGTCATTGTCCCCCTCCTGTTCTCCATCCAAGATCGGGGGTAAGTCATTTTGTTCAGCTCTATCAATTGTCATTCCCTGCCCATCTGAATCCATAGAGACATTGTCATCACCACACGCACTCCTCCCACATTGGTCCGTGCTCACTTCCATTTCGCAAACACGAATTGTGAATGTGTTTTCCCCCACGTTACAATCGACAAATTCATCAATTCTTGCCATATGGTTTGTCTCAATTAAAATTCGACCTCGTTCAAAACATGTCAGCGCAAATGTTTCACAATGAATTAATTGTCCCCATATGTTGAGTGTGCAAAAGTTCTACTTTTTACCCCTATTTATCCCATATTTCTGCTGCATTCAAGCACAATTCATTGCATTAAGGATAGATTTCACATATGCATTACAATTATATAAAATGGCACAGTTGCTACTAATTTTGGCTGATTTTGCAGGTAGCTGCTGTGGCAGACCCAGGGCAGTGAAGAAGCAGAGCTGGAACACAGGACTAGAGTCGAGAAGGAAGACGCTGCCGTGGCAGCCAATGACGACAGCAATGGTGAAGGGAAAAGTGAAGTGGAGCTCGAAAGATAGAGGAAATTAAGCCGGTCTGTCGTGGTCCACTCCTATATTTTTTTGAGACCTATATCAGAATGAAGGCCAAGCCCAAAGTTCAAGGAAGAAACCCAAAGCAAGAAAAGAGGATGAATTAAAGGCATCTACTCTGAAGATTTAGTCTTAATTAGAGTTGTACTTTAGTTTGAACTTGTATTCGTACCTTATTAGAAAACTTGAACCCAAGGCCTATATAAAGGCATGTAATTCGACCTAGGGAAGGACATCTCATTCTCTAGTCGTCTTCCCCAAAACCCTAGTCGTTTCCCTCTTCTCATCATTTGCTAAACTTCCCCTAGGGCTAAGGGTTGATTCTGTAAAGTAGTTGCAAGGATTGTAATGTTTTTAGGATTTTTCTATTCAATAAAATAATCTTCAAGTTTGCTTATTTTAGTTTTCAACATCTTACGAGAGTATCGGGAGAGCATTGTGAGATTATTCATTTACTTAATATCGAGAGAGTTAGGTATACGAAAGGAATAAGTGTGAGTTCTCCAGTTTATTGTTGAACTATCTCGGACCTAGGGATAGGACGAGGTTAAGTGGCTAAGGAAGAATTCAACAACATCGCTGTTTATCCTTCGATTCACGCCGGGAGGTATCATCTAAGACGTGTTCATCGACAGACTTGGACCTAGGGATAGGACAAGTCACAACAGGGATTCTTGCCAAGCTTGAAGTACAGAGTTGTGCGATCGTTTCCGCGACAACAACAGACTGATGCCGTCGCAGGTGCTGCCGCGACAGGGACGACGACAGAACAGGAATTTCTATACAGTGCAACACATGCACTACCGAGCAAATCAATATCGGCCTATCTCTTTACCCTGAATCTTTTAATCTTTTATGTTTAGTTTTCTTCATTATTTCTCTACAAACAATTAAACTCTCTTCTTCCTCACTTGTGCAGCAATCCAAGGATAAAGCTATTTCCAGTCCCTGTGGATTCGACATCCGATACTTCGTGTATCACTTTACTACTTGCGTCGTGTACACTTGCATCGTTGCCGGGGACTGGCAACATATCTTTACCCTACTTTTACTGCACTTTCTTTTTAATTTTTTTGTTTTTATTGGGACTGTTCACCCTGTTCTTTTCACAAGGTTTTTCGTTTGCTTATGCGCAGATCTAGACGAGGCAAAGAACCTGAGTATAAACTAGACCCTAAAATCGAACGCTCGTGCAATCTCAGGAATCGAGTCCGTCTTTTGATAGCCATAAAGGATTATCTTGAGGAACAGTTAGAAGCTATGCATAATGAGAGGAACAACACAAGGAATCCAGAAGATCCTATCGGGGATGAAGGAAACGGACAGCCTGACGTTGTCGTGGCGGCACGACGGTCATGCCGTGATTACATGATCAATGATCATGTGGAACTGGAGACCACCTTGCCAGACGTGGAAGCTGAAAATTTCGAGCTGAAACCTGTGATGTTCAGCATGATCAATTCCGCTGGCCAATTTAGTGGTGTTGTTACAGAGGATGCCAGAGAACATCTAAAAATGTTCCAAGAAATCTGTGGATCGTTTAGATTACCAGGAGTAAATCTGGAGATACTGAGGCTTCGATTATTTCCTCATTCACTGAGGGACATAGCAAAAACTTGGTGGAACAAACTAACGCCGGGTTCAATACGAACTTGGGCGGATCTAACTCGTGAATTTTTATCCCGTTTTAATCCTTCCCATTTATCTGAGCGATTACGTAATGAAATTGCTACTTTTCAACAGGAAGATGACGAGCCAATACACGAGGCATGAGACAGGTTTACTACTCTTCTGAGGAATTTCCCGATGCACGGATTCCCCGTTTGGAATCAAGTCATCAAATTTTACAACGCTGCCAACACACATACTCGGATGAGAATAGATTCAGCAGGAAATGGACTGTTCTTGGATAAAGATCTAGACGAAGCCATGGTAGTGTTAAAAACTCTAGCAAAGAATGAAGAGCAATTTCCCACAGTAAGGATAGGTAAACGAGTGCTAGCTGTGAAGGACTATAAAGCCGACAATTCCTTAAAGACACAAGTCCCGTACCTCACAAAGGCAGTAGAAAATTTGTTAAAGAAAGATTCAAAACCTGTCTACTCTGTAGAAGAGGTATGTGAAACTTGCAGTGGGAATCACAGTTTGGAAGACTGCCCGCTACAGCTAGAGGAAGGGATGTATGTTGGAAACTATAACAAGCCAAGAAATTATGATTCCATCAATTACAACCCCAATTAGAGGAAAGACCCCAAGTTCTCCTGGAGTAACCCAAACAACGCACTGAATTCTCAAGTACAGAACACTCAAAACCAGGGGGCACCCAGAATTCTAACACGGCAGCAACCGCAACAACAGCCACAACAGCAGCCGACAACCGCACCTAGTATACTCGAGCAGAATTTGGCCACATTCATGTCACAGACAGGAGCTTACATGGAAAACATGGATCACTTTGACAAGAAGACCGAGTCGGTCATGGATAAAACAGAGATGAGAATGACTAACCACGAAGCTACACTGAAATCACTAGAGACACTGACAGGTCAGGTTTCCCAGCATATTAAGCCAAGGCAGAACGGAGGATTCCCTAGCGATACTGAGGTCGCTAGACAACCCACACATGAGCAGTGCAAAACTATTAGAACTAGGAGTGGGAAACAACTGCCAGGGCCGGAGATGAAAGCCGTACCGATTGAGGAAGCAGCCCTAGAATCATATGCCGCGAACACTGCCCCAACAGAAGAAAAAAAACCTGCTGTCGCCACACCTGTTACAACGGTAGAAGGGACAGAGGAGAAAGAACCTAAGCCTCCTCAGATCTGAATACCATGTGTAGGACGATTTGAAGATTACCGTCCTCCACCTCCTTTTCCACAGCGGTTACAGAAGCAGAAACAGGAGTACCAGCTCAAAAAGATCTATGATATTTTTTAGAAGGTTCACATCAATGTACCGCTGTTAAAGGCCATCAAGGAGATGCCCGGTTATGCAAAATTTCTCAATGATGCTATGTGGAAAAGATCAAGACTTGGGGAATTCGAAACGGTAAAAATGACAGAAGGATGCATGACTATTCTGCACAGGCATCCACCCCAGAAAAAGATGGATCTTGGGAACTTCATCATACCGTGCATAATTGGTGACAAATTCGTGGGTAAGGCACGTTGTGATCTAGGTGCTAGTATTAATTTAATGCCAAAATCTGTATTTCAAAAATTAGGTATTGGACGAGCACGACCCACGAAAGTTATGCTGCAGCTGGCAGACCGCTCTTACGTACAACCATAAGGGAAGATCGAAGATATTCTGGTAAGAGTGGATAAGTTCATTTTTTCTGCTGACTTTCTTGTTCTAGATTGTGAAGCAGATGAGAACGCACCAATCATCCTGGGGCGACCCTTCCTAGCCACAGGCAGATCACTGATTGATGTAGAGAAGGGATAACTTACAATGAGAGTAAATGATCAAGAGATCAAGCTCAATGTTCTCCAGGAAATTAAACATGCTGATGCAGAAGAAGAATGCAAGGCCATCACTGCAGTAATCCTTGACCAACCCTGCATCAGGTCGAGCTGCCATGACATTAAATTTGGTCACTGCCACAGCAGCCATCTGGAAGACTATCACGGCAGCAACGGCGACAGCAGCTCCTCAGATTCCGACATATCTGACACTGAAGGTCAAGAGGAGGTAAACTGGATAGACAATCGTCCATGTAAGTTATTCGAGGCCCTAAACTATACCTCGAATGAACACATAATCCAAAAGCCTTCAACTGTAGAACCACCTGTTTTAGACCTTAAGCCCCTGCCAGGGCAGCTCAAATATGTTTTCCCTAGATTAAATGATACGTTGCCCGTAATCATCTCTTCCAAGTTAATGCAGAAACAGGAACAACAGCTGATAGGGATGCTGCATCAGCATAAAAAGGCTATTGGATGGACGATACCTGATATCCAAGGCATCAGTCCGGCACTATGTATGCACAAAATTCTCTTAGAGGATGATCATAATCCGACCATTGATGCTTAGAGACGCTTAAACGACGCTATACGAGAAGTGGTTCGAAAAGAAATTATCAAATGGCTTGACACTGAGATAATTTATGCCATCTCGGATAGTAAGTGGGTGAGCCCGGTGCAGTGTGTTCCTAAAAAGGGAGGAATAACCGTGGTGATCAATGAAGAGAACGAACTAATCCCAACCAGGACTGTGACCGGTTGGAGGGGTTATATGGATTACCGGAAGCTTAACAAAGCTACCCGGAAAGACCATTTTCCCCAACCTTTTATTGATCAAATGCTTGATAGATTAGCGGGAAAACCTTATTATTGTTTTCTTGATGGTTACTCAAGTTATAACCAGATAGCTATCGCACGGGAGGATCAAGAGAAAACGACTTTCACTTGCCCATACGTCACTTATGCTTTCAGGAGAATGCCATTTGGACTCTGCAATGCACCAGCAACATTCTAGAGGTGTATGATGGCGATATTCTCTGACATCGTGGAGGACTTCATGGTAATATTCATGGACGATTTTTCCGTCTTCGGAGATAGTTTTGAAGGCTGTTTAGGCAACCTACAGAAGGTGCTCGAAAGATGCGAGAAAGCGAACCTGGTATTAAACTGGGAAAATGTCACTTCATGGTGGATGAGGGGATAGTACTAGGCCACAAGGTAAGCTGCCGCGGCATAGAGGTCGACAGGGCAAAGATAGAAGTGATTGAAAAGCTGCCGCCACCCACCACAGTCAAGGGAATTCGGAGTTTCCTAGGGCATGATGGGTTTTATCAAAGGTTTATTGCAAATTTTTTGAAGATTACCAAGACTTTATGCCACCTACTAGAATAGAATCGTCCTTTTGACTTCAATACTGAATGTACTGAGGCATTCAGAATCCTGAAAGAAAAGCTGGTAACAGCCCCAATCGTACAGCCACCAGACAGGAGTTTTCCATTTGAAATTATGTGTGATGCCAATGATTACGCTGTAGGGGCAGCACCTGGGCAGAGGAAGGACAAGCTATTCCACGTAATTTATTACGCCAGCAAAAAACTAAACGATGCCCAAGTGAACTACACCACAACAGAAAAGAACTGTTAGCAGTGGTGTTCTCGATTGACAAGTTCCGTCTGTACATACTTGGAAAGAAGGTGGTGGTCCATACAGACCACTCAGCACTGAAGTATTTGTTCGCTAAAAAAGATGTAAAACCTAGGTTGATACGTTGGATTATGCTACTGCAAGAGTTCGACATTGAAATCAAGGATAAAAGGGGTTAGAGAACAAAGTTGCAGACCACTTGTCAAGACTAGAGACGGGAAAAAGTCTACCGACAGACAAGACCATCATACTGGAGACTTTCCCTGACGAGCAGTTGTTTGCTGCCACAAGCACTGTCGCGACAGCCATGGCGGCAGGTAAGTTTTTTGAACTTCCTTGGTATGCTGATTTCGTTAATTACATAGTTAGCGGAATATTACCTCCTGAACTTAATTATCAAGCAAGGAAGAGGTTCCAAAATGATGCAAAACATTATTATTGGGATGAACCTCTTCTTTTCAAACATTATACAGATCAAATCATCAGGAGGTGTGTACCACAGGATGAGCATGAAGCTGTGCTTCACCACTGCCATGCTTCACCATATGGAGGACACTTAGGTGGAAACAAAACCGCTGCCAAGGTTTTGCAATCTGGTTTTTATTGGCCCTCACTGTTCAAGGATGCCCAAGCATTCTACAAAAGCTGTGACAAGTGCCAGCGGACGAGGAACATCTCAAGAAGACATGAGATGCCACTGCAAAACATCCTAGAAGTCGAAATCTTCGATTTATGGGGGATTGATTTCATGGGACCATTCCCAGCATCATGTGGGAATCTTTATATTCTACTGGCAGTGGACTATGCATCCAAATGGGTTGAAGCGATCGCCACACAGAAAAACGATTCCAAGACTGTTCAGAGATTTTTGCACAAAAACATTTTCTCCAGGTTTGGCATACCTAAGGCGATCATCAGTGTTGAAGGGAGACATTTCGACAATAGGGTAATTGCTGCTGCCTTAAGAAAATACGGCGTAAAGCACCGGATCGCAACAACATATCACCCTCAGACCAATGGACAGGCCGAAATATCCAACAATGAGGTAAATAAGATTCTTGAGAAGATGGTTAAACCTACTCGAAAGGACTAATCTTTACACCTCAATGAAACACTCTAGGCCTATAGAACAACATTCAATACACCATTGGGAATGTCACCTTACAGGATGATATATGGAAAAACATGCCATTTACCTTTCGAGATAGAGCACAGATCTTACTGGGATATCAAGGCAGTAAACATGGACTTAGATAAGGCAGGACAAAAGAGGTTACTTGACTTGAATGGAATTTAAGAAATTCGAGCAATGGCCTACGACAACGCAAGAATTTACAAGGAAAAGACCAAGAGGTGGCATGACAAGAAGTTGCTGCCACGACAGTTCAGCCCAGGGCAGCTTGTGTTGTTGTTTAACTCTAGGTTGAAACTTTTCCCATGAAAGCTTAAATCTAGATGGTCCGGCTCATTCAAAGTTGTGCAGGTTTTTCCTCATGGTGCCATCATGATCAAATCCTTAAAAGACGGGCACCAATTTAAAGTCAACGGACAGAGACTGAAGCATTATCAGGGGACTGAAGCCCCAAGGATGCAGGAAGTGGTTACTTTAGGAGATGCCCCTCAAGGCATCCCTAATTTAACTTAATTTTATTTTTATTTTTATTTTATTAATTATGTATTTTATTTATTAGGAAATTAGAATTATTTTATTTTTAAGAACTGAGTTTTTATTTTAATTATTTTAGGAAATAAGGGAAACAAGGAGATGAGAAGAAGTGAATCAGCCCACCATTTCCACAGCAGCCCAAAAATCCCAAAGGAAGAGTCTATCGTCGCAGCCTGTCAACAGCTGTCGCGACAGACGCGGAAAATACAGCCCTATCACCACGTTGTCGCGACAGACACGAAAACGCGTAACAAACGCGCAACAGACACAAAAACGCGTGATAGACGCATCGGAAACCGCGTAACAGCTGGCCCCGTTATTCGCGCCTGTCGTTACAACTCCAACGGGCAGCAAACCATTCATCTATATAAACCCCATTTACTATTCATTTTTCATCTCACTTTTACTCTCTCAACTTGCTTTCTCTTTAGAACTCAAATCTCTTTCATTTTCCACAGCCTTGCAACTATGAGTACCAGACAGACACGACGAAGTGCTACCTCCAGCTCTGCCGCAGCAGCCGGCACACCCAGCCACGATACCATCCATAACCGCTTTGCCACAACCGACTCTGTAGACAGATATTACCGCTTCTTCCAAAAGAGGGAGATGTGGGAAGAGAGAGGGTTCCTTTACACGAAACGCACGGAAGACTTTGGGCTCGAACCGTTCATAGCACGAAAAATCAAGGCCCTCAAATGGCAGATGTTTGCTTCCCAGCCAGAGGAGGTGAATGTCACGTTGGTTCGGGAATTTTATGCTGCTGTCGACAGCAAGGATACGAAGACTGTAACAGTGTGAGGTAAGGAATTTACTTTCGAGCCTGCCTAAATCAATACCCTCTACGGCATCTATGTCAGCAAAAGGGAGAACGGACACAAGAGGTTCGTGGAAAGTCTGTCGCCGGCAGACTTCGATGCTGTGATGGCAGAGGTAACGAAGGAGGGAACAAAGTGGAATACAGACCCCAAGCATCGGTGGACGGTGAAACGCACTCAACTCAATCTCGAGGCAAAACTTTGGAACCACTTCGTAAAGAAGAGGATAATGCCTTCTTCCCACAACAGCACGGTCGACCGACCCAGGTTAGCACTTGTTCATTCCATTTTAAATGAGGGACCTATAAATGTCGGCCGGTATATACGGGAGGGGATTTTAGAGTGTGCCCTTTGACCATCAGGACCCCTTGTCTTCCCATACCTCATCACCGAGATCTGTCGCGGCCACAACGTTCCAGAAATCCCCGAAGATTTCAAGGTTCGAGGGAAGGGATGGACGGAGCGGAACATATTCAGCTTAATGGAACTGAAAGCAGCCACACCCCTCTCCTTCTTCAACCCATCTACCGCAGCAGAAGAGCCAGCAGAGCCCACTCAGCCAGAACCTGCCGCTGCAGAGCAGTAGCAGCCAACAGCAGTAGCCTCTCCAGCAGACTCCTCCACTCAAATTCTGGCCACACTAAAAAAGATGGAGGAAAGACAGCTTGGTCTGATGAGTTTCGTCAGAGACTTCACGGCAGCCACGGTACATTTCATTCAAAGCAATTTAAATTTTGTAAATGTACAATTTCCCGCTTTCCCAGAGCAATATTTTGCTGCCCCTACACCTGCCCATACTCCCACTCCTGCTGCCACACCAAAAACACCCTCTACTGCATCCACTCCAACCCTGGATCTCACCCACTCGTATCCAACCCCCAAGGGAAGCTAAGAAGAAAACTGCCTCCGCCTCTCCTAGCACTCTGCCGGCACCCACAATGAAGGTCACTGCCCGCCGGCAGCTACAAATTAGCAGCAGCAGCAGCGATGGCAGCTCCTGAAATTAAGTTTCTATCTTATTTTTGTTGTTTTGTTGTTTTATTATTATTGTGATGTATTTTGTTTTTATTTTCTGTTTTTTCTATTATCATGCATTGAGGGCAATGCAACCCTCGAGTTTGGGGTGGCATCCCTCCAGTAATATGAAGTGTTTTAGGTTTTAAAAATTGTGTCTAAGTGTTAGTTATTAATTAAGTTTATTTTTGTCAAAAAAATGGCTTAAGTCTTTGAACTGAACTTACCTGCCGTGACAGCCTCTATCGTGGCAGTGCCTTTAGGATATTTTTAGGAACAGTTTAGAGCCTTACTATAGTTCTGATCTTTAAACACCCTTTGGTGCCCATAGAGGTGCCTAACACTGGCTCTAGGAAAAGAAGTTAAGAAAAGTTAGACTCAATACAGCTAGAGGTGCCCAAAACCGGCTCTAGGAAGTTAGCTAGAGGTGCCCGAAACAGGCTCTAGTCAAACTTAAATTAAGAAAAGAAAACCGAGTCTAAGAAAAACTAAAGGAGCCTAAGAATTGCCTCCAAGAAAATGAAAGCTGGCATAAAAATTCAAGTGAGTGGCTTAGCTATTCTAGTAGACTAAAAGAGTCTAGGTATATAATTGTTCACAAAGCATGCACACACTACACGAGAATTATATCAAGGTTCCGAATGAATCCTGAAATGTCCAACAAGGTGTTGTTCGCAATAGGGCATGAATGGTAGGTAAGGAAAAGTTCACTGTTTTAAGCCAAACAAAAAGGTTTATTTTTAATTTTTTTAGGTCTTAATTGCTTGAGGATAAGCAAGAACTTCAGTTTTGGGGTGTGTTGAGTGTGCAAAAGTTCTACTTTTTACCCCCTATTTAACCCATATTTCTGTTGCATTCAAGCATAATTCATTGCATTTAGGATAGATTTCACATATGCATCACAATTATATAAAATGGCACAGCTGCGACTAATTTTGGCTGATTTTGCAAGTAGCTGTTGTGGCAGACCCAGGGCAGTGAAGAAGCAAAGCTGGAACACAGGACTGGAGTCGAGAAGGAAGACGTTGTTGTGGCCACTGTTGTGGCAGCCAATGACGACAGCAATGGTGAAGGGAAAAGTGAAGTGGAGCTCGACAGATAGAGGAAATTAAGCTGGTCTGTCGTGGGCCACTCCTATATTTTTCTGAGCCCTAGATCAGAATGAAGGCCAAGCCCAAAGTTCAAGGAAGAAACCCAAAGCAAGAAAGAGGACGAATTAAAGGCATATACTCTGAAGATTTAGTCTTAATTAGAGTTGTACTTTAGTTTGAACTTGTATTCTTACCTTATTAGAAAACTTAAACCCAAGCCCTATATAAAGGCATGTAATTCGACCTAGGGAAGGATATCTCATTCTCTAGCCGTATTCCCCAAAACCCTAGTCGGTTTCCCCCTTCTTATCATGTTCTAAACTTCCCCTAGGGCTAAGGGTTGATTCTGTAAAGTAGTAGCAAGGATTGTACTGTTTTTAGGATTTTTCTGTTCAATAAAATAAACTTCAAGTTTGCTTATTCTGGTTTTCAACATCTTACAAGAGTATCGGGAGAGCATTGCGAGATTATTCATTTACTTAATATCGGGAGAGTTAAGTATACAAAAGGAATAAGTGCGGGTTCTCCAGTTTATGGTTGAACTATCTCGGACCTATGAATAGGACGAGGTTAAGTGGCTAAGGAAGAATTCAACAACATCGGTGTTCATCCTTCGATTCATGCTGGGAGGTATCATTTAAGATGTGTTCATCGACAGACTTGGACCTAGGGATAGGACAAGTCACAGCAGGGATTCTTGCCAAGCTTGAAGTACAGAGTTGTGTGATCACTGCCGCGACAACAACAGACTGCTGCCATCGTAGGTGCTGGCGCGACAGAGACGACGACAGAACAGGAATTTCTATACAGTGCAACACCTGCACTACTGAGCAAATCAATATCGGCCTATTTCTTTACCCTGGATCTTTTAATCTTTTATCTTCAGTATTCTTCATTATTTCTCTACAAACAATTAAACTCTCTTCTTCCGCACTTGTGCAGCAATCCAAGGATAAAGCTATTTCCAGTCCCTATGGATTCGACATCCGATACTTCATGTATCACTTTACTACTTGCGTCGTGTACACTTGCACTCTATTACGATAGACTATTTTACACGCAACACCATACCTTCGCAATATTCACAAACGTCTCTCGTGACCAGGCATGTACTTGAAATCCGCTAATCACTAACCAGACTCTTATATTATTCAATCATGTGTTCGGTGACCAAACCACTAATTTTTCAAACCATCTATCCAACTCCTTCCGAGATAGGATCTCACTATGCATTTGCTCATCTTTAAACATCAAAAGGATGCCCGGTCCTACAATTCGCATAGTCGTAAAGCCAACCAGCTTTGCCGCATTCAATTCCCATGCCAAATTTGTCATCCATATTGATCGCCTACACAAACCCACTGAACAAAACCTTAGAATTGATGCCTTATCTACATCCACAATCCCATGTACCACTTTCCTCTTGGATGAGATTGTTACATTATCTAAACCGCCATCCCTACTCTGATGCCCTCCTCCCGATTTCTTCCTCTTCCAGAATAAATCACGAGCATCATAATGCGAAAACTCGATCTGAACTCTTGATCCATATAGCCAAAATCCATTCAGACGATCCCTAACACATCGTGCCTCCACTTTCATGCTCATCCACACAAAACCAAAGCGAGAGCCATCTTTCACTTTCTTTTAGAATGAAGACATCCACGACCTTACCATGGCGGTCAAACATCCACGACCTTAATTGTTTCTTATCTAAAATCTAGACTACACCTACTAAAAACCATAGACCGACAGGTCAAATATGTAATATATATAATCACCATTTGTTAAATGCAGGGGTAAAGTGATTTGGTTTTCATGTTTTTTGGATTGTATATGCCATTATTTGGCTTATTAAATTTTTTAATAGATTATATTTACCTTAAAAAAAATAATTTAAAATTTTACGATCCATACATTCTTCCTCTTCACCGCTTACCCTTTATACTAATTATAATTATCTTATTCTCCTTTGTGTAAAATTGTAATTTATTTATGGGTTTAGGTAAAATCGTTTATTTATAATTACAATGTAATTTCAAAAAGGGTAAACTACTTAGATGGTCACATTCCTTTAGTAAGTATTCACTTTTACTTGTCAATTTCAAAAAACTAAAGTTTTAGCCACATACGTTTTTTGTTTTTTAAACATTTTGTCGCTCAGTATTGGAATACCTCAAAGAAACCCTAGACAATGAACGACTAGGATTGAACAGATGAAACTGAAGCAAAAAAGAATGTGGGCTAAGTCTCTCAACCGAGATGGCCAGGGTCGGGCCACCCTTTACTTTTATATAGCCCAACAAAGCCTTCAACAGAATCAATTATTGTTGAAACTGATCTGTTAAAGCTAACGGGCCGATTCAACAACCGAACAATACCCCAACAGCTCTAACCACCAGAGACCCACATTCCCAAACTCTACTCTGCTCAATATTTCTCCTGCTTCCTACTCCCTTTAGCATTTCATATGCTGCTTAGCGCTCAAAGTCAATTGGATAAACTGCCACCTTGTGACGAAAGCTGTGGAAGTGAGCTTTTGACAACGGTTTTGTAAACTCGTCCGCAACTTGGTCTTCAGCGGGTACATAATTGACTTAAACCTTTCGTTCAACAACTTTTTCCCGAACGAAGTGGACATCAAGCTCCACATGCTTAGATTTTGAATGAAATATGGGGTTAGCAGACATTGCTACCGCACTCGTGTTATCACACCAAACAACCGGAGGTCCCGTTAGCGAAACTCCCATGTCACTTAACACAGTTCGAACCCACAACAACTCCAAAATAGTGTCAGCCACACTGCGACACTCAGCTTCCGAGGTGGACCGTGAAACAGACTTTTGTTTCTTCGAGCTCCATGCAACCAGGAAATTATCAACATACACGCAATAGCCATATGTGGACCGACGATCATCCGGGCTACTTCCCCAATCAGCATCCGAGAAAGCAACGATGCTCTTGCTTCCAGAACCACTAGGTGTAAACGCCAAACCATAGTCAAGAGTACCACCAAGTTAACACAGAATTTGCTTTACTGCCGCAAGATGCTCTTCACAAGGCTTATGCATGAATTGTGCCACCCTATGTACGCTGAAAGAAGTATCAGGGCGCGTATGACACACATATAACATGGCACCAACGATACTACGATGGGAGTATGGGTCAGACACCGGGCTGCCAGCATTCGAAACAAGTTTAATGGTCGAGCACATGGGTGTGGGTGATGGTTTCGCTTGATCCATTTTGGCCTTTTTCATCAACTCCAAAATGTAAGTCTTTTGACTTAAAACAATAGAACCACTGACTCTTTGAGCAACAATACCAGGAAAGAATGATAATTCACCAAGATCTTTTAAGGAAAATTGACAATTGAGACGTTGAATAACATTTTCAACAGCAGTAATTGAGGAACCAGTGACAATAATGTCATCGACATACACTAATACATACAAGGAGACAGTTGTAGAAGTACATACAAACAAGGAGGTATCTACAGCAGATTCCTTAAACCCGATATCAAGCAAAGAAGTTCGCAACTTAGTGTACCAACTGCGAGGAGCTTGTCGCAGTCTGTACAGGGCCTTTTGAAGTAAACACACGAGAGTTGTACCATCATCAGAACTCTGTGTGAACCCAGGAGGTTGTTGCATGTACACCTCCTCTTCGAGACCCCCATTGAGGAACGTGTTGTTCACGTCCACTTGCCGCAGTACCCACTTGTTGCTCACAGCTATAGACAACAATATATTCAGAGTAAAAAATCGCACAACTGGGCTGAAAGTGTCTCCAAAATCCTGACCATGTACTTGAGAGAACCCCTTTGCCAGCAACCGAGCTTTGTAGTGAGAGACTGATCCATCGGAGTTGTGTTTAACACGAAAGAGCCACTTACACCCAACAGCAGTTCGACCAGCAGGAAGAGTCACCAACCTCCAAGTGTTGTTGGCCAGGAGAGCATTGTACTCAGCCATAACTGCATCTTGCCAAGCTGGAACCTCAAGGGCCTGTTATATGTGTGTCATACACAGTGGTAGATGCATGAAATGGTTCCTTATGACTTTTACCAATGCAAAAGGCAGAACAAACAACATTTTTATTTACTGTAGAATCAACAGATAGACCACAGCTACGCAAAACCTTATCCAAAATGGCCTGAGCTGGATACCCTAAACGGTGATGCCAGACATCATAGCTACTTTGATTAAGCAAAGAAAGATGAACTTCAGCATTATTAACATGAGAATCATAATTAAAATTAGGCAAAGTAGGGGACAGAACATATAACCTATCTGAGACAGTACCACACAACAGTTCCTCATGTGAGCCTTCATCACCAACAAGCCATCGATCAGCATGGAACTCAAAGTACACTTGGTTATCACTAGCACACTTTGAAACAGAGATTAGATTTTAGAAATCTGAGGAACCAGAAGTAAATCACATAAGTGAAGTACGCGAGAATTAATAGGAACAAAATTAGAACCAACTTTGTGAATACGCAACCCCTTACCATCACCAACAACGAGTTTACTTGGTCCAGAGAAATCATCACTCTGATACACATTGGAGGAGTCAGACGTGACATGATGCGTGGCACCAGTATCGACAAACCATTGACCAGTGTTACCAGCACCACTGGGTGCACAGTGAAGGCATGAACCATCTGAGTTGGGGGAGTTGGAGCCACCTGGAGGACTAGGAGTGAAAGATGTTCCGCTCACAGATTTGCTTCCAGTCATTGTGCACACACTTGCAGACATAGCACCCTGAGACTCAGTGTTCTTGAACAAGCTGGCAGACACACTCGGGAAACACTGATCGAACCTTCGAAAGCACCGATCCACAAGGTATCCCATCTTCCCGCACAACTGGCACTAAAATCTGCTCTGATTGCGACCACGACCTCCGCCAGAGACATTTTGTCGATACGGACGCTGAGTCGACCCACCTAAAGAGGTCTCTGTACCCGATTGATTCGATCCACCAGGGCCTGAGTAGCGTGCCACATTAGCACTCATCGGAAAAGATTGCTCAGAGTCGAACAACCCTTGTTGAGCCTCGGCGTCGACCAAAATAGTTGTGATATTGTCAAGGGATAGAACTTCATGGCTCGTCATAATAACGGCCACGAACAACTTGTACTCAGCCGGAAGTCCACCAAGAATCGTGGCGATATGCTCCACCTTCGATACCAGACAGCCACACGAAGCCAAAGTGTCACAGATCTCCTTGACCTTGGAGATATAAGCACGCATCGAAAGCTCCCCTTTGCGAATAGTCCGGAGTTTAAAATGCAAGCTCATCACGATAGTGCTGGAACTGTTGTTGAAGAACTCGACTACAATTGACCAGATCTCCGCTGTGGACTCAGCTCCGACGAAGTTAGAAAGAAGATGCGGACTCATCGTTGAAAGAATCCACGACGATAACGCACTGTCTTGAGCAAGAAAATCCTCATACTTCTCATTCACCACCTCTATTCCATTAGTCTGACGAATCTTAGTCGGCGGTGCCTTTGACGAACCAGTGAGAAAGCCTTCAAGACGGTGGTTCCTCGCCGTCAAGAGAACTTGTTATTTCTAGATTAGGAAATTCGTCTCATCAAGGAGAACATTCACACGTTTGCTGGCGAAAAACTTGGCTGATCGTGCAGAAGAATCATCGTCTCCATCACCGTCAACACGAACCATCACGGCGGACGCGCAGAACCGAACCGTCACAAGACCAGAGACCGAGAAAAGAAGGGCAATTAGAGGCGGTACCCAGAGAATGATACCATATTGGAATACCTCAAAGAAACCCTAGACAATGAATGGCTAGGATTGAACAGATGAAACTGAAGCAAAAAAAATGTGGGCTAAGTCTCTCAACCGAGATAGCCATGGTCGGGCCACCCTTTACTTTTGTATAGCCCAACAAAGCCTTCAACAGAATCAATTATTATTGAAACTGATCTGTTAAAGCTAACGGGCCGGTTCAACAACCCAACAACACCCCAACAGCTCTAACCACCAGAGACCCACATTCCCAAACTCTACTATGCTCAATACTCGAGTGTTAATTATCGTTAGACAACTGACGATTTGCTGACTTGGCATAGTAAAACAAAGAGTAAATTACCTTGACAATCACTAAAATATTACTTCATTCCTATTTTTACCACCAAACTAAAAACAATTTGTATAATTATACATTTAGTCCTTCTTATTTACACATACAATCAATTTAGTCATAATTTTAATGTAAAACATAATTTAAAGTGGTTTAGGTTAAGGAAGGAAATAGTTGTGTTTAATCAATTTTGAGGCTATTGAATTCCTTGTTGTCATACACTGGTCCCACAAAGCAACTCATTTCACTTATGTTGTGGAAAACATCCAATGACATAACACTGGATTTGGTTTTAGAATAGTGCTCTTCAAATGTTGTGAACTTGAAAGAACCCATATCTATCAGCAATATCAATGTCAATGAAAGAAAAAAGCTTGGTGTTACAAGCAAGTTTCTCGACCTTCCAACATGTTTCAATCCTTGTAAATTCTATTTGTTATGCTATAAGAAGTTAAACATAGCTATACTACTAATACCTAAAAAATGGAACCCTCTATGATTAGATCTCTAATCTTAATATCTCTTAATAAATCATCTTGTTTTCAAAAACCCATCTCTTTTTATTCCACCAATGTTGTTTTCTACTCCTCTTCGGCCACCCAGGAATGAATATCTTCCTTTCCTTTAGTTGAATACTTAATTCAGAAACACAACTTCTCCCTTAAAATTTTCATCAAAACTGCATCTTATGTATCCTTTGTGAAGTATAATCATCGGTGTGATAATATGATATCCTTGTTAAAAGAAAACAATTTCTCAATATCTCATATTGAAGTAAAGAATATAAGAGTCGTTGTAGGAACGGTTTACCGTGAACAAAAGGATCGTAACACCAGCCTAAAGAAATTGTTGTAATAGAACGACTTTTCGTTTGTAAACCAAATTATTGTCTTCCTCGTCTCTTTTAGAATGCAATCTATAATTCTCATGTGACCCTAAACACATATAAATTCAAGAATAAATCTTATAAGGGTAATGTTCACAAACAGTCCCTTTCGTTTGGTGTTTGTTCTAGTTTAGTCACCAGATTTCAAAACAGCTTATTGTGGTCCCTTACGTTTATAATCTGTTTTATTTTAGTCACTTTGCCGTCATTCTCCGTTAGAGGAGTAACGGCCGGCTGACATGACAATTTTAAAATTAAAAAATTCCACGTGTATAATACACGTGTATTATAGCCGCCGCCGTTGGATTGTTCATCGCTACCCCGCCTTCCACCGCCAGGATCTTCGTTCTTTCATCTACCGATCTCATTTCCACCGCACCCACCACCGTCGGATCAGCCGACGTCGCGTAGCACACGTCCTTCATCTTGAAATAGTAGCCGTCCATTTCCAATGCATCAGCGCGGGAAAACAAGAACGACGCTTTGGAACAAAGATCGTAGCAGGGTATCAAAACCGGTTTCAGAGTATCCTTCAAAGTCAGCTCCCCGAAGGTTTTTCCCAACAGTTTCTTCACCCCTGATGGACGGAAAATTCGTCGGAACAACCCTTGTGGGGAGGAGGGAAACAGTTTCCGACGGTTTTTCTCGGCCAAAATATAATTTTACTAAAACCCAATAGGGTAATAAGCTGGTATGTTTGACTTTATATCCAATTACTACTTTCTGCGCCAGCACTTTGGCATCTAATTGCATGTGTATTCAATAACAGCATATTGGCTCATTTGCATATGCAAAGCGAAACATCCGTAAGTATGATTCTAAACTCTAAGACCTGTTTCCCTCGTATATTATTCAACCTCTTTTCATTCCAGATTTGAACCTGATATGCTAGCATTTTCTGGTTGTTACTTTGGTGGAGGGGACAAGGAGAGATACGAGCTTGCAGAGATACGAAAACGATGGGAAACATTACCAGTTAGATACCATCTTTAATGACTTATGAGCATATCTCTCTTTAATATACACCATAATACTTGTTTTCAGTAATCCCCCCTGCATGCTGATTTGATCTAGTAAAATCTCACTCATTTCTATATTCATGCAGGATTTAGATGCTGATGGAGAGAGAAGTCGAGGTAAATGCCCACTTACTCCTCATGAAGTAGGATTGATGTTGCGGGCGCTTGGTTTTGCAAATGACACATACATCTATGTTGCCTCTAGAGAAATATATGGTGGAGAAGAGACTCTGCGACCACTAAGAGATCTCTTTCCAAACTTTTATACAAAAGAGAGGAACAAGTGATGTTTATGATGAAATATATGGTCAATGAAGAGCTGAAACCTTTTCTTTCTTTCTCTTCTCGCCTTGCTGCAATTGACTACATTGTTTGTGATGAAAGTGATGTTTTTGTCACCAATAATAATGGAAATATGGCAAGGGTCCT
This sequence comes from Hibiscus trionum, assembly GCA_030270665.1. Taxonomy (NCBI): domain Eukaryota; kingdom Viridiplantae; phylum Streptophyta; class Magnoliopsida; order Malvales; family Malvaceae; genus Hibiscus; species Hibiscus trionum. The sequence continues at coordinate 19,730,901 of BSYR01000021.1, read as the reverse complement.
TGCAGGTCGAAGGTGAGAACTCTAGTTATTTCTTGTATCATGCTCTCTCTTTTTTTCTGGTACAGTCCCATATTCTTGTATCTGCAAAAAGAATGGAGATCCTGACTCGAAACAAAGTGAGCGGAAATCAAAGAGCAAGGGAGAAGAGCCGGTTTTAGGAGCCTAGGATGATGAACAAGTGTTTTCTTCATGAGGGGAAAGAAGGATGATGCAGGTTGGCTTTGAGGACTATAATACACGTGTATTATACACGTGTAATTTTTTTAATTTTAAAATTTCCATGTCAACCGGTCGTTACTCCTCTAACGGAGAATGACGGCAAAGTGACTAAAATAAAACAGATTATAAACGTAAGGGACCACAATAAGCTGTTTTGAAATCTGGTGACCAAACTAGAACAAACACCAAACGAAAGGGACTGTTTGTGAACATTACCCATCTTATAAACAACAATCAGAACCCCAATTCCCAACAATTTATTGATACAATAAAACCTGTTCACAGTTGACTAAACTAATCTCAAAAAAAATCACATAAAAAAGATTTTTAAAGGAAAAATAATGACAACATTCAATGTTTGAGTCTTTCAATCAGAATTTAAAGGTTTAAATTAACCTATAATAAAAGTTAATTTTTGATTTATTAAAACTAAAAGTATATGGGCAATGTTGATAGGGGGAATTCCTAGATAAATAAAATAATGAAAGCATCAGTTACTTATGGTTGGAAAGATTGCAGAAGATTTGGAAAAGAAAGCGAAAAATGGATGAAAAATGAAGGACTCAATGTGTGATTATACAAATTGTTTTTGGTCATAATAGGAGTGAACTAATAGTTTAGTGACTATCAAAGTAATTTACCCTTTGTTTTACTGTGCCAAGTCAGCACGACGTCAGTTCTGTAACGACAATTAACACGCCAAATGACTATCTGTTTGAAAAAAACGAAATCGTAAGTGGCTATAATGTTAGTTTTTTGAAATGGGTATATAAAAGTGAACACTTACTAAACGAAAATGACCATCTCTTTAGTTTACCCGTTGAAAAATTATTCGAATAAATTATTAATGCATCAAAGTACTACACTATATGAATGGATTATAGGTTAAATTACGTAAATCATCACTTAAGTTTACTCTCAAACCAATTTTGGTTAACGAAGTTTCAAAACGTTCAATTTACTCACTGAACTTTGGACATTGAACGTTTTTTGTCACTCCTCCGTTAACTTTTTGACGACGTTCATGTAGAGGAGAACGAAGGAATTTCTCCAAGATTCGAACAGTAGGAAACTTCATCGGGACGAGAAAGCAACATATTAAGAAACGGACTCCATCTGATGGCGGAGGAGGGGGATAATTGAGAGAGAAACAAAAAGGTTTTTGGTCGATTCATGAACTTTTGAGCACTTTCCGGTGAAATAGAGGTCTAGCTTAGACTTAGGGGCCCGAGACAAAGCAACTGGTGAAATTTTCGACCGATCAACCACCATTTACAATCGTTTGGGGTTTAAGAGAGATAAAAAAGGTTCAATGTCGAAACATCGTTGAGTAAATTGAACGTTTTGGAACTTCGGTGAGCAAAATAGATTTAAGAGTAAAATTTCGTGATGATTTACGTAATTTACCCTAGATTAAAATTATATAACCTTTTTCATTATTTCAAAATTTAGATAATATATGTAATTAATGCATCAAAATTTATATGAATAGACTATATTTATATAATCGTTGTTGTTATATCAAGATTGAATCCATTGGTTGTGATTTGTTTTATTTTGATATTATAATCATTTGTAAAGTAACGTGTATTTATATAAATTAATAATTTTTTGAGTGTGAATGGATTATAGTTTGAACATTCATTTGCCTGTTTATATAGAAGAAGGGCTTGATGAATGGATTATCGTTTACTCTCAAACCTATTTTGGTTAACGAAGTTTCAAAACGTTCAATTTACTCACTGAACGGCATGGTTTGTTTGGTTTGATTGACAAGTCGTCGTTTAACCGGTCAAAAATTAATAAATATTTAACCTCTTTCAACAATAAATAAAATAAAGAAATTGAGTAGATATAGGGAAAGAGGGTCGATCCGTAGGGAGATTAGCTGGAATTATTGACTGAAGACTGCTTCGATTAGTACTTCCAGGAATATCTGCAAAGTGATTAAATAAAATGGGGGGAGTGATTTGATTTTGAGTGAAGTAATAAAATAAAATGCTAGAATTAAAAATAATAAGAAAAACCAAGTATGTGAAATAGCCTCGAACCAGCTCCTTCAATTCTTTCGATCACTGAAACAGATTTTTATTTCGGGGATCATGTCGGTTACAGTCTACGAGGCCCAACCCGTCGTAACTTGTTTCTCTCTCGAGTAACCAATCCTCCAAAGTCTATCTTCGAAAGATGGTTCTTAAATTAATAAACCACGTCTATCGCCGTTAAAATATTTAGAATAAAAGCAGGAAAAACCCGACTCAGAAATTGTCTAAAATAGAATCGCTTCTGATTTTATCTTTCCTTAGCGGACCGCCGCTAAGAGTGTTCATAGGAAGTAGAAATTTGCCACAGGCCGATCCTTCCTCCCAACTATGTTTTTAAACTATTCCAGACCAACGAGCTCTTTTTGATTTGAAAAACGGTTAAAAACCTTTAGTAAGGCCGATTGCCAAAATATCTAAGCAGAAAGATAAAAATGATTTACCAAAAGAATTTAAGCAAGTTCAATTCTCACGAATCAAATTGACTTGGCTGGTTCTTGGATTAAAATATTTAGCTAAGCATGATATTGATTATTATGCTTAACTTGGTTTTGGAAAAATAATTAAATAACATAAAATAAACGAAACAAAGAAAATAAGGAAGAAGAACTTTTAATTAAAACTAGAAAAATGTTTATTAAGGTAAAAAAACTCAAAGCTAGAAGATGAAATTGATGATCTAAGCCTTTACCAAAGGGTGGTATTTGTAGGCTTAGATTTACAAAGATAAGGTGATGAGATAATTTAAAATAATAAACAAAAGATAAATAATTCAAATGTTTTGAAATTTAAATACAGCAAAACAAACAAACAAATTGATAAGATCTTCCAGATCGTCCAGAATCTTCTAGAAGTCGCCACGTATTTGCCACGTCACTAACACGTCAGATGCGTCATGCCCATTGTCGTGCCCACGATGCTAGTCATGACAAAATATATAAAAAAACTGTAGAAATGCCCCCCTTTCACTACTATTTCCAGAATTGGACCCCTTCACAAAATATAACAAAAACAACATGTATTATGCAGCAAGAAGTCCAAATAACTAGAAAAATAGCAAATGAAATATGTCATATTTGAGAACTCATCAAATTCCCCCTCACTTGTCTCATACTTGTCCTCAAGTATGTCCGAAAAACATAAACCAAAGAATGCATTTCTCAAGCCATTACAAGCATCAAACAAAATCATAAGAGTTCTAGCGCGAAAGGAGTATCATGAAAGAAGCATAATCAAACCAAATAGATGCAAGCAAAGAACGGACCTTATCTCTTCCAATTACCTATCAAGCATTAATCAAATCCTAACCTAGTCTTAATCCTCACCAAGATACACTCAAGAGCACTCAAAGTGTTTATAGGTAAAAGTGAAGCAGAAACACTCAAAGTCAATCATGAATAAAGGTTTCCATAGGCTTGTAACAAGTTCAATTCTCCACTACTTTAATAGAATCGAGGTGCAAAAATCATTAGGTCTTTGTTTAAGGTGTAATGTGGGTTTAGAAAAAGGATAGAAAGATGGGAAGATAAACAAAAGAGGATGATCAATGCAAGATATTTCAAACATTCAGCAGTGAAGACATTAAAAAGGAGCTAAAATGGGCTAGCAAACACATTTTTTTTCTTCTTTTCGAAACTGTTTTTTTTCTTTTTTTCATTTTTTTCTATTTTCGAAGCAATTGCTTCCTTTTATTCTGTTTTTTTTTTGTTTTGTTTTTTTCTAGGAAAATTTCTGCCCTTATTTTAAAAGTATCTCCTTCATGTCTAATAAATATTCTAGCATTTGATCAATTGAAATGGTAAGTCAAGGAAATGGGATGTAAGGCTAACAAAGGCTCACTAGGCGATGAGAAAGGGTAAATTAAAATGAAAGGGATGGAAGAGGTTTAAAGCCTAATGCCTAACTCATTTTAAAGCACCTCGTTCTTAGTGTAGTCTCGAATCGTAAGCAAGCCACAAGTTCTAGATTCCTAAAATTCAAGATGACACTCTCAAGCAAAAGAAATGAGCATAATATGAAGAATGCATGCTCAAGGCTCAAATCTTACCAAAATTGGGCTAATTTTGATTAAGCTAGGCGACAAATCTAATTAACACAATCAAGAGAAATTAAAAGAGATGTCAAACTGTAGATTACCCATATCCTTTGATTATCAAAATGCTATAATTCAATCATTCCTAAGCACAAGAACAAGTACAACATGCTGGACAACAAGTAATGGCAAGAACAAAAAATTCATCTCAAGGTTTAATCAAAATCAAAACATATTATCAAACAAGCAGACAAGTGGTAATTTACCCCCCCCCCCTCACTTAAGTGAATTGCCCCAATTCATAAAAATTAAGGAAATAAAGAGATAATAAGGGCAAAAGATACTCCCCGTGGATTAGAATGAATCGATGGGAATGGTGCACTATGAGTGGCTCGGATCAGCGGCGGCAGAGGGCTTTGAACGGAGTTGCCGGATGTGCTAAAGAGGGTGCAGCGAAGGGTGGTTCGGCATTCTCGTAGGGGGCCCATCGAATGGTTGCTGGTCGTCGGCCACCACGGTAGGGAGAAGGAATGAGGATAGGTCGGAATCACTGGGCACCTCCACGAAGGCTGCCGACGCAACGAATCATCACCGAGAATGGTGTGTGGGTAGAGGCTCGACCCGGTCTTGGCGTTATATGCGGACCATTGGTTGTGGTGGGGTTTTGGTGGGGCTCGGTTTTGTGGGGGAAGAAGGGGGTGCGGTTTTTGGTGGTGATGAAGTGAAGAAGATGATTAGGGTGGCTTGGGGAGATTCGGTGGAGGATTGGCGAGATGAAGGGGAAGGGCCGATTTGTGATGCGGGTGGGGAAAAGGAAGGAGACGAAATGGGGGGATTTAGGGAAAACAAATAAAATAAAAGAAATGGGTTTATTTTATTTGGATTGGTTGCGGGAGATATTTGGGTGGTCAAAGGGTCAAAGGCTAAAGGCTAAAGGGTTTGGTGGTTTGCGGGAAAGAAAGAAAAGGGGAAAGGTTTCAAATGGGGACAAATAAAGAAAAGAATTGAAAACAATTCTTACTTTATTTTATCCCTATGCAATCGGTCAAAGGGGTTTGAAAATGGTTGGAAATGGGTTTTCCATCATGCGCCATTAAGTGGGAAGGGGTTTTACTATCGTGCGCCATTTTTAATGAAACTGCAGCTTATGATCGAAGAGTGCTTGCTGTGTGAAAAAAAAAATCCTGCAGAAAAATTATTAAGGTAATTAGAAAAAGAAAAATAAAGGAAAATAAATAAAATATAAAAAGAAAGGAAATTAAAATTAACGAAAATAAAAAGAATGGGTTGCCTCCCATTTAGCGCTTTGTTTAACGTCGTTTAGCTCGACGACCTTTGCTAATTTTTCGGTTCTTCAAAAGAAAGGTCTTCAAATAAACGGTGATGTCCATCCCTTGTCGTTTTAACGCCTTCCTTCATCTTTTTATTTTTGCACAAAACAACAACTAAGTTTCTACCTATTTCCCAATGCGACAACTTACTCAAGATGATGTTTGGCAAAGTTTGGTTGTCGCCTAAAAATATATAATTAAATTGATCCAACTTCGGCTTTGGTTCCTGCAAAATTGAGGAAAATGTTTAGATCGAGTTGGAATTAATCGAAACTCAGAAAGGGAAAAAAGAGTTGAAATGATTTCGCCTATATTTTCTTCGTCGAGATCCGCGAATTCCCTACAAAAGTCATAACACATATCAGTTTCAATCAAATCATCAGCAAATGGATCTATAATATCAACGAAATTTAAACTTGCGACCGAATCAGGATACTTCATAGCTTTATACATATCAAATTTAACTACTTCCCCATCAAATTCCATAGTTAAGATGCCGTCGCGGACATCAATCTTTGTATGCGCGGTTGATAGGAAAGGTCGGCCAAGCAAGATTTCGGATCTGTTATTGTTGCGATCATTTTCCATGTCAATAATATAAAAATCAGTAGGGAAAATAAGATCTTTTACCTGTACCAACACGTTTTCTAGCACTCCCTCGGGGTAGATGACTGATCGATCGGCTAATTGAATCGTCACTCGCGTTTCTTTCAATGGTTCAGTCAAAATTTTGTTGTAAACGCTTAACGACATAACGTTGATAGATGCGCCTAAATCGCACATCGCTCTTTTAATCCCAACTTTCCCAATTTTACAGGGAATCGCAAACATACCTTGGTCCTTGTACTTTGGCGGCAATGGTCTTTGAAGAATAGCCGAAACGTTCTCACCAAGGTTAACTCTTTCATTCCCAGACAATCGCCTCCGGTTTGTGCATAGATCTTTCAAAAATTTTGCGTACTTAGGAACCTTCCGAATAACATCCAAAAGTGGAATGTTGATTTTGACTTTCTTGAATACATCCAAAATTTCCTTCTCTTCCTCCTTTTTATCTCGTTTCGCCAATCTACCTGGAAAAGGAGGAACAGGTTCGTAAGTAGAAACATAAATATTTGATTTAGAGTTACCTACAGTGGGTGGAGACTTTTCGTTCTGGTCCTTCGAAGAGCTGCCTTGCTCGTCGGATTTTTGCTCGGTTTGCTTGGGCGGTTTAGGCGTTATCACAGTTCCACTACGCAGAGTGATCGCGCTCACATTTTCCCTTGGATTGGTTTCGGTTTCTGATGGTAACTTCCCATGGGATTCTAGACGGCTAACGGCTTGAGCTAGTTGGCTTATTTGTTTGTCGATTTGCTGGAGATGAGATTGTGTTTGGGTTTGGAATTTTTCCTGCGAAACTGCCAATCTCTCAACAATAGACTCAAGCGAGGATTTTTGGGGCGCTTGGTTTTGGTAGGGAGGTTGTTGCCTAGGTTGGTAATTTGGGTTGTGATTACCGTAGCTCAAGTTTGGGTGATCTCTCCAACCGGGATTGAAGGTATTGCTATGTGGATTATATGGCCTTTGGGGAGGTCCGGGAAAATTGGGTATAGCGTTGACTTGGGCACCAGACGTTTCCCTCGGTAGTGGGCATAGATCGGTTGCGTGATCTTGCATAGTACAAATCCCGCGCGCCTTAGCAACTCCTATTTCTCCTGAAACAAGTGAATGCACAATATTAGTCAAATTATCAATCTTATTTTCTAATGTAATTGTGCTTACTGTCTGAACCCGTCGACTGGGTTCACTTGCAGAACCAAATTGCTGCGAATTTGCAGCCATTGTGGAGATTAATGTTCTCGCTGCAGTAGGAGTCATGTTAAAGAGCGCGCCACCGCTTGCTGCATCTACCATCTTTTTGTCCATTGGTAACATTCCTTCGTATATGTATTGAAGGAGTGTTTGCTCGGATAAGCTATGTTGCGGACAGCTTGCGCACAGCTTCTTGAACCTTTCCCAATAATCATATATGGATTCATCGTGCATTTGTTGGATACTCAATGTGTTTTGCCTAATTTCTGTCGCTTTTGCCGCAGGGAAGTATCTATCAAGAAAAACACGAGAAAGGTCAGACCATGTATTAATTGAATTTGGAGGTAAGTAAAATAACCACTCTTTAGCCGTTCCAGCTAAGGAAAAAGGAAAAGCCTTAGTTTTATCTGGTCCTCTGAGACCCCTTGTGGTTTCATGCTGCTGCACACCATATGAAATTCGGCAAGGTGTTTGTGTGGGCTTTCAGTAGGGAGGCCATTAAAAGTTGGGAGTAGGTGAATTAATCCCGTTTTGAGCTGGAAGGGAGTACCGCCTTGAGGAAAGGCGATACAGAGTGGTTGCTGCACAGTAGGGGATGCGTTCAGCTCTTGAATCGTTTGGTTCGCCATCGGTTCTGGTTCCTGTGTAGGTTCTTCGATTGGTGTAGTTTCGGAGGCGGATTCTTGTTCAGGTCGTCGTGTGCTTTGTTGTTTCTTTCGTCGAAGTGTTTCGCCATGAGTTCTACGAGCGCTTGCTTCGATCCGGGTTATATGGAGCTAAAGTACCTGGGTTCTTCCTGGTCATAAAAATAAAACAAAATCAGTCAAAAATGCCGAAAGTGAATCTCCCCGGCAACGGCGCCAATTTTGACAAGTCGTCGTTTAACCGGTCAAAAATTAATAAATATTTAACCTCTTTCAACAATAATTAAAATAAAGAAATTGAGTAGATATAGGGAAAGAGGGTAGATCCGCAGGGAGATTAGCTGGAATTATTGACTGAAGACTGCTTCGATTAGTACTTCCAGGAATATCTGCAAAGTGATTAAATAAAATGGGGGGAGTGATTTGATTTTGAGTGAAGTAATAAAATAAAATGCAAGAATTAAAAATAATAAGAAAAACCAAGTATGTGAAATAGCCTCGAACCAGCTCCTTCAATTCTTTCGATCACTGAAATAGATTTTTATTTCGGGGATCATGTCGGTTAGAGTCTACGAGGCCCAACCCGTCGTAACTTGTTTCTCTCTCGAGTAACCAATCCTCCCAAGTCTATCTTCGAAAGATGATTCTTAAATAAATCAACCACGTCTATCGTCGTTAAAATATTTAGAATAAAAGCAGGAAAAACCCGACTCAGAAATTGTCTAAAATAGATTCGCTTATGATTTTATCTTTCCTTAGCGGACCGCCGCTAAGAGTGTTCACAGGAAGTCGAAATTTGCCACAGGTCGATCCTTCCTCCCAACTATGTTTTTAAACGATTCCAGACCAACAAACTCTTTTTCATTTGAAAAACGGTTAAAAACCTTTAGTAAGGCCGATTGCCAAACTATCTAAGCAGAAAGATAAAAATGATTTCCCAAAAGAATTTAAGCAAGTTCAATTCTCACAAATCGAATTGACTTGGCTGGTTCTTGGCTTAAAAGATTTAGCTAAGCATGATATTGATTATCATGCTTAACTTGGTTTTGGAAAAATAATTAAATAACATAAAATAAATGAAACAAAGAAAATAAGGAAGAAGAACTTTTAATTAAAACTAGAAAAATGTTTACAAAGGTAAAAAAAACTCAAAGCTAGAAGATGAAATTGATGATCTAAGCCTTTACCAAAGGGTGGTATTTATAGGCTTAGATTTACAAAGATAAGGTATGAGATAATTTAAAATAATAAACAAAAGATAAATAATTCAAATGTTTTGAAATTTAAATACAGCAAAACGAACGGATAAACTGATAAGATCTTACATTTTGTGGCTTTTGTTTTGTAAACGCCGTTATAAGTTAAAATTTGGCGGCGTTTGTTTCAAAAACGCCACGAAAAGTGCCGCCGTAGAACAAGTCTACTGTAGTGAATCATCACAGTCGGTGTGCCTGATCAAATGTGTTAAATGATGAAGACAAATTAATAGGAATGAGAAGAGTTTGCAGGGCACGGAGATAGGCAAGATAATAGAGTATATAAGTGGAAGCATTCATCATCCTTTTTCTCATCCAACAATCCCAGCAAAGTCTTAATATTCTCAGAATGGGTTCCAAAAACCAGCTGCAACAGCAATTCACATATTTGGCCTTGATAGTATTAGTGGGTGCGAATTTAGTATGTGAAGGTGGAGCCACCTCCCGCACAAGTCTTGAAGATGCATCAATGTACGAGAGGCATCGACAATGGATGTCCCAATTTGGACGAATTTACAGTGACAACAATGAGAGGCACAAGCGTTTCAACATTTTCAAACAAAACGTGGCACTCATTGACTCTTTCAACAACGCCAATAACAAGCCTTACAACCTTGCTGTCAATCAGTTCGCAGATCTAACAAATGAAGAGTTCACTGCTTCTCGAAATGGGTTCAAGGGCCATATGTGTTCCAACAAGGCTACAACTTTCATATACGAAAACGTCACCGCATTGCCTTCTACTGTGGATTGGACAAAGAAAGGGGCTGTTACACCTATCAAGGACCAAGGCCAATGCGGTCTGCTCTAATCTCTTGAAATATCATTCATTGTTTGTAAATATTTTTCTAATTCCAACGCTGAAACTATCACAGGATGCTGTTGGGCGTTTTCAGCTGTGGCAGCCATGGAAGGGGTTACCAAGCTAACAACAGGTACGTTGATTTCCTTGTCTGAGCAAGAACTGGTCGACTGCGACACCAAAGGTGAGGATCAAGGCTGCCAAGGTGGTTTAATGGACGATGCCTTCCAATTCATCCAGAAGAACAAAGGCCTTACAACCGAATCCAACTACCCCTACACGGGAGTTGATGGCACATGCAATGCCAACCAGGAAGCCAACCATGCAGCTACCATAAATGGCTTCCAAGATGTGCCCGCCAATAGTGAAGATGCACTGCAGAAGGCTGTTGCCAACCAACCTGTTTCGGTTGCCATCGATGCCAGCGGGTTCGAGTTCCAGTTCTACTCCGGTGGTGTATTTACGGGATCCTGTGGCACGCAACTGGATCATGGAGTGACGGCTGTTGGATACGGGGAGGATGATGATGGGACTAAGTATTGGTTGGTGAAGAACTCGTGGGGCACTAGCTGGGGTGAACAAGGCTACATCAGGATGCAAAGAGATGTTGATGCAAAGGAAGGTCTTTGCGGCATAGCAATGCAAGCATCCTACCCCACAGCATAAACAAAACTTACGCTCTAATATGCTCATTTCCTAAATATATCAATGTACCATATGTGAATCTACTATGAACTATACACGGTGCTCTATTATATGAAAACCAACGTTAAATTTCATCTTATTTTTCAATAGAAGCACAAAAATATATCTCCGAAACGATTACTCAATTCACATTCGAAAATTAATTAAGTGGTGGAAATGATTAAGAACCATATCGAGTGAAACATTAGAGTGGATTTTGTTGCCGAACTTCTTTAAACTCCCGTACATCAATTCATGTTAAAGAAAGATGTGAAATATTGTTCACAAAAATATTGTCTCATAGGGCTTATTTTAATTCATATTTATCATATTACAAGTACTATTTTTAAGTGCTTTTAATTTTGTTTACAAAACGGCTTTGGATTAGTTTTTAGATTATGTGAATTTATATTGGTTTATTCTTGACGTCGTTGGATTTATTTTGGTTTATTATGAACTTATTTTGGAATAAAGTTTGAGTTATAAAATGATACTTCAAATAACTCGAAACATGTAGTAATTAGTAGATCGATTTTATTGGTTCCTTAAAAAATAAAATATTTACTTTTTTTGTAATTTAGGGATTTACTAGCCTATAATTAAGCTCCCCTCTTTTGTAAAAATTATACAATTTGATTAAATTCAATACAATTATTTCTTCTAAAATTCATTGTGAGAGTTTTTTTTTTCATTTTGTTCATGATTTCTATCTTGTTTAAGATTTCCATCCTGTTCTTGTTTTAGAGTTGTAGTCACCAATTTTATCTAGCCTTTTATTTTTGTAAATATGTAAAATATATTGGAGTCCAACAAAATCCAAAATATATATAGAGTCTAAAAAATAAAAATAAAAAGGAGCGTCCGTGTATAAAGGCCCAAATCAACCAAAACCCTAGACGCTGTCGTCAAACCCTAGGCTTGCAGCTCTCTCATCCGATGTGTTTTCCAAGCAAGAATCAAAGACAAAAAAGGGAACATTGGACCAAATCTGAGCCAAAAAAGGCAAAGAAATCAAGGAGCAACTCAGCTCAAAAAGGAAAAAATCTAGCCTATCCTGGAGATTCTAGGGTTTTTTATTTCATTGTAATTCGGGAAAGAATCATGGATTCTTCCCTTATGTTATTCATTCTTTGGCTATATAAAGCCTTGTAATTCAGCATTGTAATAGATAACAAACTTATACACCACATTCACGCAATACGCATTTTTTTAAATACATACAAAAGGAGATTCAAGCTCTTGTAACCGAAACTTTGAAGCAATAAAAGTTTGAAGCCTTTGTTGAGGTACATCATTTTGTTTTCTATTGTTTTTTTATTTTACTTTTTTTGTTTTGTTATTATGCTTGGAATAAAAGAGTAATGAAAAAGCCGCTGATATGGTTGTTGCCCTCCGTCGCCGCAAGGATCGCCATCCGCCATTGCTATGGCTGCTTCCATCCGCCGCTGGAAGGGCCACTGTGTGTCACCTTTGGAGCCCATGTTCGGCATTGCTAGCAACGCATGTGTGATTTTGTTCGAGTATGGATAGGTAAATCGGTTGTAAAAGGGGGAATGTTGTATCGAACCTATGTTTATGTAACCCCCTCGTCCCGGTCTGGCCGACTGACCGGTTCGAGTAGGCTACACGGGGAAAACAAATGTGAAACCCGTTAAGGTCCCACCTCGGTTAGCAACCCTAATTTTTTTTCATTTATTTTACATCTTGTCTAAAGGCATAATTATTACCTAAGTGATCACGACAGCGGAAAACAAGGCTCACGAGAAGCCCTACAGCAAACCGAGCCTAAGCCCAAACCTTGAGACCCTTTAGAGATGTCAAAATGCCTATTTCCAGGCCTGCGTTTCGAAACAGACGTCACCCGTTTCGAAACACGGGCTCCAGTTTAAAAAGCCAGGCACCCGTACCGAAACGCATTCACCCCGTTTCGGAACAGGGTCCTATTTTGCCTAGGCGTTCCGGTACCCGTTTCGGAATAGGCATTTACAGTAGCCGAAGTGTTTCAAAACCAGTTTCGAAATAGGGGCTCACAGTAGCCAAATCGTACCGAAACGAGTTCTGATACGAGGGGCCCTGGAACCACACCCGTTCCGAAATGGCACAACCCATTTCGAAACACATGCAGTCTATGAATTCCCAAAATCAGTTTTAAACATCTCCAAATGATCCCAAAAGCTGTTAACGACCCCAAGAAGCATACATAACTTACAAACACACTCTAGAGGCATGTATCCTAATGCAAAACGTACTCAAATACATAAGACATAAGATAAGACATCCATTCAAGGATCATTCAAGGCATGCTTAAAACTTAAAGCCAAAAGGCACATGTCTTCACACATAGGTTTACATGCTCACAAACACATATAATCATCCAAAAACATTGCCTCTCAACACAAGCATTCATCCAACACATAACATGGTTACAAATCCAAAGCAAAGCATAAACAACATTCAACATTTATGAGTTATACAACGCTCATACAAACATATAGCAGCCCCATTGCTAAACTACTACTTTATTTACTAAACCATACTTGAGCAACTACAAAAGCTTGGAATGCCCCTTTCCTTGCTCCTTGCTAACTCCACGCTACTGATCTGCATTGTTGAAAATGAGAGCGTAAGCTAGAAGCTTAGTGAGGATGCTCTAAAACCAAAAACAACGACAATGCAGGGTTCAAGCATATAATCCTTACATCACACACAACATACATAAGCATCAACATAGCAATCTAGCTTGCAACGCAAGAGACAATAATATGGCATCTTACTTCATATTAAGCCTAACAAGATAAATCATTTATCTAAGTATCATAACCACATGAACAAGTATATTGGCCACTATTAGTTTACTCGGATACGCGGATTACACTCAACAACAACATTACCTCAGTGGGATTACACTCATCACCGGACCTCGCATGGATGGGATTCCACTCATCATCACATGCCCTACGGATGGAATTCCACTCATCATCACGTATAATATAAACATTTCCGGTGGAATATTACATCACCGTACTCCTTCTTGATGGCTTAACGCCACCAAGGCCACGCGCGAATTTGACTCAACCGTGTGCACACTAATCCTAATGATCGATCATTTATACCCGGTAAGTTAACTAGTGCCTATTATACTTTTAAACAACATCATGACATTCATCATTTATAGCACACATCCATCATCACACACATCAATGTATATTCATACATAACCAAATCATGCTTCACAAGTCTAAAATAGGCATAAACATTGAAAGCTTATAAACAAACAAGAAGTTAAGCTACCAACTTAACTTCTACCTTGGAATGGCCTACCAAGCACATCCCAAAACCTCAACTACACACACTTGAACCGATTTAAAATAAATTTGAAAGTTTCACTCACCACCCTTCCTTAAGCAAACCAAGTAAAGCCACTCAAGCCTCCGAAATTTCCGGAATCGATCCCGAACCTTCTCCGATGTTTCCTCTTGCTTCTAACCAATCAAAAGACAAGTATTACTCAACCAAATCACTGTCAAACTCAGCCACAATCTCAACCCACAAACAACAGCCAAAACTTTATAATTTCAAACTCAAACCAACCACAAAACTCATATTTTCGTACACCCATAATACCCAGCTGAAATCTACCATTTCCAACACCCAAATGACCTCTAAAGACTTCCAAAACACTTCACTAACAACCTTATACCATCAGCCCTTCAACCCTACACAAAAATACACCAAAATTTCAAGTTTTGACACTTTCAAAAATGCCCCCAAGACCCACTTCGGGATTTTTCTCACAATCCTTCCATTTCGAAATATAAGGAGTATTAAGGTGAGACTAACTCAAAACTTAACTAAACAACCCAAAAACAAGTTAAAAACCCAATAAAGATTCATACTTTCTTCAACCTTGAAAACTTGGAAATTTAAAAAAGATGATGGTTTTGAAATCTAAAACCATGGAAATGATTGGAATGATGAGGAGAATTCAAAAATGAAATTACCTTCAAAGGAGCTCTTGAATTGATGGAGAAAAGAGATGGAATAGTAGATTTGGGGTTTTTGGGAGGTTTTCACGTTAGAGAGGAAATGAAGAAGAAGATGGCCCTTTTTTTCCTTTTTGTTTCAAAAAGTTTGTCTTTCTTTTATTTTAACTTAATTACAAAAATGTCATTACTTTAATTTTAATCTCATTTAAATTAAAACCAAGGTCTAAATTAATTAAACCGATTTGGACGACTCAAACCCAACAAACACACCGAACTCCCAACCCCAAAACACGGGTGTTACAACTCTCCCCCCACTTAAGGAATTTCATCCCCGAAATTACCTGACTGAAAGAGGTAAGGAAACTGCCTTTCCATATCCTCCTTCCTCTCCCAAGTGGCCTCGTCCACCCCTCGACGTTGCCACCGCACTTTTACTAACTCAATCGATCTACCCCGTAACACCTTGCTGTCTGAAGCTAAGATCTCAACTGGTTCCTCATCATAAGTCAAATATGGATTCAATTCAACTTCTTCTACATGCATAACATGTGATGGATCTGACCTATACTTACGGAGCATCGAAACATGAAACACATCGTGCATCTTCTCTAGCTCGGATGGCAAATGCAACTGATAAGCAACTGGGCCAACCCTTTTCACAATCTCATATGGTCCTATGTACCTCGGACTCAACTTCCCTTTTCTGCCAAATCTCATTACTTTCTTCCACGGAGACACTTTTAGGAATACTTTCTCACCCACTGAAAACTCAACTTCCTTCCTCTTCAAGTCGGCATAAGACTTTTGTCTATCTGAAGCTGCCTTCAAGCGATCGCAAATCAATTTCGCTTTATCGGTGGTCCCCTTAAGAAAATATGGCATAGGCAACAACTTTTGTCCCACTTCAGCCCAACAAACTGGAGTTCTACACTTTCTACCATACAAGGCCTGATACGGAGCCATCTGAATGCTCGACTGAAAACTATAATTGTAAGCAAACTCAACTAAGGGCAAATGCTTCTCCCATGTACCCTGAAAATCAATGATGCAACAACGCAACATATCCTCTAAAATCTGTATAACCCTCTCTAACTGACCATCTGTTTGAGGATAATATGACGTGCTGAAATTCAAACGGGTACCCAAAGTTGTATGCATACACTCCCAAAATCTAGTTGTAAACCTCGGATCTCTATCGGACACAATAGACTTCGGCACACCATGCAGTCTAACAATCTCACCAATGTATAGATCGACCAATCTACCTAATGTATAAGTCATATTGACTGCTAAGAAGTGAGCACACTTTGTGAAACGGTCTACTATAACCCAAACAGAGTTCTCCTTCGTAGGTGACAAAGGCAAGCCCAAAACAAAATCCATGGTAATATTCTCCCATTTCCATTACGGAATTCTCAATGGTTGCAAAAAACCTGAGGGAACCTGATGTTCCGCCTTCACTCTCTGACACAACATACATTTACTCACGAAGTCGGCTACATCTCTCTTCAAACCAACCTAAAAGTATTCATTCTTCAAATCTCGGTACATCTTCGTACTTCCAGGATGCGTAACAAACAGATTACTGTACGCTTCAATCAAGATCGTACGTCTCAAATCACTATATTCTGGCACAACTATCCTATTTCTGAAACACAAGACCCCATCGGTACTGAAACTGTAGTCGGAAGGTCTACCCTCGGCTATGTCTTGCACGTGAGGTGCCAAAGATCTATCTAAGAGTTGTTTCTCCCTAATCAACTGACCTAGGGTAGGTCTAACCTGAAGCTCGGCTACCAAGCCGCCATCCCCGGACAAGCTCAATCTAGAAAACATGGCTCTCAAATCTACAACTACCTTTCTACTCAAAGCATCAGCCACTACATTGGCCTTACCCGGATGGTACTCAATCGTAAGATCATAGTCCTTTAGCAACTCTAACCACCTATGTTGTCTGAGATTCAAATCTCCCTGGGTCATGATATACTTCAAACTCTTGTGATCTGTGTATATTGTGCACTTCTCACCGTACAAGTAATGCCTCCAAATCTTCAGAGCAAACACAACTGCAACTAACTCTATATCGTGGGTCAAATAATTACGCTCGTGAGTCTTCAATTGTATTGAGGCATAAGCCACCACTCTCTTGTCTTGCATGAGAACACAACCTAGGCCTATATAGGAAGCATCGCTGTAAACTACATATTCCTTCCCCGACTATGGCTGAATCAAGATCGGTGCTTGGGTCAAAGCTTCTTTCAACTTCTCAAAGGCTCGTTGTCTTGCATCTGACCACTCAAACTGAACACTCTTCTAAAGTAACTGTGTCAATGGATTGGCTAACTTCGAGAAACCTTCTACGAATCTTCTATAGTATCCAGCTAAGCCTAGAAAGCTACGAACCTCTGTTATTGACTTTGGTTGCTTCCACCCAACAATGGCCTTTATTTTCTTCGGATCAACTCAAATCTCATCGGCTGACACTACGTGCCCTAGGAAGACCACCTATCGGATCCAGAACTCACACTTACTCAACTTTGCATACAACTCATTGTCTAACAAAGTCTGCAGAACTAACCTCAAGTGTCAGTCGTGGTTTTCCTCTGTACGCGAATACACCAAAATGTCATCGATGAAGAAAACTACAAAATGATCTAGGTACTGATGGAAGATCCTATTCATCATATCCATGAAAGCAACCGGTGCGTTAGTCAACCCAAAAGGCATGACTAAAAACTCATAGTGACCATATCTAGTCCTAAAGGCCGTTTTTGGTACATCAACTTTAAGCACCCGTACGTCAATTTGTGTTAAAGAAAGATGTGAAATATTGTTCACAAAAATATTATCTCATAGGGCTTATTTTAATTCATATTTATCATATTACAAGTACTATTTTTAAATGCTTTTAATTTTGTTTACAAAACGGCTTTGGATTAGTTTTTAGATTATGTGAATTTATATTGGTTTATTCTTGACGTCGTTGGATTTATTCTGGTTTATTATGAACTTATTTTGGAATAAAGTTTGATTTATAAAATGATACTTCAAATAACTCGAAACATGTAGTAATTAGTAGATCGGTTTTATTGGTTCCTTAAAAAATAAAATATTTACTTTTTTTTGTAATTTAGGGATTTACTAGCCTATAATTAAGATCCCCTCTTTTGTAAAAATTATACAATTTGAATAAATTCAATACAATTATTTCTTCTAAAATTCAATGTGAGAGTTTTTTTTCATTTTGTTCATGATTTCTATATTGTTTAAGATTTCCATCATGTTCTTGTTTTAGAGTTGTAGTCACCAATTTTATCTAGCCTTTTATTTTTGTAAATATGTAAAATATATTGGAGTCCAATAAAATCCAAAATATATATAGAGTCTAAAAATAAAATAAAAAAGGAGCGTTCGTGTATAAAGGCCCAAATCAACCAAAACCTTAGACGCTGTCGTCAAACCCTAGGCTTACAGCTCTCTCATCTGATTTGTTTTCCAAGCAAGAATCAAAGACAAAAAAGGAAACATTGGACCAAATTTGAGCCAAAAAAGGCAAAGAAATCAAGGAGCAACTCAGCACAAAAAGGAAGAAATCTAGCCTATCCTGGAGATTCTAGGGTTTTTTATTTCATTGTAATTCAGGAAAGAATCATGGATTCTTCCCTTATGTTATTCATTCTTTGGCTATATAAAGCCTTGTAATTCAGCATTGTAATAGACAACAAACTTATACACCACATTCACACAACACACATTTTTTTAAATACATACAAAAGGAGATTCAAGCTCTTGTAACCGAAACTTTGAAGCAATAAAAGTTTGTAGCCTTTGTTGAGGTACACCGTTTTGTTTTCTATTGTTTTTTTATTTTACTTTTTTTGTTTTGTTACTATGCTTGGAATAAAAGATTAAGGAAAAAGCCGCTGATATGGTTGTTGCCATCCGTCGCCGCAAGAATCGTCATCCGCCATTGCTGTGGCTGCTGCCATCTGCCGCTGGAAGGGCCACTGTGTGTCACCTTTGGAGCCCACGTCCGGCATTGCTAGCAACGCATGTGTGATTTTGTTCGAGTATGGATAGATAAATCGGTTGTAAAAGGGGGAATGTTGTATCGAACCTATGTTTAGATTAGAAGGAAGAACCCTTGGTTTATGGAAAGTGTTCTTGAGATTTTAGGAATCAATCTAAAAAACATGTTGGGTAGTAATTTTATTGTTAGTAAAGATCTAAGTAGGCTTCTGGGTGAAGAATAAGAGAATATTCTAAAAAAGGGGGGCTTGTATCGACCATTTGGTGATCTGAATTCCGCGATGACCTGCACCATAGTCTCATGGTTCTTACACCGCGACACCTCAACTTTGCCCTCTTTCAGTCTTGTCCCTTTTCTTTTCAATTACGCTCTTTAATTTTTCTTTTATTAATTTTGGAAATTATTAGCTTAATTATGTTTTTATTGCATCATTTATTTTATGTTCCTTTTTTGTGTGTGCTATTTAATTCATTATTATTCACCTTACATCCCATAGTTTTTAGGTTAGACTCTAAAAACGACTAATAAACCACATCTTTGGACATAGTTAATTAGGCTTTAAATAAACACCTTTGTTAGGATTACATCATTAAATTCTTCCCCTTAATAACTTTAACTCACCTAAATTATTTTAACCATACTGAAACCTTGAACTTAAAAAACATAGACTTAGGATTAATTAAAATTTATGTAAACCCAAAACACGTTTAAAATTTGTGCGACTAAATAAGCGCCGTTTTACGGGCGTTGTGGGGTGCTAACCATTCCCCACACGTAACCGTTCCCCCGAACCTTCGAGATTTCGTAATATCTGGTTTGTTTTAGGTTTCCGCTCTACCTATTAAAAAACTAGTGGCGAATCTGTTATCACAAGAGTGAGAATTTACAATTGCGCAAAAAAGAGTATTTGACGTTCTTCTTCATCGTCTAGGTTGCTAAGTATTGTATCCTTCGAGGGTTAGGCGTTACCAATTTCATCCGCGTGTTTGTCTAAGACAATATTTTAGAAGGGGTGTTGTCATATCCTATTTACTTTCATTGTTCTTTTATTTTTTTTCTTTTACTTCATTTTTTTTTCATTTAAATTTTCCTTCTAATTTAAAAAACATAGATTGTTAGTTTCATGGATATTCAGAATTTAACTTATTTGATCAACTTCAGAATGATTTCAAGGTATTTAAGGCGAACATGGAATAAAAGACCCTTAGTGAATATCTTTCTCAAGATGAATCTAATAGTGAACAACAAGATGCAAAAGATCTTGCAAGTCAAGAAAGTTGTTTACTCAATATTGTAGTGGAATCTGTAAAACCAAAATTGATTTTGATATAACAACTAACTTTAAGGACTTAATTGCAAAAATAATAAATTTTTAAGTATTTCAAAAAATCACCAATTGATAAGCCTTTTTGAACCTAGTACTCTTTCAAGTCAAAACATATTAAAAGGGTTCAAATTTTCGAAGTCTTTTCAAGCCAAACTTCAACAAAATGCCTAGGCGTATCGATACAGATTTTCAACACTGGAATTTTAATCGACCATAGCGTACTGATATTGTTTAACCCTGTATCAATACGATATTCATCTGGGTAAGACTTTAAGCTATAGCGTATCGATACGCATCGGGACCGTATCGATACCGTTTTTCATATAAAAATATTTTTTCTATAGCGTACCGATACGATATGTCACCGTATCGATACGATTTGTTGACCTTTGAAAAATCTTTACGTTTAATATTCGAACGTTGGCTTGTCAGTTATGGGAATCCAAAATTTTAAATAACCGTTGAACGTTATTGATACGCTAAGGTAGCGTAGCGATACGCTTTTTATCAAAACATATTTCAAGATTTCAATGAGCAAAAATCGTATCAATAAAGTTTGTCATATAGATACGCCCCTTAAGACCGTACCGATACGCCCTTCTTGTGTATCGATACGCTTTGTTTTTCAGTCACTACGGCTCTTTCTTCTTTGAGACAGGTACCGATACGTCCTCGAAGAGTATCGATACGGTGAACAGTTGAGGAGCATTTATTACGGGAAATTGCAGTGCAACGGCTAGATTAACGACCTCAACCACCTAAACGGTTAGAATTCAATACAAGGGTTTATAAACAAGTCTTCAAAGCTACAAGAAAAACTATTGAACCTTCAATCAACATCAGGGCATTCATTCCAAACCCTTGAGCCTATTAGAGTCAAATTTTGTACCCAACTTGTAAAATTTTCAAAATTTTCATCTTTGTTTCAAGTTTGGGGAGTGTTGGTTTGTAATTGGGCAATATATTAGTCTTGTGAGAGATACCTTTGAAATTGGCTTTTTTTTTTCTTTTTGATTGAGAGTCTTGTCATTCAATCTTTGGGTAGAAAGATTGAATTTGTAAAGGTTGCCTCCTTAGCCTGGAAAAAGGGGAAGAACAAATTAGTAAAGAGTTTGTTGAAAATCCTTAGTGGGAGCTAAGGTAGTGGATGTAGAGCTTGGTTAGAAGCTTGAACCACTATAAGTGCCTTGTTCATCATTTTTAATTGTTCCTTTTGCTTCGTTTATTTTTAAAAGTGCCAATTCACCCCCTCTTGGCCATTTCGGTTTATTCGATCCACTCAACAGAATCTAAAACACTTTCCCCTTAAAAAAGTTGTACTTTGATGATATTCAGAATTTTTGTGAAGAGAATATGATAAGTGAGCTACCTCATTTGAAAAAGACCGAGAGAAAAGAGGCAAAGAGAGTGAAAAGTGATATTAATGGCTCAACTCTGGTGGGGAAAAACATGAGGTAAAAGTCCAAAGATATTCAAAAGAAAAAGACAATACAAAAAATGAAAATGAGAGTTTCATTGTCTAATGATAACTTAGATTTTTCTAGTGGTATTGTTTTATTTTTAGAAGACAATTTTCATCCATTACGAAGGATACAACTGAATCAGTCCTCATTTACAAGAATTTCTTTTCGATTGATATTATGGATCATTCACCTTTTAAAATTTTAGATTTGAGGACGAATCTTTATGAGGAGTGAGGGAAAGATAAGAGCACATAAGGGGTAAAATTAATCATTTTTTACAAGAAATTGAACCTGTCTTTGAAGGCTATAATATTAGTTGACCAGTGACGACTTTTCTGATGGGATTTGTTTTTAATTAGGACAATTTTATTTAGTTATTTGAATTTTTTTAATTTTTAAAAATTAGGATAATATTTTATCTTTTTTAATTAGAATAATATTATCAATTTTACTTGGGATAATATTCATATCTCTTTTATTTATGATATTATTCTATTTTTATTTATCTAGTTAGTATTTTAGATTAAATTAAATTATTTTTCTTTGTAATTTAGGGTTTTAGTAGCCTAAAAATAGGATCCTCTCCTTTTTTTAAAAAATCAAATGGTTTAATTCAACTCAATTCAATACAATTATTTCTTCTAAAATTCTTTGTGAGAAGTTGTTTCATTTTGTTCAATATTTTCATCTTGTTCTTGTTTCAGAGTTCGAGTGTCCAATTGCGCAACAACGAGTATTTGACATTCTTCTTTATCGTCTAGGTTGCTAAGGACGATATCCTTATAGGGTCAGGTGTTACCAATTTCAGATGAACATTTGTCTAACAGAGGATCTTTGAAGGGGGTGTCGTTAAATCCTACTTACTTTCATTGTTCTTTTATTTTTACTAAGCTTTTTTCTGATTCCGTACCTTTTTGTTAAAGGCTAAACTATAAAATAAATACCCAAATTGTGTCTCTTTTTTGCAATAGGTGCCTAAAGTTTTGTTTTTGGCTTGTTTTAAAGTCAACTGATGCATCTACTTTAGGCACCTATTTCAGTAAAAAAATAATTTAGGCACATATTGCAAAAAAAAAACCTATTTTAGGCACTTATTTTGTAGTTAAGCCTTCGTTAAATGCAGGGCGTAAAGTGATATTATTTTCATGTTTTTTTTAATTTGTATTATGCCATTATTTGCTTTTTTTTTTAATTTTGTTAATAAATATATTTAGCTTACGAAAAAATAACATTAAAATTTTACTATCCATACATTCTTCCTCTTCACAGCTTACCCTTTATACTAATAATAATCATCTTATTCTCCTTTGTTTAAATTTGGTTGTATTTTATTTATGCATTTAGGTTAAAACGTTTGTTGATAATTACAATATAATTTGAAAAAGGGTAAACTACTGAGATGATCACATTCATTTAGTAAATATTCACTTTTACTCATCAATTTCAAAAATTATAATTTTTGTCATTTACGTTTTCGATTATTAAACATTTTGTCACTCATATGTTAATTGTTGTTAGACAACTGACGATGTGTTAGGTTGGCACAATAAAACAAAGAGTAAATTAATTGCATAGTCACTAAAATATTACTTCACTCCTATTTTCACAACCAAACTAAACCGTTTTGTATAATTATACATTTAGTCCACCATATTTACATATGCAATAAATTTAGTCATAATTTTAATATAAAAATAATTTAAAGTGGTTGAATTTAAGGAAGCAAATAGTTGTGTTTAATCCATTTTGAACCTATTGAATTCCTTGTTATCATACATTGATCCCACACAGCAACTCATTTTACTTATGCTTGGACCGCACCCAATGACTTAACACTGGATTTTGTTTTATAACAATGTTCTTTGCAACACCCCTACTTGGTCTGGAAGAAAAATAGGATCAGAGATGTCACCAAATTTCAAATCAGAGACCTATTTGTAAATTTTTAAAAGTTTCAAGGACCAATAAAATGTTCATTTTATTAATAGGTGTTATTCTTGATCTCGTGTTCGTCCCAAAACCAGAATTGAAAAAAACGTCAACTAAATAGGAGTTCATTTGAAGAAGTTATGAAATAATGACTAAATAGGAGTTCATTTGAATTAAAACTTTTAGGGGTGGTTTTGAAACCTTTGCTAAAGGTTTGGAAAACTTTGTCACAGATTCAAAATTTTGACATTCTGGACTGAAGGTTTCGATACCTCTTAGTATGGTTTCGAAACCTTTGTCCTGTTTAGCTTTCATGGTTGATTCATCGAGTAAGTGTCCCTTGCTTAGGGTAAGCACATTTATCAGATTTCTTAGCTACTTTGCTTCTATGGAGTTAACATTTAAGGGTTAAATACTGGGATAGTCACTTATGTTTTCTCCCAGTACAGAGTTAGTCTTCGATTTTAGGTTAAATTATTAATATAAAGATGCCCCCCCAAAGTGACTATCTCCCTTTACTTAACCCTAAAAATTGCTCTATAAAAAAGAAAAGAAAAAGCAGAAGAAGAAGTTGAAGAAGAAGATGGAAGCAAAAATTGAAGTACCCATTTGTCGTTGTAGACAACCAGCTAATCTGGTCACTTCTTGGACCGATGAAAATCCAAGTAGGAGGTTTTTCGGGTGTAAAAATTATGGGAATGGGAGGGGCTGTGGTTTTTTTGCTTGGTACGATGCTCCTCTCAACCCACGTTCAAGGATGATCATTTCTAGGCTCTTAAAGAAAGTGAAGAAAATGGAGAGGGCAAGATTCCTAGAACGTATATGTTGGATGGTTATGCGTGTGATGATTGTGCGGTTTTTGAAGTAAAGTAATGTGTGTGATGAATGGATGTTGAAGTATTGTTAGGGTTTATGAAATTGTAAGCATTTTGCTCAATGTTGAAGTAATGTAATGTGGGTTTTGAAGTATTGTTAGGGCAAGATAGTTATTTGTGATCTTTTATTTATGGTTTTTTAATGTAACTGAAGCTTCTTGAAGCAATGTTTTTAGGAGTTCAATGGAAATTATAAGCATTTTGTTCAATGAAAATTGTAAGCATTTTGTATTCATGTTACATAAATAATTCAACAAACCAAGTAAACAAACTTTTGTTTTGCATACAATTGTAAGTAATATAGTTTAACAAAAGTAGTTTGTAAGCTGATAAACCATAAATCAGCTGCAAAAATAATGACTTAATTCAACAAAAGTAATTTGTAAGATTTCCCTAGACATCACTAAAGGGAATACCTAGACAGATTCAACATAGTTCAAAAAATAAATGCCATTACAATGGACATCACAAAAAAAGTCATAAAATTAGGTCATTCACAAAATAAGTCAGCTTCAGTCCCTAGTTGAAGCTTGTGATTCTTGATTTGGAGGGTTGAAGACAGTTGATTGTTGACTTGAAGGCCCATTAGGCATCCATCTAAGAGTTGGTGGTGGAGCCAAAGGTCTTCTTGTTGGTAATTTTTGCCTTCAAAGTGGCTGTTGTTGGTTGGATGATGAAGGATGGCCTCTAGGTTGTTGTTGGTGGGATGATGAAGGATGAGGTTGTGGTTGGTTGGATGGAGTGGGTCCTCCTATAGGCTGGTTTGCACCAATCTCACCTCTATAGGTCCGTTTGTTGTGACCAGGCTTGCCACACTTGGTGCAGTTAGCTTGCTGCCCCCTCTTGGTCAACTTAGGTTTGCTAACTTCATTAACTTCCTTTTTCCTCTTTTTACTTGGCCTTCCTGGTGGCCTCCTAATAGTTGGTGGCAATATGGGTTCCATGTCTGATACTGGAGCCCATTGTTGAAGACCTGTTTAAAAATTAAAAAAAACAATAAATCACATAAGCTGAAAAAAAACAGTTGAAGAAATTAATAAGTTAGGGACAAACAATACCTTTCACGGGTGAAATCATGTTAGAGTAAATGGCAATTTCAGTGCTCTTATTGTAGCACACATTTACATAACCTTCAATGCTTCTATTGGTTTCTTGAATGGCTGAGACTACATGGACACAAGGGATGCCAATGAGGTCCTATTTTCTGCATGAACATGTATGCTGCACAAGATCTACAGCATGCTGGTGCCCAAGGCCAGCATGAACTTGATACGTATCTCTACCAGAACGTGTGGTCCAGCACCTGAAATAAGTCAATTACACAATTAGCAGACAATTAGTAAAAACAAAAGTAAGTAAATAAAAGTAAGTAAACAATTAGGAGAAAACCTATGTGATTGTTGGAAAATGATGTCCAGTTTTTTTTTTGAATTTTATCACATAGTGGACCTGGCCACTTTTCAGCTTCCTCCCTTTTGCCAACATTTTTTTTTCATTATCTTAGTTCTAATAACCTCCATCATTGTAAGAATAGGCTTATCTCGAGCCTCTAAAATTGACTACATAAGAGAAATAAAAAAGATAATGTTAGTAATCAATCAAATAAAGTAAATGTCTGATGTAACACCCCAATTTTGGGCTTAGAAGTTTTGGGTTTGGACCGGACCGGTCGGGTTGCGGTTCGAATATAAAAGGTGATTTTTAGGAAAGCCTAGTTCGGGTTGCATTAAAAATATGGAAAAATGTCTTAAAATCCTCTTTTATTATATATAAGAGAAAGGTGAAATCAATTTTACAAAATGAGGTTTGGAAGTGTGACATTTTGGGTTAGTGACCAAAATGTAATTTTCGAAAACTGTGAGACTGTTTTAAAAAGGATTGAAACTTTGAATCTTTAAGGAGCTATTTACCCAATAGGAGTTTCTCCAGATTTTTCCTAAATATTAAAGATTTAATTAATGGTTTTTAAATAAAAGAAAAAGGGAGGGAAGATATTTTGGCATTTCCAACTAAATTCCTAAAATTCCATTTTTCATTTTCTCTCATCTTTTCTCTCAAACCAAACACATTTCTCCAGAGCATTTCCCTCTGATTTTGATATCCAAACATGAGATTTTAATCCTCTTTTGATCTCTAATCATCTCTTCAACAAAACCTCACCATTTGCTAATTAGATTTTCAAGATTTTAGTTCCAAAAAGGGAGAAAACTCAAGTTTGGAGGTATGAACGTCTTTCTCCTCTAAACTCTCAGTTCTTTACTGAAATTCCTAAGTTCTCAATCCTTGATTTGTGTTTTATTAAAGGTTTTACAATTGTGTTCTTGATCTTGGCTTTAAAATGCAAGATTTGCTTTGATTTTGATGGAATTTCGTATGATCTGATTGGGCTGTGTTTTGAGATGCCAATTTGATGAAAAATGAATGTTTAATTGATGAGAAATTGAGGTTTAATCAATGCAATCCCGAATAGGTTGAATTTCCTAAGTTTTGCTTGAGTTTTTGGTGGTTTTTGGGGTGATCTTGATGATCTGTTATAGCTGGAGGTATAAGGACGTGTTTGTAATCATTTTGGATGTTATTTGATGTTTAAAAATGGTTAGAAGTGATGGATCTTGGCTGGGTTAAGTTTTGGAAGTGTTTGGAGGTGATTTCGGTTGTGTTTGGTAGCCGAAATGTTGGATTTGTGATGAGCAGCGAGTTTAGTTGTGTTGCTGGTGTTTTTAGTGCATTATGATGCATTAATCCTCTGATGTTATGTGCTTGAAACAGGGGAGGAAGATCCGTGAGCATTAGAGGTGGTGTTGAAGGTTTCGGATGCTTGGAAGGCTTGTTGGCTAGCCTTGTTTTGTGTATCGGTGAGTGAAGTTGGGGTTTCGGCTTTAAAACCAAGGTTTGAAGGTTTTGGGAGCTTAGTTTAAGTCTAAACAACTTAGCTAAGCTCAAGAGTAAGTAAATGGAATATTTCTCTTGGTTGTGTTTTGAATTGGTTTTAAAAGCACTTGTGGTTTTTGGATGCAATGCATGCGATTTACATGTTTTAAATTCTGTTTTGAAAGCATATTTTAGCATGGTTTAATGCTGGTTTTGAAAGCCATGTGTGAAGGATGCTCAAGGTAAGAGATCCTTGTTTTTGTACATTGGAATTGTGGAAATTGTTGCATAGTGTTGCATGTTGTTTAATGGCTTTGTGTGTGCTTCAAAAACAGTGGATTGATGTTGGTAATTGATGGTTTTGGCATTTTGGTTATGCTTGTAAATCAATGGATTAATGTGGTAAATTGGCTATATTGGCAAGTGATGTAAGTGGTTCTTGGTTACTTGAATCGGATATAGTTAGCCGGCTATAGGATTGGGTGCACCGTGAATAAAGTCGCCTTGGATGTGGAGTGGTTGTGAGTGAACCGGTAACTCCATCCAAGTACACTAACGAGATGGTTAAGAACACCATGGTGGTCAAAATTCCATGGGTGGGTCTTGTGTTAAAGTCATAATGGTGGTTGAAATTCCATTTGAGGACCTTGTGTAAGCAAAGGTTATAATGGTGGTTAAAATTCCATTTGAGGACCTTGTGCTTGTTAAGATCACAATGGTGGTGTAAAGTCCATGTGTGGATCTTGTGAAGTATGTCCCGGATCTCGTTAGTGATGTTATACAACTACCAATGGTTGATGCTAAGGTCATATGGTGGTTAAAATTCCATATGGGGGCCTTGTGCATGTTAAGGTCATATGGTGGTTAAAATTCCATATGAGGATCTTGTGAGTGTTAAGGTTATATGGTGGTTAAAATTCCATATGAGAACCTTGTGAATGTTAAGGCCATATGGTGGTTAAAATTCCATATGAGGGCCTTGTGCATGGTAAGGTCAAATGGTGGTTAAAATTCCATTTGGGGACCTTGAGATTGGTAGTGTGTATGAAGCGTGGGGACAACGCTTGTGATCCGCGTATCCGATTGGATGTTGAGTTGAAAAGTGGATATGATTTATCACTTGGAAGCCAATATAATGTTCTTGAATGTAATGAAGCATGAGATGCTTGAAATGATGCATGGTTGCATGAGAAGTGTGTAATGCTTTATGAATGCATGTATTACTTGTTAGCTTGAACAAGTGTTGATTATCTTTTGAGAATGGCATGTGTGCATGAAATCTCTTTAGTGCATTGAAGTCTTGCGAAGACTTGTTTTTAGAGGCATGAGATGCAAATATTGATGATGTGGTTCATATGTTGCATTTGTTTAATGCACGTGTTAGATTGAATGAGTAAATGGTTTTTAAAGGTTTCTTGCTTTAAATGATATTCAAGTATGAGAAAGGTATGATGTGAAATGGAAGTGTTTTCCAAGGATTTTGTATTTAACCTTGCATATGATGTTCATGCATGGAATGGTTAAATTGATGGTTTTGCAAGTTTGTGCTTTGAAAAGGTTTACTTAGCTTCAAGCTAAGGGTTGGTTTTCATGTCTGAGAAATGCATGATTTTAAGCATGTTGTTGAAAAGGGTTTTCAAACATTGCTTTGGTTTATCGAATCGAGTTTGCTTTTTAAAAGTGGTTTTATGACTCGCTGCATTGATGGTGTTTTGGTTTTGAGCATTCCTCACTAAGCATTATGTGCTTACGCTCCTTTTTGTCCATCAATGCAGATAATTGAAGTTGGAATAGCGAGAAGCAAGGGATTCAAGGAGAGCTCCACTTGATATGTATGTCTCGGTTAATAGCTATAGATAATAAAGGCAATGGGGGGGGAAATCTCTTATGTTGATGTTTAATGAGTTTGTGTATGTTGAACAAGTTTGGTTTATGATTTTGAACTATGTGGTGTAAGCTTGCAACGTTTGAATCTTCTTATGCTTAAGTTGTTATGCTATGCTTCTTGTTTGAAAAGCATGATTGAGTGTTGGATGTGTTGAATGAGTTGGTGCATCTAGGGGTGGTTTTGTATCTAGATTTTGATGCAAGTTGGTAGGTTTGATGTTTGGCATGTTGTTGATTTATTGTGGAATGGTTTGGAGCATGTTTGATGGGGTTTAAAGGTGTTAAAACAGGCCAATCTGCTGTTTCTGGGCAGGGTGTTTCGAAACACCCTTGCATGTTTCGAAACAGGCCCTTGTTTTGGCTAGGGTGTTCCTGAACGACCTAGCCCATTTCTGAACACTTTGGCTACTGCCAAGGGGTGTTCCTGAATGGCCTAGACCCGTTTCGGAACACCTGACCGTTGGGCATAAAATTTGAATGGTTTTGAGGTTTGCAAGCTTTACGTTTTAGTCCTGATTCTTGTTTGTGCAATTGCTTGAGTTTGAGATGTCCGTTTCAGATGAAATTTGGCAGAGAGGCATGAAACATGACTAATTTCATAATGGTAACTTAAAAATTGGTAAAGTCCTCTTAATTTTCAGAATTTACAATTTGGTCCCTAAATTCGTATTTTGTGCAATTGGGTCCCTTATCGTTTTCCGATTGCTGTGATTTTTGAGTATGCTTATCTCAAGAGTTTGCCTAGGTTTAATGTGCATCTATAAAATTTTAAAAAGAAAAAAAGGGTCGTTAATCAAGGTTGACTTTCGGGTTGACTTTGGTTTTCCCCGTGTAAACTTCTTAATTCGGGTCAACCGTCTGGGCCGGGTTAAGGGGGTTACATTTGGTGGTATCAGAGCTGAGTTGCGAAAGCTTGGGGAAAATGATAAATTGTTGTCATATGCGTTTGATGTTTATTCCGATGTGTGGTTGAAAGTCGGTTGAAATGCGTGTTTTTGAGTGAATTGTTGATGTTTTTAGCATGCTTTTGATTGTGAATCTTCATTGAACTAATGTGGATTTGTGCTGATGTTATGCTGGTGATGTGAGCTGATTTTATGAATGATGAAAGTGTGATGGGTATGATATGTTGATATTATGCTGTTGCAAGTGAATGTTGTTTGATGAGAGTATGATCGAAGTATGTTGATTGATATGCTTGATGTTGTGATATCCATGTGTTTTTTACTGTTATGTCATGTAAAGGGGAGAATTTGGGATACCCATTGCCTTATTATTATAGCTATTGTGTTATTTTGGAGTTGGAGTTTTGAATCCTTGCTTAAAGTTGGTCTGATCAATTTGTTTGTTTTGTTATGATTGTTTGTTGTTAATAGCATGGTGAAATCGATGGGAGAATGGCAGTTAGGTGAGATGGTTGCTGCTTTAGAGCAGGTTGTTAAGGCGTGGAATTCACCTTTTAATGGAGGTGTTTCGTCTCAGTCTTCAGTGCCTGGAGTTGAGGTAGTAAGGCAGGAGGAAGAAGCTGGTACTGTGATGAAGAGTTCATCACGTATGGTTCAAGAGGTGTTGGGAACATCTCAGGCTGTGGCAAAAGTAAGGCCTGTAGACGTGCCGGCTGTGGGATGTGAGGGTTTGTCGAAACAACGTTTACATGATTTGGGAGCTGTGGAGTATCATGGTTCGACACCTGAGACGTTCGAGGCCTGGTTGGCCAGTGTAATTCTGATTTTGGATCAGGAAGGTTGTGACTATGCCTGTAAGCTGGGAAGTGTTGTCACATTGATGTTGGAGGACGCTTGTGCCTGGTGGACATCGGTGGCGGTGGCATCGCACATCCATGATATAGATTGGGACTTCTTTGTGTCTGCCTTTTATGAAAGGTACCTTGGAGAGAAATTCCCAAGGGTTGAGCAACGTGATAGTGTGGTTTCGGTTTATGAAGGTGAGAAAGGTTTAAGTAAGGAAGTTGTGGGTGCTGATTTCCGGAGCGGTCAGCGTAAGAGGCTGCTTGATGGAAGGTTTTGCTGGAATCGAAGTTTGGGTGGTAGTGCAAATCTGGGGCAAGTGCTGCATGATCAAGGAGTGGAAGCTCAGCTACCCGTGTGTGACCGTTGTGGAAGGCGCCATGTTGGAGGTTGTTGGGGTGCAGGAGTTTGTTGGAACTGTGGTTCTAAAAAACATGTGAAGCAGGAATGTCCTCAAGTGGTGAGATCAGCTTCAGTAGTAGCAGAAGGGTCTCTGAAGGGTCGTGGGCACGGCCAAGACAAGGTTCGAAGGTGGCAGGAAGGGCAGAAAGGTGTGAGGAGCTTGCAGAATGAATCTTGTTGGAGTTGTGGGTCTGTTGGACATTTGAGACGTAATTGTTTGAAGTTGGCTCGGGGTAGTCAGGGTTCGTTACCGCAGGGAGATGGTGATGACCTTAATGTGTTAGCTGATGCTGCAGCGGTGCGGCTGGGGAATGATGGTTCTGCGAGGAAGAGAGCTCGTCTGTTGAAGCTCCGGGGCAGTGAGGTGTTTGCAGGTAACCTTGTTAATTAATCTTTGCTCTAGTTATCTTAGTTTGGTTTCGGTTTGGTTTTTCCTTGCGTAGTGGGTATAGTCTCGATGCTAGCATGTTTGGGGTAGTAGTGGTGTTGTTTTGAAAACAACTTTAGTGTGAAGAGAGCATTAGTGAGTATCTTGTGGATGATGGGTTGTTATAATGATGGAGTTGGTTAAGTTAGAAGTGAGATAGGAGGTTGTTTTTAGGCGGATTCTGAGGATGTTATTGGTGGGTGTGAACTGACATACATGCACAGTTAAAATCATTTGTTATATATTATATTATATATGTACTGGTCCATGCATACATGTGACATGACATTAGAGGTTTTGCATGCATGTACATCAGGCATTGTTAGGGCATATTGGTGACCATGCATACGAACGTTCACACTCGCTGATAGTTACTCGGGTCCGATAGTGTTGTGATAGTGTTAGTTTGGATGGGGGTTTTAAAAGTTGTGATGGTGCTAGGAGAATGTTAGAAGTAATGGAGGGTGTTAAATGAGTTGTCAGTGATAGTGAGTGCGGTATAGCATGTTGGTAGAAGGAAGGTGTTTGGCGCTTAATGAGTTTAGCGGCATAGTGATGAGGAGATTACCGTTTGAGTTAGAATCAGTCAAAGTGGTTGTGAATAGCTGATAGAAGTGGTAGTTTCTTGGTGTTAAGTGATGTAGTAAGTTAGTGGATGTGTTCCAAAGTGCTGAGGTAACTTGGCATTGATGTTGTAGTAGAAGGGTTGTTTTTGTAGGTGGTGGTTCGTAGCAACCTTCGAAGAGTTGAGAAGATGTTGTGTTGTGGGTTGTAGAAGAGGGTTAGCCTGGGAGAATGGAAGTTTCGTAACCTAAATATGTATGTGTAGGTTGGGCGATGTTCTAGTAAGGCAGGTGTTGTAGTCAAATCTTGAAGTGGAAAGGCAATGTAAGATCAAAGGCCATTGTTGGTTGGACGGGTTCCTGTGAGAAATGGTTGGCTGGTTGTGGTTAAGTAAATTCCGTCTGAGGACAGCTGGTGGTGTATGGAACGGCTGGCGGAGTCAAGGTTGGGGTTTTGTGATGTGGTTTTCGGTTGTTAGGTGAGTAGTCCTGGTGAATCGTTATGGTAATGATAACAGCAGATGTGAAGGAATGTCAGCTTTACGTGGAGAAGTTTGGGTAAGCAGTTGATGCTTATGAATTTTTGCTTGTTGTGGTAGTCTTTGGAAGTGGTTGAGTAGTTTTGCAAGGAGTTTTAGAAGTAGTGAAGGTTGTGGATCACATGGTGGCTGAACTGGATTGGTTGGTGTCCCTGTGTGAACAAGTTTTGGGAGTTATGAGTTAAGGTGGTGTATGTTGTAAAAGTTGGAGGTTCTTCAGGTTGTTGTTGGGGCTATGTGCAGTCTGGAAGTGTGAAAACTTAAGATGTGGTTAACATCTGAGTGTTCTGGAATTTGTGAACAATATGTGGTGGTGTTGAGTTTGGGTGAAGTTTGTGAGGAGAGTGTTCAGTGGTGGTTAAGTCTCCTGTGTTGCTTTGTGTGTTGTTTTGAGAAGTTGGTTGTTCTCTTTTCGCCAGTTGAAATTTCGAGGACGAAATTTCCTAAGGGGGGGAAAGTTGTAACACCCCAATTTTGGGCTTAGAAGTTTTGGGTTTGGACCGGACCGGTCGGGTTGCGGTTCGAATATAAAAGGTGATTTTTAGGAAAGCCTAGTTCGGGTTGCATTAAAAATATGGAAAAATGTCTTAAAATCCTCTTTTATTATATATAAGAGAAAGGTGAAATCAATTTTACAAAATGAGGTTTGGAAGTGTGACATTTTGGGTTAGTGACCAAAATGTAATTTTCGAAAACTGTGAGACTGTTTTAAAAAGGATTGAAACTTTGAATCTTTAAGGAGCTATTTACCCAATAGGAGTTTCTCCAGATTTTTCCTAAATATTAAAGATTTAATTAATGGTTTTTAAATAAAAGAAAAAGGGAGGGAAGATTTTTTGGCATTTCCAACTAAATTCCTAAAATTCCATTTTTCATTTTCTCTCATCTTTTCTCTCAAACCAAACACATTTCTCCAGAGCATTTCCCTCTGCTTTTGATATCCAAACATGAGATTTTAATCCTCTTTTGATCTCTAATCATCTCTTCAACAAAACCTCACCATTTGCTAATTGGATTTTCAAGATTTTGGTTCCAAAAAGGGAGAAAACTCAAGTTTGGAGGTATGAACGTCTTTCTCCTCTAAACTCTCAGTTATTTACTGAAATTCCTAAGTTCTCAATCCTTGATTTGTGTTTTATTAAAGGTTTTACAATTGTGTTCTTGATCTTGGCTTTAAAATGCAAGATTTGCTTTGATTTTGATGGAATTTCGTATGATCTGATTGGGCTGTGTTTTGAGATTCCAATTTGATGAAAAATGAATGTTTAATTGATGAGAAATTGAGGTTTAATCAATGCAATCCCTAATAGGTTGAATTTCCTAAGTTTTGCTTGAGTTTTTGGTGGTTTTTGGGGTGATCTTGATGATCTGTTATAGCTGGAGGTATAAGGACGTGTTTGTAATCATTTTGGATGTTATTTGATGTTTAAAAATGGTTAGAAGTGATGGATCTTGCCTGGGTTAAGTTTTGGAAGTGTTTGGAGGTGATTTCGGTTGTGTTTGGTAGCCGAAATGTTGGATTTGTGATGAGCAGCGAGTTTAGTTGTGTTGCTGGTGTTTTTAGTGCATTATGATGCATTAATCCACTGATGTTATGTGCTTGAAATAGGGGAGGAAGATCCGTGAGCATTAGAGGTGGTGTTGAAGGTTTCGGATGCTTGGAAGGCTTGTTGGCTAGCCTTGTTTTGTGTATCGGTGAGTGAAGTTGGGGTTTCGGCTTTAAAACCAAGGTTTGAAGGTTTTGGGAGCTTAGTTTAAGTCTAAACAACTTAGCTAAGCTCAAGAGTAAGTAAATGGAATATTTCTCTTGGTTGTGTTATGAATTGGTTTTAAAAGCACTTGTGGTTTTTGGATGCAATGCATGCGATTTACATGTTTTAAATTCTGTTTTGAAAGCATATTTTAGCATGGTTTAATGCTGGTTTTGAAAGCCATGTGTGAAGGATGCTCAAGGTAAGAGATCCTTGGTTTTGTACATTGGAATTGTGGAAATTGTTGCATAGTGTTGCATGTTGTTTAATGGCTTTGTGTGTGCTTCAAAAATAGTGGATTGATGTTGGTAATTGATGGTTTTGGCATTTTGGTTATGCTTGTAAATCAATGGATTAATGTGGTAAATTGGCTATATTGGCAAGTGATGTAAGTGGTTCTTGGTTACTTGAATCGGATATAGTTAGCCGGCTATAGGATTGGGTGCACCGTGAATAAAGTCGCCTTGGATGTGGAGTGGTTGTGAGTGAACCGGTAACTCCATCCAAGTACACTAACGAGATGGTTAAGAACACCATGGTGGTCAAAATTCCATGGGTGGGTCTTGTGTTAAAGTCATAATGGTGGTTGAAATTCCATTTGAGGACCTTGTGTAAGCAAAGGTTATAATGGTGGTTAAAATTCCATTTGAGGACCTTGTGCTTGTTAAGATCACAATGGTGGTGTAAAGTCCATGTGTGGATCTTGTGAAGTATGTCCCGGATCTCGTTAGTGATGTTATACAACTACCAATGGTTGATGCTAAGGTCATATGGTGGTTAAAATTCCATATGGGGGCCTTGTGCATGTTAAGGTAATATAGTGGTTAAAATTCCATATGAGGATCTTGTGAGTGTTAAGGTTATATGGTGGTTAAAATTCCATATGAGAACCTTGTGAATATTAAGGCCATATGGTGGTTAAAATTCCATATGAGGGCCTTGTGTATGGTAAGGTCAAATGGTGGTTAAAATTCCATTTGGGGACCTTGAGATTGGTAGTGTGTATGAAGCGTGGGGACAACGCTTGTGATCCGCGTATCCGATTGGATGTTGAGTTGAAAAATGGATATGGTTTATCACTTGGAAGCCAATATAATGTTCTTGAATGTAATGAAGCATGAGATGCTTGAAATGATGCATGGTTGCATGAGAAGTGTGTAATGCTTTATGAATGCATGTATTACTTGTTTGCTTGAACAAGTGTTGATTATCTTTTGAGAATGGCATGTGTGCATGAAATCTCTTTAGTGCATTGAAGTCTTGCGAAGACTTGTTTTTAAAGGCATGAGATGCAAATATTGATGATGTGGTTCATATGTTGCATTTGTTTAATGCACGTGTTAGATGGAATGAGTAAATGGGTTTTAAAGGTTTCTTGCTTTAAATGATATTCAAGTATGAGAAAGGTATGATGTGAAATGGAAGTGTTTTCCAAGGATTTTGTATTTAACCTTGCATATGATGTTCATGCATGGAATGGTTAAATTGATGGTTTTGCAAGTTTGTGCTTTGAAAAGGTTTACTTAGCTTCAAGCTAAGGGTTGGTTTTCATGTCTGAGAAATGCATGATTTTAAGCATGTTGTTGAAAAGGGTTTTCAAACATTGCTTTGGTTTATCGAATCGAGTTTGCTTTTTAAAAGTGGTTTTATGACTCGCTGCATTGATGGTGTTTTGGTTTTGAGCATTCCTCACTAAGCATTATGTGCTTACGCTCCTTTTTGTCCATCAATGCAGATAATTGAAGTTGGAACAGCGAGAAGCAAGGGATTCAAGGAGAGCTCCACTTGATATGTATGTCTCAGTTAATAGCTATAGATAATAAAGGCAATGGGGGGGAAATCTCTTATGTTGATGTTTAATGAGTTTGTGTATGTTGAACAAGTTTGGTTTATGATTTTGAACTATGTGGTGTAAGCTTGCAACGTTTGAATCTTCTTATGCTTAAGTTGTTATGCTATGCTTCTTGTTTGAAAAGCATGATTGAGTGTTGGATGTGTTGAATGAGTTGGTGCATCTAGGGGTGGTTTTGTATCTAGATTTTGATGCAAGTTGGTAGGTTTGATGTTTGGCATGTTGTTGATTTATTGTGAAATGGTTTGGAGCATGTTTGATGGGGTTTAAAGGTGTTAAAACAGGCTAATCTGCTGTTTCTGGGCAGGGTGTTTCGAAACACCCTTGCATGTTTCGAAACAGGCCCTTGTTTTGGCTAGGGTGTTCCTGAACGGCCTAGCCCGTTTCTGAACACTTTGGCTACTGCCAAGGGGTGTTCCTGAACGGCCTAGACCCGTTTCGGAACACCTGACCGTTGGGCATAAAATTTGAATGGTTTTGAGGTTTGCAAGATTTACGTTTTAGTCCTGATTCTTGTTTGTGCAATTGCTTGAGTTTGAGATGTCCGTTTGAGATGAAATTTGGCAGAGAGGCATAAAACATGACTAATTTCATAATGGTAACTTAAAAATTGGTAAAGTCCTCTTAATTTTCAGAATTTACAATTTGGTCCCTAAATTCGTATTTTATGCAATTGGGTCCCTTATCGTTTTCCGATTGCTGTGATTTTTGAGTATGCTTATCTCAAGAGTATGCCTAGGTTTAATGTGCATCTAGACAATTTTAAAAAGAAAAAAAAGGGTCGTTAATCAAGGTTGACTTTCGGGTTGACTTTGGTTTTCCCCGTGTAAACTTCTTAATTCGGGTCAACCGTCTGGGCCGGGTTAAGGGGGTTACATCTGAAGTATTTAACTAACTCAAAATGACAATTTTACCTTGTTGAAAGACTCACAGAGGTTGTTGAGGAGCATGTCACACTTATTTCTGGTATCAAAGTGTGATCTAGACCATTTAGCAGGGTTCAGCTTCTGCATCCAATTATAGGCAGCAACAGAAAGGGCTTTTAACTGCTCCATTGCATCTTCAAACTCTCACAAGTAAGTAGCTCGAGCAGCCTTCCAAACAGCATCTTTAAGATCTTTCCCTTTGTGAACCTCTTTGAAATTATTATATATATGCCTCACACAGTTTCTAACATTTGCATTAGGGAAAATTTCATCTACAACATCCACAAGTCCCTACATCAAAAACAATAGATAAAAGTTAATAAAACTCTTTGAAATAATAGATTAAAATAGATAAAAGCTGGAGGGTTACCTTCTGTTTATCATTCATGAAACAAATATTACATGAGTCATTAATCTCCAAGTCAGTCTTGAGTATGTCCAAAAACCAGGCCCAAGATGAATAGTTTTCACTCTCCACTCATGCATATGCTATAGGGTATATCTGATCATTTGCATCTATACTTACTGCTACCAGTAAGTACCCTTGAAAATACCCTTTTAAGTAACAACCATCCACACAAATAATCCTCCTACATCCTGCCATGAAACCATTTTTGCAAGCTTGCATACAGACATAAATCCTTTTGAATAATCTACCCTCAAGATGACAAATAGTAGTTGTTCCAGGATTTGTAGTCCTTAACTCCAGTAAGTACTCATAAATCTTTGCATACTGCCCCTTTTAATTCCCTTCAATCATTTCAATTGCCAAATCTCTTGCCCTACTACAAGTAACATGTGACACCAAAGTAACAAATTCTTCATATACATCACTTCGAAGTGATTTTACTGGATAATTAATATCAACCATGAATTTTCCTATGTAATACTTTGCCATCCAAGGTGATCTGATATTCCTATTTTTGGTTACCTTAGAATAGTTATGAGTGTCAATTAATGTTTTTATCTGCCAAGTCTGATTTGTAATGTTTTTGGGATTCATTGGGGCTGCCCATGTAACACAAGGGTTTGGGGGTCGAGTGAAATTAAATTATTAAAATATAATTATGGGCTTTATATTTCAAAACAAATAAATATATGTAGGACTAGTCATCTTTTTAAGCCCAAGCCATGGATTTTACACTATTGTAATTACCCATTTTCATTAAGGGTAAAAATGTTATTTGACTTTTAAAATAAAACAAAACAAATAAAAATGCCTTTTGCTCATCTTCCTCCCCCTCCTCCTTCAAAACCAACGACATTTTTCCCCTCCCCTTGCAAGTTACTATTCCATTTCTTCCTTGCTTAATTCTTGAGGATTTTCGAAAGGTAATGATGTTTTTGAATTGTCCTTATCTTCCTCTCCATTTCTATACCATTAGTTTTCAATAAAACCTATTATATTGCATTTTGAGGTTTTTGGGTTTTGAAATAAAAATGATAACTTTGATAGCTTTAGGTTAAGCTTTCGATTTGTTGTTGTCAAATAAGCTATTTACTTTTCAAAAGGTCCAACATATCTAATTTTTACATGGTTTTAACTTGATTTTTCGGATATGGGTTTTAGTGGGGTTTTAGATGGTTCAAATGTCAAGTTTTGGGACTGTTTAGTGTGGGAAATTGATGGCTGATGATTAAGTGATGTTTAAGGGTTGTTTTGGGTGTGTTAGATGGCATTTTGGATGTTGGCAACATCGATTATTTGCTGAGTTTAACGGTGGAACTATACGCTTGCAACTTTCATTGTCTCGACATGTGAGATGGAGAGAAGTCCCAGCGGCAAGTCTGGTAGATACTCCAAGTTCGGCGAAGCAATTCCGAAGTGATCCTACCTATGTCTAGGCTAGGATTATGTCACTGCGTGATGTAGGCAATACCTAGCATTCTCAGCGTAAACCTAACACAGGCAGTCGACTTTTGGTTGCTCCTTTTAGCCGCTGAAATTCTAACTTATGTCTAAGTCGAATTAGTCAATACCTCGACATGATGCTACCATGCTTAATTCTTTCGTGAGTTTGACACTCTCGTTCCTGACAAATGGATTTCTTCAACTGGACTTTTGGAACTAATTGAAGAAGTGAAGCTCATGAATTAAGAAAACTTGAGAGTATTTTATTGCAAAATAAACTTAAACTATTACAACCGTTTCTCACAACTACTTTACAAACAAAAACCGAAACCCTAAGAGAATTAGAACGTGATCTCCCTATGTATGTGTATGCTTGCCCCTATACCCTCACAAGCATGGGTATATATAGGGCTTGGCCTAAGTTTGAGTCCTCCTTGGAGTAGAAGTCTTTAAAGTAACTATACATTAAATGTTGACTTCTTTTTGACTTGAATGTGGACTCTTTGGACGTTGCCTTCTCCAGCAAGTAAAGATAAGTCACTTTACTTATCCCTCTTTAATCAGCTCTTCAGGCCGCTACAGGCTTCAGAAAATTGCAAGATTGAGCTCATTGGACTTAGGAAATTGTCCTCTTTCAATCACAACCCATCTTAACTAAGTCGGTTTAACTCCTGCCTGGGCGGCAGTCGGCAGTAATGCTGCGGCGGCGGCAACTGGAACTATTTCAGTATATCTCCTTTTGCTCCCTGCTTTCCTGTCCTCTCCTCCTCTACATAGCCCCAGTATATGTAAATGAAATCTTGTAACACCCGTGTTTTGGGGTTAGGAGTTAGTCGGGTTAGTGGTCTGAGTCGGTAAAATTAAATTTAATCAATTTGACCTTGGCTTGGGCTAATTGGGTTTGAAAATGACAAGGAGTGACCACTTTGGTGATTTAAACCAAAAGATTTTAAAAAGCTAGACAACCTTTTTGAAGTCCAAAAAGTGAAAGAAAAAGCTATCATCCTTTTTCCTCCCCTCCTTCCCCAAACGTTGGAATCCATGTACCCCTCCCCAAACACAAAATCACTATTCCATTGATTTCCTCTTCAACCCAAGGTCATTTTTCAAAGGTAATTGTGTTTTCTCACTCTCCTCTTCATCCTCTACCTTTACATAGTTGAAAATTTTAAAACTATCATCTTTTGGAGTTTTAGGGTTTAATGAAAGTTTGGGTTTTTATGGAGTTTTTCAACTTGTTTTGAAATGTTAGGTTGGGTTTTGATTTACCCACCTTAAAATACATATGATATGTTAAAATGGGTAAGTTTGGGTGAAAACTCGAAATGGGTTCTTGTGGCCAATTTTAAAGTGTCTAAAACTTGGTTTTTTGGTGGGTTTTAGGATTAATTTGAAGGGCTGATGGGTTAAGTATAATAGGAAGGTGTTTTGGGACCATTTAGGTGTCATTTGGGTGTTTGAAAATAGGATTTTCAGCTAGGTTTGGAAGGAGCACGAAAATGGGCATTTTGGGGGATTATTTGGATTGGAAAATTGTTGAAGTTGGCTTGTGCTTAAGAGTTGAGTTGATGACTGAGTTTTAGCATTGATTGAGAGTAATGGATGTGTTTTTGATTGGCTAGAAGCAAGAGGAGACGTTGGAGAGGCAACGGGATCGAATACGGGCTTGTAGGAGGCTTGTTTTGGTTGCTAAGGAAGGGTGGTGAGTGACTTTAAATGTGTTTTAAAGTTGGTTCAAGTATGTGTAGTGTATGAGTCGGAATGTGCTTGGTAGGCCATTTCTATGTGGAGTTAAATCTGTAACTTAGCTCTTTGATTTTCATTAAATGATATTTATGCTTTGCTTATTTGCTCTTGTGAAATGTGGGTTGATTTGTACATGTGTACCATGATATGTGTATGTGATGAGCATGAGATGTGAATGGTGGATTTCAGATGTGATAAATGAAATTGGCACTAATTAACTTACCGGGTGTAAATGATCGATCATTAGGATTAGTGTGCACACAAATTGAGTCAAAACGTACGTGGCCTTGATGGAGTTGAGTCATCAAGGAGGAGTACGGTGATGTAACATTCCACCGGAAATTTATTTATATTCTACGGGATGATGAGTGGAATCCCATCCGTAGGGCATGTGGTGATGAGTGAAATCCCGCCCATGCAAGGTCCGGTGATGAGTGTAATCCCACCGAGGTAAAGTGATTGTTGAGATTAAATCCGCACATCCAGGTAAACTAATAGTGGCCAATTGAACTTGTTCATATGATTGCGATGTATGATGTTGATATTTGATGTTTGAGCTTAGTACGATGTGAGATGCCATATTATGACTTTTGAAAGACTAGCTAGGTCTACTTGTTGATGTACCTATGTATGTTGTATGTGAGATTAAGGGATTGTATGCTTGAACCCTGCATTGTTGATGTTTTCGATTTTAGAGCATTCTCACTAAGCTTCTAGCTTACGCTCTCATTTTCAACAATGCAGATCATTAGCGTGGTGTTAGCTCGGAGCAAGGCAAGAAGGGCTTTCCAAGTTTTTGTTGCTCAAGTACGGTTAAACAATTGTGTAGTAGCTTAGCAATGTGGCGAGAGTGTGTGTTTTGTATGAGCTATGTATGACT
This sequence comes from Hibiscus trionum, assembly GCA_030270665.1. Taxonomy (NCBI): domain Eukaryota; kingdom Viridiplantae; phylum Streptophyta; class Magnoliopsida; order Malvales; family Malvaceae; genus Hibiscus; species Hibiscus trionum. The sequence goes on along the minus strand of BSYR01000021.1, from coordinate 19,689,046 downwards.
CCTTTATATGGTTTGAAGTTTAAGGATTGACTTGATTGTAAACATGTTATTTCTTGCCATATGCTTGTGTGATTGATTGCTTCATGAATGCTCAAGTTGCTGTTGATGGCATGTAAACCTTTTTGAGATGAATTGTGCCTTTTGGCTTTTAATGTCTTCAAGCATGCCTTATAATGAAATGTTGCTAATTTGAAAATTCCATGAATGAATGTTTCAATCTAAGCCTTGTGTGTTTGAGCATGCTTGACATAGGAACCATGCCTCTAGTTTATGTATGTTGGTGTTAAGTGCCTTTTAAGGTCGTTTAGGGCCTTTAGATTTGTTGAGAAATGCCTAAGTCTGGTTTTTGAGGGTTGCAGATAGCCCGCGTTTCAAAACGAGCAGGGCCGTTTCGGAACGGGTAAGGCTTCAGGGACCCCGTATCGGAACGTGCTTCGATACGATTTGGCCACTGTGAGCCCATGTTCCGATACGGGTTTCGGAACGTTTTCGCTACTGGAAATTTGAGAAATTGCCGAGATGAAAGCATTTCGAAACGGGTCTAAGGGTTTCGAAACAATCAAAATCTCGTTGAACACGAGAAGTTGACCGTTGAGGGTGTTTCGGATCGGTTGACCTCCGTTTCGATACAGCCTCCTCGTATGGCTTGGGGCAGTTGACCTGGTCAAGGGCGTTTCGATATGCCTCAATGGTGTTTCGAAACGGCCTGTCTAATGAAGTAAAAATTGGGCTGTTTAAATACTGTTTTGGGTTCTGATGTTTGTCTTCCGCATTATATTCCGCTGTTTTGATCACGTAGGACTTAAATGTGCCATTAGAGAAGATAAATTAACAGGAAAAAAAATTAGGGTTGCTAACCGAGGGGGAACCTTAACGGGTTTCGCTTCGGTTTTCCCCGTGTGGCCTACTCGGACCGGTCATCCTGCCAGACCGGGACGAGGGGGTTACATTTGTTTGTATCAGAGCCTGAGGTTACCGAGACCTCGGGCAGGTAAGTGAGGTAAGCTTGATATGTTAAGTGATTGTATTGTTCGATGCATGTCTTGCCATGAATTCTTAATGTTTAACTATTCACATGATGTTTTGAAGCATGAGTTGTTGTGTTTGGTGTAGAGTGTGTGCCCATTGCTACTATTACTTAATTTAAAAAGATTTTATAGTAAAGAGAGTACTTGAGCACTATTGGACCCTTGCTTTGGCTAACGTAATCCCTATCTATTTGTTGTTGTAGTTATTACCTTGCTAGCTATACCATGAGACCACGTGGGAGGCCTAGGATGGTTCGACCGGAACCACGGGACGCGGCTCCAGGAGTTGAGCCTGTAGTTAGAGTTGAGGCTCAAGTGGGAGAGCCTGTGGTTGTAGTTGGAGCTCCTCCACCACCTCCACCACCACCACCTCCTCCACCAGGAGCAGGAGGCAAGGCCGGGGCCGAAGGAGAGGGGCCTTAGGGAGGTCAAGGACCGGTCGGAATAGACTTAGCTCCTTTGGTTCAGGCGATTGCCGGGGCATTTCAGGCTGCAGTAGCTGGGGGTCAGGCAGCAGCACACCATCAGGGAGAGGGCACTAGTTTGCCATTAGAGAAACTCCGTGGTTTAGGGGCCGAAGAGTTCAGAGGGTCTACTCCAGAGAGATCCGAGTTGTGGTTTGAGAAGACTGTCCGTATCCTCGCTCAGATGGGATGTACTGGTGAGCGCAAGTTAGGATGTGTTGAGTCCTTGCTTCAGGGTAATGCCTACACTTGGTGGGTCACCATCACTTCAGGTATGTATGAGGCCGAGATTACTTGGGAGTTCTTTGAGTCAGAATTCCGTAAGAAGTATCTGGGTCCGCGATACCTCGATGAGAGGAAGAGGGAGTTTATGGCTTTGCTTCAGGGGAGTATGACTGTGACAGACTACGAGATTCGTTTTGTTAGACTGAGTCAGTATGCATTTGAGCTTGTTCCTACTGAGGTGGAACGATGTAACCGATTCCGTTATGGGCTGAATGAAGAAATCAAGAGGTATACTCTAGCTTCAAACTACACTGATTTTGATGTCTTGGTCGCGAGGGCCAAGGACTTGGAGCAGAGTTTGGGCTTGACCAAACGATCTGGTGGTTCTAGTTCGGTTGGAGGTCCAGTGATTATGATAGAGGTGATGCCAAGAGGCATCGGGACAACATGCATAATTATGATCATAGGCGTGGTGGCGGTAACCACGGTAGGGGCCAACAGGGCCAGAGGGCTGGTGGGAAGTTGCCCACGTGTGCTACTTGCGGGAGGAACCACATCGGTGAGTGTTAGGGAGATTTCCACTCGTGTTGGAGTTGCGGGGCTAGAGACCATATCAGACGTGACTGTCCACATCAGGTAGGACAGGCACCAATTCAGGCTCATGTTAGGGCCAACGATTTTCAGAGAGGCCGCGGGCGCGGTAGAGGTAATTTCCAGCCGATGAATGATGACTAGAGAAATATAGCACATGTAGTTGCAGTTCAGCCAGAGGGCGGAGGTCAGGCCAGAGTTTACGCTCAGCGCGGGGATCAGCATGACACCGATGTGATCGCAGGTAACTTCTCGATACAGTCTTTGGGTTTGCTTTCTTTGATTGACTCTGGGTCTACACATTCCTACATATTTGAGTGAGCATGCACGGTCGTTGAATTTGCCTTGTGAAATGTTAGAGGTAGGAGTTAATGTTACTAGTTCCTTTGGGGACACAGTAGTTGTTAGGAAAATATACAGAAGGTGTCTGTTGATGGTTCAGGTACATGTGTTTCCAGTGGATATGAAGGAGCTTCCTTTCTATGGTTTAGATGTAATTATGGGTATGGACTGGCTCACGGAGCATAGAGCTAGGATAGACTTTGAAACTAAGAGGATTTCTTTGAGGCTCACAGATGATTATGAGATTGTAGTGGTGGGTGAGAACGTGAAGTTCTTGTCCAATGTAGTTTCAGTTCTGGAGGCTAAGAGGTTAGTTGAGTTGGGGTGTGAAGCATACCTGGCATATGTGATGAACTCTAACATGAGTGAGGTTAGACCTCAGGACATCCGGACAGTGTGTGACTTCCCTAGTGTGTTTCCGGAAGATTTGCCAGGGTTACCACCGGACAGAGAGGTAGAGTTCACCATTGAGACTTATTCTGATTCAGATCCGGTTTCGATTTCTCCGTATCGCGTGGCACCGAAAGAACTGAAAGAGTTGAAGACTCAGTTGCAAGACTTAACAAATAGAGGCTTCATTCGACCTAGTTCTTCACCTTGGGGTGCACCCGTTTTGTTTGTGAAGAAGAAAGATGGAAGTATGAGAATGTGTATAGATTACAGACAGTTGAATCAGTTGACAGTGATGAATAAGTATCCGCTGCCTAGAATTGATGACTTGTTTGACCAGTTGAGAGGAGCATCAGTCTTTTCGAAGATTGACTTGAGATCGGGTTATTACCAGCTAAAGGTAAGAGAGGTTGATGTACCGAAGACGGCCTTTAGGACTAGGTATGGTCACTATGAGTTTTTAGTCATGCCTTTTGGGTTGACTAATGCACCTGCTGCTTTCATGGATATGATGAATAGGATTTTTCATCAGTACGTAGATCAGTTTGTAGTTGTGTTTATAGATGACATCTTGGTGTATTCGCGAACTGAAGAAGACCATGACCGACACTTGAGACTAGTTTTGAAGACTTTACTAGATCATCAGTTGTATGCGAAGTTGAGCAAGTGTGAATTCTGGATCCGAGAGGTAGTCTTCTTAGGACATGTAGTGTCAGCCGATGGGATTAGAGTTGATCCGAAGAAGATTGAGGCCATTGTGGAATGGAAGCAACCGAAGTTTGTAACAGAGATACGTAGCTTCCTAGGCTTAGCTGGATACTATAGAAGATTTGTAAAAGGTTTCTCGAAGTTAGCCGCTCCTTTGAAACAGTTCCTTCATAAGAGTGTTCAGTTTGAGTGGACAGATGCAAGACAGAGAGCCTTTGAAAAATTGAAAGAAGCTTTGACCCAAGCACCGATCTTGATTCAGCCAGAGTCCGGGAAAGACTATGTAGTTTACAGTGATGCTTCTTATGTAGGCCTAGGTTGTGTTCTCATGCAAGAAAAGAGAGTGGTGGCTTATGCCTCAAGACAGTTGAAGACTCACGAGCGCAACTATCCGACCCATGACATAGAGTTAGCTGCAGTTGTGTTTGCTCTGAAGATTTGGAGGCACTATTTGTACGGTGAGAGATGTACAGTGTACACCGATCACAAGAGTTTGAAGTACATTATGACTCAGCGAGACTTGAACCTTAGACAGCATAAGTGGTTAGAGTTGCTAAAAGACTATGATCTTACCATTGAGTACCATCCGGGTAAGGCCAATGTAGTGGCCGATGCATTGAGTAGAAAGGTAGCCGTGGATTTGAGAGCCATGTTTGCTAGATTTAGCTTGTCCGGAGATGGTGGCTTGGTAGCCGAGCTTCAGGTTAGACCTACTCTAGGTCAGTTGATTAGAGAGAAGCAGCTCTTAGATAGATCTTTGGCACCTCACGTGCAAGATATAGCCGAAGGTAGATCTTCAGACTATAGTTTCAGTACCGATGGAGTTTTGTGTTTCAAAAATAGGATAGTTGTGCCAGAGGACAGTGACTTGAGACGTACGATCTTGACTGAAGCCCACAGTAGTCTGTTTGCTATGCATCCTGGAAGTACGAAGATGTACCGTGATTTGAAGAATGAGTACTTTTGGGTTGGCTTGAAGAGAGATGTAGCCGACTTTGTGAGTAAGTGTTTAGTATGTCAGAAGGTGAAGGCGGAACATCAGGTTCCCTCAGGTTTGTTGCAACCATTAAGGATTCCGGAATGGAAATGGGAGAACATCACCATAGATTTCGTTTCGGGTTTGCCTTTGACTCCTACGAAGAAGAACTCAGTGTGGGTTATTGTGGATCGTTTTACGAAGTGTGCTCATTTCTAGGCAGTCAATACTACTTACACTCTAGATAGATTGGCCGGTTTGTACATTGGTGAGATTGTTAGACTGCATGGTGTGCCGAAGTCTATTGTGTCAAATAGAGATCCGCGGTTTACATCTCGATTTTGGGAGTGTCTGTATACAACTTTGGGTACCCGTTTGAACTTCAGCACGTCTTATCATCCTCAGTCAGATGGTCAGTCAGAGAGAGTTATTTAGATCTTAGAGGATATGTTGCGTTGTTGCATCATTGACTTTCAGGGTACGCGGGAGAAGCACTTGCCTCTAGTTGAGTTTGCTTACAATAATAGTTTTCAGTTGAGTATTCAGATGGCTTCGTATGAGGCCTTGTATGGCCGGAAGTGTAGAACTCCAGTTTGTTGGGCCGAAGTGGGACAGAAGTTGTTACCTATGCCGGATTTGCTTAAGGGGACATCTGACAAGGTAAAATTGATTTGTGATCGATTGAAGGCTGCTTCGGATAGCCAGAAGTCCTATGCCAACTTGAAGAGGAAGGAAGTTGAGTTCTCAGAGAGTGAGAATGTGTTCTTGAAAGTGTCTCCGTGGAAGAAAGTAATGAGATTTGGCCGAAAGGGGAAGTTGAGTCCGAGGTACATAGGACCATATGAGATTTTGAGGAGGGTTGGTCCGGTTGCTTATCCGTTGCGTTTGCCATCCGAGCTAGAGAAGATACACGATGTATTCTATGTTTCGATGCTCCGTAAGTATAGGTCCGATCCGTCACATGTTATGCCTGTAGAGGAGATTGAATTGAATTCGGATTTGACATATGAGAAGGAACCAGTTGAGGTCCTAGCTTCTGATAGTAAAGTGTTGCGGGGTAGATCGATTAAGTTAGTAAAAGTGCGGTGGCAACGTCGAGGTGAGGACGAGGCCACTTGGGAGAGGAATGAGGATATGGAAAGGCAGTTTCCGTATCTCTTTCAGTCAGGTAATTTCGGGGACGAAATTCCTTAAGTGGGAGAGAGTTGTAACACCCGTGTTTTAGTGTTAGGAGTTAGTCGGGTTAGTGGTCTGAGTCGGTAAAATTAAATTTAATCAATTTGACCTTCGCTTGGGCTAATTGGGTTTTAAAATGACAAGGATGGACCACTTTGGTGATTTAACCCAAAAGATTTTAAAAAGCTAGACAACCTTTTTGAAGTCCAAAAAGTGAAAGAAAAAGCTATCATCCTTTTTCCTCCCCTCTTTCCCCAAACGTTGGAATCCATGTACCCCTCCCCAAACACAAAATCACTATTCCATTGATTTCCTCTTCAACCCAAGGTCATTTTTCAAAGGTAATTGTGTTTTCTCACTCACCTCTTCATCCTCTACCTTTACATAGTTGAAAAATCTAAAACTATCATCTTTTGGAGTTTTAGGGTTTAATGTGTTGAGTGTGTAAAAGTTCTATTATTTACACCCTTTTTAACCCATATTTCTGCTGCATTCAAGCATCATTGCATTGCATTTAGGTTAGTTTTCAATAAAACATCACAATTATATAAAAGGCACGGATTCTACTAAAAGATGGCGTATTTTGCAGGTAGCTGCCATGGTTGACGATGAAGGCAGGCGCAGGGCAGATAAGCAGAAGAGCTGAACTAGACAAGCAGCCGAAGAAGAACGAACCTGTCATGGACCTGTCGTGACAGCAAGGTGACAGCAGACTTATGAAGAGGAAAAGTAAAGTGGATCTCGATAGATAGAGAAAAATCTGCTATTCTGTCGTGTGGAAGCCAAATATTTTTCCAAGCCCCGGATCAAAAGATATGTCAAGCCAAAGCTCAAGGAGAAGAAATTCCTAGAAACAAGGATGCGGCTGGAAAGTAGGAGACTTTAGAGATTTAGTCTTTATTAGAATCTTACTTTTAATTAAAGTTGTAATCCTTGTTACCTTAGATAACTTGAGCCCAAAGCTTATATAAGGGCATAGATTAAACCTAGGGCAGAACCGATTACCTCATAACCGAAACCAAACCCCTGCCGTCCACCCGTCACCGACATGTTCTAAATTCCCCCTAGGGCTACGGGTTGTTTTGTAAAATAGTTGCAAGGATTGCTTTGTTTTAGGATTTTTCAAGTTCAATAAAATAAACTTCAAGTTCTTTTATCTTGGTTTTAATATCTTGCAAGAGCATCGGGAGAGCATTGCGAGGTTATCCATTTACTTAGCATCGGGAGAGTTAAGTATACGAAGGAGATAAGAGCGCGTTCTCTAGTTTATAGTTGAACCATCTCGTGCCTAGGGATAGGGCGAGGTTAAGTGACTAAGGAAGAATTCATACACATCGGTGTTCATCCTTCGATTCACGCCGGGAGGTATCATCAAAGACGTGATCATCGACAGACTTGTGCCTAGGGATAGGGCAAGGCAGATCTGGGATTCTTGCCAAGCTTGAAGTACGGAGTTAGTGTTCGCTGCCGCGACAGCTAACGGACAGCCGCCGCGACAGGTGCTGTCGGCGACGGGCACGACGACAGAACTGGAGATCCTAAGCAGTTCAATACCTGCACTACTGAGCAACTCAATACCAGCCCATTCTCTCTATCTTGATTTCTCAATCCTTTATTTTACGTTTTTACCTTATTATTCTCGTGACAACTCTTAATTATTTCCTTTACTTTCGTGCAGTAAACAAGGTGAAGTCATTAGCCCAATCCCTGTGGAGACGATATCCGATACTTCGTATCACTTTACTACTTGCGTCGTGTACACTTGCACTACAATTGCGATAGACTATTTTACACGCAACAAGTTTTTGGCGCCGTTGCCGGGGATTGGCAACATAACTACATCTTTCTTTTATTGCACTTTTTGCTTTTATTTTTATTTTCGTTTTTATTTTTATTTTTCTTTAATCTTTCTTTTGTGCTTTCAACTCTAGCTTTTCACGAGGTTTTCTTGTTTATGCACAGATCTAAAAGAGGCGAAGATCCTGAATATAAATTAGATCCAGAAATCGAACGTTCCTTCAATCTCAAGAAACAACTTCGCCGACTTTTAGACAGAAACGAATATCTCGAGGAACAGCTAGAGAAAATGGGTCATAACCAACCTGCTGGTGGTTTCATACCACCCCTTGGCAATAATAACCCACCTGTCGGCGATCCGCCCGCAGCAGGTGGACGACGGTCATGTCGTGACTACATGCTGAATGATCATGTAGAGCTGGAGACCACGCTGCCGGATATTGATGTTGATAACTTCGAGCTTAAACCTGTCATGTTTAGTATGATCAACAACGCCGGACAGTTTAGTGGTTCTGCGACAGAAGATGCTAGGGAGCATCTCAAAACGTTCCAGGAGATCTGTGGTTCGTTTAGACTGCCAGGAGTTAGTCCGGAGATACTGAGGCTTCGGTTATTTCCCCATTCCTTGAGGGACAGAGCTAAAACTTGGTGGAATAAACTAACACCGGGTTCCATTATGACTTGGGCAGATTTAACTCGTGAATTTTTATCTCGTTTTAATCCTTCACATTTATCTGAGCGATTACGTAACGAAATTGCTACTTTTCAACAGGAAGATGACGAGCCAATGCACGAGGCCTGGGACAGGTTTACTACTCTTCTTCGAAACTGCCCAATGCATGGATTCCCCGTCTGGAATCAGGTAACTAAATTCTATAATGCTGCTAACTTACAAACTCGCATTAGAATTGATTCTGCAGCAAATGGACTATTATTGGATAAAGATCCAGACGAGGCGCTGCAAGTTTTGAAAAATCTGGCTAAGAATGAGGAGCAGTTTCCGACTGCAAGAAGAGGGGTTAAACGGGTACTTGCTGTCAAGGATTATGAGGCCGACATCACTATGAAATCACAGGTAGCATTCCTTACTAAAGCAATGAAACGATTATTAAATGAAGATGAACTACAAGGATTTGCTGTCGAGGAAGTTTGTACTATCTGTGAGGGAAATCATAGTAGGGATGAGTGCCCTATAAATGTAGAAGAGGGAAAATATGTTGGAAATTACAAGCCGAACTACAATTCCAACAACTACAACCCTAATTGGCGGAAGGATCCCAAATTTTCTTGGAGTAACCCCAACAATGCTTTGAATCCACAAGCACATCATCAGAATCAGGGGGGTCCTAGATTGTTGACGCGTCAGCAACTGCAGCCGCAGAACCTGCCGCCGCAACAGCAACAGCAGCCACCACCTGCCACGAGTAGTATATTGGAGCAGACTCTGGCTACTTTTATGTCTTAGACAGGTACGTATATGGAGAATATTAATCAGTTTGTCAAGAAGACGGAAAACTTTATGGATGAAACCAAGATGAGAATGACAAATCATGAGGCTACCTTGAAATCTCTAGAGACACAAATGGGTCAGGTGTCCCAGCATATTAAGCCAAGGCAGAATGGAGGTTTTCCTAGCAATACTGAAAATGCTAGACCACCCCCACATGAGCAATGTAAGGCAATTACTACTAGGAGTGGGAAGAAACTACCAGGGCCGGAGAAAGAAGTTCAAACAGAAAAGGAACCTGCCTTGGATAAACCTGCCGAGGAAGTCGCCCCGACAGGTGATAAACAGACTGCTGCCGATGAGCCTACCACGACAGCAGAAGCGACAGAGGAGAAAAAAGATGATTATCGTCCTCAGGTTCGCATGCAGTGGGAAGGACGCATTGCTGATTATCGTCCTCCACCACCCTTCCCTCAACGGATACAGCAAGCTAAGCATGAATCTCAACTCAAAAAAATCTATGATATTTTTAAACAGGTTCATATTAACATTCCGTTGTTAGATGCTGTTAGGGACATGCCCGGTTATGCTAAATTTCTCAAGGATGTTATGTCGAAAAAATCTAAACTTGGGGAATTTGAAACGGTAAGAATGCAAGAAGGTTGCATGAGTATTCTTCATCGGCAACCACCCCAGAAAAAGAAGGATCCGGGGAGCTTCATCATACCTTGTGTAATCGGTGACAAATTCGTGGGTAAGGCACTTTGTGATCTTGGAGCTAGTGTTAATCTAATGCCCAAATCTGTTTTTCAGAAATTAGGTATTGGGAAGGCGCGGCCCACGACAGTTACCATGCAGCTAGCCGACCGCTCTTACGTTCACCCCGAGGGAAAAATTGAAGATATTTTGGTAAGAGTGGATAAGCTTATTTTTCCTGCTGACTTTCTTATTTTAGATTGTGAGGCAGATGAGAACGCACCAGTCATCCTTGAGCGACCCTTCTTAGCCACGGGAAGATCATTGATTGATGTGGAGAAAGGAGAACTCACCATGCACGTAAACGATCAACAAATTAAGTTGAGTGTTCTCCAAGCAATGAAACATGCTGATGTGGACGAGGAATGCAAGGCCATCATTGAGGTGACCTTTGATTACCCCTGCATCAGGTCGGGCTGCCGTGATAAAAAATTTGGTCACTGCTGCGACAGCCACCTGCAGGCCTGTCACGACAACAATGACGACAGCGATGACGACAGCAACGACGACAGCACCGACGACAGCAACTCCTTTGAATCCGATACATCTGATACTGAAGGTCATGAGGAGGTAAACTGGTTAGACCATCGTCCAGGTAAGTTATTCGAACCCTTGAATTACACTTCGGATAACCATTTAATCCAAAAGCCCTCTACTGTTGAACCACATGTCTTAGAACTTAAGCCCCTGCCATGGCAGCTTAAATATGCTTATCTTGGTTGTGATGACACACTGCCCGTAATCATCTCTGCTAAGCTGCCGCAGGAACAGGAACAACAGCTGACCGACATGCTAAGGCAGCACAAAAAGGCGATTGGATGGACGATAGCAGACATTCAGGGCATTAGTCCGGCAATTTGCATGCACAAAATCCTACTAGAGGAAGATCATAAGCCGACTATTGATGCCCAAAGGCGGTTAAACCTTGCGATGAAGGAGGTAGTGCGTAAAGAGATAATTAAATGGTTAGACGCTGGTATTATTTACGCCATATCCGGCAGCAAATGGGTAAGCCCGGTGCAATGTGTTCCAAAGAAAGGAGGAATGACAGTGATAACCAACGAGAACAATGAGCTAATCCCAACCAGGACTGTGACCGGTTGGAGGGTTTGTATGGACTATCGGAAGCTTAACAAAGCTACCCGAAAGGACCACTTTCCTTTACCCTTTATCGATCAAATGCTTGATAGATTAGAGGGAAAATCTTATTATTGTTTTCTTGATGGTTATTCAGGTTATAACCAAATTGCTATTGCACCGGAGGATTAAGAGAAAACGACTTTCACATGCCCCTACGGAACATACGCATTTAGGAGGATGCCGTTCGGCCTCTGTAACGCACCTCCCACCTTTCAAAGGTGCATGATGGCTATATTCTCCGACATGGTAGAGGACTTCCTAGAAATTTTCATGGTTGATTTTTCTGTCTTTGGAGACGATTTTGAGAGCTGCCTCGGCAACCTTCAAAAGGTACTTGAAAGATGTGAAAAAGCTAATCTTGTTTTAAATTGGGAAAAATGCCACTTTATGGTGGATGAGGGGATAGTCCTTGGCCATAAGATTAGCTGCCATGGGATAGAAGTCGACAGGGCAAAAATTGAAGTCATAGAGAAGCTGCCGCCGCCAACGACAGTCAAGGGCATAAGGAGTTTTTTAGGGCATGCTGGTTTTTATAGAAGATTTATTGCAAATTTTTCAAAGATCACCAAGGCGCTATGCCATCTTCTAGAGCAGAACCGACCCTTTGACTTTAATGAGGAATGTACTGAAGCATTCAAGGTTCTGAAGGAAAAGTTAGTGACAACCCCCATAGTACAGCCACCAGACTGGACACAGCCATTCGAGATCATGTGTGATGCTAGTGACTATGCTGTCGGGGCAGCACTTGGGCAGCGCAGAGACAGGCTGTTTCACGTCATATATTATGCTAGCAAAACATTAAATGAAGCCCAAGTGAACTATACCACCACAGAAAAGGAGTTGTTAGCTGTGGTGTTCTCCATCGACAAGTTTCGTTCTTACATACTTGGAACGAAGGTAATAATACACACCGACCATTCTGCCCTCAAGTATTTGTTGGCAAAGAAGGATGCGAAGCCTAGGCTGATACGATGGATCTTGCTATTACAAGAGTTCGACCTTGAGATCAAAGACAAAAAGGGGACAGAAAATCAAGTGGCAGACCACTTGTCGAGGTTGGAGACGGGACAGAGTCTACCGTTAGATGAGACACACATACTGGAGACCTTCCCAGATGAGCAGCTCTTTGCTGCCGCAATCGCTGTCGCGATAGCCATGGCGGCAGGTAAGTCTTCTAACCTTCCCTGGTATGTTGATTTCGTTAATTTTATAGTTAGCGGAATATTACCTTCTGATCTTAATTATCAAGCAAGGAAGAGGTTCCAAAATGATGTTAAACATTATTATTGGGACGAACCTCTTCTTTTCAAAATGTGCGCAGATCAGGTTATAAGAAGGTGTGTACCACAAGAAGAACAAGAAGACATTCTCCATCACTGTCATGCGTCACAATATGGAGGTCACTTAGGAGGCAATAAAACTACTGCCAAGGTGCTGCAGTCAGGGTTCTACTGGCTGACACTATATAAAGATGCATAGGAATTTTACAAAAACTGTGACAGGTGCCAGCGGACAGGTAACATCTCAAGGAGAAACGAGATGCCACTGCAGAATATTCTAGAAGTCGAGATCTTCGACGTTTGGGGGATTGATTTTATGGGACCATTCCCATCTTCATGTGGAAATTTGTACATCCTCCTAGCAGTGGATTATGTCTCCAAGTGGGTTGAAGCAATCGCAACTCAAAAGAATGATGCCAAAACAGTCCAAAAGTTTTTGCACAAAACATTTTTTCTAGATTTGGCATTCCTAGGGCGATTATCAGTGATGAGGGGAGACATTTTGATAATAGGGTAATTGCTGCTGCCCTAAAGAAATATGGTGTCAAGCACAGGATCGCGACAGCATACCACCCACAGACCAATGGACAGGCTGAGATTTCTAATAGAGAAGTGAAGAACATCCTTGAAAAAATGGTTAAACCAACTAGGAAGGACTGGTCTTTACTTCTGAATGATGCTTTATGGGCATACAGGACAGCTTTCAAGACTCCATTGGGCATGTCTCCATTCCGACTAATTTATGGGAAAACCTGTCACTTGCCTGTCGAGATCGAGCACAAAGCATATTGGGCAATTAAGGCAGTGAACATGGACTTGGACAAGGCCGGCCAGAAAAGGTTATTAGATTTGAACGAGATTGAAGAATTAAGGACAATGGCCTACGACAACGCAAGGATCTACAAGGAAAAGACTAAGAAGTGGCACGACAAGAAACTGCTGCCACGACAGTTCTGCCCAGGGCAGCTTGTGTTGTTATTCAATTCTAGACTTAAACTCTTCCCAGGAAAGCTAAAGTCTAGATGGTCTGGCCCGTTTCAAGTAGTTCAAGTTTTTCCCCATGGTGCCATCACAATTCAATCATTAAAAGACGGGCACCAATTCAAAGTCAATGGAAAACGACTCAAGCATTATCAGGGGACTGAAGCCCCAGGAATTCAGGAAGTGGTTACTTTAGGAGATGCCCCACAAGGCACCCCTAATTTAACCTAAGTTTTATTTTTATTTTTATTATTATTATTTATTAGGAATTAGGTTTATTTTATTCGAATAATGTTTTGTTTTTCTAATTTCAGTTTTTAGGAAATAAAGGAGTCAAGAAGAAGAAAAAAAGAAGTGGCCCAAACCCACCACACCATCCCCTGCCCAGACGGCAGCCGGCAACTCTCCGGCAGACACCTCCCCTCGAGGAACCAAAAGACCTGCCACTGATGACAGCCCTCTTCTCCGGAGGAATTTGGAGAGGGACTTTACGAGGGTGAAAAGAATTAAGCACGTGGCAGACAAGAAACGGCTGCCCAAAGCCAGCACCACCACTAGCAGCAACCGGGATAGCAACAGCAGTTCTGACGTCCGGCTAGTGGATCAACCTGCCCCTCAACCTGCCGATGAAACTGCCCCTCCACATGCCGATGATCCTGCCGCTCAACCTGCTATTGAACCTGCCCAGCCTCCCCCACAGCGCAGACGCCGCCATCAGATCCGAGTCAGTAGCAGCAGCGAGGACAGCGACTGAAAATTTAAGTTTTTATTTTCTTTTATTGTTGCCTGCTTTTATCTTTTGTGATGTACTTCTCTTTTCATGTTTTTGTTTCATGTCATTTTGCATTGAGGGCAATGCAACCCTTGAGTTTGGGGGTGGCAACCCTCCATCATTAATGGAGTCTTAAGTACATCTTTTTATTATTTGTTGTGTCTTTTATTTATTTAATTTCAAGTTCTTAAAAAAAACAGAAAAGATTAAACTGTTGGCTTAAAACTGTGAAGTTAACTTACCTGTCATGACATCTCTGTCGTGGCAGCATCTTTAGGACAGGTTAAGGAAAAGTTTAGAGCCTTTCTATAGTTGTGAAAACTTAAACACCTTTGTGACTGTTATACTGCTTAGATTTCTTTTAGCCAAACTAGAATAGGAAAGCTTAGCACTTAGAGTAGTAAAGAGACTAGAATCTCAGGAAACCTAGAGGTGCCTACCACTGGCTCTAGGCAGATAACCAGAGAAAAACTTCTAGAGGTGCCTATCACCGGCTCTAGACAGTTAACTAGAGGTGCCTGAAATACTGGCTCTAGTAAAAGAGAAGAAGTTTGAAAAAAGGAAATAACTAGAGGTTCCCAATTCTGGCTCTAGTAAGAAAACGAAAGAAAACAGTCTCGTAGGAAAAACTCTAAACAAGCTAAAGTCAAATATTCTAGTGAAACTAAGAGAGTCCTGGCATATAACTGTTCACAAGCATGCACACACTGCACGAGAGCTATAGGGAGATTCCGGACAGATCCTAATCTTTCCGACAGGTTGCTGCCGCCATAGAGAACGAGCGACGGGTAAGGGACAGTTCACTGTTTGAAGGCCAACACAAAAAATTTCATCTTTCTTTTAGGTTTAAATTGCTTGAGGACAAGCAAAAACTTGAGTTTGGGGGTGTGTTGAGTGTGTAAAAGTTCTATTATTTACACCCTTTTTAACCCATATTTCTGCTGCATTCAAGCATCATTGCATTGCATTTAGGTTAGTTTTCAATAAAACATCACAATTATATAAAAGGCACGGATTCTACTAAAAGATGGCGTATTTTGCAGGTAGCTGCCATGGTTGACGATGAAGGCAGGCGCAGGGCAGATAAGCAGAAGAGCTGAACTGGACAAGCAGCCGAAGAATAACGAACCTGTCATGGACCTGTCGTGACAGCAAGGTGACAGCAGACTTATGAAGAGGAAAAGTAAAGTGGATCTCGATAGATAGAGAAAAATCTGCTCTTCTGTCGTGTGGAAGCCAAATATTTTTCCAAGCCCCGGATCAAAAGATATGTCAAGCCAAAGCTCAAGGAGAAGAAATTCCTAGAAACAAGGATGCGGCTGGAAAGTAGGAGACTTTAGAGATTTAGTCTTTATTAGAATCTTACTTTTAATTAAAGTTGTAATCCTTGTTACCTTAGATAACTTGAGCCCAAAGCTTATATAAGGGCATAGATTAAACCTAGGGCAGAACCGATTACCCCATAACCGAAACCAAACCCCTGCCGTCCACCCGTCACCGACATGTTCTAAATTCCCCCTAGGGCTACGGGTTGTTTTGTAAAATAGTTGCAAGAATTGCTTTGTTTTAGGATTTTTCAAGTTCAATAAAATAAACTTCAAGTTCTTTTATCTTGGTTTTAATATCTTGCAAGAGCATCGGGAGAGCATTGTGAGGTTATCCATTTACTTAGCATCGGGAGAGTTAAGTATACGAAGGATATAAGAGCGCGTTCTCTAGTTTATAGTTGAACCATCTCGTGCCTAGGGATAGGGCGAGGTTAAGTGGCTAAGGAAGAATTCATACACATCGGTGTTCATCCTTCGATTCACGCCGGGAGGTATCATCAAAGACGTGATCATCGACAGACTTGTGCCTAGGGATAGGGCAAGGCAGATCTGGGATTCTTGCCAAGCTTGAAGTACGGAGTTAGTGTTCGCTGCCGCGACAGCTAACGGACAGCCGCCGCGACAGGTGCTGTCGGCGACGGGCGCGACGACAGAACTGGAGATCCTAAGCAGTTCAATACCTGCACTACTGAGCAACTCAATACCAGCCCATTCTCTCTATCTTGATTTCTCAATCCTTTATTTTACGTTTTTACCTTATTATTCTCGTGACAACTCTTAATTATTTCCTTTACTTTCGTGCAGTAAACAAGGTGAAGTCATTAGCCCAATCCCTGTGGAGACGATATCCGATACTTCGTATCACTTTACTACTTGCGTCGTGTACACTTGCACTACAATTGCGATAGACTATTTTACACGCAACATAATGAAAGTTTGAGTTTTTATGGAGTTTTTCAACTTGTTTTGAAATGTTAGGTTGGGTTTTGATTTAGCCACCTTAAAATACATATGATATGTTAAAATGGGTAAGTTTGGGTTTTTATGGTTTAATGAAAGTTTGGGTTTTTATGGAGTTTTTCAACTTGTTTTGAAATGTTAGGTTGGGTTTTGATTTAGCCACCTTAAAATACATATGATATGTTAAAATGGGTAAGTTTGGTTGAAAACCCGAAATGGGTTCTTGTGGCCAATTTTAAAGTGTCTAAAACTTGGTTTTTGGTGGGTTTTAGGATTAATTTGAAGGGCTGATGGGTTAAGTATGATCGAAAGGTGTTTTGGGACCATTTGGGTGTCATTTGGGTGTTTGAAAATAGGATTTTCAGCTAGGTTTTGAAGGAGCACGAAAATGCGCATTTTGGGGGATTATTTGGATTGGAAATTTGTTGAAGTTGGCTTGTGCTTAAGAGTTAAGTTGATGACTGAGTTTTAGCATTGATTGAGAGTAATGGATGTGTTTTTGATTGGCTAGAAGAGAGAGGAGACGTTGGAGAGGCAACGAGATCGAATCCGGGCTTGTAGGAGGCTTGCTTTGGTTGCTAAGGAAGGGTGGTGAGTTACTTTAAATGTGTTTTAAAGTTGGTTCAAGTATGTGTAGTGTATGAGTCGGAATGTGCTTGGTAGGCCATTTCTATGTGGAGTTAAATTGGTAACTTAGCTCTTTGATTTTCATTAAATGCTATTTATGCTTTGCTTATTTGCTCTTGTGAAATGTGGGTTGATTTGCACATGTGTACCATGATATGTGTATGTGATGAGCATGAGATGTGAATGGTAGATTTGAGATGTGATAAATGAAATTGGCACTAATTAACTTACCGGGTGTAAATGATCGATCATTAGGATTAGTGTGCACACAAATTGAGTCAAAACGTACGTGGCTTTGATGGCGTTGAGTCATCAAGGATGAGTACGGTGATGTAACATTCCACCAAAAATTTATTTATATTCTACGGGACGATGAGTGGAATCCCATCCGTAGGGCATGTGGTGATGAGTGGAATCCCGCCCATGCAAGGTCCGATGATGACTGTAATCCCACCGAGGTAACGTGATTGTTGAGATTAAACCCGCACATCCGGGTAAACTAATAGTGGCCAATTGAACTTGTTCATATGATTGCGATGTATGATGTTGATATTTGATGTTTGAGCTTAGTACGATGTGAGATGCCATATTATGACTTTTGAAAGACTAGCTAGGTCTACTTGTTGATGTACCTATGTATGTTGTATGTAAGATTAAGGGATTGCATGCTTGAACCCTGCATTGTTGATGTTTTCGATTTTAGAGTATCCTCACTAAGCTTCTAGCTTACGCTCTCATTTTCAACAATGCAGATCATTAGCGTGGTGTTAGCTCGGAGCAAGGAAAGAAGGGCTTTCCAAGTTTTTGTTGCTCAAGTACGGTTAAACAATTATGAAGTAGCTTAGCAATGTGGCAAGAGTGTGTGTTTTGTATGAGCTATGTATGACTCCTTTATATGGTTTGAAGTTTAAGGATTGACTTGATTGTAAACATGTTAGTTCTTGCCATATGCTTGTGTGATGGATTGCTTCATGAATGCTCAAGTTGCTGTTGATGGCATGTAAACCTTTTTGAGATGAATTGTGCCTTTTGGCTTTTAATGTCTTCAAGCATGCCTTATAATGAAATGTTGCTAATGTGAAAATGCCATGAATTAATGTTTCAATCTAAGCCTTGTGTGTTTGAGCATGCTTGACATAGGAACCATGCCTCTAGTTCATGTATGTTGGTGTTAAGTGCCTTTTAGGGTCGTTTAGGGCCTTTAGATTTGTTGAGAAATGCCTAAGTTTTGTTTTTGAGGGTTGCAGACAACTCGCGTTTCAAAACGAGCTGGGCCGTTTCGGAACGGGTAAGGCTTCAGGGACCCCGTATCGGAACGTGTTTCGATACGGTTTGGCCACTGTGAGACCCTGTTCCGATACGGGTTTCGGAATGTTTTAGCTACTGGAAATCTGAGAAATTGTCGAGATGAAAGCGTTTCGAAACAAGTCTAAGGGTTTCGAAATGGTCAAAATCTCGTTGACCACTAGAAGTTGACCGTTAGGGTGTTTCGAAACGGTTGACCTCCGTTTCGATACGGCCTCCTCGTATGGCTTGGGGCAGTTGACCTGGTCAAGGGTGTTTCGATACGCCTCAATGGTATTTCGAAACGGCCTGTGTAATGAACCAAAAATTGGGCTGTTTAAATACTGTTTTGGGTTCTGATGTTTGTCTTCCGCATTATATTCCGCTGTTTTGATCACGTAGGACTTAAATGTGCCATTAGAGAAGATAAATTAAAAGAAAAAAAATTTAGGGTTGCTAACCGAGGGGGAACCTTAACGGGTTTCGCTTCGGTTTTCCCCGTGTGGCCTACTCGGACCGGTCATTCGGCCAGACCGGGACGAGGGGGTTACAAAACTAAACTAAAATAGTATCTTTTCTTAACCAAACATAGAATATTCAATAAAAGCATGGTAAAATAGCAAATATTGTTATTATGCATGCAATGCACCTAAATATGCCTAAATGAGCTTAAGAACAACAATAATAAGGGCTTGAATGTGGACAAAATATAGAACTTGTGGACACTCTACACACCCCTGTAGAGTGTCCACGAGTTCTATATTTTGTACACATTTCTGCCTTTATTATTGGTATTCTTAAGCTCATTTAGGCATATTTAGGTGCATTGCATGGATAATAACAACATTTTCTCTTTTACCATGCTTTTATTGAATATTTTATGTTTGGTTAAGAAAAGATATTGTTTTAGTTTAGTTTTTATTTTTCAGGAGTTGTAGCTGTGTAGAGGAGGAGAGGACAGGAGAGGATAGAAGAAGACATGAGAGGATATGAAACCTGGGAGCAAAAGGAGTTCTACTGAAGTAGTTCCAGATGTCGCCAAGGACGCCGCCAAAGCAGCAATGCTGACTTAGTCAAGATGGAACGCGATTGAAAGAGGGCAATTCCATGAGCCCAATAAGCCCAGTCTTGCAATTATCTGAAGCTTGTATCGGCCTGTAGAGCTGATCCAAGATTGATAAGTAGGAGTACTTATCCTTACTTGCGGGAGAAGGCAACATCCAAATAGTCCACATTCAAGTCAAAAAGGAGTCAGCATTTAATGTAAAGCTACTTTAAGGACTTCTACTTCAAGGAGGACTCAAACTTAGGCCATGAGCCCTATATATACCCAATGTATGTAAGGGTATAAAGGCATGGGTATACTTATGCTTAGACGCACAGATAGATGGATGTGTAGCGGGGAGGTAGCTAGATAGATGGGAGGTATTGGAGGTCGCGGCCCAACACTCCTAGGGTTTATTTTTTTTGTATGTAAAGTGGTTGTGAGAAACAATTGTAATAGTTTAAGTGTGTTTTCAATAAAATATTTCAAGTTTGCTTAATTCATGTTCTTCACTTCTTCAATTTGTTCCAAAAGTCTAGTTGAAGAAATCCATTTTTCGGGCACGAGAGTGTAAGGCTCACGAAAGGATTAAGCACGATCTTATCATATCGAGGTGTTAACTAATTCGACTTAGACATAAGTTAGAATTTCAGCGGCTAAAAAGAGCAACCAAATGTCGACTGCATGTGTTAGGTTTACGTTGATATTGCTAGGTATTGCCTAAATCACGTGGTGACAAAATCCTTGCCTAGACATAAGAAGGATCACTTAAGAATTGCTCTGCCGAACTTGGGGTATCTGCCAGACTTGCCGCCATGACTTATTTCCATTCCACCTGTCGAGACAGCAAAAGTTGCAGGAGCATAGACCCACTTTGGCGGCATGACAGGGTCGTAGCTGTCGTCTGCCATTACCCGCCGAGGCAGCAGATCATGGCAGCACGACACACTTAGGCCTTACAATGCAGTCTACACACTATTGAGTTGCAATTACCTTACTCAATCTATCGACCTTATCTCTCCCTATCATCCCTATCATCACTATCTTTATTTTACTTGTGGTTTTATATTTCCACATTTAGAGATTTAATTGTGTATTTACTCAATCCTTGTGCAGGAAACCACTCATAGAAGCTGCTCCAATCCCTGTGGGAGACGATATCTTTTATACTATAACTTGACAAGAGTGTGCACTTGCGCTCATAAATAGAGAACACCCAAATGCTCTACAAGTTTTTGGCGCCGTTACCGGGGATTAGCAACAACAACTGCGTTTGAATTTCTGCACTTCCACTTTAGTTTTTGCGCGTTAAATTTCTGTTTATTTTATTTTTTAAAAAAATAAAAAAAATAAAAAAATGCCTCTTTGTTTTCTTTGGTGTATGTCCCACCAGGGCGGCAAAGATGGCAGCCAACATCCAGCTGAGGAGGGGAAGAACATGACCGGACGAAAAGCCAAACGCAAAGCCCTCATGAAGTGGTTATGTTTGGGAAAAGCGCAACCCAAGATAACCTGATTTTTTATTTTTATGTATTAGGATTAGATATAGTTTTCAGTTATTTTTATTTAATTTTTGCATTTATTTTATTGCAGGTTAGGAATGAGGGTAAGACAAAGAAGGATGAAAGAATAAAGGAGAAGACCAACCAGCTGCCAAGGCAGCCCAAGGCAGATGAGCATAACGACTAGCGACTTCATAACGGCTAACCGCAACGGCTACATTTGCAACAACGAGCGGAACGACTATCTACGTAACGGCTAGAATCCTGTTATTCGCGCCACAATCATTGCCGCCCGTTGGCAGCGTGCTCGCCAAAGCAGCGGAGAGAAGCGGCTATATAAGGCCAACTATTCTCTCCCCGTTCTTCACTTTGCTCTATCTTTTACTCTCAATTCTTTTTGTCATCTTTACTTTCAAGATTTTGCTTGCTTTACTTTCTTGCAACTTCTTTTTCTTTCGTTAAGAAAACACAACCGTTACTCAACTATGTCCACATCAAAACAACCCGCCTCCACCTCCAAGCATACCTTCCAAAGATTCTTAAACCCTGTTGTTGCGGCAACCTGCAAGCAGTACTTCACCGAACGACAACTCTGGGAGGAAATAGGGTTCCAATACACCATGCCAGATGAGGATTTTGGCCTCGAACCCACCATATTCGAAAAGGTTCACAACTTGGGCTGGGACATTTTCGCACGGCAGCCAGAAGGGATAAAAAGAAATCATGTGCGATAGTTCTATGCCCACAAGCCTACACCGGGAAACCCTTTCGTATATTTCCGCGGTGAAGGAGTCAAGCTCACGGCGGAAAGCATCAATAGTTTCTACGGCATAGAAATTCGAGGGAATCCGCACGAAGAATGGAGGTCCTACCTAACGGTGACTGACTACGAAAAGATAAAGAAAGAAATCTGTCAACCCAACACCATATGGCTAACAAGCAGAAATAATGGTTCTGTCAACCGTCGTGATCTACTGCCAGAGGCCGTTCTTTGGAGCAACTTCGTCCAACGCCGCTTGATGCCCACTTTGCATGGATCAACAGGCTGCGGCTGGCCGTTATCCACAACATTATGAAGGGGCGGCCAATCAATGTTGGCGAAGTGATTCTTGAAGAGATCTATGCCCGTGCCAACAAGCCCAACGCCAAGGAACCTCTCGTCTTCCCTGCACTCATCACAGGTCTATGCGCCAATTTCCGCATGCCGCTGCACCCTAAGGACGTAATACTTCCCGCCAAGGAAGGGTGGACAAGAAAGGTGCGCCTCAAGATGATGCAGGAGCCGGAGCCAGAAACGTCGTCAACCACCCAACCGCTGTCCCAATTTGCCGCCACCCCAGCCGAAGCGGGCAATACTGAAGCTGCCCTCCCTTCCGTTGTGTTGCTTCTGCTGCGCAGCCTCGTCGAAAGCTGTCAAACGATTGAGCACAAACATGTGATCCTCATCAAACCTATTGCGGAGGTGCAATAAGCCTTTGTGGCCTACTTGCTTGACAAATACCATGACGGCGGCCTACAGTTGCCCGTATTCCCATCGGAGTTAGCAGCATCCAAACCGATGCAGATCACACCTAGACCAGCTTCCACTCCAGCCGCCATCGACAACGAGGGGCCGCACATCTGCCCCAAGAGAAGAACCTCGCCTACTCCCAACCAGCCGTATGACCTAACCTTCTCATCTGAGTCAGAGAAAGTGGAGGAAACCACCGCCGCCTCCCCAGCAGCAAATGAGGCCACTGCCAAAGATGTCGATGACTCATACATGGAGATTTCAGACTCCTTCGATTATGAACCGTCCGAGGCAGCAATGAAGAGGAAGCGGCCAGCCGCAACAACCGAGCCTCAAGGTGGAGGATCTGAACCCGAGAGACCATCCAAGAAAACCACCCCCAGCCACATCCATCCGCCGCGTGGCACGAAGAAGAGCCCAGCAGCCAGACCATCTGCCACACGCCGCCTAGTCCTACCCGCCTCCTCAGAATCCTCCTCTGACGCGGCAGCAACAGAGGGGAACTCCCCTAGTCTATATCATCCCATTTTTCTTTTTCTTTTTCTTTATTTTTATGCTTTATTTTCTTTTTCTGTTTTTATTTTTATTTTTATATTTTATTTTTCTATTTTCATTTTTTATAAGGCATTGAGGACAATGCCAACCTTGAGTTTGGGGGGGGGAATAGTCCTCTTTGTTTTAGGTTCATTTAGTAGCATATAGGAGCATATGTAAATTCCGCCCTAGCAATCAATGAAGTAGAAATTTTGAGCTTAAAACTTGTGCCTATGATAATTAGCCGATTTCTTATTTTCGCACCATACTTAAAATTTAACATAACTATGGGAAGAAGCATGAAAAATACTTAGAATTTTCTTTTCTTTTTGCCAATAATTCTTACATTGTCTGTTAAATGCTGAGTTTTGCTTGAGTTCTAAGTTTAACACTGTCTGCTTCATTTAATGAAAATTTTCTTAATTGAATACATGTTTGTCGCCGCAGCATCACATGGCAGCAGCACAAAGATGGTTGAAACCCTAGAGGTTCTCAAAACAGGCTCTAGGAAGGATCATGACCAAGGACACTCTGCTGCTATCAAAGTACAAGTATCGAAACCAAGTAACAGACAAATTAGCAAGATTAAATGAAAGCCTTCACGGGATGACTCTATTCAAAGGGTTTGGAGTTTCGTAGAGTGCACCTATCTTAGCTTCAGACCCAGAGAATAGTTGTGATAAGCTGAAGCCCTTAAAGCCATGATCAGAAAAAGAGGAAAGAAGTGCCTACCTGTACTGCCAAGGCAGCAACTCGTATCCTTTTTAGTAATTTAATTATTTTTAGCATTCTTTGTTAACTTAGTCATCTCAGCATGTTTAGCATGGACACAGATCTGCACACACTGCACTGGCACTAAGAAAATTAAAAATCTAAGTTATTTCATGGCATTCCGTATCACTAACATTAAATAGGTGCCACGGCCTTGAGGTAAGAAATCAAGTTAAAAGCTAATTTTCTATTAATTTTGCGCAAGAGGGAGGTTTACTAGTTAGGTTGCATTGCTTGAGGACAAGCAATAGTTCGAGTTTGGGGGTGTGTAGAGTGTCCGTGAGTTCTATACTTTGTACACATTCCTGCCCTTATTATTGCTATTATTAAGCTCATTTAGGCATATTTAGGTGCATTGCATGCATAATAACAATATTTTCTCTTTTACCATGCTTTTATTGAATATTTTATGTTTGGTTAAGAAAAGATATTGTTTAGTTTTTATTTTCAGGTGTTGTAGCTTTGTAGAGGAGGAGAGGACATGAGAGGATAGGAGAAGACAAGAGAGGATAGGAAAGTTGGGAACAATAGGAGCTATGTTGAAGCAGTTCCAGATACCGCCAAGGACGCCACCATAGCAGCAATGCCGCCAAGGATGCCCAGGCAGGAGTTACACTGAATTAGTCAAGATGGGTCGCGATTGGAAGAGGGCAATTCCCTGAGCCCAATAAGCCCGATCTTGCAATCATCTGAAGCCTGTAGAGGCATGTAGAGCTGATCCAAGATTGATAAGTAGGTGTACTTATCCTTACTTGCGGGAGAAGGCAACATCCAAAGAGTCCACATTCAAGTAAAAAAGGAGTCAGCATTTAATGTAAAGCTACTTTAAGGACTTCTACTTCAAGGAGGACTCAAACTTAGGCCATGAGCCCTATATATACCCAATGTATGTAAGGGTATAGGGGCATGCGCATGCTTATTCTTAGACGCACAAATAGATAGATGTGTAGCGGGGAGGTGGCTAGATAGATTGGAGGTCTTGGAGGTCACAACCCAACACTCCTAGGGTTTAGGTTTTTGTATGTAAAGTAGTTGTGAGAAACTGTTGTAATAGTTTAAGTGTGTTTTTAATAAAATATTCCAAGTTTGCTTAATTCATGTTCTTCACTTCTTCATTTAGTTCCAAAAGTCCAGTTGAAGAAATCCATTTGTCGAGCATGAAAGGATTAAGCACGGTCTCATCATGTCAAGGTGTTGACTAATTCGGCTTAGACATAAGTTAGAATTTCAGTGGGTAAAGGGAGACACCAAACGTCGACTGCTTGTGTTAGGTTTACGCAGAGATTTCTAGGTGTTGCCTACATCACGTGGTGACAAAATCCTTTCCTAGACATAGGAAGGATCACTTAAGAATTGCTCTGCCGAACTTGGGGTATCTTCCAGACTTGCCGCCTGGACTTATTTCTATTCCAACTGCCGAGATAGCGAAAGTTGCAGGAGCAGAGACCCGTTGCGACCGCGTGACAGGGTGGTAGCTGTCGTCTGCCATTACCCGCTGAGGTAGCAGATCATGGTAGCACAACACACTTAGGCCTTACAATACAATCTACACACTACTGAGCTGCAATTACCTTACCCATTCTATCGACCTTATCTCTCCCTATCATCCCTATCTTTATTTTACTTGTGTTTTTATATTTCCACATTTAGAGATTTAATTGTGTATTTACTAAATCCTTGTGCTGGAAACCACTCACAGAAGCTGCTCCAATCCCTGTGGGAGATGATATCTTTTATATTATAACTTGACAAGAGTGTGCACTTGCGCTCATAAATAGAGAACACCCAAACGCTTTACAACCCCCAAACTCGAACTATTGCTTGTCCTCAAGCAAAGCAATCTAACTAGTAAACATGTCCCTTGCACAAAATATAACAGAAACTTAGCATTTAACTTGATTTCTTACCTCAAGGTCGTGGCACCTATTTTATGTTAGTGATAGGGAATGACATGAAATAAGTTAGAATTTAATTTTTTTAGTTCAAGTGCAGTGTGTGCAGGTCTATGTCCATGCTAAACATGTTGAGTATAGTAAGTAAACAAAGAATTCTAAAAATAATTAAATTACAAAAAATAGAATTTGAGTTGCTGCCATGGCAGCACAATTAAGCACTTCTTTCCTCTTTTTTTCTAATCATGGCTTTCAGGGCTTCATCTCATCACAACTATTCTCTGGATCTGAAGCTATGATAGGTGCACACTATGAAACTTCGAACCCTTTGAATAGAGTAATCCCGTGAAGGCTTTCATTCACTCCTGCTAATTTGTCCGTCACTTATTTTAATTTTAGATACTTGGACTTTGATAGCAGCGGAGTGTCCTTGCTCATGATCCTTCCTAGAGCCTGTTTCGGGCACCTCTAGGGTATTAAGAATCCTTCCTAGAGCCTATTTCAGGCACCTCTAGGGTATTAAACATCTTTGTACTACCGCCATGTGCTGCCGCGCGACAAACCTGCATCCAATTAAGATATTTTCATTAAATAAAGTAGGCAGTGTTAAACTTAGAACTCAAGCAAAACTCAGCACTTTACATACAGTGTAAGAATAATTGGCAACTAAAAAAAATTCTAAGTATTTTTCATGCTTCTTCCCATGGTTAAGTTAAATTTTAAGTATGGTGCGAAAATGAGTAATCGGCTAACTATTATAGGCACAAGTTTTTAAACTAAGACTTTTTATTTCATTATGTGCTAGGGCAGAATTTACATATGCTACTATATGCGGCTAAATGCAACTAAAGAAAACAAAGAGGACTAACCCCCCAAACTTAAGGTTGGCATTGTCATCAATGCCTTACAAAAAATATAAAATAAAAGCGAAAAAAAAACAGAAAAAGAAAACAAAAAATAGAAAATTAAAAGAAAACATAAAAAGAAAGAAAAATAAAGAAAAAGTGTTATAAACTAGGGGAGTTCCCCTCCGTTTCTGCTGCTGCATCAGAGGAGGATTCTGAGGAGGCGGGGAGGACAAGGCGGCGTGTGGCGGCAGATTTGGCGGCTGAGCTCTTCTTCTGGCCACGGGGTGGTTGGATGCTGATGTGAGTGGGTCTTTTAGGTGGTGCTTCTGGCTCAGTTTCAGACCCTTCACCTTGAGACTCGGTCGCACCGGCGGGTCGCATTCTTTTCCTTGCTGCTTCGGCTGGTTCGTCATCGGAGGAATAAGATATCTCCATGTCCAATGAATCTGAGGCATCAGCTGTCTCTTTGGCAGCTGCCTCCTTTGCTGCTGAGGAGGCGGCGGTAGTGTCCTCCTCTTTTTCAGAGTTAGATGAGGAGGTGAGGTTGTATGGCTGGATGAGAATGGGCGAGGTCCTTCGTCTGGGCCGGATATCCGGCCCTTCGCTGTCTGCCGTGGCTGGAGTGGAAATTAGTCTAGGTGTGATCTGTGTTGGTTTAGAAGCTTCTAACTCTGACGGGAAGACTGGCAATCTTGGGCCGGCGTCGTGATATTTGTCTAGCAAGTAGGCCACAAAGGCCTCTTTCACCTCTGCTATGTATCTCGTAAAGATTACCTGCTTGTGCTCAATTCTCTAGCAGCTATATACGAGGCTCTTAAGTAGAGGAATCACGGCGCAAGAAAGGGCAGCATCAGTACTGCCTATCACGGCCGGGGTTGCGGCAGGTTTTGACGGCGGCTGGGCGATTGTCGGCGTTTCAGGTTCTGGCTCTTGCATCATCTGGAGGCGTGCCTTCCTTGTCCACCCTTCCTTGGCGGCTATGATAGTATCTTTGGGGTGCGGCGGCATACGGAAATTGGTGCAGAGGCTGGAGATGAGAGAGGGGAAGACGAGGGGTCCCTTGGAGTTGGGTTTGGCTACGTGGGCATAAATTTCTTTAAGAATAACTTCCCCAACGTTGATTGGCCGCTCCTTCATTATGCTATGGATTAGAGCCAGCCGCCGCCTATTGACTGTAGAACCATACGAAGTGGGCATTAGGCAGCATTGGACGAAGTTACTCAAAAGAATGGCATCTAGCAGCATGTCGCGGCGGTTGACTGAGCCGTTATTTTTGCCGGTGAGCCACTTGGCCTTGGGCTGGTAGATTTCTCTTCTAATCTTTTCGTAATATGTTGCCGTTAAACCCAAACTCCATTGTTTGTGCGGATTCCTTTGATTTCTATGCCGTATAAGCTATTTATTGTTGCCACTATAAGCTTGACACCCTTGTCGCAAACATAGACAAAGAGGTTTCTCGGTGTAGGTTTGTGGGCATAAAATTCTCTCACTATGTTGGTGTTTATCTCCTCTAGTTGTCATTCAAAGATATGCCATCCCAATGTGTGGCCCTTTTCAAATACGTTTGGCTCAAGGCCAAGATCCCCCGTCTTGCCTTGTGTACTGGAAGCCTATCTTTTTCCCAAATTTTTCATTCCGCGAAATACTACCGATAGGTTGCCGCTACGTCAGCATTCAAGAACCTCTAGAAGGTTGTCTTGGAGGATGAGGTTGTGTGTTATGATGTTTCCATAATTGTGAGAACGACTGTGCTTCTTAAAGAAAAGAAAGAAATTGCAAGAAAATAACGCAGATGAGATCTTGAAAACAAAGAAGACAAGAAGAATTGAGAGAAAAAAAGAGAGCAAAGTGAAGAATGAGGAGAGAATAGTTCGCCTTATAAAGCCGCTACTCTCCGCTGCCTTGGCGAACACGTTGCTGGTGGGCGACAATGATTGCGGCGCATTTTACGGGATTCTAACCGTTACGCAAATAGTCGTTGCCGCCAGTTGTTGCAAATGTAGCTGTTATGCTATTCTGCCCATTTGGGCCGCCTTGGTGGTTGGGTTGTGACTCTCCTTTATTCTTTTTTTCTTCTTGGTCTTGCCTTCATTCCTAACCTAAAATAAATTAAATGCAAAAATTAAATAGAAATAACTAAAAAATAAATAAATATAAAAAAAATGTGGAAATTAAATAAAAATTAAATCTAATCCTAATGCATAAAAATAAAAATTAGGTTATGTTGGGTTGGGTTGGGTTGCTCATCTCCCAAACATAACCACTTCCTGAGAATTTTGTGTTTTGCTCTTCGTCCAGGTATGTCCTTCTCCTCAGGTGGGTGTTGGCTGCCATCTTTGCCGCCCTGGCGGCTAAGTGCTGGTCCTGTGTTCGCCCTGGTCGTACCAAAGACAAACAAGAGTCATAATGTTTTTTTGAAAAATAAAATAAACAGAAATTTAAATGCAAAAACTTGAAGTAGAAATGCGGGAATTCAAACGCAGTTGTTGTTGCCAATCTCCGGCAACGGCGCCAAAAACTTGTAGAGCGTTTAGGTTTTCTCTTTTTATGAGCGCAAGTGCACACTCCTGTCAAGTTATGTATAAAAGATATCGTCTCCCACATGGATTGGAACAACTTCTATGAGTGTTTTAATGCACAAGGAAAAATTATATTACACAATTAAAATTTCTGAATATTGAAAAGCATAAAAATACAACACAAGTAATTTAAGATAGAAAGAGAGATCATGGTGATAGATTGGGTCAGGTAGTTTTAGCTCAGTAGTGTGTAGACTGCGTTGTAAGGCTTAAGTGTGTTTTGCGCAGCCACGATCTTCTGCCTCGACGGGTAATGACAGATTGAGGCAGCGACAACTTTTGAATGCCACGGCGGAACTCTGCGCTTGCAACTTTCACTGTTTCAGTAGGTGAGATGGAGAGAAGTCCCGGCGGCAAGTCTGGCAGATACTCTAAGTTTTGCGAAACAATTCTGAAGTGATCCTACCTATGTCTAGATTACGATTCTGTCACTGCGTGATGTAGGCAATACCTAGAAATCTCAGCGTAAACCTAACACAGGCAGTAAACTTTTGGTTGCTCCTTTTAGCCGTTGAAATTCTAACTTATGTCTAAGCCGAATTAGTCAACACATCGATATGATGAGACCGTGCTTAATTCTTTCGTGAATTTGACACTCTCGTGCCCGACAAATGGGTTTCTTTAACTGGACTTTTGGAACTAATTGAAGAAGTGAAGCTCATGAATTAAGCAAACTTGAGAGTATTTTATTGCAAAACAACTTAAACTATTACAACCGTTTCTCACAACTACTTTACATACAAAAACCGAAACCCTAAGAGAACTAGAACGCGATCTCCTTATGTATGTGTATGCATGCCCATATACCCTCACAAGCATGGGTATATATAGGGCTTGGCCTAAGTTTGAGTCCTCCTTGGAGTAGAAGTCCTTAAAGTAACTTTACATTAAATGTTGACTCCTTTTTTACTTGAATGTGGACTCTTTGGACGTTGCCTTCTCCAGCAAGTAAAGATAAGTCACTTTACTTATCCCTCTTCAATCAGCTCTTCAGGCCGCTACATGCTTCAGAAAATTGCAAGACTAGGCTCATTGGACTCAGGAAATTGTCCTCTTTCAATCGCAACCCATCTTGACTAAGTCGGTTTAACTCCTGCCTGGGCGACAGTCAGCGGTGACATCCTTGGCGGCAACTAGAAGTGTTTTAGTACAACTCCTTTTGCTCCCAGCTTTCTTGTTTTCTCCTCCTCTACCTAGCTACAGCACCTGAAAATGAAAACTAAACTAAAACAATATCTTTTCTTGACCAAACATAGAATATTTAATAAAAGCATGGTAAAAGAGTAAATATTGTTATTATGCATGCAATGCACCTAAATATGCCTAAATGAGCTTAATAACAGAAATAATAAGGGCATGAATGTGTACAAAATATAGAACTTATGGACACACTAAAGGTCTATAAAAGAGAACACTTACTAAACGAAAGTGACCATCTCGGTAGTTTACCCTTTGAAAAATTATACGAATAAATTATTAATGCTTCAAAGTACTACTCTATTTGAATGGATTATATGTTAAATTACGTGAATCGTCACTGAAGTTTTCTATCAAACCAATTTTGGTTAACGAAGTTTCAAAACGTTTAATTTACTCACTAAACTTTGGACATTGAACGATTTTTTGTCACTCCTCCGTTAACTTTTTGACGGCATCCATTTAGCGGAGAAAGAAGGAACTTCACCAAGATTCGAACGGTAGAAAACTTCATCGGGACGAGAGAAGCAACATATTAAGAAACATGCTCCATCTGATGGCAGAGGTGGGAGATCGACGAGAGAGAAACAAAAAGGGTTTTGGCCGATTCATGAACTTTTGAGCACTTTCCGGTAAAATGGAGGTCGAGCTTAGACTTAGGGGCCCGAGACGAAGTGACTGGTGAAATTTTCGACCGATCAACCACCATTTACGATCGTTTGGGGTTTAAGAGAGATAAAAACGTTCAATGTCTAAACATCGTTGAGTAAATTGAACGTTTTGGAACTTTAGTGAGCAAAATAAGTTTAAGAGTAAAATTTCATGATGATTTACGCAATTTACCCTAGATTAAATTTATATAACCTTTGTCATTATTTCGAAATTTAGATAATATATGTAATTAATGCATCAAAATTTATATGAATAGACTATATTTATATAATCGTTGTTGTTATATCAAGATTGAATCCATTGGTTGTGATTTGTTTTATTTTGATATTATAATCATTTGTAAAGTAACATGTATTTATATAAATTAATAATTTTTTGAATGTGAATGGATTATAGTTTGAACATTCATTTGCTTGTTTATATAGAAGAAGGGCTTGATGAATGGATTATAGTTTACTCTCAAACCTATTTTGGTTAACGAAGTTTCAAAACGTTCAATTTACTCACTGAACGACACAGTTTGTTTGGTTTGATTTATGGGAGGGTATTTGAATACAAAATCAAACTCGTCCATGTTTCCAAATGCAATACAAGCTGCACTTGAGTTGATTTATGAAAACAATGAATGCTCAAAATGGACATGAAACATTTGGGTCAAATTCTGGTTCTGATCCCTACCATAGTATGCGGAAATTAGAGATTTTTTTTTTGATCGGCAACCGTATGTTTTTATTAAGAATAGAAAACATACAGCTTGACGAAATCGCACGCCTCGTTAAAAACCTCCCTAAACCTATTGGAGAGATTTAATCCAAGTACTTTAATTTGGTTTCTCTACGTTTATAACGCCCGTTAAATAGTTAAGACTAATAACCGTTAGTGTAAAATGCTGGTGCCAAGTTTTTAAAGAAAGCAACCATTCTAACATTATTTAGTGTGACTTTAGACATGAAACAGTATATTACTGGCATGCATATATGATACCATTGTTGTTTTGGATGTATGAAAACAGTATATTAATTTGTTAAACCTATTTCCTAGTGTTGATTGGAGTATACTGGAAAAGCAGTTGATTGGAGTCCATACAGTTTTTGTTAAACCTATTTATCATATTACAAGTACTATTTTTAAATGCTTTTAATTTTGTTTACAAAACGGCTTTGGATTAGTTTTTAGATTATGTGAATTTATATTGGTTTATTCGTGATGTCGTTGGATTTATTCTAGTTTATTATGAACTTATTTTAGAATAAAGTTTGAGTTATAAAATGATACTTCAAATAACTCGAAACATGTAGTAATTAGTAGATCGATTTTATTGGTTCCTTAAAAAATAAAATATTTACTTTTTTTGTAATTTAGGGATTTACTAGCCTATAATTAAGCTCCCCTCTTTTGTAAAAAGTATACAATTTGATTAAATTCAATACAATTATTTCTTCTAAAATTCATTGTGAGAGTTTTTTTTCATTTTGTTCATGATTTCTATCTTGTTTAAGATTTCCATCATGTTCTTGTTTTAGAGTTGTAGTCACCAATTTTATCTAGCCTTTTATTTTTGTAAATATGTAAAATATATTGGACTCCAATAAAATCCAAAATATATATAGATTCTAAAAAATAAAAAAGGAGCGTCTGTGTATAAAGGCCCAAATCAACCAAAACCCTAGACGCTGTCGTCAAACCCTAGGCTTACAGCTCTCTCATCCGATGTGTTTTCCAAGCAAGAATCAAAGACAAAAAGGGAACATTGGACCAAATCTGAGCCAAAAAAGGCAAAGAAATCAAGGAGGAACTCAGCTCAAAAAGGAAGAAATCTAGCCTATCCTGGAGATTCTAGGGTTTTTTATTTCATTGTAATTCGGGAAAGAATCATGGATTCTTCCCTTATGTTATTCATTCATTGGCTATATAAAGCCTTTTAATATAACATTATAATATACAACAAACTTATACACCACATTCACACAACACACATTTTTTTATGTACATACAAAAGGAGATTCAAGCTCTTGTAACCGAAACTTTGAAGCAATAAAAGTTTGAAGCCTTTGTTGAGGTACATCGTTTTGTTTTCTATTGTTTTTTATTTTACTTTTTTTGTTCTGTTATTATGCTTGGAATAAAAGAGTAATGAAAAAGCCACTGATATGGTTGTTGCCATCCGTCGGCGCAAGGATCGCCAACCGACATTGCTGTGGCTGATGCCATCCGCCGCTGGAAGGGCCACTGTGTGTCACCTTTGGAGCCCACGTCCGGCATTGCTAGCAACGCATGTGTGATTTTGTTCGAGTATGGATAGGTAAATCGGTTGTAAAAGGGGGAATGTTGTATCGAACCTATGTTTAGATTAGAAGGAAGAACACTTGGTTTATGGAAAGTGTTCTTGAGATTTTAGGGATTCAATCTAAAAAACATTTTGGGTAGTAATTTTATTGTTAGTAAAGATCTAAGTGGGCTTCTGGGTGAAGAATAAGAGAATATTCTAAAAAAGAGGGGTTTGCATCGACCATTTGGTGATCTGAATTCAGCGATGACCCGCACCATAGTCTCATGGTTCTTACACTGCGACACCTCAACTTTTCCCTCTTTCAGTCTTGTCCCTTTTCTTTTCAATTACGCTATTTAATTTTTCTTTTATTCATTTTTGTCATTATTAGCTTAATTATGTTTTTATTGCATCATTTATTTTATGTTCCTTTTTTGTGTGTGCAATTTAATTCATTATTATTCACCTTACATCCCCTAGTTTTTAGGTTAGACTCTAAATACGACTAATAAACCACATCTTTGGACATAGTTAATTAGGCTTTAAATAAACACCTTTGTTAGGATTACATCATTAAATTCTTCCCCTTAATAACTTTAACTCACCTAAATTATTTTTAACCATACTGAAACCTTGAACTTAAAAAACATAGACTTAGGATTAATTAAAATTTATGTAAACCCAAAACACGTTAAAAATTTGTGCGACTAAATAAGTGCCGTTTTACGGGCGTTGTGGTGTGCTAACCCTTCCCCACTCGTAACCGTGCCCTCGAACCTTCGAGATTTCGTAATATCTGGTTTGTTTTAGGTTTCCGCTCTACCTATTAAAAAAACTAGTGGCGACTCTGTTATCACAAGAGTGAGAGTTTACAATTGCACAAAAAAGAGTATTTGACGTTCTTCTTCATCTTCTAGGTTGCTAAGTACTGTATCCTTTGAGGGTTAGGCGTTACCAATTTCATCCGCGTGTTTGTCTAAGACAATATTTTAGAAGGGGTGTTGTCATATCCTATTTATTTTCATTGTTCTTTTATTTTTTTTTTCTTTTACTTCATTTTTTCATTTCAATTTTCCTTCTAATTTTAAAAAACATAGATAGTTAGTTTCATGGAAGTCAAGAACTTGCAAGTCAAGAAAGTTGTTTACTCAATATTGTAGTGGAATCTGTAAAACCAAAATTGATTTTGATATAACAACTAACTTTAAGGACTTAATTGCAAAAATAATAAATTTTTAAGTATTTCGAAAAATCACCAATTGATAAGCCTTTTTGAACCTAGTACTCTTTCAAGTCAAAACATATTAAAAGGGTTCAAATTTTCGAAGTCTTTTCAAGCCAAACTTCAACAAAATGTCTAGGCGTATCGATACCCTCTAGCGTATCGATACAGATTTTCAACACTAGAATTTTAATTGACCATAGCGTACTGATACGGTTTAACCCTGTATCGATACGATATTCATATGGGTAAGACTTTAAGCTATAGCGTATCGATACGTATCGGGACCGTATCGATACCGTTTTTCATATAAAAATATTTTTTCTATAGCGTACCGATATGGTATGTCACCATATCGATACGATGTGTTGACCTTTGGAAAATCTTTACATTTAATATTCGAAATTGGCTTGTCAGTTATGGGAATCCAAAATTTTAAATGACCGTTGAACGTTATTGATACGCTAAGGTAGCGTACCGATACGCTTTTTATCAAAACATATTTCAAGATTTCAATGAGCAAAAACCGTGTCGATAAAGTTTGTCATATAGATACGCCCTTCTTGTGTATCAATATGCTTTGGTTTTCAGTCACAACGGCTCTTTCTTCTTTGAGACAGGTACCGATACGTCCTCGAAGAGTACCAATACGGTGAACAGTTGAGGAGCATTTATTACGGGAAATTGCAGCACAACGACTAGATTATTGACCTCAACCACCTAAACGGTTAGAATTCAATACAAGGGTATATAAAACAAGTCTTCAAAGCTACAAGAACAACTATTGAACCTTCAATCAACATCAAAGCATTCATTCCAAACCCTTGAGCCTATTAGAGTCAAATTTTGTACCCAACTTGTAAAATTTTCAAATTTTTCATCTTTGTTTCAAGTTTGGGGATTGTTGGTTTGTAATTGGGCAATATATTAGTCTTGTGAGAGATACCTTTGAAATTGGCTTTTTTCTTTGTGATTGAGAGTCTTGTCATTCAATCTTTGGGTAGAAAGATTGAATTTGTAAAGGTTGCCTCCTTAGCCTGGAAAAGGGGAAGAACAAATTAGTAAAGAGTTTGTTGAAAATCCTTAGTGGGAGCTAAGGTAGTGGATGTAGAGCTTGGTTAGAAGCTTGAACTACTATAAGTGCCTTGTTCATCATTTTTAATTGTTCCTTTTGCTCCAATTATTTTTAAAAGTGCCAATTCACCCCCTCTTCGCCATTTCGGTTTATTCGATCCACTCCACAGAATCTAAACACTTTCCCCTTAAAAAAGTTCTACTTTGATGATATTCAGAATTTTTGTGAAGAGAATATGATAAGTGAGCTACCTCATTTGAAAAAGACCGAGAGAAAAGAGGCAAAGAGAGTGAAAAGTGATATTAATGGCTCAACTCTGGTGGGGAAAAACATGAGGTAAAAGTCCAAAGATATTCATAAGAAAAAGACAATAGAAAAAATGAAAATGAGAGTTTCATTGGCTAATGATAACTTAGATTTTTCTAGTGGCATTGTCTTATTTTTAGAAGAAAATTTGCATCCATTACGAAGGATACAACTGAATCAGTCCTCTTGTACAAGAATTTCTTTTCGATTGATATTATGGATCATTCACCTTTTAAAATTTTAGATTTGAGGACGAATCTTTTTGAGGAGTGGGGGAAAGATAGGAGCACAAAATGGGTAAAATTAATCATTTTTTTCAAGAAATTGAACCTGTTTTTGAAGGCTATAATATTAGTTGACCAGCGACGACTTTTCTGATGGGATTTGTTTTTAATTAGGACAATTTTATTTAGTTATTTGATTTTTTAAATTTTTAAAAATTAGGATAATTTTTTTTATCTTTTTAATTAGAATAATATTATCAATTTTAGTTGGGATAATATTCATATCTCTTTTATTTATGATATTATTCTATTTTTATTTATCTAGTTAGTATTTTAGATTAAATTAAATTATTTTTCTTTGTAATTTAGGGTTTTACTAGCCTAAAAATAGGATCCTCTCCTTTTTTTAAAAAATCAAATGGTTTAATTCAACTCAATTCAATACAATTATTTCTTCTAAAATTCTTTGTGAGAATTTGTTTCATTTTGTTCAAGATTTTCATCTTGTTTTTATTTCAGAGTTCGAGTGTCCAATTGCACAACAACGAGTATTTGACATTCTTCTTTATCGTCTAGGTTGCTAAGGACGATATCCTTATAGGGTCAGGCGTTACCAATTTCAGACGAACATTTGTCTAAGAGATGATCTTTGAAGGGGCTGTCCTTAAATCCTACTTACTTTCATTGTTCTTTTATTTTTTACTAAGCTTTTTCTGATTCCGTACCTTTTTTATTGAGTCATTTTGGAAATATGAATTTTAACTCTTGCTTTCTTTTCCATATTTATATTAAAGCAATAAATTGATCCAAGCTTCCACATTCCCTATCATATTGTCTCGTAGGTCTTATTTTAATTAATGTATATGATATTACGAGTTCTATTCTTACATGTTTTTAATTTTGTTTACAAAACAATGGCATTGGATTAGTTTTTAAATTATGTGAATTTATATTGGTTTATTCTGGATTTTGTTGGATTTATTCTGGTTTATTATGAGCTTATTTTGGGTTTATATGGCAGCATTACATTGTTGATTTGGTAAAAAATATTGGAGTATTTTATGAAATTTATTTTTGGCTGTATTTTTTATGGACACAATTATTTTCCTGGAGGTGATCAATAGCACTCGTATTTTTTCCATAATGCCTACGTCGGTTGTGGGTGCTACAAGTCCCTGGTTGATGTGCTCTTCTTGCATGAAATGAGTTTACTAAGTTGTAAGCAGAAAAACCTGAATTTCGAGCTTTGTAAGCTCAGTGACACATTTCTACCCTATTATACTCCATGCATTTCATAAACACAAAGTACAACACATGTGCAATAATGCAAGAATATAACTTAACCGTTTCTCTTTTTTTATCTGGATCGTATAATTGTATTAGCGAAACAAATAATACAGACGAATATCCATGCATGCCTCATGAAAAACCCCCTAACCTAAAATTGGGGAAATGAATACAATACGTGGATATGTAAAAACAATATGGCGAAAGAAATCACTCCAACACACGTAACCATGTAGAACGATCCACTCCCTCCTTAGCCAGAACATCTACCATGTTTTTCGCTTCCCAAAACATATTATGAAAACATACGCAATGTAAACAACAACATGCCTCATCGATACGACGAAAAATACCCCACAATCTCCATGGTCGATGAGAGTGATTCAACAACCCAAGACACGACAATGGTGGAATCCGATTCTATAAAGATCACAGGGCCCGAGCACATTTGGACTCCACCAGCAGCTCTAACACAAAAACAATCGCCCATAACTCTGCAACATTCGACTCTTGCTCACCCAAAGGGCCCGAAAAGAGCGCCAAAACATTCCCACATGAGTCTCTCAACACTCCTACACACCTCAGCAGCCCCGAATTTCCCCATGCAGAGCCATCCACATTAAAATTTAGAGTACCAACCGATGACGAACACCACTCAACATTCAATCGCACCGCGGACAGTCCCACCAATTTGCCTCGACAAACAACATCGACTCATTAAAAGATTTTATCAAATAAAGCGTGTGAATCTTCACTAAAAATAATATCTCACCCATGTCCATCCTCCGTTGATTAAATATAATGCCGTTCCTTGCAATCCATATCGATCACAATAACGTTGCACAACTTGCAAACCACCACTGCCATTCCAAACCCACAAAACAACCATGGAAAGTTTGGTCTAGAAATTCAAACTAAAGTATTTGGTCGAACCCAACTCACACCCACCAACGAAGGAAAGAGTACCAAAGCTCAACCATAATGCGTCAAGAAAATAGCAAATGATCTTGCTCGTCCTCAGCAATATCGCACCAAACACAAAAACACGACAGACATTACAAAGGTACCCGATTTCATCAATCCTGTGAGTTCTTTACCCGAGAACTGCCCCATTTCATTCGGGCACCAAATCAAATGACCCTTACGCCCCAATACCAACTCAGATGTTGCTTCCATTTCCAGCAACCCCCTCAACATCTATAATGCGCCAAAGACACTCCTTGCGCATTTGAGGCCACCAACCACTATTTGTCCCCACCAACACACATAAAGGTTCCGAGGAGCACCACAAATCGTTCCAAAATAGTACTTTCGAGCCCTCCCCCACTTGCCAACAAAAGGACTTTGCACCCATAAATCGCACCACTGGATCATCGTCTTGTACCTTAACGATTTGCTTCCAAAAAAAGGACATCTTATGTTTCCCAATCATATTAAAATGCCACCAAAGTCTTTTTTCACCATGCTTTGCGACAATAAGTGATCTCCATAGCGATCCCCTATCCACCGCATGTGGCCAAACCCATTTAGCAAGCAGCACAAAGTTCCGTAGTCTCAAATCCACAACGCCTAACCCCCTAGTGCCTTTAGTCGACACACTATCCGCCAATTAACACGACTCATCTTGCACTTCAAATCAGAATCTCCCTAAAGAAAAACCAGCCGAATACGATCAATTCTCGCAATCACCCCCTTCAGAACAACATAAACGACCATATAATAAAGTGGGAGCGAGGATAACATTGAATTAATGAGTGCAACTTTTCTGCAAAGAAAAAAGATCCTCTTTTCCAACAAGCCCAATGAGTTCGAACTGCACCACCAGCTCTCATACCTGTAAACATATCGGATTAATCCCCACTTTCATGCCAAGATAGACGAATGGAAAGACCCCCGTCTCGCAGCCTATTACCAAGGCCATGTCATTCGCAATTCCCTCATCAACTTCCACAACATAAAGGCACGATTTAGCATAATTAATCTTGAGGCCCGAACAATACTCAAAGCAAGTTAGGATTCGTTTTAGATTTCTCGCCCCTTCCACATCATCACTAAGAAACAAAATTGTATCGTCTACAAATTGCAAGTGTGAAATCGATAAATTTGCGGCCACCCTAACCCCTTTAATTAGTCCTTGTGTCTCGACCATAACAGGATACTAATGAAGCACCTCACCACTACAACAAACAATAGTGGCGATAGAGGATCTCCTTGCCGTAACCCACATTGCATCTCAAATTCCCTCATTGTCGAGCCATTCAACAAAATAGATAACCAAGCCGATTGACCACATTCCCTCATTCACTTCCTCCATCGATCCCCACAACCCATCTTAGCCAAAATCCGATCCAAAAATGCCCAATCTATGCAATAAGAGCCTTTCGCGAAATCTAATTTCAAGGTGATCTCTCTGGCTCCCCACACTTATGTTTCAACGAGTGAATAATCTCATTAGTTATTAAAATCACACCCATAATTTGACAATTTTGGACAAACGCCGATTGCGTATCACTAATTAACTCCCCTAAAACAGTTCGAAAGTGAGCTGCCAACACCTTTGCGACAATCTTATAAGCAGAATTTAATATGAAAATCGGCCGAAAGTCCCCAATTTCCATCAGTTGTAGATTCTTCGGTATGAGAACCACGAAAGTCAAATTTAAACCCTTCGGCGAACAAGTTATCCTGTAAAAAGAATCAAACAAAGCCATCACTTCCTTCTTAAGAAAATTCCAATCCTTTTTGTAGAACTCAAAGGTGAAACCATCTGGCCCTGAAGCATTCGCACCATCATAGCCCCAAATAGAAACCCAGATCTCATCTTCAGAAAATTCAACTTCCAATGTTTGTTCACTACACCGGGATTGGTATATAGTGGCGCTTTTCATGGTGTTTTCAACCAAATGCCGCTAATATTTCACTTATCACGGCGTTTACAAAATAAACGCCACAAAATGGCAAACTTTGCGGCATTTCTATTTTAAACGCCGCCAGAGATTAACATAATGTGGCGTTTGTGTTAAAAACATCGTAATAGGGCTATTTTTCGTGGCTTTTGGTATTATAAACGCTACAATGGGTGTCATTTGGATAAAACGCCGCAATAGGTCTCGTTTTAGCGGCGTTTGATTTTATAAATGTCGCGATAGGTCCTGTTTTACTAGCTTTTGGTTTTAAAAATGTCGTGATAGGTCACGTTTTAGCGGCGTTTGGTTTTACAAATGCCGCGATAGGTAAAACGCACTATTTGACTATTATATCTCTCAATCTTAGACACATTCATCCTCAAATCTATCGTTCAAAATCCCTAATTGCTCTTGCTCCACCTCTTCGTGTTGCTCATCACCGTCGATCCTTGATGTCGATCGTCACTCAAGCCGCTCAATCGCACCAGCAAGCAAGCCAACACCGGAAGTTCAAAAGCTCTTGAAATCTGCCGCTAGGGATTGTGTTTTTTACAATTACTAAAATTTCAAGCCAACACCAGAATCGAGGTTTGCTCTTGAAATATGTCGCTAGGTATTCTGAACTTTCTTTCCCTAAAGTATTATAACCATGGTTTTGAATTTGCTTATTTCCTTGATTAATTGCGATTTTTCGATTATGATTTTACTGATTCGAGAGGAAAAATGAGCGCTCTGTCGATCTCGCCATTGATTATTTTGATAATAAAGTATTATCATTTCGTTTTAACTTCCATCTATAGAAGTTTAAGAGGCTCGACTTGTCTCTTCTAAGCTTTTGTAGAGAAAGCAGTTGTTTATCAAGATATTTTATAATGCCAGCGCTGTAATTTTCAAATTAACTTTCAATTTAAAGTAGGTCATCTTATTTTATATGCAGAATTATAGTTCCAATATTTATCTATGTTGATTGGTGAATAATTTATAGATAAAATTTCTTGTTCTTAGCACACCTAGAAAGGGAGAAATAGGGGATGGATAAAGCCTCCTTGCAACTTAGGATTTTGGCTCATTAGGGGCATGGAAAATAGTCATTCACGATTGCAATGAGTGGTTTAGGTAAAATGGACTAGAAATTGAAGGGAGAAGAAACTTTTATGTAGAATGGCATCTAGTTTCCATGTTGCATGACACTTAAGGTAGAATTTTATCATATGCTCCTAAGGAATAGTTCCAAGGGTGTGAGGCTTGTATCTATTATTGACTGCTCTTCGCTGAAATCTAAGCATTACATGTAAATGTATAGGTCCCTAAGTGTCGACATTTGAAAACTTAGACTGTGATCAATTAGCTAATAATGTTACATGACTCAAAAGAATAAGGAACCTTAATCAAGCCTTTTCCTGCAAATGTAGCAATCAATAGAAATGCCACTAGTAACTATTTCATTTTCTTGTTTATGGAGGGTTCCTAATAAGACCTGAAATTAGCGCAGCTCATCTTTGTTGGATGTTCTTTGTTTTTGATCTTGTACTTTTCTTGACACCTACTTTTATAGATAAGAGCTAAGAAACACTCCAAGGTATTCTAATTGCTAAATGGAGAAGTTAAAAACCCACTTTATTTTAGGCATTATTTAAAATATGTCGTTCGTTGACTTATGGTTTCATAGGTAGTGCAAATGGATCATTGCAAATTGGGTAGATTCCTTTGAAATTTTGATACATCAAGCTTTATTTATTGTACATCGAGGAAGAGAAAATTTAGAAACAAGAATCATTAATTACAAGATTTCTGTTATGAACCGTTTCAAGACCAATGGAAACGACAAAGTTTTATTAGTTTTAATTTAAGTCAATACGTTGCGTTTTATGTAAGGGGATAAAAGTCCAGTTTCTGTTAGGTTTTATCTATCGATTATCAATGAATTTCAAGCTTCAAGCTTTTCTCTTCTTCAATCCTATAATCTTCTACTTCTATTAATCTTTTCTTCTATCTTCTATAATCCTTTCTTGTTCAAATCTATCAATCATCTACTCGGATCATAACAATTGGTATCGAGAGCTCGGTTTTTTAAGATCCATCATCCATCAAATGGCTTACAACAATGGCTTACAAGAAAAGTTAAATCGTCTTGAAGCTAAGTGCAATGAAGATCCAGGCTACATACAAAGGATTTTGAAACTTACAATTGAGCAGAAACATGAGTTGAAGCTGCTGTTTACAAAATGGGAGGGAGATAAATGTATTCAACAGGAACGAAAACAGAATCAAAGCTTCATCAGAGTTCCAAAAGTTGTGAATGTACTTGAGCAGAAACATAGTTTTCCTAAGCCGCCATCTACCCAAGGTTTATCAACGGTGGACCATGGAGTGGTAATCAATGCACATATAGAGGCTAAGGAGGTGGATTCAGGTGCAATCAAGGTGTTCGAGGAATCGTCTATGAGAACAGACAATGAGTTTATCAAGGCGTGCGATCAAGCACTGAATGGAGCACAAACAACTGTTAGGGAATTAATTCAACTCAAAGAAGAACCACCTACACCAAAGAAGATCATCGTTGAAAATGGGAAGCCTTTCCGATTGTGTCAAAAAACTGATAAAGCAGGTAACATGATATCTTTGATTCAGTTAAGGTTTAGAGGAAATTATTCGGTGAGATTGATGTGTGTCAATAGAAACATTGAGCTTCATGATCCTTACAGATTTCGACTCTTAGTTATGAGCTACTGTTTTGATGGATTGCCTAAGAAACTGTTAAGTGTTGCTAATTCTTATCGGGAAGAGATAATTTCTCTAATGTTTGACTATATGGATTACTTTGTTGATTTAAATGATCCATATAGATTTTGGCTTTTGTTAATGGGTATAAAGCATCACAAAGTTATTGAGAAGGGAAGTGAGCTACCAACAATGACAGAGAAGATGCAATTGGTTGATGGGGAGAATGTTGATGGTAAGTTGAAGATGGGGGGAAACAGAAGCTATGAAGAACTGAATGAAAGATTCGTCAAGTGTGAAGAAGAGCTAAAGAATTCCAACATAAAACTCCTACTTGCAGAAGAAGAGATTGTGCGGTTGAATGCAGAGTTCAAGAAGTGTGAGTATGTTTCTGTTCTTGCTGAAAGCATGGCTGTTCAGCTTGAATCATTGCAGAGAGACATGAAAATGAGGAAATCTGATCTTGAGTTTGAGAAGAGAAAGGTAATTGAGTTGCAAAAATAGATAGTTGAACTGGAAGTTCATGTTTCAGACTCCAAACCCGAAGCTTTGAGGTTGATAGGGGAGCTAATTGGAAGTAAAGAAAAAATAAAGATATCAGAATGAGATATTGCAAATTTTAGTTCTAATGTAAAAATTTCAAGTGCAAAGATTTCACATTCTGGCTTGGAGGGTTCAAAGACATCCTTCAAAGATATTAAAATGGCAGTAAAGATGGTTCTCATGTTAAATCCAGATGACTTAGAAATTCTTGCAATGGTCTCAATTTTCTTTGCCAATGAAAACATGTGGGACGAGGTAGCTTCTGTAAAGAAACTCATGAAGGACTCGAGAAAGAAGAAAGTATTTGGTTATAGTGTCCTAGTCCTCCTGGATATGAATGGGAAGCTCCATGTTTTTCTTATGGGAGACATTAACCTGGCTAACACAATGCTTAACAATAATTCTGATAGATTACCTTTTTCATGTTGGTATTGGTTATCTTACAAGGCTATTATCAACAAACACTCATTGAACCTACTTTTACCAGAGTCTTCATTATTTGATCCTTGGGGACAAGGATCTTTTGAAGGATGGAGGAATGTCATAACAGTGAGGGA
The DNA here is from genome assembly GCA_030270665.1 of Hibiscus trionum. NCBI lineage: Eukaryota > Viridiplantae > Streptophyta > Magnoliopsida > Malvales > Malvaceae > Hibiscus > Hibiscus trionum. The sequence goes on along the minus strand of BSYR01000021.1, from coordinate 19,645,114 downwards.
AGCTAATGATGGAGACATGTTTACTGAGATGTTGTCATGGATGTTTGATTGCATGGAGAAATTAGTTTATGATGTAATAGTTCATGATAAAATCATTAAGGAGATAAACTTATACAAGGATGCCGCAGGAGATTTTGGAAGAAAAATAGCAGTTGGAGCTAGAGATACTCTACTCCTTGCCGAATGGTGGTCTACATATGAAATCGGCACGCTGCTTTCCTTAATGGAGGTACTCCCCTTGTTTTCAAATACTAATAGGGGTCAGACTGCCAATCTCAATTTTTTGTACACTCACATGGTTACTTCATTTGAAAAACGTCCTACGCCATGGCGTGCAATGATAATTCCAAAAGGTGTGCATATTTGTGACTTTTTGACTAGGCTAAAGATCTATAACTATTGGGGCAGAGTTGAGATAATAGAGAATGGGGTGATGGGAGTTTTTGTTGCTCGTACTGTATTTTGCTTGAAGGATGACACAGATATACGTGTAAAATTTAACTCCAAAACAGCTTGGGAGTGTGCTCGGAACATGTTAGTCAGAGAAATATTGTTTGTTCAGATGACAGTTTTAATTCAGGCAAGGAGAGCTTTTGGAAATGTTTGGTCAAACCATTTAAAGATTAAGACGACCACCATTATTGCTTCTGTCTTGCTTATCTTGACTTTGACTCACGGTTATCTTTTTAATCCTTGAGGACAAGGATTAATTCGAGCGGGGAGAATTGTTATGAACCGTTTCAAGACCAATGGAAACGACAAAGTTTTATTAGTTTTAATTTAAGTCAATACGTTGCGTTTTATGTAAGGGGATAAAAGTCCAGTTTCTGTTAGGTTTTATCTATCGATTATCAATGAATTTCAAGCTTCAAGCTTTTCTCTTCTTCAATCCTATAATCTTCTACTTCTATTAATCTTTTCTTCTATCTTCTATAATCCTTTCTTGTTCAAATCTATCAATCATCTACTCGGATCATAACAATTTCCTTTAATCTTCTCCTTGAAAATCAAAATATAATTTCCTATTTAATTCATGATTTTATGGGATTTGGGAATCCTCTAATATCCATAATAGCGACACCCCCTCAAGTTGGGTTCTAGATGTTGCACAAACTAAGCTTAGATTTGATAATATCAAATGTGTTTCTTGGAAGCACCTTTGTAAGATATCAACAAGCTTACCTGATACTGGTACATAAAGTAATTTGATTCTCTGAATGTTGAGGATTTGGCTGTTAGAGTTCTCCCTTTGGATGTCGCATTACCTCTATTGTTGTGATCAGGCCCGGCCCTGGCAGGGGCAAAAAGGGCACCCGCCCAGGGCCCATCGCTCGAGGGAGTTATATATTTTAAATTTTATTCGAATTATATTTATTTTAAGTGGTCTTATTTTTGTTAATACATGTTAGTAGGGGCCCAATTTTTTAATATTTGTTAATAGATATTTAATTTTTTTCTAATATTTATTATTATGGGACTACTCTTAAAATTTAACTTTTTCTAATACTTGTTATTAGGGGCCCGATTTTTTTTAATATTTGTTATTTTAGGAATACTCTTAAAATCCAATTTATTCAATCTTTGTTATTAAGGGCCCAATTTTTTAATATGGATATACTTTTAAAATTAATTTTTTTCGTTACTTTCTATTAGAGACAAAGATTTAAATAACGGTATGCAACTGCAACAACAATCGTTACATGACGATAGCGGTAGTGGTGGAGGCGTGGAGCCATGATTTTCTTATAGTGGGGTCATGAGTGAAGCATGAGGTATTGATGATTTTTATACCACTAGAATAAGTATTATTATTCCCGAACCCCAACAAATTAAGTGGGGTCAAATCTAATATTTCTTATGAAAAAAATCTATATTAGCTCCTTTAAAACCTCGTACTCCAATAAATCAAGTGGTGTCAATTGCACCTCCAATTTATATGCTACATCCGCCCATAGGTAGCGACACAATATGGAACCGCGATACCCACAATTGTTATGTCCACTTTAACGTATGTTATTAAGAGATTTCACAACCACGATACTTGCAGAGACCGAAATAGCAATTATAATGCCCGCACCCACAATAAAACCTAACATAATTATAAATACGATCGCAACCGTAATTTAAATTTTAATTTGGGGCCCATTTTTTGTATTCGCCCTGGGCCCCCAAAAGTTCAGGACCGGTCCTGGTTGTGATTATCCTTAATCTAGAAGTAATAATCACTAATTGCCAGATTATCCTTAAGCTTCTACCTTTAAATCAAAAACATAATTTCTTATTTAATTCCTTATTTTTTGTGATTTGGGAATCCTCAATTACCTATAATACAAGTAGGATCATGCTACCACGAAGATGATTTTGGTCTCAGCTGCTGGTGAAAGGTTCAAATTCAATGATCAAATTTATTTTCTAGTTGTTTATGGTTGGGGGTTTAAACGGTCTTCTAGCTACTTTATTTTGTTATCTGTTTAATTTTTACTTTTTCTTTTCTCTATCTTTTTACATAATTGCTTGAACTTTCCATTTTACTTGGCAGTTCAGATGACATTGAGTTATTTGTTTCTTGTAATAGATAAATGACAAGCTGAAGGAGTTATTGTCTTTACTTGAAGTTGACGATGGAAAGAGCTCAAAAAAACATTTGACTGTAACACTAAATTTATTGCCGTTACCTTTTCATTTGCTTCCGAAAATAAATAATACAGGTGTATTTGGGAAAAAAAAAATTCACTTTATATGATAAGCTTGGTATTGGAATTTCTTTTGAAAGTCTTATGAATGTATTTATACCACCTTGAGATATAGTTTTTGATATCTTTGATTGAATGTATTTACATTTTAGATTTAAGAAATCAATTCTAATTGTCAATGGTGTTAAAATTGTCCAGCTATGTCATTTTGAAATACGAAATAGTAATCTGTAAAAAAAATCAAAAAGTAAAATTTCGTTTTTGTTCAAAAACGCCGCTAATTATTGCAGCACAGGATCTTGCGACACTTCTTGCGGTTCTTTTCCTAGCGTCGGGAGGGTTTTTAGCGGCGCTTATGAACACAACTATAGAACAAAAAAATGCCGAGAAAAACCTATTTTGTTGTAGTTATTGTTTCTCCATAGTCAAGCTACGCAACGATATCTCAACCTCAAATGATCTCGCCACCCTGGCTTGAGAAAAGTGACTACGAAATGAACCATACACTTACCTTTTTAAATGTTTCAGCTTCGTGATCCAACGACCCTTAAACCACATAACCATAATAATATTTTGCATACCCAATATCTTTGCTTCCCTCTAGAAGAATTACATGTTATGATCCCCTTTCTTCAACCATAGCGTACGTTATTTTTACCGCCATAGCTAAGTTCAGTCAAAACCGTGTCCAATCTAAAACGCGAAGCTTCTCATACAATTAATATCCCTCCCGATCTCCCCAATAAAGGTGAAAAAAACAAATTCAAAGTAATCGAAGTGCCATATCTTACGTACTTGATGCAACGAAATAATTTCTATCTTTGTTTCTTGTACAAACACCATCTCACACTTCTGTTGTCTTGTTAAATGCTTAATTGCACTCTTCATTACCGTCGAACCTAACCCCTTACTATTCCTTGACAATGCACACATCATTGTACCTATAACACCCGCTCACGGTTCGTTATTAGCTTCACTATATCTTGTACAATTTCTCCCTTGTTCCCGATTGTCGTAGCCCCAATCAGTTTACCCAGTTCCACTCTTTTTTGTGTCGCACGCATAATTGCCTCTCATTTTCCCATGCCCACTAAGTTATTCAACAGAACTTTACTCCTAGTGGGAGAAGGTTTATTCTTCTTAGCACGTCCTCACCCCTTCTTGTTTCTTTTACTGGGCTGATTCTCAACAACTAGTGCACACTCCTCCTGCAATTTAGAGTTCGAAACCAACTCATATACAATTACTTCATTTGAAACATTCTTATCCACAACATCATCTCTAGTTACTCTTAAGGCAATATTTGATGGCTCGGCTCCCGCAGCGTATGTTCACTTTCAATCACAAAATCCACTGGACACTCCACTAAGGTATGTTCACTTTCACTTCTACCAACGTCGATACCTTGACGAAACACTTCCAATCTTTGAACAAAGCCATCCCCCTCTTCCACTGAACCCTCTTGTGCTTCCCAATGTGATGTTCCACGCAAATATCATGGTTGCACACCTCCCACATTGTCATCACCACAGCACTCCTCCCACATTGGTCCGCGCTCACTTCCATTTCGCAAACACGAATCGTGAGTGTGTTTTCCCCCACGTTGCAGTCCACAAATTCATCAATTCTTGCCATATGGTTTGTCTCGATAAAAATTTGAACCCGTTCAAAACATGTCAACGCAAATGTTTTACAGCAGATCAACTGTCCCCATACTTTCCCAATATTCACAAATGTCTCCCATGACAAGGCATGTACCGGCAATCCGCTAATCACTAACCAGACTCATCTATTATTCACTCGTGTCTCCAGTGACCAATCCACAACTTTTTCAAACCATCTATCCAACACCATCCGAGATAGGATCTCACGACGCATCTACTCATCTTTAAACATCAAAGGGATGTCTGATCCTGCAATTAGCATAATTGTAAAGCCAACCAACATAGCCTCATTCAATTCCCATGCCAAATTTGCCATTCCTATTGATCGCCTACACAAACCCACTAAACAAAACTATAGAATTGATGCCTTATCTGCATCCACAATTCCCTGTGCCACTTTCCTCTGAGATAAGATTGTTACATTGTCTTAACCGCCATCCCTATTCTGATGCCCTCCTCTCGATTTCTTCAATTTCCAGAACAAATCACGAGCATCATAACGCAAAAACTCGATCCGAACTCTTGATCCATATAACCAAAATCCATTCAGATGATCCCTAACACATCATGCGTAAACTTCTGTGCTCATCAGCACAAAACCAAAGCGAGAGCCATCTTTCGCTCTCTTTTTGGGGATGAAAACATCCACGACCTTAACTGTTTCTTATCTAAAATCTAGACTACACCTACTAAAAATCATAGACCGACGGGTTAACTATGTAATATATATATATAATCATCATTTGTTAAACGTAGGGAGTAAAGTAATTTGGTTTTCATGTTTCTTGGTTTGTATATGCCATTATTCGGCTTTTTAAATTTTTTTAATAGAATATATTTACCTTACGAAAAAAAACTACGTTAAAATTTTACGATTCGTACATTCTTCCTCTTCAACGCTTACCTATTATACTAATTATAATTATCATATTCACCTTTATGTAAATTTGGTTGCAATTTATTTATGCATTTAGGTTAAACTGTTTATTGATAATTAAAATGTATTTGAAAAAGGGTAAACTATTGAGGTGGTCACATTCGTTTAGTAAGTATTTGCTTTTACTCGTCAATTAAAAAAAAACTAAAGTTTTAGCAACATAAGTTTTCGCTTTTTAAACATTTTGTCACTTGGGTGTTAGTTTTCGTTAGAAAACTCACGATTTGCTGACTTGGCACAGTAAACAATGAGTAAACTACCTTGATAGTCCCATAAATATTACTTCATTCCTATTTTGACCAGCAAACTAAAAACAATTTGTATAATTATACATTTAATCCTCCATATTTACACATACAATCAATTTAGTCATAATTTTAATATAAAAATAATTTAAGGATGAGGTTAAGGAAGGAAATAGTTGTGTTTAATCCATTTTGAGGTTATTGAATTACTTGCTATCATACATTGATCCCACAAAGCAACTCATGTCACTTATGTTGTGGATAGCATCCAATGACTTAACACTGGATTTGGTTTTAGAATATTGCTCTTCATATGTCCTGAAATCGAAAGAACATAGATCTATTGACAATATCAGTATCAAAGAAAGACAAAAGCTTGATGTTACAGGCAAGTTTCTCGACATTCCGACATGTTTCAATCCTTGTAAATTATGTTTGTTATGCTATAAGAAGTTCAACAAATCTGGGATACTAATACCAAAAAATGGCACCATCTATGATTAGATCTCTAATCTCAACATCTCGCAAAATCCACCAGACACTCCACTAACGTATGTTCACTTCACTTCTACTAACGTCAATACCTAGAGGAAACACTTCGAATCTTTGAACAAAGCCAACCCTTTCTTCCATTGAAACCTCTTGTGCTTATAAATCTGATGTTCCACGCCAGTCATCATGGCATGGCTCCACCTCTAACCCCAATTCTTTTCCTCTATTAGTTTGAGATAATGTGTTCTCGTGCGTCATCCTCTCATCACAATCGTTCCCCTCTGTAAGTTGAAACTCAGCAATCCCTCGTGATTCTCTCATGGCATCCTTCTCCTTTACGTTCCCACTCTGAATGTGATTGTCCCCCTCTTGTTCTCCATCCAAGATCGGGGGCAAGTCATTTTGTTCAGCTCCATCAATTGACGTCCCTGCCCATCTGAATCCATAGAGACATTGTCATCACCACACGCACACCTCCCACATTGATCCGTGCTCACTTCCATTTCGCAAACACGAATCGTGAATGTGTTTTCCCCCACGTTACAGTCCACAAATTCATCAATTCTTGCCATATGGTTTGTCTCGATTAAAATTTGACCCCGATCAAAACATGTCGGCGCAAATGTTTCACAACGGATTCATTGAGTTTGAAGTACATTATGACTCAGCGAGACTTGAACCTTAGACAGCATAGGTGGTTAGAGTTGCTAAAAGACTATGATCTTACCATTGAGTACCATCCGGGTAAGGCCAATGTAGTGGCCGATGCATTGAGTAGAAAGGTAGCCGTGGATTTGAGAGCCATGTTTGCTAGATTTAGCTTGTCCGGAGATGGTGGCTTGGTAGCCGAGCTTCAGGTTAGACCTACTCTAGGTCAGTTGATTAGAGAGAAGCAGCTCTTAGATAGATCTTTGGCACCTCACGTGCAAGATATAGCCGAAGGTAGATCTTCATACTATAGTTTCAGTACCGATGGAGTTTTGAGTTTCAAAAATAGGATAGTTGTGCCAGAGGACAGTGACTTGAGACGTACGATCTTGACTGAAGCCCACAGTAGTCTGTTTGCTATGCATCCTGGAAGTACGAAGATGTACCGTGATTTGAAGAATGAGTACTTTTGGGTTGGCTTGAAGAGAGATGTAGCCGACTTTGTGAGTAAGTGTTTAGTATGTCAGAAGGTGAAGGCGGAACATCAGGTTCCCTCAGGTTTGTTGCAACCATTGAGGATTCCGGAATGGAAATGGGAGAACATCACCATGGATTTCGTTTCGGGTTTGCCTTTGACTCCTACGAAGAAGAACTCAGTGTGGGTTATTGTGGATCGTTTTACGAAGTGTGCTCATTTCTAGGCAGTCAATACTACTTACACTCTAGATAGATTGGCCGGTTTGTACATTGGTGAGATTGTTAGACTGCATGGTGTGCCGAAGTCTATTGTGTCAAATAGAGATCCACAGTTTACATCTCGATTTTGGGAGTGTCTGCATACAACTTTGAGTACCCGTTTGAACTTCAGCGCGTCTTATCATCCTCAGTCAGATGGTCAGTCAGAGAGAGTTATTTAGATCTTAGAGGATATGTTGCGTTGTTGCATCATTGACTTTCAGGGTACGTGGGAGAAGCACTTGCCTCTAGTTGAGTTTGCTTACAATAATAGTTTTCAGTTGAGTATTCAGATGGCTTCGTATGAGGGCTTGTATGGCCGGAAGTGTAGAACACCAGTTTGTTGGGCCGAAGTGGGACAGAAGTTGTTACCTATGCCAGATTTGCTCAAGGGGACATCTGACAAGGTAAAATTGATTTGTGATCGATTAAAGGCTGCTTCGGATAGCCAAAAGTCCTATGCCGACTTGAAGAGGAAGGAAGTTGAGTTCTCAGAGAGTGAGAATATGTTCTTGAAAGTGTCTCCGTGGAAGAAAGTAATGAGATTTGGCCGAAAGGGGAAGTTGAGTCCGAGGTACATAGGACCATATGAGATTTTGAAGAGGGTTGGTCCGGTTGCTTATCAGTTGCGTTTGCCATCCGAGCTAGAGAAGATACACGATGTATTCTATGTTTCGATGCTCCGTAAGTATAGGTCTGATCCGTCACATGTTATGCCTGTAGAGGAGATTGAATTGAATCCGGATTTGACATATGAGAAGGAACCAGTTGAGGTCCTAGCTTCTGATAGTAAAGTGTTGCGGGGTAGATCGATTGAGTTAGTAAAAGTGCGGTGGCAACGTCGAGGTGTGGATGAGGCCACTTGGGAGAGGAAGGAGGATATGGAAAGCCAGTTTCCGTATCTCTTTCAGTCAGGTAATTTCGGGGACGAAATTCCTTAAGTGGGAGATAGTTGTAACACCCGTGTTTTGGGGTTAGGAGTTAGTCGGGTTAGTGGTCTGAGTCGGTAAAATTAAATTTAATCAATTTGACCTTGGCTTGGGCTAATTGGGTTTTAAAATGACAAGGATGGACCACTTTGGTGATTTAACCCAAAAGATTTTAAAAAGCTAGACAACCTTTTTGAAGTCCAAAAAGTGAAAGAAAAAGCTATCATCCTTTTTCCTCCCCTCTTTCCCCAAATGTTGGAATCCATGTACCCCTCCCCAAACACAAAATCACTATTTCATTGATTTCCTCTTCAACCCAAGGTCATTTTTCAAAAGTAATTGTGTTTTCTCACTCACCTCTTCATCATCTACCTTTACATAGTTGAAAAATCTAAAACTATCATCTTTTGGAGTTTTAGGGTTTAATGAAAGTTTGGGTTTTTATGGAGTTTTTCAACTTGTTTTGAAATGTTAGGTTGGGTTTTGATTTAGCCACCTTAAAATACATATGATATGTTAAAATGGGTAAGTTTGGGTTTTTAGGGTTTAATGAAAGTTTGGGTTTTTATGGAGTTTTTCAACTTGTTTTGAAATGTTAGGTTGGGTTTTGATTTAGCCACCTTAAAATACATATGATATGTTAAAATGGGTAAGTTTGGGTGAAAACCCGAAATGGGTTCTTGTGGCCAATTTTAAAGTGTCTAAAACTTGGTTTTTGGTGGGTTTTAGGATTAATTTGAAGGGCTGATGGGTTAAGTATGATAGAAAGGTGTTTTGGGACCATTTGGGTGTCATTTGGGTGTTTGAAAATAGGATTTTCAGCTAGGTTTTGAAGGAGCACGAAAATGGGCATTTTGGGGGATTATTTGGATTGGAAATTTGTTGAAGTTGGCTTGTGCTTAAGAGTTAAGTTGATGACTGAGTTTTAGCATTGATTGAGAGTAATGGATGTGTTTTTGATTGGCTAGAAGAGAGAGGAGACGTTGGAGAGGCAACGAGATCGAATCCGGGCTTGTAGGAGGCTTGCTTTGGTTGCTAAGGAAGGGTGGTGAGTTACTTTAAATGTGTTTTAAAGTTGGTTCAAGTATGTGTAGTGTATGAGTCGGAATGTGCTTGGTAGGCCATTTCTATGTGGAGTTAAATTGGTAACTTAGCTCTTTGATTTTCATTAAATGCTATTTATGCTTTGCTTATTTGCTCTTGTGAAATGTGGGTTGATTTGCACATGTGTACCATGTGTATGTGATGAGCATGAGATGTGAATGGTGGATTTGAGATGTGATAAATGAAATTGGCACTAATTAACTTACCGGGTGTAAATGATCGATCATTAGGATTAGTGTGCACACAAATTGAGCCAAAACGTACGTGGCCTTGATGGCGTTGAGTCATCAAGGATGAGTACGGTGATGTAACATTCCACCAAAAATTTATTTATATTCTACGGGATAATGAGTGGAGTCCCATCCGTAGGACATGTGGTGATGAGTGGAATCCCGCCCATGCAAGGTCCGATGATGACTGTAATCCCACCGAGGTAACGTGATTGTTGAGATTAAACCCGCACATCCGGGTAAACTAATAGTGGCCAATTGAACTTGTTCATATAATTGCGATGTATGATGTTGATATTTGATGTTTGAGCTTAGTACGATGTGAGATGCCATATTATGACTTTTGAAAGACTAGCTAGGTCTACTTGTTGATGTACCTATGTATGTTGTATGTGAGATTAAGGGATTGCATGCTTGAACCCTGCATTGTTGATGTTTTCGATTTTAGAGCATCCTCACTAAGCTTCTAGCTTATGCTCTCATTTTCAACAATGCAGATCATTAGCGTGGTGTTAGCTCGGAGCAAGGAAAGAAGGGCTTTCCAAGTTTTTGTTGCTCAAGTACGGTTAAACAATTATGAAGTAGCTTAGCAATGTGGCAAGAGTGTGTGTTTTGTATGAGCTATGTATGACTCCTTTATATGGTTTGAAGTTTAAGGATTGACTTGATTGTAAACATGTTATTTCTTGCCATATGCTTGTGTGATGGATTGCTTCATGAATGCTAAAGTTGCTGTTGATGGCATGTAAACCTTTTTGAGATGAATTGTGCCTTTTGGCTTTTAATGTCTTCAAGCATGCCTTATAATGAAATGCTGCTAATGTGAAAATGCCATGAATTAATGTTTCAATCTAAGCCTTGTGTGTTTGAGCATGCTTGACATAGGAACCATGCCTCTAGTTCATGTATGTTGGTGTTAAGTGCCTTTTAGGGTCGTTTAGGGCCTTTAGATTTGTTGAGAAATGCCTAAGTTTTGTTTTTGAGGGTTGCAGACAACTCGCGTTTCAAAACGAGCTGGGCCGTTTCGGAACGGGTAAGGCTTCAGGGACCCCGTATCGGAACGTGTTTCGATACGGTTTGGCCACTGTGAACCCCTGTTCCGATACGGGTTTCGGAATGTTTTAGCTACTGGAAATCTGAGAAATTGTCGAGATGAAAGCGTTTCGAAACAAGTCTAAGGGTGTTTCGGAACGGTTGACCTCCGTTTCGATACGACCTCCTCGTATGGCTTGGGGCAGTTGACCTGGTCAAGGGTGTTTCGATACGCCTCAATGGTGTTTCGAAACGGCCTGTGTAATGAAGCAAAAATTGGGCTGTTTAAATACTGTTTTGGGTTCTGATGTTTGTCTTCCGCATTATATTCCGCTGTTTTGATCACGTAGGACTTAAATGTGCCATTAGAGAAGATAAATTAAAAGAAAAAAAATTTAGGGTTGCTAACCGAGGGGGAACCTTAACGGGTTTCGCTTCGGTTTTCCCCGTGTGGCCTACTCGGACCGGTCATCCGGCCAGACCGGGACGAGGGGGTTACAAAACTAAACTAAAATAGTATATTTTCTTAACCAAACATAGAATATTAAATAAAAGCATGGTAAAATAGCAAATACTGTTATTATGCATGCAATGCACCTAAATATGCCTAAATGAGCTTAAGAACAACAATAATAAGGGCATGAATGTGGACAAAATATAGAACTTGTGGACACTCTACACACCCCTGTAGAGTGTCCACGAGTTCTATATTTTGTACACATTTCTACCTTTATTATTGCTATTCTTAAGCTCATTTAGGCATATTTAGGTGCATTGCATGAATAATAACAACATTTTCTCTTTTACCATGCTTTTATTGAATATTTTATGTTTGGTTAAGAAAAGATATTGTTTTAGTTTAGTTTTTATTTTTCAGGAGTTGTAGCTGTGTAGAAGAGGAGAGGACAGGAGAGGATAGAAGAAGACATGAGAGGATATGAAACCTGGGAGCAAAAGGAGTTCTACTGAAGTAGTTCCAGATGTCGCCAAGGACGCCGCCAAAGCAGCAATGCTGACTTAGTCAAGATGGAACGCGATTGAAAGAGGGCAATTCCATGAGCCCAATAAGCCCAGTCTTGCAATTATCTGAAGCTTGTATCGGCCTGTAGAGCTGATCCAAGATTGATAAGTAGGAGTACTTATCCTTACTTGCGGGAGAAGGCAACATCCAAATAGTCCACATTCAAGTCAAAAAGGAGTCAGCATTTAACGTAAAGCTACTTTAAGGACTTCTACTTCAAGGAGGACTCAAACTTAGGCCATGAGCCCTATATATACCCAATGTATGTAAGGGTATAAAGGCATGGGTATACTTATGCTTAGACGCACAGATAGATGGATGTGTAGCGGGGAGGTAGCTAGATAGATGGGAGGTGTTGGAGGTCGCGGCCCAACACTCCTAGGGTTTATTTTTTTTGTATGTAAAGTGGTTGTGAGAAACAATTGTAATAGTTTAAGTGTGTTTTCAATAAAATATTTCAAGTTTGCTTAATTCATGTTCTTCACTTCTTCAATTAGTTCCAAAAGTCCAGTTGAAGAAATCCATTTTTCGGGCACGAGAGTGTAAGGCTCACGAAAGGATTAAGCACGATCTCATCATATCGAGGTGTTAACTAATTCGACTTAGACATAAGTTAGAATTTCAGCGGCTAAAAAGAGCAACCAAACGTCGACTGCATGTGTTAGGTTTACGTTGATATTGCTAGGTATTGCCTACATCACGTGGTGACAAAATCCTTGCCTAGACATAAGAAGATTCACTTAAGAATTGCTCTGCCAAACTTGGGGTATCTGCCAGACTTGCCGCCATGACTTATTTCCATTCCACCTGCCGAGACAGCAAAAGTTGCAGGAGCATAGACCCACTTTGGCGGCATGACAGGGTCGTAGCTGTCGTCTGCCATTACCCGCCGAGGCAGCAGATCATGGCAGCACGACACACTTAGGCCTTACAATGCAGTCTACACACTATTGAGCTGCAATTACCTTACTCAATCTATCGACCTTATCTCTCCCTATCATCCCTATCATCACTATCTTTATTTTATTTGTGGTTTTATATTTCCACTTTTAGAGATTTAATTGTGTATTTACTCAATCCTTGTGCAGGAAACCACTCATAGAAGCTGCTCCAATCCCTGTGGGGGACGATATCTTTTATACTATAACTTGACAAGAGTGTGCACTTGCGCTCATAAATAGAGAACACCCAAATGCTCTACAAGTTTTTGGCGCCGTTACCGGGGATTAGCAACAACAACTGCGTTTGAATTTCTGCACTTCCACTTTAGTTTTTGCACGTTAAATTTCTGTTTATTTTATTTTTTTAAAAAAAATAAAAAATAAAAAATAAAAAAATGCCTCTTTGTTTTCTTTGGTGTATGTCCCGCCAGGGCGGCAAAGATGGCAGCCAACATCCAGCTGAGGAGGGGAAGAACATGACCGGACGAAAAGCCAAACGCAAAGCCCTCATGAAGTGGTTATGTTTGGGAAAAGCGCAACCCAACATAACCTGATTTTTTATTTTTATGTATTAGGATTAGATATAGTTTTCAGTTATTTTTATTTAATTTTTGCATTTATTTTATTGCAGGTTAGGAATGAGGGTAAGACAAAGAAGGATGAAAGAATAAAGGAGAAGACCAACCAGCTGCCAAGGCAGCCCAAGGCAGATGAGCATAACGACTAGCGACTTCATAACGGCTAACCGCAACGGCTACATTTGCAACAACGAGCAGAACGACTATCTACGTAACGGCTAGAATCCTGTTATTCGCGCCACAATCATTGCCGCCCGTTGGCAGCATGCTCGCCAAGGCAACGGAGAGAAGCGGCTATATAAGGCCAACTATTCTCTCCCCGTTCTTCACTTTGCTCTATCTTTTACTCTCAATTCTTTCTGTCATCTTTGCTTTCAAGATTTTGCTTGCTTTACTTTCTTGCAACTTCTTTTTCTTTCGTTAAGAAAACACAACCGTTACTCAACTATGTCCACATCAAAACAACCCGCCTCCACCTCCAAGCATACCTTCCAAAGATTCTTAAACCCTGTTGTTGCGGCAACCTGCAAGCAGTACTTCACCGAACGACAACTCTGGGAGGAAATAGGGTTCCAATACACCATGCCAGATGAGGATTTTGGCCTCGAACCCACCATATTCGAAAAGGTTCACAACTTGGGCTGGGACATTTTCGCACGGCAGCCAGAAGGGATAAAAAGAAATCATGTGCGAGAGTTCTATGCCCACAAGCCTACACCGGGAAACCCTTTCATATATTTTCGCGGTGAAGGAGTCAAGCTCACGGCGGAAACCATCAATAGTTTCTACGGCATAGAAATTCGAGGGAATCCGCACGAAGAATGGAGGTCCTACCTAACGGTGACTGACTACGAAAAGATAAAGAAAGAAATCTGTCAACCCAACACCATATGGCTAACAAGCAGAAATAATGGTTCACTCAACCGTCGTGATCTACTGCCAGAGGCCGTTCTTTGGAGCAACTTCGTCCAACGCCGCTTGATGCCCACTGTGCAGGGATCAACAGGCTGCGGCTGGCCGTTATCCACAACATTATGAAGGGGCGGCCAATCAATGTTGGCGAAGTGATTCTTGAAGAGATCTATGCCCGCGCCGACAAGCCCAACGCCAAGGAACCTCTTGTCTTCCCTGCACTCATTACAGGTCTATGCGCCAATTTCCGCATGCCGCTGCACCCTAAGGACATAATACTTCCCGCCAAGGAAGGGTGGACAAGAAAGGTGCGCCTCAAGATGATGCAGGAGCCGGAGCCAAAAACGCCGTCAACCACCCAACCGCTGTCCCAATTTGCCGCCACCCCAGCCGAAGCGGGCAGTACTGAAGCTGCCCTCCCTTCCGTTGTGTTGCTTCTGCTGCGCAGCCTCGTCGAAAGCTACCAAACGATTGAGCACAAACATGTGATCTTCATCAAACCTATTGCGGAGGTGCAAGAAGCCTTTGTGGCCTACTTGCTTGACAAATACCATGACAGCGGCCCACAGTTGCCCGCATTCCCATCGGAGTTAGCAGCATCCAAACCGATCCAGATCACACCTAGACCAGCTTCCACTCCAGCCGCCATCGACAAAGAGGGGCCGCACATCTACCCCAAGAGAAGAACCTCGCCTACTCCCAACCAGCCGTATGACCTCACCTTCTCATCTGAGTCAGAGAAAGTGGAGGAAACCACCGCCGCCTCCCCAGCAGCAAATGAGGCCACTGCCAAATATGTCGATGACTCAGACATGGAGATTTCAGACTCCTTCGATTTTGAACCGTCCGAGGCAGCAATGAAGAGGAAGCGGCCAGCCGCAGCAACCGAGCCTCAAGGTGGAGGATCTGAACCCGAGAGACCATCCAAGAAAACCACCCCCAGCCGCATCCATCCGCCGCGTGGCACGAAGAAGAGCCCAGCAGCCAGACCATCTGCCACACGCCGCCTAGTCCTACCCGCCTCCTCAGAATCCTCCTCTGACGCAGCAGCAACAGAGGGGAACTCCCCTAGTCTATATCATCCCATTTTTCTTTTTCTTTTTCTTTATTTTTATGCTTTATTTTGTTTTTCTGTTTTTATTTTTATTTTTATATTTTATTTTTCTATTTCATTTTTTATAAGGCATTGAGGACAATGCCAACCTTGAGTTTGGGGGGGGGGAATAGTCCTCTTTGTTTTAGGTTCATTTAGTAGCATATAAGAGCATATGTAAATTCCGCCCTAGCACTCAATGAAGTAGAAATTTTGAGCTTAAAACTTGTGCCTATGATAATTAGCCGATTTCTTATTTTCGCACCATACTTAAAATTTAACATAACTATGGGAAGAAGCATGAAAAATACTTAGAATTTTCTTTTCTTTTTGCTAATAATTCTTACATTGTCTGTTAAATGCAGTGTTTTGCTTGAGTTCTAAGTTTAACATTGTCTGCTTCATTTAATGAAAATTTTCTTAATTGAATACATGTTTGCCACCGCAGCATCACATGGAAGCAGCACAAAGATGGTTGAAACCCTAGAGGTGCTCAAAACAGGCTCTAGGAAGGATCATGACCAAGGACACTCTACTACTATCAAAGTACAAGTATCGAAACCAAGTAACAGACAAATTAGCAAGATTAAATGAAAGCCTTCACGGGATGACTCTATTCAAAGGGTTTGGAGTTTCGTAGAGTGCACCTATCTTAGCTTCAGACCCAGAGAATAGTTGTGATAAGCTGAAGCCCTTAAAGCCATGATCAGAAAAAGAGGAAAGAAGTGCCTACATGTACTGCCAAGGCAGCAACTCGTATCCTTTTTAGTAATTTAATTATTTTTAGCATTCTTTGTTAACTTAGTCATCTCAGCATGTTTAGCATGGACACAGACCTGCACACACTGCACTGGCACTAAGAAAATTAAAAATCTAAGTTATTTCATGGCATTCCGTATCACTAACATTAAATAGGTGCCACGGCCTTGAGGTAAGAAATCAAGTTAAAAGCTAATTTTCTATTAATTTTGCGCAAGGGGCAGGTTTACTAGTTAGGTTGCATTGCTTGAGGACAAGCAATAGTTCGAGTTTGGGGGTGTGTAGAGTGTCCATGAGTTCTATACTTTGTACACATTTCTGCCCTTATTATTGCTATTATTAAGCTCATTTAGGCATATTTAGGTGCATTGCATGCATAATAACAATATTTTCTCTTTTACCATGCTTTTATTGAATATTTTATGTTTGGTTAAGAAAAGATATTGTTTAGTTTTTATTTTCAGGTGTTGTAGCTTTGTAGAGGAGGAGAGGACATGATAGAATAGGAGAAGACAAGAGAGGATAGGAAAGTTGGGAACAAGAGGAGCTATGTTGAAGCAGTTCCAGATGCCGACAAGGACGCCACCATAGCAGCAATGCCGCCAAGGATGCACAGGGAGGATTTACACTGAATTAGTCAAGATGGGTCGCGATTGGAAGAGGGCAATTCCCTGAGCCCAATAAGCCCGATCTTGCAATCATCTGAAGCTTGTAGAGGCATGTAGAGCTGATCCAAGATTGATAAGTAGGGGTACTTATCCTTACTTGCGGGAGAAGGCAACATCCAAAGAGTCCACATTCAAGTAAAAAAGGAGTCAGCATTTAATGTAAAGCTACTTTAAGGACTTCTACTTCAAGGAGGACTCAAACTTAGGCCATGAGCCCTATATATACCCAATGTATGTAAGGGTATAGGGGCATGCACATGCTTATTCTTAGACGCACAGATAGATAGATGTGTAGCGGGGAGGTAGCTAGATAGATTGGAGGTCTTGGAGGTCACAACCCAACACTCCTAGGGTTTAGGTTTTTGTATGTAAAGTAGTTGTGAGAAACTGTTGTAATAGTTTAAGTGTGTTTTTAATAAAATATTCCAAGTTTGCTTAATTCATGTTCTTCACTTCTTCATTTAGTTCCAAAAGTCCAGTTGAAGAAATCCATTTGTCGAGCATGAAAGGATTAAGCACGGTCTCATCATGTCAAGGTGTTCACTAATTCGGCTTAGACATAAGTTAGAATTTCAGTGGGTAAAGGGAGACACCAAACGTCGACTGCTTGTGTTAGGTTTACGCAGAGATTTCTAGGTGTTGCCTACATCACGTGGTGACAAAATCCTTGCCTAGACATAGGAAGGATCACTTAAGAATTGCTCTGCCGAACTTGGGGTATCTTCCAGACTTGCCGCCTGGACTTATTTCTATTCCACCTGCCGAGACAGCGAAAGTTGCAGGAGCAGAGACCCGTTGCGACCGCGTGACAGGGTGGTAGCTGTCGTCTGCCATTACCCGCTGAGGTAGCAGATCATGGTAGCACAACACACTTAGGCCTTACAATACAATCTACACACTACTGAGCTGCAATTACCTTACCCATTCTATCGACCTTATCTCTCCCTATCATCCCTATCTTTATTTTACTTGTGTTTTTATATTTCCACATTTAGAGATTTAATTGTGTATTTACTAAATCCTTGTGCAGGAAACCACTCACAGAAGCTGCTCCAATCCCTGTGGGAGACGATATCCTTTATATTATAACTTGACAAGAGTGTGCACTTGCGCTCATAAATAGAGAACACCCAAACGCTTTACAACCCCTAAACTCGAACTATTGCTTGTCCTCAAGCAAAGCAATCTAACTAGTAAACATGTCCCTTGCACAAAATATAACAGAAACTTAGCATTTAACTTGATTTCTTACCTCAAGGTCGTGGCACCTATTTTATGTTAGTGATAGGGAATGACATGAAATAAGTTAGAATTTAATTTTTTTAGTTCAAGTGCAGTGTGTGCAGGTCTATGTCCATGCTAAACATGTTGAGTATAGTAAGTAAACAAAGAATTCTAAAAATAATTAAATTACAAAAAATAGAATTTGAGTTGCTGCCATGGCAGCACAGTTAAGCACTTCTTTCCTCTTTTTTTCTAATCATGGCTTTAAGGGCTTCATCTCATCACAACTATTATATGGATCTGAAGCTATGATAGGTGCACACTATGAAACTTCGAACCCTTTGAATAGAGTCATCCCGTGAAGGCTTTCATTCACTCTTGCGAATTTTTCCGTCACTTATTTTAATTTTAGATACTTGGACTTTGATAGCAGCGGAGTGTCCTTGCTCATGATCCTTCCTAGAGCCTGTTTCGGGCACCTCTAGGGTATTAAGAATCCTTCCTAGAGCCTATTTCAGGCACCTCTAGGGTATTAAACATCTTTGTACTACCGCCATGTGCTGCCGCGCGACAAACCTGCATCCAATTAAGATATTTTCATTAAATAAAGTAGGCAGTGTTAAACTTAGAACTCAAGCAAAACTCAGCACTTTACATACAGTGTAATAATAATTGGCAACTAAAAAAAAATTCTAAGTATTTTTCATGCTTCTTCCCATGGTTAAGTTAAATTTTAAGTATGGTGCGAAAATGAGTAATCGGCTAACTATTATAGGCACAAGTTTTTAAACTAAGACTTTCTATTTCATTATGTGCTAGGGCAGAATTTATATATGCTACTATATGCGGCTAAATGCAACTAAAGAAAACAAAGAGGACTAACCCCCCAAACTCAAAGTTTGCATTGTCATCAATGCCTTACAAAAAATATAAAATAAAAACGAAAAAAAAAAAACAGAAAAAGAAAACAGAAAATAGAAAATTAAAAGAAAATATAAAAAGAAAGAAAAATAAAGAAAAAGTGTTATAAACTAGGGGAGTTCCCCTCCGTTTCTGCTGCTGCATCAGAGGAGGATTCTGAGGAGGCGGGGAGGACAAGGCGGCGTGTGGCGGCAGATTTGGCGGCTGAGCTCTTCTTCTGGCCACGAGGTGGTTGGATGCTGATGTGAGTAGGTCTTTTAGGTGGTGCTTCTGGCTCAGTTTCAGACCCTTCACCTTGAGACTCGGTCGCACCGGCGGGTCGCATTCTTTTCCTTGCTGCTTCGGCTGGTTCGTCATCGGAGGAATAAGATATCTCCATGTCCAATGAATCTGAGGCATCAGTTGTCTCTTTGGCAGCTGCCTCCTTTGCTGCTAAGGAGGCGGCGGTAGTGTCCTCCTCTTTTTCAGAGTTAGATGAGGAGGTGAGGTTGTATGGCTGGATGAGAATGGGCGAGGTCCTTCGTCTGGGCCGGATATCCGGCCCTTCGCTGTCTGCGGTGGCTGGAGTGGAAATTAGTCTAGGTGTGATATGTGTTGGTTTAGAAGCTTCTAACTCTGACGGGAAGACTGGCAATCTTGGGCCGGCGTCGTGATATTTGTCTAGCAAGTAGGCCACAAAGGCCTCTTTCACCTCTGCTATGTATCTCGTAAAGATTACCTGCTTGTGCTCAATTCTCTAGCAGCTCTCTACGAGGCTCTTAAGTAGAGGAATCACGGTGCAAGAAAGGGCAGAATCAGTACTGCCTATCACGGCCGGGGTTGCGGCAGGTTTTGACGGCGGCTGGGCGATTGTTGGCGTTTCAGGTTCTGGCTTTTGCATCATCTGGAGGCGTGCCTTCCTTGTCCACCCTTCCTTGGCGGCTATGATAGTATCTTTGGGGTGCGGTGGCATACGAAAATTGGTGCAGAGGCTGGAGATGAGAGAGGGGAAGACGAGGGGTCCCTTGGAGTTGGGTTTGGCTACGTGGGCATAGATTTCTTCAAGAATAACTTCCCCAATGTTGATTGGCCGCTCATTCATTATGCTATGGATTAGGGCCAGCCGCCGCCTATTGACTGTAGAACCATACGAAGTGGGCATTAGACAGCATTGGACGAAGTTACTCCAAAGAATGGCATCTAGCAGCATGTCGCGGCGGTTGACTGAGCCGTTATTTTTGCCGGTGAGCCACTTGGCGTTAGGCTGGTAGATTTCTCTTCTAATCTTTTCGTAATATGTTGCCGTTAAACCCAAACTCCATTGTGTGTGCGGATTCCCTTTGATTTCTATGCCGTATATGCTCTTTATTGTTGCCACTATAAGCTTGACACCCTTTTCGCGAACATAGACAAAGAGGTTTCTCGGTGTAGGTTTGTGGGCATAAAATTCTCTCACTATGTTGGTGTTTATCTCCTCTAGTTGTCATTCAAAGATATGCCATCCCAATGTGTGGCCCTTTTCAAATACGTTTGGCTCAAGGCCAAGATCCCCCGTCTTGCCTTGTGTACTGGAAGCCTATCTTTTTCCCAAATTTTTCATTCCGGGAAATACTACCGATAGGTTGCCGCTACGTCAGCATTCAAGAACCTCTAGAAGGTTGTCTTGGAGGATGAGGTTGTGTGTTAGGATGTTGCCATAATTGTGAGAACGACTGTGCTTCTTAAAGAAAAGAAAGAAATTGCAAGAAAATAACGCATATGAGATCTTGAAAACAAAGAAGACAAGAAGAATTGAGAGAAAAAAAGAGAGCAAAGTGAAGAATGAGGAGAGAATAGTTGGCCTTATAAAGCCGCTACTCTCCGCTGCCTTGGCGGACACGTTGCTGGTGGGCGACAATGATTGCGGCGCATTTTACGGGATTCTAACCGTTACGCAAATAGTCGTTGCCGCCAGTTGTTGCAAATGTAGCTGTTATGCTATTCTGCCCATTTGGGCCGCCTTGGTGGTTGGGTTGTGACTCTCCTTTATTCTTTTTTTCTTCTTGGTCTTGCCTTCATTCCTAACCTAAAATAAATTAAATGCAAAAATTAAATAGAAATAACTGAAAAATAAATAAATTTCAAAAAAATGTGGAAATTAAATAAAAATTAAATCTAATCCTAATGCATAAAAATAAAAATTAGGTTATGTTGGGTTGGGTTGCTCATCTCCCAAACATAACCACTTCCTAAGGATTTTGTGTTTGGCTCTTCGTCCAGGTATGTCCTTCTCCTCAGGTGGGTGTTGGCTGCCATCTTTGCCGCCCTGGCGGCTAAGTGCTGGTCCTGTGTTCGCCCTGGTCGTACCAAAGACAAACAAGAGTCATAATTTTTTTTTGAAAAATAAAATAAACAGAAATTTAAATGCAAAAACTAGAAGTAGAAATGCGGGAATTCAAACGCAGTTGTTGTTGCCAATCTCCGGCAACGGCGCCAAAAACTTGTAGAGCGTTTAGGTTTTCTCTTTTTATGAGCGCAAGTGCACACTCCTGTCAAGTTATAGTATAAAAGATATCGTCTCCCACATGGATTGGAACAACTTCTATGAGTGTTTTCATGCACAAGGAAAAATTATATTACACAATTAAAATTTCTGAATATTGAAAAGCATAAAAATACAACACAAGTAATTTAATATAGAAAGAGAGATCAGGGTGATAGATTGGGTCAGGTAGTTTTAGCTCAGTAGTGTGTAGACTGCGTTGTAAGGCTTAAGTGTGTTTTGCGCAGCCACGATCTTCTGCTTCGACGGGTAATGACAGATTGAGGCGGCGACAACTTTTGAATGCCACGGCGGAACTCTGCGCTTGCAACTTTCACTGTTTCAATAGGTGAGATGGAGAGAAGTCCCGGCGGCAAGTCTGGCAGATACTCTAAGTTTTGCGAAACAATTCTAAAGTGATCCTACCTATGTCTAGATTAGGATTCTGTCACTGCGTGATGTAGGCAATACCTAGAAATCTCACCGTAAACCTAACACAGGCAGTAAACTTTTGGTTACTCCTTTTAGCCGTTGAAATTCTAACTTATGTCTAAGCCGAATTAGTCAACACATCGATATGATGAGACCGTGCTTAATTCTTTCGTGAATTTGACACTCTCGTGCCCGACAAATGGATTTCTTTAACTGGACTTTTGTAACTAATTGAAGAAGTGAAGCTCATGAATTAAGCAAACTTGAGAGTATTTTATTGCAAAACAACTTAAACTATTACAACCGTTTCTCACAACTACTTTACATACAAAAACCGAAACCCTAAGAGAATTAGAACGCGATCTCCTTATGTATGTGTATGCATGCCCATATACCCTCACAAGCATGGGTATATATAGGGCTTGGCCTAAGTTTGAGTCCCCCTTAGAGTAGAAGTCCTTAAAGTAACTTTACATTAAATGTTGACTCCTTTTTTACTTGAATGTGGACTCTTTGGACGTTGCCTTCTCCAGCAAGTAAAGATAAGTCACTTTACTTATCACTCTTCAATCAGCTCTTCAGGCCGCTACATGCTTCAGAAAATTGCAAGACTAGGCTCATTGGACTCAGGAAATTGTCCTCTTTCAATCGCAACCCATCTTGACTAAGTCGGTTTAACTCCTGCCTGGGCGACAGTCAGCGGCGACATCCTTGGCGGCAACTGGAAGTGTTTTAGTACAACTCCTTTTGCTCCCAGCTTTCTTGTTTTCTCCTCCTCTACCTAGCTACAGCACCTGAAAATGAAAACTAAACTAAAACAATATCTTTTCTTGACCAAACATAGAATATTTAATAAAAGCATGGTAAAAGAGCAAATATTGTTATTATGCATGCAATGCACCTAAATATGCCTAAATGAGCTTAAGAACAGAAATAATAAGGGCATGAATGTGTACAAAATATAGAACTTATGGACACACTAAAGGTCTATAAAAGAGAACACTTACTAAACGAAAGTGACCATCTCGGTAGTTTACCCTTTGAAAAATTATACGAATAAATTATTAATGCTTCAAAGTAATACTCTATTTGAATGGACTATATGTTAAATTACGTGAATCGTCACTGAAGTTTTCTATCAAACCAATTTTGGTTAACGAAGTTTCAAAACGTTCAATTTACTCACTAAACTTTGGACATTGAACGATTTTTTGTCACTCCTCCGTTAACTTTTTGACGGCGTCCATTTAACGGAGAAAGAAGGAACTTCTCCAAGATTCGAACGGTAGAAAACTCATCGGGACGAGAGAAGCAACATATTAAGAAACAGGCTCCATCTGATGGCAGAGGTGGGAGATCGACGAGAGAGAAACAAAAAGGGTTTTGGCCGATTCATGAACTTTTGAGCACTTTCCGGTAAAATGGAGGTCGAGCTTAGACTTAGGGGCCCGAGACGAAGTGACTGGTGAAATTTTCGACCGATCAACCACCATTTACGATCGTTTGGGGTTTAAGAGAGATAAAAACGTTCAATGTCTAAACATCGTTGAGTAAATTGAACGTTTTGGAACTTTAGTGAGCAAAATAAGTTTAAGAGTAAAATTTCGTGATGATTTACGCAATTTACCCTAGATTAAATTTATATAACCTTTGTCATTATTTCGAAATTTAGATAATATATGTAATTAATGCATCAAAATTTATATGAATAGACTATATTTATATAATCGTTGTTGTTATATCAAGATTGAATCCATTGGTTGTGATTTGTTTTATTTTGATATTATAATCATTTGTAAAGTAACATGTATTTATATAAATTAATAATTTTTTGAATGTGAATGGATTATAGTTTGAACATTCATTTGCCTGTTTATATAGAAGAAGGGCTTGATGAATGGATCATAGTTTACTCTCAAACCTATTTTGGTTAACGAAGTTTCAAAACGTTCAATTTACTCACTGAACGGCACGGTTTGTTTGGTTTGATTTATGGGAGGGTATTTGAATACAAAATCAAACTCGTCCATGTTTCCAAATGCAATACAAGCTGCACTTGAGTTGATTTATGAAAACAATGAATGCTCAAAATGGACATGGAACATTTGGGTCAAATTCTGGTTCTGATCCCTACCATAGTATGCGGAAATTAGAGATTTTTTTTTTGATCGGCAACCGTATGTTTTTATTAAGAATAGAAAACATACAGCTTGACGAAATCGCACGCCTCGTTAAAAACCTCCCTAAACCTATTGGAGAGATTTAATCCAAGTACTTTAATTTGGTTTCTCTACGTTTATAACGCCCGTTAAATAGTTAAGACTAATAACCGTTAGTGTAAAATGCTGGTGCCAAGTTTTTAAAGAAAGCAACCATTCTAACATTATTTAGTGTGACTTTAGACATGAAACAGTATATTATTGGAAAAGCTGTTACGGCATGCATATATGATACCATTGCTGTTTTGGATGTATGAAAACAGTATATTAATTTGTTAAACCTATTTCCTAGTGTTGATTGGAGTATACTGGAAAAGCAGTTGATTGGAGTCCATACAGTTTTTGTTAAACCTATTTATCATATTACAAGTACTATTTTTAAATGCTTTTAATTTTGTTTACAAAACGGCTTTGGATTAGTTTTTAGATTATGTGAATTTATATTGGTTTATTCGTGATGTCGTTGGATTTATTCTAGTTTATTATGAACTTATTTTAGAATAAAGTTTGAGTTATAAAATGATACTTCAAATAACTCGAAACATGTAGTAATTAGTAGATCGATTTTATTGGTTCCTTAAAAAATAAAATATTTACTTTTTTTGTAATTTAGGGATTTACTAGCCTATAATTAAGCTCCCCTCTTTTGTAAAAAGTATACAATTTGATTAAATTCAATACAATTATTTCTTCTAAAATTCATTGTGAGAGTTTTTTTTCATTTTGTTCATGATTTCTATCTTGTTTAAGATTTCCATCATGTTCTTGTTTTAGAGTTGTAGTCACCAATTTTATCTAGCCTTTTATTTTTGTAAATATGTAAAATATATTGGAATCCAATAAAATCCAAAATATATATAGAGTCTAAAAAATAAAAAAGGAGCGTCTGTGTATAAAGGCCCAAATCAACCAAAACCCTAGACGCTGTCGTCAAACCCTAGGCTTACAGCTCTCTCATCCGATGTGTTTTCCAAGCAAGAATCAAAGACAAAAAGGGAACATTGGACCAAATCTGAGCCAAAAAAGGCAAAGAAATCAAGGAGGAACTCAGCTCAAAAAGGAAGAAATCTAGCCTATCCTGGAGATTCTAGGGTTTTTTATTTCATTGTAATTCGGGAAAGAATCATGGATTCTTCCCTTATGTTATTCATTCATTGGCTATATAAAGCCTTTTAATATAACATTGTAATATACAACAAACTTATACACCGCATTCACACAACACACATTTTTTTATGTACATACAAAAGGAGATTCAAGCTCTTGTAACCGAAACTTTGAAGCAATAAAAGTTTGAAGCCTTTGTTGAGGTACATCGTTTTGTTTTCTATTGTTTTTTATTTTACTTTTTTTTGTTCTGTTATTATGCTTGGAATAAAAGAGTAAGGAAAAAGCCGCTGATATGGTTGTTGCCATCCGTCGGCGCAAGGATCGCCAACCGACATTGTTGTGGCTGATGCCATCCGCCGCTGGAAGGGCCACTGTATGTCACCTTTGGAGCCCACGTCCGACATTGCTAGCAACGCATGTGTGATTTTGTTCGAGTATGGATAGGTAAATTGGTTGTAAAAGGGGGAATGTTGTATCGAACCTATGTTTAGATTAGAAGGAAGAACACTTGGTTTATGGAAAGTGTTCTTGAGATTTTAGGGATTCAATCTAAAAAACATTTTGGGTAGTAATTTTATTGTTAGTAAAGATCTAAGTGGGCTTCTGGGTGAAGAATAAGAGAATATTCTAAAAAAGAGGGGTTTGCATCGACCATTTGGTGATCTGAATTCAGCGATGACCCGCACCATAGTCTCATGGTTCTTACACCGCGACACCTCAACTTTTCCCTCTTTCAGTCTTGTCCCTTTTCTTTTCAATTACGCTCTTTAATTTTTCTTTTATTCATTTTGGTCATTATTAGCTTAATTATGTTTTTATTGCATCATTTATTTTATGTTCCTTTTTTGTGTGTGCAATTTAATTCATTATTATTCACCTTACATCCCCTAGTTTTTAGGTTAGACTCTAAATACGACTAATAAACCACATCTTTGGACATAGTTAATTAGGCTTTAAATAAACACCTTTGTTAGGATTACATCATTAAATTCTTCCCCTTAATAACTTTAACTCCCCTAAATTATTTTTAACCATACTGAAACCTTGAACTTAAAAAACATAGACTTAGGATTAATTAAAATTTATGTAAACCCAAAACACGTTAAAAATTTGTGCGACTAAATAAGCGCCGTTTTACGGGCGTTGTGGGGTGCTAACCCTTCCCCACACGTAACCGTGCCCCCGAACCTTCGAGATTTCGTAATATCTGGTTTGTTTTAGGTTTCCCCTCTACCTATTAAAAAAACTAGTGGCGACTCTGTTATCACAAGAGTGAGAGTTTACAATTGCACAAAAAAGAGTATTTGACGTTCTTCTTCATCTTCTAGGTTGCTAAGTACTGTATCCTTTGAGGGTTAGGCGTTACCAATTTCATCCGCGTGTTTGTCTAAGATAATATTTTAGAAGGGGTGTTGTCATATCCTATTTATTTTCATTGTTCTTTTATTTTTTTTCTTTTACTTCATTTTTTCATTTCAATTTTCCTTCTAATTTTAAAATACATAGATAGTTAGTTTCATGGATTTTCAAAATTTAGCTTATTTGATCAACTTCAGAATGATTTCGAGGTATTTAAGGCGAACAAGGAATAAAAGACCCTTAGTGAATATCTTTCTCAATATGAATCTGATAGTGAACAACAAGATGCAAAAGAACTTGCAAGTCAAGAAAGTTGTTTACTCAATATCGTAGTGGAATCTGTAAAACCAAAATTGATTTTGATATAACAACTAACTTTAAGGACTTAATTGCAAAAATAATAAATTTTAAGTATTTCGAAAAATCACCAATTGATAAGCCTTTTTGAACCTAGTACTCTTTCAAGTCAAAACATATTAAAAGGGTTCAAATTTTCGAAGTCTTTTCAAGCCAAACTTCAACAAAATGTCTAGGCGTATCGATACAGATTTTCAACACTAGAATTTTAATCGACCATAGCGTACTGATACGGTTTAACCCTGTATCGATACGATATTCATATGGGTAAGACTTTAAGCTATAGCGTATCGATACGTATCGGGACCGTATCGATACCGTTTTTCATATAAAAATATTTTTTCTATAGCGTACCGATATGGTATGTCACCATATCGATACGATGTGTTGACCTTTGAAAAATCTTTACATTTAATATTCGAAATTGGCTTGTCAGTTATGGGAATCCAAAATTTTAAATGATCGTTGAACGTTATTGATACGCTAAGGTAGCGTACCGATACGCTTTTTATCAAAACATATTTCAAGATTTCAATGAGCAAAAACCGTATCGATAATGTTTGTCATATAGATACGCCCTTCTTGTGTATCGATATGCTTTGGTTTTCAGTCACAACGGCTCTTTCTTCTTTGAGACAGGTACCGATACGTCCTCGAAGAGTACCAATACGGTGAACAGTTGAGGAGCATTTATTACGGGAAATTGCAGCACAACGGCTAGATTATTGACCTCAACACCCTAAACGGTTAGAATTCAATACAAGGGTATATAAAACAAGTCTTCAAAGCTACAAGAACAACTATTGAACCTTCAATCAACATCAAAGCATTCATTCCAAACCCTTGAGCCTATTAGAGTCAAATTTTGTACCCAACTTGTAAAATTTTCAAATTTTTCATCTTTGTTTCAAGTTTGGGGATTGTTGGTTTGTAATTGGGCAATATATTAGTCTTGTGAGAGATACCTTTGAAATTGGCTTTTTTCTTTGTGATTGAGAGTCTTGTCATTCAATCTTTGGGTAGAAAGATTGAATTTGTAAAGGTTGCCTCCTTAGCCTGGAAAAGGGGAAGAACAAATTAGTAAAGAGTTTGTTGAAAATCCTTAGTGGGAGCTAAGGTAGTGGATGTAGAGCTTGGTTAGAAGCTTGAACTACTATAAGTGCCTTGTTCATCATTTTTAATTGTTCCTTTTGCTCCAATTATTTTTAAAAGTGCCAATTCACCCCCTCTTCGCCATTTCGGTTTATTCGATCCACTCAACAGAATCTAAAACACTTTCCCCTTAAAAAAGTTGTACTTTGATGATATTCAGAATTTTTGTGAAGAGAATATGATAAGTGAGCTACCTCATTTGAAAAAGACCGAGAGAAAAGAGGCAAAGAGAGTGAAAAGTGATATTAATGGCTCAACTCTGGTGGGGAAAAACATTAGGTAAAAGTCCAAAGATATTCAAAAGAAAAAGACAATAGAAAAAATGAAAATGAGAGTTTCATTGGCTAATGATAACTTAGATTTTTCTAGTGGCATTGTCTTATTTTTAGAAGAAAATTTGCATCCATTACGAAGGATACAACTGAATCAGTCCTCCTGTACAAGAATTTCTTTTCGATTGATATTATGGATCATTCACCTTTTAAAATTTTAGATTTGAGGACGAATCTTTTTGAGGAGTGGGGGAAAGATAGGAGCACAGAATGGGTAAAATTAATCATTTTTTTCAAGAAATTGAACCTGTTTTTGAAGGCTATAATATTAGTTGACCAGCGACGACTTTTCTGATGGGATTTGTTTTTAATTAGGACAATTTTATTTAGTTATTTGATTTTTTTAATTTTTAAAAATTAGGATAATTTTTTTTATCTTTTTAATTAGAATAATATTATCAATTTTTTTTTGCTCAATAATGTCGTATATTAAGAAACAATATACAACCAAAAAGCCACAACGGTCGCCTCGTTAAAAACCTCCCTAAATCCTAACGGAGGAAAAGAGTACGAACCGTATGTGGTGAAACAAGAGTCCAAAGAAAATACAAACGGAACCAACACCAAAGGAACTTATCACTAACAAGCACAAAACAGCGAAATACGCGTTACCCCCTCCTTTGCCAAAGCGTCCGCTAAACCATTCGCCTCACGAAAAATATGAGAAAAGCACACCGAAGATAGAGATGAACAACAACTGTCAATCTCGCGAAATACCTCCCAAAATCGCCATGGCCGTTTGTCCATATGTAATACCCAACTAATAGCAACCATAGAATCCGACTCCACTATCAACGGAAGCATTGCCCATGTTGACTTCCGAAAGTATGACAATGCGAAAGCAACCGCTTGCAATTCAGCCTCGTTTGAGTCAATACAACCAAGAGGGCCAGAAAATAACGCCAATATGCTTCCATGCTCATCGCGTAACACACCCCCATAGCCTGCCGGACCCGGCTTACCACGTGCAGAACCATCCACCGAGAATTTCAATGTCCCCCGCGATGGTGGTTCCCAAACAATACCAAGCCGCACTGATCGCGAAAGTGATGGCTCAGAAAAAAGACTCGGACAGTCCCACCACAACGCCTCGCCAATGCACAAATCAGTCCTTAAGGTCCGCATCCAATAAAACGAGCGCAATTTAATCAAAAAGCACACCTCCTCAACCGGTAAAAGTTTCTTGTTGAATACCATCTCATTTCGTGCTAACCAAATCGACCATAGCATCGCTGCTACACACGACACCCACATACAACGACGCATACCCGAAAACGAGCAATGGAAGTTAGGTACAAAAAACTCGGACAAGGTTTGTGGTAACGGCAGACACACTCCCCACCAACAACGAAACCAGTCCCATAAACGCTGAACAACCGGGCATAAGTACAACAGATGATCGACGTCTTCCTCCCATTCCCGACACCAGAAGCACAACGTGCATTGCCCCTCAAAAACAACACCCCTACGGCTCAAAAAAGCAAAAGTCGACAGGCGACGTAACCACACAAACCACAAGAAAGCCTGTACTTTCGGTGGGACTAAAATTTTCCACGTGAAACATGCCCCAAACTCGCTCTCCCCAGCTTCATCTAACATCAAAACCTGAGAAACAGCTTTAACCGTGAACATACCTCTCCTATCCGGAGTCCAAATCAGCTTATCGCAAATTCCTCTGTATATATGCGTGTTGCCTAGCACTGCCCGCATGTCTCGCAACAGCCCCGTCTCAAAAACACGAAGCGGACGACGGAAAAATTTAGCCCAACGTGAGTGATGAAAACCCCCCTGAACAGAATAGTCCACAACCAACGCCAATTTGTTGACAGCACAAGAGAATAGCCTTGGAAAAATATCCTTTAATGGCCTGCTCGCGCACCATGAGTCAAACCAAAAGAGTACTCGATTACCCTCCCTCACTTGCCATACCAACTTCTCGTGTAAATTTCGCTGCACTTCATCCGAACAAGCAGTTTGCACTATTTGTTTCCATACCACCGACATCGCATGCTGACGGGAGGAATTAAATCTCCACCATTGAACATTCTCCCCGTATTTAGCCACTATAATGGCCCTCCATAGCGATGATGCATCCGTGGCATATCGCCACGACCATTTAGATAATAAAGCCGTGTTGCGCACTTGTAAATCCGATATTCCCAAACCTCCCAAGTGCCGCGGTCTACACACCAACTTCCAGCTAACTCTGCTCATTTTTCTATGTAGATTTACACCACCCCAAAGGAAAGCACGGCGGATCTTATCAAGTGCTACGATAACTCCTTTAGGGATGCGGAACACACCCATATAATAAATCGGCAATGAAGATAGGACAGCGTTAACCAGAGTAACTTGTGCCGCAAATGACAGCGAGTTACGCTTCCAACCTGCTAATTTCCGCCGAACATTTGCAATGACCGGTTCCCAAACCGCCAAGCTTCGCGGATTAGAGCCTAATGGCATCCCCAAGTATGTGAAAGGGAAAGACCCGCGTCGACACCCCAATGCCTTAGCACACAAATCAGTAAATTCCTCATCAACCCCGACCGCATATAAAGATGACTTGCTGAAATTTATTTGCAAACCTGAGCAAACTTGGAAGCAATTGAGGATCTGTCTGATAGAGTCGGCACAACCAGGGGAAGCCTCAAAAAACAAAACGGTGTCATCTGCAAATTGTAAGTGCGATATAGCTACCCCCGGTGCAACACAAACGCCCTTTATCAATCCCGCCGACTCGGCCTGAACCAATAAGCTATGAAGAGCCTCCACTACAATAACAAATAACAGTGGCGACAGTGGACAGCCCTGTCGCAAACCACGCCCCAATGTAAATTCAAACGTAGCACACCCATTTAGCAAAACAGACATACGAACCGTTGAAACACATTCTAGCATCCAATGACGCCAAAGCTCACTGAATCCCATACAAACCAGCATATGATCGAGAAAATCCCATCGCACGCAATCATAGGCTTTAGCAAAGTCAAGCTTAAGCACTAAGCCACCCCTCGAGCTCTTCCGTAAAGAATGAATTATCTCATTTGCAAGAAGGATACCGTCTGTTATCTGTCGGCCACGAATAAAAGCCGACTGATGCTCACTAATCAACGATCCTAGCACCCTTTGCAACCTTGTAGCTAACACCTTCGCAAGAATTTTGTATACTGAATTAACAAGACTTATCGGACGGTAGTCGCTGAGTACTTTAGGTGAGTCAATCTTAGGAATCAACACAAGAAAGGTACAATTTACGCCCGGTGATAATCTGCCTGTTGCGTGAAACTCACCAAGAAATCTTAGCACATCCTCGCTCACTGTGTTCCAACATACCTTAAAGAAAGCCATGCTAAACCCATCCGGTCCTGGCGCTTTCGATCCATCGCAACCCCGAATAATCTCCCACACTTCCTCACGACAAAACGGTGCCACTAACATCTCATTGACGTGCCTATCCACCCGTCCAAACTCGCCCACAATGGTCCAAGTGCACCGACGTTGTGCAGCCTTAAAATGCATAGTAAATTCTGCCACTATATGTTTCCGAAGGCGCTTAACATTCGTTTCCCATCAACCATGTATCATTAGACCAGAAATCTGATTTCGCACAGCTCTAAGCTTTGCCGTACGGTGAAAAAATGCAATGTTGCGATCCCCTAACCGCAACCAGCTTGCCCTTGACTTCTGTCGCCAAAGTGATTCTTTGCGCCTTATAGCCTGCCATAAACATTGTAACCACTCTCTTTTCTTCTCAATCAAAACAGCTTCCGATTCGTTCAGTTCATCGTTCGAAGCCGCCGCATCAGCATCGTCCAATTTCCCTTGCATCGACTGTATGTCCTTTTCCACATCACCAAAAATTGTCCGGTTCCAAACGCGCAAGAAATTCTTCATGCTTCGGAGTTTTACCATAATGTTATCACTACCAACCCCCTGATCCGACAGCCGGCTCCATGCATTAGAGAGTTCAAGCACGCTTTTATTATTTTCCAACCAACAATTTATAAAACGAAAAGGGCGAGGTCCCCAATCCTGTTCATCGCACAACAACAAGAGAGGTGTATGGTCCGAAACCCCCCTTGGCAAAACATGTTGACCAATATTGTTAAAAGCATCCACCCAAGCAGGAGAGAGCAGAAATCTATCAATTCGACTACGCCTAAAGCCCCTCCCAAACCATGTAAACTGTTTTCCTATCAGCGGCAAATCAACAAGCCCAGTATGTTCAATAAAATCAGAAAATTCTTGCA
This sequence comes from Hibiscus trionum, assembly GCA_030270665.1. NCBI lineage: Eukaryota > Viridiplantae > Streptophyta > Magnoliopsida > Malvales > Malvaceae > Hibiscus > Hibiscus trionum. The sequence continues at coordinate 19,612,577 of BSYR01000021.1, read as the reverse complement.
TACCTGTCGATATCGAGTTACATCCTGCACGTTCTGATTGCCAACGTATTGAGTTGAAATCCCCTGCGATACACCAAGGTTCATCAACGCCCAGAATAATCTCCCCTAGTCTTTGCCACAACTGATTTCGTGCATCCGCGTCACAAGGAGCATATACATTCAGCATGCAACAACTTAAATCATCTGCATGCCATTTACCTCTAACGAAAATAAAATTTCTATCCACCTCTACAGAAGAGAGACTGAAACGTGATGTTTCCCAAACCGTTATCAAGCCCCCTGATGCACCTATCGACGGCGAAAGGACAAAATCAAAACCATCCGATAACCACATACACGTGAGCATTCTTGCTGAAACCTCCTCTAATTTCGACTCCTGAAATAGTGCCATATCCACCCTTTGCTTTTTTATTACATCACCTACTGTCCAACGCTTCAAATTCGAACCCAACCCCCTAACATTCCAAGACACGATCCGCATAATGGCAAAAACTATCGCCTGTCCCCAGTAAAAACCTGTTGGAGATCTATTATAATGTCCGCTTCACATCCCACCGTTCGCACGCCCACAATGAAACCCAATGCCACTGTCGCCTCTATCTCTTTAGCAATCAAACGTTGCCGATTTTGTACATCAGAATCTGTCAAAGAAGCGTTTGCTACTTGCGTCGAAACAATCTGTGGGTTGAAGAACTTGCGCGGCCTGCCCCTCCCAGGTTTCACTGACGATACCACACCGATAAGAGTGTTGATAGATTTTGTTTTTTTACCGTTAATCCGAGTGATAGTACCAATGTCTGAAAGTCCTGTGTTGTTGCCCGATGAAATTCTTGTTTTCTCAATATTAGATTCCACATTTTCCACCACCTCTGTTGCCTTTGGGATAGATTTAATTAAATCCTGGATTGTTGTGTTTAAATCAACGGAATTTGAATTGGACTGAAATTCCTCAACTAATGGTGTGTAGCCAGGACTCTTCTTCCCCTCACTCGTGAAACTCCCAGGGGCTTACCCCACCACCAGGCCGGTTTCCTCGCTGATGGCCTGTGCCTCCACCAAAACAGTGGTATCCCCAACAACCTGTAAATGTGCCGACGACGACTGATCCTTCGACGAAGTCACCTCCACTTGGCTGGTCGCCACCCTATGGTCCCATAACGAGTTCGTATGCCACTGTCGTGACTCGGCTAGTTGAATCTGATTTCCAATAGAATCCTCCTTCGGCACATCCGCAATTTGATAATTAACACACAGCTGTCCCTCATCCGATCCGTCCGACCCCTGCATCGAAGAGTCATCATCTTCATCCTTGGAATTTAACAAGTTACACTCACACTCCAACCAGGGTCCGAATGTACATTCCCGGACTTGGATAGGGAAAGATTCGCCCTCCACCTCCAAACACATCGTTGCCTCAATATTTGTCATTGTTCGTGTCTCAATTAGAATCCAGCCACGCTGGAAGGATTTTGGCGAGGTGGTAGAATCTGCCATGCGAACCAGATTGCCCCAAACATTCGCAATATTCTCGAACGATTTGTGAGACCAAGTATGGATCGGCATCCCTTGTATCGAAAGCCAAACTCTCCGTGAATTCAATATCGTTGTAGGGGTCCATAATTCAATCCGCGTAAAGCAGTCTGTGATCGACTTCAATTGCACCACCCTATCGCGCGTATTCGAATCCTTAAACATGAGTAAGATTGCGTCCCCTGCTATGCGCAGAATTGAGAGTCCTTCTACCTCAGGTAACTGTAATTTCGCCGCCAATTCTTTGATACTCCATGGCTCTTTACACCATCCGATTGCGCAATTCTTTAATATCTCCATTTTTGCGCTATCCACGGATCCCTTCACTGTGTAATTGACGGCCTTACTATCATTTACCTCCGCTTCTGATCGCAATGTCCCCGGCGGCTGCGAACCCATTTTCCTTGCCATATCGGGCTGATCCGTATCGGTTTTAGATTGCTTTCGTTTCCAATAAGAATATCGCTCGCCATATCTCGCTCTACAAACCGTGATCCTCGATCCATAAATCCACTTATCGTGCAATCTTTCGATCACCCGTTCAGCGTCATCGCGGCTGTTCATCCTCACAAACCCAAATCTGCGGCCGTTTCTATCAACTTTCCGGGGAACGAACACATCCACCACTATCCCATGGCGATCGAAAACCTGCCAAACCCCCTTCCAATGGATCGACGTTGAGAGATTACCGACGAAGACTGTCCACACCTCCCTTTCTCTCATAATGTTTAAACTACTGGGATCTTATCTAAAAACACTCAATATTATATTATCAATTTTAGTTGGGATAATATTCATATCTCTTTTATTTATGATATTATTCTATTTTTATTTATCTAGTTAGTATTTTAGATTAAATTAAATTATTTTTCTTTGTAATTTAGGGTTTTACTAGCCTAAAAATAGGATCCTCTCCTTTTAAAAAAAATCAAATGGTTTAATTCAACTCAATTCAATACAATTATTTCTTCTAAAATTCTTTGTGAGAATTTGTTTCATTTTGTTCAAGATTTTCATCTTGTTTTTATTTCAGAGTTCGAGTGTCCAATTGCGCAACAACGAGTATTTGACATTCTTCTTTATCGTCTAGGTTGCTAAGGACGATATCCTTATAGGGTCAGGCGTTACCAATTTCAGACGAACATTTGTCTAAGAGATGATCTTTGAAGGGGCTGTCCTTAAATCCTACTTACTTTCATTGTTCTTTTATTTTTTACTAAGCTTTTTTCTGATTCCGTACCTTTTTTATTGAGTCATTTTGGAAATATGAATTTTAACTCTTGCTTTCTTTTCCATATTTATATTAAAGCAATAAATTGATCCAAGCTTCCACATTCCCTATCATATTGTCTCGTAGGTCTTATTTTAATTAATGTATATGATATTACGAGTTCTATTCTTACATGTTTTTAATTTTGTTAACAAAACAATGGCATTGGATTAGTTTTTAAATTATGTGAATTTATATTGGTTTATTCTGGATTTTGTTGGATTTATTCTGGTTTATTATGAGCTTATTTTGGGTTTATATGGCAGCATTACATTGTTGATTTGGTAAAAAATATTGGAGTATTTTATGAAATTTATTTTCGGCTGTATTTTTTATGGACACAATTATTTTCCTGGAGGTGATCAATAGCACTCGTATTTTTTCCATAATGCCTACGTCGGTTGTGGGTGCTACAAGTCCCTGGTTGATGTGCTCTTCGTGCATGAAATGAGTTTACTAAGTTGTAAGCAGAAAAACCTGAACTTCGAGCTTTTTAAGCTCAGTGACACATTTCTACCCTATTTTACTCCATGCATTTCATAAACACAAAGTACAACACATGTGCAATAATGCAAGAATATAACTTAACCGTTTCTCTTTTTTTATCTGAATCGTATAATTGTATTAGCGAAATAAATAATACAGACGAATATCCATGCATGCCTCATGAAAAACCCCCTAACCTAAAATTGGGGAAATGAGTACAATACGTGGATATGTAAAAACAATATGGCGAAAGAAATCACTCCAACACACGTAACCATGTAGAACGATCCACTCCCTCCTTAGCCAGAACATCTGCCATGTTTTTCGCTTCCCAAAACATATTATGAAAACATACGCAATGTAAACAACAACATGCCTCATCGATACGATGAAAAATACCCCACAATCTCCATGGTCGATGAGAGTGATTCAACAACCCAAAACACGACAACGGTGGAATCCGATTCTATAAAGATCACAGGGCCCGAAAATAATCGCCCATAACTCTGCAACATTCGACTCTAGCTCACCCAAAGGGCCCGAAAAGAGCGCCAAAACATTCCCACATGAGTCTCTCAACACTCCTACACACTTCAGCAGCCCCGAATTTCCCCATGCAGAGCCATCCACATTAAAATTTAGAGTACCAACCGATGACGAACACCACTCAACATTCAATCGCACCGCGGACAGTCCCACCAATTTGCCTCGACAAACAACATCGACTCATTAAACGATTTTATCAAATAAAGCGTGTGAATCTTCACTAAAAATAATATCTCACCCATGTCCATCCTCCGTTGATTAAATATAATGTCGTTCCTTGCAATCCATATCGATCACAATAACGTTGCACAACTTGCAAACCACCACTGCCATTCCAAACCCACAAAACAACCATGGAAAGTTTGGTCTAGAAATTCAAACTAAAGTATTTGGTCGAACCCAACTCACACCCACCAATGAAGGAAAGAGTACCAAAGCTCAACCATAATGCGTCAAGAAAATAGCAAATGATCTTGCTCGTCCTCAGCAATATCGCACCAAACACAAAAATACGACACACATTACAAAGGTACCCGATTTCATCAATCATGTGAGTTCTTTAACAGAGAACTGCCCCATTGCATTCGGGCACCAAATCAAATGACCCTTACGCCCCAATACCAACTCAGATGTTGCTTCCATTTCCAGCAACCCCCTCAACATCTATAATTCAAAATTCCGTAATTTTCGGCTAAAGAATACGTGCCATGCATCATGCGCCAAAGACACTCCTTGCGCATTTGAGGCCACCAGCCACTATTTGTCCCCACCAACACACATAAAGGTTCTGAGGAGCACCACAAATCGTTCCAAAATAGTACTTTCGAGCCCTCCCCCACTTGCCAACGAAAGGACTTTGCACCCATAAATCGCACCACTGGATCATCGTCTTGTACCTTAACGATTTGCTTCCAAAAAAGGACATCTTATGTTTCCCAACCATATTAAAATGCCACCAAAGTCTTTTTTCACCATGCTTTGCGACAATAAGTGATCTCCATAGCGATCCCCTATCCACCGCATGTGGCCAAACCCATTTAGCAAGCAGCACAAAGTTCCATAGTCTCAAATCCACAACGCCTAACCCCCTAGTGCCTTTAGTCGACACACTATCCGCCAATTAACACGACTCAGAACAACATAAACGACCATATAATAAAGTGGGAGCGAGGATAACATTGAATTAATGAGTGCAACCTTTCTGCAAAGAAAAAGATCCTCTTTTCCAACAAGCCCAATGAGTTCGAACTGCACCACCAGCTCTCATACCTGTAAACATATCGGATTAATCCCCACTTTCATGCCAAGATAGACGAATGGAAAGTCCCCCGTCTCGCAGCCTATTACCGAGGCCATGTCATTCGCAATTCCCTCATCAACTTCCACAACATAAAGGCACGATTTAGCATAATTAATCTTGAGGCCCGAACAATACTCAAAGCAAGTTAGGATTCGTTTTAGATTTCTCGCCCCTTCCACATCATCACTAAGAAACAAAATTGTATCGTCTACAAATTGCAAGTGTGAAATCGATAAATTTGCGGCCACCCTAACCCCTTTAATTAGTCCTTGTGTCTCGACCATAACAGGATACTAATGAAGCACCTCACCACTACAACAAACAATAGTGGCGATAGAGGATCTCCTTGCCGTAACCCACATTGCATCTCAAATTCCCTCATTGTCGAGCCATTCAACAAAATAGATAACCAAGCCGATTGACCACATTCCCTCATTCACTTCCTCCATCGATCCCCACAACCCATCTTAGCCAAAATCCGATCCAAAAATGCCCAATTTATGCAATAAGAGCCTTTCGCGAAATATAATTTCAATATGATCTCTTTGGCTCCCCACACTTATGTTTCAACGAGTGAATAATCTCATTAGTTATTAAAATCACACCCATAATTTGACAATTTTGGACAAACGCCGATTGCGTATCACTAATTAACTCCCCTAAAACAGTTCGAAAGTGAGCTGCCAACACCTTTGCGACAATCTTATAAGCAGAATTTAATATGAAAATCGGCCGAAAGTCCCCAATTTCCATCAGTTGTAGATTCTTCGGTATGAGAACCACGAAAGTCAAATTTAAACCCTTCGGCGAACAAGTTATCCTGTAAAAAGAATCAAACAAAGCCATCACTTCCTTCTTAAGAAAATTCCAATCCTTTTTGTAGAACTCAAAGGTGAAACCATCTGGCCCCGAAGCATTCGCACCATCATAGCCCCAAATAGAAACCCAGATCTCATCTTCAGAAAATTCAACTTCCAATGTTTGTTCACTACACCGGGATTGGTATATAGTGGCGCTTTTCATGGTGTTTTTCAACCAAATGCCGCTAATATTTCACTTATCACGGCGATTACAAAATAAACGCCACAAAATGGCAAACTTTGCGGAATTTCTATTTTAAACGCCGCCAGAGATTAACATAATGTGGCGTTTGTGTTAAAAACATCGTAATAGGGCTATTTTTCGTGGCTTTTGGTATTATAAACGCTACAATAGGTGTCATTTGGATAAAACGCCGCAATAGGTCTCGTTTTAGCGGCGTTTGATTTTATAAATGTCGCGATAGGTCCTGTTTTACTAGCATTTGGTTTTAAAAATGTCGTGATATGTCACGCTTTAGCGGCGTTTGGTTTTACAAATGCCGCGATAGGTAAAACGCACTATTTGACTATTATATCTCTCAATCTTAGACACATTCATCCTCAAATCTATCGTTCAAAATCCCTAATTGCTCTTGCTCCACCTCTTCGTGTTGCTCATCACCGTCGATCCTTGATGTCGATCGTCACTCAAGCCGCTCAATCGTACCAGCAAGCAAGCCAACACCGGAAGTTCAAAAGCTCTTGAAATCTGCCGCTAGTGATTGTGTTTTTTACAATTACTAAAATTTCAAGCCAACACCAGAATCGAGGTTTGCTCTTGAAATATGTCGCTAGGTATTCTGAACTTTCTTTCCCTAAAGTATTATAACCATGGTTTTGAATTTGCTTATTTCCTTGATTAATTGCGATTTTTCGATTATGATTTTACTGATTCGAGAGGAAAAATGAGCGCTCTGTCGATCTCGCCATTGATTATTTTGATAATAAAGTATTATCTATTCGTTTTAACTTCCATCTATAGAAGTTTAAGAGGCTCGACTTGTCTCTTCTAAGCTTTTGTAGAGAAAGCAGTTGTTTATCAAGATATTTTATAATGCCAGCGCTGTAATTTTCAAATTAACTTTCAATTTAAAGTAGGTCATCTTATTTTATATGCAGAATTATAGTTCCAATATTTATCTATGTTGATTGGTGAATAATTTATAGATAAAATTTCTTGTTCTTAGCACACCTAGAAAGGGAGAAATAGGGGATGGATAAAGCCTCCTTGCAACTTAGGATTTTGGCTCATTAGGGGCATGGAAAATAGTCATTCACGATTGCAATGAGTGGTTTAGGTAAAATGGACTAGAAATTGAAGGGAGAAGAAACTTTTATGTAGAATGGCATCTAGTTTCCATGTTGCATGACACTTAAGGTAGAATTTTATCATATGCTCCTAAGGAATAGTGCCAAGGGTGTGAGGCTTGTATCTATTATTGACTGCTCTTCGCTGAAATCTAAGCATTACATGTAAATGTATAGGTCCCTAAGTGTCGACATTTGAAAACTTAGACTGTGATCAATTAGCTAATAATGTTACATGACTCAAAAGAATAAGGAACCTTAATCAAGCCTTTTCCTGCAAATGTAGCAATCAATAGAAATGCCACTAGTAACTATTTCATTTTCTTGTTTATGGAGGGTTCCTAATAAGACCTGAAATTAGCGCAGCTCATCTTTGTTGGATGTTCTTTGTTTTTGATCTTGTACTTTTCTTGACACCTACTTTTATAGATAAGAGCTAAGAAACACTCCAAGGTATTCTAATTGCTAAATGGAGAAGTTAAAAACCCACTTTATTTTAGGCATTATTTAAAATATGTCGTTCGTTGACTTATGGTTTCATAGGTAGTGCAAATGGATCATTGCAAATTGGGTAGATTCCTTTGAAATTTTGATACATCAAGCTTTATTTATTGTACATCGAGGAAGAGAAAATTTAGAAACAATAATCATTAATTACAAGATTTCCTTTAATCTTCTCCTTGAAAATCAAAATATAATTTCCTATTTAATTCATGATTTTATGGGATTTGGGAATCCTCTAATATCCATAATAGCGACACCCCCTCAAGTTGGGTTCTAGATGTTGCACAAACTAAGCTTAGATTTGATAATATCAAATGTGTTTCTTGGAAGCACCTTTGTAAGATATCAACAAGCTTAGCTGATACTGGTACATAAAGTAATTTGATTCTCTGAATGTTGAGGATTTGGCTGTTAGAGTTCTCCCTTTGGATGTCGCAATACCTCTATTGTTGTGATTATCCTTAATCTAGAAATAAGAATAACTAATTTCCAGATTATCCTTAATCTTCTCCCTTCAAATCAAAAACATAATTTCTTATTTTATGTGATTTGGGAATCCTCAATTACCCATAATACAAGTAGGATCATGCTACCACGAAGATGATTTTGGTGTCAGCTGCTGGTGAAAGGTTCAAATTCAATGATCAAATTTATTTTCTAGTTGTTTATGGTTGGGGGTTTAAACGGTCTTCTAGCTACTTTTTTTATCAGCAAAGCGATGTATATATTATTATGATAAACATACAACGCTAGTCGAACATGCGCCTCGTTAAAAACCTCCCTAAACCTATTGGAGGAAAAGAGTACGACATGTCGACTGAAAAACAAAGCGAAAACCCCCCTTACAACCTCATAGCGAAGCCTGAAACAAAGAGACTCGAGACACCCCTTCCTTCGCTAGTGCATCGGCTAACCCATTCGCCTCCCGATAGATATGGGAAAAGCACACCGATCCTAACCGCGCACAGGCTCGGTCAATCGCACAAAATGACTCCCACAGCGCCAAGGGCGACGTTCCACCTGCAGCACCCATCCAATTGCTACTCTGGAATTCGACTCTATAATTAAAGGTTGATCCGCCCATCTGGAAGCTAAAAAGAACTCCAAGGCAAAAGCTATCGCCCGAATCTCAGCCACATTTGAATTAAGAGAACCAAGTGGCCCTGAAAACAATGCGAGGACACGACTCTGAGCATCACGCAACACCCCCCCCCCCCGAAGCCCGCTGGCCCTGGCTTCCCACGCGCAGATCCATCCACTGAGAACTTCAAAGTAGTGCCGAGTGGGGGTTCCCAACACCCACCCACACGGTCCAAACTTTTAGCTACCCCTTCCCGATACATACTCGGACAGTCCCACCAAAGATTCTCACTCACCGTCAATCCCTCTTTGAGGGTCTTCACCCAATAGAAAGAGCGCAACTTCACCAAAAAACAAATCTCGGAGACAGGAATAAACTTCCCATTAAAAACAAGGTTATTGCGCGCAAGCCACAACGACCAAAACAAGGCAGCGATACTTGACACCCACAGCTTCCTTAGTATACCCGTGAACGAACAATGCATATCCGGAAGAAGGAAGTTCGCTAAAGATTTCGGCAAAGGCAAGGAAATCGCCCACCACCCTCGAAACCAATTCCATAATTCTTGGGTAAACGGACAAGAATAAAACAAGTGCTCAATATCTTCCTCCCTCTCTCGGCACCACCTACACAACCCTTGGTTGTCACCCAAATCAATCCCACGCTCCCGTAGGAATGCAAAAGTCAGCAATCGACGTAGCTAAGTAAACCATAGGAACACCTGGACCTTAGGAGGAACCAGGACCTTCCACGCAAAACAGTCCCCAAAATCACTCTCGCCCACTTTGTCCATCATAAGCAACCGAGATAATCCCTTGACGGAAAAGATCCCATGGTTATCCGGTGTGCACACGAGCATATCCAACTCTCCTTGACGCAACCGTATCGGACATACCAAAGAGCATAAATCATGCAATTGCCGAGCCTCAAAGGACCGCAAACTACGGCGGAACACATCATCCCATCGAACATGCTGAAAACTCCCTTCGACAGCAACATCCCTTACCAATGCTAAACCGATCAACCGCAATAGTAAACAGGCGAGGGAACACATCTTTTAATGGCTGCTCTATACACCAAGCATCAAACCAAAACATCACACGTTCCCCCGAACCAACTTTCCAAACGAAATGAGTCTCTCCCATATGCTGTTGCACATCCTCCGAGCTAACCGTTTGCACTATCTGTTTCCATATCACAGACATATGTCCCCTAACCGATGTATTAAACCGCCACCACTGTGCCGCTTCACCATACTTTGAAACAATAATAGCCCGCCACAGCGATGTCTCATCCCGAGCATATCTCCATTCCCATTTCGCCAAAAGTGCCTTATTTCGAACCTCAATATCGGCCACCCCCAACCCGCCCATGTGACGAGGCCGGCACACCAAACTCCAATTCACCCTACTCATTTTACGTTGTAAATTAACACCATCCCATAGGAAAGCTCGCCTCAACCTATCTATCGTAGTAATCACCCCTTTCGGCACTCGAAACAATCCCATGTAATAAACAGGAAGAGAGGATAAAACAGAGTTTACCAAAGTCACCCGTGCCGCGAACGATAGCGATGTTCTCTTCCAGCCTGCAAGCTTCCGACGGACAGATGCAATTACAGGCTCCTATACAACAATATTGCGCGGATTAACACCCAACGGTAAACCCAAATAAACAAACGGTAGCTCCCCCTGACGGCAAGACAGTATCTCGGCCATGGATGCAAACAACGCACCATCAACACCTATCGCATAGAGTGACGACTTCGAAAAATTGATTCGCAAGCCTGAGCACACCTGAAAACAACACAATAGCCTACGAACATTCAAAGCTGCTTCTACCGATGCTTCAACGAAGAGAACAGTGTCGTCAGCAAACTGGAGGTGTGTTAGTGTCACCCCCGGTGCCACTACCACCCCATGAATCAGCCCTAGTGTCTCCGCTTGTACTAACAAACGATGCAACGCTTCAGCCACTATGACGAACAACAACGGCGACAATGGACAGCCTTGTCGCAGCCCCCGTCTCATATCAAACTCTTTCGTTGCGCTCCCATTTAACAGAACAGATAAACGAACTGTCCCAATACATTCCATCACCCATCCCCTCCACGTTTCATTAAAGCCCATCGATTCCATAATTTGATCCAGAAACTCCCAACGGACACAATCATAGGCCTTCGCAAAATCTAGCTTCAACACACAACCCCCCGCTCGACTGTTACGCATAGAATGAATCGTCTCATTAGCCAACAAAATTCCATCCACTATCTGACGGCCACGGACAAAAGCTGATTGATGATCACTGATCAAACCACCCAATACTACTTGTAAACGCCTAGCCAGAATCTTCGCTAAAATTTTATAGATGGAATTCAACAAACTGATCGGGCGATACTCATTTAAAGAAGCCGGCGAATCCACTTTCGGCAGAAGAACAATAAAAGTATTGTTGACGCCTCGGGGTAGCTTTCCGTAGAGAAAAAATCTGTCAAAAACCTGTCCACATCTCCGCTGATAACCTCCCAGCACCTCTTGTAAAACTCCATACTATATCCATCCGGACCCGGAGATTTCGAACCATCACACCCACGCACCACATCCCATGCTTCGTTCTTAGAAAAAGGCACAGTCAAAGCCAAATTCTCGCTATCATTCACCCTATTAAACGCGCCCTCAAAATGCCAAGAACACGATCTCTCCTCCGCGGCAAAATGTCTAGTGAAGAAGCTCACCACATGCTTCCGTAACCTGCTCGGGTCGGTCACCCAACTACCATTTATCTTCAACCCAACAATGGAATTCCGACACTCTCGCAACTTCGCTGCCCTGTGAAAGAACGCAGTGTTCCTATCCCCCAATTTAAGCCAAGTCGCACGTGACTTCTGTCGCCAAAGCGATTCCTTTTTACGAATCGCTCGCCAAAGAGCTTGTAGCCAAACCCGCCGTTGATCATATACATCACCACCCTCCCCCACGGCTTGTACCACCTCTCCACTGTCTAGGTAATCAAGACGGCTTTGGATGTTAGAGATTTCATTCTCTATGTCCCCGAAATCCGATTTGTTCCACTTCCGAAGAAATAACTTCAAATGTCTGAGCTTAACAGATATGTTCGAATTTCCAATCCCCATTCTCGTCAGCCTACACCACTCCTCCGCCATACGATTAACGTTCCGCCTCTCCTCCAACCATCTTTATTTTGTTATATGCTTAATTTTTACTTTTTCTTTTCTCTATCTTTTTACATAATTGCTTGAACTTTCCATTTTACTTGGCAGTTCAGATGACATTGAGTTATTTGTTTCTTGTAATAGATAAATGACAAGCTGAAGGAGTTATTGTCTTTACTTGAAGTTGACGATGGAAAGAGCTCAAAAAAACATTTGACTGTAACACTAAATTTATTGCCGTTACCTTTTCATTTGCTTCCGAAAATAAATAATACAGGTGTATTTGGAAAAAAAAATCACTTTATATGATAAGCTTGGTATTGGAATTTCTTTTGAAAGTCTTATGAATGTATTTATACCACCTTGAGATATAGTTTTTGATATCTTTGATTGAATGTATTTACATTTTAGATTTAAGAAATCAATTCTAATTGTCAATGGTGTTAAAATTGTTCAGCTATGTCATTTTGAAATACGAAATAGTAATCTGTAAAAAAAATCAAAAAGTAAAATTTCAGAGTTTGTGGCAAAAATGCCACTAAATATTGCAATATTCAATCACATTTAGCGGCGTTTTAGTGAAAACGCCATTACAACTCAACATTAGATGCGTTTTGAATTACAAGCGTCACTACAAACAGAGTATTTTTAGTGGCATTTTGAAATTCAAACGCCACTAAATACAGAGTATTAGCGGCATTTTGAAATACAAACGCCATTATAGACATGGTATTTTTAGCGGCGTTTTTAAATTCAAACGCCACTAAAGATAGAGTATTAGCAACATTTTGAATTCCAAATGCCACTAAAGAACTTGACCTTTTGCGTCATTTTTTGTTCAAAAACGCCGCTAACTATTGCAGCACAGGATCTTGCGACACTTCTTGCGGTTCTTTTCCTAGCGTCGGGAGGGTTTTTAGCGGCGCTTATGAACACAACTATAGAACAAAAAAATGCCGCGAAAAACCTATTTTGTTGTAGTTATTGTTTCTCCATAGTCAAGCTACGCAACGATATCTCAACCTCAAATGATCTCGCCACCCTGGCTTGAGAAGAGTGACTACGAAATGAACCATACACTTACCTTTTTAAATGTTTCAGCTTCGTGATCCAACGACCCTTAAACCACATAACCATAATAATATTTTGCATACCCAATATCTTTGCTTCCCTCTAGAAGAATTACATGTTATGATCCCCTTTCTTCAACCATAGCGTACGTTATTTTTGCCGCCATAGCTAAGTTCAGTCAAAACCGTGTCCAATCTAAAACGCGAAGCTTCTCATACAATTAATATCCCTCCCGATCTCCCCAATAAAGGTGAAAAAAAACAAATTCAAAGTAATCAAAGTGCCATATCTTACGTACTTGATGCAACGAAATAATTTCTATTTTTGTTTCTTGTACAAACACCATCTCACACTTCTGTTGTCTTGTTAAATGCTTAATTGCACTCTTCATTACCGTCGAACCTAACCCCTTACTATTCCTTGACAATGCACGCATCGTTGTACCTATAACACCCGCTCACGGTTCGTTATTAGCTTCACTATATCTTGTACAATTTCTCCCTTGTTCCCGATTGTCGTAGCCCCAATCAGTTTACCCAGTTCCACTCTTTTTTGTGCCGCACGCATAATTGCCTCTCATTTTCCCATGCCCACTAAGTTATTCAACAGAACTTTACTCGTAGTGGGAGAAGGTTTATTCTTCTTAGCACGTCCTCACCCCTTCTTGTTTCTTTTACTGGGCTGATTCTCAACAACTAGTGCACACTCCTCCTGCAATTTAGAGTTCGAAACCAACTCATATACAATTACTTCATTTGAAACATTCTTATCCACAACATCATCTCTAGTTACTCTTAAGGCAATATTTGATGGCTCGGCTCCCGCAACGTATGTTCACTTTCAATCACAAAATCCACTGGACACTCCACTAAGGTATGTTCACTTTCACTTCTACCAACGTCGATACCTTGACGAAACACTTACAATCTTTGAACAAAGCCATCCCCCTCTTCCACTAAACCCTCTTGTGCTTCCCAATGTGATGTTCCACGCAAATATCATGGTTGCACACCTCCCACATTATCATCACCACACGCACTCCTCCCACATTGGTCCGCGCTCACTTCCATTTTGCAAACACGAATTGTGAGTGTGTTTTCCCCCACGTTGCAGTCCACAAATTCATCAATTCTTGCCATATGGTTTGTCTCGATAAAAATTTGAACCCGTTCAAAACATGTCAACGCAAATGTTTTACAGCAGATCAACTATCCCCATACTTTCCCAATATTCACAAATGTCTCCCATGACAAGGCATGTACCGGCAATCCGCTAATCACTAACCAGACTCATCTATTATTCACTCGTGTCTCCAGTGACCAATCCACAACTTTTTCAAACCATCTATCCAACACCATCCGAGATAGGATCTCACGACGCATCTACTCATCTTTAAACATCAAAGGGATGTCTGATCCTGCAATTAGCATAATTGTAAAGCCAACCAACATAGCCTCATTCAATTCCCATGCCAAATTTGCCATCCCTATTGATCACCTACACAAACCCACTAAACAAAACTATAGAATTGATGCCTTATCTGCATCCACAATTCCCTGTGCCACTTTCCTCTGAGATAAGATTGTTACATTGTCTTAACCGCCATCCCTATTCTGATGCCCTCCTCTCGATTTCTTCAATTTCCAGAACAAATCACGAGCATCATAATGCAAAAACTCGATCCGAACTCTTGATCCATATAACCAAAATCCATTCAGATGATCCCTAACACATCATGCGTAAACTTCTGTGCTCATCAGCACAAAACCAAAGTGAGAGCCATCTTTCGCTCTCTTTTTGGGGATGAAAACATCCACGACCTTAACTGTTTCTTATCTAAAATATAGACTACACCTACTAAAAATCATAGACCGACGGGTTAACTATGTAATATATATATATATAATCATCATTTGTTAAACGTAGGGAGTAAAGTAATTTGGCTTTCATGTTTCTTGGTTTGTATATGCCATTATTCGGCTTTTTAAATTTTTTTAATAGAATATATTTACCTTACGAAAAAAAACTACGTTAAAATTTTACGATTCGTACATTCTTCCTCTTCAACGCTTACCTATTATACTAATTATAATTATCATATTCACCTTTATGTAAATTTGGTTGCAATTTATTTATGCATTTAGGTTAAACTGTTTATTGATAATTAAAATGTATTTGAAAAAGGGTAAACTATTGAGGTGGTCACATTCGTTTAGTAAGTATTTGCTTTTACTCGTCAATTAAAAAAAACAAAAGTTTTAGCAACATAAGTTTTCGCTTTTTAAACATTTTGTCACTTGGGTGTTAGTTTTCGTTAGAAAACTCACTATTTGCTGACTTGGCACAGTAAACAATGAGTAAACTACCTTGATAGTCCCATAAATATTACTTCATTCCTATTTTGACCAGCAAACTAAAAACAATTTGTATAATTATACATTTAGTCCTCCATATTTACACATACAATCAATTTAGTCATAATTTTAATATAAAAATAATTTAAGGATGAGGTTAAGGAAGGAAATAGTTGTGTTTAATCCATTTTGAGGTTATTGAATTACTTGCTATCATACATTGATCCCACAAAGAAACTCATGTCACTTATGTTGTGGATATCATCCAATGACTTAACACTGGATTTGGTTTTAGAGTATTGCTCTTCATATGTCCTGAAATCGAAAGAACATAGATATATTGACAATATCAGTATCAAAGAAAGACAAAAGCTTGATGTTACAGGCAAGTTTCTTGACATTCCGACATGTTTCAATCCTTGTAAATTATGTTTGTTATGCTATAAGAAGTTCAACAAATCTGGGCTACTAATACCAAAAAATGGCACCCTCTATGATTAGATCTCTAATCTCAACATCTCGCAAAATCCACCAGACACTCCACTAACGTATGTTCACTTCACTTCTACTAACGTCAATACCTAGAGGAAACACTTCGAATCTTTGAACAAAGCCAACCCTTTCTTCCATTGAAACCTCTTGTGCTTATAAATCTGATGTTCCACGCCAGTCATCATGGCATAGCTCCACCTCTAACCCCAATTCGTTTCCTCTATTAGTTTGAGATAATGTGTTCTCGTGCGTCATCCTCTCATCACAATCGTTCCCCTCTGTAAGTTGAAACTCAGCAATCCCTCGTGATTCTCTCATGGCATCCTTCTCCTTTACGTTCCCACTCTGAATGTGATTGTCCCCCTCTTGTTCTCCATCCAAGATCGGGGGCAAGTCATTTTGTTCAGCTCCATCAATTGACGTCCCTGCCCATCTGAATCCATAGAGACATTGTCATCACCACACGCACACCTCCCACATTGGTCCGTGCTCACTTCCATTTCGCAAACACGAATCGTGAATGTGTTTTCCCCCACGTTACAGTCTACAAATTCATCAATTCTTGCCATATGGTTTGTCTCGATTAAAATTTGACCCCGATCAAAACATGTCGGCGCAAATGTTTCACAACGGATTAACTGTCCCCAGATGTTGAGTGTGCAAAAGTTCTACTTTTTACCCCCTATTTAACCCATATTTCTGTTGCATTCAAGCACAATTCATTGCATTTATGATAGATTTCACATATGCATCACAATTATATAAAATGGCCCAGTTGCTACTAATTTTGGCTGATTTTGCAGGTAGCTGCTGTGACAGACCCAGGGCAGT
Organism: Hibiscus trionum; assembly: GCA_030270665.1. Taxonomy (NCBI): domain Eukaryota; kingdom Viridiplantae; phylum Streptophyta; class Magnoliopsida; order Malvales; family Malvaceae; genus Hibiscus; species Hibiscus trionum. The sequence goes on along the minus strand of BSYR01000021.1, from coordinate 19,595,772 downwards.
GAAGAAGCAGAGCTGGAACACAGGACTGGAGTCGAGAACGAAGACGATGTCGTGGCCACTGCCGTGGCAACCAATGACGCCAACAATGGTGAAGGGAAAAGTGAAGTGGAGCTCGACAGATAGAGGAAATTAAGCCGGTCTGTCGTGGGCCACTCCTATTTTTTTCTGAGCCCTAGATCAGAATGAAGGCCAAGCCCAAAGTTCAAGGAAGAAACCCAAAGCAAGAAAAGAGAACGAATTAAAGGCATCTACTCTAAAGATTTAGTCTTAATTAGAGTTGTACTTTAGTTTGAACTTGTATTCTTACCTTATTAGAAAACTTGAACCCAAGGCCTATATAAAGGCATGTAATTCGACCTAGGGAAGGGCATCTCATTCTCTAGTCGTCTTCCCCGAAACCCTAGTCGTTTCCCCCTTCTCATCATGTTCTAAACTTCCCCTAGGGCTAAGGGTTGATTCTGTAAAGTAGTTGCAAGGATTGTACTGTTTTTAGGATTTTTCTGTTTAATAAAATAAACTTCAAGTTTCCTTATTCTAGTTTTCAACATCTTACAAGAGTATCGGGAGAGCATTGTGAGATTATTCATTTACTTAATATCGGGAGAGTTAAGTATACGAAAGGATTAAGTGCGGGTTCTCCAGTTTATGGTTGAACTATCTCGAACCTAGGGATATGACGAGGTTAAGTGGCTAAGAAAGAATTCAACAACATCGGTGTTCATCCTTCGATTCACGTCGGGAGGTATCATCTAAGACATGTTCATCGACAGACTTGGACCTAGGGATAGGACAAGTCACAGGAGGGATTCTTGCCAAGCTTGAAGTACAGAGTTGTGTGATCGCTGCCGCGACAACAACAGACTGCTGCCGTCGCAGGTGCTGCTGCGACAGGGACGACGATAGAACATGAATTTCTATACAATGCAACACCTGCACTACCGAGCAAATCAATATCGGCCTATCTCTTTACCCTGAATCGTTTAATCTTTTATCTTCAGTATTCTTCATTATTTCTCTACAAACAATTAAACTCTCTTCTTCCTAACTTGTGCAGCAATCCAAGGATAAAGCTATTTCCAGTCCTTGTGGATTCGATATCCGATACTTCATGTATCACTTTACTACTTGTGTCGTGTACACTTGCACTCTATTGCGATAGACTATTTTACACGCAACAAGTTTTTGGCGCTGTTGCCGAGAACTAGCAACATATCTTTACCCTACTTTTACTGTACTTTCTTTTTAATTTTTCTGTTTTTATTGGGACTGTTCACCCTGTGCTTTTCAAAAGGTTTTTCGTTTGCTTATGCGCAGATCTAGACGAGGCAAAGAACCTGAGTATAAACTAGACCCTGAAATCGAACACTCTTGCAATCTCAAGAACCGAGTCCGTCTTTTGATAGCCAAAAACGATTATCTTGAGGAACAGTTATAAGCTATGCATAACGGGAGGAACAACCCAAGGAATCCCGAAGATCCTGAAGATCCTATCGGGGATGAAGGAAACAGACAGCCTGACGCTGCCGTGGCCGTACGACGGTCATGCAGGGATTACATGATCAATGATCATGTGGAACTGGAGACCACCTTGCCAGACGTGGAAGCTGAAAATTTCGAGCTTAAACCTGTCATGTTCAGCATGATCAATTCCGCTTGCCAATTTAGTGGTGCTATTACAGAGGATGCAGAGAACATATGAAAACGTTCCAAGAAATCTGTGGATCGTTTAGATTACCAGGAGTAAATCCGAAGATACTGAGGCTTCGGTTATTTCCTCATTCACTGAGGGACAGAGCAAAAACTTGGTGGAACAAACTAACGTCGGGTTCAATACGAACTTGGGCGGATCTAACTCGTGAATTTTTATCCCGTTTTAATCCTTCCCATTTATCTGAGTGATTACGTAATGAAATTGCTACTTTTCAACAGGAAGATGACGAGCCAATGCACGAGGCATAGGACATGTTTACTACTCTTCTGAGGAATTGCCCGATGCACGGATTCCACGTTTGGAATCAAGTCATCAAATTTTACAATGCTACCAACACACATACTCGGATGAGAATAGATTCAGCAACAAATGGACTGTTGTTGGATAAAGATCCAGACGAAGCCATGCTAGTGTTGAAAAATCTAGCAAAGAATGAAGAGCAATTTCCCACGGTAAGGAGAGGTAAACGAGTGCTAGCTGTGAAGGACTATGAAGCCGACAATTCCTTAAAGACACAGGTCGCTTACCTCACAAAGGCAGTAGAAAATTTGTTAAAGAAAGATTCAAAACATGTCTACTCTGCAGAAGAGGTATGTGAAACTTGCAGTGGGAATCACAGTTCGGAAGACTGCCCGCTACAGCTAAAGGAAGAGATGTATGTTGGAAACTATAACAAGCGAAGAAATTACGATTCCAACAATTACAATCCCAACTGGAGGAAAGACCCCAAGTTCTCCTGGAGCAACCCAAACAACGCACTGAATCCTCAAGTACAGAACACTCAAAACCAGGGGGCACCCAGAATTCTGACACGGCAGCAACCGCAACAGCAGCCACAACAGCAGCCGGCAGCCGCACCTAGTATACTGGAGCAAACTTTGGCCACATTCATGTCACAGACAGGAGCTTACATGGCAAACATAGATCACTTCGACAAGAATACTGAGTCATTCATGGATAAAACAGAGATGAGAATGACTAACGATGAAGCTACACTAAAATCACTGGAGACACAGACGGGTCAGGTTTCCCAGCATATTAAGCCAAGGCAGAACGGAGGATTCCCTAGCGATACTGAGGTCGCTAGACAACCCACACATGAGCAGTGCAAAGCTATTACAACTAGGAGTGGGAAACAACTGCCAGGGCCGGAGATGAAAGCCGTACCGGTTGAGGAACCAGACCTAGAATCATCTACCGTGAACACTGCCCCAGCAGAAGAAAAACAACCTGCTGCCTCCACACCTGTTACGACAACAGAAGGGACAGAGGAGAAAGAACCTAAGCCTCCTCAGATCTGAATACCATGTGAAGGACGATTTGAAGATTACCGTCCTCCACCTCATTTTCCACAGCGGTTACAGAAGCAGAAACAAGAGTACCAACTCAAAAAGATCTATGATATTTTTAAGCAGGTTCACATCAATGTACCGCTGTTAGAGGCCATCAAGGAGATGACAAGTTATGCAAAATTTCTCAAGGATGTTATGTCGAAAACATCAAGACTTGGGGAATTCGAAACGGTAAAAATGACAGAAGGATGCATGACTATTCTGCATATGCATCCACCCCAGAAAAAGATGGATCATGGGAGCTTCATCATACAGTGCATAATTGGTGACAAATTCGTGAGTAAGGCCCTTTGTGATCTAGGTGCTAGTATTAATTTAATGCCAAAATCTGTATTTCAGAAATTAGATATTGGACGAGCACGACCCACGATAGTTATTCTGCAGCTGGCAGACCGCTCTTACGTACAACCAGAAGGGAAGATCGAAGATATTCTGGTAAGAGTGGATAAGTTCATTTTTCCTGCTGACTTTCTTGTTCTAGATTGTGAAGCAAATGAGAACGCACCAATCATCCCGGGGCGACCCTTCCTAGCCACAGGCAGATCACTGATTGATGTAGAGAAGAGAGAACTTACAATGAGAGTAAATGATCAAGAGATCAAGCTCAATGTTCTCCAGGCAATTAAACATGCTGATGCAGAAGAAGAATGCAAGGCCATCACTGCAGTAATCCTTGACCAACCCTGCATCAGGTCGAGCTACCATGACATTAAATTTGGTCACTGCCACAGCAGCCATCTGGAAGACTGTCACGGCAGCAACGACGACAGCATCTCCTCAGATTCTGACATATCTGACACTGAAGGTCAAGAGGAGGTAAACTGGATAGGCAATCGTCCAGGTAAGTTTTTCGAGCCCCTAAACTATACCTCGAATGAACACATAATCAAAAAGCCTTCAACTGTAGAACCACCTATTTTAGACCTTAAGCCCCTGCCAGGGCAGCTCAAATATGTTTTCCTTAGATTAAATGATACGTTGCCCGTAATCATCTCTTCCAAGTTAATGCAGAAATAGGAACAACAACTGATAGGGATGCTGCAGCAGCATAAAAAGACTATTGGATGGACGATAGCTGATATCCAAGGCATCAGTCCAGCACTATGTATGCACAAAATTCTCTTAGAGGATGATCATAAGTCGACCATTGATGCTCAGAGACGCTTAAACGACGCTATGCGAGAAGTGGTTCGAAAAGAAATTATCAAATGGCTTGACGCTGGGATAATTTATGCCATTTCAGATAGTAAGTGGGTGAGCCCGGTGCAGTGTGTTCCTAAAAATGGAGGAATAACCGTGGTGACCAATGAAGAGAACGAACTAATCCCAACCAGGACTGTGATCGGTTGGAGGGTTTGTATGGATTACCGGAAGCTTAACAAAGCTACCCGGAAAGACCATTTTCCCCTACCTTTTATTGATCAAATGCTTGATAGATTAGCGAGAAAACCTTATTATTGTTTTCTTGATGGTTACTCAGGTTATAACCAGATAGCTATCGTACCGGATGATCAAGAGAAAACGACTTTCACTTGCCCATACGTCACTTATGCTTTCAGGAGAACACCATTTGGACCCTGCAATGCACCAGCAACATTCAATAGGTGTATGATGGCGATATTCTCTGACATGGTGGAGGACTTCTTGGAAATATTCATGGATGGTTTTTCCGTCTTCGGAGATAGTTTTGAAGGCTGTTTAGGCAACCTACAAAAGGTGCTCGAAAGATGTGAGAAAGCGAACCTGGTATTAAACTGGGAAAAATGTCACTTCATGGTGGATGAGGGGATAGTCCTGGGCCACAAGGTAAGTTGCCGCGGCGTAGAGGTCGACAGGGAAAAGATAGAAGTGATTGAAAAGCTGCCGCCACCCACCACATTCAAGGGAATTCGGACTTTCCTAGGGCATGCTGGGTTTTATCGAAGGTTTATTGCAAATTTTTCGAAGATTACCAAGCCTTTATGCCACCTACTGGAACAGAATCGTCCTTTTGGCTTCAATACTGAATGTACTGAGGCATTCAAAATCCTGAAAGAAAAGCTGGTAACAGCCCCAATCGTACAGCCACCAGACTGGAGTTTGCCATTTGAAATTATGTGTGATGCCAGTGATTACGCTGTAGGGGCAGCACTTGGGCAGAGGAAGGACAAGCTATTCCACGTAATTTATTACGCCAGCAAAACATTAAACGATGCCCAAGTGAACTACAACACAACAAAAAAGAACTGTTAGCAGTGGTGTTCTCGATTTTCAAGTTCCGTTCGTACATACTTGGAACAAAGGTGGTGGTCCTTACAGACCACTTAGCACTGAAGTATCTGTTCGCTAAAAAAGATGCAAAACCTAGGCTGATACGTTGGATTCTGCTGCTGCAAGAGTTCGACATTGAAATCAAGGATTAAAGGGAGCAGAGAACCAAGTTCCAGACCACTTGTCAAGACTAGAGACGGGAAAAAGTCTACCGATAGACAAGACCATCCGACTAGAGACTTTCCCTTACGAGTAGCTGTTTGCTGCCACAAGCACTGTCGCGACAGCCATGGCGGCATATAAGTTTTCTAAACTTCCTTTGTATGTTGATTTCGTTAATTACATATTTATCTGAATATTACCTCCTGAACTTAATTATCAAGCAAGGAAGAGGTTCCAAAATGATGCAAAACATTATTATTTGGACGAACCTCTTCTTTTCAAACATTATGCAGATCAAATCATCAGGAGGTGTGTATCACAGGATGAGTAGGAAGTTGTGCTTCACCACTGCCATGCTTCACCATATGGAGGACACTTAGGTGGAAACAAAATCGCTGCCAAGGTTTTGCAATCTGGTTTTTATTGGCCCTCATTGTTCAAGGATGCCCAAGCATTCTCCAAAAGTTGTGACAAGTGCCAACGGACGGGGAACATCTCAAGAAGACATGAGATGCCACTACAAAACATCCTAGAAGTCGAAATCTTCGATTTATGGGGGATTGATTTCATGGGACCATTCCCAGCATCATGTGGGAATCTTTACATCCTACTGGCAGTGGACTATGTATCCAAATGGGTTGATGCGATCGCCACAAAGAAAAACGATGCCAAGACTGTTCAGAGATTTCTGCACAAAAACATTTTCTCCAGGTTTGGTATACCTAAGGCGATCTTCAGTGATGAAGGGAGACATTTTGACAATAGGGTAATAGATGTTGCCATAAGAAAATACGGCGTAAAGCACCAGATCGCAACAACATATCACCCTCAGACAAATGGACAGGCCGAAATATCCAACAATGAGGTAAAGAACATTCTTGAGAAGATGGTTAAACCTACTCGAAAGGACTAGTCTTTACACCTCAATGACGCACTCTAAGCCTATAGAACAACATTCAAGACACCATTGGGAATGTCACCTTATAGGATGATATATGAAAAAACATGCCATTTACCTGTTGAGATAGAGCACAGAGCTAACTGGGCTATCAAGGCAGTAAACATGGACTTAGATAAGGCATGACATAAGAGGTTACTTGACTTGAATGAAATTGAAGAAATTCAAGCAATGTCCTACGACAACGCAAGAATTTACAAGGACAAGACCAAGAGGTGGCATGACAAGATGTTGCTGCCACGACAGTTCGGCCCAGGGCACCTTGTGTTGTTGTTTAACTCTAGGTTGAAACTTTTCCTAGGAAAGCTTAAATCTAGATGGTCCGGCCCATTCCAAGTTGTGCAGGTTTTTCCTCATGGTGCCATTATGATCAAATCCTTAAAAGGCGGGCACCAATTTAAAGTCAACGGACATAGACTGAAGCATTATCAGGGGACTAAAGCCCCAAGGATGCAGGAAGTGGTTACTTTAGGAGATGCCCCTCAAGGCATCCCTAATTTAACTTAATTTTTTTTATTAATTATGTATTTTATTTATTAGGAAATTAGAATTATTTTATTTTTAAGAACTGAGTTTTTATTTTAATTATTTTAGGAAATAAGGGAAACAAGGATAGGAGAAGAAGTGAATCAGCCTATCATTTCCGCAGCAGCCCAAAAAGCCCAAAGGAGGAGTCTGTCGTCACAGCCTGTCAACTGCTGTCGCGAAAGACGCGGAAAATACAGCCCTGTCACCACGTTGTCGCGACCGACAGATAAACGCAAAACAGACGTGCAGCAGACACGGAAACGCGTGACAGACGCGTCGGAAACTGCGTAACAGCTGGCCTCGTTATTCGCGCCTGCCGTTACAGCTCCAACGGGCAGCAAACCATACATCTATATAAACCCCATTTACTTTTCATTTTTCATATCACTTTTACTCTCTCAACTTCCTTTCTCTCTAGATCTCAAATCTCTTTCATTTTCCACAGCCTTGCAACTATAAGTACCAAACAGACACGACGAAGTGCTACCTCTAGCTCTGCAGCAGCAGCCGGCACACCCAACCACGATACCATCCCTAACTGCTTTGCCACAACCGACTTCCGTCGACAAATATTACCGCTCCTTCCAAAAGAGGGAGATGTGGGAAGAGAGAGGGTTCCTTTACACCAAACGCACGGAAGACTTTGGGCGAACTGTTCATAGCACGAAAAATCAAGGCCCTCAAATGGCAGATGTTTGCTCCCAGCCAGAGGAGATGAATGTCACGTTGGTCTGGGAATTTTACGCTGCTGTTGACAGCAAGGATACGAAGACCGTGACAGTGCGAGGTAAGGCAGTTACTTTCGAGCTTACCTACATCAATACCCTCTACGACATCTACGTCAGCAAAAGGGAGAACGGACACAAGAGGTTCGTGGAAAGTCTGTCGCCGACAGACTTCGATGCTGTGATGGCAGAGGTAATTGAGGAGGGAACAGAGTGGAATAAAGACCCCAAGCATCGGTGGACGGTGAAACGCACTCAACTCACTCCCGAGGCCAAACTTTGGAACCACTTCGTAACGAAAAAGGATAATGCCTTCTTCCCACAACAGCACGGTCGACCGACCCAGGTTAGCACTCATTCATTCCATTTTAAATGAGAGACCTATAAATGTTTGCCGGTATATACAGGAGGGGATTATAGTGTTTTCCCTTCAACCATTGGGACCCCTTGTCTTCCCATACCTCATCACCGAGATCTCCCACGGCCACAACGTTCCATAAATCCCTGAAGATTTCAAGGTTCGAGGGAAGGGATGGACGGAGCGCAACATATTCAGCTTAATGAAACTGAAAGCAGCCACACCCCTCTCCTTCTTCAACCCATCTACCGCAGTAGAAGAGCCAGCAGAGCCCACTCAGCCAGAACCTGCCGCCTCAGAGCAGCAATAGCCAACAGCAGCAGCCCCTCCAGCAGACTCCTCCACTCAAATTCTGGCCACACTGAAAAAGATGGAGGAACGGCAACTTGGTCTGATGAGTTCGTCAGAGACTTCACGATAGCCACGGTACATTTCACTAAAAACAATTTAAATTTTGCAAATGTACAATTTCCTGCTTTCCCAGAGCAATACTTTGCTACCCCTACACATGCCCATACTCCCACTCCTGCTGCCACACCAAAAACACCCTCTGATGCATCCACTCCAATCCCGGCCGCGACAGTTGAAGGCGGCAGCCACACTGCTGTTGAGTGTGTAAAAGTTCTATATTTTACCCCCTATTTAACCCATATTTCTTTCTGCTGCTGCATCGGAGGAGGATTTTGAGGAGGCGGGGAGGACGAGGCGGCGTGTGGCGGGAGATTTGGCGGCTAGGATCTTCTTCTGGCCACGGGGTGGTTGGATGCTGATGTGAGTGGGTCTTTTAGGTGGTGCTTCTGGCTCAGTTTCAGGCCCTTCACCTTGAGACTCGGTCGCACCAGCGGGTTGCATTCTTTTCCTTGATGCTTCGGCTGGTTCGTCATCGAAGGAATCAAATATCTCCATGTCCAATGAATTTGAGGCCTCGGCTGTCTCTTTGGCAGCTGCCTCCTTTGTTGCTGGGGAGGCGGCGGTAGTGTCCTCCTCTTTTTCAGAGTTAGATGAGGATGTGAGGTTGTATGGTTGGATGAGAATGGGCGAGGTCCTTCGTCTGGGCCGGATAAGCGGCCATTCGCTGTCTGCGGTGGCTGGAGTGGTAGCTAGTCTAGGTGTGATCTGTGTTGGTTTAGAAGCTTCTAACTCCGACGGGAAGGCTGGCAATCTTGGGCCGGCGTTGTGATATTTGTCTAGCAAGTAGGCCACAAAAGCTTATTGCACCTCCACTATGTATCTCTTAAAGATTACCTGCTTGTGCTCAATTCTCTAGCAGCTCTCTACGAGGCTCTTAAGTAGAGGAATCAGGGCGCAAGAAAGGGCAGCATCAGTACTGCCTTTCGCGGCCGGGGTTGCGGCAGGTTTTAACGGCGGCTGGGCGATTGTTGGCGTTTCAGGCTCTGGATCTTGCATCATATGGAGGCGTGCCTTCCTTGTCCACCCTTCCTTGGCGGCTATGATAGTATCTTTGGGGTGCGACGGCATACGGAAATTGGTGCAGAGGTTGGAGATGAGAGAGGGGAAGACGAGGGGTCCCTTGGAGTTGGGTTTGGCTGCGTGGGCATAGATTTCTTCAAGAATAACTTCCCCAACGTTGATTGGTCGCTCCTTCATTATGCTATGGATTAGGGCCAGCCGCCGCCTGTTGATTATAGAACCATGCGAAGTGGGCATTAGGCAGCATTGGACGAAGTTACTCCAAAGAATGGCATCTAGCAGCATGTCGCGACGGTTGACTGAGCCGTTATTTTTGCCGGTGAGCCACTTGGCGTTCGGCTGGTAGATTTCTCTTCTAATCTTTTCGTAATATGCTGCCGTTAAACCCAAACTCCATTGTTTGTGCGGATTCCCTTTGATTTCTATGCCGTATAAGCTATTTATTGTTGCCACTATAAGCTTGAAACCCTTGCCGCGAACATAGAAAAAGGGGTTTCTCGGTGTAGGTTTCTGGGCATAAAATTCTCTCACTAAGTTGGTGTTTATCTCCTCTAGCTGTCGTTCAAAGATATGCCATCCCAATGTGTGGCCCTTTTCAAATACGTTTGGCTCAAGGCCAAGATCCCCGTCTTGCCTTGTGTACTGGAAGCCTATCTTTTCCCAAATTTTTCGCTCCGCGAAATACTACCGATAGGTTGCCGCTGCGTCAGCATTCAAGAACCTCTGGATGGTTGGCTTGGAGGATGAGGCTGTGTGTTTTGATGTTTCCATAATTGTGAGAACGACTGTGCTTCTTAAAGAAAAGAAAGAAATTGCAAGAAAATAACGCAGATGAGATCTTGAAAACAAAGAAGACAAGAAGAATTGAGAGAAAAAAAGAGAGCAAAGTGAAGAATGAGGAGAGAATAGTTGGCCTTATAAAGCCGCTAGTCTCCGCTGCCTTGGCGGACACGCTGTCGATGGGCGGTAATGATTGCGGCGCATTTTACGGGATTCTAACCGTTACGCAGATAGTCGTTGCCGCCAGCTGTTGCAAATGTAGCTGTTGTGGCTAGCTGTTATGCTAATCTGCCCATTTGGGCCGCCTTGGTCGTTGGGTTGGGACTCTCTTTTATTCTTTTTTTCTTCTTGGTCTTGCCTTCATTCCTAACCTAAAATAAATTAAATGCAAAAATTAAATAGAAATAACTAAAAATTAAATAAATTTAAAAAAAATAAAAGATGTGGAAATTAAATAAAAATTAAATCTAATCCTAATGCATAAAAATAAAATTAGGTTATGTTGGGTTGGGTTGGGTTGCTCATCTCCCAAACATAACCACTTCCTGAGGGTTTTATGTTTGGCTCTTCGTCCAGGTATGTCCTTCTTCTCCTCAGGTGAGTGTTGGCTGCCATCTTTGCCGCCCTGGCGGCTAAGTGCTGGTCCTATGTTCGCCCTGGTCGTACCAAAGACAAACAAGAGTCGTAATTTTTTTTTGAAAAAAAAATAAACAGAAATTTAAATGCAAAAACTAAAAGTAGAAGTGCGGGAATTCAAACGCAGTTGTTGTTGCCAATCTCCGGCAACGGTGCCAAAAACTTGTAGAGCGTTTAGGTTTTCTCTTTTTATGAGCGCAAGTGCACACTCCTGTCAAGTTATAGTATAAAAGATATCATCTCCCACAGGGATTGGAACAACTTCTATGAGTGTTTTCATGCACAAGGAAAAAGTATATTGCACAATTAAAATTTCTAAATATTGAAAAGCATAAAAATAAAACACAACTTCTATGAGTAGTTGTAGCTCAGTAGTGTGTAGACTGCGTTGTAAAGCTTAACTGTGTTTTGTGCAGCCACGATCTGCTGCCTCGACGGGTAATGGCAGATTGAGGCGGCGACAACTTTTGAATGCCACGGCGGAACTCTACGCTTGCAACTTTCACTGTCTCGGTAGGTGAGATGGAGAGAAGTCCCGCCGGCAAGTCTGGAAGATACTCTAAGTTCGGCGAAACAATTCTGAAGTAATCCTACCTATGTCTAGGCTAGAATTCTGTCACTGCGTGATGTAGGCAATACCTAGCAATCTCAGCGTAAACCTAACACATGCAGTCAACCTTTGGTTGCTCCTTTTAGCCGTTGAAATTCTAACTTATGTCTAAGCCGAATTAGTCAACACATCGACATGATGAGATCGTGCTTAATTCTTTCGTGAATTTGACACTCTCGTGCCCGACAAATGGATTTCTTCAACTGGACTCCTTTTTGACTTAAATGTGGACTCTTTGGACGTTGCCTTCACCAGCAAGTAAAGATAGGTCACTTTACTTATCCCTCTTCAATCAGCTCTTCAGGCCGCTACATGCTTAAGAAAATTGCAAGACTAGGCTCATTGGACACAAGAAATTGTCATCTTTCAATCGCAACCCATCTTGACTAAGTCGGATTAACTCATGCCTGGGCGGCAGTCAGCGGCAACATCCTTGGCGGCAACTAGAACTGTTTCAGTACAACTCCTTTTGCTCCCTGCTTTCTTGTCCTCTCCTCCTCTACCTAGCTACAACACCTGAAAAATGAAAACTAAACTAAAACAATATCTTTTCTTAACCAAACATAGAATATTCAATAAAAGCATGGTAAAAGAGCAAATATTGTTATTATGCATGCAATGCACCTAAATATGCCTAAATGAGCTTAAGAACCAAAATAATAAGGGCATGAATGTGTACAAAATATAGAACTTATGGACACACTAAAGGTCTATAAAAGTGAACACTTACTAAACGAAAGTGACCATCTCGGTAGTTTACCCTTTGAAAAATTATACGAATAAATTATTAATGCTTCAAAGTACTACTCTATTTGAATGGATTATATGTTAAATTACGTGAATCATCACTAAAGTTTTCTCTCAAGCCTATTTTGGTTAACGAAGTTTCAAAACGTTCAATTTACTCACTAAACTTTGGACATTGAATGATTTTTTGTCACTCCTCCGTTAACTTTTTGACGACGTCCATTAAGCGAAGAAAGAAGGAACTCCTCCAAGATTCGAACGGTAGAAAACTTCATCGAGACGAGAGAAGCAACATATTAAGAAACATGCTCCATCTGATGGCAGAGGAGGGAGATCGAAGAGAGAGAAACCAAAAAGGGTTTTGGCCGATTCATGAACTTTTGAGCACTTTCCGGTAAAATGGAGGTCGAGCTTAGACTTAGGGGCCCGAGACGGAGTGACTGGTGAAATTTTCGACCGATCAACCATCATTTACGATCGTTTGGGGTTTGAGAGAGATAAAAACGTTCAATGTCTAAACATCGTTGAGTAAATTGAACGTTTTGGAACTTTTGTGAGCAAAATAAGTTTAAGAGTAAAATTCCGTGATGATTTACGTAATTTACCCTAGATTAAATTTATATAACCTTTGTCATTATTTCGAAATTTAGATAATATATGTAATTAATGCATCAAAATTTAGATGAATAGACTTTATTTATATAATCGTTGTTGTTATATCAAGATTGAATCCATTGGTTGTGATTTGTTTTATTTCGATATTATAATCATTTGTAAAGTAACGTGTATTTATATAAATTAATAATTTTTTGAGTGTGAATGGATTATAGTTTGAACATTCATTTGCCTGTTTATATAGAAGAAGGGCTTGATGAATGGATTATAGTTTACTCTCAAACTTATTTTGGTTAACGAAGTTTCAAAACGTTCAATTTACTCACTGAACGACACGATTTGTTTGGTTTGATTTATGGGAGGGTATTTGAATACAAAATCAGACTCGTCCATGTTTCCAAATGCAATACAAGCTGCACTTGAGTTGATTTATGAAAACAATGAATGCTCAAAATCGACATGGAACATTTGGGTCAAATTTTGGTTATGATCCCTACCATAGTATGCGGAAATTAGAGATTTAATCCAAGTACTTTAATTTGGTTTCTCTACGTTTATAACGCCCGTTAAATAGTTAAGACTAATAACCGTTACGTGTAAAATGCTGGTGCCAAGTTTTTAAAGAAAGCAACCATTCTAAGATTATTTAGTGTGACTTTAGACATGAAACAGTATATTACTGGAAAAGCTGTTACGGCATGCATATATGATACCATTGCTGTTTTGGATGTATGAAAACAGTATATTAATTTGTTAAACCTATTTCCTAGTGTTGATTGGAGTATACTGGAAAAGCAGTTGATTGGAGTCCATACAGTTTTTGTTAAACCTATTTCCTAGTGATTTGACCCAAGTTTTGGGGTATATAATCATCACAGTCGGTGTGCCTGATCAAATGTGTTAAATGATGAAGACAAATTAATAGGAATGAGAAGAGTTTGCAGGGCACGGAGATAGGCAAGATAATAGAGTATATAAGTGGAAGCATTCATCATCCTTTTTCTCATCCAACAATCCCAGCAAAGTCTTAATATTCTCAGAATGGGTTCCAAAAACCAGCTGCAACAGCAATTCACATATTTGGCCTTGATAGTATTAGTGGGTGCGAATTTAGTATGTGAAGGTGGAGCCACCTCCCGCACAAGTCTTGAAGATGCATCAATGTACGAGAGGCATCGACAATGGATGTCCCAATTTGGACGAATTTACAGTGACAACAATGAGAGGCACAAGCGTTTCAACATTTTCAAACAAAACGTGGCACTCATTGACTCTTTCAACAACGCCAATAACAAGCCTTACAACCTTGCTGTCAATCAGTTCGCAGATCTAACAAATGAAGAGTTCACTGCTTCTCGAAATGGGTTCAAGGGCCATATGTGTCCCAACAAGGCTACAACTTTCATATACGAAAACGTCACCGCATTGCCTTCTACTGTGGATTGGACAAAGAAAGGGGCTGTTACACCTATCAAGGACCAAGGCCAATGCGGTCTGCTCTAATCTCTTGAAATATCATTCATTGTTTGTAAATATTTTTCTAATTCCAACGCTGAAACTATCACAGGATGCTGTTGGGCGTTTTCAGCTGTGGCAGCCATGGAAGGGGTTACCAAGCTAACAACAGGTACGTTGATTTCCTTGTCTGAGCAAGAACTGGTCGACTGCGACACCAAAGGTGAGGATCAAGGCTGCCAAGGTGGTTTAATGGACGATGCCTTCCAATTCATCCAGAAGAACAAAGGCCTAACAACCGAATCCAACTACCCCTACACGGGAGTTGATGGCACATGCAATGCCAACCAGGAAGCCAACCATGCAGCTACCATAAATGGCTTCCAAGATGTGCCCGCCAATAGTGAAGATGCACTGCAGAAGGCTGTTGCCAACCAACCTGTTTCGGTTGCCATCGATGCCAGCGGGTTCGAGTTCCAGTTCTACTCCGGTGGTGTATTTACGGGATCCTGTGGCACGCAACTGGATCATGGAGTGACGGCTGTTGGATACGGGGAGGATGATGATGGGACTAAGTATTGGTTGGTGAAGAACTCGTGGGGCACTAGCTGGGGTGAACAAGGCTACATCAGGATGCAAAGAGATGTTGATGCAAAGGAAGGTCTTTGCGGCATAGCAATGCAAGCATCCTACCCCACAGCATAAACAAAACTTACGCTCTAATATGCTCATTTCCTAAATATATCAATGTACCATATGTGAATCTACTATGAACTATACACGGTGCTCTATTATATGAAAACCAACGTTAAATTTCATCTTATTTTCCAATAGAAACTCAAAAATATATCTCCGAAACGATTACTCAATTCACATTCGAAAATTAATTAAGTGGTGGAAATGATTAAGAACCATATCGAGTGAAACATTAGAGTGAATCTACTATGTTCCTTTTTTGTGTGTGCAATTCAATTCATTATTATTCACCTTACATCCCCCTAGTTTTTAGGTTAGACTCTAAATAAGACTAATAAACCACATCTTTGGACATAGTTAATTAGGCTTTAAATAAACACCTTTGTTAGGATTAGATCATTAAATTCTTCCCCTTAATAACTTTAACTCACCTAAATCATTTTTAACCATACTGAAACTTTGAACTTAAAAAACATAGAATTAGGATTAATTAAAATTTATGTAAACCCAAAACACGTTAAAAATTTGAGTGACTAAATAAGCTCCGTTTTACGGGTGTTGTGGGGTGCTAACCATTCCCCACACGTAACCGTGTCCCCAAACCTTCGATATTTCGTAATATCTGGTTTGTTTTAGGTTTATGATCTACCTATTAAAAAAACCAGTGGCGACTCCGTTATCACAAGAGTGAGAGTGTACAATTGCGCAAAAACGAGTATTTGACGTTCTTCTCCATCGTCTAGGTTGCTAAGTACAATATCCTTCGAGGGTTAGGCGTTACCAATTTCATCCGCGTGTTTATCTAAGACAATATTTTAGAAGGGGTGTTATCATGTCCTATTTACTTTCATTGTTCTTTTATTATTTTTCTTTTACTTCATTTTTTTTCATTTCAATTTTCCTTCTAATTTTAAAAAAACATGGAGAGTTAGTTTCATGGCTATTCAGAATTTAGCTTCTTTGATCAACTTCAGAATGATTTCGAGGTATTTAAGGTGAGCAAGGAATAAAAGACCCTTAGTGAATATCTTTCTCAAGATGAATCTGATAGTGAACAACAAGATGCAAAAGAACTTGCAAGTCAAGAAAGTTGTTTACTAAATCTTGTAGAGGAATCTGTAAAACCAAAATTGATTTTGATATAACAACTAACTTTAAGGACTTAATTGCAAAAATAATAAATTTTTAAGTATCTTAAAAAATCACTAATTGATAAGCCTTTTTGAACCTAGTACTCTTTCAAGTCAAAACATATTGAAATGGTTCAAATTTTCGAAGTCTTTTCAAGCCAAACTTCAACAAAATGCCTAGGCGTATCGATACCCTCTAGCGTATCGATACAGATTTTCAACACTGGAATTTTTATCGACCATAGTGTACTGATACGGTTTAACCCTGTATCGATACGATATTCATCTAGGTAAGACTTTAAGCTATAGTGTATTTACGGGTGAAACATTAGAGTGGATTTTGTTGCCGAGCTTCTTTAAGTACCCGTACTTCAAATAGCTCGAAACATGTAATAATTAGTAGATCGATTTTATTGGTTCCTTAAAAATAAAATATTTACTTTTTTGTAATTTAGGGATTTACTAGCCTATAATTAAGCTCCCCTCTTTTGTAAAAATTATACAATTTGCTTCAATACAATACAATTATTTCTTCTAAAATTCACTGTGAGAGTTTTTTCATTTTGTTTAAGATTTCTATCTTGTTTAAGATTTCCATCCTGTTCTTCTTTTAGAGTTGTAGTCACCAATTTTATTTAGCCTTTTATTTTTGTAAATATGTAAAATATATTGGAGTTCAATAAAATCCAAAATATATATAGAGTCTAAAAAAATAAAAAATAAAAAGGGAGCGTCCGTGTATAAAGGCCCAAATCAACCAAAACCCTAGATGCTGCCGTCAAACCCTAGGCTTGCAGCTCTCTCATCCGATGTGTTTTCCAAGCAAGAAACAAAGACAAAAAAGGGAAGATTTGACCAAATCTGAGCCAAAAAAGGCAAAGAAATCAAGGAGCAACTCAGCTCAAAAAGGAAGAAATCTAGCCTATCTTGGAGATTCTAGGGTTTTTTATTTCATTGTAATTCGGGAAAGCATCATGGATTCTTCCCTTATGTTATTCATCTAGATAAGACTTTAAGCTATAGCGTATCGATACCCTCTAGCGTTTCGATACAGATTTTCAACACTGGAAATTTAATCGACCATAGCGTACTGATACGATTTAACCTCGTATCGATACGGTATTCATCTAGATAAGACTTTAAGCTATAGCGTATCGATACACATCCGGACGGTATCGATACCATTTTTCATATAAAAATATTTTTGCTATAGCGTACCGATACGATATGTCACAGTATCGATACGATATGCTGACCTTTGCAAAATCTTTACATTTAATATTCGAACGTTGGCTTGTCAGTTATGGGAATCCAAAATTTTAAATGATCGTTGAACGTTATTGATACGCTAAGGTAGCGTACCGATACGCTTTTTTATCAAAACATAATTCAGGATTCCAGTGAGCAAAAACCGTATTGGTATGGTTTGTCGTATCGATACGCCCCTTAAGACCGTACCGATACACCTTTCTTGTGTATCAATACGCTTTGTTTTTCAGTCAAAACGACTCTTTCTTCTTTGAGACAGGTACCGATACGCCCTCGAAGAGTATCGATACAATGAACAGCTGATGAGCATTTATTGCGGGAAATTGCAGCACAACAGCTAGATTAATGACCTCAACCACCTAAACGGTTAGAATTCAATACAAGGGTATATAAACAAGTATCCAAAGCTACATCAACAACTATTGAACCTTCAAGCAACATCAAAGCATTCATTCCAAACCCTTGAGCCTATTAGAGTCAAATTGTGTACCCAACTTGTAAAATTCTCAAATTTTTCATATTTGTTTCAAGTTTGGGGAGTGTTAGTTTGTAATTGGGAAATATATTAGTCTTGTGAGAGATACATTTGAAATTGCCTTTTTTCTTTGTGATTGAGAGTCTTGTCATTCAATCTTTGGGTAGAAAGATTGAATTTGTAAAGGTTACATCCTTAGCCTAGAAAAGGGGAAGAAAAAATTAGTAAAGGGTTTGTTGAAAATCCTTTGTGAGAGCTAAGGTAGTGGATGTAGAGCTTGGATAGAAGCTTGAACCACTATAAGTGCCTTGTTCTTCATTTTTAATTGTTCCTTTTGCTCCATTTATTTTTAAAAGTGCCAATTCACCCCCTCTTGGCCATTTCAGTTAATTTGATCCACTCAACAGAATCTAAAACACTTTCCCCTTAAAAAAGTTGTACTTTGATGATATACAGAATTTTTGTGAAGAGAATATGATAAGTGAACTACCTTATTTGAAAAAGACCGAGAGAAAAGAGGCAAAGAGAGTGAAAGTGATATTAATGGCTCAACTTTGGTGGGGAAAAACATGAGGTAAAAGTCCAAAGATATTCAAAAGAAAAAGACAATAGAAAAAATAAAAATGAGAGTTTCATTGGCTAATGATAACTTAGATTTTTCTAGTGGTATTGTCTTATTTTTACAAGAAATTTTTCATCTATTACGAAGGATACAACTGAATCAGTCCTCCTGTACAAGAATTTCTTTTCTATTGATATTATGGATCATTCACCTTTTAAACTTTTAGATTTGGGGACGAATCTTTTTGAGGAGTGGGGGAAAGATAAGAGCACAAAGGGGTAAAATTAATCATTTTTGACAAGAAATTGAACCTGTTTTTGAAGGCTATAATATTAGTTGACTAGCGACGTCTTTTCGGATGAGATTTGTTTTTAATTAGGACAATTTTATTTAGTTATTTGAACTTTTTTTAATTTTTAAAAATTAGGATACTTTTTTTATCTCTTTTAATTAGGATAATATTATCAATTTTTGTTGGGATAATATTCATATCACTTTTATTTATGATATTATTCTATTTTTATTTATCTAGTTAGTATTTTAGATTAAATTAAATTATTTTTCTTTGTAATTTAGGGTTTTACTAGCCTAAAATAGGATCCTCTCTTTTTTTAAAAAAAATTAAACGGTTTAATTCAACTCAATTCAATACAATTATTTCTTCTAAAATTCTTTGTGAGAATTTGTTTCATTTTGTTCAAGATTTTCACCTTGTTCTTGTTTCAGAGTTCGAGTGTCCAATTGCGCAACAACGAGTATTTGACATTCTTCTTTATCGTCTAGGTTGCTAAGGACGATATCCTTATAGGGTTAGGCGTTACCAATTTCAGACGAACGTTTGTCTAAAAGAGGATCTTTGAAGGGGGTGTCGTTAAATCCTACTTACTTTCATTGTTCTTTTATTTTTTATTAAGCTATTTTCTGATTCCGTACCTTTTTTATTGAGTCATTTTGGAAATATGAATTTTAACTCTTGCTTTCTTTTCCATATTTATATTAAGGCAATTAATTGATCCAAGCTTCTGCTTTCCCTATCACATTTTCTCGTAGGTCTTATTTTAATATATGATATTACGAGTTCTATTCTTACATGTTTTTAATTTTGTTTACAAAAACAATGGCTTTGGATTAGTTTTTAAATTATGTGAATTTATATTGGTTTATTCTGGTTTTTGTTGGATTTATTCTGGTTTATTATGAGCTTATTTTGGATTTATATGACTGCATTACAATGTCGAAACAACGCTCCTTGTTCGTAAACGGATCTAAGATCGTAGCAAACATTTCTCTGTAATAGAACACAAGTATGGACATTTTAGGTAGTTAAAATAAAAAAGAAAATAAAAAGAAAACAAAAAGAAAGACATAATAAACGAGTGTAGGAATTTCTGGACAGATTTGGACGACGAAAAAGACTAATGCTTCAAGATGCGTTCACGGCTGTTTCGGTGCCCGAAATTGATAGAAACATTGCTGAAAATTCAGCAGAAATTTGGTAACGTTAAACTCGAAAGAACCTGCACAATCTACTGAGCAAACCCGAATCGAATCTGTCTAACCTCAAAGACGGAAAGCTCGAAAGAACCTGCACAATATACTATGCAAACCCGAATCGAATATGCTTCACATCGTAGGACTTGGACCCACTAGATAGCGATCTAGGAACCCAAAGTATCAACTAAATTTGACAAATCAAAACAAAGTCTGAAATGTCAAAAAAAGTTTGGTATAGAACCGAAATTGAGAAATAAATCTCGCAAAATAATATTTCATAAACTATCTTGCCTTTTACATGGTGAAATTCGGTGTACATATATAGGGACAAGAGGGAAACTACCGAATGAAATTTGTGGCTGTTAATTAAGCCTTTAAAAAAACTAAAATTCAAATATAAACCTCCAATGGGTGGCTGCTCCTTTCTGGCGTGTATTTGAAATTTGGTGGTTGTAATGTGGATAAGGCCACGTGATAAATGTGCATGCATGGCTTTTGAATTTCAAAGCCACAAAAAAAACTTTCAAAGTGGAGCGACAATGTGATAATGGCACATGCAAAATGTGCATGTTTGTTTGAAATTTGAAATTCAAAGCAAACGGCCATATATATAAAATATGCCGTGTTTGAAAATCAAATGGCCATTGACACACATGTGTAAATGTGGAAACAATGGTTCGGCTTGTTGTTCCATGATGATTTGCACTGGCTGCCACACCCTTGTTGGACACTTGTTCAGTTGCTACTGGACGCTTCAGTTGTAGTTGAGCTACTGAATCTAAGTTGAGCTGACAGAAAATGAGCTGAGCTGAAACGAACTAGCTGAAAGTGTAATGAGCTGAAAGTGAGTTGGTTACACTCTCTTGAGCTAGGTCTGAGCTGCATACACTCCGGTAAGCTGGAGATGAGCTGCACACATTCACTTGAGCTAGAGTTTAGTTGCACATGCTCACTTGAGCTAGTGTCCTCCTACGTACATGTCACAAAACAATGAAACTTCTATCAAAGTTTTGTAAACTTATTCAATAACACTTAAACAAGTATAAAAACATTATAAGGCATATCAAATTTATTAAAACACACCAAACATACTATATTCATAGTAAACACACTAATAAAAATAATATAGTATAGAAAATGTTACACATCAGTATGTAACAAGAGAAAAAAACAAACTTTCCTGAAAGTTTGAAGCTGTATCGTTGGGTGGCATAAACGTGCTCACATCATCTTGTAACCCCCTAGACCTCCTATGCGTTAGCACGGATCCTAGGAAGTCACATTAGGGTCACTGGAGCGACCCACGTTAAAATTTTAAATAAACAATTTGTTAAACCATTTAAAATCATAAATCAAGTTTTGAGTTAAAATACAATTCTAGAAAACATTCATACTACAAAGTAGAAACTTTGATACAAATTGCTAAAACAAGTTTCGAACTCGAATGTAAATCAATATGTGACATACATACCCCTAATTACACAGATACCATACTCCGCGAGCAAGCCGAAGAAACTCTCATACTGACGTTGGTAGCTGCAACAAGGTTGATCTTCTAACCTGTGATGGTAAAAACAACGTGAGCTTCGGAAAGCTTAGTAATACAAACTACCAGGATATGCTAACAGAACAAGCATGTATGTGGCAAGCTTTACATTGTCATGAAGAACTTGGCAACGGTAAGCTCAAATTACGATTCGATAATTTAGTGAAGCATTATATTAGAAGGTAACATAGTTGTTCTTTATTTGATCACCCGAATTTTAGGAGATGAGTCTAAAACTGAATATTCGAAAGAGATTCAGATTCCAAAAGTTGAATCAAGGAGTTCAGAGTGGTTCATTAAGTGTGAATTGAAATTTTACTGAGATTTCAACTATGATACGTTAATTTAGTAGGGTCTTACCCTAGGCCTGAGGCGTAGGAGCCTACCTAAGGGGATGCCTTACGTCCAGAAAGACTTACCTTAGGGCCATTGGCCGTAGGAGCTTAGGTTTAGAAGGGCTTACCAGCGCTGAGCCTACAGATCTTCATTTATCTCCTAGATAAATATACTCCAGATGAAATTTAGTTTATATTTAGTTGATTGTAATATCAGAAAACAGAGATCAGATATATTTTATATCAGGAGACATATATTAGATTTATTTTTGTATCAAAAGATGGATATCAGATATATTTCTGTATCAGAAGACAAAAGCCATGAGTTGAGCTTTCATTACGGGTAATAGAGTCATACTTTTAATTAAGAGAAGATAATCTTAGTTTAAAGCAGAGTGTATTCACGGACATATGGTACACACTTTATGGTTCAATATATTTCTCAGAGGCACTTGATAATTATCAGAAAGGGAGTATAGAACATTTGACAATTTTGGATTGGTTTCGGAACGAGGTCCCTAGGAGAGGGAGCTCGGTACTAACAGCTCAGACCAACATTCGGAAATTGACACATTGAGAACATTGAGGTTTCAAATGTATCGAGAGTGATCCAATCATTTAAGCTTACGAGGGTATTTTGGTCATTTCAACTTTCAGGGGTAGTTTGGTGATTAGACTATCGGGGTAAAAGTAGTGACGTATGGAGTTCAGAAGTTCTAGCTAATTATCAGGTTTTTGAGTCCCCTTAAACTAATCGCAAACCACCACACAAGGTTTATTATTTAACCGGATCAGTACACCGCAAGTACCACTTCTCAGAACTGACTACATTGTACAACAAAAGCTCGTATTCGCCAAGCAACCACTGAACATACCACGAGAAATCAAACAAGTATTTAGATGAAAATTTCCAAGTGATCGGACATTTGCAATGCATTTGAACTCGATCCATAACATCGAATACACCCGAAGAACATGTTGCTCTTACCAAAGACCTAGGTACTTTCTCCAAATAACTTGAACATGCCTTTATAAGGTATTCTTCCAACATCACAATAGTTCTCAAAACAACCAACCAACAAGGGTCGTGTGTTACCGCTCTCAGAGCTATTGCATTTGCTTGGCTTCATTGATATATCTCATTCCAAATCTTAGAAGTATTTTCAGTCACTTTGGTGTCCGAAGGTGTTTCAATTATTCTAAGCCTTTCGGTTCTTCCAACTATTCATTCATTAACGTTATCGAGGGGAAATCCATCATTTGATTAATTTGGCAATTGGTGTCGATGATATATTATTCTTTTTGGTCATTATGGATATTCTGATCGGTTCATCATTATTAGTATTTCCAAACTTTTTAGTTATTTCAGTCGATTCAACAATTGTGCAACTTTGACTAATTCAAACATACAAATACTTTATCGCAAATGTCTCCAGAGTTTTATTCAATTTCAAATAAAATCTGATAAATTTAAAATCTCAAAAGTGAAGCCTCATTACTATAACTTCCCAAGCTAGTTTCAAGATTTTTAGAAGAATCAGTTGATATACCGAATCTAGTGTAGATTCTCAGACCACTTTCATTGATAGGGGTATTTTAGTCATTATCATACATCGAGGGCATTTTCATAATTCATTAGCCAACAAAATCAGATTTGGAGGTCAATCGTTTTTATTAATCATTTACTGAATTCAGAAGTTCTTTCGATTTATCAAACCTCTTATTCGAATATATGCCTTGGCCATTAATATTCTTATTCCTTAATTGATTGACATTAGCAGAATTAATCATATGCTCAATCATGGTTGTGCAAGCATTAACCGAATACCAACAAGTTTTGAAAGCATGCAGAAGGTAGTAATGTATTACCTTGGCTTCGAGCTACAACGATCGATCTGTGAATGATATTCGAACATCCTTGAACCCAGGTTTGACATCCCTCAACAATTCGTATTCCAGGAACTATGAGTACCTTCAATTACACAAATCCCAAGATCAGACCTCATTCACAAAGCTCTTAATCAATTAATTAAATACATAAGCACTCTCGGGTTCAAGGTCAGATTCAAAATCCTTCAGATTAGAATTTTGCGAAACGGGCTTCAAAATCGGACACAGGA
The DNA here is from genome assembly GCA_030270665.1 of Hibiscus trionum. Lineage (NCBI taxonomy): Eukaryota > Viridiplantae > Streptophyta > Magnoliopsida > Malvales > Malvaceae > Hibiscus > Hibiscus trionum. The sequence goes on along the minus strand of BSYR01000021.1, from coordinate 19,571,827 downwards.
CGTCAAAAAACATAAAAAAAGAGTTTTCGGAAAAAAATGACTTTTTGGTCAACAGTCAAAGTCAACATTGACGTCAGCAGGTCAACGGTTAACGGGGTCAGAGTCAACTGATTTGACTCGGCTGAGTCAACACGGGCGAGCTGACTTAATGAGTCAAACTCATATGAACCAGATCAGACACCAAATTGGGCTTGGTTTTGTTGGGCTCAGACTGGGTTTGGTTAATGGTTTCAGACCGGTAGGTTATCAGGCTAGGATTGGGCCAAACGGGTATGAGTTAAGGCCATTGGGCCTTATTAGGCCGGCCCACTTACCCAAAACGGTTATGGTCACTGGACAGTCGCCGAAAAACTCACCGGAGATGCCAAACGCCACAATTCTGCCGGAAAACAAGAGCTCGTGAATCACTTAGTTTATTCAAGTTGGGAAAACCATAAATTAAGCCGGAAAACAAATAGAACTTACCTAAAAAGATTTGAAATAGCCGAAATCTACGAAACTCCGATGAAGCCCCTCACATCGTCGAACAAACAATCTATTACTTGGGTTTTTCTCCTCGCGATGCGAGGACAGTAGATCCGGTGGCCGCGTGATGAACCAACGACAGAATCGGCCGAAATCTCTGAAAAACCGAGAAGCAAGCCCCCACTTCACGAAGAAACTTCTAAGCGCTCTCTACGACGAGTGGAAAACCAGGTTTTGGTCATGTTGCGGTGACGAGCCCAACGGATATGGCGGTGCATGCCACGGACCACCGGTGGGGGAGGATCAGACGACAAAGCGATGAGACCTTTGGTTTACTCTCTCATACTCTCTCTCTTTCTCGATGGGGAAGAAGCATTAATGATGGTAGAGAGTTTGACTAATTTATCCTATTCTGAATAGGAAACTGGGCATAACTTAAAATTTTTATCCGAGGCAAATAAGACCAACAATGGTCTCAGCTTAGTGACACATTTCTACCCTATTATACTTCATGCATATCATAAATACAAAGTACAACACATGAGCAATAATGCAAGATTATAACTTAACTGTTTCTCTTTTTTTTATCTGAATCGTATGACTGTATTAGCGAAATAAATTATACAGACGAATATCCATGCATGCCTCATTAAAAACCCCCTAACCTAAAATTGGGGGAAAAGTACAATACGTGGATATGTAAAAACAATATGGTGAAAGAAATCACTCCAACACACGTAACCAAGTAGAACGATCGACTCCCTTCATAGCCAGAACATTTGCCACGTTTTTCGCTTCCCAAAACATATTATGAAAACATACGCAACGTAAACAACGACATGCCTCATCGATACGACGAAAAATAGCCCACAATCTCCATGGTCGATGAGAGTGATTCAAAAACCCAAGACACGATAACCGTGGAATCAGATTCTATAAAGATCACTGGGCCCGAAAAGAGCGCCAAAACTTTCCCACACGAGTCTCGCAACACTCCTACACACTCCACCGGCCCCGAATTTCCCCATGCAGAGCCATCCACATTAAAATTTAGAGTACCAACCGATTACGAACACCACTCAACATTCAATTGCACCGCAAACAGTCCCACGACTGTGCCTCAGACACCAACATCGACTCATTAAAAGATTTGATCAAATAAAGCGTGCGAATCTTCACTAAAAATAATATCTCACCCATGTCCATCCTCCGTTGATTAAACATAATGTCGTTCCTTGCAAGCCATATCGATCACAATAGTGTTGCACAACTTGCAAACCACCACTACCATTCCAAACCCACAAAACAACCATGGAAAGCCTGGTCTAGAAATTCAGCTAAAGTATTTGGTCGAACCCAACTCACACCCACCAACGAAGGAAAGAGTCCCAAAGCTTAACCATAACGCGACAAGAAAATAGCAAATGATCTTGCTCGTCCTCACAAATATTGCACCAAACACAAAAACCTGACACACATTGCAAAGGTACCCCTCTATCATGCAACATACTCAAGGTAGGCAACCGTCGCAGCCACACAAACCACAAGTAGCATTGCACTTTGGGCAGGTCAACCATGCGCCAAATCACAAAAGCCCCACTTTTCAACCCAACCGATGTCATAAATCCTATGAGTTCTTTAACCGAGAATTGCCCCATTGCATGAAGGCACCAAATGAAATAACCCTTACGCCCCAATACCAACTCAGATGTTGCTGTCATTTCTAGCAACTCCTTCAACATCTATAATTCAAAATTCCGTAATTGTCGTCTAAAGAATAAGTGACATGCATCATGCGCCAAAGACACTCCTTACGCATTTGAGGCCACCAACCCCCATTTGTCCCCACCAAAACACATAAAGGTTCTGAGGAGCACCACAAGTCGTTCCAAAATAGAACTTTCAAGCCCTCCCCCACTTGCCAACAAAAGGATTTTGCACCTATAAATCGCACCACTCGCTCATCGACTTGTACCTTAACGATTTGCTTCCAAAAAAGGACATCTTATGTTTCCCAACCACATTAAAATGCCACCAAAGTCTTTTTTCACCATGCTTTGCGATAATAAGTGATCTCCATAGCGATCCCCTATCCGCCGCATGTGGCCAAACCCATTTAGCAAGCAGCACCAAGTTCTGTAGTTTCAAATCCACAACGCCTAACCCCTTAGTACATTTAGCAAGCAGAATCTCCCTAAAGAAAAACCTACCAAATACGATCAATTCTCGCAATCACCCCCTTCAGAACAACATAAACGACCATATAATAAAGTGGGAGCGAGGATAATATTGAATTAATGAGTGCAACCTTTTTGCAAAGAAAAAAGATCCCCTTTTCCAGCAAGCCAAACGAGTTCGAACACGCTGCACCACCAGCTCCCATACCTGCAAACATATCATATTAATCCCCACTTTAATGCCAAGCTAGACGAATGGAAAGTCCACCGTCTCGCAGCCTATTACCGAAGCCATGTCATTCACAATTCCCTCATCAACTTCCATAACATAAAGGCACAATTTAGCATAATTAATCTTGAGGCCCGAGCAATACTCAAAGCAAGTTAGGATTCGTTTTAGATTTCTCGCCCCTTCTACATCATCATTAAGAAACAAGATTGTATTGTCTGCAAATTGCAAGTGTGAAATCGATAAATCCGCTGCCACCCTAACCCATTTAATCAATCCTTGTGTCTCAACCATAACAAGATACAAATGAAGCACCGCGCCACAAAAACAAACAATAATGGCGATAGAGGATCTCCTTGCCGTAACCCACATTACATCTCAAATTCCCTCATCGTCGAGCCATTCAACAAAATAGATAACCAAGCTGATTGACCACATTCCCTCATTCACTTCCTCCATTGATCCCCACAGCCCATCTTAGCCAAAAACCTGATCCAAAAATGCTCAATTTATGCAATCATAGGCTTTGTGAAAACTAATTTCAAGATGATCTCTCCGGCTCCCCCACATTTATGTTTCAACGAGTGAATAATCTCATTAGTTACTAAAATCCCGTCTATAATTTGATGATTTTTTGCAAACGCCGATTGCGTATCACTAATTAACTCCCTTAAAACCGTTTGAAAGTGAGCTGCCAGCACCTTCGCAACAATCTTATAAGTAAAATTTAATATGAAAATTGGCCGGAAGTTCCCAATTTCCATCATATGTAGATTCTTCGGTATGAGAACCACAAAAGTCGAATTTAAACCCTTCGGAAAACAAGTTATCCTGTAAAAAGAATCAAACAAAGCCATCACTTCCTTCTTAAGAAAATCCCATCCCTTTTTGTAAAAATAGAAGGTGAAACCATCTGGCCCCGAAGCTTTTGCACCATCACAGCCCCAAATAGAAACCCAGATCTCATCTTTAGAAAATTCAACTTCCAAAGTTTGCTCACTACACCGAGATTGGTATATAGTGGCGCTTTTCGTGGTGTTTTCAACCAAATGCCGTTAATATTTCACTTATCACGTCGTTTACAAAATAAACGCCACAAAATGGCAAACTTTGCGGCATTTCTATTTTAAACGACGCCAAAGATTAACATAATGTGGCGTTTGTGTTAATAACGCCGCAATAGGGTTATTTTTCGCGCCGTTTGGTATTATAAATGCTACAATAGGTGTCATTTGGATAAAACGTCGCAATAGGTATCCTTTTAGCTGCTTTTGATTTTATAAACTCCGCGATAGGTCCTGTTTTACCAGCTTTTGGTTTTAAAAATTCAGTGATAGGTCACGTTTTAGCGGCGTTTTGACTATTATATCTCTCAATCTCAGACACCTTCATCCTCAAATCTATTGTTCAAAATCCCTAATTGCTCTTGCTCCACCTCGTCGTGTTACTCATCACCGTCGATCCTCGATGTCGATCGTCGCTCAGGCCGCTCAGTCTCACTAGCAAGCAAGCCAACACCGGAAGTTCAAAAGCTCTTGAAATCTACCGCTTGGGAATGTGTTTTTTACAATTACTAAATTTTCAAGCCAACACCAGAATCGAGGTTTGCTCTTGAAATCTGTGGCTAGGTATTCTGAACTTTCTTTCCCTTAAGTATTATAGCCATGGTTTTGAATTTTCTTATTTCCTTGATTAATTACGATTTTTCGATTTTGATTTTGCTGCTTCGAGAGGAAAATGAGCGCTATGTCGATCTCGCCATTGATTATTTTGGTAATAAAGTATTATCTATTCGTTTTAACTTCCTTCCATAGAAGTTTAAGAGGCTCAACTTGTCTCTTCTAAGCTTTTGCAGAGAAAGCAGTTGTTTATCAAGATATTTTAGAATGCCACCGCTGTAATTTTCAAATTAACTTTCAATTTAAAGTAGGCCGTCTTATTTTATATGCAGAATTATAGTTCCAATGTTTATCTATGTTGATTGGTGAACAATTTTTAGATAAAATTTCTTGTTCTTAGCACACCTAGAAAGGGAGAAATAGGGGATGGATAAAGCCTCATTTCAACTTAGGATTTTGGCTCATTAGAAGCATGGAAAATATTCATTCACGATTGCAATGAGTGGTTTAGGTAAAATGGACTAGAAATTAAAGGGCGAAGAAACTTTTATATAGTATGGCATCTAGTTTCCAAGTTGCATGACACTTAAGGTAGAATTTTATCATATGTTCCTAAGGAATAGTTCCAAGGCTGTGAGGCTTGTATGTATTATTGATTGCTCTTCACTGAAATCTAAGCATTACATGCAAATGTATAGATCTCTAAATGTCGACATTTGAAAACTTAGATTGTGATCATTAGCTAATAATGTTACATGACTCAAAAAATAAGGAACATTAATCAAGCCTTTTCCTGCAAATGTAGCAATCAATAGAAATGCCACTAGTAACTATTTCATTTTCTTGTTTATGGAGGGTTCCAAATAAGACCTGAAATTAGCACAACTCATCTTTGTTGGATGTTCTTTGTTTTTGATCTTGTACTTTTCTTGACACCTACTTTAATAGATAAGAGCTAAGAAACAATCCAAGGTATTCTAATTGCTAAGTGGAGAAGTTAAAAAACCCTTTTATTTTAGGCATTATTTAAAATATTTCGTTCTTTGACTTATGGTTTTATAGGCATGCAAATGGATCATTGTAGATTGGGTAGATTCCTTTCAAATTTTGATACATCAAGCTTTATTTATAGTACATCAAGGAAGATAAAATTTGGAAACAAGAATCATTAATTACAAGATTTCCTTTAATCTTCTCCTTGAAAATCAAAATATAATTTCCTATTTAATTCATGATTGTATGGGATTTGGGAATCCCCTAATATCCATAATAACTACACCCCCTCAAGTTGGGTTCTAGATGTTGCACAAACTAAGCTTAGATTAGATAATCTCAAATGTGTTTCTTAGAAGCACCTTTGTTAAGATATCAACAAGCTTAGTTGATACTGGTACATAGAGTAATTTGATTCTCTGAATGTTGAGGATTTGGCTGTTAGAGTGCTACCTTTGGATGTCATATTACCTCTATTGTTGTGATTATCCTTAATCTAGAAATAAGAATCACTAATTGCCAGATTATCCTTAATCTTCTCCCTTCAAATCAGAAACATAATTTCTTATTTAATTCCTTATTTTATGTGATTTGGGAATCCTCAATTACCCATAATAAAAGTAGGATCATGCTACCACGAAGATGATTTTGGTGTCAGCTGCTGGTGAAAGGTTCAAATTCAATGATCAAATTTATTTTCTCTATCTTCTAACACTCAAGTTATTGCCGTTACCTTTTCATTTGCTTCTAAAAATAAATAATACATGTGTATTTGGAAAAAAAATATTCACTTTATATGATAAGCTTGGTATTGGAATTTCTTTTGAAAGTCTTATAAATGTATTTATACCACCTTGAGATCTAGTTTTTGATATCTTTGATTGAATGTATTTACATTTCAAATTTAAAAATTCAATTTTAATTGTCAATGGCGTTAAAATTGTTCAGCTATGTCATTTTGAAATAAGAAATAATAATCTGTAAAAGAAAATTTCAAAAAAGTAAATTTCCGGCGTTTGTGGCAAAAATGCCACTTAACATTGCAATATCCAATCACATTTAGCGGCGTTTTAGTGAAAAACACCACTATAAATCAACATTAGCTGTGTTTTGAATTACAAGTGTCACTACAAACAGAGAATTTTTAGTGGCATTTTGAAATTCAAATGCCACTAAATACAGAGTATTAGCGGTGTTTTGAAATACAAACGCCACTATAGACATGGTATTTTTAGCGATGTTTTTAAATTCGAACGCCACTAAAGATAGAGTATTAGCAACATTTTGAATTCCAAATCCCACTAAAGAACTCGATCTTTTGCGTCGTTTTGTGTTCAAAAATGTCGCTAACTATTGCGGCGCTGGATCTAGCGACACTTCTTGCAGTGCTTTTCCTAGCGCCATGAGGGTTTTTAGTGGCGCTTATGCACACAACTATAGAACAAAAAAAAAGCCGTGAAAAACCTATTTTGTTGCAGTGATTGTTGCTCCACAGTCAAGCTACGCAACGATATCTCAACCTCAAACGATCCCGCCACCCTTGCTTGAGCAAAGTGACTACAAAATGCACCATACACCTACCTTTTTAAATGTTTCAGCTTCGTGATCCAACGACCCTTAAACCGCAGAACCTTAATAATATTTTGCATACCCAGTATCTTTGCTTCAATCTAGAAGAATTACGTGTTATGATCCCCTTTCTTCAACCATAGCGAACGTGATTTTTGCTGCCATAGCTAAGTTCAGTCAAAAGCTTGTCCAATCTAAAACGTGAAGCTTCTCATACAATTAATATCCCTCCCGATCTCCTCAATGAAGGTAAAAAAACAAATTCAAAGTCATCGAAGTGCCATATCTTACATACTTGATGCATCAAAATAATTTCCATCTTCGTCTCTTGTACAAACACCATCTCACACTTGTGTTGTCTCGTTAAATGCCGAATTGCACTCTTCATTGCCGTCGAACCTAACCCCCTGGTATTCCATGACAACACACATATCGTTGTACCTATAACACTCGTTCACGATTCGCTATTAGCTTCACTATATCCTGTACAATTTCTCCCTCGTTCCCGATTGTCAGAGCCCCAATCAGTTTACCCAGTTCCACTCTTTTCCGTGCCTCACGCATAATTGCCTCTCGTTTTCCCATGGTCACTAAGTTATTCAACAGAACTTTACTCACAGTGGGAGAAGGTTTAATCTTCTTAGCATGTCCTCTCCCTTTTTTGTTTCTTTTACTGGGCCAATTCTCAACAACTAGTGCACACTCCTCCTGCACTTTAGAGTTCGAAACCAACTAATATACAATTACTTCATTTTAAACATTCTTAACCACAACATCATCTCTAGTTATTCTTAAGGCAATATTCAATGGCCTGGCTCCCGCAGCGTATGTTCACTTTCAATCACAAAATCTACTGGACACTTCACTAAGGTATGTTCACTTTCACTTCTACCAACGTCGATACCTTGAAGAAACACTTCCAATCTTTGAACAAAGCCATCCCCCTCTTCCACTGAACCCTCTTGTGCTTCCCAATGTGACGTTCCACGCAAATATCATGGCCGCACACCTCCCACATTGTCATCACCACACGCACTCCTCCCACATTGGTCCGCCCTCACTTCCATTTTGCAAACAAGAATCGTGAATGTGTTTTCCCCCACGTTGCAGTCCACAAATTCATCAATTCTTGCCATATGGTTTGTCTCGATCAAAATTTGAACCCGTTCAAAACATGTCGGCACAAATGTTTCACAACAGATCAACTGTCCCCATACTTTCGCAATATTCACAAACGTCTCCCGTGACAAGGCATGTACCGGCAATCCGCTAATCAGTAACCAGACTCTTCTATTATTCATCCGCGTCTCTAGTGACCAATCTACTACTTTTTCAAACCATCTATCCAACTCCTTCCGAGATAGGATCTCACGACACATCTACTAATCTTTAAACATCAAAAGGATGCCTGATCCTGCAATTAGCATAATTGTAAAGCCAACCAGCTTAGCCACATTCAATTCCCATGCCAAATTTACCATCCCTATTGATCGCCTACACAAACCCACTGAACAAAACCATATAATTGATGCCTTATCTGCATCCACAATTCCATGTGCCACTTTCCTCTTAGATAAGATTAATACATTGTCTTAACCACCATCCTTTTTGTGATGCCCTCCTCCCGATTTCTTCCACTTCCAGAATAAATCATGAGCATCATAACACAAAAACTCAATCCGAACTCTTGATCCATATAACCAAAATCCATTCAGACGATCCCTAACACATCGTGCCTCCACTTCTGTGCTCATCGGCACAAAACCAAAGCGAGAGCCATCTTTCGCTCTTTTTTTTGGGATGAAAACATCCACGACCATACCATGGAGATCAAACATCCACGACCTTAACTGTTTCTTATCTAAAATCTAGACTACACCTACTAAAAACCATAGACCGACGGGTCAAATATGTAATATATATATATATAGTCATCATTTGTTAAACGCATGGCGTAAAGTGATTTGGTTTTCATGTTTTTTGGTTTGTATATGCCATTATTTGGATTTTTTAATTTTTTAATAGATTATATTTACCTTATGAAAAAAACTACGTTAAAATTTTACGATCTATACATTCTTCCTCTTCACCGCTTACCTTTTATACTAATTATAATTATCTTATTCTCATTTATCTAAATTTGGTTGTAATTTATTTATGCATTTAGGTTAAACGGTTTATTGATAATTAAAATGTATTTGAAAAAAGGTAAACTATTGAGATGATCATATTCGTTTAGTAAGTATTTGCTTTTACTCGTCAATTTCAAAAAAACTAAAGTTTTAGTCACATAAGTTTTCGTTTTTTAAACATTTTGTCACTCGGGTGTTAGTTTTCGTTGGAAAACTAACGATTTGCTGACTTGGCACAGTAAACAATGAGTAAACTACCTTGATAGTCCCATAAATATTACTTCATTCCTATTTTGACCACCAAACTAAAAATAATTTGTATAATTATATATTTAGTCCTCCATATTTACACATACAATCAATTTAGTCATATTTTTCATATAAAAATAATTTAAGGATGAGGTTAAGGAAGGAAATAGTTGTGTTTAATCCATTTTGAGGTTATTGAATTACTTGCTATCATACATTGATCCCACAAAGCAACTCATGCCACTTATGTTGTGGATAGCATCCAATGACTTAACACTGGATTTGGTTTTAGAATACTACTCTTCATATGTCGTGAAGTTGAAAGAACCCAGATCTATTGGCAATACCAGTATCAAAGAAAGACAAAAGCTTGGTGTTACAGGCAAGTTTCTCGACATTCCGACATGTTTCAATCCTTGTAAATTCTATTTGTTATGCAATAAGAAGTTCAACAAATCTAGGCTACTAATACCAAAAACTAGCACCCTCTATGATTAGATCTCTAATCTCAACATCTCGCAAAATCCACCAGACACTCCACTAACGTATGTTCACTTGACTTCTACTAACTTTGATACCTTGAGGAAACATTTCCAATCTTTGAACAAAGCCAACCCCTTCTTCCATTGAAACCTCTTGTGCTTCTAAATGTGTTGTTCCATGCCAATCATCATGGCATGGCTCCACCTCTAATCCTAATTCTTTTCCTTTATTGGGCTGAGGCAATGTGTCCTCGTGTGTCATCCTCTCATCACAGTTGTTCCCCTCTATAAGTTGAAACTCATCAATCCTTCGCGATTCTCTCATGTCATCCTCCTCCTTTACGTTCCCACTCTGAATGTCATTGTCCCCCTCATGTTATCCATCCAAGATCGGGAGCAAGTCATTTTGTTCAGCTCCATCACTTGTCGTTCCCTGCACATCTGAATCCATAGAGACATTGTCATCACCAGACGCACACCTCCCACATTGGTCCGTGCTCACTTCCATTTCGCAAACATGAATCGTGAATGTGTTTTCCCCCACGTTATAGTCCACTAAAGTTTTAGCCACAAACGTTTTCGTTTTTTAAACATTTTGTCGCTTGAATGTTGATTATCGTTAGACAACCGACGATTTGCTGACTTGGCATAGTAAAACAAAGAGTAAATTACCTTGACAGTCACTAAAATATTACTTCATTCCTATTTTTACCACCAAACTAAAAACAATTTGTATAATTATACATTTAGTCCTTCATATTTACACATACAATCAATTTAGTCATAATTTTAATATAAAACATAATTTAAAGTGGTTGAGGTTAAGGAAGGAAATAATTGTGTTTAATCAATTTTGAGGCTATTGAATTCCTTGATGTCATACATTGATCCCACAAAGCAACTCATTTCACTTATGTTGTGGACAACATCCAATGACTTAACACTGAATTTGGTTTTAGAATAGTGCTCTTCAAATGTTGTGAAGTTGAAAGAACCCAGATCTATCAGCAATATCAGTGTCAAAGAAAGACAAAAGCTTGGTGTTACAAGCAAGTTTCTCGACCTTACGACATGTTTCAGTCCTTGTAAATTCTATTTGTTATGCTATAAGAAGTTCAACAAATCTATACTACTAATACCTAAAAAATGGCACCCTCTATGATTAGATCTCTAATCTTAACATCTCTCAATAAATCATCTTGTTTTCAAAAACCCATCTCTTTTTATTCCACCAATGTTGTTTTCTACTCCTCTTCGGCCACCCAGGAATCAATATCTTCCTTTCCTTTAGTTGAATACTTAATTCAGAAACACAACTTCTCCCCTAAAATTTTCATCAAAACTGCATCTTCCTTTACCTTTGTAAAGTATAATCATCGGTGTGATAATATGATATCCTTATTAAAAGAAAACAATTTCTCAATATCTTATATTGAAATAAAGAATATAAGAGTCGTTGTCAGAACGGTTTACCGTGAACAAAAGGATTGTAACACGAATAAATATCCTTTGCCCTTTTTCGGTGCCCCTACTTATGCCCCAACACTAAAAAACACAACAAAATTAAATTCCAAGCCCTAACCCTAAATTCTAAATCCTAAACCCTACACCTTATACCTTAAAAAATACACCATAGCATAAATTCCGTAAACCCTAACCATAACCCCTAACCTAAAACCCTAAATCCTAAACTATAAACCTAATTTTGAGTGTTAGGGCATAAGTAGGGGCACCGAAAAGGGGTAGAGGATTTCCATCATAGTAACACCAGCCTAAATAAATTATTGTAATAGAATGAGTTTTCGTTTGGAAACCAAATTCTTGTCTTCCTCGTCTCTTTTAGAATGCAATTTATAATTCTCAGGTGACCCTAAACACATATAAATTCAAGAATAAATCTTATAAACAACAATCGGAACCGCAATTCCCAACAATTTATTGATACAACAAAACATGTTCACGGTTGACTAAACTAATCTCAAACAAAATCACATGAAAAGATTTTTTAAAGGAAAAATAACGACAACGTTCAATGTTTGAGTCTTTCAATCAAAATTTAAAGGTTTAAATTAACCTATAATAAAAGTTAATTTTTTATTTATTAAAACTAAAAGTACATGGGCGATGTTGATAAAGGGAATTCCTAGTTGAATAAAATAATGAAAGCAGCAGTTACTTAGGGTTGGAAAGATTGCAGAAGATTTGGAAAGGAAAGCAAAAAATGGATTAAAAATGAAGAACTCAATGTATGATTATACAAATTGTTTTTGGTCATAATAGGAGTGAACTAATAGTTTAGTGACTATCAAGGTAATTTACCCTTTGTTTTACCGTGTCAAGTCAGCACGTCGTCAGTTCTATAACAACAATTAACACATCAAGTGACTATCTGTTTTAAAAAAAATAAAATCGTAAGTGGCCATAATGTTAGTTTTTTAAAATGGGTCTATAAAAGTGAACACTTACTAAACGAAAGTGATAGTTGCGGAAGCAATGCATTTGATGTTGCGAAGGGCTGAACTAGGGGGTCTAATTCGTGGGGTTCAGGTAGCGGCAGGGATATCCGTGACACATTTACAGTTTGCTGATGACACACTTTTGTTCTTTGAGGGCTCGTTAGAAGTTGGGAGAAATGTGAAACGAATTCTGCACTGTTTTCAAGTTTGTTCGGGGTTGAAGATTAACTTCGGTAAAAGTTCCTTGTACTCAATTGGCATCGGAGATGAGCTGGGCAGCAACGTAGCCGAGGTAATGGGTTGTCGAAAAGCTGAATTTCCATTCGTCTATTTGGGATTTCCAATAGGCGCAAGTCCGAGGTTAATAGCTACGTGGGAACCTGTGATTGCTAATTTCCGACGCAAATTAGCAGGATGGAAAAGGACCTCTCTGTCTTTTGCAGCGCGGGTGGTTTTGGTCAATTCAGTCCTCTCGTCCTTACCGATATTCTACATGGGTTTATTTGTCGCTCCCAGAGGGGTAATAGAGAGGATTGATAAAATTCGAAGAGCTTTCCTATGGGGGGTGTCCGTTTGGAACGGAGGATGAGCAGAGTAGGATGGGAGGTTGTTTGTCGCCCGAAACAATTAGGGGGTTTGGGGGTTGCGGATTTGCGAGTTAAGAACATGGCGATGCTATCAAAATGGGTGTGGCGTTATGCGCAAGATAGAGATTCATTATGGCGTGGCTTGATAGTAGCAAAATATGGAGAACATCCACAATGGTGGCATTTCAACACGGAAAAGATGTCATCTATGTCGCTTGTATGGCGACAAATCGTAGCTCTATCATGTGATGCACAGGTTGAAAAGCATATGGGTATGACCGGCTTTATATGGAAGCTTGGGGATGGTAGATCGATTTTGTTTTGGTTCGATCCGTGGGTTGAACAAGTGGCCTTAAAAGATACATATCCGTGCTTATTCTCGTTAGCATGTGATAAATTAGCGAGGGTGGGGGACTATATGGTGGAGGGCAGATTATCGCATCATTGTTGGACTGATTTTTTTAGACGCCCGCTACGAGTTTTTGAACTAGGAATGCTACGTGATTTAATTCAAACGGTGTCCAATTTCCGCGCATGGGAAGGCAAGCTGGACATGTTAATTTGGAGATCGGACGAGCGTGGAATTTTTTCAGTTGGGACTTTATCGAAACTGCTCATGCTCGATAAGGTGGGGGAAATGGACTTTGGAGAATGTTTCGCTTGGAAGGTGCTGGTGCCGCCGAAAGTTCAAGCTTTCCTATGGTTTACATGGCTACGTAGATTACCCACTGCTGATTTCTTGCGAGCACGTGGGATTCCACTGCCGGAAGATCAAGGCCGATGTCCTTGGTGTGCGATGGTAGAGGAGAGCATCGCTCACATCCTCTATGAATGTCCGTTTGCGCAATCGGTTTGGCTGTGGATGCGACAATGGTGGGGAATGGACACAACCTTACCGGTTAGTTTCGATGCATTCTACGTTCTTGATTTTCATAGTACATTCAAGGGATGCATGAATATGTGGTGGATAGCGTGTGTTGCCGCTGTTTTATGGTCTTTATGGATTGCAAGGAATGAATTTATTTTCTGTGGGAAGAGATGGAACTTGGCTGAATTGTGTTTCTTGGTGAAATTGAGATCCTATTATTGGATAAAAGCGGATAGGCGGGGAGAATTGGTAGCGGAGGCAGCTTGGTGGACATGCCCTTCTAAAATTGAGGTTGCTGCCAAACCGAAGAGAACAAGAGGGGAAAGATGCTGGCAGCCCCCGTCACAAAATATCCTAAAATTTAACACAGATGGATCAGCGCGAGGAAAACCGGGTCTGGTAGGAATTGGTGGTGTATTACGAGATGCGGATAGTCGCATTTTGGGTCTATTTTCAGGCCCTATAGGCGTGATGGAATCAAATGAAGCAGAGGTCCGAGCGATAGCCTTTTCGTTGGGAATGATAAAGGAGAAGGAATGGCGACAGGGCTGTGTGGTAATAGAGACGGATTCTCAAGTCGCGTTGAGCTGGATCAATCAGACTGCAAAACGACCGTGGCGACTATGGGAGGTATTTTTGGTGATTGATCAAGCTTGTCAAGTCATATATGATATTCAATTCTGCTACGTGCCGAGGGAAGCGAACGGCTTTGCGGATGCACTGGCGAAGGAGGGAGTAGATAGATTTTCGACGTTCATGGCTTGTCTGTGACTTGTCCCTAAGTGATATGCTTTTCCTATTGTATTCGACGGATCGTATCGTACTCTTTTCCTCCAATAGGTTTAGGGAGGTTTTTAACGAGGCGTGCGATTTCGTCAAGCTGTATGTTTTTCCTTATTTCTTAATAAAAAACATACAGTTGCTGATCAAAAAAAAATTATACAAATGAATTATTAATGCATCAAAGTACTACTCTATTTGAATGAATTATATGTTAAATTACGTGAATCATCACTGAAGTTTACTCTCAAACCTATTTTGGTTAACGAAGTTTCAAAATGTTCAATTTACTCACTAAACTTTGGACATTGAAAGTTTTTTGTCACTCATCTGTTAACTTTTTGACGACGTCCAATTAGCGGAGAAAGAAGGAACTTCTCCAAGATTCGAACGGTAGAAAACTTCATCGGGACGAGAGAAGCAACATATTAAGAAACAGGCTACATCTGATGGCGGAGGAGGGAGATCGGCGAGAGAGAAACAAAAAGGTTTTTGGCCGATTCATGAACTTTTGAGCACTTTCCGGTAAAACGGAGGTCAAGCTTAGACTTAGGGGCCCGAGACGAAGTGACTGGTGAAATTTTCGACCGATCAATCACCATTTACGACCTTTTGGGGTTTAAAAGAGATAAAAAAACATTCAATGTCTAAACATCGTTGAGTAAATTGAACGTTTTGGAACTTCAGTGAGCACAATAGGTTTAAGAGTAAAATTTCGTGATGATTTATGTAATTTACCCTAGATTAAATTTATATAACCTTTGTCGTTATTTCGAAATTTAGATAATATATGTAATTAATGCATCAAAATTTATATGAATAGACTATATTTATATAATCGTTGTTGTTATATCAGGATTGAATCCATTGGTTGTGATTTGTTTTATTTTGATATTATAATCATTTGTAAAGTAAAGTTTATTTATATAAATTAATAATTTTTTGAGTGTGAACGGATTATAGTTTGAACATTCCTTTGCCTGTTTATATAGAAGAAGAGCTTGATGAATGGATTATAGTTTACTCTCAAACTTATTTTGGTTAACGAAGTTTCAAAATGTTCAATTTACTCACTGAACGGCACGGTTTGTTTGGTTTGATTTATGGGAGGGTATTTGAATACAAAATCAGACTCGTCCATGTTTCCAAATGCAATACAAGCTGCACTTGAGTTGATTTATGAAAACAATGAATGCTCAAAATGGACATGGAACATTTGGGTCAAATTCTGGTTCTGATCCCTACCATAGTATGCGGAAATTAGAGATTTAATCCAAGTACTTTAATTTGGTTTCTCTACGTTTATAACGCCCGTTAAATAGTTAAGACTAATAACGGTTACGTGTAAAATGCTGGTGCCAAGTTTTTAAAGAAAGCAACCATTCTAAGATTATTTAGTGTGACTTTAGACATGAAACAGTATATTACTGGAAAAGCTGTTACGGCATGCATATATGATACCATTGCTGTTTTGGATGTATGAAAACAGTATATTAATTTGTTAAACCTATTTCCTAGTGTTGATTGGAGTATACTGGAAAAGCAGTTGATTGGAGTCCATACAGTTTTTGTTAAACCTATTTCCTAGTGATTTGACCCAAGTTTTGGGGTATATAATCATCACAGTCGGTGTGCCTGATCAAATGTGTTAAATGATGAAGACAAATTAATAGGAATGAGAAGAGTTTGCAGGGCACGGAGATAGGCAAGATAATAGAGTATATAAGTGGAAGCATTCATCATCCTTTTTCTCATCCAACAATCCCAGCAAAGTCTTAATATTCTCAGAATGGGTTCCAAAAACCAGCTGCAACAGCAATTCACATATTTGGCCTTGATAGTATTAGTGGGTGCGAATTTAGTATGTGAAGGTGGAGCCACCTCCCGCACAAGTCTTGAAGATGCATCAATGTACGAGAGGCATCGACAATGGATGTCCCAATTTGGACGAATTTACAGTGACAACAATGAGAGGCACAAGCGTTTCAACATTTTCAAACAAAACGTGGCACTCATTGACTCTTTCAACAACGCCAATAACAAGCCTTACAACCTTGCTGTCAATCAGTTCGCAGATCTAACAAATGAAGAGTTCACTGCTTCTCGAAATGGGTTCAAGGGCCATATGTGTTCCAACAAGGCTACAACTTTCATATACGAAAACGTCACCGCATTGCCTTCTACTGTGGATTGGACAAAGAAAGGGGCTGTTACACCTATCAAGGACCAAGGCCAATGCGGTCTGCTCTAATCTCTTGAAATATCATTCATTGTTTGTAAATATTTTTCTAATTCCAACGCTGAAACTATCACAGGATGCTGTTGGGCGTTTTCAGCTGTGGCAGCCATGGAAGGGGTTACCAAGCTAACAACAGGTACGTTGATTTCCTTGTCTGAGCAAGAACTGGTCGACTGCGACACCAAAGGTGAGGATCAAGGCTGCCAAGGTGGTTTAATGGACGATGCCTTCCAATTCATCCAGAAGAACAAAGGCCTAACAACCGAATCCAACTACCCCTACACGGGAGTTGATGGCACATGCAATGCCAACCAGGAAGCCAACCATGCAGCTACCATAAATGGCTTCCAAGATGTGCCCGCCAATAGTGAAGATGCACTGCAGAAGGCTGTTGCCAACCAACCTGTTTCGGTTGCCATCGATGCCAGCGGGTTCGAGTTCCAGTTCTACTCCGGTGGTGTATTTACGGGATCCTGTGGCACGCAACTGGATCATGGAGTGACGGCTGTTGGATACGGGGAGGATGATGATGGGACTAAGTATTGGTTGGTGAAGAACTCGTGGGGCACTAGCTGGGGTGAACAAGGCTACATCAGGATGCAAAGAGATGTTGATGCAAAGGAAGGTCTTTGCGGCATAGCAATGCAAGCATCCTACCCCACAGCATAAACAATACTTACGCTCTAATATGCTCATTTCCTAAATATATCAATGTACCATATGTGAATCTACTATGAACTATACACGGTGCTCTATTATATGAAAACCAACGTTAAATTTCATCTTATTTTCCAATAGAAACACAAAAATATATCTCCGACACGATTACTCAATTCACATTCGAAAATTAATTAAGTGGTGGAAATGATTAAGAACTATATCGAGTGAAACATTAGAGTGGATTTTGTTGCCGAACTTCTTTAAGCACTCGTACGTCAATTCGTGTTAAAGAAAGATGTGAAATATTGTTTACAAAAATATTGTCTCATAGGGCTTATTTTAATTCATATTTATGATATTACAAGTATTATTTTTAAATGGTTTTAATTTTGTTTACAAAACGGATTTGGATTAGTTTTTAGATTATGTGAATTTTTATTGGTTTATTCTTGATTTCGTTGGATTTATTCTGGTTTATTATGAATTTATTTTGGAATTATTCGGGAAAACTACAATGTTAGTTTAGTACAAAATATTGAACTATTTTATGAAATTTATTTTCGGCTGTATTGTTTGTGGACACAATTATTTTACTAGAGGTGAACATTAACATTCGCATTTTATCCAGAACGTCTAAGTCAGTTGTGGGTGTTACAAAACCCTTGTCGATGTGCTCTTCTTGCACAAAACGAGTCCACTAAACTGTAAACAGAAACATGTGAACTCTTAGCTTTGTAAGCTCAGAGAAACATATCTACCACATTACACCTCATGTATTTCATAAACACAAAATGGAACACAAATATGAGAAATAATGCAAGAGTATAGCTCAACCGTCTATGATCTAATATCTAGACTAGCTAAAAATCATAGATCGATGGGTCAAAAATGTAATATATATATATATATATATAATCATCTGTTAAAGGCTAAACTATAAAATAAATATCCAAATTATGTCTCTTTTTTGCAATAGGTGCCTAAAGTTTTGTTTTTGGCTTGTTATAAAGTCAACTGATGCATCTACTTTAGGCACCTATTTCAGTCAAAAAATAATTTAAGCACCTATTACAAAAAAAAACCTATTTTAGGCACTTATTTTGTAGTTAAGCCTTCGTTAAATGCAGGGCGTAAAGTGATGTTATTTTCATGTTTTTTTAATTTGTATTATGCCATTATGTGCTTTTTTTAAAAAAATTGTTAATAAATATATTTAGCTTACGAAAAAATAACATTAAAATTTTACTATCCATACATTCTTCCTCTTCACCGCTTACCCTTTATACTAATAATAATCATCTTATTCTCCTTTGTTTAAATTTGGTTATATTTTATTTATGCATTTAGGTTAAAACGTTTATTGATAATTACAATATAATTTGAAAAAGGGTAAACTACTGAGATGATCACATTCATTTAGTAAATATTCACTTTTACTCATCAATTTCAAAAATTCTAATTTTTGTCATTTACGTTTTCGATTATTAAACATTTTGTCACTCAGATGTTAATTGTTGTTAGACAACTGACGACGTGTTGAGTTGGCACAATAAAACAAAGAGTAAATTAATTGCATAGTCACTAAAATATTACTTCACTCCTATTTTCACAACCAAATTAAACCATTTTGTATAATTATACATTTAGTCCACCATATTTACATATGCAATAAATTTAGTCATAATTTTAATATAAAAATAATTTAAAGTGGTTGAATTTAAGGAAGCAAATAGTTGTGTTTAATTCATTTTGAACCTATTGAATTCCTTGTTATCATACATTGATCCCACACAGCAACTCATTTTACTTATGCTTGGACCGCACCCAATGACTTAACACTGATTTTTTTTAGAACAATGTTCTTTGCAACACCCCTACCTGGTCTGGAAGAAAAATGGGATCAGAGATGTCACCAAATTTCAAATCAGAGACCTATTTGTAAATTTTTAAAAGTTTCAAGGACCAATGAAATGTTTTTTTTGATCAGCAGCTGTATGACTTTTATTGAATAAAGAAAAAAACACACAGCTCGACAACCATACGCCTCGTTAAAAACCTCCCTAGTGGAGGAAAAGAGTACGATATGACTTGTCTAAAAAAAATACAATAACCCCAACCTCTATTACAAGCATGCCACAAAAAGTGACAAACGGTCGACGCCCTCCTTGGCCAAGACATCAGCGAACCCATTCGCCTCTCTAGGCACATAACAAAAATGCAATTCATATGCCACTTGCCGCGCTTGATCAATCGCCATGAACACCTCCCACAGACGCCATGGCCTCTTTGCCGATCGTGTAACCCAACTCAAAGCCACCTGTGAGTCGGATTCAATTATCACACACTGATGTCGCCAACTTCCCCTACCACCAAGCTTAATGCGTATGCTATCGCCCGAACTTCGGCTTCGTTTGAGTCCATCACCCCTAATGGCCCCGAAAACAGCCCCAATATACGACCCTCCCCGTCCCTCATCACTCCCCCAAATCCCGCTGGCCCCGGCTTACCCCTCGCCGCACCGTAGACGTTGGACCAATGAAATGTTCATTTTATTAATAGGTGTTATTCTTGATCTTGTGTTCGTCCCAAAACCAGAATTGAAAAAACGTCGACTAAATAGGAGTTCATTTGAAGAAGTTATGAAATAATGACTAAATACGAGTTCATTTGAATTAAAACTTTTAGGGGTGGTTTCGAAACCTTTGCTAAAGGTTTGGAAAACTTTGTCACAGATTCAAAATTTTGACATTCTGGACTGAAGGTTTCGATACCTCTTAGTATGGTTTCGAAACCTTTATCCTGGTTAGCTTTCATGGTTGATTCATCGAGTAAGTGTCCCTTGCTTAGGGTAAGCACATTTATCGGATTTCTTAGCTGCTTTGCTTCTATGGTGTTAACATTTAAGGGTTAACTACTGGGATAGTCACTTATGTTTTCTCCCAGTACAGAGTTAGTCACAGATTTTGAAAAATAACCAGTAAGGTCACTTACGTTTTCGGGGTATAAATAGTTGGTCACTCTGCCGTTTGGGGCCGTTAGACGTTAACGGAAATCCGATCTGGAAGCTGAGATAAATAAAAGTCTTTCCACGTTTATTCCACATAGGTTTAGGTTAAATTATTAATATAAAGATGCCCCCCCCCAAAGTGACTATCTCCCTTTTCTTAACCCTAAAAATTGCTCTATAAAAAAAGAAAAGAAAAAGAGGAAGAAGAAGTTGAAGAAGAAGATGGAAGCAAAAATTTGAAGTACCCATTTGTCGTTGTAGACAACCAGCTAATCTGGTCACTTCTTTGACCGATGAAAATCCAAGTAGGAGGTTTTTCGGGTGTAAAAATTATGGGAATGGGAGGGGCTGTGGTTTTTTTGCTTGGTACGATGCTCCTCTCAACCCACGTTCAAGGATGATCATTTCTGGGCTCTTAAAGAAAGTGAAGAAAATGGAGAGGGCAAGATTCCTAGAACGAATATGTTAGATGGTTATGTGTGTGATGATTGTGTGGTTTTTGAAGTAAAGTAATGTGTGTGATGAATGGATGTTGAAGTATTGTTAGGGTTTATGAAATTGTAAGTATTTTGCTCAATGTTGAAGTAATGTAATGTGGGTTTTGAAGTATTGTTAGGGCAATATAGTTATTTGTGATCTTTTATTTATGGTTTTTTAATGTAACTGAAGCTTCTTGAAGCAATGTTTTTAGGAGTTCAATGGAAATTATAAGCATTTTGTTCAATTAAAATTGTAAGCATTTTGTATTCATGTTACATAAATAATTCAACAAACCAAGTAAACAAACTTTTGTTTTGCATTCAATTGTAAGTAATATAGGTTAACAAAAGTAGTTTGTAAGCTGATAAACCATAAAATTAGCTGCAAAAATAATGACCTAATTCAACAAAAGTAATTTGTAAGGTTTCCCTAGACATCACTAAAGGAAATACCTAGACAGATTCAACATAGTTCACAAAATAAATGCCATTACAATGGGCATCACAAAAAAAGTCATAAAATTAGGTCATTCACAAAATAAGTCAGCTTCAATTGTACAGCTTCAGTCCCTAGTTGAAGCTTGTGATTCTTGATTTGGAGGGTTGAAGAAAGTTGATTGTTGACTTGAAGGCTCATTAGGCATCCATCTAACAGTTGTTGGTGGAGCCAAAGGTATTCTTGTTGGTAATTTTTGCCTTCGAAGTGGCTGTTGTTGGTTGGATGATGAAGGATGGCTTCTAGGTTGCTACTGGTGGGATGATGAAGGATGAGGTTGTGGTTGGTTGGATGGAGTGGGTCTTCATATAGGCTGGTTTGCACCAATCTCACCTCTACAGGTTCGTTTGTTGTGACGAGGCTTGCCACACTTGGTGCATTTAGCTTGCTGCCCCCTCTTGGTCAACTTAGGTTTCCTAACTTCATCAGCTTCCTTTTTCCTCTTTTTACTTGGCCTTCCTGGTGGCCTTTTAATAGTTGGTGGCAATATGGGTTCCATGTCTGATACTGGAGCCCATTGTTGAAGACCTGTTTAAAAATTAAAAAAAAACAATAAATCACATAAGCTAAAAAAAACAGTTGAAGAAATTAATAAGTTAGGGACAAACAATACCTTTCACGGGTGAAATCATGTTGGAGTAAATGGCAATTTGAGTGCTCCTATTGTAGCACACATTTACATAACCTTCAATGCTTCTATTGGTTTCTTGAATGGCTGAGACTGCATGGACACAAGGGATGCCAGTGAGGTCCCATTTTCTGCATGAACATGTATGCTGCTGCACAAGATCTACAGTATGCTGGTGCCCATGGCCAGCATGAACTTGATACCTTTCTCTACCAGAACGTGTGGTCCAGCACCTGAAATAAGTCAATTACACAATTAGCAGACAATTAGTAAAAACAAAAGTAAGTAAATAAAAGTAAGTAAACAATTAGGAGAAAACCTATGTGATTGCTGGAAAATGATGTCCAATTTTTTTTTTTTGAATTTTATCACATAGTGGACCTGGCCACTTTTCAGCTTCCTCCCTTTTGCTAACAATTTTTTTCATTATCTTAGTTCTAATAACCTCCATCATTGTCAGAATAGGCTTATCTCGAGCCTCTAAAATTGACTACATAAGAGAAATAAAAAAAAGATAATGTTAATAAATCAATCAAATACAGTAAATGTTTGAAGTATTTAACTAACTCAAAATGACAATTTTACCTTGTTGAAAGACTCACATAGGTTGTTGAGGATCATGTCACACTTATTTCTGGTATCAAAGTGTGATCTAGACAATTGAGCAGGGTTCAACTTCTGTATCCAATTATAGGCAGCAACAGAAAGGGCTTTCAACTGCTCCATTGCATCTTCAAACTCTCGCAAGTAAGTAGCTCGAGCAGCTTTCCAAACAGCATCTTTAAGAGCTTTCCCTTTGTGAACCTCCTTGAAATTATTATATATATGCCTCACACAGTTTCTAACATTTGCATTAGGGAAAATTTCATCTACATCATCCATAAGTCCCTACATTAGAAACAATAGATAAAAGTTAATAAAACTCTTAGAAACAATAGATTAAAATAGATAAAAGCTGGAGGGTTACCTTCTGTTTATCATTCATGAAACAAATATTACATGAGTCATTAATCTCCAAGTCAGTCTTGAGTATGTCCAAAAACCAGGCCCAAGATGAATAGTTTTCACTCTCCACTGCTGCATATGCTATAGGGTAGATCTGATCATTTGCATCTATACTTATTGCTGCCAGTAAGTACCCTTGAAAATACCCTTTTAAGTAACAACCATCCACACAAATAATCCTCCTACATCCTGCCATGAAACCATTTTTGCAAGCTTGCATACAAACATACATCCTTTGGAATAATATACCCTCAAGATGACAAATAGTAGTTGTTCCAGGATTTGCAGTCCTTAACTTCATTAAGTACTCATAAATCTTTGCATACTGCCCTTTGTAATTACCTTCAATCATTTCAATTGCCAAATCTCTTGCCCTACTACAAGTAACATGTGACACCCAAGTAAAAAATTCTTCATATACATCACTTCAAAGTGATTTTACTGGATAATTAATATCAACCATGAATTTTCCTATGTAATACTTTACCATCCAAGGTGATCTGATATTCCTATTTTTGGTTACCTTAGAATAGTTATGAGTGTCAATTAATGTTTTTATCTACCAAGTCTGATATGTAATGTCTTTGGGATTCATTGGGGTTGCCCATGTAACACCCGGGTTTGGGGTGAGGTGAAATTAAATTATTAAAATATAATTATGGGCTTTATATTTCAAAAGAAATAAATATATGTTGGACTAGTCATCTTTTTAAGCCCAAGCAATGGATTTTACACTATTGTAATTACCCATTTTCATTAAGGGTAAAAATGTCCTTTGACTTTTAAAATCAAACAAAACAAATAAAAATGCCTTTTGCTCATCTTCCTCCCCCTCCTCCTTCAAAACCAACAACATTTTTCCCCTCCACTTTCAAGTTACTATTCCATTTCTTCCTTGCTTAATTCTTGAGGATTTTTGAAAGGTAATGATGTTTTTGAATTGTCCTTATCTTCCTCTCCATTTCTATACCATTAGTTTTCAATAAAACCTATTATATTGCATTTTGAGGTTTTTGAGTTTTGAAATAAAAATGATAACTTTGATAGCTTTAGGTTAAGCTTTCGATTTGTTGTTGTTAAATAAGCTATTTACTTTTCAAAAGGTCCAACATATCTAATTTTTACATGGTTTTAACTTGATTTTTCGGATATGGGTTTTAGTAGGGTTTTAGATGGTTCAAATGTCAAGTTTTGGGACTGTTTAGTGTGGGAAATTGATGGTTGATGATTAAGTGATGTTTGAGGGTTGTTTTGGGTGTGTTAGATGACATTTTGGATGTTGGCAACATCAGTTATTTGCTGAGTTTGATGGTGGAACTCTACGCTTGCAACTTTCACTGTCTCGACATGTGAGATGGAGATAAGACTCGATGGCAAGTCTAGCAGATACTCCAAGTTCGGCGAAGCAATTCTGAAGTGATCCTACCTATGTCTGGGCTAGGATTCTGTCACTGCGTGATGTAGGCAATACCTAGCATTCTCAGCGTAAACCTAACACAGGCAGTCGACTTTTGGTTGCTCTTTTTAGCCACCGAAATTCTAACTTATGTCTAAGTCGAATTATTCAATACCTCGACATGATGCTACCATGCTTAATTCTTTCGTGAGTTTGACACTCTCGTGCCCGACAAATGGATTTCTTCAACTGGACTTTTGGAACTAATTGAAGAAGTGAAGCTCATGAATTAAGAAAACTTGAGAGTATTTTATTGCAAAAAAAACTTAAACTATTACAACTGTTTCCCACAACTACTTTACATACAAAAACCGAAACCCTAAGAGAATTAGAACGCGATCTCCCTATGTATGTGTATGCATGCCCCTATACCATCACAAGCATAGGTATATATAGGGCTTGGCCTAAGTTTGAGTCCTCCTTGGAGTAGAAGTCCTTCAAGTAACTATACATTAAATGTTGACTTCTTTTTGACTTGAATGTGGACTCTTTGGACGTTGCCTTCTCCAGCAAGTAAAGATAAGTCACTTTACTTATCCCTCTTCAATCAGCTCTTCAGGCCGCTACAGGCTTCAGAAAATTGCAAGACTGGGCTCATTGGACTTAGGAAATTGTCCTCTTTCAATCACAACTCATCTTGACTAAGTCGGTTTAACTCCTGCCTGGGCGACAGTCGGCACCAATATTGCGGCGGCGACAACTGGAACTGATTCAGTACAGCTCCTTTTGCTCCCTGCTTTCCTATCCTCTCCTCCTTTACATAGCTTCAGCACCTGTAAATGAAAACTAAACTAAAATGGTATCTTTTCTTAACCAAACATAGAATATTCAATAAAAGCATGGTAAAAGAGCAAATATTGTTATTATTCATGCAATGCACCTAAATATGCCTAAATGAGCTTAAGAACAGCAATAATAAGGGCATGAATGTGTACAAAATATAGAACTTGTGGACACTCTACACACCCCTGTAGAGTGTACACGAGTTCTATATTTTGTACACATTCCTGCCCTTATTATTGCTATTCTGAAGCTCATTTAGGCATATTTAGGTGCATTGCATGAATAATAACAACATTTTCTCTTTTACCATGCTTTTATTGAATATTTTATGTTTGGTTAAGAAAAGATATTGTTTTAGTTTAGATTTTATTTTTCAGGTGTTGTAGCTGTGTAGAGGAGAAGAGGACAGGAGAAGATAGGAGAAGACATGAGAGGATAGGAAACCTGGGAACAAAAGGAGTTGTACTGAAGTAGTTCCAGAAGTCGCCAAGGACGCCGCCAAAGCAACAATGCCGCCAAGTGACGCCCAGGCAAGAGTTACACTGACTTAGTCAAGATGGAACGCGATTGAAAGAGGGCAATTCCCTGAGCCCAATATGCCCAGTCTTGCAATTACCTGAAGCATGTAGCGGCCTGTAGAGCTGATCCAAGATTGATAAGTAGGAGTACTTATCCTTACTTGCGGGAGAAGGCAACATCCAAAGAGTCTACATTCAAGTCAAAAAGGAGTCAGCATTTAATGTAAAGCTACTTAAAGGACGTCTACTTCAATAAGGACTCAAACTTAGGCCATGAGCCCTATATATACCCAATGTATGTAAGGGTATAGGGGCATGGGTATACTTAAGCTTAGACGCACAGATAGATGGATGTGTAGTAGGGAGGTAGTTAGATAGATGGGAGGTGTTGGAGGTCGCGGCCCAACACTCCTAGGGTTTATGTTTTTTTTATGTAAAGTGGTTGTGAGAAACGTTAGTAATAGTTTAAGTGTGTTTTCAATAAAATATTTCAAGTTTGCTTAATTCATGTTCTTCACTTCTTCAATTAGTTCCAAAAGTCTAGTTGAAGAAATCCATTTTTCGGGCACGAGAGTGTAAGGCTCACGAAAGGATTAAGCACGATCTCATCATATTAAGGTGTTAACTAATTCGGCTTAGACATAAGTTACAATTTCAGTGGCTAAAAGGAGCAACCAAACGTCGACTGCCTGTGTTAGGTTTACACTGAGATGCTAGGTATTGCCTACATCACATGGTGACAAAATCCTTGCCTAGACATAGGAAGGATCACTTAAGAATTGCTCTGCTGAACTTGGGGTATCTGCCAGACTTGCCGCCATGACTTATTTCCATTCCACCTGCCGAGATAGCAAAAGTTGCAGGAGCAGAGACCCACTTTGGCCGCGTGACAGGGTCATAGCTGTCGTCCGCCATTACCTGCCGAGGCAGCAGATCATGGCAGCACGACACACTTAGGCCTTACAATGCAGTCTACACACTATTGAGCTGCAATTACCTTACTCAATCTATCGACCTTATCTCTCCCTATCATCCCTATCATTACCATCTTTATTTTACTTGTGTTTTTATATTTCCACATTTAGAGATTTAATTGTGTATTTACTCAATCCTTGTGCAGGAAACCACTCATAGAAGCTGCTCCAATCCCTGTGGGAGACGATATCTTTTATAATATAACTTGACAAGAGTGTGCACTTGCGCTCATAAATAGAGAACACCCAAACGCTCTACAAGTTTTTGGTGTCGTTACCGGGGATTAGCAACATCAACTGCGTTTGAATTTCTGCACTTGCACTTTAGTTTTTGCACGTTAAATTTTTGTTTATTTTATTTTAAAAAAAATAAAAAAATAAAAAAATGCCTCTTTGTTTTCTTTGGTGTATGTCCCGCCAGGACGGCAAAGATTGCAGCCAACATCCAGCTGAGGAGGGGAAGGACATGACCGGACGAAAAAGCCAAACGCAAAGCCCTCATGAAGTGGTTATGTTTTGGAAAAGCGCAACCCAACATAACCTGATTTTTTATATTTATGTATTAGGATTAAATATAGTTTTCAGTTATTTTTATTTATTTTTTGCATTTATTTTATTGCAGGTTAGAAATGAGGGTAAGACAAATAAGGATGAAAGAATAAAGAAGAAGACCAACCAACGGCCAAGGCAGCCCAAGGCAGATGAGTATAACGACTAGCGGCTTCATAACGGCTAACCGCAACGGCTACATTTGCAACAACGAGCGGAACGACTATCTGCGTAACGGCTGGAATCATGTTATTCGTGCCGCAATCATTGACGCCTGTTGGCAGCATGCCCGCCAAGGCAGCGAAGAGAAGCGGCTATATAAGTACAACAATTCTCTCCCCGTTCTTCACTTTGCTCTCTCTTTTACTCTCAATTCTTTCTGCCATCTTTGCTTTCAAGATTTTGCTTGCTTTACTTTCTTGCAACTTCTTTTTCTTTCGTTAAGAAAACACAATTGTTAATCAACTATGGCCACATCAAAACAACCCGCCTCCACCTCCAAGCCTACCTTCCAAAGATTCTTAAACCCTGTTGTCGCGGCAACCTCCAAGCAGTACTTCATCGAACGACAACTCTAGGAGGAAATAGGGTTCCAATACACCATGCCAGATGAGGATTTTGGCCTCAAACCCACCATATTCGAAAAGGTTCACAACTTTGGCTGGGACATTTTCGCATGGCAGCCAGAAGGGATAAAAAGCAATCAGGTGCGAGAGTTCAATGCCCACAAGCCTACACTGGGAAACCCTTTCGTATATTTCCGCGGTGAAGGAGTCAAGCTCACGGCGGAAACCATCAATAGTTTCTACGACATAGAAATTCGAGGGAATCTACACGAAGAATGGAGGTCCTACCTAACGGCGACTGACTACAAAAAGATCAAGAAAGAAATCTGTCAACCCAACACCATATGGCTAACAAGCAGAAATAATGGTTCAGTCAACCGCTGTGATCTACTGCCGGAGGCCGTTCTTTGTAGCAACTTCGTCCAACGCCGCTTGATGCGCACTTTGCAGGGATCAACAGTCAACAGGCTGCGTCTGGCTCTTATCCACAGCATTATGAAGGGGCAACCCTATCAATCTTGGCGAAGTGATTCTTGAAGAGATCTATGCCCGCGCCGAAAAGCCCAACGCCAAGGAACCTCTCGTCTTCCCTGCACTCATCACAGGTCTATGTGCCAATTTCCGCATGCCGCCGCACCCTAAGGAGATAATACTTCCCGCCAAGGAAGGGTGGACAAGAAAGGTGCGCCTTAAGATGATGCAGGAGCCGGAGCCAGAACCGCCGTCCCAATATGCCGCCACCCCAGCCGAAGCGGGCAGTACTGAAGTTGCCCTCCCTTCCACTGTGATGCCCTGCTGCACAGCCTCATCGAAAGCTGCCAAACGATTGAGCACAAAAATGTGATCTTCACCAAAAATAATGTGGAGGTGAAAGAAGCCTTTGTGACCTACTTGCTTGAAAAATACCATGACAGCGGCCCACAGTTGCCCGCATTCCCATCGGAGTTAGCAGCATCCAAACCGATCCAGATCACACCCAGACCAGCTTCCACTCCAACCGCCATCGACAACGAGGGGTCGCACATCCGCCCCAAGAGAAGAACCTCGCCTACTCCCAACTAGCCGTACGACCTCGCCTCCTCATCTGAGTCAGAGAAAGTGGAGGAAACCACCGCCGCCTCCCCAGCAGTAAATGAGGCCACTGCCAAAGATGTTGATGACTCAGACATGGAGATTTCAGACTCCTTCGATTATGAACCGGCCGAGGCAACAATGAAGAGGAAGCGGTCAGCCGCATCAACCGAGCCTCAAGGTGGAGGATCAGAACCTGAGAGACCATCCAAGAAAACCACCCCCAGCCGCCGCGTGGCACGAAGAAGAGCCTAGCAACCAGACCATCTGCCATACGCCGCCTAGTCCTACCCGCCTCCTTAGAATCCTCCTCTGACGTAGCAACAACAAAGGGGAACTCCCCTAGTCTATAACACCCATTTTTTCTTTATCTTTATTTTTATGCTTTATTTTGTTTTTCTGTTTTTATTTTTATTTTTCTTTTTATATTTTATTTTTCTATTTTCATTTTTTTATAAGGCATTGAGGACAATGCCAACCTTGAGTTTGGGGGGGAGGATAGTCCTCTTTGTTTTAGGTTCATTTAGTAGCATATAGGAGCATATGTAAATTTCACCCAAGCACTCAATGAAGTAGAAATTTTGAGCTTAAAACTCGTGCCTATGATAATTAGCCGATTTCTTATTTTCGCACCATACTTAAAATTTAACCTAACTATGGGAAGAAGCATGAAAAATACTTAGAAATTTTTTCTTTTTGCTAATAATTCTTACATTGTCTGTTAAATGCTGAGTTTTGCTTGAGTTCTAAGTTTAACGCTGCCTGCTTCATTTAATGAAAATTTTCTTAATTGAATATAGATTTTCCGCCGCGGCATCACATGGCAGCAACACAAAGATGGTTGAAACCCTAGAGGTGCCCGAAACAGGCTCTAGGAAGGATCATGACCAAGGACACTCTGCTGCTATCAAAGTACAAGTATCGAAACCAAGTAACAGACAAATTAGCAAGATTCAATGAAAGCCTTCACGTGATGATTCTATTCAAAGGGTTCAGAGTTTCGTAGAGTGCACCTATCTTAGTTTCAGACCCAGAGAATAGTTGTTATAAGCTAAAGCCCTTAAAGCCATGATCAGAAAAAGAGGAAAGAAGTGCCTACTTGTGCTGCCAAGGCAGCAACTCGTATCTTTTTTAGTAATTTAATTATTTTTAGCATTCTTTGTTAACTTAGTCATCTCAGCATGTTTAGCATGGACACAGACCTACACACACTGCACTGGCACTAAGAAAATAAAAAATCTAAGTTATTTCGTGGCATTCCCTATCACTAACATTAAATAGGTGCCACAACCTTGAGGTAAGAAATCAAGTTAAAAGCTAAGTTTCTATTAATTTTGCGCAAGGGGCAGGTTTACTAGTTAGGTTGCATTGCTTGAGGACAAGCAATAGTTCGAGTTTGGGGGTGTGTAGAGTGTCCATGAGTTCTATACTTTGTACACATTCCTGCCCTTATTATGGCTATTATTAAGCTCATTTAGGCATATTTAGGTGCATTGCATGCATAATAACAATATTTTATCTTTTACCATGCTTTTATTGAATATTTTATGTTTGGTTAAGAAAAGATATTGTTTAGTTTTTATTTTCAGTTGTTGTAGTTGTGTAGAGGCGGAGAGGACATGAGAGGATAGGAGAAGACAAGAGAGGATAAGAAAGCTGGGAACAAGAGGAGCTATGCTGAAGCAGTTCCATATGTCGCCAAGGACGCCGCCATAGCAGCAATGCCGCCAAGTGCTGCCCAGGCAGGAGTTACACCGACTTAGTCAAGATGGGTCGCGATTGAAAGAGGGCAATTCCCTGAGCCCAATAAGCCCGATCTTGCATACATCTGAAGCATGTAGCGGCATGTAGAGCTGATCCAAGATTGATAAGTATGAGTACTTATCCTTACTTGCGGGAGAAGGCAACGTCCAAAGAATCCACAGTCAAGTCAAAAAGGAGTCAGCATTTAATGTAAAGCTACTTTAAGGACTTCTACTTCAAGGAGGACTCAAACTTAGGTCATGAGCCCTATATATTCCCAATGTATGTAAGGGTATAAGGGGCATGCGTATGCTTATTCTTAGACGCACGGATAGATGGATGTATAGCGGGGAGGTAGCTAGATAGATTGGAGGTGTTGGAGGTCGCGACCCAACACTCCTAGGGTTTAGATTTTTGTATGTAAAGTAGTTGTGAGAAAAAGTTGTAATAGTTTAAGTGTGTTTTCAATAAAATTTTCCAAGTTTGCTTAATTCATGTTCTTCACTTCTTCATTTAGTTCCAAAAGTCCAGTTGAAGAAATCCATTTGTCGAGCACGAGAGTGTAAGGCTCACGAAAGGATTAAGCACTGTCTCATCATGTCAAGGTGTTGACTAATTCGGCTTAGACATAAGTTAGAATTTCAATGGGTAAATGGAGACACCAAACGTCGACTGCCTCTGTTAGATTTACACTGAGATTTCTAGGTGTTGCCTACATCACGTGGTGACAAAATCCTTGCCTAGACATAGGAAGGATCACTTAAGAATTGCTCTGCCAAACTTGGGGTATCTTCCAGACTTGTCGCCAGGACTTACTTCCATTCCACCTGCTGAGACAGCGAAAGTTGCAGGAGCAGAGACCCACTGCGACCGTGTGACAGGGTGGTAGATGTCGTCCGCCATTACCCGCTGTGGTAGCAAATAATGGCAGCACAACACACTTAGACCTTACAATACAGTCTGCACACTACTGAGCTGAAATTACCTTACCCATTCTATCGACCTTATCTCTCCCTATCATCGCTATCTTTATTTTACTTGTGTTTTTATATTTCCACATTTAGAGATTTAATTGTTTATTAACTAAATCCTTGTGCAGGAAACCACTCACAGAAGCTGCTCCAATCCCTGTGGGAGACGATATCTTTTATATTATAACTTGACAAGAGTGTGCACTTGCGCTCATAAATAGAGAACACCAAAACACTTTACAACCCCCAAACTCGAACTATTGCTTGTCCTCAAGCAATGCAATCTAACTAGTAAACATGTCCCTTGCACAAAATATAACAGAAACTTAGCATTTAACTTCATTTCTTACCTCAAGGTCGTGGCACCTATTTTATGTTAGTGATAGGGAATGGCATGAAATAACTTAAAATTTAATTTTTTTAGTTCCAGTGCAGTGTGTGCATGTCTATGTCCATGCTAAACATGCTGAGTATACTAAGTAAACAAAGAATGCTAAAAATAATTAAATTACAAAAAAAAATTGAGTTGCTGCCATGGCAGCACAGTTAAGCTCTTCTTTCCTCTCTTTTTTCTGATCATGGCTTTAAGGACTTCAGCTCATCACAACTATTCTCTGGGTCTGAAGCTATGATAGGTGCACACTATGAAACTTCGAACCCTTTGAATAGAGTCATCCCGTGAAGGCTTTCATTCACTCTTGCTAATTTGTCCGTCACTTATTTTAATTTTAGATACTTGGAATTTGATAGCAGTGGAGTGTCCTTGCTCATGATCCTTCCTAGAGCATGTTTCGGGCACCTCTAGGGTATTAAGCATCCTTCCTAGAGCCTGTTTCAGGCACCTCTAGGGTATTAAACATCTTTGTGCTACCGCCCTATGTTGCCGCGACGAAAAACCTGCATCCAATTAAGATATTTTCATTAAATAAAGTAGGCAGTGTTAAACTTAGAACTCAAGCAAAACTCAACACTTAACAGACAGTGTAAGAATAATTTGCAACTAAAAAAATTTCTAAGTATTTTTCATGCTTCTTCCCATGGTTAAGTTAAATTTTAAGTATGGTGCGAAAATGAGTAATCGGCTAACTATCATAGGCACAAGTTTTTAAACTAAGACTTTCTATTTCATTATGTGCTAGGGCAAAATTTACATATGCTACTATATGCGGCTAAATGCAACTAAAGAAAACAAAGAGGACTAACCCCCCCAAACTCAAGGTTGGCATTGTCCTCAATGCCTTACACAAAATATAAAATAAAAACGAACAAAAAACATAAAAAGAAAATAAAAAACAAAAAATTAAAAGAAAACATAAAAAAAGAAAAATAAAGAAAAAGTGTTATAAACTAGGGGAGTTCCCCTTCGTTTCTGCTGCTGCATCGGAGGAGGATTCTGAGGAGGCAGGGAGGACGAGGCGGCGTGTGGCGGGAGATTTGGCGGCTGGGATCTTCTTCTGGCCACGGGGTGGTTGGATGCTGATGTAAGTGGGTCTTTTAGGTGGTGCTTATGGCTTAGTTTCAGACCCTTCACCTTGAGACCGGTCGCATCGGCGGGTCGCATTCTTTTCCTTGCTGCTTCGGCTGGCTCGTCATCGGAGGAATCAAATATCTCCATGTCCAATGAATCTGAGGCCTCGACTGTCTCTTTGGCAGCTGCCTCCTTTGCTGCTGGGGAGGCGACGGTAGTGTCCTCCTCTTTTCCAGAGTTAGATGAGGAGGTGAGGTTGTATGGCTGGATGAGAATGGGTGAGGTCCTTCGTCTGGGCCGGATATGCGGCCATTCGCTGTCTGCGGTGGCTGGAGTGGCAGCTAGTCTAGGTGTGATCTGTGTTGGTTTAGAAGCTTCTAACTCCGACGGGAAGGCTGGCAATCTTGGGCCGGCGTCGTGATATTTGTCTAGCAAGTAGGCCACAAAAGCCTCTTGCACCTCCGCTATGTATCTCTTAAAGATTACCTACTTGTGCTCAATTCTCTAGCATCTCTCTACGAGGCTCTTAAGTAGAGGAATCAGGGCGCAAGAAAGGGCAGCATCAGTACTGCCTTTCGCGGCCGGGGTTGCGGCAGGTTTTGACGGCGGCTGGGTGATTGTTGGCGTTTCAGGCTCTGGCTCTTGCATCATCTGGAGGCGTGCCTTCCTTGTCCACCCTTCCTTGGCGGCTATGATAGTATCTTTGGGGTGCGGCGGCATACGAAAATTGGTGTAGAGGCTGGAGATGAGAGAGGGGAAGACGAGGGGTCCCTTGGAGTTGGGTTTGGCTGCGTGGGCATAGATTTCTTCAAGAATAACTTCCCCAACGTTGATTGGCCGCTCCTTCATTATGCTATGGATTAGCCAGCCGCCGCCTGTTGATTATAAAACCATGTGAATTGGGCATTAGGCAGCATTGGACAAAGTTACTCCAAAGAATGGCATCTAGCAGCATGTCGCGACGGTTGACTGAGCCGTTATTTTTTCCGGTGAGCCACTTGGCGTTCGGCTGGTAGATTTCTCTTCTAATCTTTTCTTAATATGCTGCCGTTAAACCCAAACTCCATTGTTTGTGTGGATTTCCTTTGATTTCTATGCCGTATAAGCTATTTATTGTTGCCACTATAAGCTTGAAACCCTTGCCGCGAACATAGACAAAGGGGTTTCTCGGTGTAGGTTTGTGGGCATAAAATTCTCTCACTAAGTTGGTGTTTATCTCCTCTAGCTGTCGTTCAAAGATATGCCATCCCAATGTGTGGCCCTTTTCAAATACGTTTGGCTCAAGGCCAAGATCCCCGTCTTGCCTTGTGTACTGGAAGCCTATCTTTTCCCAAATTTTTCGCTCCACGAAATACTACCGATAGGTTGCCGCTACGTCAGCATTCAAGAACCTCTGGAAGGTTGGCTTGGAGGATGAGGCTGTGTGTTTTGATGTTTCCATAATTGTGAGAACGACTGTGCTTCTTAAAGAAAAGAAAGGAATTGCAAGAAAATAACGCAGATGAGATCTTGAAAACAAAGAAGACAAGAAGAATTGAGAGAAAAGAAGAGAGAAAAGTGAAGAATGAGGAGAGAATAGTTGTCCTTATAAAGCCGCTACTCTCCGCTGCCTTGGCGGACACGCTGCCGATGGGCGGCAATGATTGTGGCACATTTTACGGGATTCTAACCATTACGCAGATAGTCGTTGCCGCCAGCTGTTGCAAATGTAGCTGTTATGCTAATCTGCCCATTTGGGCCGCCTTGGTCTTTGGGTTGAGACTCTCCTTTATTCTTTTTTTCTTCTTGGTCTTGCCTTCATTCCTAACCTAAAATAAATTAAATGCAAAAATTAAATAGAAATAACTAAAAATTAAATAAATTTTTAAAAAAAAAGATGTGGAAATTAAATAAAAATTAAATCTAATCCTAATGCATAAAAATAAAATTAGGTTATGTTGGATTGGGTTGCTCATCTCCCAAACATAACCACTTCCTGAGGGTTTTGTGTTTGGCTCTTCGTCCAGGTATGTCCTTCTTCTCCTCAGGTGGGTGTTGGCTGCCATCTTTGCCGCCCTGGCGGCTAAGTGCTGGTCCTGTGTTCGCCCTGGTCGTACCAAAGACAAACAAGAGTCGTAATTTTTTTTGAAAAATAAAATAAACAGAAATTTAAATACAAAAACTAGAAGTAGAAGTGCGGGAATTCAAACGCAGTTGTTGTTGCCAATCTCCGGCAACGGCGCCAAAAACTTGTAGAGCATTTAGGTTTTCTCTTTTTATGAGCGAAAGTGCACACTTCTGTCAAGTTATAGTATAAAAGATATCATCTCCCACAGGGATTGGAACAACTTCTATGAGTGTTTTCATGCACAAGGAAAAAGTATATTGCACAATTAAAATTTCTAAATATTGAATAGCATAAAAATAAAACACAAGTAATTTAAGATAGAAAGAGAGATCAGGGTGATAGATTGGGTCAGGTAGTTGTAGCTCAGTAGTGTGTAGACTGCGTTGTAAAGCTTAAATGTGTTTTGTGCAGCCACGATCTGCTGCCTTGACGGGTAATGGCGGATTGAGGCGGCGACAACTTTTGAATGCCACGGCGGAACTCTGCGCTTGCAACTTTCACTGTCTCGGTAGGTGAGATGGAGAGAAGTCCCGCCGGCAAGTCTGGAAGATACTCTAAGTTCGGCGAAACAATTCTGAAGTGATCCTACCTATGTCTAGGCTAGGATTCTGTCACTGTGTGATGTAGGCAATACCTAGCAATCTCAGCGTAAACCTAACACATGCAGTCAACTTTTGGTTGCTCCTTTTAGCCGTTGAAATTCTAACTTATGTCTAAGCCAAATTAGTCAACACATTGACATGATGAGACCGTGCTTAATTCTTTCGTGAATTTGACACTCTCGTGCCCGACAAATGGATTTCTTCAACTAGACTTTTGGAACTAATTGAAGAAGTGAAGCTCATGAATTAAGCAAACTTGAGAGTATTTTATTGCAAAACAACTTAAACTATTACAACCGTTTCTCACAACTACTTTACATACAAAAACTGAAACCCTAAGAGAATTAGAACGCGATCTCCTTATGTATGTGTATGCATGCCCATATACCCTCACAAGCATGGGTATATATAGGGCTTGGCCTAAGTTTTAGTCCTCCTTGGAGTAGAAGTCCTTAAAGTAACTTTACATTAAATGTTGACTCATTTTTTACTTGAATGTGGACTCTTTGGACGTTGCCTTCTCCAGCAAGTAAAGATAAGTCACTTTACTTATCCCTCTTCAATCAGCTCTTCAGGCCGCTACATGATTAAGAAAATTGCAAGACTAGGCTCATTGGACACAGGAAATTGTCCTCTTTCAATCGCAACCCATCTTGACTAAGTCGGTTTAACTCCTGCCTGGGCGGCAGTCAGCGGCGACATCCTTGGCGGCAACTGGAACTGTTTCAGTACAACTCCTTTTGCTCCATGCTTTCTTGTCATGTCCTCCTCTACCTAGCTACAGCACCTGAAAATGAAAACTAAACTAAAACAATATCTTTTCTTAACCAAACATAAAATATTCAATAAAAGCATGGTAAAAGAGCAAATATTGTTATTATAAATGCAATGCACCTAAATATGCCTAAATGAGCTTAAGAACAGAAATAATAAGGGCATGAATGTGTACAAAATATAAACTTATGGACACACTAAAGGTCTATAAAAGTGAACACTTACTAAACGAAAGTGACCATCTCTGTAGTTTACCCTTTGAAAAATTATACGAATAAATTATTAATGCTTCAAAGTACTACTCTATTTGAATGGATTATACGTTAAATTACGTGAATCATCACTGAAGTTTTCTCTCAAACCTATTTTGGTTAACGAAATTTCAAAACGTTCAATTTACTCACTAAACTTTGGACATTGAATGATTTTTTGTCACTCCTCCGTTAACTTTTTGACGACATCCATTTAGCGGAGAAAGAAGGAACTCCTCCAAGATTCGAACGGTAGAAAACTTCATCGGGACGAGAGAAGCAACATATTAAGAAACAAGCTCCATCTGATGGCAGAGGAGGGAGATCGACGAGAGAGAAACAAAAAGGGTTTTGGCCGATTCATGAACTTTTGAGCACTTTCCGGTAAAATGGAGGTCGAGCTTAGACTTAGGGGCCCGAGACGGAGTGACTAGTGAAATTTTCGACCGATCAACCATCATTTACGGTCGTTTGGGGTTTAAGAGAGATAAAAACGTTCAATGTCTAAACATCGTTGAGTAAATTGAACGTTTTGGAACTTTAGTGAGCAAAATAAGTTTAAGAGTAAAATTTCGTGATAATTTACGTAATTTACCCTACATTAAATTTATATAACCTTTTTCATTATTTCGAAATTTAGATAATATATGTAATTAATGCATCAAAATTTAGATGAATAGACTTTATTTATATAATCGTTGTTGTTATATCAAGATTGAATCCATTGGTTGTGATTTGTTTTATTTTGATACTATAATCATTTGTAAAGTAACGTGTATTTATATAAATTAATAATTTTTTGAGTGTGAATGGATTATAGTTTGGACATTCCTTTGCCTGTTTATATAGAAGAAGGGCTTGATGAAGGAAACGGCACGGTTTGTTTGGTTTGATTTATGGGAGGGTATTTGAATACAAAATCAGACTCGTCCATGTTTCCAAATGCAATACAAGCTGCACTTGAGTTGATTTATGAAAACAATGAATGCTCAAAATGGACATGGAACATTTGGGTCAAATTCTGGTTCTGATCCCTACCATAGTATGCGGAAATTAGAGATTTAATCCAAGTACTTTAATTTGGTTTCTCTACGTTTATAACGCCCGTTAAATAGTTAAGACTAATAACGGTTACGTGTAAAATGCTGGTGCCAAGTTTTTAAAGAAAGCAACCATTCTAAGATTATTTAGTGTGACTTTAGACATGAAACAGTATATTACTGGAAAAGCTGTTACGGCATGCATATATGATACCATTGCTGTTTTGGATGTATGAAAACAGTATATTAATTTGTTAAACCTATTTCCTAGTGTTGATTGGAGTATACTGGAAAAGCAGTTGATTGGAGTCCATACAGTTTTTGTTAAACCTATTTCCTAGTGATTTGACCCAAGTTTTGGGGTATATAATCATCACAGTCGGTGTGCCTGATCAAATGTGTTAAATGATGAAGACAAATTAATAGGAATGAGAAGAGTTTGCAGGGCACGGAGATAGGCAAGATAATAGAGTATATAAGTGGAAGCATTCATCATCCTTTTTCTCATCCAACAATCCCAGCAAAGTCTTAATATTCTCAGAATGGGTTCCAAAAACCAGCTGCAACAGCAATTCACATATTTGGCCTTGATAGTATTAGTGGGTGCGAATTTAGTATGTGAAGGTGGAGCCACCTCCCGCACAAGTCTTGAAGATGCATCAATGTACGAGAGGCATCGACAATGGATGTCCCAATTTGGACGAATTTACAGTGACAACAATGAGAGGCACAAGCGTTTCAACATTTTCAAACAAAACGTGGCACTCATTGACTCTTTCAACAACGCCAATAACAAGCCTTACAACCTTGCTGTCAATCAGTTCGCAGATCTAACAAATGAAGAGTTCACTGCTTCTCGAAATGGGTTCAAGGGCCATATGTGTTCCAACAAGGCTACAACTTTCATATACGAAAACGTCACCGCATTGCCTTCTACTGTGGATTGGACAAAGAAAGGGGCTGTTACACCTATCAAGGACCAAGGCCAATGCGGTCTGCTCTAATCTCTTGAAATATCATTCATTGTTTGTAAATATTTTTCTAATTCCAACGCTGAAACTATCACAGGATGCTGTTGGGCGTTTTCAGCTGTGGCAGCCATGGAAGGGGTTACCAAGCTAACAACAGGTACGTTGATTTCCTTGTCTGAGCAAGAACTGGTCGACTGCGACACCAAAGGTGAGGATCAAGGCTGCCAAGGTGGTTTAATGGACGATGCCTTCCAATTCATCCAGAAGAACAAAGGCCTAACAACCGAATCCAACTACCCCTACACGGGAGTTGATGGCACATGCAATGCCAACCAGGAAGCCAACCATGCAGCTACCATAAATGGCTTCCAAGATGTGCCCGCCAATAGTGAAGATGCACTGCAGAAGGCTGTTGCCAACCAACCTGTTTCGGTTGCCATCGATGCCAGCGGGTTCGAGTTCCAGTTCTACTCCGGTGGTGTATTTACGGGATCCTGTGGCACGCAACTGGATCATGGAGTGACGGCTGTTGGATACGGGGAGGATGATGATGGGACTAAGTATTGGTTGGTGAAGAACTCGTGGGGCACTAGCTGGGGTGAACAAGGCTACATCAGGATGCAAAGAGATGTTGATGCAAAGGAAGGTCTTTGCGGCATAGCAATGCAAGCATCCTACCCCACAGCATAAACAATACTTACGCTCTAATATGCTCATTTCCTAAATATATCAATGTACCATATGTGAATCTACTATGAACTATGCAAACATACACTATACACGGTGCTCTATTATATGAAAACCAACGTTAAATTTCATCTTATTTTTCAATAGAAACACAAAAATATATCTCCGAAACGATTAATCAATTCACATTCGAAAATTAATTAAGTGGTGGAAATGATTAAGAACCATATCGAGTGAAACATTAGAGTGGATTTTGTTGCCGAACTTCTTTAAACTCTCATACGTCAATTCGTGTTAAAGAAAGATGTGAAATATTGTTCACAAAAATATTGTCTCATAGGGCTTATTTTAATTCATATTTATCATATTACAAATACTATTTTTAAATGCTTTTAATTTTGTTTACAAAACGGCTTTGGATTAGAATTTAGATTATGTGAATTTATATTGGTTTATTCTTGACGTCGTTGGATTTATTCTGGTTTATTATGAACTTATTTTGGAATAAAGTTTGAGTTATAAAATGATACTTCAAATAACTCGAAACATGTAGTAATTAGTAGATCGATTTTATTGGTTCCTTAAAAAATAAAATATTTACTTTTTTTTGTAATTTAGGGATTTACTAGCCTATAATTAAGCTCCCCTCTTTTGTAAAAAGTATACAATTTGTTTAAATTCAATACAATTATTTCTTCTAAAATTCACTGTGAGAGTTTTTTTTCTTCATTTTGTTCATGATTTTTATTTTGTTTAAGATTTCCATCCTGTTCTTGTTTTAGAGTTGTAGTCACTAATTTTATCTAGCCTTTTATTTTTGTAAATATGTAAAATATATTGGAGTCCAATAAAATCCAAAATATATATAGAGTCTAAAAAATAAAATAAAAAAGGAGCGTCCGTGTATAAAGGCCCAAATCAACCAAAACCCACTACAGGAAAATGCATTTTTAGTGACATTGAAAATAGTCACAAAAAGTGTTAAATTTAGTCACTGAAATTTACAGTGACTATTTTTCTTAGTCGTCACCAATCGTCACTAATAACTCCGTCACTATTATATTAGTGACAACTTTCATGTATTTCGTCACAATAGTTATATTTTTTATGACCACACTATTTGACACAAATGATTATTAATAGTGACTAAAATTTTGACACTAATGTTATTCTTACTAGTGAAAAACATTATAGATGATGTAGCATATTCATATATCAATTTTTAGTAAATAAATGCAAATGCATGGCTTAAAGGAGGATTGAACCTGGAACCTTTAGGGCGAGAGTGTAATACTTATCCACTAGGCTAGGCAAGAAATTTAATACTATTTTGAAAGAAAAATAATATTTAGGTTAAACTGTAATTGAAATTAATTTTATTTATTTTAAAAATATATATTAATTATAACACTAATTATTACAATAATAATTTAACTAATTTTTCTATGGTTTCTTATACGAAGTACGTATGTTGAAGAAACTATTTAGATTTTTTGAAGAAAAAACTAATCAAAATAGAATATATCTTTTTAAATTTTCAAAAAAAATTATATCATATATTATGCTAAAATCACATATTAGTATTTGTACTCTAATTTGGTCACTTTAAATTTCTATACTTTTTAAATTTTGAATTTTCGATCCTGACATGAATGGTAGTCTTTAAATATGTTACGTAAAATTTTCTTTTTAGCTAATTTGTTATACACAAGTTTCATATTTAATTTTTGTTCTTTAATTTGATCATTTTTAGTCCTTGTAATTTAGTATTGCCGATGTCCCGTTAGGATTATGATTAAAATTTTAATTTTTGAAAAATGTAGGGACTAAAGTTGATCAAAATAGATTGACTAAAACAACAATTTACACATAATATAGAGACTATATAAATATTTTACCTTTTGACAAACTAGTTTATGGTAACTTTAATTTTTATAATTATAAAAATAAATTTATCATTGTGACAATGTCTAATTTGTCATTACTTTTATTTTTTTATTGGTGACAAAATTTATCACAACAAAAAGTGAAACTTTAAGTGACAAGTAATTTAATTGTAACAACAAATATCAAATAATAGTGACCATTTCACATATCGTCACTATCATGTGTCAAAGTTTTAGTGACAATGAACTTTGTGTCACAATTGTATATTTATAGTGAGAATTCATTTGTGAAAAATGTAATCGTCACAATTACTACTGTTATAGTGACCAAATAAAAATATGTCACACTTACTTATATTAATAGTGTCGCACAAAAAAATTGTCACAAAAAGTTAATATTTGTGACAAAATTATTCCTAGTCACTATCAATTTGTCACTAAAAACCTATATTGTTGTAGTGACCCTAGACGCTGTCGTCAAACCCTAGGCTTACAGCTCTCTCATCTGATGTGTTTTCCAAGCAAGAATCAAAGACAAAAAAGGAAACATTGGACCAAATTTGAGCCAAAAAAGGCAAAGAAATCAAGGGGCAACTCAGCTCAAAAAGGAAGAAATCTAGCATATCCTGGAGATTCTAGGGTTTTTTATTTCATTGTAATTCAGGAAAGAATCATGGATTCTTCCCTTATGTTATTCATTCTTTGGCTATATAAAGCCTTGTAATTCAGCATTGTAATAGACAACAAACTTATACACCACATTCACACAACACACATTTTTTTAAATACATACAAAAGGAGATTCAAGCTCTTGTAATCGAAACTTTGAAGCAATAAAAGTTTGAAGCCTTTGATGAGGTACATCGTTTTGTTTTCTATTGTTTTTTTTATTTTACTTTTTTTGTTTTGTTATTATGCTTGGAATAAAAGAGTAAGGAAAAAGCCGCTGATATGGTTGTTGTCATCCATCGCCGCAAGGATCGCCATCCGCCATTGCTATGGCTGCTTCCATCCGCCGCTGGAAGGGCCACTGTGTGTCACCTTTGGAGCCCATGTCCGGCATTGCTAGCAACACATGTGTGATTTTGTTCGAGTATGGATAGGTAAATCGGTTGTAAAAGGGGGAATGCTGCATCGAACCTATGTTTATGTAACCCCCTCGTCCCGGTCTGGCCGACTGACCGGTCCGAGTAGGCTACACGGGGAAAACAAATGTGAAACCCATTAGGGTCCCACCTCGGTTAGCAACCCTAATTTTTTTTTCAATTATTTTACATCTTGTCTAAAGGCATAATTATTACCTAAGTGATCACGACAGCGAAAAACAAGGCTCACGAGAAGCCCTACAGCAAACCGGGCCTAAGCCCAAACCTTGAGACCCTTTAGAGATGTCAAAAAGCCCATTTCCAGGCCTGCGTTTCGAAACAGACGTCACCCGTTTAGAAACACGGGCTCCAGTTTAAAAAGCCAGGCACCTGTACCGAAATGTATCCACCCCGTTTCGGAACAGGGTCCTATTTTGCCTAGGCGTTCCGATACCCGTTTCGGAACAGGCATTTACAGTAGCCAAAGTGTTTCAAAACTAGTTTCGAAACAGGGGCTCACAATAGCCAAACCGTACCGAAACGAGTTTTGATACGGGGGGCCCTGGAACCACACCAGTTCCGAAACGGCACAACCCATTTCGAAACACCTGCAGTCTGTGAATTTCCAAAATCAGTTTTAAACATCTCCAAATGATCCCAAAAGCCCTTAACGACCCCAAGAAGCATACATAACTTACAAACACACTCTAGAGGCATGTATCCTAATGCAAAACGTACTCAAATACATAAGACATAAGACAAGACATCCATTCAAGGATCATTCAAGGCATGCTTAAAACTTAAAGCCAAAAGGCACATGTCTTCACACATAGGTTTACATGCTCACAAACACATATAATCATCCAAAAACATTGCCTCTCAACACAAGCATTCATCCAATACATAACATGGTTACAAATCCAAAGCAAAGCATAAACAACATTCAACATTTATGAGTCATACAACGCTCATACAAACATATAGCAGCCCCATTGCTAAACTACTACTTTATTTACTAAACCATACTTGAGCAACTACAAAAGCTTGGAATGCCCCTTTCCTTGCTAACTCCACGCTACTGATCTGCATTGTCGAAAATGAGAGCGTAAGCTAGAAGCTTAGTGAGGATGCTCTAAAACCAAAAACAACGACAATGCAGGGTTCAAGGATATAATCCTTAAATCACACACAACATAATTAAGCATCAACATAGCAATCTAGCTTGCAACGCAAGAGACAATAATATGGTATCTTACTTCATATTAAGCTCAACAAGATAAATCATTTATCTAAGTATCATAATCACATGAACAAGTATATTGGCCACTATTAGTTTACTCGGATACGCGGATTACACTCAACAACAACATTACCTCACTGGGATTACAGTCATCACCGGACCTCGCATGGATGGGATTCCACTCATCATCACATGCCGTACGGATGGGATTCCACTCATCATCACGTATAATATAAACATTTCTGGTGGAATATTACATCACCGTACTCCTTCTTGATGGCTTAACGCCACCAAGGCCACGCGCAAATTTGACTCAACCGTGTGCACACTAATCCTAATGATCGATCATTTATACCCGGTAAGTTAATTAGTGCCAATTATACTTTTAAACCACATCATGACATTCATCATTTATAGCACACATCCATCATCACACACATCAATGTATATTCATACATAACCAAATCATGCTTCACAAGTCTAAAATAGGCATAAACATTGAAATCTTATAAACAAACAAGAAGTTAAGCTACCAACTTAACTTCAACCTTGGAATGGCCTACCAAGCACATCCCAAAAACTCAACTAC
Organism: Hibiscus trionum; assembly: GCA_030270665.1. Lineage (NCBI taxonomy): Eukaryota > Viridiplantae > Streptophyta > Magnoliopsida > Malvales > Malvaceae > Hibiscus > Hibiscus trionum. Next base: position 19,527,376 of record BSYR01000021.1, on the reverse strand, counting down.
ACACACTTGAACCGATTTAAAATAAATTTGAAAGTTTCACTCACCACCCTTCCTTAAGCAAACCAAGTAAAGCCACTCAAGCCTCCGAAATTTCCGGAATCGATCTCGAACCTTCTCTGATGTTTCCTCTTGCTTCTAACCAATCAAAAGACACCAAAATTTCAAGTTTTGACACTTTCAAAAATGCCCCCAAGACCCACTTCAGGATTTTTCTCAAAATCCTTCCATTTCGAAATATAAGGAGTATTAAGGTGAGACTAACTCAAAACTTAACTAAACAACCCAAAAACAAGTTAAAAACCCAATAAAGATTCATACTTTCTTCAACCTTGAAAACTTGGAAATTTAAAAAGATAATGGTTTTCAAATCTAAAACCATGGAAATTATTGGAATGATGAGGAGAATTCAAAAATGAAATCACCTTGAAAGGAGCTCTTGAATTGATGGAGAAAAGAGATGGAATAGTAGATTTGGGGTTTTGGGGAGGTTTTCACGTTAGAGAGGAAATGAAGAAGAAGATGGCCCTTTTTTTCCTTTTTGTTTCAAAAAGTTTGTCTTTCTTTTATTTTAACTTAATTACAAAAATTTCATTACTTTAATTTTAATCTCATTTAAATTAAAACCAAGGTCTAAATTAATTAAACCGATTCGGACGACTCGAACCCAACAAACACACCGAACTCCCAACCCCAAAACACGAGTGTTACAACTCTCCCCCACTTAAGGAATTTCGTCCCCGAAATTGCCTGACTAAAAGAGGTAAGGAAACTGCCTTTCAATATCCTCCTCCCTCTCCCAAGTGGCCTCGTCCACTCCTCGACGTTGCCACCGCACTTTTACTAACTCAATTGATCTACCCCGCAACTCCTTGCTGTCTGAAGCTAAGATCTCAACTGGTTCCTCATCATAAGTCAAATATGGATTCAATTCAATTTCTTCTACAGGCATAACATGTGATGGATCTGACCTATACTTACGGAGCATCGAAACATGAAACACATCGTGTATCTTCTCTAGCTCGGATGGCAAACGCAACTGATAAGCAACTGGGCCAATCCTTTTCACAATCTCATATGGTCCTATGTACCTCGGACTCAACTTCCCTTTTATGCCAAATCTCATTACTTTCTTCCACGGAGACACTTTTAGGAATACTTTCTCACCCACTGAAAACTCAACTTCCTTCCTCTTCAAGTCGGCATAAGACTTCTGTCTATCCGAAGCTGCCTTCAAGCGATCGCAAATCAATTTCACTTTATCGGTGGTCCCCTTAAGCAAATCTGGCATAGGCAACAACTTTTGTCCCACTTCAGCCCAACAAACTGGAGTTCTACACTTTCTACCATACAAGGCACGATACAGAGCCATCTGAATGCTCGACTGAAAATTGTTATTGTAAGCAAACTCAACTAAGGGCAAATGCTTCTCCCATGTACCCTGAAAATCAATGATGCAACAACGCAACATATCCTCTAAAATTTGTATAACCCTCTTTGACTGACCATCTGTCTGAGGATAATATGACATGCTGAAATGCAAACGGGTACCCAAAGCTGTATGCAGACACTCCCAAAATCTAGCTGTAAACCTCGGATCTCTATCGGACACAATAGACTTCGGCACACCATGCAGTCTAACAATCTTACCAATGTATAGATCGGCCAATCTACCTAAGGTATAAGTCGTATTGACTGCTAAGAAGTGAGCACACTTTGTGAAACGGTCTACTATAACCCAAACTGAGTTCTTCTTCGTAGGTGTCAAAGGCAAGCCCGAAACAAAATCCATGGTAATATTCTCCCATTTCCATTCCAGAATTCTCAATGGTTGCAACAAACCTGAGGGAACCTGATGTTCCGCCTTCACTCTCTGACACAACATACATTTACTCACGAAGTTGGCTACATCTCTCTTCAAACCAACCCAAAAGTACTCATTATTCAAATCTCGGTACATCTTCGTACTTCCAGGATGCATAACAAACGGATTACTGTGCGCTTCAGTCAAGATCATACGTCTCAAATCACTGTCTTCTGGCACAACTATCCTATTTCTGAAACACAAGACCCCATCGGTACTGAAACTATAGTCGGAAGGTCTACCCTCGGCTATGTCTTGCACGTGAGGTGCCAAAGATCTATCTAAGAGCTGTTTCTCCCTAATCAACTGACCTAGGGTAGGTCTAACCTGAAGCTCAACCACCAAGCCGCCATCCCCGGACAAGCTCAATCTAGCAAACATGGTTCTAAAATCTACAGATACCTTTCTACTCAAAGCATCAGCCACTACATTGGCCTTACCCGGATGATACTCAATCGTAAGATCATATTCCTTTAGCAACTCTAACCACCTACGCTGTCTGAGATTCAAATCTCGCTGGGTCATGATATACTTCAAACTCTTGTGATCTGTGTATACTGTGCACTTCTCACCGTACAAGTAATGCCTCCAAATCTTTAGAGCAAACACAACTGCAACTAACTCTATATCGTGGGTCGGATAGTTACGCTCGTGAGTCTTCAATTGTATTGAGGCATAAGCCACCACTCTCTTGTCATGCATGAGAACACAACCTAGGCCTATATAGGAAGCATCGCTGTAAACTACACATTCCTTCCCCGACTATGGATGAATCAAGATCGGTGCTTGGGTCAAAGCTTCTTTCAACTTCTCAAAGGCTCGTTGTCTTGCATCTGACCACTCAAACTGAACACTCTTCTGAAGTAACTGTGTCAATGGATCGGCTAACTTCGAGAAACCTTCTACGAATCTTCTATAGTATCCAGCTAAGCCTAGAAAGCTACGAACCTCTGTTATTGACTTCGGTTGCTTCCACCCAACAATGGCTTCTATTTTCTTTGGATCAACTCTAATCTCATCGGCTGACACTACGTGCCCTAGGAAGACCACCTCTCGGATCCAGAACTCACACTTACTCAACTTTGCATACAACTGATTGTCTAACAAAGTCTGCAGAACTAACCTCAAGTGTCGGTCGTGGTCTTCCTCTGTACGCGAATACACCAAAATGTCATCGATGAAGACAACTACAAACGGATCTAGGTACTGATGGAAGATCCTATACATCATATCCATGAAAGCAGCCGGTGCGTTAGTTAACCCAAAAGGCATGACTAAAAACTCATAGTGACCATATCTAGTCCTAAAGGCCGTCTTCGGTACATCAACTTTTCTTACCTTCAGCTGGTAAGTAACCGGATCTCAAGTCGATCTTCGAAAAGACTGATGCCCCTCTAAACTGGTCAAACAAATCATCAATTCTCGGCAACGGATACTTGTTCTTCACTGTTAACTGATTCAACTGTCTGTAGTCTATACACATTCTCATGCTTCTGTCTTTCTTATTTACAAACAAAACTAAAGCGCCCCAAGGCGAAGAAATCGGTCGGATGAAGCCTCTATCTGTCAACTCTTGCAACTGAGTCTTCAACTCTTTCAGTTCTTTCGGTGCCATACGATACGGAGCAATCGAAATATGAGCTGAATCTGAATAAGTCTCTATAGAAAACTCTACCTCTCTCTCAGGTGGTAAACCCGACAATTCTTCCGGAAACACACTTGGAAAGTCACACACTGTCCGGATGTCTTGAGGTCTAACCTAACTCATGTTCAGATTCATCACATAGGCCAAATACACTTCGCAACCCGTCTCAACTAGCCTATTAGCCTATAAAACTGAAACCGCATTCGATAAGAACTTCACGTTCTCACCTACAACCACTATCGCATAATCATCCGAGAGTTTCAAGGAAATCCTCTTAGTCTCAAAGTCTATCTTAGCTCTATGCTTAGTGAGCCAGTCCATACCCAGAATCATATCAAAGCCATAAAATGGTAGCTCCATCATATCCACTGGAAATACATGCCCTGAACCATTAACGAACATCTTCTGTACATCTTTCTAACTACTACTGTATCCCCGAAGGAACTAGTAACGCTAACTTCTACCTCTAATACCTCACAAGGCAATTTCAACAACTTTGCATGCTCACTCAGTATATAAGAATGTGTAGACCCGGAGTCAATCAAAGAAAGCAAACCCAAAGACTGTATCGAGAAGTTACCTACAATCACATATGTGTCGTGCTGACCCTCACGCTGAGCATAAACTATGGTCTGGCCTCCGCCCTCTGGCTGTACTGCAACTACATGTGCTATGTTTCTCTGGCCATCATTTCTCGCCTGTAAGTTACCTATACCGCGCCAGAAGCCTCTCTGAAAGTCATTGGCTCTAAGAGGAGCTTGAGCCTGAACTGGTGCCTGCCCTACCTGATGTGGACAATCACGCCTAATATGATCCTTAGCTCCGCAACTCCAACATGAGTGGAAATTCCCCCAACACTCACTGGTGTGATTCCTCCCGCAACTAGCACACGTGGGCAACCGCCCACCAATCCTCTGGCCCTGATAACCCCTACTGTGGTTACCTCCACCACGTCTATGGTCATAGTGATGTCTGTTGTCCCGATGCCTCTTGGCATCATCTCTATCAAAGTCACTAGATCTTTTCCCAGAACTAGAACCACCAGATCGTTTGGTCAAGCCCAAACTGTGCTCTAAGTCTTTGGCCCTCGCGACCAAGACATCAAAATCTGTGTAGTCAGAAGCTAAAGTGTACCTCTTGATCTCTTCATTCAACCCATAGCGGAAACGGTTACAACATTCCACTTTAGTAGGAACAAGCTCAGATGCATACTGACTCAGCCTGACAAATCTGATCTCATAGTTTGTCACAGTCATACTCCCCTGAAGCAAGGCCATAAATTCCCTCTTCTTCTCATCGAGATATCGAGGACCCAGATATTTCTTACGGAAATCTGACTCGAAAAACTCCCAAGTGATCTCAGTCTCTTCCATACCCGTAGTGATGGTGACCCACCAAGTGTGGGCATCACCCTGAAGCAGAGATACAACACACCCTAGCTTGCGTTCCCCGGTACATCCATCTGTGCCAGAATACGGACGGTCTTCTCTAACCAAGTCTCAGACCTCTTGATCTCTCTTCATTCAACCCATAGCGGAAACGGTTACAACGTTCCACTTTAGTAGGAACAAGCTCAGATGCATACTGACTCAGCCTGACAAATCTGATCTCATAGTCTGTCACAGTCATACTCCCCTGAAGCAAGGCCATAAATTCCCTCTTCTTCTCATCGAGATATCGAGGACCCAGATATTTCTTACGGAAATCTGACTCGAAAAACTCCCAAGTGATCTTAGTCTCTTCCATACCCGTAGTGATGGTGACCCACCAAGTGTGGGCATCACCCTGAAGCAGAGATACAACACACCCTAGCTTGCGTTCCCCGGTACATCCATATGTGCCCGAATACGGACGGTCTTCTCTAACCAAGTCTCAGACCTCTCGGGGGTCGACCCTCTGAACTCTTCACCTCCTAAACTGCAGAGTCTCTCTAAAGGTAAACCAGTACCCTCTCCCTGGGGTTGTGCTACTGCTTGACCCCCAGCCACTGCAGGCTGAAAAGCCCCAGCTATCCCCTGAACTAGAGGAGCTAAATCTATTTCGGCCGGTCCTTGGCCAAGTTGAGGTCCTACGCCTTCGGCTCCCGCCTCACCTCCCTCTTGGTGAGGAGGAGAAGGAGGAGGTTGAGGAGCCTGCGCCTCACCAATTTGCTCAACTCCCGGAGCTTGTGCCCGTGGTTCCAGTGGAACCATCTTAGGCCTCCCTCTTGGTCTCATTACACAACTGGCAAGGTAATAACTACAACAAACAAACATATAATAATCATGTTAGCAAAGGCAAGGGTCCAACCGTGCTCAAGTATCTTCCTTTACAAAACCTTTTCAAATTAAGTAATAGTAGCAATGGGAACTCGACACGACACTAGACACAACAATCATACTTTCAAACACCATACGAATGAACAAACAACAAGCATACATGGCAAAGCATACACCGAGACATAACAATTACTTAACACTTCAAACTTACCTCACTTACCGGCCCGAGGTCTCGGTAACCTCAGGCTCTAATACAAAAAATGTAACCCCCTCGTCCCGGTCTAGCCGACTGACCGGTCCGAGTAGGCTACACGGGGAAAACAAATGTGAAACCCGTTAAGGTCCCACCTCGGTTAGCAACCCTAATTTTTTTTCATTTATTTTACATCTTGTCTAAAGGCATGATTATTACCTAAGTGATCACGACAGCGGAAAAAAAGGTTCACGAGAAGCCCTACAGCAAACCGGGCCTAAGCCCAAACCTTGAGACCCTTTAGAGATGTCAAAAAGCCCATTTCTAGGCCTGCGTTTCGAAACAGACGTCACGCGTTTCGAAACAAGGGCTCCAGTTTAAAAAGCCAGGCACCCGTACCAAAACGCATCCACCCCGTTTCGGAACAAGGTCCTATTTTGCCTAGGTATTTCGATACCCGTTTCGGAACAGGCATTTACAGTAGCCAAAGTGTTTCGAAACCAATTTTGAAACAGAGGCTCACAGTAGCCAAACCGTACCGAAACGAGTTCCGATACAGAGGGCCCTGGAACCACACCCGTTCCGAAACGGCACAACCCGTTTCGAAACACCTGCAGTCTGTGAATTACCAAAATCAGTTTTAAACATCTCCAAATGATCCCAAAAGCCCATAACGACCCCAAGAAGCATACATAACTTACAAACACACTCTAGAGGCATGCATCCTAATGCAAAACGTACTCAAATACATAAGACATAAGATAAGACATTCATTCAAGGATCATTCAAGGCATGCTTAAAACTTAAAGCCAAAAGGCACATGTCTTCACACATAGGTTGACATGCTCACAAACACATATAATAATCCAAAAGCATTGCCTCTCAACACAAGCATTCATCCAACACATAACATGGTTACAAATCCAAAGCAAAGCATAAACAACATTCAACATTTATGAGTCATACAACGCTCATACAAACACATAGCAACCCCATTGCTAAACTACTACTTTATTTAATAAACCATACTTGAGCAACTACAAAAGCTTGGAATGCCCCTTTCCTTGATCCTTGCTAACTCCACGCTACTGATCTGCATTGTCGAAAATGAGAGCGTAAGCTAGAAGCTTAGTGAGGATGCTCTAAAACCAAAAACAACGACAATATAAACATTGTTGGCTTAACGCCACCAAGGCCACGCGCGAATTTGACTCAACCGTGTGCACACTAATCCTAATGACCGATCATTTATACCCGATAAGTTAACTAGTGCCAATTATACTTTTAAACCACATCATGACATTCATCATTTATAGCACACATCCATCATCACACACATCAATGTATATTCATTCATAACCAAATCATGCTTCACAAGTCTAAAATAGGCATAAACATTGAAAGCTTATAAACACACAAGAAGTTAAGCTACCAACTTAACTTCTACCTTGGAATGGCCTACCAAGCACATCCCAAAACCTCAACTACACACACTTGAACCAATTTAAAATAAATTTGAAAGTTTCACTCACCACCCTTCCTTAAGCAAACCAAGCAAAGCCACTCAAGCCTCCGAAATTTCCAGAATCGATCCCGAACCTTCTCCGATGTTTCCTCTTGCTTCTACCCAATCAAAAGACAAGTATTACTCAACCAAATCAGTGTCAAACTCAGCCACAATCTCAACCCACAAACACCAGCCAAAACTTCATAATTTCAAACTCAAACCAACCACAAAACTCATATTTTCGTACACCCATAATACCCAGCTGAAATCTACCATTTCCAACACCCAAATGACCTCTAAAGACTTCGAAAACACTTCTCTAACAACCTTATACCATCAGCCCTTCAACCCAACACAAAAACACACCAAAATTTCAAGTTTTGACACTTTCAAAAATGCCCCCAAGACCCACTTCGGGATTTTTCTCAAAATCCTTCCATTTCGAAATATAAGGAGTATTAAGGTGAGTATAACTCAAAACTTAACTAAACAACCCAAAAACAAGTTAAAAACCCAGTAAAGATTCATACTTTCTTCAACCTTGAAAACTTGGAAATTTAAAAAGATGATGGTTTTGAAATCTAAAACCATGGAAATGATTGGGATGATGGGGAGAATTCAAAAATGAAATTACCTTCAAAGGAGCTCTTGAATTGATGAAGAAAAGAGATGGAATAGTAGATTTGGGGTTTTTGGGAGGTTTTCACGTTAGAGAGGAAATGAAGAAGAAGATGACCCCTTTTTTTCCCTTTTTGTTTCAAAAAGTTTTTCTTTCTTTTATTTTAACTTAATTACAAAAATGACATTACTTTAATTTTAATCTCATTTAAATTAAAACCAAGGTCTAAATTAATTAAACCGATTCGGACGACTCGAACCCAACACAGACACCAAACTCCCAACCCCAAAACACGGGTGTTATAGTTTAGATTAGAAGGAAGAACCCTTAGTTTATGGAAAGTGTTCTTGAGATTTTAGGGATTGAATCTAAAAAACATGTTGGGTAGTAATTTTATTGTTAGTAAAGATCTAAGTGGGCTTCTGGGTGAAGAATAAGAGAATATTCTAAAAAAAGGGGGGGTTACATCGACCATTTGGTGATCTAAATTCAGCGATGACCCGCACCATAGTCTCATGGTTCTTACACCGCGGCACCTCAACTTTGCCCTCTTTCAGTCTTGTACCTTTTGTTTTCAATTACGCTCTTTAATTTTTCTTTTATTCATTTTGGTCATTATTAGCTTAATTATGTTTTTATTGCATCATTTATTTTATGTTCCTTTTTTGTGTGTGCAATTTAATTCATTATTATTCACCTTACATCCCCTAGTTTTTAGGTTAGACTCTAAATACGACTAATAAACCACATCTTTGGACATAGTTAATTAGGCTTTAAATAAACACCTTTGTTAGGATTACATCATTAAATTCTTCCACTTAATAACTTTAACTCACCTAAATTATTTTTAACCATACTGAAACCTTGAACTTAAAAAACATAGACTTAGGATTAATTAAAATTTATGTAAACCCAAAACACGTTAAAAATTTGTGCGACTAAATAAGCGCCGTTTTACGGGCGTTGTGGGGTGCTAACCCTTCCCCACACGTAACCGTGCCCCCGAAACTTCGAGATTTCGTAATATCTGGTTTGTTTTAGGTTTCCGCTCTACCTATTAAAAAAACTAATGGCGACTCTGTTATTACAAGAGTGAGAGTTTACAATTGCGTAAAAAAGAGTTTTTGACGTTCTTCTTCATCGTCTAGGTTGCTAAGTACTGTATCCTTCGAGGGTTAGGCGCTACCAATTTCATCCGCGTGTTTGTCTAAGACAATATTTTAGAAGGGGTGTTGTCATATCCTATTTACTTTCATTGTTCTTTTATTTTTTTCATTTACTTCATTTTTTTCATTTCAATTTTCCTTCTAATTTAAAAAACATAGATAGTTAGTTTCATGGATATTCATAATGTAACTTATTTGATCAACTTCAGAATGATTTCGAGGTATTTAAGGCGAACAAGGAATAAAAGACCCTTAGTGAATATCTCTCTCAAGATGAATCTGATTGTGAACAACAAGATGCAAAAGAACTTGCAAGTCAAGAAAGTTGTTTACTCAATATTGTAGTGGAATCAGTAAAACCAAAATTGATTTTGATATAACAACTAACTTTAAGGACTTAATTGCAAAAATAATAAATTTTTAAGTATTTCAAAAAATCACCAATTGATAAGCCTTTTTGAACCTAGTACTCTTTCAAGTCAAAACATATTAAAAGGTTTCAAATTTTCGAAGTCTTTTCAAGCAAAACTTCAACAAAATGTCTAGGCGTATCGATACCCTCTAGCGTATCGATACGGATTTTCAACACTAGAATTTTAATCGACCATAGCGTACTGATACGGTTTAACCCTATATCGATACGATATTCATCTGGGTAAGACTTTAAGCTATAGCGTATCGATACGCATCGGGACCGTATCGATACCGTTTTTCATATAAAAATATTTTTTCTATAGCGTACCGATACGGTATGTCACCGTATCAATATGATATGTTGACCTTTGAAAAATCTTTACGTTTAATATTCGAACGTTGGCTTGTCAGTTATGGGAATCCAAAATTTTAAATGACCATTGAACGTTATTGATACGCTAAGGTAGCATACCGATACGCTTCTTATCAAAACATATTTCAAGATTTCAATGAGCAAAAACCGTATCGATAAAGTTTGTCATATAGATATGCCCCTTAAGACCGTACCGATACGCCCTTCTTGTGTATCGATACGCTTTGTTTTTCAGTCACAAATGGCTCTTTCTTCTTTGAGACAGGTACTGATACGTCCTCGAATAGTATCGATATGGTGAACAGTTGAAGAGCATTTATTACGAGAAATTGCAGTGCAACGGCTAGATTAATGTCCTCAACCACCTAAACGGTTTGAATTCAATACAAGGGTATATAAACAAGTCTTCAAAGCTACAAGAATAACTATTGAACCTTCAATCAACATAAAAGCATTCATTCCAAACCCTTGAGCCTATTAGAGTCAAATTTTGTACCCAACTTGTAAAATTTTCAAATTTTTCATCTTTGTTTTAAGTTTGGGGAGTGTTGGTTTGTAATTGGGCAATATATTAGTCTTGTGAGAGATACTTTTGAAATTAGCTTTTTTTTCTTTGTGATTGAGAGTCTTGTCATTCAATCTTTGGGTAGAAAGATTGAATTTGTAAAGGTTGCCTCCTTAGCCTGGAAAAGCGGAAGAACAAATTAGTAAAGAGTTTGTTGAAAATCCTTAGTGGGAGCTAAGGTAGTGGATGTAGAGCTTGGTTAGAAGCTTGAACCACTATAAGTACCTTGTTCATCATTTTTAATTGTTCCTTTTGCTCCATTTATTTTTAAAAGTGCCAATTCACCCCCTCTTGGCCATTTCGGTTTATTTGATCCACTCAACAGAATCTAAAACACTTTCTCCTTAAAAAAGTTGTACTTTGATGATATTTAGAATTTTTTGAAGAGAATATGATAAGTGAGCTACCTCATTTGAAAAATACCGAGAGAAAAGAGGCAAAGAGAGTGAAAAGTGATATTAATGGCTCAACTCTGGTGGGGAAAAACATGAGGTAAAAGTCCAAAGATATTCAAAAGAAAAAGACAATACAAAAAATGAAAATGAGAGTTTCATTGGCTAATGATAACTTAGATTTTTCTAGTGGTATTGTCTTATTTTTAGAAGACAATTTTCATCCATTACGAAGGATACAACTGAATCAGTCCTCCTGTACAAGAATTTCTTTTCGATTGATATTATGGATCATTCACCTTTTAAAATTTTAGATTTGAGGACGAATCTTTTTGAGGAGTGGGGGAAAGATAGGAGCACAGAAGGGGTAAAATTAATCATTTTTTACAAGAAATTGAACCTGTTTTTGAAGGCTATAATACTAGTTGACCAACGACGACTTTTCTGATGGGATTTGTTTTTAATTAGGACAATTTTATTTAGTTATTTGATTTTTTTTTTAATTTTTAAAAATTAGGATAATTTTTTTTATCTTTTTTAATTAGAATAATATTATCAATTTTAGTTGGGATAATATTCATATCTCTTTTATTTATGATATTATTCTATTTTTATTTATCTAGTTAGTATTTTAGATTAAATTAAATTATTTTTCATTGTAATTTAGGGTTTTACTAGCCTAAAAATAGGATCCTCTCCTTTTTAAAAAAAAATCAAATGGTTTAATTCAACTCAATTCAGTACAATTTTTTCTTCTAAAATTCTTCTTTATCGTCTAGGTTGCTAAGGACGATATCCCTATAGGGTCAGGCGTTACCAATTTCAGACGAACATATGTCCAAGAGAGGATCTTTGAAGGGGTGTCGTTAAATCCTACTTACTTTCATTGTTCTTTTATTTTTTACTAAGCTTTTTTCTGATTTCGTACCTTTTTTATTGAGTAATTTTAGAAATATGAATTTTAACTCTTGCTTTCTTTTCCATATTTATATTAAAGCAATAAATTGATCTAAGCTTCCGCATTCCCTATTACATTGTCTCGTAGGTCTTATTTTAATTCATATATATGATATTACAAGTTCTATTCTTAGACGTTTTTAATTTTGTTTACAAAACAATGGCATTGGATTAGTTTTTAAATTATGTGAATTTATATTGGTTTATTTTGGATTTGGTTGGATTTATTCTGGTTTATTATGAGCTTATTTTTGATTTATATGGCAGCATTACAATGTTGATTTGGTAAAAAATATTGGAGTATTTTATGAAATTTATTTTCGGCTGTGTTTTTTATGGACACAATTATTTTCCTGGAGGTGATCAATAGCACTCATATTTTTTCCATAATGCCTACGTCGGTTGTGGGTGCTACAAGTCCCTTGTTGGTGTGCTCTTCGTGCATGAAATGAGTTTACTAAGTTGTAAGCAGAAAAACCTGAACATCAAGCTTTGTAAGCTCAGTGACACATTTCTACCCTATTATACTCCATGAAGAGCCATCCACATTAAAATTTAGAGTACCAACCGATGACGAACACCACTCAACATTCAATCGCACCGCGGACAGTCCCACAAATGTGCCTCGACAACCAACATCGACTCATTAAAAGATTTTATCAAATAAAGCGTGCGAATCTTCACTAAAAATAATATCTCACCCATGTCCATCCTCCGTTGATTAAACATAATGTCATTCCTTGCAAGCCATGTCGATCACAATAGTGTTGCACAACTTGCAAACCACCACTATCGTTCCAAACCCACAAAACAACCATGGAAAGCTTGGTCTAGAAATTCAACACACACAAAGGTTCCGAGGAGCACCACAAATCGTTCCAGAATAGTACTTTCGAGCCCTCCCCCACTTGCCAACAAAAGGACTTTGCACCCATAAATCGCTCCATTGGCTCATCGTCTTGTACCTTAACGATTTGCTTCCAAAAACGGACATCTTATGTTTCCCAACCATATTAAAATGCCACCAAAGTCTTTTTTCACCATGCTTTGCGACAATAAGTGATCTCCATAGCGATCCCATATCTGCCGCATGTGGCCAAACCCATTTAGCAAGCAGCATCAAGTTCCATAGTCTCAAATCCACAACGCCTAACCCCCTAGTGCCTTTAGTCGACACAATGTCTGCCAATTAACACGACTCATCTTGCACTTCAAAGAAGAATCTCCCTAAAGAAAAACCCGCCGAATACGATCAATTCTTGCAATCGCCCCCTTCAGAACAACATAAACGACCATATAATAAAGTGGGAGCGAGGATAACATTGAATTAATGAGTGCAACCTTTCTGTAAAGAAAAAAGATCCTTTTTTCCAACAAGCCCAACGAGTTCGAACTGCACCACCAGCTCCCATACCTGTAAACATATCGGATTAATCCCCACTTTCATGCCAAGATAGACGAATGGATAGTCCCCCGTCTCGCAGCCTATTACCGAGGCCATGTCATTCGCAATTCCCTCATCAACTTCCACAACATAAAGGCACGATTTAGCATAATTAATCTTGAGGCCCGAACAATACTCAAAGCAAGTTAGGATTCGTTTTAGATTTCTCGCCCCGTCCACATCATCACTAAGAAACAAAATTGTATCGTCTGCAAATTGCAAGTGTGAAATCGATAAATCTGCGGCCACCCTCACCACCACAACAAACAATAGTGGCGATAGAGGATCTCCTTGCCGTAACCCACATTGCATCTCAAATTCCCTCTTTGTCGAGCCATTCAACAAAATAGATAACCAAGCCGATTAACCACATTCCCTCATTCACTTCCTCCATCGATCCCCACAACCCATCTTAGCCAAAATCCGATCCAAAAATGCCCAATTTATGCAATCATAGGCTTTCGCGAAATCTAATTTCAAGATGATCTCGCCGGCTCTCCACACTTGTGTTTCAACGAGTGAATAATCTCATTAGTTATTAAAATCACACCCATAATTTGACAATTTTGGACAAACGCCGATTGCGTATCACTAATTAACTCCCCTAAAACAGTTCGAAAGTGAGCTGCCAGAACCTTCGCGACAATCTTATAAGCAGAATTTAATATGAAAATCAGCCGGAAGTCCCCAATTTCCATCAGTTGTATATTCTTCGGTATGAGAACCACAAAAGTCAAATTTAAACCCTTCGGCAAACAAGTTATCTTGTAAAAAGAATCAAACAAAGCCATCACTTCCTTCTTAAGAAAATTCCAATCCCTTTTGTAGAACTCGAAGGTGAAACCATCTGGCCCCGAAGCATTCGCACCATCACAGCCAAAAATAGAAACCCGAATCTCATCTTTTGAAAATTCAACTTCCAAAGTTTGTTCACTACACCGGGATTGGTATATAGCGGCGCTTTTAATGGTGTTTTTCAACCAAATGCCGCAAATATTTCACTTATCACGGCGTTTACAAAATAAACGCCACAAAATGGCAAACTTTACGGCATTTCTATTTTAAACGCCGCCAGAGATTAACATAATGTGGCGTTTGTGTTAAAAACATCGTAATATGTCTATTTTTCGTGGTGTTTGGTATTATAAACGCTACAATAGGTGTCATTTGGATAAAACACTGCAATAGGTCTCGTTTTAGCGGCGTTTGATTTTATAAATGTCACGATAGGTCCTGTTTTACCAGCTTTTGGTTTTCAAAATGTCGTGATAGGTCACGTTTTAGCGGCGTTTGGTTTTACAAACGCCGCGATAGGTAAAACACACTGTTTGACTATTATATCTCTCAATCTTAGACACATTCATCCTCAAATCTATCGTTCAAAATCCCTAATTCCTCTTGTTTCACCTCTTCATGTTGCTCATCATCGTCGATCCTCGATGTCGATCGTCACTAAAGCCGCTCAGTCGCACCAGCAAGCAAGCCAACACCGGAAGTTCAAAAGCTCTTGAAATCTGCCTCTAGGGATTGTGTTTTTTACAATTACTAAAATTTCAAGCCAGCGCCGGAATCGAGGTTTGCTCTTGAAATTTGTCGCTAGGTATTCTGAACTTTCTTTCCCTAAAGTATTATAGCCATGGTTTTGAATTTTCTTATTTCCTTGATTAATTACGATTTTTCGATTATGATTTTACTGCTTCGAGAGGAAAAATGAGCACTCTGTCGATCTTGCCATTGATTATTTTGATAATAAAGTATTATCTATTCGTTTTAACTTCCATCTATAGAAGTTTAAGAGGCTCAGCTTGTCTCTTCTAAGCTTTTGTAGAGAAAGCAGTTGTTTATCAAGATATTTTATAATGCCACCGCTGTAATTTTCAAATCAGGCCACTCAACGGGTGTGGACCTTATATGTCGGAGGTCTCTCTCGAACAATACACTGGAAAGGATTATGGCAGGTATGTGATAGACATGGGGTCGTCAAAGATGTGTTTATTCCGAATAGAGTGGCTAGGGATGGGCAGCGATTTGGCTTTGTTCGGATGGCATCACAAGATGACGCCAATCGGGTAATCGAGAGATTGCATGGAAAATGGATTCACGGCGCTCGGATGAGTGTCGCCATGGCGTGGAAGGGCAGAACGAAATTGATTAGAAGTAAAGGGGGAGAAAGGAAAAGCGGGGAACATCGTGGGACAATGGAGATTCAAAGGCGTCACACACTTCAAATTCGACAGGGAGAGGAGGGGTGAGTGAAAATCGTAGGATAATACTGGGAATAGTAGACGAAGACAAATGGGCGATCCTACAATGGTGCGCGGTGGGATGGTGCTTGAATCCGTGTAGTATAAAATCATTGGCGAAATGTTTGTAGGTTGAGAAGCACGACGGATTCTCCATCATGAGATTGTCCGGGTCCATGATTTTGTTAATGTGCACGTCGGCGAGTGTTCGAGAACGTGTGTTGAAGCTAGACCGCGTGAAAGAATGTTTTGCGAGGGTGGAGGCGTGGTCACCAGCAATCAAAGTGGAATCGCACCGGGTATGGTTATCCATAGTGGGTCTTCCAATTCACTTATGGCACAAACTGAAATTCGTGAATATCGCAAATATATGGGGATCTTTTATTTGTATGGACGATGCTACGGAAACGCCGACATCTTTTGATAGCGGCAGAATTATGGTGGAGACAACTGCTTTTAATCGAATTGAGGAACAAATAGCTGTTCAATTTGAGGAGGAGATATATCCGGTCCGAGGGTTGGAAATGGACGACAAAACCCCGGTGATTGAATGTGATTGTGGAAATTTTGAGTCGACCGATGGAGAGGAGAGTCTCGCACATGATACCTCTAACGACATTGCAGGGGTTGTAGAAAAGATTGATGACACCACAAATAATCAAAGGGAGGTAATCGAACCGGTTTTGTGGCTAGCTAACGACGTTTGGGAGGGACAACAAGGGGCCACGAACGGTGCAACAAGTATAGAACAGAGAGCAGATTTAATTACAAATGTGGAACGGGGGTCGTCGCAACATTTGGAACGGTCCCCGGACAGGCAGACGGAAGAGCTGCCGGAACGGAATGAGCTGACGACAGGAGGTGGGCTGAGTGGGGAGAAGGACAGTGGCGATAGGAGTCTAGAGGTGGTAGGTAACGTTCAAATGTGTGAGAGTTTAGATATCGCTGGGATTGTGAATTCCAAATCTAGTGATTCAGTGGGGCTGGATTCTCAATTACAAACAGGGGATAAGATAGAGGAATTTAATTCATATCCAAATATTCATTCGAATGCTACACATCCTGGTTTGGGTACTACCGAATTAATTGAAGTGGGTCGGGCATTTTGTAAAATCCGACGGGTCCTAGGAGGCGAACAAAGCATAGGTGGCTGTCGGGTATATCGGAAAAAGAAGGGCAATCGATTGAGTGGGCTCCGACAAGGAAATTTGAACGGGGAAGGGGAGATAGAAGATGGATTGAATACACCCCAAAATAAAGAAAGCGAGGCAGTCGCAATAGTAAAATTGGGTTCGTTGATTGGGGTAAATTCTAACGGACGTGAAGAGGAGATAATTCGAGACATATCACAGGTAATTAACGGGGATAGTCGGGGCTTGTGACTAATGAAATTGCTATCTTGGAATGTTCGGGGTTTGGGAGGGAGTGCAAAGCGACGATATGTACGTGAGGTGTTACGAAAAAATAATGTGGACATGGCAATGTTGCAGGAAACGAAGATGGAGGAGTGGCCGACGTTATGGGTAGCGAACTTATGGGGAACGGACAGTTTTGAATCAGTTTTCGTGCCATCAATCGGAGCTTCAGGAGGTATATTGGTGATGTGGGAAGCAAGCAGATTTAGCACTGAAAAGGTTGAGGTAGAACGACATTTTATTGTGTTATGGGGAAGGTGGACACAAGAAGACATGGCTTGCGGGATAGTAGTGGTTTATGCCCCATCGAAGGTCGAAGGTCAGCGAGCAGTATGGGCAGCGATACTAGATAAAATTAGCGATCAAGAGGGGCCGTGGTGTATTGCAGGGGATTTCAACGCAATCTTACATGAATCTGATAGAGTTGGGGTATCGGACAGGAATGTTGAAATGGAATTATTTGGTGAACTCGTACTTCACGCGGGGTTAATAGATTTGCCGCTACTGGGCAAACGCTACACATGGTTTGGTCCAAGGAATAGGTGCAGTAGAATTGATCGTTTCTTGATCTCGGCAGGTTGGGTGGATGTTTTCAGCTCAATCCAACAAGAAGCTTTGGCGAGGGGTGTATCGGATCATACGCCCTTGTTGTTGAAATATGATGAGAGTGATTGGGGACCTCGGCCTTTTAGGTTCTTCAATTGCTGGATGGAGGGTCGATATCATGCTCGCCAAATTGTTGAAGAATGGGTCCGATTGACAGGTTTGGGCATTGGTAACGAGAACATTATGGTAAAACTGCGATATCTGAAAGTATTCTTGAAACAGTGGAACCGTGATAGTTGTGGGGATGTGAATGAGATTATTGCTGAGATGCAAGGCAAGATTGATCAGGCAGATGAAGCAGTAACTACAAATAGTGACGGTGAGGGAGTGGAGGTGGAGCGATGACAGTGGATGCAGGCATTATGGAGAGCTATGCGAAATAAGGAAGCAATGTGGAGACAAAAATCGCATGCGACATGGCTTCGACATGGCTCATGGTCTATTTTCGGTTCAGGCTTTGTCGAAGCTGATCTTGTTAGATAAGGTTGGGGATATGGGCTTAGGCGAATGCTTCGCTTGGAAAGTACTGGTACCGCCTAAAGTTCAAGCCTTCTGGTGGTTCATATGGCTACGACGGTTACCCACGGCTGACTTCTTACGCGCTCGAGGGGTCCCTTTGCCGGATGATCAGGGACGCTGTCCGTGGTGTGAGACGGAGGAGGAGAGCATCGCTCACATATTGTATGAGTGTTCTTTTACGCGGACAGCATGGGATTGGATGAGACAATGGTGAGGCGTCGACACAATTTTCCCGGTCAGTTTTGAAGCATTTTTTGTGATTGATTTTCATTGCGTTTTTACTGGATGCATGAAAATGTGGTGGGTGGCGAGCATTAGTGCATTGTTGTGGTCGCTATGGTTAGCGAGAAATGAGTTTATTTTCCGTGGGAAACGTTTGTCATTGTCTGAATTATGTTTCTTGGTTAAGTTGAGATCGTACTACTGGATAAAGGTTGATAGGAGGGGTGAAATGTTTCCGGAATCCATTTGGTGGTCATGTCCTGCTAATTTTGTTGTTAGCGCGCAACCGAGAAAGTTGAGGGTGGGAAGGAGCTGGCAGCCACTGTTAAAGGGCGTGTTAAAGTTTAATACGGATGGATCGGCGCGTGGTAAGCCGGGTCCAGCGGGGTTTGGTGGAGTAATGCGGGATGGGGATAGTCGAATATTGGGATTGTTTTCAGGACCTTTAGGAGTGATGGAGTCAAACGAAGCTGAAGTGCGAGCGATAGCTTTTGCTTTGGGTTTGGTGCAGGAGAGGGAATGGCGGAAATGTTGTGTCATTATAGAGTCGGACTCTCAGGTGGCATTGAGCTGGGCTACACATTTGGCAAAACGTCTGTGGCGGTTATGGGAGGTCTTCTTAGCGATCGATCAGGCTTGTCAGGTAGCGTTTGACATACAGTTTTGTTATGTGTCGAGGGAGGCGAATGGCTTTGCGGATGTTTTAGCGAAAGAGGGAGTGGGTAGATGTTCTCTCTTTGTGGCATGTCTATGAGTTGGTTGTTCGTTTATTTGTTCTTTCGGCGGATCTTATCGTACTCTTTTCCTCCATTAGGCTTAGGGAGGTTTTTAACGAGGCGTGAGATCCGTCAAGCTATATGTTTTTCTTATTTTAATAAAATCATACAGTTTCCGATCAAAAAAATTAACTTTCAATTTAAAGTAGGTCATCTTATTTTATATGCAGAATTATAGTTCCAATGTTTATCTATGTTGATTGGTGAATAATTTTTAGATAAAATTTCTTGTTCTTAGCACACCTAGAAAGGGAGAAATAGGGGATGGATAAAGCCTCCTTGCAACTTAGGATTTTGGCTCATTAGGGGCATGTAAAATAGTCATTCACGATTGCAATGAGTGGTTTAGGTAAAATGAACTAGGAATTGAAGGGAGAAGAAACTTTTATGTAGAATGGCATCTAGTTTCCATGTTGCATGACACTTAAGGTAGAATTTTATCATATGCTCCTAAGGAATAGTTCCAAGGCTGTGAGGCTTGTATCTATTATTGATTGTTCTTCGCTGAAATCTAAGCATTACATGCAAATGTATAGGTCCCTAAATGTCGACATTTGAAAACTTAGACTGTGATCATTAGCAAATAATGTTACATGACTCAAAAGAATAAGGAACCTTAATCAAGCCTTTTGCTGCAACTGTAGCAATCAATAGAAATGCCACTAGTAACTATTTCATTTTCTTGTTTATGGAGGGTTCCAAATAAGACCTGAAATTAGCGCAGCTCATCTTTGTTGGATGTTCTTTGTTTTTGATCTTGTACTTTTCTTGACACCTACTTTTATAGATAAGAGCTAAGAAACACTCCAACGTATTCTAATTGCTAAATGGAGAAGTTAAAAACCCACTTTATTTTAGGCATTATTTAAAATATGTTGTTCTTTGACTTATGGTTTCATAGGTAGTGCAAATGGATCATTGCAAATTGGGTAGATTCCTTTGAAATTTTGATACATCAAGCTTTATTTATAGTACATCGAGGAAGAGAAAATTTGGAAACAAGAATCATTAATTACAAGATTTCCTTTAATCTTCTCCTTGAAAATCAAAATATAATTTCCTATTTAATTCATGATTTTATGGGATTTGGGAATCCTCTAATATCCGTAATAACGACACCCCTCAAGTTGGGTTCTAGATGTTGCACAAACTAAGCTTAGATTTGATAATCTCAAATGTGTTTCTTGGAAGCACCTTTGTAAGATATCAACAAGCTTAGTTGATACTGGTACATAAAGTAATTTGATTCTCTGAATGTTGAGGATTTGGCTGTTAGAGTTCTCCCTTTGGATGTCGTATTACCTCTATTGTTGTGATTATCCTTAATCTAGAAATTAGAATCACTAATTGCCAGATTATCCTTAATCTTCTCCCTTCAAATCAAAAACATAATTTCTTATTTAATTCCTTATTTTATGTGATCTGGGAATCCTCAATTACCCACAATACAAGTAGGATCATGCTACCACGAAGATGATTTTGGTGTCAGCTGCTGGTGAAATGTTCAAATTCAATGATCAAATTTATTTTCTAGTTGTTTATGGTTGGGGGTTTAAACGGTCTTCTAGCTACTTTATTTTGTTATCTGTTTAATTTTTACTTTTTCTTTTCTCTATCTTTTTACATAATTTCTTGAACTTTCCATTTTACTTGGCAGTTCAGATGACATTGAGTTATTTGTTTCTTGTAATAGATAAATGACAAGCTGAAGGAGTTACTGTCTTTACTTAAAGTTGACGATTGAAAGAGCTCAAAAAAAGATTTGACTTTAACACTCAAGTTATTGCCGTTACCTTTTCATTTGCTTCCGTAAATAAATAATACATGTGTATTTGGAAAAAATATTCACTTTATATGATAAACTTGGTATTGGAATTTCTTTTGAAAGTCTTATGAATGTATTTATACCACCTTGAGATATAGTTTTTGATATCTTTGATTGAATGTATTTACATTTTAGATTTAAGAATTCAATTCTAATTGTCAATGGAGTTAAAATTGTTTAGCTATGTCATTTTGAAATACGAAATAGTAATCTGTAAAAAAATTCAAAAAAGTAAAATTTTGGAGTTTGTGGCAAAAATGCCACTAAATATTGCAATATCCAATCACATTTAGCGGCGTTTTAGTGAAAAACGCCACTATAACTCAACATTAGCTGTGTTTCAAATTACAAGCGTCACTACAAATAGAGTATTTTTAGTGGCATTTTGAAATTCAAACGCCACTAAATACAAAGTATTAGCGACGTTTTGAAATACAAATGCCACTATAGACATGGTATTTTTAGCGGCATTTTTAAATTTAAACGCCACTAAAGATAGAGTATTAGCAACATTTTGAATTCCAAACGCCACTAAAGAACTTGAACTTTTGCGTCGTTTTTTTGTTCAAAAACGCCGCTAACTATTGCAGCACGGGATCTTGCGACACTTCTTGCGGTGCTTTTCCTAGCGCCGGGAGGGTTTTTAGCGGCGCTAATGAACACAACTATAGAACAAAAAATGCTGCGAAAAACCTATTTTGTTGTAGTGATTGTTTCTCCATAGTCAAGCTACGCAACGATATCTCAACCTCAAACGATCTCGCCACCCTTGCTTGAGAAAAGTGACTACGAAATGTACCATACACTTACCTTTTTAAATGTTTCATCTTCGTGATCCAACGACCCTTAAACCGCAGAACCATAATAATATTTTGCATACCCAACATCTTTGCTTCCCTCTAGAAGAATTACATGTTATGACCCCCTTTCTTCAACCATAGCGAACGTTATTTTTGTCGCCATAGCTAAGTTCAGTCAAAACCTTGTCCAATCTAAAACGCGAAGCTTCTCATACAATTAATATCCCTCCTGATCTCCCCAATAAAGGTGAAAAAAAACAAATTCAAAGTCATCGAAGTGCCATATCTTACATACTTGATGCAGCGAAATAATTTCCATCTTTGTCACTTGTACAAACACCATCTCACACTTCTGTTGTCTCGTTAAATGCTGAATTGCACTCTTCATTACCGTCGAACCTAACCCTCTGCTATTCCTTGACAATGCATGCATCGTTGTACCTATAACACCCGCTCACGGTTCGTTATTAGCTTCACTATATCATGTACAATTTCTCCCTTGTTCCCGATTGTCGTAGCCCCAATCAGTTTACCCAGTTCCACTCTTTTTTGTGCCTCACGCATAATTGCCTCTCATTTTCCCATGGCCACTAAGTTATTCAACAGAACTTTACTCGTAGTGGGAGAAGGTTTATTCTTCTTAGCACGTCCTCACCCCTTTTTGTTTCTTTTACTGGGCTGATTCTCAACAACTAGTGCACACTCCTCCTGCACTTTAGAGTTCGAAACCAACTCATATACAATTACTTCATTTGAAAAATTCTTATCCACAACATCATCTCTAGTTACTCTTAAGGCAATATTTGATGGCTCGGCTCCCGCAGCGTATGTTCACTTTCAATCACAAAATCCACTGGACACTCCACTAAGGTATGTTCACTTTCACTTCTACCAACGTCGATACCTTGACGAAACACTTCAAATCTTTGAACAAAGCCATCCCCCTCTTCCACTGAACCCTCTTGTGCTTCCCAATGTGATGTTCCACGCAAATATCATGGTTGCACACCTCCCACATTGTCATCACCACACACACTCCTCCCACATTGGTCCGTGCTCACTTCCATTTTGCAAAAACGAATCGTGAGTGTGTTTTCCCCCACGTTGCAGTCCACAAATTCATCAATTCTTGCCATATGGTTTGTCTCGATCAAAATTTGAACCCGTTCAAAACATGTCAGCGCAAATGTTTTACAGCAGATCAACTGTCCCCATACTTTCCCAATATTCAAAAACGTCTCCCGTGACAAGGCATGTACCGGCAATCTGCTAATCACTAACCAGACTCATCTATTATTCATTCGCGTCTCCAGTGACCAATCCACTACATTTTCAAACCATCTATCCAACACCTTCCGAGATAGGATCTCACGACGCATCTACTCATCTTTAAACATCAAAAGGATGCTTGATCCTGCAATTAGCATAATTGTAAAGCCAACCAGCATAGCCTCATTCAATTCCCATGCCAAATTTGCCATCCCTATTGATCGCCTACACAAACCCACTAAACAAAACTATAGAATTTATGCCTTATCTGCATCTACAATTCCATGTGCCACTTTCCTCTAAGATAAGATTGTTACATTGTCTTAACAGTCATCCCTACTCTGATGCCCTCCTCCCGATTTCTTCAACTTCCAGAACAAATCACGAGCATCATAACACAAAAACTCGATCCGAACTCTTGATCCATATAACCAAAATCCATTTAGATGATCCCTAACACATCGTGCGTAAACTTCTGTGCTCATCAGTACAAAACCAAAGCGAGAGCCATCTTTCGCTCTCTTCTTTGGGATGAAAACATCCACGACCTTAACTGTTTCTTATCTAAAATCTAGACTACACCTACCAAAAAGAATAGACCGACGGGTCAAATATGTAATATATATATATAATCATCATTTGTTAAACGTAGGGCGTAAAGTGATTTGGTTTTCATGTTTTTTGGTTTGTATATGCCATTATTTGGCTTTTTAAATTTTTTAATAGATTATATTTACCTTACGAAAAAAAACTACGTTAAAATTTTACGATTCATACATTCTTCCTCTTCAACGCTTACCTTTTATACTAATTATAATTATCTTATTCTCCTTTATGTAAATCTGGTTGCAATTTATTTATGCATTTAGGTTAAACCGTTTATTGATAATTAAAATGTATTTGAAAAAGGGTAAACTATTGAGATGGTCACATTCGTTTAGTAAGTATTTGCTTTTACTCGTCAATTTCAAAAAAAAAAACTAAAGTTTTTGCCACATAAGTTTTCGTTTTTTAAACATTTTGTCACTCGGGTGTTAGTTTTCGTTAGAAAACTAACGATTTGCTGACTTGGAACAGTAAACAATGAGTAAACTACCTTGATAGTCCCATAAATATTACTTCATTCCTATTTTGACCACCAAACTAAAAACAATTTGTATAATTATACATTTAGTCCTCCATATTTACACATACAACCAATTTAGTCATAATTTTAATATAAAAATAATTTAAGGATGAGGTTAAGGAAGGAAATAGTTGTTTTTAATCCATTTTGAGGTTATTGAATTACTTGCTATCATACATTGATCCCACAAAGCAACTCATGTCACTTATGTTGTGGATAGCATCCAATGACTTAACACTGGATTTGGTTTTAGAATATTGCTCTTCATATGTCCTGAAGTCGAAAGAACACAAATCTATTGGCAATATCAATATCGAAGAAAGACAAAAGCTTGATGTTACAGGCATGTTTCTCGACATTCCGACATGTTTAAATCCTTGTAAATTCTATTTGTTATGCTATAAGAAGTTCAACAAATCTGGGCTACTAATACCTAAAAAATGGCACCCTCTATGATTAGATCTCTAATCTCAACATCTCGCAAAATCCACCAGACACTCCACTAACGTATGTTCACTTCACTTCTACTAACGTCGATACCTAGAGGAAACACTTTGAATCTTTGAACAAAGCCAACCCTTTCTTCAATTGAAACCTCTTGTGCTTATAAATCTGATGTTCCACGCCAGTCATCATGGCATGGCTCCACCTCTAACCCCAATTCTTTTCCTCTAATGGTTTGAGACAATGTGTTCTCGTGCGTCATCCTCTCATCACAATTGTTCCCCTCTGTAAGTTGAAACTCAACAATCCCTCGTGATTCTCTCATGGCATCCTTCCCCTTTACGTTCCCACTCTGAATGTCATTGTCCCACTCCTATTCTCCATCCAATATCGGGGGCAAGTCATTTTGTTCAGCTCCATCAATTGTCATTCCCTGCCCATTTGAATCCATAGAGTCATTGTCATCACCACACGCACACCTCCCACATTGGTCCGTGCTCACTTCCATTTCGCAAACAAGAATCGAGAATGTGTTTCCCCCCACGTTACACTCCACAAATTCATCAATTCTTGCCATATGGTTTGTCTCGATTAAAATTCGACCCCGTTCAAAACATGTCGGCGCAAATGTTTCACAACGGATTAACTGTCCCCATATGTTGAGTGTGCAAAATTTCTACTTTTTACCCCCTATTTAACCCATATTTCTGATGCATTCAAGCACAATTCATTGCATTTAGGATAGATTTCACATATGCATCACAATTATATAAAATGGCACAGTTGCTACTAATTTTGGCTGATTTTGCAGGTAGCTGCTGTGGCAGACCCAGGGCAGTGAAGAAGTAGAGCTGGAACACAGGACTGGAGTCGAGAAGGAAGACGATGCTGTAGCCACTGCCGTGGCAGCCAATGACGACAACAATGGTGAAGGAAAAAGTGAAGTGGAGCTCGACAGATAGAGGAAATTAAGCAGGTCTGTCGTGGGCCACTCTTATATTTTTCTGAGCCCTAGATCAGAATGAAGGCCAGCCCAAAGTTCAAGGAAGAAACCCAAAGCAAGAAAAGAGGACGAATTAAAGGCATCTACTCTGAAGATTTAGTCTTAATTAGAGTTGTACTTTAGTTTGAACTTGTATTCTTACCTTATTACAAAACTTGAACCCAAGGCCTATATAAAGACATGTAATTCGACCTAGGGAAGGACATTTCATTCTCTAGCCGTCTTCCCCAAAACCCTAGTCGTTTTCCCCCTTCTCATCGTGTTCTAAACTTCCCCTAGGGCTAATGGTTGATTCTGTAAAGTAGTTGCAAGGATTGTATTGTTTTTAGGATTTTTCTGTTCAATAAAATAAACTTCAAGTTTGCTTATTCTGGTTTTCAACTTCTTACAAGAGTATCGGGAGAGCATTGTGAGATTATTCATTTACTTAATATCGGGAGAGTTAAGTATACGAAAGGAATAAGTGCGGGTTCTCCAGTTTATAGTTGAACTATCTCGGACCTAGGGATAGGACGAGGTTAAGTGGCTAAGGAAGAATTCAATAACATCGGTGTTCATCATTCGATTCACGCCGGAAGTTATCATCTAAGACGTGTTCATCGACAGTTGGACCTAGGGATAGGACAAGTCACAACAGGGATTCTTGCCAAGCTTGAAGTATAGATTTGTATGATCCCTGCCGCGACAACAACATATTGCTGCCGTCGCAGATGCTGCCGCGACAGGGACGAGGACAGAACAAGAATTTCTATACAGTGCAACACCTACACTACCGAGTAAATCAATATCGGCCTATCTCTTTACCCTGAATCTTTTAATCTTTTATCTTTAGTATTCTTCATTATTTCTCTACAAACAATTAAACTCTCTTCTTCGTCACTTGTGCAGCAATCCAAAGATAAAGCTATTTTCAGTCCATGTGGATTCGACATCCGATACTTCGTGTATCACTTTACTACTTGCATCGTGTACACTTGCACTCTATTGCGATATACTATTTTACACGCAACAAGTTTTTGGCGCCGTTGCCAGGGACTGGCAACATATCTTTACCCTACTTTTACTGCACTTTCTTTTTAATTTTTCTGTTTTTATTGGGACTATTCACCCTGTGCTTTTCACAAGGTTTTCGCTTGCTTATGCGCAGATCTAGACGAGGCAAAGAACCTGAGTATAAACAAGACCCTGGAATCGAACGCTCGTGCAATCTCAGGAACCGAGTCCGTCTTTTGATAGCCAGAAACGATTATCTTGAGGAACAGTTAGAAGCTATGCATAACGGGAGGAACAACCCAAGGAATCCCGAAGATCCTGAAGATCCTATCGGGGATGAAGGAAACAGACAGCCTGACGCTGCCGTGGCCGCACGACGGTCATGCCGTGATTACATGATGAATGATCATGTGGAACTGGAGACCACCTTGCCAGACGTGGAAGCTGAAAATTTCGAGCTGAAGCCTGTGATGTTCAGCATGATCAATTCCGCTGGCCAATTTAATGGTGCTGTTACAGAGGATGCCAGAGAACATCTGAAAACGTTTCAAGAAATCTGTGGATCATTTAGATTACCAGGAGTAAATCCGGAGATACTGAGGCTTCGGTTATTTCCTCATTCACTGAGGGACAGAGCAAAAACTTGGTGGAACAAACTAACGCCGGGTTCAATACGAACTTGGGCGGATCTAACTCGTGAATTTTTATCCCGTTTTAATCCTTCCCATTTATCTGAGCGATTACGTAATGAAATTGCTACTTTTCAACAGGAAGATGACGAGCCAATGCACGATGCATGGGACAGGTTTACTACTCTTCTGAGGAATTGCCCGATGCACGGATTCCCCATTTGGAATCAAGTCATCAAATTTACAATGCTGCCAACACACATACTCGGATGAGAATAGATTCAGTAGCAAATGGACTGTTGTTGGATAAAGATCCAGAAGAAGCCATAGTAGTGTTGAAAAATCTAGCAAAGAATGAAGAGCAATTTCCCATAGTTAGGAGAGGTAAACGAGTGCTAGCTGTGAAGGACTATGAAGCCAACAATTCCTTAAAGACACAGGTCCCGTACCTCACAAAGGTAGTAGAAAATTTGTTAAAGAAAGATTCAAAACCTGTCTACTCTGCAGAAGAGGTATGTGAAACTTACAGTGGGAATCACAGTTCGGAAGACTGCCCGCTACAGCTAGAGGAAGGGATGTATGTTGGAAACTATAACAAGCCAAGAAATTACGATTCCAACAATTACAATCCCAACTGGAGGAAAGACCCCAAGTTCTCCTGGAGCAACCCAAACAACGCACTGAATCCTCAAGTACAGAACACTCAAAACCAGGGGGCACCCAGAATTCTGACACGGCAGCAACCGCAACAACAGCCACAACAACAGCCGGCAGCTGCACCTAGTATACTGGAGAAGACTTTGGCCACATTAATGTCACAGACAGGAGCTTACATGGCAAACATGGATCACTTCGATAAGAAGATTGAGTCGTTCATGGATAAAAAAGAGATGAGAATGACTAACCACGAAGCTACACTGAAATCACTGGAGACACAGACGGGTCAGGTTTCCCAACATATTAAGCCAAGGCAGAACGGAGGATTCCCTAGCGATACTGAGGTCGCTAGACAACCCACACATGAGCAGTGCAAAGCTATTACAACTAGGAGTGGAAAACAACTGCCAGGGCCGGAGATGAAAGCCGAACCGGTTGAGGAACCAGCCCTAGAATCATCTGCCGCGAACATTGCCCCAGCAGAGGAAAAACAACATGCTGCCGCCACACCTGTTACGACAGCAGAAGGGACAGATGAGAAAGAACCTAAGCCTAATCAGATCTGAATACCATGTGAAGGACGACTTGAAGTTTACCGTCATCCACCTTCTTTTCCACAGCGGTTACAGAAGCAGAAACAGGAGTACCAGCTCAAAAAGATCTATGATATTTTTAAGCAAGTTCACATTAATGTACCACTGTTAGAGGCCATCAAGGAGATGCCCAGTTATGCAAAATTTCTCAAGGATGCTATGTCGAAAAGTTCAAGACTTGGGGAATTCGAAACGGTAAAAATGACAAAAGGATGCATGACTATTCTACACAAGCATCCACCCTAGAAAAAGATGGATCATGGGAGCTTCATCATACCATGCATAATTGGTGACAAATTCGTGGGTAAGGCACTTTATGATCTAGGTGCTAGTATTAATTTAATGCCAAAACCTGTATTTCAGAAATTAGGTATTGTACGAGCACGACCCACGACAGTTATGCTGTAGCTGGCAGACCGCTCTTACGTACAACCAGAAGGGAAGATCGAAGATATTCTAGTAAGAGTGGATAAGTTCATTTTTCCTGCTGACTTTCTTGTTCTAGATTGTGAAGCAGATGAGAATGCACCAATCATCCTGGGGCGACCCTTCCTAGCCACAGGCAGATCACTGATTGATGTAGAGAAGGGATAACTTACAATGAGAGTAAATGATCAAGAGATCAAGCTCAATGTTCTACATGCACTTAAACATGCTGATGCAGAAGAAGAATGCAAGGCCATCACTGCAGTAATCCTTGACCAACCCTGCATCAGGTCGAGCTGCCATGGCATTAAATTTGGTCACTGCCACAACAGCCATCTTGAAGAATGTCACGGCAGCAACGACGACAGCAGCTCCTCAGATTTTGACATATCTGACACTGAAGGTCAAGAGGAGGTAAACTGGATAGGCAATCTTCCAGGTAAGTTATTCGAGCCCCTAAACTATACCTCAAATGAACACATAATCCAAAAGCCTTCAACTGTAGAACCACCTGTTTTAGACCTTAAGCCCCTGCCAGGGCAGCTCAAATATGTTTTCCTTTGATTAAATGATATGTTGCCCGTAATCATCTCTTCCAAGTTAATGCAGAAACAGGAACAACAGCTGATAGGGATGCTGCAGCAGCATAAAAAGGCTATTGGATGGACGATAGCTGATATCCAAGGCATCAGTCCGGCACTATGTATGCACAAAATTCTCTTAGAGGATGATCATAAGCCGACCATTGATGCTCATAGATGCTTAAACGACACTATGCGAGAAGTGGTTCGAAAAGAAATTATCAAATGGCTTGACGCTGGGATAATTTATGCCATCTCGGATAGTAAGTGGGTGAGCCCGGTGCAGTGTGTTCCTAAAAAGGGAGGAATAATTGTGGTGACCAATGAAGAGAACGAACTAATCCCAACCAGGACTGTGACCGGTTAGAGGGTTTGTATGGATTATCGGAAGCTGAGCAAAGCTACCCGGAAAGACCATTTTCCCCTACTTTTTATTGATCAAATGCTTGATAGATTAGCGGGAAAACCTTATTATTGTTTTCTTGATGGTTACTCAGCTTATAACCATATAGCTATCGCACCGGAGGATCAAGAGAAAACGACTTTCACTTGCCCATACGTCACTTATGCTTTCAGGAGAATGCCATTTGGACTCTGCAATGCACCAGCAACATTCCAGAGGTGTATGATGGCGATATTCTCTGACATGGTGGAGGACTTCTTGAAAATATTCATGGACCATTTTTCCGTCTTCGGAGATAGTTTTGAAGGTTGTTTAAGCAACCTACAGAAGGTGCTCGGAAGATGCGAGAAAGCGAACCTGGTATTAAACTGGGAAAAATGTCACTTCATGGTGGATGAGGGGATAGTCCTAGGCCACAAGGTAAGCTGCCGTGGCATAGAGGTCGACAGGGCCAAGATAGAAGTGATTGAAAAGCTGCCGCCACCCACCACAGTCAAGGGAATTTGGAGTTTCCTACGTCATGCTGGGTTTTATCGAAGGTTTATTGCAAAATTTTTGAAGATTACCAAGCCTTTATGCCACCTACTGGAACAGAATCGTCCTTTTGACTTCAATACTGAATGTACTGAGGCATTCGGAATCCTGAAAGAAAAGCTGGTAACAGCCCCAATCGTACAGCCACCAGACTGGAGTTTGCCATTTGAAATTATGTGTGATGCCAGTGATTACGCTGTAGGGGCAGCACTTGGGCAGAGGAAGGACAAGCTATTCCACGTAATTTATTACGCCAGCAAAACACTAAATGATGCCCAAGTGAACTACACCACAACAGAAAAGAACTGTTAGCAGTGGTGTTCTCGATTGACAAGTTCCGTTCGTATATACTTGGAATGAAGGTGGTGGTCCATACAGACCACTCAGCACTGAAGTATATGTTCGCTAAAAAAATGCAAAACCTAGGCTGATACGTTGGATTCTGCTGTTGCAAGAGTTCGACATTGAAATCAAGGATAAAAAGGGGACAGAGAACAAAGTTGCAGACCACTTGTTAAGACTAGAGAATGGGAAAAAGTCTACCGACAGACAAGACCATCATACTGGAGACTTTCCCTGACGAGCAGCTGTTTGTTGCCACAAGCACTGCCGCGACAGCCATGGCGGCAGGTAAGTGTTCTGAACTTCCTTGGTATGCTGATTTCGTTAATTACATAGTTAGCGGAATATTACCTCCTGAACTTAATAATCAAGCAAGGAAGAGGTTCCAAAATGCTGTAAAACATTATTATTGGGACAAACCTCTTCTTTTCAAACATTGTGCAGATCAAATCATCAGGAGGTGTGTACCATAGGATGAGCAGGAAGCTGTGCTTCACCACTGCCATGCTTCACTATATGGAGGACACTTAGGTGGAAACAAAACCGCTGCCAAGGTTTTGCAATCTAGTTTTTATTGGCCCTCACTGTTCAAGGATGCCCAAGCATTCTACAAAAGTTGTGACAAGTGCCAACGTACGGGGAACATCTCAAGAAGGCATGAGATGCCACTGCAAAACAACCTAGAAGTCGAAATCTTCGATTTATGGGGGATTGATTTCATGAGACCATTCCCAGCATCATGTGGGAATCTTTACATCCTACTGGCAGTGGACTATGTATCCAAATGGGTTGAAGCGATCGCCACACAGAAAAACGATGCCAAGACTGTTCAGAGATTTCTGTACAAAAATATTTTCTCCAGGTTTGGCATACCTAAGGCGATCATCAGTGATGAAGGGAGACATTTCGACAATAGGGTAATTGCTGTTGCCTTAAGAAAATACGGCGTAAAGCACCGGATCACAACAACATATCACCCTCAGACCAATAGACAGGCCGAAATATCCAACAAGGAGGTAAATAACATTCTTGAGAAGATGGTTAAACCTACTCGAAAGGACTAATCTTTACACCTCAATGACACACTCTAGGCCTATAGAACATCATTCAAGACACCATTGGGAATGTCACCTTACGGGATGATATATGGAAAAACATGTCATTTACCTGTCGAGATAGAGCACATATCTTACTGGGCTATCAAGGCAGTAAACATGGACTTAGATAAGGCAGGACAAAAGAGGTTACTTGACTTGAATGAAATTGAAGAAATTCGAGCAATGGCCTACGACAACGCAAGAATTTACAAGGAAAAGACCAAGAGGTGGCATGACAAGAAGTTGTTGCCACGACAGTTCGGCCCAGGGCAGCTTGTGTTGTTGTTTAACTCTAGGTTGAAACTTTTCCCAGGAAAGCTTAAATCTAGATGGTCCGACCCATTCCAAGTTGTGCAGGTTTTTCCTCATGGTGCCATCATGATCAGATCCTTAAAAGACGGGCACCAATTTAAAGTCAACGGACAGAGACTGAAGCATTATCAGGGGACTAAAGCCCCAAGTATGCAGGAAGTGGTTACTTTAGGAGCTGCCCCTTAAGGCATCCCTAATTTAACTTAATTTTATTTTTATTTTATTAATTATTTATTTTATTAATTAGGAAATTAGAATTATTTTATTTTTAAGAACTGAGTTTTTATTTTAATTATTTTAGGAAATAAGGGAAACACAGAGAGGAGAAGAAGTGAATCAGCCCACCATTTCCACAGCAGCCCAAAAAGCCCAAAGGAGGAGTCTGTCGTCACAGTCTGTCAACAGCTGTTGCGACAGACGCGGAAAATACAGCCCTGTCACCACGTTGTCGCGACACACACGCAAACGCGTAACAGATGCGCAGCAGACAGGGAAACGCGTGACAGACGCGTCAGAAACCGCGTAACAGCTGGCCCCGTTATTCGCGCCTATCGTTACAGCTCCAACGGGCAGCAAACCATTCATCTATATAAACCTCATTTACTATTCATTTTTCATCTCACTTTTACTCTCTCAACTTGCTTTCTCTCTAGATCTCAAATCTCTTTCATTTTCCACAGCCTTGCAACTATGAGTACCAGACAGACACGACGAAGTGCTACCTCCAGCTCTGTCGCAGCAACCGACACACCCAGCCACGATACCATCCCTAACCGCTTTGCCACAACCGACTCCGTCGACAGATATTACTGCTCCTTCCAAAAGATGGAGATATGGGTAGAGAGCGGGTTCCTTTACACCAAACGCACAGAAGACTTTGGGCTCGAACCGTTCATAGCACGAAAAATCAAGGCTCTCAAATGGCATATGTTTGCTGCCCAGCCAGAGGAGATGAATGTCACGTTGGTCCGGGAATTTTACGCTGCTGTCGACAGCAAGGATACGAAGACCGTGACAGTGCGAGGTAAGGAAGTTACTTTTGAGCCTGCCTACATCAATACCCTCTACGTCATCTATGTCAGCAAAAGGGAGGACGTACACAAGAGGTTCGTGGAAAGTCTGTCGCCGGCAGACTTCGATGCTGTGATGGCAGAGGTAACGGAGAAGGGAACAGAGTGGAATACAGACCCCAAGCATCGGTGGACGGTGAAACGCACTCAACTCACTCCCGAGGCCAAACTTTGGAACCACTTCGTAAAGAAGAGGATAATTCCTTCTTCCCACAACAGCACGGTCGACCGACCCAGTTTAGCACTCGTTCATTCCATTTTAAATGAGAGACCTATAATGTCGGCCAGTATATACGGGAGGGGATTTTAGAGTGTGCCCTTCGATCATCGGGACCCCTTGTCTTCCATACATCATCACCGAGATCTGCCGCGGCCACAACGTTATTGAAATCCCCGAAGATTTCAAGGTTCGAGGGAAGGGATGGACGGAGCGCAACATATTCAGCTTAATGGAACTGAAAGCAGCCACACCCCTCTCCTTCTTCAACCCGTCTACTGTAGCAGAAGAGCCAGTAGAGCCCACTCAGCCAGAACCTGCCGCCGCTGAGCAGCAGTAGCTCTTCCAGCAGACTCCTCCACTCAAATTCTGGCCACATTGAAAAAGATGGATGAACGGAAGCTTGGTCTGATGAGTTTCGTCAGAGACTTCATGGCAGCCACGGTACATTTCATTCAAAACAATTTAAATTTTGCAAATGTACAATTTCCTGCTTTCCTAGAGCAATACTTTGCTGCCCCTACACAAGCCCATACTCCCACTTCTACAGCCACACCAAAAACACCCTCTGCTGCATCCACTCCAACCCCGGCCGCGACAGCTGAAGGCGGGAGCCACACTGCCACTACCTCTTCCAGAGGAGAAAAACGAAAGGAGCCACTGCCAGAACTCGATGACGACTACTTCGCAGGATTCTCATCATCCTCTATCTGGCAAGAATCTGATGGGGAGCCCTCTATCGCCAGAAACCTTTCAAAGGAGTTCACTCCGATGAAAAGGCAGAAGCCCAACACTGGTGAAGGATCATCCGGCCAGGGCAAGTCTGCCCGCAGCAGTAGCAGTAGTAGCAGCAGCAGTAGCTCATCAGATGAGGTACAAGTGCTGGAAAATCCACCCCAGATCTCACCCACTCGTATCCAACCCCCAAAGGAAGCTAAGAAGAAAACTGCCTCCGCCTCTCCTAGCACTCTGTCGGCACCCACAATGAAGGTCACTGCCCGCTGGCAGCTCCTGAAATTAAGTTTCTATCTTATTTTTGTTGTTTTGTTGTTTTATTATTATTATGATGTATTTTGTTTTTATTTTCTATTATCATGCATTGAGGGCAATGCAACCCTCGAGTTTGGGGGTGGCATCCCTCTAGTAATATGAAGTGTTTTAGGTTTTAAAAATTGTGTCTAAGTGTTAATTATTAATTAAGTTTATTTTTGTCAAAAAAATGGCTTAAGTCTTTGAACTGAACTTACCTGCCGTGACAGCCTCTGTCGTGGCAGTGCCTTTAGGATATTTTTAGGAACATTTTAAAGCCTTACTATAGTTCTGATCTTTAAACACCCTTTGTGACTCTTATACTCTCTAGACTTCTACTGGTAAACTAGAATAGGAAAAAGCTTAAACACTTGAGTTGCCCCTAGAAGTGTCTAACACTGGCTCTAGGAAAATAAGTTAAGAAAAGTTAGACTCAATACAGCTAGAGGTGCCCAAAACCGGCTCTAGGAAGTTAGCTAGAGGTGCCCGAAACAGGCTCTAGTCAAACTTAAATTAAGAAAAGAAAACCGAGTCTAAGAAAAACTAAAGGAGCCTAAGAATTGCCTCCAAGAAAATGAAAGCTGACATAAAAATTCAAGTGAGTGGCTTAGTTATTCTAGTAGACTAAAAGAGTCTAGGCATATAATTATTCACAAAGCATGCACACACTACACGAGAATTATAGCAAGGTTCCGAATGAATCCTGAAATGTCCAACAAGGTGTTGTTCGCAATAGGGCATGAATGGTAGGTAAGGAAAAGTTCACTGTTTTAAGCCAAACAAAAAGTTTTATTTTTAATTTTTTTAGGTCTTAATTGCTTGAAGACAAGAAAGAACTTGAGTTTGGGGGTGTGTTGAGTGTGCAAAAGTTCTACTTTTTACCCCTATTTAACCCATATTTATGCTGCATTCAAGCACAATTCATTGCATTTAAGATAGATTTCACATATGCATCACAATTATATAAAATGGCACAGTTGCTACTAATTTTGGCTGATTTTGCAGGTAGCTGTTGTGGCAGACCCAGGGCAGTGAAGAAGCAAAGCTGGAACACAGGACTGGAATCGAGAAGGAAGACGCTGTCGTGGCAGCCAATAACGACAACAATGGTGAAGGGAAAAGTGAAGTGGAGCTCGACAGATAGAGGAAATTAAGCCAGTATGTCATGGGCCACTACTATATTTTTCTGAGCCCTAGATCAGAATGAAGGCCAAGCCCAAAGTTCAAGGAAGAAACCCAAAGCAAAAAAAAGAGGATGAATTAAAGGCATCTACTCTGAAGATTTAGTCTTAATTAGAGTTGTACTTTAGTTTGAACTTGTATTCTTACCTTATTAGAAAACTTGAACCCAAGGCCTATATAAAGGCATGTAATTCGACCTAGGGAAGGACATCTCATTCTCTAGTCGTCTTCCCCAAAACCCTAGTCGGTTTCCCCCTTCTCATCATGTTCTAAACTTCCCCTAGGGCTAAGAGTATCTGAAGATTTACTTAATATCGGGAGAGTTAAGTATACAAAAGGAATAAGTGCGGGTTCTCCAGTTTATGGCTGAACTATCTCGGACCTAGGGATAGGACGAGGTTAAGTGGCTAAGGAAGAATTCAACAACATCGGTGTTCATCCTTCAATTCACGCCAGGAGGTATCATCTAAGACGTGTTCATCGACAGACTTGGACCTAGGGATAGGACAAGTCACAACAAGGATTCTTGCCAAGCTTGAAGTACAGAGTTGTGTGATCGCTGCCGCGACAACAACAGACTACTGCCGCCGCAGGTGCTGCCGCGACAGGGACCACGACAGAATATGAATTTCTATACAGTGCAACACCTGCACTACCGAGCAAATCAATACCAGCCTATCTCTTTACCCTGAATCTTTTAATCTTTTATCTTCAGTATTCTTCATTATTTCTCTACAAACAATTAAACTATCTTCTTCCGCACTTGTGCAACAATCCAAGGATAAAGCTATTTCCAGTCCCTGTGGGTTCGACATCCGATACTTCATGTATCACTTTACTACTTGCGTCCTGTACACTTGCACTCTATTGCGATAGACTATTTTACACGCAACACCATACCTTCGCAATATTCACAAACATCTCCCGTGACTAGGCATGTACTTGAAATCCGCTAATCACTAACCAGACTCTTCTATTATTCAATCATGTGTTCGGTGACCAAACCACTAATTTTTCAAACCATCTATCCAACTCCTTCCGAGATAGGATCTCACTATGCATTTGCTCATCTTTAAACATCAAAAGGATGCTCGATCCTACAATTCGCATAGTCGTAAAGCCAACCAGCTTTGCCGCATTCAATTCCCATGCCAAATTTGTCATCCATATTGATCGCCTACACAAACCCACTGAACAAAACCTTAGAATTGATGCCTTATCTACATCCACAATCCCATGTACCACTTTCCTCTTGGATGAGATTGTTACATTATCTAAACCGCCATCCCTACTCTGATGCCCTCCTCCCGATTTCTTCCTTTTCTAGAATAAATCACGAGCATCATAATGCGAAAACTCGATCTGAACTCTTGATCCATATAGCCAAAATCCATTCAGATAATCCCTAACACATCGTGCCTCCACTTTCGTGCTCATCCACACAAAACCAAAGCGAGAGCCATCTTTCACTTTCTTTTAGAATGAAGACATCCACGACCTTACCATGGCGATCAAACATCCATGACCTTAATTGTTTCTTATCTAAAATCTAGACTACACCTACTAAAAACAATAGACCGACAGGTCAAATATGTAATATATATAATCACCATTTGTTAAATGCAGGGGTAAAGTGATTTGGTTTTCATGTTTTTTGGTTTGTATATGCCATTATTTGGCTTTTTAAATTTTTTAATAGATTATATTTACCTTAAAAAAACTAATTTAAAATTTTACGATCCATGCATTCTTCCTCTTCACCGCTTACCCTTTATACTAATTATAATTATCTTATTCTCCTTTGTGTAAAATTGTAATTTATTTATGCGTTTAGGTTAAATCATTTATTTATAATTACAATGTAATTTCAAAAAGGGTAAACTACTTAGATGGTCACATTCCTTTAGTAAGTATTCGCTTTTACTTGTCAATTTCAAAAAACTAAAGTTTTAGCCACATACGTTTTTAGTTTTTTAAATATTTTGTCGCTCGGTATTGGAATACCTCAAAGAAACCCTAGACAATGAACGGCTAGGATTGAACAGATGAAACTGAAGCAAAAAAAGAATGTGGGCTAAGTCTTTCAACCGAGATGGCCAGGGTCGGGTCACCCTTTACTTTTATATAGCCCAACAAAGCCTTCAACAGAATCAATTATTATTGAAATTGATCTGTTAAAGCTAACGGGCCGATTCAACAACCCAACAATATAAACTGCCACCTTGTGACGAAAGCTGTGGAAGTGAGCTTTTGACAACGGTTTTGTAAACTCGTCCGCAACTTGGTCTTCAGCGGGTACATAATTGACTTAAACCTTTCGTTCAACAACTTTTTCCCGAACGAAGTGGACATCAAGCTCTACATGCTTAGATTTTGAATGAAATATGGGGTTAGAAGACATTGCTATCGCACTCGTGTTTTCACACCAAACAACTGGAGGTCCCGTTAGTGAAACTCCCATGTCACTTAACACAGTTCGAACCCACAGCAACTCTGAAACAGTGTCAGCCACACTTCGACACTCAGCTTCTGAGGTGGACCGTGAAAAAGACTTTTGTTTCTTTGAGCTCCATGCAACCAGGCAATTATCAACATACACGCAATAGCCAGATGTGGACCGACGATCATCCGGGCTACTTCCCCAATCAGCATCCGAGAAAGAAACGATGCTCTTGCTTCCAAAACCACTAGGTGTAAACGCCAAACCATAGTCAAGAGTACCACCAAGATAACGCAGAATTTGCTTTACTGCCGCAAGATGCTCTTCACAAGGCTTATGCATGAATTGTGCCACTCGATGTACGCTGAAAGAAATGTCAGGGCGCGTATGACACACATATAACAGGGCACCAACGATACTACGATAGGAGTATGGGTCAGACACTGGGCTGCCAGCATTCGGAACAAGTTTAGTGGTCAAGCACATGGGTGTGGGTGATGGTTTCGCTTGATCCATTTTGGCCTTTTTCATCAACTCCAAAATGCAAGTCTTTTGACTTAAAACAAGAGAACCACTGACTTTGTGAGCAGAAATACCAAGAAAGAATGATAATTCACCAAGATCTTTTAAGGAAAACTGACAATTGAGACGCTGAATAACATTTTCAACAGCAGTAATTGAGGAACCAGCGACAATAATGTCATCGACATACACTAATACATACAAGGAGACAGTCGTAGAAGTACATACAAACAAGTAGGTATCTACAGCAGATTCCTTAAACCCGATATCAAGCAAAGAAGTTCGCAACTTAGTGTACCAACTGCGAGGAACTTGTCACAGTCCGTACAGGGCCTTTTGAAGTAAACACACGAGAGTGGTACCATCATCTGAACTCTGTGTGAACCCAGGAGGTTGTTGCATGTACACCTCCTCTTCGAGACCCCCATTGAGGAACGCGTTGTTCACGTCCACTTGCCGTAGTACCCACTTGTTGCTCACAGCTATAGACGGCAATATATTCAGAGTAAAAAATCGCACAACTGGGCTGAAAGTGTCTCCAAAATCCGGACCAGGTACTTGAGAGAACCTGTTTGCCACCAACCGAGCTTTGTAGTGAGAGACTAATCCATCAGCGTTGTGTTTAACACGAAAGAGCCACTTACACCCAATAGCAGTTCGACCAGCAGGAAGAGTCACCAACCTCCAAGTGTTGTTGGCCAGGAGAGCATTGTACTCAGCCATAAATGCATCTCGCCAAGCTGGAACCTCAAGGGCCTGTTATATGAGTGTCATACACAGTGGTAGATGCATGAAATGGTTGCTTATGACTTTTACCAATGCAACAGGCAGAGCAAACAACATTTTTATTTATTGTAGAATCAACAGATAGACCACAGCTACGCAAAACCTTATCCAAAGTGGCCTGAGCTGGATGCCCTAAACGGCGATGCCAGACATCACAGCTACTTTGATTAAGCAAAGAAAGATGAACTTCAGCATTATTAACATGAGAATCAGAATTAAAACTAGGCAAAGTAGGGGACAGAACATATAACCTATCTGAGACAGTACCACACAGCAGTTCCTCATGTGAGCCTTCATCACGAACAAGCCATCGATCAGCATGGAACTCAAAGTACACTTGGTTATCACTAACACGCTTTGAAATAGAGATTAGATTTTTAGAAATCTGAGGAACCAGAAGTAAATCACATAAGTGAAGTACGCGAGAGTTAATAGGAACAAAATTAGAACCAACTTTGTGAATACGCAACCCCTTACCATCATCAACAATGAGTTTACCTGGTCCAGAGAAATCATCACTCTGATGCACATTGGAGGAGTCGGTCGTGACATGGTGCGTGGCACCAGTATCGACAAACCATTGACCAGTGTTACCAGCACCATTGGGCGCACAGTGAAGGCATGAACCACCTGAGTTGGGGGAGTTAGAGCTACCTGGCGGACTAGGAGTGAAATATGTTCCGCTCACAGATTTACTTCTAGTCATTGTCCACACACTTGCAGACATAGCACCCTCAGACTCAATGTTCTTGAACAAGATGGCAGACACACCCGGGAAACACTGATCGAACCTTCGAAAGCACCGATCCACAAGGTATACCATCTTCCCGCACAACTGGCACTGAAATCTGCTCTGATTGCGACCACGACCTCCACCAGAGACATTATGTCGATACAGACGCTGAGTCGACCCACCTGAAGAGGTCTCTGTACCCGATTGATTTGATCCACCAAGGCCTAAGTA
Organism: Hibiscus trionum; assembly: GCA_030270665.1. Taxonomy (NCBI): domain Eukaryota; kingdom Viridiplantae; phylum Streptophyta; class Magnoliopsida; order Malvales; family Malvaceae; genus Hibiscus; species Hibiscus trionum. Next base: position 19,486,957 of record BSYR01000021.1, on the reverse strand, counting down.
GCGTGCCACATTAGCACTCATCGGAAAAGATTGCTCAGAGTCGAACAACCCTTGTTGAGCCTCGGCGTCGACCAAAATAGTTGTGACATTGTCAAGGCACAGAACTTCACGGCTCGCCGTAATAACGACCACAAATGACTTGTACTCAGCCGGAAGTCCACCAAGAATCGTGGCGATATGCTCCACCTTCGACACCAGACTGCCACACGAAGCCAAAGCGTCACAGATCTCCTTGACCTTGGAGATATAAGCACACATCGATAGCTCCCCTTTGTGAATAGTCTGGAGTTTAAAATGCAAGCTCATAAGGGTAGTGGTGGAATGGCTGTTGAAGAACTCGAATACAATTGACCAGGTCTCCGCTGGGGACTCAGCTCCGACGAAGTTAGAAAGAAGATGCAGACTCATCGTTGAAAGAATCCACGACTATAATGCACTGTCTTGAGCAAGAAAATCCTCATACTTCTCATTCACCACCTCTGTTCCATCAGTTTGACGAATCTTATCCGGCGGTGCCTTTGACGAACCAGTGAGAAAGCCTTCAAGAAGGTGGTTCCTCACCGTCAAGAGAACTTGTTGTTTCCAGATTAGGAAATTCGTCTCATCAAGGAGAACATTCACATGTTTGCTGGTTAAAAAATTGGCTGATCGCGCAGAAGAATCATCGTCTCCATCACCGTCAACACGAACCATCACAGCGGACGCGCAGAACCGAACCGTTACAAGACCAGAGACAGAGAAAAGAAGGGCAATTAGAGGCGGTACCCGACGAATGATACCATATTGGAATACCTCAAAGAATCCCTAGACAATGAATGGCTAGGACTGAACAGATGAAACTGAAGCAAAAAAAGAACGTGGGCTAAGTCTCTCAACCGAGATAGCCAGGGTCGGGCCACCCTTTACTTTTATATAGCCCAACAAAGCCTTCAACAGAAACAATTATTATTGAAACTAATTTGTTAAAGCTAACGGGCCGGTTCAACAACCCAACAATACCCCAACAGCTCTAACCACCAGAGACCCACATTCCCAAACTCTACTAAGCTCAATACTCGAGTGTTAATTATCGTTAGACAACTAACGATTTGCTGACTTGGCATAGTAAAACAAAGAGTAAATTACCTTGCCAATCACTAAAATATTACTTCATTCCTATTTTTACCACCAAACTAAAAACAATTTGTATAATTATACATTTAGTCCTTCATATTTACACATACAATCAATTTAGTCATAATTTTAATGTAAAACATAATTTAAAGTGGTTTAGGTTAAGGAAGGAAATAGTTGTGTTTAATCAATTTTGAGGCTATTGAGTTCCTTGTTGTCATACACTGGTCCCACAAAGCAACTCATTTCACTTATGTTGTGGAAAACATCCAATGACATAACACTGGATTTGGTTTTAGAATAATGCTCTTCAAATGTTGTGAACTTGAAAGAACCCATATCTATCAGCAATATATGTGTCAATGAAAGACAAAAGCTTGGTGTTACAAGCAAGTTTCTCGACCTTCCAACTTGTTTCAATCCTTGTAAATTCTATTTGTTATGCTATAAGAAGTTCAACAAAGCTATACTACTAATACCTAAAAAATGGAACCCTCTATGATTAGATCTCTAATCTTAATATCTCTCAATAAATCATCTTGTTTTCAAAAACCCATCTCTTTTTATTCCACCAATGTTGTTTTCTACTCCTCTTCGGCCACCCAGGAATCAATATCTTCCTTTCCTTTAGTTGAATACTTAATTCAGAAACACAACTTCTCCCCTAAAATTTTCATCAAAACTGCATCTTTTGTATCCTTTGTGAAGTATAATCATTGATGTGATAATATGATATCCTTGTTAAAAGAAAACAATTTCTCAATATCTCATAATGAAGTAAAGAATATAAGAGTCGTTGTAGGAACAGTTTACCGTGAACAAAAGGATCGTAACACCAGCCTAAAGAAATTGTTGTAATAGAACGACTTTTCGTTTGGAAACCATATTCTTGTCTTCCTCGTCTCTTTTATAATGCAATCTATAATTCTCATGTGACCCTAAACACATGAAAAGATTTTTTAAAGGAAAAATAATGACAACATTCAATGTTTGAGTCTTTCAATCAGAATTTAAAGGTTTAAATTAACCTATAATAAGAGTTAATTTTTGATTTATTAAAACTAAAAGTACATGGGCAATGTTGATAGGGGGAATTCCTAGTTATATAAAATAATGAAAGTAGCAGTTACTTATGGTTGGAAAGATTGCAGAAGATTTGGAAAAGAAAGCGAAAAATGGATGAACTAATAGTTAGTCCATGTGTGATTATACAAATTATTTTTGGTCATAATAGGAGTGAACTAATAGTTTAGTGACTATCAATATAATTTACCCTTTGTTTTACTGTGCCAAGTCAGCACGACGTCAGTTCTGTAACGACAATTAACACGCCAAGTGACTATCTGTTTGAAAAAACGAAATCGTAAGTGGCTATAATGTTAGTTTTTTGAAATGGGTCTATAAAAGTGAACACTTACTAAACGAAAATGACCATCTCGTTAGTTTACCCGTTGAAAAATTATTCGAATAAATTATTAATGCATCAAAGTACTACACTATATGATTTGATTATAGGTTAAATTACGTAAATCATCACTTAAGTTTACTCTCAAACCAATTTTGGTTAACGAAGTTTCAAAACGTTCAATTTACTCACTGAACTTTGGACATTGAACATTTTTTGTATCTCCTCCGTTAACTTTTTGACGACGTTCATTTAGAGGAGAACGAAGGAATTTCTCCAAGATTCGAACAGTAGGAAACTTCATCGGGACGAGAGAAGCAACATATTAAGAAACAGACTTCATCTAATGACGGAGGAGGGAGATCAATGAGAGAGAAACAAAAAGGTTTTTTATCCGAATCGTGAACTTTTGAGCACTTTCCGGTGAAATAGAGGTCTAGCTTAGACTTAGGGGCCTGAGACAAAGTGACTGGTGAAATTTTGGACCGATCAACCACCATTTATGATTGTTTGGGGTTTAAGAGATATAAAAAAAGTTCAATGTCTAAGCTTTAGTGACAGAAAACGTTCAATGTCTAAACATCGTTAAGTAAATTGAACGTTTTGGAACTTCGTTAGCCAAATATCTCAAGCTTAAAAACAAAACTTCTCAAGTTTACCGATTTCCTTGAAGACTAACATCTCTATTTCAAAAACCCATCTCTTTTTATTCCACCAATGTTGTTTTCTTCTCCTCTTCGGCCACCTAGGAATCAATATCTTCCTTTCCTTTAGTTCAATACTTAATTCAGAAATACAACTTCTCCCCTAAAATTTTCATCAAATTTGCATCTTCCATAACCTTTTTGAAAGATCACCGTCAGTGTGATAATATGTTATCCTTCTTAAAAGAAAAAGATTTCTCAATATCTCATATTGAATTAAAGAATATAAGATTCATTGAACGAATGGTTTACCGTGAACAAAAGGATCGTAACACCATCCTAAAGAAATTGTTGTAATAGAACGATTGTTCGTTTGGAAACTAAATTCTTGTCTTCCTCGTCTCTTTTAGAATGCAGTCTATAATTCTCAGATGGGCCTAAACACATTTAAATTCAAGAATAAATCTTATAAACAACAATCGAAACCACAATTCCCAACAATTTACCGATACAAAAAATATGTTCACGGTTGACTAAACTAATCTCAAACAAAATCACATGAAAAGATTTTTTAAAGGAAAAATAACGACATCGTTCAATGTTTGAGTCTTTCAATCAAATTTTAAAGGTTTCAATTAACCTATAATAAAAGTCAATTTTTGATTTATTAAAACTAAAAGTACTCGAGCAATGTTGATAGGGGGAATTCCTAGTTGAGTAAAACAATGGAAGCAGCGGTTACTTAGGGTTGGAAAGATTGCAGAAGATTTGGAAAAGAAAGCCAAAAATGAAGGGAAAATGAAGGACTCATGTAATTATACAAATTGTTTTTGGTCAAAATAGTAGTGAATTAATAGTTTAGTGACTACCAAGGTAGTTTACCCTTTGTTTTATTGTGCCAAGTCAGCACGTCGTCAGTTTTGTAATGATAATTAACACGCCAAGTGGCTATCTGTTTTAAAAAAGAGAGCGTAAGTGGCCATAATGTTAGTTTTTTGAAATGGGTCTATAAAAGTGAACACTTAATAAACGAAAGCGACCATCTCGGTAGTTTACCCTTTGAAAAATTATACCAATAAATTATTAATGCATCAAAGTACTACTCTATATGAATGGATTATAGGTTAAATTACGTAAAATTTCACCGAAGTTTACTGTCAAACCTATTTTGGTTAAAGAAGTTTCAAAACGTTCAATTTACTCACTGAACGACACGGTTTGTTTGGTTTGATTTATGGGAGGGTATTTGGATACAAAATCAGACTCGTCCATGTTTCCAAATGCAATACAAGCTACACTTGAGTTGATTTATGAAAACAATGAATGCTCAAAATGGACATGGAACATTTGGGTCAAATTCTGGTTCTGATCCCTACCATAGTATGCGGAAATTAGAGATTTAACCCAAGTACTTTAATTTGGTTTCTCTACGTTTATAACGCCCGTTAAATAGTTAAGACTAATAAACGTTACGTGTAAAATGTTGGTGCCATGTTTTTAAAGAAAGCAACCTTTCTAACATTATTTAGTGTGACTTTAGACATGAAACAATATATTACTGGAAAAGCTGTTACGGCATGCATATATGATACCATTGTTGTTTTTTTATCGGCAACTGTATGAATTTTATTTGGAAAGAAAAAACATACATACAGCGCGACGAAACCATACGCCTCGTTAAAAACCTCCCTAATGGAGGAAAAGAGTACGAAATGGCCCGCCAAAATCCAAAACAACGCCTATATACAAGTCAGAAACAGCGAACATCTATCGACACCTTCCTTGGCTAATACATCAGCGAAACCATTCGCCTCACGAGGCACATAACGAAAATGAATCTCAGAAATGACTTGACAAACCTGATCAATCGCAGTAAATATCTCCCACAAACGCCATGGTCGTTTCACCGATCTCATAACCCAACTCAACGCAACCTGAGAGTCCGACTCAACAACCACACAACACTCACGCCAATTTCCTTCCGCGATCAACCTTACCACCAGCTCTATAGCTCGCACTTCAGCCTCATTGGAATCCAACCGTCCCAACGGCCCGGAAAACACCCTCAAAATGCGACTCTCTTCATCTCGCATAACACCCCCAATACCCGCAGGACCTGGCTTACCGCGTGCTGAACCGTCAATATTAAATTTGAGTACCCCCTGAACCGGCGGCTGCCAACAAATCCCAACACGTACCTTCCGCAGCGAGGGACTAACAACAAATGCAAACGGAAAAGTCCACCAAACAGGTTCGGTCATCATCTCACTCGCAGCATCAACCTTAATCTAGTAAAAAGATTGCAGTCTGACAAGGAAACACAATTCCGCCATCGGCAACCGTTTGCCCCGAAAAATAAACTCATTGCGAGCTAACCATAAGGACCATAGCAATGCACTAACACCAGCCACCCACCATTTCAACTTACAACCATAAAACGAACAATGAAAATCCATAATAAAAAAGTCAGCAAAGCTCTCCAGTAATGGTAATGATACTCCCCACCATCCTCGCAACCAATCCCAAACCTGCTTCAAACAAGGACATTCATAGAACAAATGTGCAATCGATTCCTCCACTTTTACACACCACGGACACAAGCCTTGCCCGTCAGACAACGGGACCCCACGAGCTCTCAAAAAATCCGCCGTCGGCAACCGTTTCAACCAAATGAACCATAGAAATGCCTGAACTTTAGGCGGGACTAGCACGCGCCACGCAAAGCAATCCTCAAAATCATTGTCCCCAACCTTATCCATCAACAACGATTTTGACATAGCACGAACCGAAAACTCACCATGCTCATCCGGGAGCCAAATAAGAGTATCAATGTGAGACTCCCAAAGACAGACTTCTCGAACCAAATCATACAAAACCCGCACTTGGTTCTGCTCGAACAGCCATAGTTGTCGCCGAAAATAACCCGCCCACTACCCATGATTGAAACCCCCATTCACTGAATAGTCACGGACCCATGCTAATTTATTCAGTGCAAAAGAAAACAAACGCGGAAACACATCCTTCAACGGCTGCTACATAATCCATGGATCAAACCAAAACAACACTAACTGCCCATCACCAATCTTCCATTGGATACTCGACCCCCCACATGCGAATCTACGCTCGGACAACATGAATTAGCCACAATCTGACGCCATACAATAGAGATGGACGACAAATTCTCCGTATTAAACCTCCACCAGTGAGTACGTTCGCCATATTTAGCCATAATCAAACGACGCCAAAGCGAATCCCGATCACATGCATATCGCCACACCCACTTGGATAGCAATGCCATGTTTTTCACCCGAAGATTCGCCACCCCCAAACCTCCCAAATGTCGCGGTCTACACACTATTTCCCAACCCACTATACTCATCCGTCATTCAAGACCAACAACACCCATAGAAATGCTTGACGAATACGATCCAGCTGCGCTATCACCCCTTTCGATGCTACAAACAATCCCAAGTAAAAAAATAGGCAGAGATGAGAGAACAGAATTTACCAAAGTCACTCTAGCAGCAAATGACAAAGAAGATCGCTTCCACCCCGCTAACTTGCGCCTGAAGTTAGCAATGATCGGATCCCAAACAGATAAACGTCTCGAATCGGCCCCCAATGGAAAACCAAGATAAACAAATGGGAATTCCCCCAGAAGACATCCCAACAATTCAACCACTGATGCGCCCAACTCTTCCTCCACACCGATCGCATATAGAGAACTCTTGGCAAAATTGATCTGCAAACTGGAACAAACTTGAAAACAATGCAAAATCCTCTTAATGTTCCGAGCAGTATCTATAGTTGCATCAAAAAATAGGATCATATCATCAGCGAACTGTATGTGTGTCAACCGTACATCCGACACCACCTCCACCCCGCGAATCAAGCCGGATGTTTCAGCTTTGACTAACATCATATGTAACACCTCCGCCACTACCACAAACAGTAACGGTGACAATGGACATCCTTGTTGCAACCCACGTCCCATCCTGAACTCCTTTGTCGCGCTCCCATTCAACAAAACCGACAAACGGTCATAGCCAAGACATTCTCTTATCCAATTTCGCCAAACTTCATAAAACCCCATCCGCAATAACACTGAATCTAGGAAAGCCCAACTTACACAATCGTAAGCCTTAGCAAAATCCAATTTTAAGATAAAACCACGAGCTCCACGTTGCTGAAGAGAATGAATTACCTCAGTAGCCAATAAAACACCATCTACAAGGTGTCGCATTTTAAAAAAAGCCGATTATGTGTCGCTAATTAAACCGCTCAGCACGGATTGTAAACGAGTCGCCAAACACTTAGCCAATAGCTTATACATCGAGTTCACCAAACAAATAGGGCGATACTCACCTAGCAACTGAGGTGCCGCCACCTTTGGTAACAACACAATAAAAGCATAGTTAACTCCTTTCGGCAACACCCCGCTATCATGGAACTGAGTAAAGAATCGTAACACAATTATCCATCACCACATCCCAACTCTTTTTGTAAAACTCTAGTGTGAAACCGTCCGGGCCTGGTGCCTTCGATCCGTCACAATCCCATAACACTCGCTTAATTTCCCCTAGCGTGAAAGGCGAAACTAAGCGTGATCTATCATCCTCTTGCAATTGCCGAAACACTCCTTCAAAATGCCAATTACCCGCCCGAACATCACAAGCAAAGTGAGCAGTAAACGCGGATACCACAAACTTACGTAATGTCGCCGGTGATGTATTCCACTTTCCATCAATCAATAAACCTGGAATGAAATTTCTAGCCATGCGTAGCTTAGCAGCTCTGTGGAAAAAAGCCATGTTGCGATCTCCTGGGCGCAACCATGTTACCCGTGCCTTCTGACGCCACATCGCCTCTTTATTGCGCATGGCACGCCATAACTCTTGCATCCACCTACGACGGTCGATCTCCACCTCCTCATCCCCACCATTCTCAACCATAGATTCATCCGCATTATCAATTTTCTGTTGCATTTCCTCGATGATCTTATTAACATCGCCAAAGCAATTCATGTTCCATTGTTTCAGAAAGAGTTTCAAATGTCGCAACTTCACCACAAGATTCTTATTCCCAACCCCCAAACCTGTCAGCCTACACCATGCATTTGCAATTTGCAACACATTAGACCGCCCCTCCATCCAGCAATTAAAGAAACGAAACGGTCGCGGCCCCCAATCGCAATCATCACACATAAGAACTAGAGGAGTATGGTCCAACACCCCCCTCGACAAAGCTTCCTGTTGCATACAGCTGAAACAATCCAACCAAGCCGCAGAAACCAGGAAGCGATCTATGCGGCTACACTGATTCCCGAGGCCAAACCAAGTGAATCGTTTGCCTATCAAAGGCAAGTCCACTAAACCCGCACCATCGACAAAATTTGCAAATGCCTCCATCTCAGCTCCCCTATCCGAAACCCCTATCCGATCTGAATCTTGCAAAATCGCATTGAAATCCCCTGTAACACACCACGACCCCATGAAACGTACTCATACGAGCCAACAACGCATCCCACAACACACACTGACCAGCAACCTCACAAGGAGCATATAGTGCCACAATAGCACAAACAAAATCCTCAAGTTTCCATTTCCCTTGAAGAATAATAAAGTAACGATCAATCTCAATCGACTCTAAACTAAAACGATTACCTTCCCAAATGACTAAAATACCACCAGAAGCCCCAAGCGATGGTGCAAACGCCATCTCGAAACTATCAGAACACCCCAAATTCGCAACTAATATCGCTAGAATCTCTTCTAACTTCGTCTCCTGCAACAAAACCATATCACACTGATTTTTTCGAATCACCTCACGAACACTACGCCGTTTCGCGCTACCTCCCAAACCCCGAACGTTCCATGATAATAGCTTCATCAGTCAGAAACCACGACACTCCTCGGTAATAACCCGAGAAATGTCCTTAATAATATCCTCTTCACGCCCACTCGACTTCACTCCGATAAGTGCCCCCAACTTAATCGTCGCCTCAGCCTCACTAACAATGTCTTGCTGCAAGATTTGTACACCACCGGACTCACTACCCCTTTTAAATTTTCCGAAATTGTCCCCTTCTTCGCCACTGCCCGACAACCCCCAGAACTGTTCCCTTTCTTCAATCTTGGCGCTCGACCAACAACATTAGTAGGCTCACCACCAACCAATTTCAAGACCTTGCAAAACGATTGTCCAACACGAATCAACTCAGTTTGTCCAAGCCCAGGTTGTGAAGAAAATGCGTGTAAATTCGGTTTATCCAAGACTGTTTCCTTTGAATTAACGACATCAAAAAACATTGTTGATGACCCCACATTATCCAAAGAGTTTGAATTTGAATTAACAATCCCTGCAATATCAGAACTCTCCCACCTCGGAGGATTCTCATCCAGAGTCCTACTCCGACACTCCTTCTCCACGCCCGAAATTGAAGGCCTGATCGAAACGGACAATTGTTGCGCCGGCAAAACAACCACCTCCCTCAATTCAGACCCCTCGGCTCCTGCAGGACTCGATCCCTCCTCCCGCGCCACAACCGCCAAGTTCAGCTGCCCAACCGTACGATCTGAATCCTTCCGAGAAGCATCACCCGCCACATCCACCTTCTCTTGAACCGGGGTATCCCCGGAAAGCCCACGACCATTCGACTTGACCAGCTTCGGACTAGAGTGGACGTTAGCCCCCTTCCCAGCACTATCGCCCTCGTGAGAGCCAGAGACTTGTGAATTAATACTATTATAGCAACCGCATTCGATAGCCGGTCCCTGCCCATCCATCTCAAACACTCGAACCGAGTACTCCTCGGTATCCAACTTGACTATGATGCACTCCTCAATACGAGCAAAAGATGTTGTTTCTACCATAATTCGCCCACAATCAAACGACGTGGGAGTTTCAGTGTCATCATCTACAAAAATCAACGACCCCCAAATATTAGCAATATTCATGAAAGTTTGCTTATGCCAAAGATGGATCGGTAACCCCACAACAGAAATCCAAACACGGCGCGACTCCACGGTAATCGACGTCGACCACACCTCCACTCGATCAAAGCACTCCTTCACGCGCTCCATGTTCATCACCCGTTCCCGAACTTTAGCCGACGTACACATCAATAAAATCATGGACCCCGATAGACGCATGATCGAAAAACCGTCATATTTATCTACCTCCAATCTCCCCGCAAGGACTTTTAGACTACAAGGTTTAGCGCACCACCCAATCGTGCACCATTGAAGAACAGCCCACTTATCATCATCCCGCACACCATCAATCACTCTCCGATTGACTCCAGCATCGACTCCCCCTTCTCGGATGATGTTTGTGAAATCTTCGTCGGACTAGACTCGAACCCCGCCCCCTGCTCCATCTTTGCTTTGACACCCCTTGTCTTCTTCTTGAATTTCGTAAGTCCCTTCCATGCCATAGAAACCCGCATACATGCACCATAAATCCACTTCCCATGTAATCGTTCAACCGATACCATTGCTGTTTTGGATGTATGAAAATTTTATATTAATTTGTTAAACCTATTTCCTAGTGTTGATTGGAGTATACGGGAAAAGCAGTTGATTGGAGTCCATACAGTTTTTGTTAAACCTATTTCCTAGTGATTTGACCCAAGTTTTGGAGTATATAATCATCACAGTTGGTGTGCCTGATCAAATGTGTTAAATGATGAAGACAAATTAATAGGAATGAGAAGAGTTTGCAGGGCACGGAGATAGGCAAGATAATAGAGTATATAAGTGGAAGCATTCATCATCCTTTTTCTCATCCAACAATCCCAGCAAAGTCTTAATATTCTCAGAATGGGTTCCAAAAACCAGCTGCAACAGCAATTCACATATTTGGCCTTGATAGTATTAGTGGGTGCGAATTTAGTATGTGAAGGTGGAGCCACCTCCCGCACAAGTCTTGAAGATGCATCAATGTACGAGAGGCATCGACAATGGATGTCCCAATTTGGACGAATTTACAGTGACAACAATGAGAGGCACAAGCGTTTCAACATTTTCAAACAAAACGTGGCACTCATTGACTCTTTCAACAACGCCAATAACAAGCCTTACAACCTTGCTGTCAATCAGTTCGCAGATCTAACAAATGAAGAGTTCACTGCTTCTCGAAATGGGTTCAAGGGCCATATGTGTTCCAACAAGGCTACAACTTTCATATACGAAAACGTCACCGCATTGCCTTCTACTGTGGATTGGACAAAGAAAGGGGCTGTTACACCTATCAAGGACCAAGGCCAATGCGGTCTGCTCTAATCTCTTGAAATATCATTCATTGTTTGTAAATATTTTTCTAATTCCAACGCTGAAACTATCACAGGATGCTGTTGGGCGTTTTCAGCTGTGGCAGCCATGGAAGGGGTTACCAAGCTAACAACAGGTACGTTGATTTCCTTGTCTGAGCAAGAACTGGTCGACTGCGACACCAAAGGTGAGGATCAAGGCTGCCAAGGTGGTTTAATGGACGATGCCTTCCAATTCATCCAGAAGAACAAAGGCCTAACAACCGAATCCAACTACCCCTACACGGGAGTTGATGGCACATGCAATGCCAACCAGGAAGCCAACCATGCAGCTACCATAAATGGCTTCCAAGATGTGCCCGCCAATAGTGAAGATGCACTACAGAAGGCTGTTGCCAACCAACCTGTTTCGGTTGCCATCGATGCCAGCGGGTTCGAGTTTCAGTTCTACTCCGGTGGTGTATTTACGGGATCCTGTGGCACGCAACTGGATCATGGAGTGACGGCTGTTGGATACGGGGAGGATGATGATGGGACTAAGTATTGGTTGGTGAAGAACTCGTGGGGCACTAGCTGGGGTGAACAAGGCTACATCAGGATGCAAAGAGATGTTGATGCAAAGGAAGGTCTTTGCGGCATAGCAATGCAAGCATCCTACCCCACAGCATAAACAAAACTTACGCTCTAATATGCTCATTTCCTAAATATATCAATGTACCATATGTGAATCTACTATGAACTATGCAAACATACACTATACACGGTGCTCTATTATATGAAAACCAACGTTAAATTTCATCTTATTTTTCAATAGAAACACAAAAATATATCTCCGAAACGATTACTCAATTCACATTCGAAAATTAATTAAGTGGTGGAAGTGATTAAGAACCATATCGAGTGAAGCATTAGAGTGGATTTTGTTGCCGAACTTCTTTAAGCACCCGTACGTCAATTCGTGTTAAAGAAAGATGTGAAATATTGTTTACAAAAATATTGTCTCATAGGGCTTATTTTAATTCATATTTATGATATTACAAGTATTATTTTTAAATGCTTTTAATTTTGTTTACAAAACGGCTTTGGATTAGTTTTTAGATTATGTGAATTTATATTGGTTTATTCTTGATTTCGTTGGATTTATTCTGGTTTATTATGAACTTATTTTGGAATTATTCGGGAAAACTACAATGTTAGTTTAGTACAAAATATTGAACTATTTTATGAAATTTATTTTCGGCTGTATTGTTTGTGGACACAATTATTTTACTAGAGGTGAACATTAACATTCGCATTTTATCCAGAACGTCTAAGTCAGTTGTGGGTGTTACAAAACCCTTGTCAATGTGCTCTTCTTGCACAAAACGAGTCCACTAAACTATAAACAGAAACATGTGAACTCTTAGCTTTGTAAGCTCAGAGAAACATATCTACCACATTACACCTCATGTATTTCATAAACACAAAATGAAACACAAATATGAGAAATAATGCAAGAGTATAGCTCAACCGTCTATGATCTAATATCTAGACTAGCTAAAAATCATAGATCGATGGGTCAAAAATGTAATATATATATATATATATAATCATTTGTTAAAGGCTAAACTATAAAATAAATATCCAAATTATGTCTCTTTTTTGCAATAGGTGCCTAAAGTTTTGTTTTTGGCTTGTTATAAAGTCAACTGATGCATCTACTTTAGGCACCTATTTCAGTCAAAAAATAATTTAAGCACCTATTGCAGAAAAAACCTATTTTAGGCACTTATTTTGTAGTTAAGCCTTCGTTAAATGCAGGGCGTAAAGTGATGTTATTTTCATGTTTTTTTTAATTTGTATTATGCCATTATTTGCTTTTTTTAAAAAAAAATTTGTTAATAAATATATTTAGCTTACGAAAAATTAACATTAAAATTTTATTATCCATACATTCTTCCTCTTCGCCGCTTACCCTTTATACTAATAATAATCATCTTATTCTCCTTTGTTTAAATTTGGTTGTATTTTATTTATGCATTTAGGTTAAAACGTTTATTGATAATTACAATGTAATTTGAAAAAGGGTAAACTACTGAGATGATCAAATTCATTTAGTAAATATTCACTTTTACTCATCAGTTTCAAAAATTCTAATTTTTGTCATTTACGTTTTCGATTATTAAATATTTTGTCACTCAGATGTTAATTGTTGTTAGACAACTGACGATGTGTTGAGTTGGCACAATAAAACAAAGAGTAAATTAATTGCATAGTCACTAATATTACTTCACTCCTATTTTCACAACCAAATTAAACCATTTTGTATAATTATACATTTAGTCCACCATATTTACATATGCAATAAATTTAGTCATAATTTTAATATAAAAATAATTTAAAGTGGTTGAATTTAAGGAAGCAAATAGTTGTGTTTAATTCATTTTGAACCTATTGAATTCCTTGTTATCATACATTGATCCCACACAGCAACTCATTTTACTTATGCTTGGACCGCACCCAATGACTTAACACTGAATTTTTTTTAGAACAATGTTCTTTGCAACACCCCTACCTGGTCTGGAAGAAAAATGGGATCACAGATGTCACCAAATTTCAAATCAGAGACCTATTTGTAAATTTTTAAAAGTTTCAAGGACCAATGAAATGTTCATTTTATTAAAAGGTGTTATTCTTGATCTCGTGTTCGTCCCAAAACCAGAATTGAAAAAACGTCGACTAAATAGGAGTTCATTTGAAGAAGTTATGAAATAATGACTAAATACGAGTTCATTTGAATTAAAACTTTTAGGGGTGGTTTCGAAACCTTTGCTAAAGGTTTGGAAAACTTTGTCACAGATTCAAAATTTTGACATTCTGGACTGAAGGTTTTGATACCTCTTAGTATGGTTTCGAAACCTTTATCATGTTTAGCTTTCATGGTTGATTTATCGAGTAAGTGTCCCTTACTTAGGGTAAGCACATTTATCAGATTTCTTAGCTGCTTTGCTTCTATGGTGTTAACATTTAAGGGTTAACTACTGGGATAGTCACTTATGTTTTCTCCCAGTACAGAGTTAGTCACCGATTTTGAAAAATGACCAGTAAGGTCACTTAAGTTTTCGGGGTGTAAATAGTTGGTCACTCTGCCGTTTGGGGCCGTTAGACGTTAACGGAAATCCGATCTGGAAACTGAGATAAATAAAAGTCTTTCCACGTTTATTCCACGTAGGTTTAGGTTAAATTATTAATATAAAGATGCCCCCCCAAAGTGACTATCTCCCTTTTCTTAACCCTAAAAATTGCTCTATAAAAAAAGAAAAGAAAAAGAGGAAGAAGAAGTTGAAGAAGAAGATGGAAGCAAAAATTTGAAGTACCCATTTGTCGTTGTAGACAACCAGCTAATCTGGTCACTTCTTTGACCGATGAAAATTCAAGTAGGAGGTTTTTCAGGTGTAAAAATTATGGGAATGGGAGGGGCTGTGGTTTTTTTGCTTGGTACGATGCTCCTCTCAACCCACGTTCAAGGATGATCATTTCTGGGCTCTTAAAGAAAGTGAAGAAAATGGAGAGGGCAAGATTCCTAGAACGAATATGTTGGATGGTTATGTGTGTGATGATTGTGTGGTTTTTGAAGTAAAGTAATGTGTGTGATGAATGGATGTTGAAGTATTGTTAGGGTTTATGAAATTGTAAGTATTTTGCTCAATGTTGAAGTAATGTAATGTGGGTTTTGAAGTATTGTTAGGGCAAGATAGTTATTTGTGATCTTTTATTTATGGTTTTTTTAATGTAACTGAAGCTTCTTGAAGCAATGTTTTTAGGAGTTCAATGGAAATTATAAGAATTTTGTTCAATTAAAATTGTAAGCATTTTGTATTCATGTTACATAAATAATTCAACAAACCAAGTAAACAAACTTTTGTTTTGCATTAAATTGTAAGTAATATAGGTTAACAAAAGTAGTTTGTAAGCTGATAAACCATAAAATCAGCTGCAAAAATAATGACCTAATTCAACAAAAGTAATTTGTAAGGTTTCCCTAGACATCATTAAAGGAAATACCTAGACATATTCAACATAGTTCATAAAATAAATGCCATTACAATGGGCGTCACAAAAAAAGTCATAAAATTAGGTCATTCACAAAATAAGTCAGCTTCAGTTGTACAACTTTAGTCCCTAGTTGAAGCTTGTGATTCTTGATTTGGAGGGTTGAAGACAGTTGATTGTTGACTTGAAGGCTCATTAGGCATCCATCTAACAGTTGTTGGTGGAGCCAAAGGTATTCTTGTTGGTAATTTTTGCCTTCGAAGTGGCTGTTGTTGGTTGGATGATGAAGGATGGCTTCTAGGTTGCTGCTGGTGGGATGATGAAGGATGAGGTTGTGGTTGGTTGGATGGAATGGGTCTTCATATAGGCTGGTTTGCACCAATCTCACCTCTACAGGTCCGTTTGTTGTGACGAGGCTTGCCACACTTGGTGCAGTTAGCTTGCTGCCCCCTCTTGGTCAACTTAGGTTTGCTAACTTCATCAGCTTCCTTTTTCCTCTTTTTACTTGGCCTTCCTGGTGGCCTCCTAATAGTTGGTGGCAATATGGGTTCCATGTCTGATACTGGAGCCCATTGTTGAAGACCTGTTTAAAAATTAAAAAAAACAATAAATCACATAAGCTGAAAAAAAACAGTTGAAGAAATTAATAAGTTAGGGACAAACAATACCTTTCACGGGTGAAATCATGTTGGAGTAAATGGCAATTTGAGTGCTCTTATTGTAGCACACATTTACATAACCTTCAATGCTTCTATTGGTTTCTTGAATGGCTGAGACTGCATGGACACAAGGGATGCCAGTGAGGTCCCATTTTCTGCATGAACATGTATGCTGCACAAGATCTACAGTATGCTGGTGCCCAAGGCCAGCATGAACTTGATACCTTTCTCTACCAGAACGTGTGGTGCAGCACCTGAAATAAGTCAATTACACAATTAGCAGACAATTAGTAAAAAATAAAAGTAAGTAAATAAAAGTAAGTAAACAATTAGGAGAAAACCTATGTGATTGCTGGAAAATGATGTCCAGTTTTTTTTTTTTGAATTTTATCACACAGTGGACCTGGCCACTTTTCAGCTTCCTCCCTTTTGCTAACAATTTTTTTTCATTATCTTAGTTCTAATAACCTCCATCATTGTCAGAATAGGCTTATCTCGAGCCTCTAAAATTGACTACATAAGAGAAATAAAAAAGATAATGTTAGTAAATCAATCAAATAAAGTAAATGTCTGAAGAATTTAACTAACTCAAAATGACAATTTTACCTTGTTGAAAGACTCACATAGGTTGTTGAGGATCATGTCACACTTATTTCTGGTATCAAAGTGTGATCTAGACCATTGAGCAAGGTTCAACTTCTGTATCCAATTATAGGCATCAACAGAAAGGGCTTTCAACTGCTCCATTGCATCTTCAAACTCTCGCAAGTAAGTAGCTCGAGCAGCCTTCCAAACAACATCTTTAAGAGATTTCCCTTTGTGAACCTCCTTGAAATTATTATATATATGCCTCACACAGTTTCTAACATTTGCATTAGGGAAAATTTCATCTACAGCATCCATAAGTCCCTACATTAGAAACAATAGATAAAAGTTAATAAAACTCTTAGAAACAATAGATTAAAATAGATAAAAGCTGGATGGTTACCTTCTGTTTATCATTCATGAAACAAATATTACATGAGTCATTAATCTCCAAGTCAGTCTTGAGTATGTCCAAAAACCAGGCCCAAGATGAATAGTTTTCACTCTCCACTGCTGCATATGCTATAGGGTAGTTCTGATCATTTGCAGCTATACTTACTGCTGCCAGTAAGTACCCTTGAAAATACCCTTTTAAGTAACAACCATCCACACAAATAATCCTCCTACATCCTGCCATGAAACCATTTTTGCAAGCTTGCATACAGACATACATCCTTTGGAATAATATACCCTCAAGATGACAAATAGTAGTTGTTCCAGGATTTGCAGTCCTTAACTCCATTAAGTACTCATAAATCTTTGCATACTGCCTTTTGTAATTACCTTCAACCATTTCAATTGCCAAATCTCTTGCCCTACTACAAGTAACATGTGACACCCAAGTAAAAAATTCTTCATATACATCACTTCGAAGTGATTTTACTGGAAAATTAATATCAACCATGAATTTTCCTATGTAATACTTTACCATCCAAGGTGATCTGATATTCCTATTTTTGGTTACCTTAGAATAGTTATGAGTGTCAATTAATGTTTTTATCTGCCAAGTCTGATATGTAATGTCTTTGGGATTCATTAGGGGTTGCCCATGTAACACTCAGGTTTGGGGTCGGGTGAAATTAAATTATTAAAATATAATTATGGGTTTTATATTTTAAAACAAATAAATATATGTTGGACTAGTCATCTTTTTAAGCCCAAGCAATGGATTTTACACTATTGTAATTACCCATTTTCATTAAGGGTAAAAATGTCCTTTGACTTTTAAAATAAAACAAAACAAATAAAAATGCCTTTTTCTCATCTTCCTCCCACTCCTCCTTCAAAACCAACAACATTTTTCCCTTCCCCTTTCAAGTTACTATTCCATTTCTTCCTTGCTTAATTCTTGAGGATTTTTGAAAGGTAATGATGTTTTTGAATTGTCCTTATCTTCCTCTCCATTTCTATACCATTAGTTTTCAATAAAACCTATTATATTGCATTTTGAGGTTTTTGGGTTTTGAAATAAAAATGATAACTTTGATAGCTTTAGGTTAAGCTTTCGATTTGTTGTTGTTAAATAAGCTATTTACTTTTCAAAAGGTCCAACATATCTAATTTTTTACATGGTTTTAACTTGATTTTTCGGATATGGGTTTTAGTGGGGTTTTAAATGGTTCAAATGTCAAGTTTTGGGACTGTTTAGTGTGGGAAATTGATGGTTGATGATTAAGTGATGTTTGAGGGTTGTTTTGGGTGTGTTAGATGACATTTTGGATGTTGGCAACATCGGTTATTTGCTGAGTTTGATGGTGGAACTCTACGCTTGCAACTTTCACTGTCTCGACATGTGAGTTGGAGAGAAGTCTCGGCGGCAAGTCTGGCAGATACTCCAAGTTCGGCGAAGCAATTCTGAAGTGATCCTACCTATGTCTAGGCTAGGATTCTGTCACTGCGTGATATAGGAAATACCTAGCATTCTCAACATAAACCTAACACATGCAGTCGACTTTTGGTTTCTCCTTTTAGCCGCTGAAATTCTAACTTATGTCTAAGTCGAATTAGTCAATACCTCGACATGATGCTACCATGCTTAATTCTTTCGTGAGTTTGACACTCTCGTGCCTGACAAATGGATTTCTTCAACTGGACTTTTGGAACTAATTGAAGAAGTGAAGCTCATGAATTAAGAAAACTTGAGAGTATTTTATTGCAAAAAAAAACTTAAACTATTACAACCGTTTCCCACAACTACTTTACATACAAAAACCGAAACCCTAAGAGAATTAGAACGCGATCTCCCTCTGTATGTGTATGCATGCCCCTATACCATCACAAGCATGGGTATATATAGGGCTTGGCCTAAGTTTGAGTGCTCCTTGGAGTAGAAGTCCTTCAAGTAACTATACATTAAATGGTGACTTCTTTTTGACTTGAATGTGGACTCTTTGGACGTTGCCTTCTCCAGCAAGTAAAGATAAGTCACTTTACTTATCCCTCTTCAATCAGCTCTTCAGGCCGCTACAGGCTTTAGAAAATTGCAAGACTGGGCTCATTGGACTTAGGAAATTGTCCTCTTTCAATCACAACTCATCTTGACTAAGTCAGTTTAACTCCTTCCTGGGCGACAGTCGGCACTAATGTTGCGGCGGCGGCAACTGGAACTGCTTCAATACAGCTCCTTTTGCTCCCTACTTTCCTGTCCTCTCCTCATTTACATAGCTCCAGCACCTGTAAATGAAAACTAAACTAAAATGGTATCTTTTCTTAACCAAACATAGAATATTCAATAAAAGCATGGTAAAAGAGCAAATATTGATATTATGCATGCAATGCACCTAAATATGCCTAAATGAGCTTAAGAACAACAATAATAAGGGCAGGAATGTGTACAAAATATAGAACTTGTGGACACTCTACACACCCCTGTAGAGTGTACACGAGTTCTATATTTTGTACACATTCCTGCCCTTATTATTGCTATTCTTAAGCTCATTTAGGCATATTTAGGTGCATTGCATGAATAATAACAACATTTTCTCTTTTACCATGCTTTTATTGAATATTTTATGTTTGGTTAAGAAAAGATATTGTTTTAGTTTAGTTTTTATTTTTCAGGTGTTGTAGTTGTGTAGAGGAGGAGGGGACAGGAGAGGATAAGAGAAGACATGAGAGGATAGGAAACCTGGGAATAAAAGGAGTTGTACTGAAGTAGTTCCAGAAGTCGCCAAGGACGCCGCTAAAGCAACAATGCCGCCAAGTGCCGCCCAGGCAAGAGTTACACCGACTTAGTCAAGATGGAACGCGATTGAAATAGGGCAATTCCCTGAGCCCAATATGCCCAGTCTTGCAATTATCTGAAGCCTGTAGCGGCCTGTAGAGCTGATCCAAGATTGATAAGTAGGAGTACTTATCCTTACTTGCGGGAGAAGGCAACGTCCGAAGAGTCTACATTCAAGTCAAAAAGGAGTCAGCATTTAATGTAAAGCTACTTTAAGGACGTCTACTTCAATAAGGACTCAAACTTAGGCCATGAGCCCTATATATACCCATTGTATGTAAGGGTATAGGGGCATGGGTATACTTAAGCTTAGACGCACAGATAGATGGATGTGTAGCGGGGAGGTAGCTAGATAGATGAGAGGTGTTGGAGGTCGCGGCCCAACACTCCTAGGGTTTATGTTTTTTTATGTAAAGTGGTTGTGAGAAACGATTGTAATAGTTTAAGTGTGTTTTCAATAAAATATTTCAAGTTTGCTTAATTCATGTTCTTCACTTCTTCAATTAGTTCCAAAAGTCCAGTTGAAGAAATCCATTTTTCGGGCACGAGAGTGTAAGGCTCACGAAAGGATTAAGCACGATCTCATCATATCGAGGTGTTAACTAATTCGGCTTAGACATAAGTTACAATTTCAGCGGCTAAAAGGAGCAACCAAACGTCGACTGCATGTGTTAGGTTTACGCTGAGATTTCTAGGTATTGCCTACATCACGTGGTGACAAAATCCTTGCCTAGACATAGGAAGGATCACTTAAGAATTGCTCTGCTGAACTTGAGGTATCTGTCAGACTTGCCGCCAGGACTTATTTCCATTCCACCTGCCGAGATAGCAAAAGTTGCAGGAGCAGAGACCCACTTTGGCCGCGTGACAGGGTCATAGTTGTCGTCCGCCATTACCTGCCGAGGCAGCAGATCATGGCAGCACGACACACTTAAGCCTTACAATGCAGTCTACACACTATTGAGCTGCAATTACCTTACTCAATCTATCGACCTTATCTCTCCCTATCATCCCTATCATCACTATCTTTATTTTACTTGTGTTTTTATATTTCCACATTTAGAGATTTAATTGTGTATTTACTCAATCCTTGTGCAGGAAACTACTCATAGAAGCTGCTCCAATCCCTGTGGGAGACGATATCTTTTATAATATAACTTGACAAGAGTGTGCACTTGCGCTCATAAATAGAGAACACCCAAACGCTCTACAAGTTTTTAGCGTCGTTACCGGAGATTAGCAACAACAACTTTGTTTGAATTTCTGCACTTCCACTTTAGTTTTTACACGATAAATTTTTGTTTATTTTATTTTAAAAAAATTAAAAAATTCCTCTTTGTTTTCTTTGGTGTATGTCCCGCCAGGACGACAAAGATGGCAGCCAACATCCAGGTGAATAGGGGAAGGACATGACCGGATGAAAAAGCCAAACGCAAAGCCCTCATGAAGTGGTTATGTTTTGGAAAAGCGCAACCCAACATAACCTGATTTTTTATTTTTATGTATTAGGATTAGATATAGTTTTTAGTTATTTTTATTTATTTTTTGCATTTATTTTATTGCAGGTTAGGAATGAGGGTAAGACAAAGAAGGATGAAAGAATAAAGAAGAAGACCAACCAACGGCCAAGGCAGCCCAAGGCAGATGAGCATAACGACTAGCGGCTTCATAACGGCTAACCGCAATGGCTACATTTGCAACAACGAGCGGAACGACTATCTGCGTAACGGTTGGAATCATGTTATTCGTGCCGCAATCATTGACGCCCTTTGGCAGCATGCCCGCCAAGGCAGCGAAGAGAAGCGGCTATATAAGTCCAACTATTCTCTCCCCGTCCTTCACTTTGCTCTCTCTTTTACTCTCAATTCTTTCTGCCATCTTTACTTTCAAGATTGTGCTTGCTTTACTTTCTTGCAACTTCTTTTTCTTTCGTTAAGAAAACACAACTGTTAATCAACTATGGCCACATCAAAACATCCCACCTCCACCTCCAAGCCTACCTTCCAAAGATTCTTAAACCCTGTTGTCGTGGCAACCTACAAGCAGTACTTCATCGAACGACAACTCTAAGAGGAAATAGGGTTCCAATACACCATGCCAGATGAGGATTTTGGCCTCAAACCCACCATATTCGAAAAGGTTCACAACTTGGGCTGGGACATTTTCATATGGCAGCCAGAAGGGATAAAAAGCAATCAGGTGCGAGAGTTCTATGCCCACAGGCCTACACCGGGAAACCCTTTCGTATATTTCCGCGGTGAAGGAGTCAAGCTCACGGCAGAAACCATCAATAGTTTCTACGACATAGAAATTCGAGGGAATCCGCACGAAGAATGGAGGTCCTACCTAACGGCGACTGACTACGAAAAGATCAAGAAAGAAATCTGTCAACCCAACACCATATGGCTAACAAGCAGAAATAATGGTTCAGTCAACCGCTGTGATCTACTACCGGAGGCCGTTCTTTGTAGCAACTTCGTCCAACGCCGCTTGATGCCCACTTTGCAGGGATCAACAGTCAACAGGTTGCGTCTGGCTCTTATCCACAGCATTATGAAGGGGCAGCCAATAATTCTTGGCGAAGTGATTCTTGAAGAGATCTATGCCCGCGCCGAAAATCCCAACGCCAAGGAACCTCTCGTCTTCCCTGCACTCATCACAGGTCTATGTGCCAATTTCCGCATGCCGCTGCACCCTAAGGACAGAATACTTCCTGCCAAGGAAGGGTGGACAAGAAAGGCGCGCCTCAAGATGATGCAGGAGTCGGAGCCAGAAACGCCGTCAACCACCCAACCGCCGTCCCAATTTGCCGCCACCCCAGCCGAAGCTGGCAGTACTGAAGTTGCCCTCCCTTCCACTGTGATGCCCCTGCTGCGCAGCCTCGTCGAAAGCTGCCAAACGATTGAGCACAAAAATGTGATCTTCACCAAACATAATGTGGAGGTGTAAGAAGCCTTTGTGGCCTACTTGCTTGAAAAATACCATGACGGCGGCCCACAGTTGCCCGCATTCCCATCGGAGTTAGCAGCATCCAAACCGATCCAGATCACACCTAGACCAGCTTCCACTCCAACCGCCATCGACAACGAGGGGTCGCACATCCGCCCCAAGAGAAGAACCTCGCCTACTCCCAACTAGCCGTACGACCTCACCTCCTCATATGAGTCAGAGAAAGTGGAGGAAACCACCGCCGCCTCCCCAGTAGCAAATGAGGCCACTGCCAAAGATGTTGATGACTCAGACATGGAGATTTCAGACTCCTTCGATTACGAACCGGCCGAGGCAACAATGAAGAGGAAGCGGTCAGCCGCAGCAACCGAGCCTCAAGGTGGAGGATCAGAACCTGAGAGACCATCCAAGAAAACCACCCCCAGCCGCCGCGTGGCACGAAGAAGAGCCCAGCAGCCAGACCATCTGCCACACGCCGCCTAGTCCTACCCGCCTCCTTAGAATCCTCCTCTAACGTAGCAACAACAGAGGGGAACTCCCCTAGTCTATAACACCCTTTTTTTTTCTTTTTCTTTATTTTTATGCTTTATTTTGTTTTTCTGTTTTTATTTTTATTTTTCTTTTTATATTTTATTTTTCTATTTTCATTTTTTATGAGGCATTGAGGACAATGCCAACCTTGAGTTTGGGGGGGGGGAATAGTCCTCTTTGTTTTAGGTTCATTTAGTAGCATATAGGAGCATATGTAAATTTCACCCTAGCACTCAATGAAGTAGAAATTTTGAGCTTAAAACTCGTGCCTATGATAATTAGCCGATTTCTTATTTTCGCACCATACTTAAAATTTAACCTAACTATGGGAAGAAGCATGAAAAATACTTAGAAATTTTTTCTTTTTGCCAATAGTTCTTACATTTTCTGTTTAATGCTGAGTTTTGCTTGAGTTCTAACTTTAACACTGCCTGCTTCATTTAATGAAAATTTTCTTAATTGAATACACGTTTTCCGCCGCGACATCACATGGCAGCAACACAAAGATGGTTGAAACCCTAGAGGTGCCCGAAACAGGCTCTAGGAAGGATCATGACCAAGGACACTCTACTGCTATCAAAGTACAAGTATCGAAACCAAGTAACAGACAAATTAGCAAGATTCAATGAAAGCCTTCACGGGATGACTCTATTCAAAGGGTTCGGAGTTTCGTAGAGTGCACATATCTTAGTTTCAGACCCAGAGAATAGTTGTGATAAGCTGAAGCCCTTAAAGCCATGATCAGAAAAAGAGGAAAGAAGTGCCTACTTGTGCTGCCAAGGCAGCAACTCGTATCTTTTTTAGTAATTTAATTCTTTTTAGCATTCTTTGTTAACTTAGTCATCTCAGCATGTTTAGCATGGACACAGACCTGCACACACTGCACTGGCACTAAGAAAAATAAAAATCTAAGTTATTTTGTGGCATTCCCTATCACTAACATTAAATAGGTGCCACAACCTTGAGGTAAGAAATCAAGTTAAAAGATAAGTTTCTATTAATTTTGCGCAAGGGGCAGGTTTACTAGTTAGGTTGCATTGCTTGAGGACAAGCAATAGTTCGAGTTTGGGGGTGTGTAGAGTGTCCATGAGTTCTATACTTTGTACACATTCATGCCCTTATTATTGCTATTATTAAGCTCATTTAGGCATATTTAGGTGCATTGCATGCATAATAACAATATTTTCTCTTTTACCATGCTTTTATTGAATATTTTATGTTTGGTTAAGAAAAGATATTGTTTAGTTTTTATTTTCAGTTGTTGTAGCTGTGTAGAGGAGGAGAGGACATGAGAGGATAGGGGAAGACAAGAGAAGATAAGAAAGCTGGTAACAAGAGGAGCTATGCTGAAGCAGTTCCATATGCCGCAAAGGATGCCGCCATAGCAGCAATGCCGCCAAGTGCTGCCCAGGCAGGAGTTACACCGACTTAGTCAAGATGGGTCACGATTGAAAGAGGCCAATTCCCTGAGCCCAATAAGCCCGATCTTGCAATCATCTGAAACCTGTAGCGGCATGTAGAGCTGATCTAAGATTGATAAGTATGAGTACTTATCCTTACTTGCGGGAGAAGGCAACGTCCAAAGAGTCCACATTCAAGTCAAAAAGGAGTCAGCATTTAATGTAAAGCTACTTTAAGGACTTCTACTTCAAGGAGGACTCAAACTTAGGCCATGAGCCCTATATATACCCAATGTATGTAAGGGTATAGGGGCATGCGTATGCTTATTCTTAGACGCACGGATAGATGGATGTGTAGCGGGGAGGTAGCTAGATAGATTGGAGGTGTTGGAGGTTGCGACCCAACACTCCTAGGGTTTAGATTTTTGTATGTAAAGTAGTTGTGAGAAACAGTTGTAATAGTTTAAGTGTGTTTTCAATAAAATATTCCAAGTTTGCTTAATTCTTGTTCTTCACTTCTTCATTTAGTTCCAAAAGTCTAGTTGAAGAAATCCATTTTTCGAGCATGAGAGTGTAAGGCTCACGAAAGGATTAAGCACTGTCTCATCATGTCAAGGTGTTGACTAATTCGGCTTAGACGTAAGTTAGAATTTCAGTGGGTAAAGGGAGACACCAAACGTCGACTGCCTCTGTTAGGTTTACGCTGAGATTTCTAGGTGTTGCCTACATCACGTGGTGACAAAATCCTTGCCTAGACATAGGAAGGATCACTTAAGAATTGCTCTGCCAAACTTGTGGTATCTTCCAGACTTGCCGCCAGGACTTATTTCCATTCCACCTGCCGAGGCAGCGAAAGTTGTAGGAGCAGAGACCCACTGCGACTGCGTGACAGGGTGGTAGCTGTCGTCCGCCATTACCCGATGTGGTAGCAGATCATGGCAGCACAACACACTTAGACCTTACAATACAGTCTACACACTACTGAGCTGAAATTACCTTACCCATTCTATCGACCTTATCTCTCCCTATCATCCTTATCTTTATTTTACTTGTGTTTTTATATTTCCACATTTAGAGATTTAATTGTGTATTTACTAAATCCTTGTGCAAGAAACCACTCACAGAAGCTGCTCCAATCCCTATGGGAGACAATATCTTTTATATTATAACTTGACAAGAGTGTGCACTTGCGCTCATAAATAGAGAACACCCAAACGCTTTACAACCCCCAAACTCGAACTATTGCTTGTCCTCAAGCAATGAAATCTAACTAGTAAACATGTCCCTTGCACAAAATATAACAGAAACTTAGCATTTAACTTCATTTCTTACCTCAAGGTAGTGGCACCTATTTTATGTTAGTGATAGGGAATGACATGAAATAACTTAAAATTTAATTTTTTTTAGTTCCAGTGCAGTGTGTGCATGTCTATGTCCATGCTAAACATGTTGAGTATACTAAGTAAACAAAGAATGCTAAAAATAATTAAATTACAAAAAAAAATTGAGTTGCTGCCATGGCAGCACAGTTCAGCTCTTCTTTCCTCTCATTTTTCTAATCATGGCTTTAAGGACTTCAGCTCATCACAACTATTCTCTGGGTCTGAAGCTATGATAGGTGCACACTATGAAACTTCGAACCCTTTGAATAGAGTCATCCCGTGAAGGCTTTCATTCACTCTTGCTAATTTGCCCATCACTTATTTTAATTTTAGATACTTGGAATTTGATAGCAGTGGAGTGTCCTTGCTCATGATCCTTCCTAGAGCATGTTTTGGGCACCTCTAGGGTATTAAGCATCCTTCCTAGAGCCTGTTTCAGGCACCTCTAGGGTATTAAACATCTTTGTGCTACCGCCCTGTGCTGCCGCGACGACAAACCTGCATCCAATTAAGATATTTTCATTAAATAAAGTAGGCAATGTTAAACTTAGAACTCAAGAAAAACTCGACACTTAACAGACAGTGTAAGAATAATTGGCAACTAAAAAAATTTCTAAGTATTTTTCATGCTTCTTCCTATGGTTAAGTTAAATTTTAAGTATGGTGCGAAAATGACTAATCGGCTAACTATCATAGGCACAAGTTTTTAAACTAAGACTTTCTATTTCATTATGTGCTAGGGCAGAATTTACATATACTACTATATGCGGCTAAATGCAACTAAAGAAAACAAAGAGGACTAACCCCCCCCCCCCAAAACTCAAGGTTGGCATTGTCCTCAATGCCTTACACAAAATATAAAATAAAAACGAACATAAAACAAAAAAAAGAAAACAAAAAACAAAAAATTAAAAGAAAACATAAAAAAAGGAAAATATAGAAAAAGTGTTATAAAGTAGGGGAGTTCCCCTCCGTTTCTGCTGCTGCATCGGAGGAGGATTCTGAGGAGGCAGGGAGGACGAGGCGGCGTGTGGTGGGAGATTTGGCGGCTGGGATCTTCTTCTGGCCACAGGGTGGTTGGATGCTGATGTGATTGGGTCTTTTAGGTGGTGCTTCTGGCTTAGTTTCAGACCCTTCACCTTGAGACCGGTCGCACCGGCGGGTCGCATTCTTTTCCTTGCTGCTTCGGCTGGCTCGTCATCGGAGGAATCAAATATCTCCATGTCCAATGAATCTGAGGCCTCAGCTGTCTCTTTGGCAGCTGCCTCCTTTGCTGCTGGGGAGGCGGCGGTAGTGTCCCCCTCTTTTTCAGAGTTAGATGAGAAGGTGAGGTTGTATGGCTGGATGAGAATGGGCGAGGTCCTTCGTCTGGGCCGGATATGCGGCCATTCGCTGTCTGCAGTGGCTAGAGTGGCAGCTAGTCTAGGTGTGATTTGTGTTGGTTTAGAAGCTTCTAACTCCGACGGGAAGGCTGGCAATCTTGGGACGGCGTCGTGATATTTGTCTAGCAAGTAGGCCACAAAAGCCTCTTACACCTCCGCTTTGTATCCCTTAAAGATTACCTGCTTGTGATCAATTCTCTAGCAGCTCTCTACGAGGCTCTTAAGTAGAGGAATCAGAGCGCAAGAAAGGGCAGCATCAGTAATGCCTTTCACGGCCGGGGTTGCGGCAGGTTTTGACAGCGGCTGGGCGATTGTTGGCGTTTCAGGCTCTGGCTCTTGCATCATCTGGAGGCATGCCTTCCTTGTCCACCCTTCCTTGGCGGCTATGATAGTATCTTTGGGGTGCGGCGGCATACGAAAATTGGTGCAGAGGCTGGAGATGAGAGAGGGGAAGACGAGGGGTCCCTTGGAGTTGGGTTTGGCTGCGTGGGCATAGATTTCTTCAAGAATAACTTCCCCAACTTTTATTGGTCGCTCCTTCATTATGCTATGGATTAGCTAGTCGCCGCCTGTTGATTATAGAACCATGCGAATTGGGCATTAGGCAGCATTGGACGAAGTTACTCCAAAGAATGGCATCTAGCAGCATGTCGCAGCGGTTGACTGAGCCATTATTTTTGCCGGTGAGCCACTTGGCATTCGGCTGGTAGATTTCTCTTCTAATCTTTTCGTAATATGCTGCCGTTAAACTCAAACTCCATTGTTTGTACAGATTCCCTTTGATTTCTATGCCGTATAAGCTATTTATTGTTGCCACTATAAGCTTGAAACCCTTTCCGCGAACATAGACAAAGGGGTTTCTCGGTGTAGGTTTGTGGACATAAAATTCTCTCACTAAGTTGGTGTTTATCTCCTCTAGCTGTCGTTCAAAGATATGCCATCCCAATGTGTGGCCCTTTTCAAATACGTTTGGCTCAAGGCCAAGATCCCCGTCTTGCCATGTGTACTAGAAGCCTATCTTTTCCCAAATTTTTCGCTCCACGAAAGAATATCGATAGGTTGCCGCTACGTCAGCATTCAAGAACCTCTGGAAGGTTGGCTTGGAGGATGAGGCCGTGTGTTTTGATGTTTCCATAATTGTGAGAACGACTGTGCTTCTTAAAGAAAAGAAAGAAATTGCAAGAAAATAACGCATATGAGATCTTGAAAACAAAGAAGACAAGAAGAATTGAGAGAAAAGTGAAGAATGAGGAGAGAATAGTTGTCCTTATAAAGCCGCTACTCTCCGCTACCTTGGCGGACACGCTGCCGATGGGCGGCAATGATTGCGGCACATTTTACGGGATTCTAACTGTTACGCAAATAGTGGTTGCCGCCAGCTGTTGCAAATGTAGCTGTTATGCTAATCTGCCCATTTGGGCCGCCTTGGTCGTTGAGTTGAGACTCTCCTTTATTCTTTTTTTCTTCTTGGTCTTGCCTTCATTCCTAACCTAAAATAAATTAAATGCAAAAATTAAATAGAAATAACTAAAAATTAAATAAATTTAAAAAAAATGTGGAAATTAAATAAATATTAAATCTAATCCTAATGCATAAAAATAAAATTAGGTTATGATGGGTTGGGTTGCTCATCTCCCAAACATAACCACTTCCTGAGGGTTTTGTGTTTGGCTCTTCGTTCAGGTATGTCCTTCTTCTCCTCAGGTGGGTGTTGGCTGCCATCTTTGCCACCCTGGTGGCTAAGTGCTGGTCCTATGTTCGCCCTGGTCGTACCAAAGACAAACAAGAGTCGTAATTTTTTTTTGAAAAATAAAATAAACAGAAATTTAAATGCAAAAACTAGAAGTAGAAGTGCGGGAGTTAAAACGCAGTTGTTGTTGCCAATCTCCTGCAACGGTGCCAAAAACTTGTAGAGCGTTTAGGTTTTCTCTTTTTATGAGCACAAGTGCACACTCCTGTCAAGTTATAGTATAAAAGATATCATCTCCCACAGGGATTGGAACAACTTCTATGAGTGTTTTCATGCACAAGGAAAAAGTATATTGCACAATTAAATTTTCTAAATATTGAAAAGTATAAAAATAAAACACAAGTAATTTAAGATAGAAAGAGAGATCAGGGTGATAGATTGGGTCAGGTAGTTGTAGCTCAGTAGTGTGTAGACTGCGTTGTAAAGCTTAAGTGTGTTTTGTGCAGCCACGATCTGCTGCCTCGACGAGTAATGGCGGATTGAGGCGGCGACAACTTTTGAATGCCACGGCGGAACTCTGCGCTTGCAACTTTCACTGTCTCGGTAGGTGAGATGGAGAGAAGTCCCGCCGGCAAGTCTGGCAGATACTCTAAGTTCGGCGAAACAATTCTGAAGTGATCCTACCTATGTCTAGGCTAGGATTCTGTCACTGTGTGATGTAGGCAATACCTAGCAATCTCAGCGTAAACCTAACACATGCAGTCAACTTTTGGTTGCTCCTTTTAGCCGTTGAAATTCTAACTTATGTCTAAGCCGAATTAGTCAACACATTGACATGATGAGACCGTGCTTAATTCTTTCGTGAATTTGACACTCTCGTGCCCGACAAATGAATTTCTTCAACTGGACTTTTGGAACTAATTGAAGAAGTGAAGCTCATGAATTAAGCAAACTTGAGAGTATTTTATTGCAAAACAACTTAAACTATTACAATCGTTTCTCACAACTAGTTTACATACAAAAACTGAAACCCTAAGAGAATTAGAACGTGATCTCCTTATGTATGTGTATGCATGCCCATATACCCTCACAAGCATGGGTATATATAGGGCTTGGCCTAAATTTGAGTCCTCCTTGGAGTAGAAGTCCTTAAAGTAACTTTACATTAAATGTTGACTCATTTTTTACTTGAATGTGGACTCTTTGGACGTTGCCTTCTCCAGCAAGTAAAGATAAATCACTTTACTTATCCCTCTTCAATCAGCTCTTCAGGCCGCTACATGCTTAAGAAAATTGCAAGACTAGGCTCATTGGACACAGGAAATTATCCTCTTTCAATCGCAACCCATCTTGACTAAGTCGGTTTAAATTCTGCCTGGGCGGCAGTCAGCGGCGACATCCTTGGCGGCAACTGGAACTATTTCAGTACAACTCCTTTTGCTCCATGCTTTCTTGTCCTCTCCTCCTCTACCTAGCTACAGCACCTGAAAAAGAAAACTAAACTAAAACAATATCTTTTCTTAACCAAACATAGAATATTCAATAAAAGCATGGTAAAAGAGCAAATATTGTTATTATGCATGCAATGCACCTAAATATGCCTAAATGAGCTTAAGAACAGAAATAATAAGGGCATGAATGTGTACAAAATATAGAACTTATGGACACACTAAAGGTCTATAAAAGTGAACACTTACTAAACGAAAGTGACCATCTCGGTAGTTTACCCTTTGAAAAATTATACGAATAAATTATTAATGCTTCAAAGTACTACTCTATTTGAATGGATTATATGTTAAATTACGTGAATCATCACTGAAGTTTTCTCTCAAACCTATTTTGGTTAACGAAGTTTCAAAACGTTCAATTTACTCACTAAACTTTGGACATTGAATGATTTTTTGTCACTCCTCCGTTAACTTTTTGACGACGTCCATTTAGCGGAGAAAGAAGGAACTCCTCCATGATTCGAACGGTAGAAAACTTCATCGGGACGAGAGAAGCAACATATTAAGAAACAGGCTCCATCTGATGGCAGAGAAGAGATCGACGAGAGAGAAACAAAAAGGGTTTTGGCCGATTCATGAACTTTTGAGCACTTTCCGGTAAAATGGAGGTCGAGCTTAGACTTAGGGGCCCGAGACGGAGTGACTGGGGAAATTTTCGACCGATCAACCATCATTTACGGTCGTTTGGGGTTTAAGAGAGATAAAAACGTTCAATGTCTAAACATCGTTGAGTAAATTAAACGTTTTGGAACTTTAGTGAGCAAAATAAGTTTAAGAGTAAAATTTCGTGATAATTTACGTAATTTACCCTACATTAAATTTATATAACCTTTTTTACTATTTCGAAATTTAGATAATATATGTAATTAATGCATCAAAATTTAGATGAATAGACTTTATTTATATAATCGTTGTTGTTATATCAAGATTGAATCCATTGGTTGTGATTTGTTTTATTTTGATATTATAATCATTTGTAAAGTAACGTGTATTTATATAAATTAATAATTTTTTGAGTGTGAATGGATTATAGTTTGAACATTCATTTGCCTGTTTATATAGAAGAAGGGCTTGATGAATGGATTATAGTTTACTCTCAAACTTATTTTGGTTAACGAAGTTTCAAAACATTCAATTTACTCACTGAACGGCACGGTTTGTTTGGTTTGATTTATGGGAGGGTATTTGAATACAAAATCAGACTCGTCCATGTTTCCAAATGCAATACAAGCTGCACTTGAGTTGATTTATGAAAACAATGAATGCTCAAAATGGACATGGAACATTTGGGTCAAATTCTGGTTCTGATCCCTACCATAGTATGCGGAAATTAGAGATTTAATCCAAGTACTTTAATTTGGTTTCTCTACGTTTATAACGCCCGTTAAATAGTTAAGACTAATAACCGTTACGTGTAAAATGCTGGTGCCAAGTTTTTAAAGAAAGCAACCATTCTAAGATTATTTAGTGTGACTTTAGACATGAAACATTATATTACTGGAAAAGCTGTTACGGCATGCATATATGATACCATTGCTGTTTTGGATGTAAGAAAACAGTATATTAATTTGTTAAACCTATTTCCTAGTGTTGATTTGAGTATACTGGAAAAGCAGTTGATTGGAGTCCATACAGTTTTTGTTAAACCTATTTCCTAGTGATTTGACCCAAGTTTTGGAGTATATAATCATCACAGTCGGTGTGCCTGATCAAATGTGTTAAATGATGAAGACAAATTAATAGGAATGAGAAGAGTTTGCAGTGCACGGAGATAGGCAAGATAATAGAGTATATAAGTGGAAGCATTCATCATCCTTTTTCTCATCCAACAATCCCAGCAAAGTCTTAATATTCTCAGAATGGGTTCCAAAAACCAGCTGCAACAACAATTCACATATTTGGCCTTGATAGTATTAGTGGGTGCGAATTTAGTATGTAAAGGTGGAGCCACCTCCCGCACAAGTCTTGAAGATGCATCAATGTACGAGAGGCATCGACAATGGATGTCCCAATTTGGACGAATTTACAGTGACAACAATGAGAGGCACAAGGAATATTGCCAAATGTAATTAAAAAACTAAAATGCTCTCAAAGGGAATTTGGAAACGCCTAGCCGCCGAACAGGAAAATAGCACCGGCCGGAACAGTGAAGCACATACAGGCAGCAGGACGGTGCAACGAGATCAGAAACAGCAGCAAGTCTGGACTTTATTCATCAGTGGTCTCTCTCGGACTATCCACTGGAAAGGATTGTGGCAAGTGTGTGACAGACATGGAATTGTAAAAGATACCTTCATACCGAACAAAAGGGCCAGGGATGGACAGAGATTTGGGTTCGTTAGAATGGCGTCGAAGGAAGATGCAAATAGGGTGATAGAGAGATTAAACGACAAATGGATACATGGCGGCAGGTTGAGAGTTGCTATGGCGTGGAAGGGCAAAACGGAGTGGCACAGTAAGAAAGGAAGAAACATAGAACAACATGAGAAGAAGGACAGTGAGGAATCAAGAAAATCAGAAACGACAATGAGAAACGAAGTGAAACAAAATAAATCGCAAGTAGTAGGGATAGTGGATGAAGATAAATGGGCAATATTGCGATGGTGTGCGGTGGGTTGGTGCCAAAATCCATGTAGCATAAAGACTCTAGCGGAAAGGTTGGAGGTAGACAAACACGATGGTTTCTCGATCATGCGTTTATCCGGAGCAATGATATTGCTAATGTGTACATCGGCAGCCGTCCGTGACAAAATCATGCATCTTGACCAGGTGAAAGAATGTTTCGCAAAGGTAGAAGAATGGTCCCCAGCGATCAAAGTGGAATCGCGACGGATTTGGATGTCGATAATCGGCCTCCCGATACACCTATGGCACAAACGGACATTCATGAACATTGCAAGTCTCTGGGGTGTTTTTATTCGAATGGATGATGACACGGAAACACCATCTTCATTTGATTGTGGTAGAATTATGGTCGAAACATCCCAATTTAACCGGATTGACGAACACATTGAAGTTCGTTTTGAAGGGGAAACATATAACATTCGAGTGTTAGAGATGGATGGCACTTCCCCCACAGTGGAATGCGATTGCGGGGAGTTTGATTCGACGGAAGAAGAAGGGAGTAGTGAAAATAATTCACTACCGCATACAACAGTGGGAAACGGTGAGGATGCAGAAAACAGAAAAGAAAATACAAATTTGGTGCTATGGCTTGCAAATGAAGCATGGGAAGGGCCACAAGGAGATCAACACGAAAAAACAAATGTAGAACGACAGTCTGATCAGAATGGCAATGACGAACAAAGGGCATCAAACAACTCGTCTCAATCGCCGGACAGGCCAACGACGAGTTCACCGGCACGATTAGTGGACACGGTGGAAAGAGGTCTGAATGGGGAGAAGGACGGTGGTGAAAAGAGTCCTGCAGGAATAGGAGACATTCAAATTTGCGAGAGTTTGGATATAGCGGGAATTGCTAATTCTAAAGCAAGTGATTCAAATGATCAGGAGTCCAATTTACAAAGGGAAGATAATTTAGAATTTAATTCAAAATTAAATTCTAAATTAAACCATTATCCTATTATCTTTTCGACAATTGAACAACCAGACTTGAGTAAAACAGAAATTGTCCAGGTGGGTCAGGCTTATTGCAAGGTTCGACGGTTTGTAGGGGGAAATTTGGAAGGGTGTCGGATTTCTAGAAAAAAGAAGACTAACCGATTATACAAGACCAACCAAGTACTATCGAATACAGGGAGAGAAGGGGACGACGGTCAGGTAGCTAACAATATTGAAATCGAAGCGATTGAAACGGTGAAACTGGGAGCTCTGATTGGGGTAAATTCCAACGGCCGGGAAGAAGAAATTATTCGAGACATATCAAAAGTAATTAGTGGCGATCGGCGCGGTTTGTGACTCATGAAAATATTATCATGGAATGTGAGGGGCTTGGGAGGAAGTGCTAAACGCCGGTTTGTACGAGATGTAATAAGGAAAAATGAAGCGGATATGGCAATGTTACAGGAAACAAAGATGGAGGAGTGTCCGAAATTGTGGCTAGCAAATCTATGGGGAAGCGATAATTACGAATCAGTGATTGCGCCATCAATTGGTGCGTCGGGCGGTATTATAGTGATATGGGAGGTGAGTAAATTTAATTTAGATGTGGTAATGATTGAACGTAATTTTATTATGATGAGAGGCAGATGGTTACATGATGATCTAAGTTGTGGTTTGGTAGTGGTATATGCACCGTCCGAATTGGAAGGGCAACAAGCTGTATGGACGGCAATTTTGAATAAGATTAGTGAACAAGAAGGCTCGTGGTGCATAGCGGGAGATTTTAATGCCATATTACACGAGTCGGATAGAATTGGTACATCGGACAGAAATTTGGAGATGGAAGCGTTTGGTGCTTTTGTTCTACAAGCAGGTCTGATGGATTTACCACTCTTAGGCAAACGTTATACATGGTTTGGCCCAAAGAAAAGATGTAGCCGAATTGACAGATTTTTGATATCGTCAAGATGGATGGATGCTTTCAGTTCAATCCAGCAAGTGGCGCTAGCACGGGGTGTATCTGACCACACACCTTTAGTGTTGAAATGCGATGAAAACGATTGGGGTCCCCGTCCGTTCCGATTCTTTAATTGTTGGATGGAGGGCAGATATCACATGAGGCAAATTATTGAGGAATGAATCCGGCTAACTGAATTGGACATTGGCACGTTAAATATTATGGTGAAACTGCGACATTTGAAGGCTTTTTTGAAACAATGGAATAGGGACAGTTTTGGGGATGTAAATGAGATGATATCAGAGTTGCAAGATAAAATTGACCGGGCGGATTCAGCAATTTCTACAGCTAGTATTGATGAGGAGATAGAGGATGAAAGGCGACAATGGTTACAGGCTCTGTGGAAAGCTATGAGACATAAGGAAGCGATGTGGAGACAAAAATCAAGAGCGACATGGCTGCGTCTGGGAGATCGAAACACAGCCTATTTTCATCGATCCGCTAAGTTGAGAGCGGCAAGAAATTATATTCCAGGATTTATGGTT
Organism: Hibiscus trionum; assembly: GCA_030270665.1. Taxonomy (NCBI): domain Eukaryota; kingdom Viridiplantae; phylum Streptophyta; class Magnoliopsida; order Malvales; family Malvaceae; genus Hibiscus; species Hibiscus trionum. The sequence goes on along the minus strand of BSYR01000021.1, from coordinate 19,451,121 downwards.
AATGACAATTGGATCAGTTCGCCATCACTTATGCGACGCCACGTAGTTCAATTTTTCATGAAGCATTTCTCTCGTGATAAGAGGGAATGCGTATGGAAATTCGAGGGGGATTTTAGGAAGATATCGCAGACAGCTAGGGGGAATTTGGTGGCGACATTCTCCTTGGCAGAAATACACGGAGTAGTGAGAGGTTGTGATGGTGCGAAGGCACCGGGCCCGGATGGATTTACGCTGGATTTTTATAAGAAGGGGTGGGAGGTGATCAATGCGGATATTCTACGGTTCTTTGAAAATTTCCATGCAAGTGGGCGGCTACCTAAGGATGTGAACTGCACATTCATCGTGTTAATTCCTAAGGTAACATCTCCCACGACCCTTGGCGAATATAGGCCGATATGTTTAGTAAACTCAATTTACAAAATTTTGGCAAAATGCCTTGCGACTCGATTGCAAGGGGTATTGGCAGACTTAATAAGTGATACCCAATCGGCGTTTATAAAGGGTCGACAATTGGTGGATGGTGTACTTCTAGCACTTGAGGTGGTGCATTCCTTAAGACAACGGGGTGCTTGTGGTTTTTTATTGAAACTTGATTTTGCCAAGGCGTATGACTGCGTGAGCTGGTGTTTTTTGGATGAGGTGTTAGGAAGAATGGGATTCTGTGACACATAGAGAAAATGGATTCAGGAATGTATCAGTTCAGTCAGGTTGTTAGTGCTTCTCAACGGTAATGCCACCAAGGAATTCAGAATGGGTAGAGGCTTGCGACAAGGCTGCCCGCTATCACCTTTACTGTTTGTGATAGTTGCGGAAGCAATGCATTTGATGTTGTGAAAGGCTGAACTAGGGGGTCTAATTCGTGGGGTTCAGGTAGCGGCAGGGATATCCGTGACACATTTACAGTTTGCTGATGACACACTTTTGTTCTTTGAGGGCTCGCTAGAAGTTGCGAGAAATGTGAAACGAATTCTGCACTGTTTTCAAGTTTGTTCGGGGTTGAAGATTAACTTCGGTAAAAGTTCCTTGTACTCAATTGGCATCGGAGATGAGCTGGGCAGCAACATAGCCGAGGTAATGGGTTGTCGAAAAGCTGAATTTCCATTCGTCTATTTGGGATTTCCAATAGGCGCAAGTCCGAGGTTAATAGCTACGTGGGAACCTGTGATTGCTAATTTCCGACGCAAATTAGCAAGATGGAAAAGGACCTCTCTGTCTTTTGCAGCGCGGGTGGTTTTGGTCAATTCAGTCCTCTCGTCGTTACCGATATTCTACATGGGTTTATTTGTCGCTCCCAGAGGGGTAATAGAGAGGATTGATAAAATTCGAAGAGTTTTCCTATGGGGGGTGTCGGTTTGGAACGGAGGATGAGCAGAGTAGGATGGGAGGTTGTTTGTCGCCCGAAAAAATTAGGGGGTTTGGGGGTTGCGGATTTGCGAGTTAAGAACATGGCGATGCTATCAAAATGGGTGTGGCGTTATGCGCAAGATAGAGATTCATTGTGGCGCGGCTTGATAGTAGCAAAATATGGAGAACATCCACAATGGTGGCGTTTCAACACGGAAAAGATGTCATCTATGTCACTTGTATGGCGACAAATCGTAGCTCTATCATGTGATGCACAGGTTGAAAAGCATATGGGTATGACCGGCTTTATATGGAAGCTTGGGGATGGTAGATCGATTTTGTTTTGGTTCGATCCGTGGGTTGAACAAGTGGCCTTAAAAGATACATATCCGCGCTTATTCTCGTTAGCATGTGATAAATTAGCGAGGGTGGGGGACTATATGGTGGAGGGCAGATTATCGCATCATTGTTGGACTGATTTTTTTAGACGCCCGCTACGAGTTTTTGAACTAGGAATGCTACGTGATTTAATTCAAACGGTGTCCAATTTCCGCGCATGGGAAGGCAAGCTGGACATGTTAATTTGGAGATCGGACGAGCGTGGAATTTTTTCAGTTGGGACTTTATCGAAACTGCTCATGCTCGATAAGGTGGGGGAAATTGACTTTGGAGAATGTTTCGCTTGGAAGGTGCTGGTGCCGCCGAAAGTTCAAGCTTTCCTATGGTTTACATGGCTACGTAGATTACCCACTGCTGATTTCTTGCGAGCACGTGGGATTCCACTGCCGGAAGATCAAGGCCGATGTCCTTGGTGTGCGATGGTAGAGGAGAGCATCGCTCACATCCTCTATGAATGTCCGTTTGCGCAATCGGTTTGGCTGTGGATGCGACAATGGTGGGGAATGGACACAACCTTACCGGTTAGTTTCGATGCATTCTACGTTCTTGATTTTCATAGTACATTCAAGGGATGCATGAATATGTGGTGGATAGTGTGTGTTGCCGCTGTTTTATGGTCTTTATGGATTGCAAGGAATGAATTTATTTTCTGTGGGAAGAGATGGAACTTGGTTGAATTGTGTTTCTTGGTGAAATTGAGATCCTATTATTGGATAAAAGCGGATAGGCGGGGAGAATTGGTAGCGGAGGCAGCTTGGTGGACATGCCCTTCTAAAATTGAGGTTGCTGCCAAACCGAAGAGAACAAGGGGGGAAAGATGCTGGCAGCCCCCGTCACAAAATATCCTAAAATTTAACACAGATGGATCAGCGCGAGGAAAACCGGGTCCGGCAAGAATTGGTGGTGTATTACGAGATGCGGATAGTCGCATTTTGGGTCTATTTTCAGGCCCTATAGGCGTGATGGAATCAAATGAAGCAGAGGTCCGAGCGATAGCCTTTGCGTTGGGAATGATAAAGGAGAAGGAATGGCGACAGGGCTGTGTGATAATGGAGACGGATTCTCAAGTCGTGTTGAGCTGGATCAATCAGACTGCAAAACGACCGTGGCGACTATGGGAGGTATTTTTGGTGATTGATCAAGCTTGTCAAGTCATATATGATATTCAATTCTGCTACGTGCCGAGGGAAGCGAACGACTTTGCGGATGCACTGGCGAAGGAGGGAGTAGATAGATTTTCGACGTTCATGGCTTGTCTGTGACTTGTCCCTAAGTGATATGCTTTTCCTATTGTATTCGACGGATCGTATCGTACTCTTTTCCTCCAATAGGTTTAGGGAGGTTTTTAACGAGGCGTGCGATTTCGTCAAGCTGTATGTTTTTCCTTATTTCTTAATAAAAAACATACAGTTGCTGATCAAAAAAAAAAAGAGAGGCACAAGCGTTTCAACATTTTCAAACAAAACGTGGCACTCATTGACTCTTTCAACAACGCCAATAACAAGCCTTACAACCTTGATGTCAATCAGTTCGCAGATCTAACAAATGAAGAGTTCACTGCTTCTCGAAATGGGTTCAAGGGCCATATGTGTTCCAACAAGGCTACAACTTTCATATACGAAAACGTCACCGCATTGCCTTCTACTGTGGATTGGACAAAGAAAGGGGCTGTTACACCTATCAATGACCAAGGCCAATGCGGTCTGCTCTAATCTCTTGAAATATCATTCATTGTTTGTAAATATTTTTCTAATTCCAACGCTGAAACTATCACAGGATGCTGTTGGGCGTTTTCAGCTGTAGCACCCATGGAAAGGGTTACCAAGCTAACAACAGGTACGTTGATTTCCTTGTCTGAGCAAGAACTGGTCGACTGCGACACCAAAGGTGAGGATCAAGGCTGCCAAGGTGGTTTAATGGACGATGCCTTCCAATTCATCCAAAAGAACAAAGGCCTAACAACCGAATCCAACTACCCCTACACGGGAGTTGATGGCACATGCAATGCCAACCAGGAAGCCAACCATGCAGCTACCATAAATGGCTTCCAAGATGTGCCCGCCAATAGTGAAGATGCACTGCAGAAGGCTGTTGCCAACCAACCTGTTTCGGTTGCCATCGATGCCAGCGGGTTCGAGTTCCAGTTCTACTCCGGTGGTGTATTTACGGGATCCTGTGGCAAGCAACTGGATCATGGAGTGACGGCTGTTGGATACGGGGAGGATGATGATGGGACTAAGTATTGGTTGGTGAAGAACTCGTGGGGCACTAGCTGAGGTGAACAAGGCTACATCAGGATGCAAAGAGATGTTGATGCAAAGGAAGGTCTTTGCGGCATAGCAATGCAAGCATCCTACCCCACAGCATAAAAAAAACTTACGCTCTAATATGCTCATTTCCTAAATATATCAATGTACCATATGTGAATCTACTATGAACTATACACGGTGCTCTATTATATGAAAACCAACGTTAAATTTCATCTTATTTTTCAATAGAAACACAAAAATATATCTCCGAAACGATTACTCAATTCACATTCGAAAATTAATTAAGTGGTGGAAATGATTAAGAACCATATCGAGTGAAACATTAGAGTAGATTTTGTTGCCGAACTTCTTTAAACTCCCATACGTCAATTCGTGTTAAAGAAAGATGTGAAATATTGTTCACAAAAATATTGTCTCATAGGGCTTATTTTAATTCATATTTATCATATTACAAGTACTATTTTTAAATGCTTTTAATTTTGTTTACAAAACGACTTTGGATTAGTTTTTAGATTATGTGAATTTATATTGGTTTATTCTTGACGTCGTTGTATTTATTCTGGTTTATTATGAACTTATTTTGGAATAAAGTTTGAGTTATAAAATGATACTTCAAATAACTCGAAACATGTAGTATTTAGTAGATCGATTTTATTGGTTCCTTAAAAAATAAAATATTTACTTTTTTGTAATTTAGGGATTTACTAGCCTATAATTAATTAAGCTCCCCTCTTTTGTAAAAATTATACAATTTGTTTAAATTCAATACAATTATTTCTTCTAAAATTCACTGTGAGAGTTTTTTTTCTTCTTCATTTTGTTCATGATTTTTATCTTGTTTAAGATTTCCATCCTGTTCTTGTTTTAGAGTTGTAGTCACCAATTTTATCTAGCCTTTTATTTTTGTAAATATGTAAAATATATTGGAGTCCAATAAAATCCAAAATATATATAGAGTCTAAAAAATAAAATAAAAAAGAAGCGTCCGTGTATAAAGGCCCAAATCAACCAAAACCCACTACAGGAAAATGCATTTTTAGTGACATTGAAAATAGTCACAAAAAGTGTTAAATTTAGTCACTGAAATTTACAGTGACTATTTTTCTTAGTCGTCACCAATCGTCACTAATAACTCCGTCACTATTATATTAGTGACAACTTTCATGTATTTCGTCACAATAGTTATATTTTTTATGACCACACTATTTGACACAAATGATTATTAATAGTGACTAAAATTTTGACACTAATGTTATTCTTAGTAGTGAAAAACATTCTATCACAAATACATATTTAAATAGTGTCTAAAATATGTCATCTAATTGTGCCTGAAATTTAATGGTACTTTTGCATTTTAGTCAACAAACTTTTAAGTTTCATTAGATCACTGAAATTTAATTATAGATGATGTAGCATATTCAGATATCAATTTTTAGTAAATAAATGCAAATGCATGGCTTAAAGGAGGATCGAACCTGGAACCTTTTAGGGCGAGAGTGTAATACTTATCCACTAGGCTAGGCAAAAAATTTAATACTATTTTGAAAGAAAAATAATATTTAGGTTAAATTGTAAATGAAATTAATTTTATTCATTTTAAAAATATATATTAATTATAACACTAATTATTACAATAATAATTTAACTAATTTTTCTATGGTTTCTTATACGAAGTACGTATGTTGAAGAAACTATTTAGATTTTTTGAAGAAAAAACTAATCAAAATAGAATATATCTTTTTAAATTTTCAAAAAAACAATTACATCATAAATTATGCTAAAATCACATATTAGTATTTGTACTCTAATTTGGTCACTTTAAATTTCTATACTTTTTAAATTTTGAATTTTCGATCCTAACATGAATGGTAGTCTTTAAATATGTTACGTAAAATTTTCTTTTTAGCTAATTTGTTATACATAAGTTTCATATTTAATTTTTGTTCTTTAATTTGATCATTTTTGTCCTTGTAATTTAGTATTGCCGATGTCCCGTTAGGATTATGATTAAAATTTTAATTTTTGAAAAATGTAGGGACTAAAGTTGATCAAAATAGATTGACTAAAACAACAATTTACACATAATATAGAGACTATATAAATATTTTACCTTTTGACAAATTAGTTTATGGTAACTTTAATTTTTATAATTATAAAAATAAATTTATCATTGTGACAATGTCTAATTTGTCATTACTTTTATTTTTTTATTGGTGACAAAATTTATCACAACAAAAAGTGAAACTTTAAGTGACAAGTAATTTAATTGTAACAACAAATATCAAATAATAGTGACCATTTCACATATCGTCACTATCATGTGTCAAAGTTTTAGTGACAATGAACTTTGTGTCACAATTGTATATTTATAGTGAGAATTCATTTGTGAAAAATGTAATCGTCACAATTACTACTGTTACAGCGACCAAATAAAAATATGTCACACTTACTTATACTAATAGTGTCGCACAAAAAAATTGTCACAAAAAGTTAATATTTGTGACAAAATTATTCCTAGTCACTATCAATTTGTCACTAAAAACCTATACTGTTGTAGTGACCCTAGACGCTGTCGTCAAACCCTAGGCTTACAGCTCTCTCATCTGATGTGTTTTCCAAGCAAGAATCAAAGAAAAAAAAGGAAACATTGGACCAAATTTGATCCAAAAAAGGCAAAGAAATCAAGGAGCAACTCAGCTCAAAAAGGAAGAAATCTAGCCTATCCTGGAGATTCTAGGGTTTTTTATTTCATTGTAATTCAGGAAAGAATCATGGATTCTTCCCTTATGTTATTCATTCTTTGGCTATATAAAGCCTTGTAATTCAGCATTGTAATAGACAACAAACTTATACACCACATTCACACAACACACATTTTTTTTAAATACATACAAAAGGAGATTCAAGCTCTTGTAACCGAAACTTTGAAGCAATAAAAGTTTGAAGCCTTTGTTGAGGTACATCGTTTTGTTTTCTATTTTTTTCTTTTATTTTTTTTGTTTTGTTATTATGCTTGGAATAAAAGAGTAAGGAAAAAGCCGCTGATATGGTTGTTGCCATCCGTCGCCGCAAGAATCTCCATTCGCCATTGCTGTGGCTGCTGCCATCCGCCGCTGGAAGGGCCACTGTGTGTCACCTTTGGAGCCCACGTGCGGCATTGCTAGCAACGCATGTGTGATTTTGTTCGAGTATGGATAGGTAAATCGGTTGTAAAAGGGGGAATGTTGTATCGAACCTATGTTTAGATTAGAAGGAAGAACCCTTGGTTTATGGAAAGTGTTCTTGAGATTTTAGGGATTCAATCTAAAAAACATGTTGGGTAGTAATTTTATTGTTAGTAAAGATCTAAGTGGGCTTCTGGGTGAAGAATAAGAGAATATTCTAAAAAAGGGGGTTTGCATCGACCATTTGGTGATCTGAATTCAGCGATGACCTGCACCATAGTCTCATGGTTCTTACACCGCTCACCTCAACTTTGCCCTCTTTCAGTCTTGTCCCTTTTCTTTTCAATTACGCTCTTTAATTTTTCTTTTATTCATTTTGGTCATTATTAGCTTAATTATGTTTTTATTGCATCATTTATTTTTTGTTCCTTTTTTGTGTGTGCAATTTAATTCATTATTATTCACCTTACATCCCATAGTTTTTAGGCTAGACTCTAAATACGACTAATAAACCACATCTTTGGACATAGTTAATTAGGCTTTAAATAAACACCTTTGTTAGGATTACATCATTAAATTCTTCCCTTTAATAACTTTAACTCACCTAAATTATTTTTAACCATACTGAAATCTTGAACTTAAAAAACATAGACTTAGGATTAATTAAAATTTATGTAAACCCAAAACACGTTAAAAATTTGTGCGACTAAATAAGCGACTAAATAAGCGCCGTTTTACGGCCGTTTTACCGTGCCCCCGAACCTTCGAGATTTCGTAATACCTGGTTTGTTTTAGGTTTCCGCTCTACCTATTAAAAAAACTAGTGGCGACTCTGTTATCACAAGAGTGAGAATTTACAATTGCGCAAAAAAGAGTATTTGACGTTCTTCTTCATCGTCTAGGTTGCTAAGTACTGTATCCTTCGAGGGTTAGGCGTTACCAATTTCATACGCGTGTTTGTCTAAGACAATATTTTAGAAGGGGTGTTGTCATATCCTATTTACTTTCATTGTTCTTTTATTTTTTTCTTTTACTTCAATTTTTTTCATTTCAATTTTCCTTTTAATTTAAAAAAACATAGATTGTTAGTTTCATGGATATTCAGAAATTAACTTATTTGATCAACTTCAGAATGATTTCAAGGTATTTAAGGCGAACAAGGAATAAAAGACCCTTAGTGAATATCTTTCTCAAGATGAATCTGATAGTGAACAACAAGATGCAAAAGAACTTGCAAGTCAAGAAAGTTGTTTACTCAATATTGTAGTGGGATATGTAAAACCAAAATTGATTTTGATATAACAACTAACTTTAAGGACTTAATTGCAAAAATAATAAATTTTTAAGTATTTCAAAAAATCACTAATTGATAAGCCTTTTTGAACCTAGTACTCTTTCAAGTCAAAACATATTAAAAGGGTTCAAATTTTCGAAGTCTTTTCAAGCCAAACTTCAACAAAATGCCTAGGCGTATCGATACCCTCTAGCGTATCGATATAGATTTTCAACACTGGAATTTTAATCAACCATAGCGTACTGATACGGTTTAACCCTGTATCGATACGATATTCATCTGGGTAAGAATTTAAGCTATAGCGTATCGATACGCATCGGGATCGTATAGATACCGTTTTTCATATAAAAATATTTTTTCTATAGCGTACCGATACGATATGTCACCGTATTGATACGATATGTTAACCTTTGAAAAGTCTTTACGTTTAATATTCAAACGTTGGCTTGTCAGTCATGGGAATCCAAAATTTTAAATGACCGTTGAATGTTATTGATACGCTAAGGTAGCGTACCGATACGTTTTTTATCAAAACATATTTCAAGATTTCAATGAGCAAAAACCGTATCAATAAAGTTTGTCATATAGATACGCCCCTTAAGACCGTATCGATACGCCCTTCTTGTGTATCGATACGCTTTGTTTTTCAGTCACAACGGCTCTTTCTTCTTTGAGACAGGTACCGATACGTCCTCGAAGAGTATCGATACGATGAACAGTTGAGGAGCATTTATTACGGGAAATTGCAGCGCAACAGCTAGATTAATGACCTCAACCACCTAAATGGTTAGAATTCAATACAAGGGTATATAAACAAGTCTTCAAAGCTACAAGAACAACTATTGAACCTTCAATCAACATCAAAGCATTCATTCCAAACCCTTGAGCCTATTAGAGTCAAATTTTGTACCCAACTTGTAAAATTTTCAAAATTTTCATCTTTGTTTCAAGTTTGGGGAGTGTTGGTTTGTAATTGGGCAATATATTAGTCTTGTGAGAGATACCTTTGAAATTGGCTTTTTTTCTTTGTGATTGAGAGTCTTGTCATTCAATCTTTGGGTAGAAAGATTGAATTTGTAAAGGTTGCCTCCTTAGCCTGGAAAAGGGGAAGAACAAATTAGTAAAGAGTTTGTTGAAAATCCTTAGTGGGAGCTAAGGTAGTGGATGTAGAGCTTGGTTAAAAGCTTGAACCACTATAAGTGCCTTGTTCATCATTTTTAATTGTTCCTTTTGCTCCATTTATTTTTAAAAGTGCCAATTCACCCCCTCTTGGCCATTTCGGTTTATTCGATCCACTCAACAGAATCTAAAACACTTTCCCCTTAAAAAAGTTGTACTTTGATGATATTCAGAATTTTTGTGAAGAGAATATGATAAGTGAGCTACCTCATTTGAAAAAGACCGAGAGAAAAGAGGCAAAGAGAGTGAAAAGTGATATTAATGGCTCACTTCTGGTGGGGAAAAACATGAGGTAAAAGTCCAAAGATATTCAAAAGAAAAAGACAATACAAAAAATGAAAATGAGAGTTTCATTGGCTAATGATAACTTAGATTTTTCTAGCGGTATTGTCTTATTTTTAGAAGAAAATTTTCATCCATTACGAAGGATACAACTGAATCAGTCTTCATTTACAAGAATTTCTTTTCGATTGATATTATGGATCATTCACCTTTTAAAATTTTAGATTTGAGGACGAATCTTTTTTAGGAGTGGGGGAAAGATAAGAGCACAGAAGGGGTAAAATTAATCATTTTTTACAAGAATTTGAACCTGTTTTTGAAGGCTATAATATTAGTTGACCAGCGACGACTTTTCTGATGGGATTTGTTTTTAATTAGGACAATTTTATTTAGTTATTTGAATTTTTTTAATTTTTAAAAATTAGGATAATTTTTTTATCTTTTTTAATTAGAATAATATTATCAATTTTACTTGGGATAATATTCATATCTCTTTTATTTATGATATTATTCTATTTTTATTTATCTAGTTAGTATTTTAGATTAAATTAAATTATTTTTCTTTGTAATTTAGGGTTTTACTAGCCTAAAAATAGGATCCTCTCCTTTTTAAAAAAAATCAAATGGTTTAATTCAACTCAATTCAATACAATTATTTATTCTAAAATTCTTTGTGAGAATTTGTTTCATTTTGTTCAAGATTTTCATCTTGTTCTTGTTTCAGAGTTCGAGTGTCCAATTGCGCAACAACGAGTATTTGACATTCTTCTTTATCGTCTAGGTTGCTCAGGACGATATCCTTATAGGGTCAGGTTTTACCAATTTCAGATGAACATTTGTCTAAGAGAGGATCTTTGAAGGGGGTGTCGTTAAATCCTACTTACTTTCATTGTTCTTTTATTTTTACTAAGCTTTTTTCTGATTCCGTTCCTTTTTTTATTGAGTCATTTTGGAAATATGAATTTTAAATCTTGCTTTCTTTTCCATATCTATATTAAAGCAATAAATTGATCCAAGCTTCCGCATTCCCTATCACATTGTCTCGTAGGTCTTATTTTAATTCATATATATGATATTACAAGTTTTATTCTTACATGTTTTTAATTTTGTTTACAAAACAATGGCATTGGATTAGTTTTTAAATTATGTGAATTTATATTGGTTTATTCTGGATTTTGTTGGATTTATTCTGGTTTATTATGAGCTTATTTTGGATTTATATGGCAGCATTACAATGTTGATTTGGTAAAAAAAAAATATTGGAGTATTTTATGAAATTTATTTTCGGCTGTATTTTTTATGGACACAATTATTTTCCTAGAGGTGATCAATAGCACTCATATTTTTTCCATAATGCCTACGTCGGTAGTGGGTGCTACAAGTCCCTTGTTGATGTGCTCTTCGTGCATTAAATGAGTTTACTAAGTTGTAAGCAGAAAAACCTGAACTTCAAGCTTTGTAAGCTCAGTGACACATTTCTACCCTATTATACTCCATGCATTTCATAAACACAAAGTACAACACATGTGCAATAATGCAAGATTATAACTTAATCGTTTCTCTTTTTTTATCTGAATCGTATAACTGTATTAGCAAAATAAATAATACAGATGAATATCCATGCATGCCTCATGAAAAACCCCCTAACCTAAAATTGGGGAAATGAGTACAATACGTGGATATGTAAAAACAATATGGCGAAAGAAATCAGTCCAACACACGTAAACATGTAGAACGATCCACTCCATCCTTAGCCAGAACATCTGCCATGTTTTTCACTTCCCAAAACATATTATGAAAACATACGCAATGTAAACAACGACATGCCTCATCGATACGACGAAAAATAGCCCACAATCTCCATAACTCTGCAACATTCGACTCTAGCTCACCCAAAGGGCCCGAAAAGAGCGCCAAAAGATTACCACATGAGTCTCTCAACACTCCTACACACCCCAGCAGCCCTGAATTTCCCCATACAGAGCCATCCACATTAAAATTTAGAGTACCAACCGATGACGAACACCACTCAACATTCAATCGCACCGCAGACAGTCCCACCAATGTGCCTCGATAACCAACATCGACTCATTAAAAGATTTTATCAAATAAAGCGTGCGAATCTTCACTAAAAATAATATCTCACCCATGTCCATCCTCCGTTGATTAAACATAATGTCGTTCCTTGCAAGCCATATCGATCACAATAGTGTTGCACAACTTGCAAACCACCACTTTCGTTCCAAAGCCACAAAACAACCATGGAAAGCTTGGTCTAGAAATTCAACTAAAGTATTTGGTTGAACCCAACTCACACCCACCAACGAAGGAAAGAGTACCAAAGCTCGACCATAATGCGTCAAGAAAATAGCAAATGATCTTGCTCGTCCTCAGCAATATCGCACCAAACACAACAACCCGACACACATTGCAAAGGTACCCCTCTATCGTACAACATACTCAAGGTAGGCAACTGTCGCAGCCACACAAACCACAAGTAGCATTGCACTTTTGGCAGGAAAGCCATGCACCAAATCACAAAAGCCTCGAAAGTCTCACTTTTCAACCCAACCGATTTCATCAATCCTATGAGTTCTTTAACCGAGAACTGCCCCATTGCATTCAGGCACCAAATCAAATGACCCTTACGCCCCAATACCAACTCAGATGTTGCTTCCATTTCCAGCAACTCCCTCAACATCTATAATTCAAAATTTTGTAATTTTCGGCTAAAGAATACGTGCCATGCATCATGCGCCAAAGACACTCCTTGCGCATTTGAGGCCACCAGCCCCTATTTGTCCCCACCAACACACATAAAGGTTCCGAGGAGCACCACAAATCGTTCCAAAATAGTACTTTCAAGCCCTCTCCCACTTGCCAACAAAAGGACTTTGCACCCATAAATCGCACCACTGGCTCATCGTCTTGTACCTTAACGATTTGCTTCCAAAAAACGGACATCTTATGTTTCCCAACCATATTAAAATGCCACCAAAGTCTTTTTTCACCATGCTTTGCAACAATAAGTGATCTCCATAGCGATCCCCTATCCGCCACATGTGGCCAAACCCATTTAGCAAGCAGCACCAAGTTCCGTAGTCTCAAATCCACAACGCCTAACCCCCTAGTGCCTTTAGTCGACACACTGTCCGCCAATTAACACGACTCATCTTGCGCTTCAAATTAGAATCTCCCTAAAGAAAAACCCGCCGAATACAATCAATTCTCGCAATCACCCCCTTCAGAACAACATAAACGACCATATAATAAAGTGGGAGAGAGGATAACATTGAATTAATGAGTGCAACCTTTCTGCAAAGAAAAAAGATCCTCTTTTCCAACAAGCCCAATGAGTTCGAACTGTACCACCAGCTCCCATACCTATAAACATATCGGATTAATCCCCACTTTCATGCCAAGATAGACGAATGGAAAGTTCCCCGTCTCGCAGCCTATTACCGAGGCCATGTCATTCGCAATTCCCTCATCAACTTCCACAACATAAATGCACGATTTAGCATAATTAATCTTGAGGCCCAAACAATACTCAAAGCAAAGTAGGGTTCGTTTTAGATTTCTCGCCCCTTCCACATCATCACAAAGAAAAAAAATTGCATCATCTGCAAATTGCAAGTGTGAAATCGATAAATCTGCGGCCACCCTAACCCCTTTAATCAGTCCTTATTTCTCGACCATAACAGGATACACATGAAGCACCTCACCGCCACAACAAACAATAGTGGCGATAGAGGATCTCCTTGCCGTAACCCACATTGCATCTCAAATTCCCTCAGTGTCGAGCCATTCAACAAAATAGATAACCAAGTCGATTGACCACATTCCCTCATTCACTTCCTCCATCGATCCCCACAACCCATCTTAGCCAAAATTCGATCCAAAAATTCCCAATTTATGCAATCATAGGCTTTCGCGAAATCTAATTTCAAGATGATCTCTCCGGCTCCCCACACTTATGTTTCAATGAGTGAATAATCTCATTAGTTATTAAAATCACACCCATAATTTGACAATTTTGGACAAACGCCGATTGCGTATCACTAATTAGCTCCCCTAAAACAGTTCGAAAGTGAGCTGCCAGCACCTTCGCGACAATCTTATAAGCAGAATTTAATATGAAAATCGGCCGGAAGTCCCCAATTTCCATCAGTTGTAGATTCTTCGGTATGAGAACCACAAAAGTCAAATTTAAACCCTTCGGCAAACAAGTTATCCTGTAAAAAGAATCAAACAAAGCCATCACTTCCTTCTTAAGAAAATTACAATCCTTTTTGTAGAACTCGAATGTGAAACCATCTGGCCCCGAAGCATTCGCACCATCACAGCCTTAAATAGAAACCCGGATCTCATCTTAAGAAAATTCAACTTCCAAAGTTTGTTCACTACACCGGGATTGGTATATAGCGGTGCTTTTCATGGTGTTTTTCAACCAAATGCCGTTAATATTTCACTTATCACGGCATTTACAAAATAAACGCCACAAAATGGAAAACTTTGCGGCATTTCTATTTTAAACGTCGCCAGAGAATAACATATTGTGGCGTTTGTGTTAAAAACATCGTAATAGAGCAATTTTTCGTGGCGTTTGGTATTATAAACGCTACAATAGGTGTCATTTGGATAAAACACCGCAATAGGTCTCGTTTTAGCGGCATTTGATTTTATAAATGTCGCGATAGGTTCTGTTTTACCAGCTTTTGGTTTTAAAAATGTCGTGATAGGTCACGTTTTAGCGGCATTTGGTTTTACAAACGCCGCAATAGGTAAAACGCACTGTTTGACTATTATATCTCTCAATCTTAGACACATTCATCCTCAAATCTATCGTTCAAAATCCCTAATTGCTCTTGCTCCACCTCTTCATGTTGCTCATCACCGCCGATCCTCGATGTCGATCGTCCCTCAAGCCGCTCAGTCGCACCAGCAAGCAAGCCAACACCGGAAGTGAAACCAACGTTAAATTTCATCTTATTTTTCAATAGAAACACAAAAATATATCTCCGAAACAATTACTCAATTCACATTCAAAAATTAATTAAGTGGTGGAAATGATTAAGAACCATATCGAGTGAAACATTATAGTGGATTTTGTTGCCGAACTTCTTTAAGCACTCGTACGTCAATTCGTGTTAAAGAAAGATGTGAAATATTGTTTACAAAAATATTGTCTCATAGGGCTTATTTTAATTCATATTTATGATATTACAAGTATTATTTTTAAATGCTTTTTATTTTGTTTACAAAACGGCTTTGGATTAGTTTTTAGATTATGTGAATTTATATTGATTTATTCTTGATTTCGTTGGATTTATTTTGGTTTATTATGAACTTATTTTGGAATTATTCGGGAAAACTACAATGTCAGTTTAGTACAAAATATTGAACTATTTTATGAAATTTATTTTCGGCTGTATTGATTTGTGGACACAATTATTTTACTAGAGGTGAACAGTAGCATTCGCATTTTATCCAGAACGTCTAAGTCAGTTGTGGGTGTTACAAAACCCTTGTCGATGTGCTCTTCTTGCACAAAACGAGTCCACTAAACTGTAAACAGAAACATGTGAACTCTTAGCTTTGTAAGCTCAGAGAAACATATCTACCACATTACACCTCATGCATTTCATAAACACAAAATGGAACACAAATATGAGAAATAATGCAAGAGTATAGCTCAACCGTCTATGATCTAATATCTAGACTAGCTAAAAATCATAGATCGATGGGTCAAAAATTTAATACACACACACACACATATCTATATATATATAACCATTTGTTAAAGGCTAAACTATAAAATAAATATCCAAATTATGTCTCTTTTTTGCAATAGGTGCCTAAAGTTTTGTTTTTGGCTTGTTTTAAAGTCAACTAATGCATCTACTTTAGGCACCTATTTCAGTCAAAAAATAATTTAGGCACCTATTGCAAAAAACACCTATTTTAGGCACTTATTTTGTAGTTAAGCCTTCGTTAAATGCAGGGCGTAAAGTGATGTTATTTTCATGTTTTTTTTAATTTGTATTATGCCATTATTTGCTTTTTTTAAAAAAAAAAATTGTTAATAAATATATTTAGCTTACGAAAAAATAACATTAAAATTTTACTATCCATACATTCTTCCTCTTCACCGCTTACCCTTTATACTAATAATAATCATCTTATTCTCCTTTGTTTAAATTTGGTTGTATTTTATTTATGCATTTAGGTTAAAACGTTTATTGATAATTACAATGTAATTTGAAAAAGGGTAAACTACTTAGATGATCACATTCATTTAGTAAATATTCACTTTTACTCATCAATTTCAAAAATTCTAATTTTTGTCATTTACGTTTTCGATTATTAAACATTTTGTCACTCAGATGTTAATTGTTGTTAGACAACTGACGTTGTGTTGAGTTGGCACAATAAAACAAAGAGTAAATTAATTGCATAGTCACTAAAATATTACTTCACTCCTATTTTCACAACCAAACTAAACCATTTTGTATAATTATACATTTAGTCCACCATATTTACATATGCAATAAATTTAGTTATAATTTTAATATAAAAATAATTTAAAGTGGTTGAATTTAAGGAAGCAAATAGTTGTGTTTAATTCATTTTGAACCTATTGAATTCCTTGTTATCATACATTGATCCCACACAGCAACTCATTTTACTTATGCTTGGACCGCACCCAATGACTTAACACTGAATTTAAGGATGATCATTTCTGGGCTCTTAAAGAAAGTGAAGAAAATGGAGAGGGCAAGATTCCTAGAACGAATATGTTGGATGGTTATGTGTGTGATGATTGTGTGGTTTTTGAAGTAAAGTGATGTGTGTGATAAATGGATGTTGAAGTATTGTTAGGGTTTATGAAATTGTAAGTATTTTGCTCAATGTTGAAGTAATGTAATGTGGGTTTTGAAGTATTGTTAGGGCAAGATAGTTATTTGTGATCTTTTAGTTATGGTTTTTTAATGTAACTGAAGCTTCTTGAAGCAATGTTTTTAGGAGTTCAATGGAAATTATAAGCATTTTGTTCAATGAAAATTGTAAGAATTTTGTATTCATGTTACATAAATAATTCAACAAACCAAGTAAACAAACTTTTGTTTTGCATTCAATTGTAAGTAATATAGGTTAACAAAAGTAGTTTGTAAGCTGATAAACCATAAAATCAGCTGCAAAAATAATGACCTAATTCAACAAAAGTAATTTGTAAGATTTCCCTAGACATCACTAAAAGAAATACCTAGACAGATTCAACATACTTCACAAAATAAATGCCATTACAATGGGCATCACAAAAAAAGTCATAAAATTAGGTCATTCACAAAATAAGTCAGCTTCAGTTGTACGGCTTCAGTCCCTAGTTGAAGCTTGTGATTCTTGATTTGGAGGGTTGAAGACAGTTGATTGTTGACTTGAAGGCTCATTAGGCATCCATCTAACAGTTGTTGGTGGAGCCAAAGGTATTCTTGTAGGTAATTTTTGCCTTCGAAGTGGTTGTTGTGGGTTGGATGATGAAGGATGGCTTCTAGGTTGCTGTTGGTGGGATGATGAAGGATGAGGTTGTGGTTGGTTGGATGGAGTGGGTCTTCATATAGGCTGGTTTGCACCAATCTCACATTCTACAGTTCCGTTTGTTGTGACGAGGCTTGCCACACTTGGTGCAGTTAGCTTGCTGCCCCCT
This sequence comes from Hibiscus trionum, assembly GCA_030270665.1. Classification (NCBI taxonomy): domain Eukaryota; kingdom Viridiplantae; phylum Streptophyta; class Magnoliopsida; order Malvales; family Malvaceae; genus Hibiscus; species Hibiscus trionum. The sequence continues at coordinate 19,433,481 of BSYR01000021.1, read as the reverse complement.
CTTGGTCAACTTAGGTTTGCTAACTTCATCAGCTTCCTTTTTCCTCTTTTTACTTGGACTTCCTGGTGGCCTCCTAATAGTTGGAGGCAATATGGGTTCCATGTCTGATACTGGAGCCCATTGTTGAAGACCTGTTTAAAAATTAAAAAAAAAACAATAAATCACATCAGCTGGAAAAAAAACTGTTGAAGAAATTAATAAGTTGGGGACAAACAATACCTTTCACGGGTGAAATCATGTTGGAGTAAATGGCAATTTGAGTGCTCTTATTGTAGCACACATTTACATAACCTTCAATGCTTCTATTGGTTTCTTGAATGGCTGAGACTGCATGGACACAAGGGATGCCAGTGAGGTCCCATTTTCTGCATGAACATGTATGCTGCACAAGATCTACAGCATGCTGGTGCCCAAGGCTAGCATGAACTTGATACCTTTCTCTACCAGAACGTGTGGTCCAGAACCTGAAATAAGTCAATTACACAATTAGCAGACAATTAGTAAAAAAAAGTAAGTAAGTAAAAGTAAGTAAACAATTAGGAGAAAACCTATGTGATTGCTGGAAAATGATGTCCAGTTTTTTTTTTGAATTTTATCACACAGTGCACCTGGCCACTTTTCAGCTTCCTCCCTTTTGCTAACAATTTTTTTCATTATCTTAGTTCTAATAACCTCCATCATTGTCAGAATAGGCTTATCTCGAGCCTCTAAAATTGACTACATAAGAGAAATACAAAAGATAATGTTAGTAAATCAATCAAATAAAGTAAATGTCTGAATTATTTAACTAACTCAAAATGACAATTTTACCTTGTTGAAAGACTCACATAGGTTGTTGAGGAGCATGTCACACTTATTTCTGGTATCAAAGTGTGATCTAGACCATTGAGCAGGGTTCAACTTCTGTATCCAATTATAGGCAGCAACAGAAAGGGCTTTCAACTGCTCCATTGCATCTTCAAACTCTCGCAGGTAAGTACATCCTTTGGAATAATATAACCTCAAGATGAAAAATAGTAGTTGTTCCAGGATTTGCAGTCCTTAAGTCCAGTAAGTACTCATAAATCTTTGCATACTGCCATTTGTAATTACCTTCAATCATTTCAATTGCCAAATCTCTTGCCCTACTACAAGTAACATGTGACACCCAAGTAACAAATTCTTCATATACATCACTTCGAAGTGATTTTACTGGATAATTAATATCAACCATGAATTTTCCTATGTAATACTTTGCCACCCAAGGTGATCTGATATTCCTATTTTTGGTTACCTTAAAATAGTTATGAGTGTCAATTAATGTTTTTATCTGCCAAGTCTGATTTGTAATGTCTTTGGGATTCATTGGGGTTGCCCACGTAACACCCGGGTTTGGGGGTCGGGTGAAATTAAATTATTAAAATATAATTATGGGCTTTATATTTCAAAACAAATAAATATATGTTGGACTAGTCATCTTTTTAAGCTCAAGCAATGGATTTTACACTATTTTAACTACCCATTTTCATTAAGGGTAAAAATGTCATTTGACTTTTAAAATAAAACAAAACAAATAAAAATGCCTTTTGCTCATCTTCCTCCCCCTCCTCCTTCAAAACCAACGACATTTTTCCCCTCCCCTTTCAAGTTACTATTCCATTTCTTCCTTGATTAATTCTTGAGGATTTTTGAAAGGTAATGATGTTTTTGAATTGTCCTTATCTTCCTCTCCATTTCTATACCATTAGTTTTCAATAAAACCTATTATATTGCATTTTGAGGTTTTTGTGTTTTGAAATAAAAATGATAACTTTGATAGCTTAAGGTTAAGCTTTCGATTTGTTGTTGTTAAATAAGCTATTTACTTTTCAAAAGGTCCAACATATCTAATTTTTACATGGTTTTAACTTGATTTTTCGGATATGGGTTTTAGTGGGGTTTTAGATGGTTCAAATGTCAAGTTTTGGGACTGTTTAGTGTGGGAAATTGATGGTTGATGATTAAGTGATGTTTGAGGGTTGTTTTGGGTGTGTTAGATGGCATTTTGGATGTTGGCAACATCGGTTATTTGCTGAGTTTGATGGTGGAACTCTGCGCTTGCAACTTTCACTGTCTCGACATGTGAGATGGAGAGAAGTTCCGGCGGCAAGTCTGGTAGATACTCCAAGTTCGGCAAAGCAATTCTGAAGAGATCCTACCTATGTCTAGGCTAGGATTCTGTCACTGCGTGATGTAGGCAATACCTAGCATTCTCAGCGTAAACCTAACACAGGCAGTCGACTTTTGGTTGCTCCTTTTAGCCGCTGAAATTCTAACTTATGTCTAAGTCGAATTAGTCAATACCTCGACATGATGCTACCATGCTTAATTCTTTCGTGAGTTTGACACTCTCGTGCTCGAAAAATGGATTTCTTCAACTGGACTTTTGGAACTAATTGAAGAAGTGAAGCTCATGAATTAAGCAAACTTGAGAGTATTTTATTGCAAAAAAACTTAAACTATTACAACCGTTTCCCACAACTACTTTACATACAAAAATCGAAACACTAAGATAATTAGAACGCGATCTCCTTATGTATGTGTATGCATGCCCCTATACCCTCACAAGCATGGGTATATATAGGGCTTGGCCTAAGTTTGAGTCCTCCTTGGAGTAGAAGTCCTTCAAGTAACTATACATTAAATGTTGACTTCTTTCTGACTTGAATGTGGACTCTTTGGACGTTGCCTTCTCCAGCAAGTAAAGATAAGTCACTTTACTTATCCCTCTTCAATCAGCTCTTCAGGCCACTATAGGCTTCAGAAAATATCAAGACTGGGCTCACTGGACTTAGGAAATTGTCCTCTTTCAATCACAACCCATCTTGACTAAGTCGGTTTAACTCCTGCCTGGGCGACAGTCGGCACCAATGTTGCGGCGGCGGCAACTGGAACTGCTTCAGTACAGCTCCTTTTGCTCCTGCTTTCCTGTCCTCTCATCCTCTACATAACTCCAACACCTGTAATTGAAAACTAAACTAAAACAATATCTTTTCTTAACCAAACATAAAATATTCAATAAAAGCATGGTAAAAGACCAAAATACTGTTATTATGCCTGCAATGCACCTAAATATGCCTAAATGAGCTTAAGAACAACAATAATAAGGGCAGGAATGTGTACAAAATATAGAACTTGTGGACACTCTACACACCCCTGTAGAGTGTACACGAGTTCTATATTTTGTACACATTCCTGCCCTTATTATTGCTATTCTTAATCTCATTTAGGCATATTTAGGTGCATTGCATGAATAATAACAACATTTTCTCTTTTACCATGCTTTTATTGAATATTTTATGTTTGGTTAAGAAAAGATATTGTTTTAGTTTAGTTTTTATTTTTCAGGTGTTGTAGCTGTGTAGAGGAGGAGAGGATAGGAGAAGACATTAGAGGATAGGAAACCTTGGAACAAAAGGAGTTGTACTGAAGTAGTTCCAGAAGTCGCCAAGGACGCTGCCAAAGCAGCAATGCCGCCAAGTGCCGCCCAGGCAAGAGTTACACCGACTTAGTCAAGGTGGAACGCGATTGAAAGAGGGCAATTCCCTGAGCCCAATGAGCCCAGTCTTGCAATTATCTGAAGCCTGTAGCGGCCTATAGAGCTGATCCAAGATTTATAAGTAGGAGTACTTATCCTTACTTGCGGGAGAAGGTAACGTCCAAAGAGTCTACATTCAAGTCAAAAAGGAGTCAGCATTTAATGTAAAGCTACTTTAAGGACGTCTACTTCAAGAAGGACTCAAACTTAGGCCATGAGCCCTATATATACCCAATGTATGTAAGGGTATAGGGGCATGGGTATACTTAAGCTTAGACGCACTGATAGATGGATGTCTAGCGGGGAGGTAGCTAGATAGATGGGAGGTGTTGGAGGTCGCGGCCCAACACTCCTAGGGTTTATGTTTTTTATGTAAAGTGGTTGTGAGAAACGATTGTAATAGTTTAAGTGTGTTTTCAATAAAATATTTCAAGTTTGCTTAATTCATGTTCTTTACTTCTTTAATTAGTTCCAAAAGTCCAATTGAAGAAATCCATTTTTCGGGCACGAGAGTGTAAGGCTCACGAAAGGATTAAGCACGATCTCATCATATCGAGGTGTTAACTAATTCGGCTTAGACATAAGTTACAATTTCAGCGGCTAAAAGGAGCAACCAAACGTCGATTGCCTGTGTTAGGTTTACGCTGAGATTGCTAGGTATTGCCTACATCACGTGGTGACAAAATCCTTGCCTAGACATAGGAAGGATCACTTAAGAATTGCTCTGCCGAACTTGGGGTATCTGCCAGACTTGCCGCCAGGACTTATTTCCATTCCACCTGCCGAGATAGCAAAAGTTGCAGGAGCAGAGACCCACTTTGGCCGCGTGACAGGGTCGTAGCTGTCGCCTGCCATTACCTGCCGAGGCAGCAGATCATGGAAGCACGACACACTTAGGCCTTACAATGCAGTCTACACACTATTGAGCTGCAATTACCTTACTCAATCTATCGACCTTATCTCTCCCTATCATCCCTATCATCACTATCTTTATTTTACTTGTGTTTTTATATTTCCACATTTAGAGATTTAATTGTGTATTTACTCAATCCTTGTGCAGGAAACCACTCATAGAAGCTGCTCCAATCCCTGTGGGAGATGATATCTTTTATAATATAACTTGACAAGAGTGTGCACTTGCGCTCATAAATAGAGAACACCCAAACACTCTACAAGTTTTTGGCGTCGTTACTGGGGATTAGCAACAGCAACTGCGTTTGAATTTCTACACTTCCACTTTAGTTTTTGCACGTTAAATTTCTGTTTATTTTGTTTTTAAAAAAAATAAAAAATGCCTCTTTGTTTTCTTTGGTGTATGTCCCGCCAGGGCGGCAAAGATGGAAGCCAACATCCAGCTGAGGAGGGGAAGGACATGACCGGACGAAAAGCCAAACACAAAGCCCTCATGAAGTGGTTATGTTTTGGAAAAGTGCAACCCAACATAACCTGATTTTTTATTTTTATGTATTAGGATTAGATATAGTTTTTAGTTATTTTTATTTAATTTTTGCATTTATTTTATTGCAGGTTAGGAATGAGGGTAAGACAAAGAAGGATGAAAGAATAAAGAAGAAGACCAACCAGCGACCAAGGCAGCTCAAAGAAGATGAGCATAACGACTAGCGGCTTCATAACAGCTAACTGCAACGGCTACATTTGCAACAACGAGCGGAACGGCTATCTGCGTAACGGCTGGAATCCTGTTATTCACGCCGCAATCATTGACGCCCGTTGGCAGCATGCCCGCCAAGGCAGCAGAGAGAAGCAACTATATAAGTCCAACTATTCTCTCCCCGTTCTTCACTTTGCTCTCTCTTTTACTCTCAATTCTTTCTGCCATCTTTGCTTTCAAGATTTTGCTTGCTTTACTTTCTTGCAACTTCTTTTTCTTTCGTTAAGAAAACACAATTGTTACTCAACTATGGCCACATCAAAACAACCCGCCTCCACCTCCAAGCCTACCTTCTAAAGATTCTTAAACCCTGTTGTCGCAGAAACCTACAAGCAGTACTTCACCGAATGGCAACTCTGAGAGGAAAGAGGGTTCCAATACACCATGTCAGATGAGGATTTTGGCCTCGAACCCACCATATTCGAAAAGGTTCACAACTTGGGCTGGGACATTTTCTCACGGCAGCCAGAAGGGATAAAGAGCAATCAGGTGCGAGAGTTCTATGCCCACAAGCCTACACCGGGAAACCCTTTCGTATATTTCCGCGGTGAAGGAGTCAAGCTCACGGCGGAAACCATCAATAGTTTCTACGACATAGAAATTCGAGGGAATCCGCACAAAGAATGGAGGTCCTACCTAACGGCGACTGACTACAAAAAGATCAAGAAAGAAATCTGTCAACCCAACACCATACGGCTAACAAGCAGAAATAATGTTTCAGTCAACCGCTGTGATCTACTGTCGGAGGTCATTCTTTGGATCAACTTCGTCCAACGCCGCTTGATGCCCACTTTGCAGGGATCAACAGTCGACAGGCTGCGGCTGGCTCTTATCCACAGTATTATGAAGGGGCGGCCAATCAATGTTGGCAAAGTGATTCTTGAAGAGATATATGCCCGCGCCGAAAAGCCCAACGCCAAGGAACCTCTCGTCTTCCCTGCACTCATCACAGGTCTATGCGCCAATTTTCACATGCCGCCACACCCTAAGTACAGAATACTTCCCGCCAAGGAAGGGTGGACAAGAAAGATGCGCCTCAAGATGATGCAGGAGCCGGAGCCAGAAACACCGTCAACCACCCAACTGTCGTCCCAATTTGCCGCTACCCCAGCCGTAGCGGGCAGTACTGAAACTGCCCTCCCTTCCACTGTGATGCCCCTGCTGCGCAGCCTCGTCGAAAGCTGCCAAACGATTGAGCACAAACATGTGATCTTCACCAAACATAATGCGGAGGTGCAAGAAGCCTTTGTGGCCTACTTGCTTGACAAATACCATGACGGCGACCTACAGTTGCCCGCATTCCCATCGGAGTTAGCAGCATCTAAACCGATCCAGATCACACCTAGACCAGCTTCCACTCCAACCGCCATCGACAACGAGGGGTCGCACATCCGCCCCAAGAGAAGAACCTCGCCTACTCCCAACCAGCCGTACGACCTCACCTCCTCATCTGAGTCAGAGAAAGTGGAGGAAACCACTGCCCCCTCCCCAACAGCAAATGAGGCAACTGCCAAAGATGTTGATGACTCAGACATGGAGATTTCAGACTCCTTCGATTATGAACCGGCCGAGGCAGCAATGAAGAGGAAGCGGCCAGCCGCAGCAACCGAGCCTCAAGGTGGAGGATCAGAACCTGAGAGACCATCCAAGAAAACCACCCCCAGCCGCCGCGTGGCACGAAGAAGAGCCCAGCTGCCAGACCATCTGCCACACGCCGCCTAGTCCTACCCGCCTCCTTAGAATCCTCCTCTGACGCAGCAACAACAGAGGGGAACTCCCCTAGTCTATAACACCCTTTTTTTCTTTTTCTTTTTCTTTTTCTTTATTTTTATGCTTTATTTTGTTTTTCTGTGTTTATATTTTATTTTTTTATTTTCATTTTTTATAAGGCATTGAGGACAATGCCAACCTTGAGTTTGGGGGGGAATAGTCCTCTTTGTTTTAGGTTCATTTAGTAGCATATATGAGTATATGTAAATTTCGCCCTAGCACTCAATGAAGTAGAAATTTTGAGCTTAAAACTTGTGCCTATGATAATTAGTCAATTTCTTATTTTCGCACCATACTTAAAATTTAACCTAACTATGGGAAGAAGCATGAAAAATACTTAGAAATTTTTTCTTTTTGCCAATAATTCTTACACTGTCTGTTAAATGCTGAGTTTTTCTTGAGTTCTAAGTTTAACACTGCCTGCTTCATTTAATGAAAATTTTCTTAATTGAATACAGGTTTTCCGCCACGGCATCACATGGCAGCAGCACAAAGATGGTTGAAACCCTAGAGGTGCCCGAAACAGGCTCTATGAAGGATCATGACCAAGGACACTCTGCTGCTATCAAAGTACAAGTATCGAAACCAAGTAACGGACAAATTAGCAAGATTCAATGAAAGCCTTCACGGGATGACTCTATTCAAAGGGTTCGGAGTTTCGTAGAGTGCACCTATCTTAGCTTCAGACCCAAAGAATAGTTGTGATAAGCTTAAGCTCTTAAAGCCATGATCAGAAAAAGAGGAAAGAAGTGCCTACCTGTGCTGCCAAGGCAGCAACTCGTATCTTTTTTAGTAATTTAATTATTTTTAGCATTCTTTGTTAACTTAGTCATCTCAGCATGTTTAGCATGGACACAGACCTGCACACACTGCACTGGCACTAAGAAAATTAAAAATCTAAGTTATTTCGTGGCATTCCCTATCACTAACATTAAATAGGTGCCACAACCTTGAGGTAAGAAATCAAGTTAAAAGCTAAGTTTCTATTAATTTTGCGCAAGGGGAAGGTTTACTAGTTAGGTTGCATTGCTTGAAGACAAGCAATAGTTCGAGTTTGGGGTGTGTAGAGTGTCCATGAGTTCTATACTTTGTACACATTCCTGCCCTTATTATTGCTATTATTAAGCTTATTTAGGCATATTTAGGTGCATTGCATGCATAATAACAATATTTTCTCTTTTACCATGCTTTTATTGAATATTTTATGTTTGGTTAAGAAAATATATTGTTTAGTTTTTATTTTCAGTTATTGTAGCTGTGTAGAAGAGGAGAGGACATGAGAGGATAGGAGAAGACAAGAGAGGATAGGAAAGCTGGGAACAAGAGGAGCTATGCTGAAGCAGTTCCATATGCCGCCAAGGACGCCGCCATAGCAACAATGCTGCCAAGTGCTGCCCAGGAAGGAGTTACACCGACTTAGTCAAGGTGGGTCGCGATTGAAAGAGGGCAATTCCCTAAGCCCAATTAGCCCGATCTTGCAATCATCTGAAGCCTGTAGCGGTCTGTAGAGTTGATCCAAGATTGATAAGTATGAGTACTTATCCTTACTTGCGGGAGAAGGAAACGTCCAAAGAGTCCACATTCAAGTCAAAAAGGAGTCAGCATTTAATGTAAAGCTACTTTAAGGACTTCTACTTCAAGGAGGACTCAAACTTAGGCCATGAGCCCTATATATACCCAATATATGTAAGGGTATAGGGGCATGCATATGCTTATTCTTAGACACACAGATAAATGTATGTGTAGCGGAGAGGTAGCTAGATAGATTGGAGGTGTTGGAGGTCGCGACCCAACACTCCTAGGGTTTAGATTTTTGCATGTAAATTAGTTGTGAGAAACAATTGTAATAGTTTAAGTTCATTTTCAATAAAATATTCCAAGTTTGCTTAATTCATGTTCTTCACTTCTTCATTTAGTTCCAAAAGTCCAGTTGAAGAAATCCATTTGTCGAGCACGAGAGTGTAAGGCTCACGAAAGGATAAAGCACGGTCTCATCATGTCAAGGTGTTGACTAATTCGGCTTAGACATAAGTTAGAATTTCAGTGGGTAAAGGAAGACACCAAACGTCGACTGCCTGTGTTAGGTTTACGCTGAGATTTCTAGATGTTTCCTACATCACGTGGTGACAAAATCCTTGCCTAGACATAGGAAGGATCACTTAAGAATTGCTCTGCCAAACTTGGGGTATCTTCCAGACTTGCCGCCAGGACTTATTTCCATTCCACCTGCCGAGACAGCGAAAGTTGCAGGAGCAAGACCCACTGCGACCGCGTGACAGGGTGGTAGCTGTTGTCCGCCATTACCCGCTGAGGTAGCAGATCATGGCAGCACAACACATTTAGGCCTTACAATACAGTCTACACACTACTGAGCTGAAATTACCTTACCCATTCTATCGACCTTATCTCTCCCTATCGCCCCTATCTTTATTTTACTTGTGTTTTTATATTTCCACATTTAGAGATTTAATTGTGTATTTACTAAATCCTTGTGCAGGAAACCACTCACAGAAGATGCTCCAATCCATGTGGGAGACGATATCTTTTATATTATATCTTGACAAGAGTGTGCACTTGCGCTCATAAATAGAGAACACCCAAACACTTTACAACCCCCAAACTCGAACTATTGCTTGTCCTCAAGCAATGCAATCTAATTAGTAAACATGTCCCTTGCACAAAATATAACACAAACTTAGCATTTAACTTCATTTCTTACCTCAAGGTTGTGGCACCTATTTTATGTTAGTGATAGTAAATGGCATGAAATAACTTAGAATTTAATTTTTTTTAGTACCAGTGCATGTCTATGTCCATGGTAAACACACTGAGTATATTAAGTAAACAAAGAATGCTAAAAATAATTAAATTACAAAAAAAAATTGAGTTGCTGCCATGGCAGCACAATTAAGCATTTTTTCCTCTCTTTTTTCTGATCATGGCTTTAAGGGCTTTAGCTCATCACAACTATTCTCTGGGTCTGAAGCTATGATAGGTGCACACTATGACACTTCGAACCCTTTGAATAGATTCATCCCGTGAAGGCTTTCATTCACTCTTGCTAATTTGCCCGTCACTTATTTTAATTTTAGATACTTGGAATTTGATAGCAGCGGAGTGTCCTTGCTCATGATCCTTCCTAGAGCCTGTTTCGGGCACCTCTAGGGTATTAAGTATCCTTCCTAGAGCCTGTTTCAGGCACCTCTAGGGTATTAAACATCTTTGTGCTACCGCCCTGTGCTGCCGCGGCGACAAATATGCATCCAATTAAGATATTTTCATTAAATAAAGTAGGCAGTGTTAAACTTAGAACTCAAGCAAAACTCAGCACTTAACAGACAATGTAAGAATAATTGGCAACTAAAAAAATTTCTAAGTATTTTTCATGCTTCTACCCATGGTTAAGTTAAATTTTAAGTATGGTGCGAAAATGAGTAATCGGCTAAGTATCATAGGCAAAAGTTTTTAAACTAAGACTTTCTATTTCATTATGTGCTAGGGCAGAATTTACATATGCTACTATATGCGGCTAAATGCAACTAAAGAAAACAAAGAGGACTAACCCCCCAAACTCAAAGTTGGCATTGTCATCAATGCCTTACACAAAATATAAAATAAAAACGAACAAAAAACATAAAAAGAAAAAAAAACAAAAAATTAAAAGAAAACATAAAAATAAAGAAAAATAAAGAAAAAGTGTTATAAACTAGGGGAGTTCCCCTCCGTTTCTGCTGCTGCATCGGAGGAGGATTCTGAGGAGGCGGGGAGGACGAGGCGGCGTGTGGCGGGAGATTTGGCGGCTAGGATCTTCTTCTGGCCACTGGGTGGTTGGATGCTGATGTGAGTGGGTCTTTTAGGTGGTGCTTCTGGCTCAGTTTCAGGCCCTTCACCTTGAGACTCGGTCGCACCGGCGGGTTGCATTCTTTTCCTTGCTGGTTCGTCATCGGAGGAATCAAATATCTCCATGTCCAATGATTTTGAGGCCTCGGCTGTCTCTTTGGCAGCTGCCTCCTTTGTTGCTGGGGAGGCGGCGGTAGTGTCCTCCTCTTTTTCAGAGTTAGATGAGGATGTGAGGTTGTATGGTTGGATGAGAATGGGCGAGGTCCTTCGTCTGGGCCGAATATGCGGCCATTCGCTGTCTACGGTGGCTGGAGTGGCAGCTAGTCTAGGTGTGATCTGTGTTGGTTTAGAAGCTTCTAACTCCGACGGGAAGGCTGTCAATCTTGAGCCGGCGTTGTGATATTTGTCTAGCAAGTAGGCCACAAAAGCTTCTTGCACCTCCACTATGTATCTCTTAAAGATTACTTGCTTGTGCTCAATTCTCTAGCAGCTCTCTACGAGGCTCTTAAGTAGAGGAATCAGGGCGCAAGAAAGGGCAGCATCAGTACTGCCTTTCACGGCCGGGGTTGCGGCAGGTTTTGACGGCTCTGATAGTATCTTTGGGGGCGTTTCAGGCTCTGGATCTTGCATCATATGGAGGCGTGCCTTCCTTGTCCACCCTTCCTTGGCGGCTCTGATAGTATCTTTGGGGTGCGGCGGCATACGGAAATTGGTGCAGAGGTTGGAGATGAGAGAGGGGAAGACGAGAGGTCCCTTGGAGTTGGGTTTGGCTGCGTGGGCATAGATTTCTTCAAGAATAACTTCCCCAACGTTGATTGGCTGCTCCTTCATTATGCTATGGATTAGGGCCAGTCGTCGCCTGTTGATTATAGAACCATGCGAAGTGGGCATTAGGCAACATTGGACGAAGTTACTCCAAAGAATGGCATCTAGCAGCATGTCGCGGCGGTTGACTGAGCCGTTATTTTTGCCGGTGAGCCACTTGGCGTTCGGCTGGTAGATTTCTCTTCTAATCTTTTTGTAATATGCTGTCGTTAAACCCAAACTCCATTGTTTGTGCAGATTCCCTTTGATTTCTATGCCGTATAAGCTATTTATTGTTGCCACTATAAGCTTGAAACCCTTGCCGCGAACATAGACAAAGGGGTTTCTCGGTGTAGGTTTCTGGGCATAAAATTCTCTCACTAAGTTGGTGTTTATCTCCTCTAGTTGTTGTTCAAAGATATGCCATCCCAATGTGTGGCCCTTTTCAAATACGTTTGGCTCAAGGCCAAGATTCCCGTCTTGCCTTGTGTACTGGAAGCCTATCTTTTCCCAAATTTTTCGCTCCGCGAAATACTACCGATAGGTTGCCGCTGCGTCAGCATTCAAGAACCTCTGGAAGGTTGGCTTGGAGGATGAGGCTGTGTGTTTTGATGTTTCCATAATTGTGAGACCGACTGTGCTTCTTAAAGAAAAGAAAGAAATTGCAAGAAAATAACGCAGATGAGATCTTGAAAACAAAGAAGACAAGAAGAATTGAGAGAAAAAAAGAGAGCAAAGTGAAGAATGAGGAGAGAATAGTTGGCCTTATAAAGCTACTAGTCTCCACTGACTTGGCGGACACGCTGCCGATGGGCGGCAATGATTGCGGCGCATTTTACGGGATTCTAACCGTTACGCAGATAGTCGTTGCCGCCAGCTGTTGCAAATGTAGCTGTTGTGGCTAGCTGTTATGCTAATCTGCCCATTTGGGCCGCCTTGGTCGTTGGGTTGGGACTCTCCTTTATTCTTTTTTTCTTCTTGGTCTTGCCTTCATTCCTAACCTAAAATAAATTAAATGCAAAAATTAAATAGAAATAACTAGAAATTAAATAAATTTCAAAAAAATAAAAGATGTGGAAATTAAATAAAAATTAAATCTAATCCTAATGCATAAAAATAAAATTAGGTTATGTTGGGTTGGGTTGCTCATCTCCCAAACATAACCACTTCCTGAGGGTTTTATGTTTGGCTCTTCGTCCAAGTATGTCCTTCTCCTCAGGTGGGTGTTGGCTGCCATCTTTGCCGCCCTGGAGGCTAAGTGCTGGTCCTGTGTTCGCCCTGGTCGTACCAAAGACAAACAAGAGTTGTAATTTTTTTTGAAAAATAAAATAAACAGAAATTTAAATGCAAAAACTAAAAGTAGAAGTGCGGGAATTCAAACGCAGTTGTTGTTGCCAATCTCCAGCAACGGCGCCAAAAACTTGTAGAGCGTTTAGGTTTTCTCTTTTTATGAGCGCAAGTGCACACTCCCGTCAAGTTATAGTATAAAAGATATCATCTCCCACAGGGATTGGAACAACTTCTATGAGTGTTTTCATGCACAAGGAAAAATTATATTGCACAATTAAAATTTCTAAATATTGAAAAGCATAAAAATAAAACACAAGTAATTTAAGATAGAAAGAGAGATACGGGTGATAGATTGGGTCAGGTAGTTGTAGCTCAGTAGTGTGTAGACTACGTTGTAAAGCTTAACTGTGTTTTGTGCAGCCACGATCTACTACCTCGACGGGTAATGGCGGATTGAGGCGGCGACAACTTTTGAATGCCACGACGGAACTCTGTGCTTGCAACTTTCACTGTCTCGGTAGGTGAGATGGAGAGAAGTCCCGCCGGCAAGTCTGGCAGATACTCTAAGTTCGGCGAAACAATTCTGAAGTGATCCTACCTATGTCTAGGCTAGGATTCTGTCACTGCGTGATGTAGGCAATACCTAGCAATCTCAGCGTAAACCTAACACATGCAGTCAACCTTTGGTTGCTCCTTTTAGCCGTTGAAATTCTAACTTATGTCTAAGCCGAATTAGTCAACACATCGACATGATGAGATCGTGCTTAATTCTTTCGTGAATTTGACACTCTCGTGCCCGACAAATGGATTTCTTCAACTGGACTTTTGGAACTAATTGAAGAAGTGAAGCTCATGAATTAAGCAAACTTGAGAGTATTTTATTGCAAAACAACTTAAACTATTACAACCGTTTCTCACAACTACTTTACATACAAAAACCGAAACCCTAAGAGAATTAGAACGCGATCTCCTTATGTATGTGTATGCATGCCCATATACCCTCACAAGCATGGGTATATATAGGGCTTGGCCTAAGTTTGAGTCCTCCTTGGAGTAGAAGTCCTTAAAGTAACTTTACATTAAATGTTGACTCCTTTTTGACTTGAATGTGGACTCTTTGGACGTTGCCTTCACCAGCAAGTAAAGATAAGTCACTTTACTTATCCCTCTTCAATCAGCTCTTCAGGCCGCTACATGCTTAAGAAAATTGCAAGACTAGGCTCATTGGACACAGGAAATTGTGCTCTTTAAATCGCAACCCATCTTGACTAAGTCGGTTTAACTCCTGCCTGGGCGGCAGTCAGCGGCAACATCCTTGGCGGCAACTAGAACTGTTTCAGTACAACTCCTTTTGCTCCCTGCTTTCTTGTCCTCTCCTCCTCTACCTAGCTACAACACCTGAAAAATGAAAACAAAACTAAAACAATATCTTTTCTTAACCAAACATAGAATATTCAATAAAAGCATGGTAAAAGAGCAAATATTGTTATTATGCATGCAATGCACCTAAATATGCCTAAATGAGCTTAAGAACAAAAATAATAAGGGCATGAATGTGTACAAAATATAGAACTTATGGAGACACTAAAGGTCTATAAAAGTGAACACTTACTAAACGAAAGTGACCATCTCGGTAGTTTACCCTTTGAAAAATTATACGAATAAATTATTAATGGTTCAAAGTACTACTCTATTTGAATGGATTATATGTTAAATTACGTGAATCATCACTAAAGTTTTCTCTCAAACCTATTTTGGTTAACGAAGTTTCAAAACGTTCATTTTACTCACTAAACTTTGGACATTGAATGATTTATTGTCACTCCTCCGTTAACTTTTTGACGACGTCCATTTAGCGGAGAAAGAAGGAACTCCTCCAAGATTCGAATGGTAGAAAACTTCATCGGGACGAGAGAAGCAACATATTAAGAAACTGTAACCCCCTCGTCCCGGTCTGGTCGGATGACCGGTCCGAATGGGCCACACGGGGAAAACCGAGTGAAAACCCCTAAGGTTCCCCCTCGGTTAACGACCCTAAAATTTCTTTTAACTTTAATCTTGTCTAGATGCACATATAATCCCTAAGTGGAACACAACAGCGGAAGATACAAACATTGAATCGTAAACCGACCAACAGGCACATCAAACAGTTCATTTTAGCCTTTTAAAGCAGGCCGTTTCGAAACGCCCATGGGGTGTTCCGAAACGCCTTGACTTGGTCAAGAGGCCAGGGTCAACCACAAGGTGACCGTTCCGAAACAGGGGAGACCCGTATCGAAACGACCTTGACGGTCAATTTCTCGGGGTCAACGAGATTTGACCGTTTCGAAACACCTAAGGCCCGTTTCGGAACGCCTTTAACTCGTCAATTTATCAAAATTCCAGTAGCAAAAACGTTCCGAAACGCCCTCATCCGTTTCGAAACGGCAGGCCATTTGCAAAGGGACTGTTCCGGAACAGGGGGACCCGTTCCGAAACGCCCCCTGTCTGCAGACTCGCCTGGGCTGTTTTGAGGCACAAGGGTGCCCCAAACCACCACTAAAACACCTTACAACAACACAACAAAAGACTCAAGACATAACAACAACATTAGCATGCTTCAATCATGATTTAAACATGTCCAACACCATGGCAACAACCCACAAACATACATTCATTCAAACATAAAGATAACCTCCAAAGCACATGCTAACATTCAAATGAGCAATTTAGGCATGAGTTACAATTCATCATGGCAACACAAATCATACTAAAGCAAGGCTTCCAGGAGTCTAAACATACTCCTAACAACCAACAAGTAACCAACAAACTATACATGTCCCATTGCTCAAACTATTACATGTCTAACATTTAAAATTCATACTTGATGAACTCAAGCCAAAAACCACACTTGGAGACCTTCCCTTGCCTATGCCACCCTCAAGCTATTTATCTGCATTGTCGAACAAAAGAGAGCGTAAGCATAAAAGCTTAGTGAGGGTAAGCTCTTTAAAACAAACCTCGACAATGCAGGGTCCAAGCACGAGCTACAACTGAGATAAAATGCATGTTCATACCTCCGGTCCACACGAGCCATGATCAAAGATGATGCATGAACATATACTCAATATCATGTCATGCTCAACTTGTTCAAAACCACAATACATGAAATCACATATATTAAACCACGTTAGCAACACATCCCAAGTCACATTGGCTCACAATTAACCTCATAATGGAAACATAACTACAAATCCGTATTGGCACCTAGCTATGACTCGAATACACGGACAACCGTTGGAACTCACATCCAACAACACAACCATTACCTGGCGGTGGGATTCCACTCATCACCGTTCACGCGGAGGGGATTCCACTCATCCTCACGCCTCATTTCATGCGGAGGGGATTCCACTCATCCTCACGCCTCATTCCACGCGGAGGGGATTCCACTCATCCTCACGCCCGTCGATGGGATTCCACTCATCACCGACTAATGTAAATACAATTTCCGGGCGTACCTGTACTCCTCCTTGGTGACTCAACGCCACCAAGGCCACGCGCGACTTTTGACTCATGTGTACACACTAACATCCTAATGATCGATCATTTGTACCCAAGCATACTAGTGCCAATACTAATACATTCCACATACCATTTATTAACAACTTCCGTGCTTAGCACGTACTCACCATGACTTACTATCATGCACAGACCACATTTCCATGCCTAGCATGTACTCACCATGATCCTCGGATCAAGCAAACACCTCATAATCTCATTACACATGTCAACACTACATGCATCCCAACAACACAATTATCACATCATAAATTCATACATATGTATATCTCAATCACATTTATCATCAACATGCATGTAACAATGCATTCAACTATACCTCCACATACATGTATGACAACATAAGCATAACCACCATAGGCATGATTCAACACGAGGCATAATTCATCACTTTAAAGATCAACCAAGGTCTCTAACTAAAGTTTGGGATTAGGCTACCACTCTAATCCCAACTCTAGGTGGGTCTACCAATCCCAACCTAGTTCACATGCTTGAACCAACACTTGAAAACCATTTAAAAGTATTTAACCACTCACCTAAGCTCCCAAGCTCAAAGACCAAGCAAGTGACCGTTCTTCAAATTCCCGGATTCACTTCCAATGCTTCACCGATGCCCAAACTCGGTTCTAATCAATCTCAAACACAAACAAAACATTCATAATCAATATCTCATCATCGGAATCAACTCGGATTAACATTAGCAAACATCCAACACTCAAAATCAACCCCAAAACAGAATTTCCGAGCAGCCCTTAACACCCACTGATTTCTCCCATTTCGAACACCCAAACAAGCATCAATTACACCCAAAATGATCCTCATATATAATACTAACATCAGCCCTCGAGAACCAACATTGAAACACCCGAAAAACCACTTTAAAACCTCCCAAAAACCCCCTTAAAGCCAAATTCCGAAAATTGTTTAAAATCGTTTGAAATTCGCATATGAGACCTCATTTGACTCCTACATACCATAACTAACTATAATAAATCAAATTATTAGGTTTAGCTACACAAAGGCACCACTTTTAATCAAATATTCAAAAACCTCTATTTCCTTAAAACTTCATGAAACCGAAAATAAAATGTACTTTTGAGAAGAGGGAGGTGAGGGGAGTTCAAAATTACCTTCACCTTTAAATTCGGAGTTGAAATGGAGGAGCTTTGGAAATGGAATAGTGAATGTGGAAGGGAGTTTGGTTTCCCGTTGATAAGCTTTGGAGAAGAAGGTGAATAGTAGAGAAAATGGGTGTTTTATTTGACATGTGACTTATTTAGGGCTCAAAAAACTTCTTTGCCCTTAATGAAATGGGGTATTCACAAGGGCATACCCTCTATGGCTATTTGGGGTTAAATTACAAAACATAAAAACTCAAATTAATCTGGTTTAATTTGGAAACGAAACCCGAAATTCTTAAAAACCATTTTAATTATAAAACCGGGCCCAAAATAATATTAAAATATTATTTTCACCTAACCCCTAAACCCGGGTGTTACAACTCTCCCCCGCTTAAGGAATTTCGTCCCCGAAATTTATCGGACATGAACCCACTTTCTTTCACACCACAACACACTAACCAATCTCGATGGACTTACCACGCAACACTTGCTATCTTACACTATGATCTCAACTGATTCTTCGTTGCACGCAAATTCCAAACTCAACTCAATCTCTTCTACACATAGCACGGAACAGATCTGACTCATACTCTCGAATTATAGATACACAGACACAGCACGAAACTCTTTCTAACTCTGGTGGTAACCGCAACAATTAAACAACTGAACTAGTCTGACTCACAATCTCATGCAGCACTGAATGAATACTTGGCTCATAACCTTCTCTAACTGAACATCTGCCTTCAACCGATAACCAGACACCATGCAAACGTCTTCAAAATAATCTAGCAGAAATTTTCGATTCTCTAATACCCACTTCCATCAAGAACCTTCCACGGATGTAACAAATTAGAAGAAAACTGACGCTCGGTCTTGACACGCTGACAATTTACACACTTACTCTCATACTGAACCACATTATACCTCAACTCAATCTAGAAGTACTCGTCTTCAACCCACAATACGTCTTCATACTACTCTAGTGCGATACAAATGAACTACCGTGTGCTTCGGCCAAATCAATACGTCTCAAAACACTATGTCATTCTGTACCACTATTCTGTCTCTGAAATACAAAACTTTATCATCTCTGAACTGTATTGTGAAGGTCTTCCTTCTACTATGCCTTGCACGTGAGGTGCCAAGAATCTGTCTTGCAACTGTTTCTCTTCAAACATTCTGACTCAGCGTAGGCTCAACATAAAACGCGGCCACAAGAATACTGGCATTCGGTAACTGAATTCGGCAAACACAACTCGCAACCCAACTACCAATCTAACAGCAATCACAACTCGGAACATCGGTCACTACGGAGGCTATCTTCGGATGGTACTCAATCTTGATATCACAGTCTTCAAGCAATTCTAACTACTCATGTTGTCCAAGTTTCACCCCTTCCGAAGTTGTCTAACAACTCAAGTTCTGATAATATGTACGTACACACTGTGCATTTCTTACTTTACAAGCTTTGTCTCTAAGCCTTCGAAGCAAATACAACTGTAATTAACTCTATGTCTCATATCGAATAACTCTTCTCAGGGTCTTCCAACTATCTTGATTAACAAGCCACAATCCTCTGTCTTGCATAAGCACACAACCTAACTCTACAGGTAATGCATCACTGCGGTTCACAACTCTTTCTCTGACATAAGTTGATTCAAGGTCGAATCTCTCTTCAAAGTCTCTT
Source organism: Hibiscus trionum (assembly GCA_030270665.1). Lineage (NCBI taxonomy): Eukaryota > Viridiplantae > Streptophyta > Magnoliopsida > Malvales > Malvaceae > Hibiscus > Hibiscus trionum. Next base: position 19,414,180 of record BSYR01000021.1, on the reverse strand, counting down.
TCAGTTTCTCAAGGGCTCATTGTCTCGCATCTAACCGCACAACTGAACATTCTTCTGTAGCAATCTATCGATGGAGCAACTATCTTCAAACACTATTTACAATTCTCTGAGAGCAACAAGGCTAGACCTAGGAACTATAGATATCTGTCACAGTCTTCGATTTCTTCCAACTCACATCTTCTTCTGCCTACTTGGGATTTTCTCTAACACACTCGGCTGAACTACATGTCCTAGGAGAACATCTTCATTAACCCGGGGTTCACGTTGGCTCAACTTGGCATACAAATGATTCTCTAATAGAATCTACAATACTAACTCTAAAGCTTGTCATGGTCTTCTTCGGTACTTGAATATACTCACGTGACATCTAAAAGAGCTACTACAACTGATCAAGAAACTCAGGAAAATATTCTGTTCAACATCTCTATAGAAGTAACCAACACACTAGTCTAACAAGACAGCATAACTCGGAACTCAAAACGGTCACGTCTTGCCTCGAAAGTTGTCTTCGGTACTTCAACTTTTCTCACTTTTAACTAGTAGTAAACGGGTCTCAAACTAATCTTCAAATAGACTGAAGCACACACTAACTGACCAACAGAACACCAACACTCGAAAACTGATGCTAATCATTCACTGCCACTTGTTTCGACTGTATGTAATCTGAACACATTCTCGTACTGTCACTCTTTCTTCTTCACAAATTACACCGTAGAATTCTGAGTTGATGCACTAGGCCTAATGAATCTAAGGTCTAACAAGTCTCGAAGTTAATTCTTCCACATTCTCAATTCTCCCGGATTTCATAAGTTACAAAGCAACAAAACTGAAGCAACCTCGAAAACGGTCTCAATGACAAACTCTTCCTCTCTAGACAAGAGATAGCCGACAATTCTTCCAAACACCTCTAGGAAAAGAAAACACAAACTATCCTAACATTATGCGGTCTAGTCTTCATTCGAAATCAAATTCATCACAAATACTAAGCAAGCCTACCAACTAAACTCAATCAATCTTTTGATCTCTAAACTGGATCAACATTCAACAAGAAGTTCACCTCCTCACTTACCACTACAGTCTCACAAAAATCCGCAACTTCAAGTCAACTCTCTCTTTGTCTCAACGTATACACTAACTCTATGCTCTTCAAGCCAAACCTTGTCGAAGGGTATATCAAAGCCGTAGGAAGACGATTATTTCACATCTGCTAGAACTAGTAACTCTGAACCACCAACAAACATCTTCTGTACATCTTTCTGATCACTACTATCTCCCAAAAAGGCTAGTCACATGCGTCCATACATCTAGGGTCTCAACAACGATATCTAATCCCTTACATGCTCACACAAATAGACGAATCCGTAGAGATAGCAACTTCACAAGTACACAACTGATAGTCTTCGGTCCTCTTGTTTTCAGACTGATTCTCCAACAAAATCCGACTCTTCTGAACTATTCGTAGAGCATTTCAAAACTTCAAAAACGCAGTTCTGGGCACACACAGACAACCATACGTGGAAAACCACCCAGACGCATACTGGCCCCAAACACACAAATCGGTTCCCATTCACGGATACTGACTGACTGTCTTGTATGAAAACCATAGGTTGAACCCCAACGGTCACCACTAACACTTCTGAAATTCAGATTACTCACACGAGACCCCTACCTAGATCTCGCCAAAAGAATTAAGGTACTCATACCTACCTCATCGAGCACATTCAAACTTGCATGCTTGGTAACAACATACGGAAGTACGAACTCAGAACCAATCAGAAGAGACAAACTCAAAGCTGTACCATGGGCTTAACTACTATAACATCGATATCACCTTGACTCCCACTCATAGGTCTTCACTTCTTTTCACTAACTAATACTAGAATCGGTCCCATCGTCCCTCACCAACACGAATCAACTCACATACACACGGACTCGAGCAAACAAATTGTACCTCAACTCCGGTACAACCATACTCCCCTACTATAGCAAAGAACTTCCTCTACATCATCCACATTATCAAAACCACAACTTCCACTTACCGATTCACGGCCCACACACTGGCCCTAAACTTACTAAAAGCAATAAATCAATCAACAATTTAACATACAAGTTGGGTGAGCAAAGGAAAGGTCCAAGTGGCTCAAGTATGATTTCCCTCACTTAAAATCCTTTTTCCGATGTAATAGAAGCAATGGGACTCTACTCAACATGTTTCAAACAAATCAGCACACATACATGCTTAACCAAGCATATAACAAGGCATACTTGCTAAACAAGCAACACATGCGTACGGTCAAACAACGTACATCCTCAATCAGACAATCACACATCACAACATGCACGGGTAACGAGCAACATGCTTTTAAACGAACAATCAACATACTTGTCACACAAGCAATCATACTTACAAGGCAAGCAAACACCGTGTATATCAATCAAAAACTCGAACTTACCTCACTTACCTGCCCAAGGTCTCGGCAACCTTAGGCTCTGATACCAACAAATGTAACCCCCTCGTCCCGGTCTGGTCGGATGACCGGTCCGAATGGGCCACACGGGGAAAACCGAGTGAAAACCCCTAAGGGTTCCCCCTCGGTTAACGACCCTAAAATTTCTTTTAACTTTAATCTTGTCTAGATGCACATATAATCCCTAAGTGGAACACAACAGCGGAAGATACAAACATTGAATCGTAAACCGACCAACAGGCACATCAAACAGTTTATTTTAGCCTTTTAAAGCAGGCCGTTTCGAAACGCCCATGGGGTGTTCCGAAACGCCTTGACTTGGTCAAGAGGCCAGGGTCAACCACAAGGTGACCGTTCCGAAACAGGGGAGACCCGTATCGAAACGACCTTGACGGTCAATTTCTCGGGGTCAACGAGATTTGACCGTTTCGAAACACCTAAGGCCCATTTCGGAACGCCTTTAACTCGTCAATTTATCAAAATTCCAGTAGCAAAAACGTTCCGAAACGCCCTCATCCGTTTCGAAACGGCAGGCCATTTGCAAAGGGACTGTTCCGGAACAGGGGGACCCGTTCCGAAACGCCCCCTGTCTACAGACTCGCCTGGGCTGTTTTGAGGCACAAGGGTGCCCCAAAACACCACTAAAACACCTTACAACAACACAACAAAAGACTCAAGACATAACAACAACATTAGCATGCTTCAATCATGATTTAAACATGTCCAACACCATGGCAACAACCCACAAACATACATTCATTCAAACATAAAGATAACCTCCAAAGCACATGCTAACATTCAAATGAGCAATTTAGGCATGAGTTACAATTCATCATGGCAACACAAATCATACTAAAGCAAGGCTTCCAGGAGTCTAAACATGCTCCTAACAACCAACAAGTAACCAACAAACTATACATGTCCCATTGCTCAAACTATTACATGTCTAACATTTAAAATCCATACTTGATGAACTCAAGCCAAAAACCACACTTGGAGACCTTCCCTTGCCTATGCCACCCTCAAGCTATTTATCTGCATTGTCGAACAAAAGAGAGCGTAAGCATAAAAGCTTAGTGAGGGTAAGCTCTTTAAAACAAACCTCGACAATGTAGGGTCCAAGCACGAGCTACAACTGAGATAAAATGCATGTTCATACCTCCGGTCCACACAAGCCATGATCAAAGATGATGCATGAACATATACTCAATATCATGTCATGCTCAACTTGTTCAAAACCACAATACATGAAATCACATATATTAAACCACGTTAGCAACACATCCCAAGTCACATTGGCTCACAATTAACCTCATAATGGAAACATAACTACAAATCCGTATTGGCACCTAGCTATGACTCGAATACACGGACAACCGTTGGAACTCACATCCAACAACACAACCATTACCTGGCGGTGGGATTCCACTCATCACCGTTCACGCGGAGGGGATTCCACTCATCCTCACGCCTCATTTCATGCGGAGGGGATTCCACTCATCCTCACGCCTCATTCCACGCGGAGGGGATTCCACTCATCCTCACGCCCGTCGATGGGATTCCACTCATCACCGACTAATGTAAATACAATTTCCGGGCGTACCCGTACTCCTCCTTGGTGACTCAACGCCACCAAGGCCACGCGCGACTTTTGACTCATGTGTACACACTAACATCCTAATGATCGATCATTTGTACCCAAGCATACTAGTGCCAATACTAATACATTCCACATACCATTTATTAACAACTTCCGTGCTTAGCACGTACTCACCATGACTTACTATCATGCACAGACCACATTTCCATGCCTAGCATGTACTCACCATGATCCTCGGATCAAGCAAACACCTCATAATCTCATTACACATGTCAACACTACATGCATCCCAACAACACAATTATCACATCATAAATTCATACATATGTATATCTCAATCACATTTATCATCAACATGCATGTAACAATGCATTCAACTATACCTCCACATACATGTATGACAACATAAGCATAACCACCATAGGCATGATTCAACACGAGGCATAATTCATCACTTTAAAGATCAACCAAGGTCTCTAACTAAAGTTTGGGATTAGGCTACCACTCTAATCCCAACTCTAGGTGGGTCTACCAATCCCAACCTAGTTCACATGCTTGAACCAACACTTGAAAACCATTTAAAAGTATTTAACCACTCACCTAAGCTCCCAAGCTCAAAGACCAAGCAAGTGACCGTTCTTCAAATTCCCGGATTCACTTCCAATGCTTCACCGATGCCCAAACTCGGTTCTAATCAATCTCAAACACAAACAAAACATTCATAATCAATATCTCATCATCGGAATCAACCCGGATTAACATTAGCAAACATCCAACACTCAAAATCAACCCCAAAACAGAATTTCCGAGCAGCCCTTAACACCCACTGATTTCTCCCATTTCGAACACCCAAACAAGCATCAATTACACCCAAAATGATCCTCATATATAATACTAACATCAGCCCTCGAGAACCAACATTGAAACACCCGAAAAACCACTTTAAAACCTCCCAAAAACCCCCTTAAAGCCAAATTCCGAAAATTGTTTAAAATCATTTGAAATTCGCATATGAGACCTCATTTGACTCCTACATACCATAACTAACCATAATAAATCAAATTATTAGGTTTAGCTACACAAAGGCACCACTTTTAATCAAATATTCAAAAACCTCTATTTCCTTAAAACTTCATGAAACCGAAAATAAAATGTACTTTTGAGAAGAGGGAGGTGAGGGGAGTTCAAAATTACCTTCACCTTTAAATTCGGAGTTGAAATGGAGGAGCTTTGGAAATGGAATAGTGAATGTGGAAGGGAGTTTGGTTTCCCGTTGATAAGCTTTGGAGAAGAAGGTGAATAGTAGAGAAAATGGGTGTTTTATTTGACATGTGACTTATTTAGGGCTCAAAAGACTTCTTTGCCCTTAATGAAATGGGCATACCCTCTATGGCTATTTGGGGTTAAATTACAAAACATAAAAACTCAAATTAATCTGGTTTAATTTGGAAACGAAACCCGAAATTCTTAAAAACCATTTTAATTATAAAACCGGGCCCAAAATAATATTAAAATATTATTTTCACCTAACCCCTAAACCCGGGTGTTACAGAAACAGGCTCCATCTGATGGTATAGGAGGGAGATCGACGAGAGAGAAACAAAAAGGGTTTTGGCCGATTCATGAACTTTTGAGCACTTTCCGGTAAAATGGAGGTCGAGCTTAGACTTAGGGGCCCGAGACGGAGTGACTGGTGAAATTTTCGACCGATCAACCATCATTTACGGTCGTTTGGGGTTTAAGAGAGATAAAAACGTTCAATGTCTAAACATCGTTGAGTAAATTAAACGTTTTGGAACTTTAGTGAGCAAAATAAGTTTAAGAGTAAAATTTCGTGATGATTTACGTAATTTACCCTACATTAAATTTATATAACCTTTTTTATTATTTTGAAATTTAGATAATATATGTAATTAATGCATCAAAATTTAGATGAATAGACTTTATTTATATAATCGTTGTTGTTATATCAAGATTGAATCCATTGGTTGTGATTTGTTTTATTTTGATATTATAATCATTTGTAAAGTAACGTGTATTTATATAAATTAATAATTTTTTGAGTGTGAATGGATTATAGTTTGAACATTCATTTGCCTGTTTATATAGAAGAAGGGCTTGATGAATGGATTATAGTTTACTCTCAAACTTATTTTGGTTAACGAAGTTTCAAAACGTTCAATTTACTCACTGAACGGCACGGTTTGTTTGGTTTGATTTATGGGAGGGTATTTGAATACAAAATCAGACTCGTCCATGTTTCCAAATGCAATACAAGCTGCACTTGAGTTGATTTATGAAAACAATGAATGCTCAAAATGGACATGGAACATTTGGGTCAAATTCTGGTTCTGATCCCTACCATAGTATGCGGAAATTAGAGATTTAATCCAAGTACTTTAATTTGGTTTCTCTACGTTTATAACGCCCGTTAAATAGTTAAGACTAATAACCGTTACGTGTAAAATTCTGGTGCCAAGTTTTTAAAGAAGGGAAGCGAACGGATTCGCGGATGCATTGGCGAAAGAGGGCGTAGATAGGCTTACAATGTTCATGGCTTGTACGTGACTTGTCCATACGCGGCATGTTCTTTTGCATTTTTGTAATCGACGGATCGTATCGTACTCTTTTCCTCCAATAGGTTTAGGGAGGTTTTTAACGAGGCGTGCGATTTCGTCAAGCTGTAAGTTTTTACTTATCTTAATAAAAACATAGAGTTGCTGATCAAAAAAAAAAAAGCAACCATTCTAAGATTATTTAGTGTGACTTTAGACATGAAACAGTATATTACTGGAAAAGCTGTTACGGCATGCATATATGATACCATTGCTGTTTTGGATGTATGAAAACAGTATATTAATTTGTTAAACCTATTTCCTAGTGTTGATTGGAGTATACTGGAAAAGCAGTTGATCAGTTCGCAGATAACAAGCCTTACAACCTTTCAACAACGCCAATAACAAGCCTTACAACCTTACTGTCAATCAGTTCGCAGATCTAACAAATGAAGAGTTCACTGCTTCTCGAAATGGGTTCAAGGGCCATATGTGTTCCAACAAGGCTACAACTTTCATATACGAAAACGTCACCGCATTGCCTTCTACTGTGGATTGGACAAAGAAAGGGGCTGTTACACCTATCAAGGACCAAGGCCAATGCGGTCTGCTCTAATCTCTTGAAATTATTGAAGAATGATTCAAAAAACACGTGGTATAATGTTGGCAATTTTATTTTTACTGTGTGGTCTTAGTATAAGTTCATATTTTAATAGGTCTTTGATGACTCATAAGTTGTTAGTGTTTTCATTAGTGGAGAGTTGATTACATGTTAGTGGGTGAGTTAGTGAAGTCATGTAATCGTGGGTTTATTATTTCAGCAAGTCGTTTCTTATTGTAAGCCTATATAAGGCATATTAGGTATTTGTTTTATTGTGTGAATGAAAAAGCCAACATTCTTGATTCAATATATCCGTCTTTATTTCTATTTTGTCTCTTTTTCTCCAACAGATTTGGCATCAGAGCTAGGTTCGAGAGAGTGAGTAGAGTGTAAACACATTAGGAGCAAAAGATGGGTAGCAACGGCAATGCTATGGGTACTGCACAGCCACTCATTCCTATCTTCAAAGGAGAAGGCTATGCATTTTGGAGCATTCGTATGAAGACTCTTCTCAGATCTCAAGACTTATGGGACTTGGTGGAACAAGGCTATGCGGATCCCGACGACGAAGGCAAGTTGCGGGAGAATAGAAAGAAGGACTCGAAGGCTTTGGTGATCATTCAGCAAGCAGTCCACGACAGTGTTTTCTCGAGAATTGCAGCAGCGACGACGTCAATGCAAGCGTGGTTGATTTTGCAAAAGGAGTTCCAAGGCGATTCAAGGGTCCTCGTGGTAAAGTTGCAGTCACTTAGGCAAGACTTCGAGACCTTGATGATGAAGAATGGAGAATCAATTGCTGATTTTTTGTCACGAGCAACGACAATTATCAGTCAGATGCGAACCTACGGCGAAACGATTACGGATCAGACCATAGTGGAAAAGGTATTGAGAAGCTTGACTCCAAGATTTGATCATGTAGTTGCTGCCATAGAAGAATCAAAGGATCTGTCCATTTTTTCATTTAATGAATTAATGGGATCTCTTCAAGCACATGAGTCGAGAATCAACAGATCAATGGAAAGGAACGAGGAAAAAGCGTTTCAGGTGAAGGATTCAGCCCCAAAATATGGCGACAGTGATCGGTCGGCGAGTCGAGGTCGAGGAAGAGGAGGATATCGTGGTCGAGGCCGTGGTTTCGGAAAAGGAAGCGGCAGATTTGAAGAACAAAGGCAGCCCGGAGAACAAACAAGCAGCAAGGCTAGGATTCAATGCCACCATTGCAAGAAGTTTGGTCACATAAGGGCAGATTGTTGGTATAAAAATCAGCGAGCTAATTTCGCAGTGGGGAATGAAGCATCGGAGAATGCAGGAGCCGGCGAAAGTAAACTTTTCATGGCTCATGTACCAAGTGATCAAAAGAAAGCCGAAGTGTGGTTTGTAGATAGCGGTTGTTCGAATCACATGACGGGATTGAAGTCTATATTCAAGGAGCTTAACGAGGCAGAAAAGTTGAAGGTGGAGCTCGGAAATGGGAAGGAGCTACAAGTTGAAGGCAAAGGTACGGTGGGTATTGAAACTAGCCATGGTAAAAGAATTCTCACTAATGTTCAATTTGTGCCCGATATCGGATATAACTTGTTGAGCGTTGGACAACTAATGGATAGTGGGCACTCTATCTTGTTTGATGGTGGTGCTTGTATGATCAAAGATAAGCAAACAGGTCGAGTTATGGCAAAAATCAAGATGACTCAAAGCAAAATGTTCCCGCTAGAAGTCATGGATGTGGGAAATTTCGCTCTTGCTGCTACAGAAAAAAATGACTCGAAGCTTTGGCATTTGAGGTACGGGCATCTCAATATCAAGGGGTTGTCATTACTAAACCAACGAGGTATGGTTCTTGGGTTACCAAAAATTAGTGCCATTGATGTGTGTGAAGGGTGCATTTATGGAAAACAAACCCGAAAGTCTTTTCCTATCAGAAAAGCTTAGAGAGCCTCGAAGTGTCTTGAGTTAGTTCATGCTGATTTGTGCGGGCCAATGCAAACAAAGTCTCTTGGTGGGAGTCTCTATTTCTTGCTTTTTACTGACGATTATAGCCGTATGAGTTGGGTCTATTTTTTAGAAAGCAAGTCGGAGACTTTTGAGAAGTTCAAGCACTTCAAGGCGAAGGTTGAAAAGCAAAGTGGCTTATGCATCAAAGCTCTTCGCAGTGACAGAGGTGGAGAATTCTTGTCAAATGAGTTTAAGTTTTTTTGTGAAGAAAATGGCATTCATAGGGAGTTGACAGCACCTTACACTCCGGAGCAAAATGGGGTCGCCGAAAGGAAGAATCGGACTGTGGTGGAGATGGCGAGAAGCATGTTGCAAGAAAAAGGGCTTCCGAATCATTTTTGGGCAGAGGCGGTCTCGACTTCCGTCTACTTATTGAACATCTCGCCAACGAGGGCTGTTATGAACATGACTCCATTTGAAGCTTGGTGTAACAAAAAACCCACTGTAAGTCATTTAAGAGTTTTCGGTTGTATTTCTTATGCTTTGGTTCCTTCTCAAGTTCGTCAAAAACTTGATGGAAAATCTGAAAAATGCATTTTTGTTGGTTATTGTACTCAATCCAAAGCATATAGATTGTATAACCCTCTTAATGGCAAGGTTCTCACTAGGAGAGATGTAGTGTTTGACGAGAATGCAAATTGGGTTTGGCAAAGTAATGAAGAACATGTTCCTTTGATGGATGGTGAATCGGCAAGTGACGGGGCACAAACGGTGGTTGAAAACTCGGATGGATCCTCGATGGGGTCACATACCTCGACACCTCTATCAAGTTCTCCATCAACACCGCAAAGCTTTCACTCTTCATCTAGCCAAGATGAAACATCGGATGAGACACCACCTCGGAAGTTCCGATCGTTGGTTGATATATATAATTCTTGTCAATTTGCTCTTATGGTCTCAGACCCGGTGTGTTATAATGAGGCAGCGAGCAAAGAAGAATGGCAGCAAGCAATGAAGGAAGAAATTGCAGCGATTGAGAAGAATGGGACATGGAAGATGGTTGACTTACCGGAAGGGAAAAATGCAATTGGCTTAAAGTGGGTCTTTAAGACAAAATTTGCTGCAGATGGGAGTTTAGAGAAGCACAAAGCTCGGCTCGTAGTGAAGGGATACGCGCAGCAACATGGTATTGATTTCGAAGAGACTTTTTCTCCGGTAGCTCGTTTTGAAACTGTGAGAATTGTTCTAGCATTGGCGGCACAACGACAATGGCCGGTTTATCAATTTGATGTCAAGTCGGCCTTTCTCAATGGAGAATTACAAGAAGAGGTCTATGTTGGACAGCCGGAAGGTTTTGTCAAAGAAGGCAGCGAAGAAAAGGTGTATAAGTTGACAAAGGCGTTGTACGGGTTGAAGCAAGCCCCTCGGGCGTGGTATAGCAAAATTGATGGGTATTTTCAGCAAAATGGGTTCATGAGGAGTGCAAACGAGCCTACTTTGTATGTGAAAAGGGGAGGTAAAAATGATTTCATCATTGTTTGTCTTTATGTTGATGATATCATTTATACTAGTTCCTCAAAATCTCTTCTCGCTGAATTCAAATCACATATGAAGAATGAGTTTGAGATGACAGATTTAGGTTTGCTACACTTCTTTCTTGGTCTAGAAGTTCATCAAGTTGATGGTGGGATATTTATTTCACAAAGGAAGTATGCCAAGGATCTTCTCAACAGGTTTGGCATGCTCAATTGCAAGCCAGCAACTACCCCGATGAATTTGAATGAGAAATTTCAGCAAGATGATGGCGCAGAGATGGCTGATGCACAGCGATTCAGAAGCCTTGTTGGAGGCTTGATTTATCTAACACACACCCGACCCGATATTGCGTATTCTATTGGTGTAATTTCCAGGTTTATGCAATGTCCTTCAAGGGACCATTTCGGAGCAGCGAAGCGGGTTATGCGCTACATTGCTGGAACCATGGAGTATGGTATTTGGTACTCTAAAGTTTCAAATTTTAAGCTATGGGGGTTCACGGACAGCGATTGGGCGAGTTCGTTGGATGATAGGCGGAGTGTTTCAGCAAATGTATTCACTCTTGGGTCAGGCGTTGTCACTTGGAGCTCAAAGAAACAAGCAACTGTAGCTTTGTCATCTTCGGAAGCGGAATACGTTGCAGCAACTTCGGCAGCGTGTCAAGCAATTTGGCTGCGGAGAATGCTAACTGAACTTCAACAAGAGCAAGAGGGAGCAACAGAGATATTCTGCGACAACAAAGCAACAATCTCAATGACGAAGAACCCGACTTTTCATAGCAGGACAAAGCACATTGATATTCGCTTTCATTTTATCCGTGATTTGGTTGCGAAGGGGGAGGTTTCTCTGACATATTGTAGCACACACGAGCAGTGGGCTGATATACTGACGAAAGCTTTGTCGAAAGAGAAGTTCTGCTACTTTAGAACTTTGATGGGTATTAGCAAGTTTGAATCAAGAGGGAGTATTGAAGAATGATTCAAAAAACACGTGGTATAATGTTGGCAATTTTATTTTTACTGTGTGGTCTTAGTATAAGTTCATATTTTAATAAGTCTTTGATGACTCATAAGTTGTTAGTGTTTTCATTAGTGGAGAGTTGATTACATGTTAGTGGGTGAGTTAGTGAAGTCATGTAATCGTGGGTTTATTATTTCAGCAAGTCGTTTCTTATTGTAAGCCTATATAAGGCATATTAGGTATTTGTTTTATTGTGTGAATGAAAAAGCCAACATTCTTGATTCAATATATCCGTCTTTATTTCTATTTTGTCTCTGTTTCTCCAACAGAAATATCATTCATTGTTTGTAAATATTTTTCTAATTCCAACGCTGAAACTATCACAGGATGCTGTTGGGCGTTTTCAGCTGTGGCAGCCATGGAAGGGGTTACCAAGCTAACAACAGGTACGTTGATTTCCTTGTCTGAGCAAGAACTGGTCGACTGCGACACCAAAGGTGAGGATCAAGGCTGCCAAGGTGGTTTAATGGACGATGCCTTCCAATTCATCCAGAAGAACAAAGGCCTAACAACCGAATCCAACTACCCCTACACGGGAGTTGATGGCACATGCAATGCCAACCAGGAAGCCAACCATGCAGCTACCATAAATGGCTTCCAAGATGTGCCCGCCAATAGTGAAGATGCACTGCAGAAGGCTGTTGCCAACCAACCTGTTTCGGTTGCCATCGATGCCAGCGGGTTCGAGTTCCAGTTCTACTCCGGTGGTGTATTTACGGGATCCTGTGGCACGCAACTGGATCATGGAGTGACGGCTGTTGGATACGGGGAGGATGATGATGGGACTAAGTATTGGTTGGTGAAGAACTCGTGGGGCACTAGCTGGGGTGAACAAGGCTACATCAGGATGCAAAGAGATGTTGATGCAAAGGAAGGTCTTTGCGGCATAGCAATGCAAGCATCCTACCCCACAGCATAAACAATACTTACGCTCTAATATGCTCATTTCCTAAATATATCAATGTGAAACATATGTTTTAATTTTGATATAACTAAAAACCTAAGGACTAAAATGGAAATATTAAAATAAATTTTAAAGTCCTTAAAAATCCTTATATTTTGTTAAAGACCACTTCATAGCTAAAACCAAAGACTTACAAAATAATTTTTTAAGTATTTCAAAGTCAAAACAGGGAATTTTCAAGCCCCGTTTCGAAACGGCCCAAGGCGTTTCGAAACACTTTCAGTTCGATGTGCACCTGTTCCGAAACGAGTATCGGAACGGGTCAAGGCGTTTCGAAACGGTATGACTCGTTTCGAAACTGGTCTTCATTTAAACGAACAAGGGCAACGGCTATAAACTGAAATTTGAAAATAAACAGGGCGTTCCGAAACGGGCTTAGGCCGTTTCGAAACACCCCTTTGACAGTGGCATATCTGTTCCGAAACGGGCAAGGACGTTTCGAAACACCCCTTTGGCAGTGGCATAACCGTTCCGAAACGGCCCCTAGGCGTTTCGAAACGGGCTCTCGTAGACGCTCCAACGGCTATATTATTTGAAATCCGTTCCGAAACAGGTGACCCCGTTCCGAAACGGTAGGCGTCTGGAAGCTGAAAAGTTGTGAGAAAAACACCCCAACGGCTCTATTTTTCAGCCCATCACCCACAACGGTTAGAAATCAACAAGAGGCTATAAATAGACCCCAAGAAGCTCCAGCAATGATCAATTAAGCTACAAGTATACATCCTTTCATCAAATACAAGCATTTGTGTTAAAATCCCATTTTTATCTAGAAACCCCAATTGTATCCTTCATTTATATTTTGTTCAATTGGGTTGAGTGCTTGATATCGGGCTATCATTTGTATTGAGAGATACCTTATTAGCCACCAAATTTCTTTGTTCTTTTGTGTGAGGATTGGGTTAATTTTTGGGTAGAAAAATTAACCGAAATTGTAAAGGTTGCCTCCTTGTCCTGGAAAAAGGGGACGAACAATTTAGTGGAAATTGTTGGAAATCCTTGGTGAGACTAAGGTAGTGGATGTAGAGTTCGGTTGGTGAACTTGAACCACTCTAAATTCCCGTGTCAATATTTTTAAGTTGCAATTTCCGTTACAACAACGATAAAATTCCAATTCACCCCCCTCTTGGTTATTTTCATTCGTGTGATCCACTCAACAATTGGTATCAGAGCTTAACTCTTTGAGGATTAACAACCACAAGAGGAGATCCTTGGAAGAAGTGTGATCATCATCAAAATATCAAGAGATGGCATCAACCTCCGCTCCCGGCATGTACGACTCACAATCCACCACAAAGCCTCCTTTCTTTAATGGTGAGAACTACTCATTTTGGAAAAATAAAATGCGTCTATTTATTAAATCAAGTGACTACCTTGTGTGGGATGTCATTGAGGATGGACCATATATTCCATTGAAGCAAGATGTTGATGGCAAGATGGTGCTTAAAAGAAGAACGGAAATGAGTGAAGAGGAAAGAAAAAAGATCCAAGTAAATGATAAAGCTCTTCACATGCTATTTTGTGCTTTCGGTCCGGATATCTACTCAAAGGTCTCATCAATTGAAAGTGCCAAAGAAGTGTGGGACACTCTTGAAACCACCTATGAAGGCACCAACGATGTCAAAGAAACTAAGATTGGAATTCTCAATCTTAGTTATGAAAATTTCAAAATGGAATTTGATGAGACGGTGTCAAAGATGTTTGATCGATTCTCCACAATTGTAAATGGTCTAAAGGGCTATGGAGAAGTTATACCGGAAGACAAGCTTGTCCGAAAGCTACTCTATTCACTTCCCGAATCTTGGGATGGGAAGAGAACCGCAATCATCAAAGCAAAGAATTTAAAAACTCTAAAGCTTGATGAACTTGTAGGCTCTCTCCTTACTCACGAGATCATGAAGCAAGGAAGAGAAGATGAAAGAAAGAAAGAAGAAAAAAGAATGGAGAAGCTTGAAGGGGAGAAAAAGAAAAAAATGGGAATAGCTCTCAAGGCTAAAACATCCCAACCTGATGAAAGTTCATCTAGTGATGAGGATGAGCTTGAAGAATTGGCTATGATAGCCAGACGATTCTCACGCCTTATGAGGTCCAACCGAGGAAGAAAAATCCAAAGGAAAATGGACTTTAAAAACAAGAACAAAGAAGAAGGAAGGGATCCAATCACTTGCTTCGAGTGCGGACAACCCGGCCACATACGTTCGGAGTGCCCTCAACTCAAGAAGAAGGGCTTTGAGAAGAAGAAAAAGCTCAAAGCCAAGCTTGCTACTTGGAGTGATGAGGAGTCATCGGAGGATGACGAACAAGAAGTGGCGAACCTCTGCCTCATGGCACTTGAGGAAGATTCCTCCTTGGTAACCTCTAACTCATCTACTTTAGATTTTTCATATGAAGAATTAAATGATGCTTATGATGAGTTACAAGAGGTATATGATGAATTAGTTGAGAAGTATAGGGAGTCGGTTATTAGGAATAGAAAAATTATTATAGAATTAAAAGAGAAAAATGACTCACTTACTCAAACTAATTCTAAAATTGAGAAAAAGATATTAGGATTAGAAGATGAACTTAAATTCTTTCAAAAAGAAAATATTGATCTTAATAATCTTTTATCTCAAAATAATTGTGAACACCAAAAGGTGTTAAGTGAGCTAAATGAGCTCAAAAAGTCTTTAAAAATTAATGGCAGTGTTAAACATGACATAGGAGAATCCTCTAGAACACACCAATATAAGAAAAAGACTAACTACTACAAACAAAATAACTATCCTAGACATAGTAAAGTTAAAAGAATTAGAAATGTATGGGTTCCTAAGGAACTTGTTAAATCTAATGATATTATTGCTATGTCACCTTGGATTCCTAAGGGAACCAAAGTTTTAGGAACTAACACACATGGACCCAAAATGATTTGGGTACCAAAAACAAAAGTTTAAATATCTTTGTTTGTAGGGGGAGCATTGCTACAAGGCCAAAGCACAAAGTCAAAACTCATGGTACCTTGATAGTGGATGCTCGAGACACATGACCGGAGACAAGAGTCGACTCATGGATTTAAAGCCAAAAAGTGGAGGAGTAGTAACATTTGGTGACAACTCCAAAGGCCACATTGAAGGTATTGGCTCCATTGGTAATCACTCTACTACTCTCATTGAAAATGTTTTATATGTCAATGGTCTTAGACATAATTTATTGAGCATAAGTCAACTATGTGATAAAAGTTTTAATGTTTTATTTGATAAAACCGGTTGTAAAATTATAGACATTAAAACTAATAATATTATGCTCATAGGTCATCGCATAGGGAATATATACATGGTGCATCTAGATGACATTCATACATCTCATGCATGCTTAGTTGCTCAAAACGAAAATGATGCATGGTTGTGGCATAGGAAGCTAGGACATGCTAGCACAAGTGTTTTAGAAAAACTAGTCTCTCTAAACCTAGTTAAAGGTTTACCTAAGATAAAATTTTCAAACGATAAAATTTGTGATGCATGCTCAAAGGGTAAACAACATAGATCTTCCTTTAAATCCATTAATGACATTTCTACTAGTAGATGTTTACAACTAATCCATATGGATTTATTTGGGCCAATTAGGACTATGAGCTTGGGTGGCAAATCATATGCTTTTGTGTTAGTTGATGATTTTTCTAGATTCACTTGGGTTTTCTTTTTAAGTACTAAGGATGAGGCTTTGGAAAAATTCATCACATTTTCAAAATTAATTCAAAATGATCTTGAACTTAAAATTTCACATATTAGAAGTGATCATGGAACCGAATTTCAAAATTTAGGATTTGAAGATTTTTCAAATGAAAATGGTATTAGGCATAATTTTTCAGCTCCTCGAACTCCTCAACAAAATGGGGTAGTTGAAAGGAAAAATAGAACTTTACAAGAAATGGCTAGAACTATGCTTTGCGAAAATAATTTACCAAAATATTTTTGGGCGGAAGCAACAAACACGGCTTGTTATATTATAAATCGTGTAACCATTAGGCCGATTTTAAAGAAAACACCTTATGAGATTTTAAAATCTAAAAAGCCTAATATTAGCTACTTCCACCCTTTTGGATGTAAATGCTTTGTTTTAAATAATGGAAAAGATAATTTAGGTAAATTTGATGCAAAAAGTGATGAAGCTATTTTTATAGGTTACTCTTTAACCTCTAAAGCCTATCGAGTATTTAACAAAAGAACTTTAGTTGTAGAAGAATCTATTCATGTTGTATTCGATGATAATCCCCTTCCTAGGAAGGATTCTTGTGATGATGATAATGTAGGAATCACAAATACCTTTGATGGAGGTCAAACTTCAAAGAAGGATGAGATTCAACCAAAAGAAGAAGATACACAAGATCCACCTCTTGAAGCCTTGAGGGACTTGGCTATTGAGGAAAAGGAAGTTAGCTATCCAAGGGAGTTGAACTATGTCAAAGATGGTGAAATCTTGGGTGATCCATCCAAGGGGGTAACCACTCGTTCTTCTCTTAGATTAATGAATCATATTGCATTTATCTCATGCATAGAGCCTAAAAATATCAAAGAAGCATTGAAAGATGATTTTTGGATTATGGCTATGCAAGAAGAGTTAAATCAATTTGAGAGAAGTAATGTTTGGACATTAGTTGATAGGCCTAGTAATCAATCTACAATAGGAACTAAATGGGTCTTTAGGAACAAACTAGATGAGAGTGGTAACATTGTGAGAAATAAAGCTAGACTTGTAGCACAAGGTTACACTCAAGAGGAGGGAATAGATTTTGATGAAACCTATGCACCCGTAGCTAGAATGGAAGCCATTAGGATGTTGCTTGCATATGCATGTTATCATAATTTCAAGCTTTTTCAAATGGACGTTAAAAGCGCATTTTTAAATGGTTTTATAAATGAAGAAGTGTATGTAGAACAACCACCGGGTTTTGAAGACTCAAAATTTCCAAATCATGTTTTCAAACTTACAAAAGCCCTTTATGGTTTAAAACAAGCTCCTAGAGCTTGGTATGAAAGGCTTTCAAATTTTTTGATAGAAAAAGGATTTGAAAAAGGTAAGGTGGACACTACACTCTTTATAAAAATGTATAAAAATGACATTTTAGTAGTTCAAATCTATGTTGATGATATTATTTTTGGTTCTACTAATGAATGTTATTGTCAAGAGTTTGCTAAGTTAATGCAAGGTGAATTTGAGATGAGCATGATGGGGGAGCTCTCATTCTTTTTGGGACTCCAAATAAAACAAATGAAGGATGGCACCTTCATAAATCAAGCAAAATACATAAAGGATATGCTCAACAAGTTTGGCTTGGAGAACACAAAGCCTCAAGCCACTCCTATGAGCTCATCTACAAAGCTTGACAAAGATGAAGAAGGTAAGTGTGTTGACTCTAAACTTTATCGTTCTATGATTGGATCTTTGCTTTACCTTACCGCAAGTAGACCGGATATACTGTTTAGTGTTTGCTTGTGTGCTAGGTTTCAAGCTAGTCCTAGAGAATCTCACCTTATAGCCGTTAAGAGAATCTTTAGATACCTTAGAGACACTCCTTGTTTAGGCCTTTGGTATCCTAGAGTCTCTACCTTCAACCTACATGCTTACTCGGATGCGGATTATGGGGGTTGCAAAATCGATAGAAAAAGTACTTCGGGAACTTGTCAATTCCTAGGTAGTATGCTCATATCTTGGTTCTCTAAGAAACAAAATAGTGTAGCCTTATCTACCACCGAAGCCGAGTATATATCCTTAGGGAGTTGTTGTGCTCAAGTCCTTTGGATGAAGCAACAACTCTTAGATTATGGTGTAAAAATAGAAACCATACCCCTTAAATGTGATAATACAAGTGCAATATGTTTAACAAAAAATCCCATCCAACACTCTAGAACCAAACATATAGAAATAAGGCATCATTTCATTAGAGATCATGTCCTTAAGAAAGATGTGGCCATAGAGTATGTAGACACCTTAAATCAATTAGCGGACATTTTCACAAAACCATTAGATAAAGAGCGTTTTTGGTCCCTTAGGAGAGATTTGGGCCTAACTAGCCTATCTTGACCTTTAGGACCTCTTTTCAAACTTAAATATGCTTGATATCATGTTTATATGTTTAGACTCCCAATTTCTTCCATGCATATAGTTAGGGGGAGTATGTTTATGCCTAAATATGTTTTGCCTGCTCATTCATATCATATATGCATTTTTGGCCTCTTAGAAAATCATTTTTTCTGCTTTTTAGAGCCTCATCTGCACTTCCAGGCCCAGGTGTATCGAAACGGGTTAACCCGTTCCGATACGGGTGCCTTAAATTTTGTCCTGAGAGAAGGGCGTTTCGAAACGGCACCAGGCGTTTCGAAACGTTTTCGGTTCGATGTAAGGGTGTATCGGAACGCGTTCCGATACGGGTCAAACGTGTTTCGAAACGGTCATCCCCGTTTCGAAACGATCTGTCAAAGGTTTTAAGAAGGGTCAAACCCTAGCCGCCCCGTTCCGAAACGGTCATGACCGTTCCGAAACGGACTCGCGGACAGCCCTATTTAGGGCTTCTAAAAGTTCAAAAACCAAATTTTTATCAAACTCTTAAAACCCTAAAAACCCTAACCGACCCCCTTCTATAAATACCCTCTCAAACCCTTTGTTTTTCACAAAATTGTGAGGGGTTTTGCTCTAAAACTTATATCTAAGCAAGCTTCATCAATCTTGTGCAAAGATTTCACTCAAATCATCCAAAATCCCAAACTAAGGTAATTTTTCTTATTTTTCTTCTTTTTCAAATTATGTTCGAATCATAGGATAGAAAAATTTATTTTTGTATACATTATATGTTTTTAGTTGTGGGTTATTCGAATCTTGTAAAAAATTTTCAAAATCTCAAAATTTTTGTTTCGAATATAAAATTTTTTAACCGTATTTTTTTTTAATTTTGTTTTTCAAAAACCTAAGTGGGATTTCCTATTGGATTGATTTTAATTATCAATGCATACACTCAATTTTAAAACTCTTGCTTAATATTCTTAGATGGCGGATCAATCGAACAAAAAGCGCAAAGCCGTTCAATCCGGTGAATCGAGCATTTGTCCAAATATCACTCAGCTCTTTCAAAAATCTCTTAGAACTCCAGACCAGCGTGCTCGTTTTGCTTATGTCAAGGACTTTGCAGTTCGTAAGGAAAGAGTTATTGATGTCGAATTCCTTAATTCCGAGCGATTCCTCTTTCGGTATCTTGGTCGTTTGGATGAGTGGGATCTTCTTTTCTTCTTGAGCATCGAAGATATTTGCTACAAAAACATGGTACTCCTTTTCTACTCTAATGCTCGTTTTCTTTACGATGAAACCAAAACCGAGATAGTAGGAATTGAGTCATCTTTATTGGGAAAGAAGTTTGTTATCAATATTGCTCTTTTGGAGTCTGCCCTTAAACTCAAAAATGAGGGTCTTGAAGATGAACGCCATTTTGGCACTTTTACCGGGAAAGCTCTAAATTTAGATGTGCATGATCGAGTGCTTCATCTCATTGTTTCTTGGTTTATTCGACCATCCGGGGGTAAATACTCCCACATCCGAGAAAAAGATCACTTTTGGCTAGAGTGTTTCCGTAGGGGTGAGCGCCCAAATGTCCCTAAAATTATTTTTGCCGAGATTGTCAATAACATTAAGCTTATTGACACGAAAGAGTTAATTTCGTTCACCTATGGGATTGTTTTGAGTTTCCTCTTCCATCATCTCAATATTGACTGTACCTATGACTTCCCGGAACCTCGCAAGACCAAGATTGGAGAGTCCTCTCTTCGCAAGTCAGGATTCACTTATGTGAATGGTATTTGGGAAAGAGTTGATAGGGAAGCGGTTCCTCCTCCTGTTGCTCCTCCACCTCAAGATCAAGTGGGAAACACTGATGCTCTCACTACTCTCCTTACCCAGCGATTCAATGCCTTAGATTCTAGACTTGATACTATGGACACTCGCATTGCTTCGAGTTTTGAATCTATGGGAAATCGGTTGAAGAACGTTGAAGATGGTCTTCATACTCTTTCGACTTCGCATGCCAACCTTGATCTTTCCTTTTCTACACTTTATGGGCAATGGACGAAGTTTCATCGTTCGCAAGCCAAGGACGATGATGATGATTCAGATGACGAGGCTTAGGATGTTTATCATATTAGTTATGCATTTAGGATTAAGTTTGCATCTTTATATTTTAGAACCTATGCTTATGATCTTTTATTTTGGGATTTGATTATGAACTTATTGTTTATGCTTTAGATATTTTGATGATATTAATTATGATTGCTTATTATTGCTTATTGGTACTAATCTTCTTTATGAGCTTGTTTCTTTTTGATCTAACAAAAAGGGGGAGAAGATATTTAAGAGAATTGCCATGCCATGCCACCAAAAATTTGTAAAATCAAGAATTTTCAAATTTTTAAATTTGTCTTAAGGTTTTGATCCTTGATTTCAAAAGTCACAAGTTTTAAATTTCAAAACCTATCTTAAATTAAGGGGGAGTTAGAATTAAAAATTTTAACTTTGGTTTTGTTATATCAAAAAGGGGGAGATTGTGAAACATATGTTTTAATTTTGATATAACTAAAAACCTAAGGACTAAAATGGAAATATTAAAATAAATTTTAAAGTCCTTAAAAATCCTTATATTTTGTTAAAGACCACTTCATAGCTAAAACCAAAGACTTACAAAATAATTTTTTAAGTATTTCAAAGTCAAAACAGGGAATTTTCAAGCCCCGTTTCGAAACGGCCCAAGGCGTTTCGAAACACTTTCAGTTCGATGTGCACCTGTTCCGAAACGAGTATCGGAACGGGTCAAGGCGTTTCGAAACGGTATGACTCGTTTCGAAACTGGTCTTCATTTAAACGAACAAGGGCAACGGCTATAAACTGAAATTTGAAAATAAACAGGGCGTTCCGAAACGGGCTTAGGCCGTTTCGAAACACCCCTTTGACAGTGGCATATCTGTTCCGAAACGGGCAAGGACGTTTCGAAACACCCCTTTGGCAGTGGCATAACCGTTCCGAAACGGCCCCTAGGCGTTTCGAAACGGGCTCTCGTAGACGCTCCAACGGCTATATTATTTGAAATCCGTTCCGAAACAGGTGACCCCGTTCCGAAACGGTAGGCGTCTGGAAGCTGAAAAGTTGTGAGAAAAACACCCCAACGGCTCTATTTTTCAGCCCATCACCCACAACGGTTAGAAATCAACAAGAGGCTATAAATAGACCCCAAGAAGCTCCAGCAATGATCAATTAAGCTACAAGTATACATCCTTTCATCAAATACAAGCATTTGTGTTAAAATCCCATTTTTATCTAGAAACCCCAATTGTATCCTTCATTTATATTTTGTTCAATTGGGTTGAGTGCTTGATATCGGGCTATCATTTGTATTGAGAGATACCTTATTAGCCACCAAATTTCTTTGTTCTTTTGTGTGAGGATTGGGTTAATTTTTGGGTAGAAAAATTAACCGAAATTGTAAAGGTTGCCTCCTTGTCCTGGAAAAAGGGGACGAACAATTTAGTGGAAATTGTTGGAAATCCTTGGTGAGACTAAGGTAGTGGATGTAGAGTTCGGTTGGTGAACTTGAACCACTCTAAATTCCCGTGTCAATATTTTTAAGTTGCAATTTCCGTTACAACAACGATAAAATTCCAATTCACCCCCCCTCTTGGTTATTTTCATTCGTGTGATCCACTCAACAATCAATGTACCATATGTGAATCTACTATGAACTATGCAAACATACACTATACACGGTGCTCTATTATATGAAAACCAACGTTATATTTCATCTTATTTTTCAATAGAAACACAAAAACGATTACTCAATTCACATTCGAAAATTAATTAAGTGGTGGAAATGATTAAGAACCATATCGAGTGAAACATTAGAGTGGATTTTGTTGCCGAACTTCTTTAAACTCCCGTACGTCAATTCGTGTTAAAGAAAGATGTGAAATATTGTTCACAAAAATATTGTCTCATAGGGCTTATTTTAATTCATATTTATCATATTACAAGTACTATTTTTAAATGCTTTTAATTTTGTTTACAAAACGGCTTTGGATTAGTTTTTAGATTATGTGAATTTATATTGGTTTATTCTTGACGTCGTTGGATTTATTCTGGTTTATTATGAACTTATTTTGGAATAAAGTTTGAGTTATAAAATGATACTTCAACTAACTCGAAACATGTAGTAATTAGTAGATCGATTTTATTGGTTCCTTAAAAAATAAAATATTTACTTTTTTTTTTTGTAATTTAGGGATTTACTAGCCTATAATTAATTAAGCTCCCCTCTTTTGTAAAAATTATACAATTTGTTTAAATTCAATACAATTATTTCTTCTAAAATTCACTGTGAGAGTTTTTTTTTCTTCATTTTGTTCATGATTTTTATCTTGTTTAAGATTTCCATCCTGTTCTTGTTTTAGAGTTTTAGTCACCAATTTTATCTAGCCTTTTATTTTTGTAAATATGTAAAATATATTGGAGTCCAATAAAATCCAAAAATATATATAGAGTCTAAAAAATAAAATAAAAAAGGAGCGTCCGTGTATAAAGGCCCAAATCAACCAAAACCCACTACAGGAAAATGCATTTTTAGTGACATTGAAAATAGTCACAAAAAGTGTTAAATTTAGTCACTGAAATTTACAGTGACTATTTTTCTTAGTCGTCACCAATCGTCACTAATAACTCCGTCACTATTATATTAGTGACAACTTTCATGTATTTCGTCACAATAGTTATATTTTTTTATGACCACACTATTTGACACAAATGATTATTAATAGTGACTAAAATTTTGACACTAATGTTATTCTTACTAGTGAAAAACATTCTATCACAAATACATATTTAAATAGTGTCTAAAATATGTCATCTAATTGTGCCTGAAATTTAATGGTACTTTTACATTTTAGTCAACAAACTTTTAAGTTTCATTAGATCACTGAAATTTAATTATAGATGATGTAGCATATTCAGATATCAATTTTTAGTAAATAAATGCAAATGCATGGCTTAAAGGAGGATCGAACCTGGAACCTTTAGGGCGAGAGTGTAATACTTATCTACTAGGCTAGGCAAAAAATTTAATACTATTTTGAAAGAAAAATAATATTTAGGTTAAATTGTAATTGAAATTAATTTTATTTATTTTAAAAATATATATTAATTATAACACTAATTATTACAATAATAATTTAACTAATTTTTCTATGGTTTCTTATACGAAGTACGTATGTTGAAGAAACTATTTAGATTTTTTGAAGAAAAAACTAATCAAAATAGAATATATCTTTTTAAATTTTCAAAAAAACAATTATATCATATATTATGCTAAAATCACATATTAGTATTTGTACTCTAATTTGGTCACTTTAAATTTCTATACTTTATAAATTTTGAATTTTCGATCCTGACATGAATGGTAGTCTTTAAATATGTTACGTAAAATTTTCTTTTTAGCTAATTTGTTATACATAAGTTTCATATTTAATTTTTGTTCTTTAATTTGATCATTTTTAGTCCTTGTAATTTAGTATTGCCGATGTCCCGTTAGGATTATGATTAAAATTTTAATTTTTGAAAAATGTAGGGACTAAAGTTGATCAAAATAGATTGACTAAAACAACAATTTACACATAATATAGAGACTATATAAATATTTTACCTTTTGACAAACTAGTTTATGGTAACTTTAATTTTTATACTTATAAAAATAAATTTATCATTGTGACAATGTCTAATTTGTCATTACTTTTATTTTTTTATTGGTGACAAAATTTATCACAACAAAAAGTGAAACTTCAAGTGACAAGTAATTTAATTGTAACAACAAATATCAAATAATAGTGACCATTTCACATATCGTCACTATCATGTGTCAAAGTTTTAGTGACAATGAACTTTGTGTCACAATTGTATATTTATAGTGAGAATTCATTTGTGAAAAATGTAATCGTCACAATTACTACTGTTACAGTGACCAAATAAAAATATGTCACACTTACTTATACTAATAGTGTAGCACAAAAAAAATTGTCACAAAAAGTTATTATTTGTGACAAAATTATTCCTAGTCACTATCAATTTGTCACTAAAAACCTATATTGTTGTAGTGACCCTAGACGCTGTTGTCAAACCCTAGGCTTACAGCTCTCTCATATAATGTGTTTTCCAAGCAAGAATCAAAGACAAAAAAGGAAACATTGGACCAAATTTGAGCCAAAAAAGGCAAAGAAATCAAGGAGCAACTCAGCTCAAAAAGG
This sequence comes from Hibiscus trionum, assembly GCA_030270665.1. Lineage (NCBI taxonomy): Eukaryota > Viridiplantae > Streptophyta > Magnoliopsida > Malvales > Malvaceae > Hibiscus > Hibiscus trionum. Next base: position 19,389,208 of record BSYR01000021.1, on the reverse strand, counting down.
AAGAAATCTAGCCTATCCTGGAGATTCTAGGGTTTTTTATTTCATTGTAATTCATGAAAGAATCATGGATTCTTCCCTTATGTTATTCATTCTTTGGCTATATAAAGCCTTGTAATTCAGCATTGTAATAGACAACAAACTTATACACCACATTCACACAACACACATTTTTTTAAATACATACAAAAGGAGATTCAAGCTCTTGTAACCGAAACTTTGAAGCAATAAAAGTTTGAAGCCTTTGTTGAGGTACATCGTTTTGTTTTCTATTGTTTTTTATTTTACTTTTTTGTTTTGTTATTATGCTTGGAATAAAAGAGTAAGGAAAAAGCCGCTGATATGGTTGTTGCCATCCGTCGCCGCAAGAATCGCCATCCGCCATTGCTGTGGCTGCTGCCATCCGCCGCTGGAAGGGCCACTGTGTGTCACCTTTGGAGCCCACGTCCGGCATTGCTAGCAACGCATGTGTGATTTTGTTCGAGTATGGATAGGTAAATCGGTTGTAAAAGGGGGAATGTTGTATCGAACCTATGTTTAGATTAGAAGGAAGAACCCTTGGTTTATGGAAAGTGTTCTTGAGATTTTAGGGATTCAATCTAAAAAACATGTTGGGTAGTAATTTTGTTGTTAGTAAAGATCTAAGTGGGCTTCTGGGTGAAGAATAAGAGAATATTTTAAAAAAGGGGGGTTTGCATCGACCATTTTGTGATCTGAATTCAGCCATGACCTGCACCATAGTCTCATGGTTCTTACACCGCGGCACCTCAACTTTGCCCTCTTTCAGTCTTGTCCCTTTTCTTTTCAATTACGCTCTTTAATTTTTCTTTTATTCATTTTGGTCATTATTAGCTTAATTATGTTTTTATTGCATCATTTATTTTCTGTTCCTTTTTTTGTGTGTGCAATTTAATTCATTATTATTCACCTTACATCCCATAGTTTTTAGGTTAGACTCTAAATACGACTAATAAACCACATCTTTGGACATAGTTAATTAGGCTTTAAATAAACACCTTTGTTAGGATTACATCATTAAATTCTTCCCCTTAATAACTTTAACTCACCTAAATTATTTTTAACCATACTGAAACCTTGAACTTAAAAAACATAGACTTAGGATTAATTAAAATTTATGTAAACCCAAAACACGTTAAAAATTTGTGCGACTAAATAAGCGTCGTTTTACGGCCGTTTTACCGTGCCCCCGAACCTTCGAGATTTCGTAATACCTGGTTTGTTTTAGGTTTCCTCTCTACCTATTAAAAAAACTAGTGGCGACTCTGTTATCACAAGAGTGAGAATTTACAATTGCGCAAAAAAGAGTATTTGACGTTCTTCTTCATCGTCTAGGTTGCTAAGTACTGTATCCTTCGAGGGTTAGGCGTTACCAATTTCATCCAAGTGTTTGTCTAAGACAATATTTTAGAAGGGGTGTTGTCATATCCTATTTACTTTCATTGTTCTTTTATTTTTTCTTTTACTTCATTTTTTTCATTTCAATTTTCCTTCTAATTTAAAAAAAAAAACATAGATTGTTAGTTTCATGGATATTCAGAAATTAACTTATTTGATCAACTTCAGAATGATTTCGAGGTATTTAAGGCGAACAAGGAATAAAAGACCCTTAGTGAATATCTTTCTCAAGATGAATCTGATAGTGAACAACAAGATGCAAAAGAACTTGCAAGTCAAGAAAGTTGTTTTCTCAATATTGTAGTGGGAAATGTAAAACCAAAATTGATTTTGATATAACAACTAACTTTAAGGACTTAATTGCAAAAATAATAAATTTTTAAGTATTTCAAAAAATCACTAATTGATAAGCCTTTTTGAACCTAGTACTCTTTCAAGTCAAAACATATTAAAAGGGTTCAAATTTTCGAAGTCTTTTCAAGCCAAACTTCAACAAAATGCCTAGGCGTATCGATACCCTCTAGCGTATCGATACAGATTTTCAACACTGGAATTTTAATCGACCATAGCGTACTGATACGGTTTAACCCTGTATTGATACGATATTCATCTGGGTAAGACTTTAAGCTATAGCGTATCGATACGCATCGGGACCGTATAGATACCGTTTTTCATATAAAAATATTTTTTCTATAGCGTACCGATACGATATGTCACCGTATCGATACGATATGTTGACCTTTGAAAATTCTTTACGTTTAATATTCGAACGTTGGCTTGTCAGGTATGGGAATCCAAAATTTTAAATGATCGTTGAACGTCATTGATACGCTAAGGTAGCGTACCGATACGCTTTTTATCAAAACATATTTCAAGATTTCAATGAGCAAAAACCGTATCAATAAAGTTTGTCATATAGATACGCCCCTTAAGACCGTACTGATACGCCCTTCTTGTGTATCGATACGCTTTGTTTTTCAGTCACAACGACTCTTTCTTCTTTGAGATAGGTACCGATACGTCCTCGAAGAGTATCGATACGGTGAACAGTTGAGGAGCATTTATTACGGGAAATTGCAGCGCAACGGCTAGATTAATGACCTCAACCACCTAAACGGTTAGAATTCAATACAAGGGTATATAAACAAGTCTTCAAAGCTACAAGAACAACTATTGAACCTTCAATCAACATCAAAGCATTCATTCCAAACCCTTGAGCCTATTAGAGTCAAATTTTGTACCCAACTTGTAAAATTTTCAAAATTTTCATCTTTGTTTCAAGTTTGGGGAGTGTTGGTTTGTAATTGGGCAATATATTAGTCTTGTGAGAGATACCTTTGAAATTGGCTTTTTTTCTTTGTGATTGAGAGTCTTGTCATTCAATCTTTGGGTAGAAAGATTGAATTTGTAAAGGTTGCCTCCTTAGCCTGGAAAAGGGGAAGAACAAATTAGTAAAGAGTTTGTTGAAAATCCTTAGTGGGAGCTAAGGTAGTGGATGTAGAGCTTGGTTAGAAGCTTGAACCACTATAAGTGCCTTGTTCATCATTTTTAATTGTTCCTTTTGCTCCATTTATTTTTAAAAGTGCCAATTCACCCCCTCTTGGCCATTTCAGTTTATTCGATCCACTCAACAGAATCTAAAACACTCTCCCCTTAAAAAAGTTGTACTTTGATGATATTCAGAATTTTTGTGAAGAGAATATGATAAATGAGCTACCTCATTTGAAAAAGATCGAGAGAAAAGAGGCAAAGAGAGTGAAAAGTGATATTAATGGCTCAACTCTGGTGGGGAAAACATGAGGTAAAAGTCCAAAGATATTCAAAAGAAAAAGACAATACAAAAAATGAAAATGAGAGTTTCATTGGCTAATGATAACTTAGAATTTTCTAGTGGTATTGTATTATTTTTAGAAGAAAATTTTCATCCATTACGAAGGATACAACTGAATCAGTCCTCATTTACAAGAATTTTTTTTCGATTGATATTATGGATCATTCACCTTTTAAAATTTTAGATTTGAGGACGAATCTTTTTGAGGAGTGGGGGAAAGATAGGAGCACAGAAGGGGTAAAATTAATCATTTTTTACAAGAATTTGAACCTGTTTTTGAAGGCTTTAATATTATTTGACCAGCGACGACTTTTCTGATGGGATTTGTTTTTAATTAGGACAATTTTATTTAGTTATTTGAATTTTTTTAATTTTTAAAAATTAGGATAATTTTTTATCTTTTTTAATTAGAATAATATTATCAAGTTTACTTGGGATAATATTCATATCTCTTTTATTTATGATATTATTCTATTTTTATTTATCTAGTTAGTATTTTAGATTAAATTAAATTATTTTTCTTTGTAATTTAGGGTTTTACTAGCTTAAAAATAGGATCCTCTCCTTTTTTTAAAAAATCAAATGGTTTAATTCAACTCAATTCAATACAATTATTTATTCTAAAATTCTTTGTGAGAATTTGTTTCATTTTGTTCAAGATTTTCATCTTGTTCTTGTTTCAGAGTTCGAGTGTCCAAATGCGCAACAACGAGTATTTGACATTCTTCTTTATCGTCTAGGTTGCTCAGGACGATATCCTTATAGGGTCAGGTGTTACCAATTTCAGATGAACATTTGTCTAAGAGAGGATCTTTGAAGGGGCTGTCGTTAAATCCTACTTACTTTCATTGTTCTTTTATTTTTACTAAGCTTTTTTCTGATTCCGTACCTATTTTATTGAGTCATTTTGGAAATATGGATTTTAAATCTTGCTTTCTTTTCCATATCTATATTAAAGCAATAAATTGATCCAAGCTTCCGCATTCCCTATCACATTGTCTCGTAGGTCTTATTTTAATTCATATATATGATATTACGAGTTTTATTCTTACATGTTTTTAATTTTGTTTACAAAACAATGGCATTGGATTAGTTTTTAAATTATGTGAATTTATATTGGTTTATTCTGGATTTTGTTGGATTTATTCTGGTTTATTATGAGCTTATTTTGGATTTATATGGCAGCATTACAATGTTGATTTGGTAAAAAATATTGGAGTATTTTATGAAATTTATTTTCGGCTGTATTTTTTATGGACACAATTATTTTCCTGGAGGTGATCAATAGCACTAATATTTTTTCCATAATGCCTACGTCGGATATGTATTAGTGAAATAAATAATACAGATGAATATCCATGCATGCCTCATGAAAAAACCCCTAACCTAAAATTGGGGAAATGAGTACAATACGTGGATATGTAAAAACAATATGGCGAAAGAAATCACTCCAACACACGTAAACATGTAGAACGATCCACTCCCTTCTTATCCAGAACATCTGCCATGTTTTTCACTTCCCAAAACATATTATGAAAACATACGTAATGTAAACAACGACATGCCTCATCGATACGACGAAAAATAGCCCACAATCTCCATGGTCGATGAGAGTGATTCAACAACCCAAGACACGACAACGATGGAATCCGATTCTATAAAGATCACAGGGCCCGAGCACATTTGGACTCCACCAGCAGCTCTAACACAAAATCAATTGCCCATAACTCTGCAACATTCGACTCTAGCTCACCCAAAGGGCCCGAAAAGAGCGCCAAAACATTCCCACATGAGTCTCTCAACACTCCTACACACCTCAGCAGCCCCGAATTTCCCCATGCAGAGCCATCCACATTAAAATTTAGAGTACCAACCGATGACGAACAACACTCAACATTCAATCGCACCGCGGACAGTCCCACCGATGTGCCTCGACAACCAACATCGACTCATTAAAAGATTTTATCAAATAAAGCGTGCGAATCTTCACTAAAAATAATATCTCACCCATGTACATCCTCCGTTGATTAAACATAATGTCGTTCCTTGCAAGCCATATCGATCACAATAGTGTTGCACAACTTGCAAACCACCACTGTCGTTCCAAACCCACAAAACAACCATGGAAAGCTTGGTCTAGAAATTCAACTAAAGTATTTGGTTGAACCCAACTCACACCCACTAACGAAGGAAAGAGTACCAAAGCTCGACCATAATGCGTCAAGAAAATAGCAAATGATCTTGCTCGTCCTCAGCAATATCGCACCAAACACAACAACCCGACACACATTGCAAAGGTACCCCTCTATCGTACAACATACTCAAGGTAGGCAACTGTCGCAGCCACACAAACCACAAGTAGCATTGCACTTTTGGCAGGACAGCCATGCGCCAAATCACAAAAGCCTCGGAAGTCTCACTTTTCAACCCAACCGATTTCATCAATCCTATGAGTTCTTTAACCGAGAACTGCCCCATTGCATTCGGGCACCAAATCAAATGACCCTTACGCCCCAATACCAACTCAGATGTTGCTTCCATTTCCAGCAACTCCCTCAACATCTATAATTCAAAATTCTGTAATTTTCGGCTAAAGAATACGTGCCATGCATCATACGCCAAAGACACTCCTTGTGCATTTGAGGCCACCAGCCCCTATTTGTCCCCACCAACACACATAAAGGTTCCGAGAAGCACCACAAATCGTTCCAAAATAGTACTTTCAAGCCCTCTCCCACTTGCCAACAAAAGGACTTTGCACCCATAAATCGCACCACTGGCTCATCGTCTTGTACCTTAACGATTTGCTTCCAAAAAACGGACATCTTATGTTTCCCAACCATATTAAAATGCCACCAAAGTCTTTTTTCACCATGCTTTGCAACAATAAGTGACCTCCATAGCGATCCCCTATCCGCCACATGTGGCCAAACCCATTTAGCAAGCAGCACCAAGTTCCGTAGTCTCAAATCCACAACGCCTAACCCCCTAGTGCCTTTAGTCGACACACTGTTTGCCAATTAACACGACTCATCTTGCGCTTCAAATCAGAATCTCCCTAAAGAAAAACCCGCCGAATATAATCGATTCTCGCAATCACCCCCTTCAGAACAACATAAACGACCATATAATAAAGTGGGAGCGAGGATAACATTGAATTAATGAGTGCAACCTTTCTGCAAAGAAAAAAGATCCTCTTTTCCAACAAGCCCAACGAGTTCGAACTGCACCACCAGCTCCCATACCTGTAAACATATCGGATTAATCCCCACTTTCATGCCAAGATAGACGAATGGAAAGTCCCCCGTCTCGCAGCCTATTACCGAGGCCATGTCATTCGCAATTCCCTCATCAACTTCCACAACATAAATGCACGATTTAGCATAATTAATCTTGTGGCCCGAACAATACTCAAAAACAAAGTAGGGTTCGTTTTAGATTTCTCGCCCCTTCCACATCACCACTAAGAAAAAAATTGTATCGTATGCAAATTGCAAGTGTGAAATCGATAAATCTGTGGCCACCCTAACCCCTTAATCAGTCCTTGTGTCTCGACAATAACAGGATACTAATGAAGCACCTCACCACCACAACAAACAATAGTGGCGATAGAGGATCTCCTTGCCGTAACCCACATTGCATCTCAAATTCCCTCAGTGTCGAGCCATTCAACAAAATAGATAACCAAGCCGATTGACCACATTCTCTCATTCACTTCCTCCATCGATCCCCACAACCCATCTTAGCCAAAATTCGATCCAAAATGCCCAATTTATGCAATCATAGGCTTTCGCAAAATCTAATTTCAAGATGATCTCTTCGGCTCCCCACACTTATGTTTCAACGATTGCGTATCACTAATTAACTCCCCTAAAACAGTTCGAAAGTGAGCTGCCAGCACCTTCGCGACAATCTTATAAGCATAATTTAATATGAAAATCGGCCGGAAGTCCCCAATTTCCATCAGTTGTAGATTCTTCAGTATGAGAACCACAAAAGTCAAATTTAAACCCTTCGGCAAACAAGTTATCCTGTAAAAAGAATCAAACAAAGCTATCACTTCCTTCTTAAGAAAATTCCAATCCTTTTTGTAGAACTCGAAGGTGAAACCATCTGGCCCCGAAGCATTCGCACCATCACAGCCTTAAATAGAAACCCGAATCTCATCTTCAGAAAATTTAACTTCCAAAGTTTGTTCACTACACCGGGATTGGTATATAGCGGTGCTTTTCATGGTGTTTTTCAACCAAATGCCGTTAATATTTCACTTATCACGGAGTTTACAAAATAAACGCCACAAAATGGCAAACTTTGCGGCATTTCTATTTTAAACGTCGCTAGAGATTAACATATTGTGGCGTTTGTGTTAAAAACATCGTAATAGAGCAATTTTTCGTGGCGTTTGGTATTATAAACGCTACAATAGGAGTCATTTGGATAAAAAGCCGCAATAGGTCTCGTTTTAGCGACGTTTGATTTTATAAATGTTGCGATAGGTCATGTTTTACCAGCTTTTGGTTTTAAAAATGTCGTGATAGGTCACGTTTTAGCGGCGTTTGGTTTTACAAACGCCGCGATAGGTAAAACGCACTGTTTGACTATTATATCTCTCAATCTATCGTTCAAAATCCCTAATTGCTCTTGCTCCACCTCTTCATGTTGCTCATCACCGTCGATCCTCGATGTCGATCGTCACTCAAGCCGCTCAGTCGCACCAGCAAGCAAGCCAACACCGGAAGTGAAACCAACGTTAAATTTCATCTTATTTTTCAATAGAAACACAAAAATATATCTCCGAAACAATTACTCAATTCACATTCGAAAATTAATTAAGTGGTGGAAATGATTAAGAACCATATCGAGTGAAACATTATAGTGGATTTTGTTGCCGAACTTCTTTAAGCACTCGTACGTCAATTCGTGTTAAAGAAAGATGTGAAATATTGTTTACAAAAATATTGTCTCATAGGGCTTATTTTAATTCATATTTATGATATTACAAGCATTATTTTTAAATGCTTTTAATTTTGTTTACAAAACGACTTTGGATTAGTTTTTAGATTATGTGAATTTATATTGATTTATTCTTGATTTCGTTGGATTTATTTTGGTTTATTATGAACTTATTTTGGAATTATTCGGGAAAACTACAATGTTAGTTTAGTACAAAATATTGAACTATTTTATGAAATTTATTTTCGGCTGTATTGATTTGTGGACACAATTATTTTACTAGAGGTGAACAGTAGCATTCGCATTTTATCCAGAACGTCTAAGTCAGTTGTGGGTGTTACAAAACCCTTGTCGATGTGCTCTTCTTGCACAAAACGAGTCCACTAAACTGTAAACAGAAACATGTGAACTCTTAGCTTTGTAAGCTCAGAGAAACATATCTACCACATTACACCTCATGCATTTCATAAACACAAAATGGAACACAAATATGAGAAATAATGCAAGAGTATAGCTCAACCGTCTATGATCTAATATCTAGACTTGCTAAAAATCATAGATCGATGGGTCAAAAATGTAATACACACACACACACATATATCTATACATATAACCATTTGTTAAAGGCTAAACTATAAAATAAATATCCAAATTATGTCTCTTTTTTACAATAGGTGCCTAAAGTTTTGTTTTTGGCTTGTTTTAAAGTCAACTAATGCATCTACTTTAGGCACCTATTTCAGTCAAAAAATAATTTAGGCACCTACTGCAAAAAAAACCTATTTTAGGCACTTATTTTGTAGTTAAGCCTTCGTTACATGCAGGGCGTAAAGTGATGTTATTTTCATGTTTTTTTAATGTGTATTATGCCATTATTTGTTTTTTTTTAAAAAAAATTGTTAATAAATATATTTAGCTTACGAAAAAATAACATTATAATTTTACTATCCATACATTCTTCCTCTTCACCGCTTACCCTTTATACTAATAATAATCATCTTATTCTCCTTTGTTTAAATTTGGTTGTATTTTATTTATGCATTTAGGTTAAAACGTTTATTGATAATTACAATGTAATTTGAAAAAGGGTAAACTACTGAGATGATCACATTCATTTAGTAAATATTCACTTTTACTCATCAATTTCAAAAATTCTAATTTTTGTCATTTACTTTTTCGATTATTAAACATTTTGTCACTCAGATGTTAATTGTTGTTAGACAACTGACGATGTGTTGAGTTTGCACAATAAAACAAAGAGTAAATTAATTGCATAGTCACTAAAATATTACTTCACTCCTATTTTCACAACCAAACTAAACCATTTTGTATAATTATACATTTAGTCCACCATATTTACATATGCAATAAATTTAGGCATAATTTTAATATAAAAATAATTTAAAGTGGTTGAATTTAAGGAAGTAAATAGTTGTGTTTAATTCATTTTGAACCTATTGAATTCCTTGTTATCATACATTGATCCCACACAGCAACTCATTTTACTTATGCTTGGACCGCACCCAATGACTTAACACTGAATTTAAGGATGATCATTTTTGGGCTCTTAAAGAAAGTGAAGAAAATGGAGAGGGCAAGATTCCTAGAACGAATATGTTGGATGGTTATGTGTGTGATGATTGTGTGGTTTTTGAAGTAAAGTGATGTGTGTGATGAATGGATGTTGAAGTATTGTTAGGGTTTATGAAATTGTAAGTATTTTGCTCAATGTTGAAGTAATATAATGTGGGTTTTGAAGTATTGTTAGGGCAAGATAGTTATTTGTGATCTTTTATTTATGGTATTTTAATGTAACCGAAGCTTCTTGAAGCAATGTTTTTAGGAGTTCAATGGAAATTATAAGCATTTTGTTCAATGAAAATTGTAAGAATTTTGTATTCATGTTACATAAATAATTCAACAAACAAAGTAAACAAACTTTTGTTTTGCATTCAATTGTAAGTAATATAGGTTAACAAAAGTAGTTTGTAAGCTGATAAACCATAAAATCAGCTGCAAAAATAATGACCTAATTCAACAAAAGTAATTTGTAAGATTTCCCTAGACATCACTAAAAGAAATACCTAGACAGATTCAACATAGTTCACAAAATAAATGCCATTACAATGGGCATCACAAAAAAAAGTCATAAAATTAGGTCATTCACAAAATAAGTCAGCTTCAGTTGTACAGCTTCAGTCCCTAGTTGAAGCTTGTGATTCTTGATTTGGAGGGTTGAAGACAGTTGATTGTTGACTTGAAGGCTCATTAGGCATCCATCTAACAGTTGTTGGTGGAGCCAAAGGTATTCTTGTTGGTAATTTTTGCCTTCGAAGTGGTTGTTGTGGGTTGGATGATGAAGGATGGCTTCTAGGTTGCTGTTGGTGGGATGATGAAGGATGAGGTTGTGGTTGGTTGGATGGAGTGGGTCTTCATATAGGCTGGTTTGCACCAATCTCATCTCTACAGGTCCGTTTGTTGTGACGAGGCTTGCCACACTTGGTGCATTTAGCTTGCTGCCCTCTCTTGGTCAACTTAGGTTTCCTAACTTCATCAGCTTCCTTTTTCCTCTTTTTACTTGGCCTTCCTGGTGGCCTTTTAATAGTTGGTGGCAATATGGGTTCCATGTCTGACACTGGAGCCCATTGTTGAAGACCTGTTTAAAAATTAAAAAAAAACAATAAATCACATAAGCTAAAAAAAACAGTTGAATAAATTAATAAGTTGGGGACAAACAATACCTTTCACGGGTGAAATCATGTTGGAGTAAATGGCAATTTGAGTGCTCCTATTGTAGTACACATTTACATAACCTTCAATGCTTCTATTGGTTTCTTGAATGGCTGAGACTGCATGGACACAAGGGATGCCAGTGAGGTCCCATTTTCTGCATGAACATGTATGCTGCTGCACAAGATCTACAGTATGCTGGTGCCCAAGGCCAGCATGAACTTGATACCTTTCTCTACCAGAACGTGTGGTCCAGCACCTGAAATAAGTCAATTACACAATTAGCAGACAATTAGTAAAAACAAAAGTAAGTAAATAAAAGTAAGTAAACAATTAGGAGAAAACCTATGTGATTGCTGGAAAATGATGTCCAATTTTTTTTTTTTGAATTTTATCACACAGTGGACCTGGCCACTTTTCAGCTTCCTCCCTTTTGCTAACAATTTTTTTCATTATCTTAGTTCTAATAACCTCCATCATTGTCAGAATAGGCTTATCTCGAGCCTCTAAAATTGACTACATAAGAGAAATAAAAAAAAGATAATGTTAGTAAATCAATCAAATACAGTAAATGTTTGAAGTATTTAACTAACTCAAAATGACAATTTTACCTTGTTGAAAGACTCACATAGGTTGTTGAGGATCATGTCACACTTATTTCTGGTATCAAAGTGTGATCTAGACCATTGAGCAGGGTTCAACTTCTGTATCCAATTATAGGCAGCAACAGAAAGGGCTTTCAACTACTCCATTGCATCTTCAAACTCTCGCAAGTAAGTACATCCTTTGGAATAATATACCGTCAAGATGACAAATAGTAGTTGTTCCAGGATTTGCAGTCCTTAAGTCCAGTAAGTACTCATAAATCGTTGCATACTGCCCTTTGTAATTACCTTCAATCATTTCAATTGCCAAATCTCTTGCCCTACTACAAGTAACATGTGACACCCAAGTAACAAATTCTTCATATACATCACTTCGAAGTGATTTTACTGGATAATTAATATCAACCATGAATTTTCCTATGTAATACTTTGCCATCCAAGGTGATCTGATATTCCTATTTTTGGTTACCTTAGAATAGTTATGAGTGTCAATTAATGTTTTTATCTGCCAAGTCTGATCTGTAATGTCTTTGGGATTCATTGGGGTTGCCCACGTAACACCCGGGTTTGGGGGTTGAGTGAAATTAAATTATTAAAATATAATTATGGGCTTTATATTTCAAAACAAATAAATATATGTTGGACTAGTCATCTTTTTAAGCTCAAGCAATGGATTTTACACTATTGTAACTACCCATTTTCATTAAGGGTAAAAATGTCCTTTGACTTTTAAAATAAAACAAAACAAATAAAAATGCATTTTGCTCATCTTCCTCCCCCTCCTCCTTCAAAACCAACGACATTTTTCCCCTCCCCTTTCAAGTTACTATTCCATTTCTTCCTTACTTAATTCTTGAGGATTTTTGAAAGGTAATGATGTTTTTGAATTGTCCTTATCTTCCTCTCCATTTCTATACCATTAGTTTTCAATAAAACATATTATATTGCATTTTGAGGTTTTTGGGTTTTGAAATAAAAATGATAACTTTGATAGCTTTAGGTTAAGCTTTCGATTTGTTTTTGTTAAATAAGCTATTTACTTTTCAAAAGGTCCAACATATCTAATTTTTACATGGTTTTAACTTGATTTTTCGGATATGGGTTTTAGTGGGGTTTTAGATGGTTCAAATGTCAAGTTTTGGGACTGTTTAGTGTGGGAAATTGATGGTTGATGATTAAGAGATGTTTGAGGGTTGTTTTGGGTGTGTTAGATGGCATTTTGGATGTTGGCAACATCGGTTATTTGCTGAGTTTGATGGTGGAACTCTGCGCTTGCAACTTTCACTGTCTCGACATGTGAGATGGAGAGAAGTTCCGGCGGCAAGTCTGGCAGATACTCCAAGTTCGGCGAAGCAATTCTGAAGTGATCCTACCTATGCTAGGCTAGGATTCTGTCACTGCGTGATGTAGGCAATACCTAGCATTCTCAGCGTAAACCTAACACAGGCAGTCGACTTTTGGTTGCTCCTTTTAGCCGCTGAAATTCTAACTTATGTCTAAGTCGAATTAGTCAATACCTCGACATGATGCTACCATGCTTAATTCTTTCGTGAGTTTGACACTCTCGTGCCCGACAAATGGATTTCTTCAACTGGACTTTTGGAACTAATTGAAGAAGTGAAGCTCATGAATTAAGCAAACTTGAGAGTATTTTATTGCAAAAAAACTTAAACTATTACAACCGTTTCCCACAACTACTTTACATACAAAAATCGAAACACTAAGAGAATTAGAACGCGATCTCCCTATGTATATGTATGCATGCCCCTATACCCTCACAAGCATGGGTATATATAGGGCTTGGCCTAAGTTTGAGTCCTCCTTGGAGTAGAAGTCCTTCAAGTAAATATACATTAAATGTTGACTTCTTTTTGACTTGAATGTGGACTCTTTGGACGTTGCCTTCTCCAACAAGTAAAGATAAGTCACTTTACTTATCCCTCTTCAATCAGCTCTTCAGGCCACTATAGGCTTCAGAAAATTGCAAGACTGGGCTCATTGGACTTAGGAAATTGTCCTCTTTCAACCACAACCCATCTTGACTAAGTCGATTTAACTCTTGCCTGGGCGACAGTCGGCACCAATGTTGCGGCGGCGACAACTGGAACTGCTTCAGTACAGCTCCTTTTGCTCCCTGCTTTCCTGTCCTCTCATCCTCTACATAGCTCCAACACCTGTAAATGAAAACTAAACTAAAACAATATCTTTTCTTAACCAAACATAGAATATTCAATAAAAGCATGGTAAAAGACCAAATACTGTTATTATGCATGCAATGCACCTAAATATGCCTAAATGAGCTTAAGAACAGCAATAATAAGGGCAGGAATGTGTACAAAATATAGAACTTGTGGACACTCTACACACCCCTGTAGAGTGTACATGAGTTCTATATTTTGTACACATTTCTGCCCTTATTATTGCTATTCTTAATCTCATTTAGGCATATTTAGGTGCATTGCATGAATAATAACAACATTTTCTCTTTTACCATGCTTTTATTGAATATTTTATGTTTGTTTAAGAAAAGATATTGTTTTAGTTTAGTTTTTATTTTTCAGGTGTTGTAGCTGTGTAGAGGAGGAGAGGATAGGTGTTGTACCTGCGAACAAAAGGAGTTGTACTGAAGTAGTTCCAGAAGTCGCCAAGGACGTCGCCAAAGCAGCAATGCCGCCAAGTGCCGCCCAGGCAAGAGTTACACCGACTTAGTCAAGATGGAACGCGATTGAAAGAGGGCAATTCCTTGAGCCCAATAAGCCCAGTCTTGCAATTATCTGAAGCCTGTAGCGGCCTGTGGAGCTGATCCAAGATTTATAAGTAGGAGTACTTATCCTTACTTGCGGGAGAAGGCAACGTCCAAAGAGTCTACATTCAAGTCAAAAAGGAGTCAACATTTAATGTAAAGCTACTTTAAGGACGTCTACTTCAAGAAGGACTCAAACTTAGGCCATGAGCCCTATATATACCCAATGTATGTAAGGGTATAGGGGCATGAGTATACTTAAGCTTAGACGCACTGATAGATGGATGTGTAGCGGGGAGGTAGCTAGATAGATGGGAGGTGTTGGAGGTCGCGGCCCAACACTCCTAGGGTTTATGTTTTTTTATGTAAAGTGGTTGTGAGAAACGATTGTAATAATTTAAGTGTGTTTTCAATAAAATATTTCAAGTTTGCTTAATTCATGTTCTTCACTTCTTTAATTAGTTCCAAAAGTCCAATTGAAGAAATCCATTTTTCGGGCACGAGAGTGTAAGGCTCACGAAAGGATTAAGCACGATCTCATCATATCGAGGTGTTAACTAATTCGGCTTAGACATAAGTTACAATTTCAGCGGCTAAAAGGAGCAACCAAACGTCGATTGCCTGTGTTAGGTTTACGCTGAGATTGCTAGGTATTGCCTACATCACGTGGTGACAAAATCCCTACCTAGACATAGGAAGGATCACTTAAGAATTGCTCTGCCGAACTTGGGGTATCTGCTAGACTTGCCGCCAGGACTTATTTCCATTCCACCTGCCGAGATAGCAAAAGTTGCAGGAGCAGAGACCCACTTTGGCCGCGTGATAGGGTCGTAGTTGTCGTCCGCCATTACCTGCCGAGGCAACAGATCATGGCAGCACGACACACTTAGGCCTTACAATGCAGTCTACACACTATTGAGCTGCAATTACCTTACTCAATCTATCGACCTTATCTCTCCCTATCATCCCTATCATCACTATCTTTATTTTACTTGTGTTTTTATATTTCCACATTTAGAGATTTAATTGTGTATTTACTCAATCCTTTTGCAGGAAACCACTCATAGAAGCTGCTCCAATCCCTGTGGGAGACGATATCTTTTATAATATAACTTGACAAGAGTGTGCACTTGCGCTCATAAATAAAGAACACCCAAACGCTCTACAAGTTTTTGGCGTCGTTACCGGGGATTAGTAACAGCAACTGCGTTTGAATTTCTACACTTCCACTTTAGTTTTTGCACGTTAAATTTCTGTTTATTTTGTTTTTTAAAAAAATAAAAAAAATGCCTCTTTGTTTTCTTTGGTGTATGTCCCGCCAGGGCGGCAAAGATGGAAGCCAACATCCAGCTGAGGAGGGGAAGGACATGACCGGACGAAAAGCCAAACACAAAGCCCTCATGAAGTGGTTATGTTTTGGAAAAGTGCAACCCAACATAACCTGATCTTTTATTTTTATGTATTAGGATTAGATATAGTTTTCAGTTATTTTTATTTAATTTTTGCATTTATTTTATTACAGGTTAGGAATGAGGGTAAGACAAAGAAGGATGAAAGAATAAAGAAGAAGACCAACCAGCGACCAAGGCAGCTCAAAGCAGATGAGCATAACGAGTAGCGGCTTCATAACAACTAACCGCAATGGCTACATTTGCAACAACGAGCGGAACGGCTATCTGCGGAACGGCTGGAATCCTGTTATTCGCGCCGCAATCATTGACGCCCGTTGGCAGCATGCCCGCCAAGGCAGCAGAGAGAAGCGACTATATAAGTCCAACTATTCTCTCCCCGTTCTTCACTTTGCTCTCTCTTTTACTCTCAATTCTTTCTACCATCTTTGCTTTCAAGATTTTGCTTTACTTTCTTGCAACTTCTTTTTCTTTCGTTAAGAAAACACAACTGTTACTCAACTATGGCCACATCAAAACAACCCGCCTCCACCTCCAAGCCTACCTTCTAAAGATTCTTAAACCCTGTTGTCACGGAAACCTACAAGCAGTACTTCACCGAACGGCAACTCTGGGAGGAAATAGGGTTCTAATACACCATGCCAGATGAGGATTTTGGCCTCGAACCCAGCATATTCGAAAAGGTTCACAACTTGGGCTGGGACATTTTCGCACGGCAGCCAGAAGGGATAAAAAGCAATCAGGTGCGAGAGTTCTATGCCCACAAGCCTACACCGGGAAACCCTTTCGTATATTTCCGCGGTGAAGGAGTCAAGCTCACGGCGGAAACCATCAATAGTTTCTACGACATAGAAATTCGAGGGAATCCGCACGAAGAATGGAGGTCCTACCTAACAGCGACTGACTACAAAAAGATGAAGAAAGAAATCTGTCAACCCAACACCATATGGCT
This sequence comes from Hibiscus trionum, assembly GCA_030270665.1. Taxonomy (NCBI): domain Eukaryota; kingdom Viridiplantae; phylum Streptophyta; class Magnoliopsida; order Malvales; family Malvaceae; genus Hibiscus; species Hibiscus trionum. Next base: position 19,372,572 of record BSYR01000021.1, on the reverse strand, counting down.
AACAAGCAGAAATAATGTTTCAGTCAACCGCTGTGATCTACTGTCGGAGGTCATTCTTTGGAGCAACTTCGTCCAACGCCGCTTGGTGCCCACTTTGCAGGGATCAACAGTCAACAGGCTGCGGCTGGCTCTTATCCACAGCATTATGAAGGGGCGGCCAATCAATGTTGGCAAAGTGATTCTTGAAGAGATATATGCCCGCGCCGAAAATCCCAACGCCAAGGAACCTCTCGTCTTCCCTACACTCATCACAGGTCTATGCGCCAATTTCCGTATGCCGCCACACCTTAAGGACAGCATACTTCCCGCCAAGGAAGGGTGGACAAGAAAGGTGCACCTCAAGATGATGCAGGAGCCGGAGCCAGAAACACCGTCAACCACCCAACTGCCGTCCCAATTTGCCGCCACCCCAGCCATAGCGGGCAGTACTGAAGCTGCCCTCCCTTCCACTGTGATGCCCTACTGCGCAGCCTCGTCGAAAGCTGCCAAACGATTGAGCACAAACATGTGATCTTCACCAAACATAATGCGGAGGTGCAAGAAGCCTTTGTGGCCTACTTGCTTGACAAATACCATGACGGCGACCCACAGTTGCCCGCATTCCCATCGGAGTTAGCAGCATCCAAACCGATCCAGATCACACCTAGACCAGCTTCCACTCCAACCGCCATCGACAACGAGGGGTCACACATTCGCCCCAAGAGAAGAACCTCGCCTACTCACAACCAGCCGTACGACCTCACCTCCTCATCTGAGTCAGAGAAAGTGGAGGAAACCACCGCCGCCTCCCCAACAGCAAATGAGGCCACTGCCAAAGATGTTGATGACTCAGACATGGAGATTTCAGACTCCTTCGATTATGAACCGGCCGAGGCAGCAATGAAGAGGAAGCGGCCAGCCGCAGCAACCGAGCCTCAAGGTGGAGGATCAGAACCTGAGAGACCATCTAAGAAAACCACCCCCAGCTGCCGCGTGGCACGAAGAAGAGCCCAACTGCCAGACCATCTGCCACACGCCGCCTAGTCCTACCCGCCTCCTTAGAATCCTCCTCTGACGCAGCAACAACAGAGGGGAACTCCCCTAGTCTATAACACCTATTTTTTATTTTTCTTTTTCTTTATTTTTATGCTTTATTTTGTTTTTCTGTTTTTATATTTTATTTTTTTTATTTTCATTTTTTATAAGGCATTGAGGACAATGCCAACCTTAAGTTTGGGGGGGAATAGTCCTCTTTGTTTTAGGTTCATTTAGTAGCATATAGGAGTATATGTAAATTTCGCCCTAGCACTCAATGAAGTAGAAATTTTGAGCTTAAAACTTGTGCCTATGATAATTAGCCGATTTCTTATTTTCGCACCATACTTAAAATTTAACCTAACTATGGGAAGAAGCATGAAAAATACTTAGAAATTTTTTCTTTTTGCCAATAATTCTTACACTGTCTGTTAAATGCTGAGTTTTTCTTGAGTTCTAAGTTTAACACTGCCTGCTTCATTTAATGAAAATTTTCTTAATTGAATACAGGTTTTCCGCCGCGACATCACATGGCAGCAGCACAAAGATGGTTGAAACCCTAGAGGTGCCCGAAACAGGCTCTATGAAGGATCATGACCAAGGACACTCTGCTGCTATCAAAGTACAAGTATCGAAACTAGGTAACGGACAAATTAGCAAGATTGAATGAAAGCCTTCACGGGATGACTCTATTCAAAGGGTTCGGAGTTTCGTAGAGTGCACCTATCTTAGCTTCAGACCCAGAGAATAGTTGTGATAAGCTGAAGCCCTTAAAGCCATGATCAGAAAAAGAGGAAATAAGTGCCTACCTGTGCTGCCAAGGCAGCAACTCGTATCTTTTTTAGTAATTTAATTATTTTTAGCATTCTTTGTTAACTTAGTCATCTCAGCATGTTTAGCATGGACACAGACCTGCACACACTGCACTGGCACTAAGAAAATTAAAAATCTAAGTTATTTCGTGGCATTCCCTATCACTAACATTAAATAGGTGCCACAGCCTTGAGGTAAGAAATCAAGTTAAAAGCTAAGTTTCTATTAATTTTGTGCAAGGGGAAGGTTTACTAGTTAGGTTGCATTGCTTGAGGACAAGCAATAGTTCGAGTTTGGGGGTGTGTAGAATGTCCTTGAGTTCTATACTTTGTACACATTCCTGCCCTTATTATTGCTATTATTAAGCTCATTTAGGCATATTTTGGTGCATTGCATGCATAATAACAATATTTTCTCTTTTACCATGCTTTTATTGAATATTTTATGTTTGGTTAAGAAAATATATTGTTTAGTTTTTATTTTCAGTTGTTGTAGCTGTGTAGAGGAGGAGAGGACATGAGAGGATAGGAGAAGACAAGAGAGGATAGGAAAGCTGGGAACAAGAGGAGCTATGCTGAAGCAGTTCCATATGCCGCCAAGGACGCCGCCATAGCAGCAATGCCGCCAAGTGCTGCCCAGGCAGGAGTTACACCGACTTAGTCAAGATGGGTCGCGATTGAAAGAGGGCAATTCCCTGAGCCCAATTAGCCCGATCTTGCAATCATCTGAAGCCTGTAGCGGTCTGTAGAGCTGATCCAAGATTGATAAGTATGAGTACTTATCCTTACTTGCGGGAGAAGGAAACGTCCAAAGAGTCCACATTCAAGTCAAAAAGGAGTAAGCATTTAATGTAAAGCTACTTTAAGGACTTCTACTTCAAGGAGGACTCAAACTTAGGCCATGAGCCCTATATTTACCCAATGTATGTAAGGGTATAGGGGCATGCATATGCTTATTCTTAGACGCACAGATAAATGGATGTGTAGCGGGGAGGTAGCTAGATAGATTGGAGGTGTTGGAGGTCGCGACCCAACACTCCTAGGGTTTAGATTTTTGTATGTAAAGTAGTTGTGATAAACAGTTGTAATAGTTTAAGTTCGTTTTCAATAAAATATTCCAAGTTTGCTTAATTCATGTTATTCACTTCTTCATTTAGTTCCAAAAGTCCAGTTGAAGAAATCCATTTGTCGAGCACGAGAGTGTAAGGCTCACGAAAGGATTAAGCACGGTCTCATCATGTCAAGGTGTTGACTAATTCGGCTTAGACATAAGTTAGAATTTCAGTGGGTAAAGGGAGACACCAAACGTCGACTGCTTGTGTTAGGTTTACGCTGAGATTTCTAGGCTTTGCCTACATCACATGGTGACAAAATCCTTGCCTAGACATAGGAAGGATCACTTAAGAATTGCTCTACCAAACTTGGGGTATCTTTCAGACTTGCCGCCAGGACTTATTTCCATTCCACCTGCCGAGACAACGAAAGTTGCAGGAGCAGAGACCCACTGAGACCGCGTGACATGGTGGTAGCTGTCGTCCGCCATTACCCGCTGAGGTAGCAGATCATGGCAGCACAACACACATAGGCCTTACAATACAGTCTACACACTACTGAGCTGAAATTACCTTACCCATTCTATCGACCTTATCTCTCCCTATCGTCCCTATCTTTATTTTACTTGTGTTTTTATATTTCCACATTTAGAGATTTAATTGTGTATTTACTAAATCCTTGTACAGGAAACAACTCACAGAAGCTGCTCCAATCCCTGTGGGAGACGATATCTTTTATATTATAACTTGACAAGAGTGTGCACTTGCGCTCATAAATAGAGAACACCCAAACGCTTTACAACCCCCAAACTCGAACTATTGCTTGTCCTCAAGCAATGCAATCTAATTAGTAAACATGTCCCTTGCACAAAATATAACACAAACTTAGCATTTAACTTCATTTCTTACCTCAAGGTCGTGGCACCTATTTTATGTTAGTGATAGTGAATGGCATGAAATAACTTAGAATTTAATTTTTTTAGTTCCAGTGCAGTGTGTGCATGTCTATGTCCATGCTAAACACGCTGAGTATCTTAAGTAAACAAAGAATGCTAAAAATAATTAAATTACAAAAAAAAAATTGAGTTGCTGCCATGGCAGCACAGTTAGCACTTTTTCCTTTCTTTTTTCTGATCATGGCTTTAAGGGCTTCAACTCATCACAACTATTCTCTGGGTCTGAAGCTATGATAGGTGCACACTATGACACTTCGAACCCTTTGAATAGATTCATCCCGTGAAGGCTTTCATTCACTTTTGCTAATTTGTCCGTCACTTATTTTAATTTTAGATACTTTGAATTTGATAGCAGCGGAGTGTCCTTGCTCATGATCCTTCCTAGAGCCTGTTTCGGGCACCTCTAGGGTATTAAGCATCCTTCCTAGAGCCTGTTTCAGGCACCTCTAGGGTATTAAACATCTTTGTGCTACCGCCCTGTGCTGTCGCGGCGAAAAATATGCATCCAATTAAGATATTTTCATTAAATAAAGTAGGTAGTGTTAAACTTAGAACTCAAGCAAAACTCAGCACTTAACAGACAATGTAAGAATAATTGGCAACTAAAAAAATTTCTAAGTATTTTTCATGCTTCTTCCCATGGTTAAGTTAAATTTTAAGTATGGTGCGAAAATGAGTAATCAGCTAACTATCATAGGCAAAAGTTTTTAAACTAAGACTTTCTATTTCATTATGTGCTAGGGCAGAATTTACATATGCTACTATATGCGGCTAAATGCAACTAAAGAAAACAAAGAGAACTAACCCCCCAAACTCAAGGTTGGCATTGTCATCAATGCCTTACACAAAATATAAAATAAAAACGAACAAAAAACATAAAAAGAAAAAAAAAATTAAAAGAAAACATAAAAATAAAGAAAAATAAAGAAAAAGTGTTATAAAGTAGGGGAGTTCCCCTCCGTTTCTGCTGCTGCATCGGAGGAGGATTCTGAGGAGGCGAGGAGGACGAGGCTGCGTGTGGCGGGAGATTTGGCGGCTAGGATCTTCTTCTGGCCACGGGGTGGTTGGATGTTGATGTGAGTGGGTCTTTTAGGTGGTGCTTCTGGCTCAGTTTCAGGCCCTTCACCTTGAGACTCGGTCGCACCAGCGGGTTGCATTCTTTTCCTTGCTGCTTCGGCTGGTTCGTCATCGGAGGAATCAAATATCTCCATGTCCAATGAATTTGAGGCCTCGACTGTCTCTTTGGCAGCTGCCTCCTTTGTTGCTGGGGAGGCGGCGGTAGTGTCCTCCTCTTTTTCAAAGTTAGATGAGGATGTGAGGTTGGATGGTTGGATGAGAATGGGCGAGGTTTTTCGTCTGGGCCGGATATGCGGCCATTCGTTGTCTGCGGTGGCTGGAGTGGCAGCTAGTATAGGTGTGATCTGTGTTGGTTTAGAAGCTTCTAACTCCGACGGGAAGGCTGGAAATCTTGGGCTGGCGTTGTGATATTTGTCTAGCAAGTAGGCCACAAAAGCTTCTTGCACCTCCACTATGTATCTCTTAAAGATTACCTGCTTGTGCTCAATTCTCTAGCAGCTCTCTACGAGGCTCTTAAGTAGAGGAATCAGGGCGCAAGAAAGGGTAGCATCATTACTGCCATTCGCGGCCGGGGTTGCGGCAGGTTTTGATGGCGGCTGGGCGATTGTTGGCGTTTCAGGCTCTGGATCTTGCATCATATGGAGGCGTGCCTTCCTTGTCCACCCTTCCTTGGCGGCTATGATAGTATCTTTGGGGTGCGGCGGCATACGGAAATTGGTGCAGAGGTTGGAGATGAGAGAGGGGAAGACGAGGGGTCCCTTGGAGTTAGGTTTGGGTGCGTGGGCATAGATTTCTTCAAGAATAACTTCCCCAACGTTGATTGGCCGCTCCTTCATTATGCTATGGATTAGGGCCAACCGCCGCCTGTTGATTATAGAACCATGCGAAGTGGGCATTAGGCAGCATTGGACGAAGTTACTCCAAAGAATGGCATCTAGAAGCATGTCGCGGCGGTTGACTGAGTTGTTATTTTTGCCGGTGAGCCACTTGGCGTTCGGCTGGTAGATTTATCTTCTAATCTTTTCGTAATATGCTGCCGTTAAACCCAAACTCCATTGTTTGTGCGGATTCCCTTTGATTTCTATGTCGTATAAGCTATTTATTGTTGCCACTATAAGCTTGAAACCCTTGCCGCGAACATACACAAAGGGGTTTCTCGGTGTAGGTTTCTGGGCATAAAATTCTCTCACTAAGTTGGTGTTTATCTCCTCTAGCTGTCGTTCAAAGATATGCCATCCCAATGTGTGGCCCTTTTCAAATACGTTTGGCTCAAGGCCAAGATCCCCGTCTTGCCTTGTGTACTGGAAGCCTATCTTTTCCCAAATTTTTCGCTCCGCGAAATACTACAGATAGGTTGCCGCTGCATCAGCATTCAAGAACCTCTGGAAGGTTGGCTTGGAGGATGAGGCTGTGTGTTTTGATGTTTCCATAATTGTGAGAACGACTGTGCTTCTTAAAGAAAAGAAAGAAATTGCAAGAAAATAACGCAGATGAGATCTTGAAAACAAAGAAGACAAGAAGAATTGAGAGAAAAAAAGAGAGCAAAGTGAAGAATGAGGAGAGAATAGTTGGCCTTATAAAGCCGCTAGTCTCCGCTGCCTTGGCGGACACGCTGTCGATGGGCGGCAATGATTGCGGCGCATTGTACGGGATTCTAACCGTTACGCAGATAGTCGTTGCCGCCAGCTGTTGCAAATGTAGCTGTTGTGGCTAGCTGTTATGCTAATCTGCCCATTTGGGCCGCCTTGGTCGTTGGGTTGGGACTCTCCTTTATTCTTTTTTTCTTCTTGGTCTTGCCTTCATTCCTAACCTAAAATAAATTAAATGCAAAAATTAAATAGAAATAACTAAAAATTAAATAAATTTCAAAAAAAAATAAAAGATGTGGAAATTAAATAAAAATTAAATCTAATCCTAATGCATAAAAATAAAATTAGGTTATGTTGGGTTGCTCATCTCCCAAACATAACCACTTCCTGAGGGTTTTATGTTTGGCTCTTCGTCCAGGTATGTCCTTCTTCTCCTCAGGTGGGTGTTGGCTGCCATCTTTGCCGCCCTGGCGGCTAAGTGCTGGTCCTATGTTCGCCCTGGTCCTACCAAAGACAAACAAGAGTCGTATTTTTTTTTGAAAAATAAAATAAACAGAAATTTAAATGCAAAAACTAAAAGTAGAAGTGCGGGAATTCAAACGCAGTTGTTGTTGCCAATCTCCGGCAACGACGCCAAAAACTTGTAGAGCGTTTAGGTTTTCTCTTTTTATGAGCACGAGTGCACACTCCTGTCAAGTTATAGTATAAAAGATATCATCTCCCACAGGGATTGGAACAACTTCTATGAGTGTTTTCATGCACAAGGAAAAAGTATATTGCACAATTAAAATTTCTAAATATTGAAAAGCATAAAAATAAAACACAAGTAATTTAAGATAGAAAGAGAGATCAGGGTGATAGATTGGGTCAGGTAGTTGTAGCTCAGTAGTGTGTAGACTGCGTTGTAAAGCTTAACTGTGTTTTGTGCTGCCACGATCTGCTGCCTCGACGGGTAATGGCGGATTGAGGCGGCGACAACTTTTGAATGCCACGGCGGAACTCTGCGCTTGCAACTTTCATTGTCTCGGTAGGTGAGATGGAGAGAAGTCCCGCCGGCAAGTCTGGCAGATACTCTAAGTTCGGCGAAACAATTCTGAAGTGATCCTACCTATGTCTAGGCTAGGATTCTGTCACTGCATGATGTAGGCAATACCTAGCAATCTCAGCGTAAACCTAACACATGAAGTCAACCTTTGGTTGCTCCTTTTAGCCGTTGAAATTCTAACTTATGTCTAAGCCGAATTAGTCAACACATCGACATGATGAGATCGTGCTCAATTCTTTCGTGAATTTGACACTCTCGTGCCCGACAAATGGATTTCTTCAACTGGACTTTTAGAACTAATTGAAGAAGTGAAGCTCATGAGTTAAGTAAACTTGAGAGTATTTTATTGCAAAACAACTTAAACTATTACAACCGTTTCTAACAACTACTTTACATACAAAAACTGAAACCCTAAGAGAATTAGAACGCGATCTCCTTATGTATGTGTATGCATGCCCTATACCCTCACAAGCATGGGTATATATAGGGCTTGGCCTAAATTTGAGTCCTCCTTGGAGTAGAAGTCCTTAAAGTAACTTTACATTAAATGTTGACTCATTTTTGACTTGAATGTGGACTCTTTGGACTTTGCCTTCTCCAGCAAGTAAAGATAAGTCACTTTACTTATCCCTCTTCAATCAGCTCTTCAGGCCGCTACATGCTTAAGAAAATTGCAAGACTAGGCTCATTGGACACAGGAAATTGTCCTCTTTCAATCGCAACCCATCTTGACTAAGTCAGTTTAAATCCTGCCTGAGCGACAGTCAGCGGCGACATCCTTGGCGGCAACTGGAACTATTTCAGTACAACTCCTTTTGCTCCATGCTTTCTTGTCCTCTCCTCCTCTACCTAGCTACAGCACCTGAAAAAGAAAACTAAACTAAAACAATATCTTTTCTTAACCAAACATAGAATATTCAATAAAAGCATGGTAAAAGAGCAAATATTGTTATTATGCATGCAATGCACCTAAATATGCCTAAATGAGCTTAAGAACAGAAATAATAAGGGCATGAATGTGTACAAAATATAGAACTTATGGACACACTAAAGGTCTATAAAAGTGAACACTTACTAAACGAAAGTGACCATCTCGGTAGTTTACCCTTTGAAAAATTATACGAATAAATTATTAATGCTTCAAAGTACTACTCTATTTGAATGGATTATATGTTAAATTACGTGAATCATCACTGAAGTTTTCTCTCAAACCTATTTTGGTTAACGAAGTTTCAAAACGTTCAATTTACTCACTAAACTTTGGACATTGAATGATTTTTTGTCACTCCTCCGTTAACTTTTTGACGACGTCCATTTAGCGGAGAAAGAAGGAACTCCTCCATGATTCGAACGGTAGAAAACTTCATCGGGACGAAAGAAGCAACATATTAAGAAACAGGCTCCATCTGATGGCAGAGAAGAGATCGACGAGAGCGAAACAAAAAGGGTTTTGGCTGATTCATGAACTTTTGAGCACTTTCCGGTAAAATGGAGGTCGAGCTTAGACTTAGGGGCCCGAGACGGAGTGACTGGTGAAATTTTCGACCGATCAACCATCATTTACGGTCGTTTGGGGTTTAAGAGAGATAAAAACGTTCAATGTCTAAACATCGTTGAGTAAATTAAACGTTTTGGAACTTTAGTGAGCAAAATAAGTTTAAGAGTAAAATTTCGTGATGATTTACGTAATTTACCCTACATTAAATTTATATAACCTTTTTTATTATTTCGAAATTTAGATAATATATGTAATTAATGCATCAAAATTTAGATGAACAGACTTTATTTATATAATCGTTGTTGTTATATCAAGATTGAATCCATTGGTTGTGATTTGTTTTATTTTGATATTATAATCATTTGTAAAGTAACGTGTATTTATATAAATTAATAATTTTTTGAGTGTGAATGGATTATAGTTTGAACATTCATTTGCCTGTTTATATAGAAGAAGGGCTTGATGAATGGATTATAGTTTACTCTCAAACTTATTTTGGTTAACGAAGTTTCAAAACGTTCAATTTACTCACTGAACGGCATGGTTTGTTTGGTTTGATTTATGGGAGGGTATTTGAATACAAAATCAGACTCGTCCATGTTTCCAAATGCAATACAAGCTGCACTTGAGTTGATTTATGAAAACAATGAATGCTCAAAATGGACATGGAACATTTGGGTCAAATTCTGGTTCTGATCCCTACCATAGTATGCGGAAATTAGAGATTTAATCCAAGTACTTTAATTTGGTTTCTCTACGTTTATAACGCCCGTTAAATAGTTAAGACTAATAACCGTTACGTGTAAAATGCTGGTGCCAAGTTTTTAAAGAAAGCAACCATTCTAAGATTATTTAGTGTGACTTTAGACATGAAAGAGTATATTACTGGAAAAGCTGTTACGGCATGCATATATGATACCATTGCTGTTTTTTTTTTGCTCAATAATGTCGTATATTAAGATGCAATATACAACCAAAGACCACAACGGTCGCCTCATTAAAAACCTCCCTAAAACCTAGCGGAGGAAAAGAGTACGAACCGTATGTGGGGAAACCAGAGTCCAAAGAAAATACAAACGGGAATAACACCAAAGCAACCTATCACGAACAAGCGCAAAACAACGAAATGCGAGTTACCCCCTCCTTTGCCAAAGCATCCGCTAAACCATTCGCCTCACGGAAAATGTGAGAGAAACAAACCGAAGCCAACGATGAACAACAAATGTCGATCTCGCGAAAAACCTCCCATAATCTCCATGGCCGTTTGTCCATATGTAACACCCAGCTAACCGCAACCATAGAATCCGATTCCATAATCAAAGGAATCATTGCCCATGTTGACTTCCGGAAGTATGACAAAGCGAACGCAATCGCTCGCAATTCAGCCTCGTTTGATTCGATACACCCAAGGGGGCCAGAAAATAACGCCAAAATACTCCCAAACTCATCGCGTAACACACCCCCATAGCCTGCCGGGCCCGGCTTACCACGTGCTGAACCATCCACCGAAAACTTCAACGTCCCCCTCGATGGCGGCTCCCATACCACACCAACCCGCTCTGGTCGCGAAAGAGACGTCTCGGAATAAAGGCTCGGACAATCCCACCACAATGCCTCGCCAATGCACAAGTCTGTCCTTAAAGACCGCAACCAATAGAACGAGCGCAATTTAGTCAAAAAGCATACCTCCTCAACCGGTAGGAGTTTCTTATTGAATACCATCTCGTTTCGTGCTAGCCAAATCGACCATAACATCGCTGCCACGCACGATACCCACATACTACGACGCATACCCGAAAACGAGCAATGGAAGTTAGGAACAAAAAATTCGGACAATGATCGTGGTAACGGCAAACTCACTCCCCACCAACGACGAAACCAGTCCCATAAACTCTGAACAACCGGGCATAAGAACAACAAATGATCCACGTCTTCCTCATATTCCCGACACCAAAAGCACATCGTGCATTGCCCTTCAAACACAACACCCCTTCGGCTCAGGAAAGCAAAAGTCGGTAGGCGACGTAACCACACAAACCACAAGAAAGCCTGTACTTTCGGAGGGACTAATACTTTCCACGTGAAACAAGCCCCAAACTCACTCTCCCCAGCTTCGTCTAACATCAAAATCTGAGAAATAGCTTTAACCGTGAACATACCTCTCCTATCCGGAGTCCAAATCAGCTTATCGCAAATTCCAGTGTGTAAATGCGTATTGCCTACCACTGTCCGCATGTCTCGCAGCAGCCCCGCCTCGAACACACGCAGCGGACGCCGGAAAAATGCAGCCCAACGTGAATGATGGAACCCCCCCTGCACCGAGTAATCCACCACCAACGCCAATTTATCAATAGCACAAGAGAATAATCTTGGGAAAATATCCTTCAATGGCATGCTCGCGCACCATGAGTCAAACCAAAAGAGGACTCGATTACCCGCCCCCACTTTCCATACCAACTTCTCGTGTAAATTTCGCTGCACTTCATCCGAGCAGGCAGTTTGCACAATTTGCTTCCAAACCACCGACATCGCATGAGAACGGCATGAATTAAACCTCCACCATTGAACATTCTCCCCATATTTAGCCACTATAATAGCCCTCCAAAGCGACGTTGCATCCGTGGCATATCGCCACGACCATTTAGATAATAAAGCCGTGTTGCGAACTTGTAAATTCGATATGCCCAAACCACCCAAGTGTCTCGGTTTACACACCAATGTCCAGCTGACTCTGCTCATTTTCCTATGTAGATTAACACCACCCCAAAGGAAAGCACGGCGGATCTTGTCAATTGCTGCGATAACTCCTTTAGGAATGCGAAATACACCCATGTAAAAAATCGGTAGGGAGAACAGAACGGCATTAACCAGCGTGACTCGAGCCGCAAATGACAACGAGTTGCGTTTCCAACCTGCCAATTTCCGCCTCACCTTTGCAATGACCGGTTCCCAAACTGCCAAACTTCGCGGATTAGAGCCTAGCGGCATCCCCAAATATGTGATAGGGAAAGACCCGCGTCGACACCCCAATGCCTTAGCACATAACTCAGTAAAATCCTCTTCAACCCCAACCGCAAATAAAGATGACTTGCTGAAATTTATTTGTAAACCTGTGCAAACTTGGAAGCAATTGAGTAACCTTCGGATAGAGTCGGCACAACCAGGGGAAGCCTCAAAAAACAAGACAGTGTCATCTGCAAATTGTAAGTGCGATATTGATACCCCCGGTGCAACACAAACGCCCTTTATCAGCCCCGCCGACTCAGCTTGAACCAATAAACTATGAAGAGCCTCCACCACAATAACGAACAACAGTGGCGACAGTGGACAGCCCTGTCTCAAACCACGCCCCAAATGAAATTCAGATGTAGCGCACCCATTTAGCAAAACAGACATACGAACCGTTGAAACACATTCTAATATCCAATGTCGCCAAGTCTCGCAAAAACCCATACTGACCAGCATATGATCGAGGAAATCCCATCGCACACAGTCATAGGCTTTAGCAAAGTCTAGCTTAAGCACCAAACCACCCCTCGAACTCCTCCGTAAAGAATGAATTATTTCATTTGCCAAAAGGATACCGTCTATTATCTGTCGGCCACGAATGAACGCCGACTGATGCTCACTAATCAACGCTCCTAACACCCTTTGCAACCTCATAGCTAACACCTTTGCAAGAATTTTGTATACTGAATTAACAAGACTTATCGGATGGTAATCACTAAGAACTTTTGGCGAGTCAATCTTAGGTATCAACACAAGAAAGGTGCAATTTACGCCCGGTGGTAAACTGCCTGTTGCATGAAACTCACCAAGAAATCTTAGCACGTCCTCACTCACAGTGTTCCAACATACCTTGAAGAAAGCCATGCTAAACCCATCCGGTCCCGACGCTTTCGATCCATCACACCCCCGGATAATCTCCCACACTTCCTCACGACCAAACGGTGCCACTAACATCTCATTATCGTGCCTCTCCACCCGTCCAAAATCACCCACAATGGTCCAAGAGCATCGACGTTATGTGGCTTTAAAATGCATATCAAATTCTGCCACTATATATTTCCGAAGGCGCTTAACATTCGTTTCCCATCGTCCATGTATCATCAGACCAGAAATCGAATTACGCACAGCTCTAAGCTTTGCCGTACGGTGAAAAAATGCAGTGTTTCGATCCCCTAGCCGTAACCAGCTTGCCCTTGATTTCTGTCGCCACAGCGACTCCTTGCGCCTTATAGCCTGCCATAAACAGTGTAGCCATTCTCTTTTCTTCTCAGTGACCGCAGCTTCCGATACATTCAATTCTTCATTCGAAACCGCTGCATCAGCAGCGTCCAATTTCCCTTGCAGCAACTGAATATCCTTTTCCACATCACCAAACACCGTCCGGTTCCAAACGCGCAGGAAATTCTTCATGCTTCGGAGTTTAACCATGATGTTAGCACTACCAACCCCCTGATCCGACAGCCGGCTCCATTCATTGGAGAGTTCAAATACACTTTTATTATTTTCCAACCAACAATTTATAAAACGAAAGGGGCGGGGTCCCCAATCCTGTTCATCACACATCAACACGAGGGGTGTATGGTCCGAAATCCCCTTAGGCAAAGCATGTTGACCGATATTGTTGAAAGCATCCACCCAACTAGGAGAAAGCAGAAACCTATCCAACCGACTACGCCTAAAGCCCCTCCCAAACCAAGTAAACTGTTTTCCTATCAACGGCAGATCAACAAGCCCCGTGTGTTCGATAAAATCAGAAAAATCTTGCATACCTGTCGATACTGTGTTACAACCCGCACGTTCCGAATGCCAACGGATGGAGTTGAAATCCCCCGCGATACACCAAGGTTCGTCAACGCCCAGAATAATCTCCCCCAGTCTTTGCCACAACTGATTTCGTGCATCTGCGTCACAAGGTGCATATACATTCAACATGCAACAACTTAAATCATCCGCAAGCCATTTACCTTTAACAAAAATAAAATTTCTATCCGCCTCTACGGAAGATAGAGTGAAACGTGATGTTTCCCAAACCGTTATCAAACCCCCTGATGCGCCTATCGACGGTGAAAAGACAAAATCAAAACCATCCGATAACCACAGACACGTAAGCATTCGTGCTGAAACCTCCTCTAATTTTGACTCCTGAAAAAATGCCATATCCACCCTTTGCTTCTTTACAACGTCTCCTACTGTCCTACGCTTCAAATTTGAACCCATCCCCCTAACGTTCCAAGACACGATCCGCTTAATGTCAGAAACTATCGCCTGTCCCCAGAAAAAACCTGTTGGAGATCTTTGATAATGTCCGCTTCACATCCCACCGTTCGCACGCCCACCATGTTCCCCAATGCCACTGTCGCCTCTAACTCTTTAGCAATCAATCGTTGCCGGTTTTGTACATCAGAATCTGTCAAAGACGCGTTTGCCACTTGCGTTGATATAATCTGTGTGTTGAAGATTTTTCGCGGCCTGCCCCTCCCAGGTTTTACTGCCGATACCACACCGGATATAGAGTTGATTGATTTTGTTTTTTTACCGTTTATGCAAATGGTAGTACCAGTATCTGATAGGCCTGCGTTGTTACCCACTGAAATTCTTGTTTTCTCTCTATTAAAATCCACGTTTTCCACCACCTCTGTAGCCTTAGGGATAGATTTAATTACCTCCTGAAGTGTAGTGTTCCAATCAGCGGAATTTGAATTGGATTGAAATTCCTCAACTAACGGTGTGTAACCAAAACTCTGCTTCCCCTCACTCGTGAAACTCCTTGAACCTTGCCCTACCATCGCCTCTCCGAAACCCTGTGCCTCCAACAGAGCCGTCGTATCCCCACCAACCTGTAACTGTGCCGACTGTGACTGTTCCTTTGCCGTTTTTTCCTCCAATTGGCTGGTCACCACCCTATGGTCCCACAACGAATTCGTGTGCCACTGCCGTGACTCAGTTAAATGAATCTGATTTCCAATAGAATCCTCCTTCGGCGCATCCGTACTTTGATAATTAACACCCTGATGTTCCTCATCCGATCCGTCCGACCCCTGCATCGAAGATTCATCATTATCGTTATCCTCGGAATTGAGCAGGTTGCACTCACATTCCAACCATGGTCCGAACGTGCATTCCCGGACTTGGATAGGAAAAGAATCACCATCCACTTCTAAACATAATGTGGCCTCAATATTTCTCATTGTCCGTGTCTCAATTAGAATCCAGCCACACTCAAAGGATTTTGGCGAGATGGTAGAGTCTGCCACTCGAACCAGGTTGCCCCACACTCTCGCGATATTCTCGAACGAATGGTGAGACCAGGTATGAATCGGCATCCCTTGTATCGAAAGCCAAACTCTCCGTGAATTCAATATCGATGTAGGGGTCCAGACTTCAACCCGCGTGAAACAGTCTGTGATCGACTTCAATTGCACCACCCTATGTCACTGTAAATTCGTCCAAATTGGGACATCCATTGTCGATACCTCTCGTACATTGATGCATCTTCAAGACTTGTGCGGGAGGTGGCTCCACCTTCACATACTAAATTCGCACCCACTAATACTATCAAGGCCAAATATGTGAATTGCTGTTGCAGCTGGTTTTTGGAACCCATTCTGAGAATATTAAGACTTTGCTGGGATTGTTGGATGAGAAAAAGGATGATGAATGCTTCCACTTATATACTCTATTATCTTGCCTATCTCCGTGCCCTGCAAACTCTTCTCATTCCTATTAATTTGTCTTCATCATTTAACACATTTGATCAGGCACACCGACTGTGATGATTATATACCCCAAAACTTGGGTCAAATCACTAGGAAATAGGTTTAACAAAAACTGTATGGACTCCAATCAACTGCTTTTCCAGTATACTCCAATCAACACTAGGAAATAGGTTTAACAAATTAATATACTGTTTTCATACATCCAAAACAGCAATGGTATCATATATGCATGCCGTAACAGCTTTTCCAGTAATATATTGTTTCATGTCTAAAGTCACACTAAATAATCTTAGAATGAATGGTTGCTTTCTTTAAAAACTTGGCACCAGCATTTTACACGTAACCATTATTAGTCTTAACTATTTAACGGGCGTTATAAACGTAGAGAAACCAAATTAAAGTACTTGGATTAAATCTCTAATTTCCGCATACTATGGTAGGGATCAGAACCAGAATTTGACCCAAATGTTCAATGTCCATTTTGAGCATTCATTGTTTTCATAAATCAACTCAAGTGCAGCTTGTATTGCATTTGGAAACATGGACGAGTCTGATTTTGTATTCAAATACCCTCCCATAAATCAATGATGAGTTCTCAAATATGGCATATTTCATTTGCTATTTTTCTAGTTATTTGGACTTCTTGCTGCATAATACATGCTGTTTTTGTTATATTTTGTGCAGGGGTCCAATTCTGGAAATAGTAGTGAAAGGGGGGCATTTCTGCAGTTTTTTTATATATTTTGTCATGACTAGCATCGTGGGCACGACACTGGGCACGACGCGTCTGACGTGGCAGTGACGTGGCAAATACGTGGCGACTTCTAGAAGATTCTGGACGATCTGGAAGATCTTATCAGTTTATCTGTTCGTTTTGCTGTATTTAAATTTCAAAACATTTGAATTATTTATCTTTTGTTTATTATTTTAAATTATCTCATCACCTTATCTTTGTAAATCTAAGCCTATAAATACCACCCTTTGGTAAAGGCTTAGATCATCAATTTCATCTTCTAGCTTTGAGTTTTTTTTACCTTTGTAAACATTTTTCTAGTTTTAATTAAAAGTTCTTCTTCCTTATTTTCTTTGTTTCGTTTATTTTATGTCATTTAATTATTTTTCCAAAACCAAGCTAAGCATGATAATAATATCATGCTTAGCTAAATCTTTTAAGCCAAGAACCAGCCAAGTCAATTCGATTCGTGAGAATTGAACTTGCTTAAATTCTTTTGGGAAATCATTTTTATCTTTCTGCTTAGATAGTTTGGCAATCGGCCTTACTAAAGGTTTTTAACCGTTTTCAAATCAAAAAAAGCTCGTTGGTCTGGAATCGTTTAAAAACATAGTTGGGAGGAAGGATCGGCCTGTGGCAAATTTCGACTTCCTGTGAACACTCTTAACGGCGGTCCGCTAAGGAAAGATAAAATCAGAAGCGATTCTATTTTAGACAATTTCTGAGTCGGGTTTTTCCTGCTTTTATTCTAAATATTTTAACGACGATAGACGTGGTTGATTTATTTAAGAACCATCTTTCGAAGATAGACTTGGGAGGATTGGTTACTCGAAAGAGAAACAAGTTACGACGGGTTGGGCCTCGTAGACTGTAACCGACATGATCCCCGAAATAAAAATCTATTTCAGTGATCGAAAGAATTGAAGGAGCTGGTTCGAGGCTATTTCACATACTTGGTTTTTTCTTATTATTTTTAATTCTTGCATTTTATTTTATTACTTCACTCAAAATCAAATCACTCCCCCCATTTTATTTAATCACTTTGCAGATATTCCTGGAAGTACTAATCGAAGTAGTCTTCAGTCAATAATTCCAGCTAATCTCCCTGCGGATCGACCATCTTTCCCTATATCTACTCAATTTCTTTATTTTATTTATTGTTGAAAAGGTTAAATATTTATTATTTTTTGACCGATTAAACGACGACTTGTCAAAATTGGCGCCGTTGCCGGGGATATTCACTTTTGGCATTTTTGACTGATTTTGTTTTATTTTTATGACCAGGAAGAACCCGGGTACTTTAGCTCCATATAACCCGAAAATCGAAGCAAGCCCTCGTAGAACTCACGGTGAAACACTTCGACGAAAGAAACAACAAAGCACACGACGACCTGAACAAGAATCAACCTCCGAAACTACACCAATCGAAGAACCTACACAGGAACCAGAACCGATGGTGGACCAAACGATTCGAGAGCTGAACGCGGCCCCTACTGTGCAGCAACCACTCTGCATCGCCTTTCCTCAAGGCGATACTCCCTTCCAGCTCAAAACGGGATTAATTCACCTACTCCCAACTTTTAATGGCCTCCCTACTGAAAGCCCACACAAACACCTTGCCGAATTTCATATGGTGTGCAGCAGCATGAAACCACAAGGGGTCTCAGAGGACCAGATAAAACTAAGAGCTTTTCCTTTTTCCTTAGCCGGAACGGCGAAAGAGTGGTTATTTTACTTACCTCTAAATTAAATTAATACATGGTCTGACCTTTCTCGTGTTTTTCTTGATAGATACTTCCCTGCGGCAAAAGCGACAGAAATTAGGCGAAACATATTGAGTATCCAACAAATGCACGATGAATCCCTATATGATTATTGGGAAAGGTTCAAGAAGCTGTGCACAAGCTTTCCGCAACATGGCTTATCCCAGCAAACACTCCTTCAATACCTATACGAAGGATTGTTACCAATGGACAAAAAGATGGTAGATGCAGCAAGCGGTGGCGCGCTCGTTAACATGACTCCTACTGCAGCGAGAACATTAATCTCCACAATGGCTGCAAATTTGCAGCAATTTGGTTCTGCAAGTGAACCCAGTCGACGGGTTCAGACAGTAAGCACAATTACATTAGAAAATAAGATTGATAATTTGACTAATATTGTGCATTCACTTGTTTCAGGAGAAATAGGAGTTGCTAAGGCGTGCGGGATTTGTACTATGCAATATCACGCAACCGATCTATGCCCACTGCTGAGGGAAACGTCTGGTGCCCAAGTCAACGCCATACACAATTTTCCCAGACCTCCCCAAAGGCCATATAATCCACATAGAAATACCTTCAATCCCGGTTGGAGAGATCACCCAAACTTGAGCTACGGTAATTAGAACCCGAATTAACAACCTAGGCAACAACCTCCCTACCAAAACCAAGCACCCAAAAAATCCTCGCTTGAGTCTATTGTTGAGAGATTGGCAGTTTCGCAGGAAAAATTCCAAACCCAAACATAATCCCATCTCCAGCAAATCGACAAACAAATAAGCCAACTAGCTCAAGCCGTTAGCCGTCTAGAATCCCATGGGAAGTTACCATCAGAAACCGAAACCAATCCAAGGGAAAATGTGAGCGCGATCACTCTGCGTAGTGGAACTATGATAACGCCTAAACCGCCCAAGCAAACCGAGCAAAAATCCGACGAGCAAGGCAGCTCTTCGAAGGACCAGAACGAAAAGTCTCCACCCACTGTAGGTAACTCTAAATCAAATATTTATGTTTCTACTTACGAACATGTTCCTCCTTTTCCAGGTAGATTGGCGAAACGAGATAAAAAGGAGGAAGAGAAGGAAATTTTGGATGTATTCAAGAAAGTCGAAATCAACATTCCACTTTTGGATGTAATTCGGAAGGTTCCTAAGTACGTAAAATTTTTGAAAGATCTATGCACAAACCGGAGGCGATTGTCTGGGAATGAAAGAGTTAACCTTGGTGAGAACGTTTCGGCTATTCTTCAAAGACCATTGCCGCCAAAGTACAAGGACCAAGGTATGTTTGCGATTCCCTGTAAAATTGGGAAAGTTGGGATTAAAAGAGCGATGTGCGATTTAGGCGCATCTATCAACGTCATGCCGTTAAGTGTTTACAACAAAATTTCGACTGAACCATTGAAAGAAACGCGAGTGACGGTTCAATTAGCCGATCGATCAGTCATCTACGCCGAGGGAGTGCTAGAAAACATGTTGGTACATGTAAAAGATCTTATTTTCCCTGCTGATTTTTATATTATTGACATGGAAAATGATCGCAGCAATAACGGATCCGAAATCTTGCTTGGCCGACCTTTCCTATCAACCGCGCATACAAAGATTGATGTCCGCGACGACATCTTAACTATGGAATTTGATGGGGAAGTAGTTAAATTTGATATGTATAAAGCTATGAAGTATCCTGATTCGATCGCAAGTTTAAATTTCATTGATATTATAGATCCATTAGCTGATGATTTGATCGAAACTGATATGTGTTATGACTTTTGTAGGGAATTCGTGGATCTCGACGAAGAAAATATAGGCGAAATCATTTCAACTCTTTTTTCCCTTTCTGAGTATCGATTAATTCCAACTCGATCTAAACATTTTTCCTCAATTTTGCAGGAACCAAAGCCGAAGTTGGATCAATTTAATTATATATTTTTAGGCGACAACCAAACTTTGCCAAACATCATCTTGAGTAAGTTGTCGCATCGGGAAGGAGGTAGAAGCTTAGTTGTTGTTTTGTGCAAAAATAAAAAGATGAAGGAAGGCGTTAAAACGACAAGGGATGGACATCACTGTTTATTTGAAGACCTTTCTTTTAAAGAACCAAAAATTTAGCAAAGGTCGTCGAGCTAAACGACGTTAAACAAAGCGCTAAATGGTAGGCAACCCATTCTTTTTATTTTCGTTAATTTTAATTTCCTTTGTTTTTATATTTTATTTATTTTCCTTTATTTTTCTTTTTCTAATTACCTTAATAATTTTTCTGCAGGATTTTTTTTCACATAGCAAGCACTCTTCGATCATAAGCTGCAGTTTCATTAAAAATGGCGCACGATAGCAAAACCCCTTCCCACTTAATGGCGCATGATGGCAAACCCCTTTCCAACCATTTTCAAACCCCTTTGACCGGTTGCATAAGGATAAAATAAAGTAAGAATTGTTTTCAATTCTTTTCTTTATTTGTTCCCATTTGAAACCTTTCCCCTTTTCTTTCTTTCCCGCAAACCACCAAACCCTTTAGCCTTTACCCTTTGACCCTTTGACCACCCAAATATCTCCCGCAGCCAATCCAAATAAAATAAACCCATTTCTTTTATTTTATTTGTTTTCCCTAAATCCCCCCCCCCCATTTCGTCTCCTTCCTTTTCCCCACCCACATCACAAATCGGCCCTTCCCCTTCATCTCGCCAATCCTCCACCGAATCTCCCCAAGCCACCCCTAATCATCTTCTTCACTTCATCACCACCAAAAACCGCACCCCCTTCTTCCCCCACAAAACCGAGCCCCACCAAAACCCCACCACCACCAATGGTCCGCATATAACGCCAAGATCGGGTCGAGCCTCTACCCACACACCGTTCTCGGTGATGATTCATTGCGTCGGCGGCCTTCGTGGAGGTGCCCAGTGATTCCGACCAGTCCCCATTCCTTCTCCCTACCGTGGTGGCCGACGACCAGCAACCACTCGACGGGCCCCCGACGAGAATGCCGAACCACCCTTCGCTGCACCCTCTTTAGCACATCCGGCAACTCCGTTCAAAGCCCTCTACCGCCGCTGATCCGAGCCACTCATAGTACACCATTCCCATCGATTCACTCTACATCCACGGGGAGTATCTTTTGCCCTTATTATCTCTTTATTTTCTTAATTTTTATGAATTGGGGCAAATCACTTAAGTGAGGGGGTGGGGTAAATTACCACTTGTCTGCTTGTTTGATAATATGTTTTGATTTTGATTAAACCTTGAGATGAATTTTTTATTCTTGCCATTACTTGTTGTCCAGCATGTTGTACTTGTTCTTGTGCTTAGGAATGATTGAATTATAGCATTTTGATAATCAAAGGATATGGGTAATCTGCAGTTTGACATCTCTTTTAATTTCTCTTGATTGTGTTAATTAGATTTGTCGCCTAGCTAAATCAAAATTAGCCCAATTTTGGTAAGATTTGAGCCTTGAGAATGCATTCTTCATATTATGCTCACTTCTTTTGCTTGAGAGTGTCATCTTGAATTTTAGGAATCTAGAACTTGTGGCTTGCCTACGATTCGAGACTACACTAAGAACGAGGTGCTTTAAAATGATTTAGGCATTAGGCTTTAAACCTCTTCCATCCCTTTCATTTTAATTTACCCTTTCTCATCGCCTAGTGAGCCTTTGTTAGCCTTACATCCCATTTCCTTGACTTAACCATTTCAATTGATCAAATGCTAGAATCTTTATTAGACATGAAGGAGATACTTTTCAAATAAGGGCAGAAATTTTCCTAGAAAAAAAAACAAAACAAAAAAAACAGAATAAAAGGAAGCAATTGCTTCGAAAATAGAAAAAAATGAAAAAAAGAAGAAAAACAGTTTCGAAAAGAAGAAAAAAAGAAAAGAAAAAAAAGTGTTTGCTTGCCCATTTTAGCTCTTTTTTAATGTCTTCACTGCTGAATGTTTGAAATATCTTGCATTGATCATCCTCTTTTGTTTATCTTCCCATCTTTCTATCCTTTTTCTAAACCCACATTACACCTTAAACAAAGACCTAATGATTTTTGCACCTCGATTCTATTAAAGTAGTGGAGAATTAAACTTGTTACAAGCCTATGGAAACCTTTATTCATGATTGACTTTGAGTGTTTCTGCTTCACTTTTACCTATAAACACTTTGAGTGTTCTTGAGTGTATCTTCGTGAGGATTAAGACTAGGTTAGGATTTGATTAATGCTTGATAGGTAATTGGAAGAGATAAGGGATGTTCTTTGCTTGCATCTATTTGGTTTGATTATGCTTCTTTCATGATACTCCTTTCGCGCTAGAACTCTTATGATTTTGTTTGATGCTTGTAATGGCTTGAGAAATGCATTCTTTGGTTTATGTTTTTCGGACATACTTGAGGACAAGTATGAGACAAGTGAGGGGGAATTTGATGAGTTCTCAAATATGGCATATTTCATTTGCTATTTTTCTAGTTATTTGGACTTCTTGCTGCATAATACATGCTGTTTTTGTAATATTTTGTGCAGGGGTCCAATTCTGGAAATAGTAGTTAAAGGGGGGCATTTCTGCAGTTTTTTTATATATTTTGTCATGACTAGCATCGTGGGCACGACACTGGGCACGACGCGTCTGACGTGGCAGTGACGTGGCAAATACGTGGCGACTTCTAGAAGATTCTGGACGATCTGGATGATCTTATCAGTTTATCTGTTCGTTTTCTGTATTTAAATTTCAAAACATTTGAATTATTTATCTTTTGTTTATTATTTTAAATTATCTCATCACCTTATCTTTGTAAATCTAAGCCTATAAATACCACCCTTTGGTAAAGGCTTAGATCATCAATTTCATCTTCTAGCTTTGAGTTTTTTTTACCTTTGTAAACATTTTTCTAGTTTTAATTAAAAGTTCTTCTTCCTTATTTTCTTTGTTTCGTTTATTTTATGTTATTTAATTATTTTTCCAAAACCAAGTTAAGCATGATAATCAATATCATGCTTAGCTAAATCTTTTAAGCCACGAACCAGCCAAGTCAATTCGATTCGTGAGAATCGAACTTGCTTAAATTCTTTTGGGAAATCATTTTTATCTTTCTGCTTAGATAGTTTGGCAATCGGCCTTACTAAAGGTTTTTAACCGTTTTTCAAATCAAAAAGAGCTCGTTGGTCTGGAATCGTTTAAAAAGATAGTTGGGAGGAAGGATCGGCCTGTGGCAAATTTCGACTTCTTGTGAACACTCTTAGCGGCGGTCCGCTAAGGAAAGATAAAATCAGAAGCGATTCTATTTTAGACAATTTCTAAGTCGGGTTTTTCCTGCTTTTATTCTAAATATTTTAACGGTGATAGACGTGGTTGATTTATTTAAGAACCATCTTTCGAAGATAGACTTGGGAGGATTGGTTACTCGAGAGAGAAACAAGTTACGACGGGTTGGGCCTCGTAGACTGTAACCGACATGATCCACGAAATAAAAATCTATTTCAGTGATCGAAAGAATTGAAGGAGCTGGTTCGAGGCTATTTCACATACTTGGTTTTTCTTATTATTTTTAATTCTTGCATTTTATTTTATTACTTCACTCAAAATCAAATCACTCCCCCCCATTTTATTTAATCACTTTGCAGATATTCCTAGAAGTACTAATCGAAGCAGTCTTCAGTCAATAATTCCAGCTAATCTCCCTGCGGATCGACCCTCTTTCCCTATATCTACTCAATTTCTTTATTTTATTTATTGTTGAAAGAGGTTAAATATTTATTAATTTTTGACAGGTTAAACGACGACTTGTCAATCAAACCAAACAAATCGTGCCCTTCAGTGAGTAAATTGAACGTTTTGAAACTTCGTTAACCAAAATAGGTTTGAGAGTAAACGATAATCCATTCATCAAGCCCTTCTTCTATATAAACAGGCAAATGAATGTTCAAACTATAATCCATTCTCACTCAAAAAATTATTAATTTATATAAATACACGTTACTTTACAAATGATTATAATATCAAAATAAAACAAATCACAACCAATGGATTCAATCTTGATATAACAACAACGATTATATAAATATAGTCTATTCATATAAATTTTGATGCATAAATTACATATATTATCTAAATTTCGAAATAATGACAAAGGTTATATAATTTTAATCTAGGGTAAATTACGTAAATCATCACGAAATTTTACTCTTAAATCTATTTTGCTCACCGAAGTTCCAAAACTTTCAATTTACTCAACGATGTTTAGACATTGAACCTTTTTTATCTCTCTTAAACCCCAAACAATCGTAAATGGTGGTTGATCGGTCGAAAATTTCACCAGTCACTTTGTCTCGGGCCCCTAAGTCTAAGCTAGACCTCTATTTCATCGGAAAGTGCTCAAAAGTTCATGAATCGACCAAAAACCTTTTTGTTTCTCTCTCATTGATCTCCCTCCTCCGTCATCAGATGGAGTCCGTTTCTTAATATGTTGCTTCTCTCGTCCCGATGAAGTTTCCTACCGTTCGAATCTTGGAGAAATTCCTTCGTTCTCCTCTAAATGAACGTCGTCAAAAAGTTAACGTAGGAGTGACAAAAACGTTCAATGTCCAAAGTTCAGTGAGTAAATTGAACGTTTTGAAACTTCGTTAACCAGAATTGGTTTGAGAGTAAACTTAAGTGATGATTTACGTAATTTAACCTATAATCCATTCATATAGTGTAGTACTTTGATGCATTAATAATTTATTCGAATAATTTTTCAACGGGTAAACTAAAGAGATGGTCATTTTCGTTTAGTAAGTGTTCACTTTTATAGACCCATTTCAAAAAACTAACATTATAGCCACTTATGATTTCATTTTTTCAAACAGATAGTCACTTGGCGTGTTTATTATCGTTACAGAACTGACGTCGTGCTGACTTGGCACAGTAAAACAAAGGGTAAATTACTTTGATAGTCACTAAACTATTAGTTCACTCCTATTATGACCAAAAACAATTTGTATAATCACACATTGAGTCCTTCATTTTTCATCCATTTTCTGCTTTCTTTTCCAAATCTTCTGCAATCTTTCCAACCATAAGTAACTGCTGCTTTCATTATTTTATTTATCTAGGAATTCCCCCTATCAACATTGCCCATATACTTTTAGTTTTAATAAATCAAAAATTAACTTTTATTATAGGTTAATTTAAACCTCTAAATTCTGATTGAAAGACTCAAACATTGAATGTTGTCATTATTTTTCCTTTGAAAAATCTTTTCATGTGATTTTTTTTAGATTAGTTTAGTCAACCGTGAACAGGTTTTATTGTATCAATAAATTGTTGGGAATTGCGGTTCTGATTGTTGTTTATAAGATTTATTCTTGAATTTATATGTGTTTAGGGTCACATGAGAATTATAGATTGCATTCTAAAAGAGACGAGGAAGACAAGAATTTGGTTTCCAAACGAAAAGTTGTTCTATTACAACAATTTCTTTAGGCTGGTGTTACGATCCTTTTGTTCACGGTAAACCGTTCCTACAACGACTCTTATATTCTTTACTTTAATATGAGATATTGAGAAATTGTTTTCTTTTAACAAGGATATCATATTATCACACCGATGATTATACTTCACAAAGGATACAGAAGATGCAGTTTTGATGAAAATTTTAGGGGAGAAGTTGTGTTTCTGAATTAAGTATTCAACTAAAGGAAAGGAAGATATTCATTCCTGGGTGGCCGAAGAGGAGTAGAAAACAACATTGGTGGAATAAAAAGAGATGGGTTTTTGAAAACAAGATGATTTACTGAGAGATATTAAGATTAGAGATCTAATCATAGAGGGTTCCATTTTTTAGGTATTAGTAGTATAGCTATGTTTAACTTCTTATAACATAACAAATAGAATTTACAAGGATTGAAACATGTTGGAAGGTCGAGAAACTTGCTTGTAACACCAAGCTTTTGTCTTTCATTGACATTGATATTGCTGATAGATATGGGTTCTTTCAAGTTCACAACATTTGAAGAGCACTATTCTAAAACCAAATCCAGTGTTATGTCATTGGATGTTTTCCACAACATAAGTGAAATGAGTTGCTTTGTGGGACCAGTGTATGACAGCAAGGAATTCAATAGCCTCAAAATTGATTAAACACAACTATTTCCTTCCTTAACCTAAACCACTTTAAATTATGTTTTACATTAAAATTATGACTAAATTGATTGTATGTGTAAATAAGAAGGACTAAATGTATAATTATACAAATTGTTTTTAGTTTGGTGGTAAAAATAGGAATGAAGTAATATTTTAGTGATTGTCAAGGTAATTTACTCTTTGTTTTACTATGCCAAGTCAGCAAATCGTCAGTTTCTAACGATAATTAACACTCGAGTATTGAGTATAGTAGAGTTTGGGAATGTGGGTCTCTGGTTGTTAGAGCTGTTGGGGTGTTGTTTGGTTGTTGAACCGGCCCGTTAGCTTTAACAGATCAGTTTCAATAATAATTGATTCTGTTGAAGGCTTTGTTGGGATATACAAAAGTAAAGGGTGGCCCGACCATGGCTATATCGGTTGAGAGATTTAGCCCACATTTTTTTTGCTTCAGTTTCATCTGTTCAATCCTAGCCATTTATTGTCTAGGGTTTCTTTGAGGTATTCCAATATGGTATCATTCGCCGGGTACCGCCTCTAATTGCCCTTCTTTTCTCAGTCTCTGGTCTTGTGAGGGTTCGGTTCTGCGCGTCTGCCGTGATGGTTCGTGTTGACGGTGATGGAGACGATGATTCTTCTGCGCGATCAGCCAAGTTTTTCGCCAGCAAACGTGTGAATGTTCTCCTTGATTAGAAGAATTTCCTAATCTGGAAATAAAAAGTTCTCTTGACGGTGAGGAACCACCGTCTTGAAGGCTTTCTCACTGGTTCGTCAAAGGCGCCGCCGGCTAAGATTTGTCAGACTAATGGAACAGAGGTCGTGAATGAGAAGTATGAGGATTTTCTTGCTCAAGACAGTGCGTTATCGTCGTGGATTCTTTCAACGATGAGTCTGCATCTTCTTTCTAACTTCATCGGAGCTGAGTCCACAGCGGAGATCTGGTCAATTGTAGTCGAGTTCTTCAACAGCCGTTCCACCACTACCGTGATGAGCTTGCATTTTAAACTCCGGACTATTCGCAAAGGGGAGCTTTCGATGCGTGCTTATATCTCCAAGGTCAAGGAGATCTGTGACACTTTGGCTTCGTGTGGCAGTCTGGTGTCGAAGGTGGAGCATATCGCCACGATTCTTGGTGGACTTTCGGCTGAGTACAAGTCGTTCGTGGCCGTTATTACGGCGAGCCGTGAAGTTCTGTCCCTTGAGAATATCACAACTATTTTGGTTGACGCCGAGGCTCAACAAGGGTTGTTCGACTTTGAGCAATATTTTCCGATGAGTGCTAATGTGGCACGCTACTCAAGCCCTGGTGGATCGAATCAATCGGGTACAGAGACCTCTTCAGGTGGGTCGACTCAGCGTCTGTATCGATCGAATCAATCGGAGCAAATTTTAGTGTCAGTTGTGCGGGAAGATGGGATACCTTATGGATCGGTGCTTTCGAAGGTTCGATCAGTGTTTCCCGAGTGTGTCTGCCAGCTTGTTCAAGAACACTGAGTCTGAGGGTGCTATGTCTGCAAGTGTGTGCACAATGACTGGAAGCAAATCTATGAGCGGAACATCTTTCACTCCTAGTCCGCCAGGTGGCTCCTACTCCCCCAACTCAGATGGTTCATGCCTTCACTGTGCACCCAGTGGTGCTGGTAACACTGGTCAATGGTTTGTCGATACTGGTGCCACGCACCATGTCACGTCTGACTCCTCCAATATGTATCAGAGTGATGATTTCTCTGGACCAAGTAAACTCGTTGTTGGTGATGGTAAGGGGTTGCGTATTCACAAAGTTGGTTCTAATTTTGTTCCTATTAATTCTCGCGTACTTCACTTATGTGATTTACTTCTGGTTCCTCAGATTTCTAAAATCTAATCTCTGTTTCAAAGTGTGCTAGTGATAACCAAGTGTACTTTGAGTTCCATACTGATCGATGGCTTGTTGGTGATGAGGGCTCACATGAGGAACTGTTGTGTGGTACTGTCTTAGATAGGTTATATGTTCTGTCCCCTACTTTGCCTAATTTTAATTCTGATTCTCATGTTAATAATGCTGAAGTTCATCTTTCTTTGCTTATTCAAAGTAGCTATGATGTCTGGCATCACCGTTTAGGGCATCCAGCTCAGGCCACTTTGGATAAGGTTTTGCGTAGCTGTGGTCTATCTGTTGATTCTACAGTAAATAAAAATGTTGTTTGCTCTGCCTGTTGCATTGGTAAAAGTCATAAGGAACCATTTCATGCATCTACCACTGTGTATGACACACATATAACAGGCCCTTGAGGTTCCAGCTTGGTAAGATACAGTTATGGCTGAGTACAATGCTCTCCTGGCCAACAACACTTGGAGGTTGGTGACTCTTCCTGTTGGTCGAACTGCTTTTGGGTGTAAGTGGTTGTTTCGTGTTAAACATAACTCCGATGGATCAGTCTCTCACTACAAAGCTCGGTTGGTGGCAAAAGGGTTCTCTCAAGTACCTGGTCAGGATTTTGGAGACACTTTCAGCCTAGTTGTGTGATTTTTTACTCTGAATATATTGTTGTCTATAGCTGTGAGCAACAAGTGGGTACTGCGGCAAGGGGACGTGAACAACACGTTCCTTAATGGGGGTCTCGAAGAGGAGGTGTACATGCAACAACCTCCTGGGTTCATACAGAGTTCAGATGATGGTACCACTCTCGTGTGTTTACTTCAAAAGGCCATGTACAGACTGCGACAAGCTTCTCGCAGTTGGTACACTAAGTTGCGAACTTCTTTGCTTGATATCAGGTTTAAGGAATCTGCTGTAGATACCTCCTTGTTTGTATGTACTTCTACAACTGTCTCCTTGTATGTATTAGTGTATGTCGATGACATTATTGTCACTAGTTCCTCAATTACTGCTGTTGAAAATGTTATTCAGCGTCTCAATTGTAAGTTTTCCTTAAATGATCTTGGTGAATTATCATTCTTTCCTGGTATTGCAGCTCAAAGAGTCAGTGGTTCTATTGTTTTAAGTCAAAAGACTTACATTTTGGAGTTGATGAAAAAGGACAAAATGGATCAAGCGAAACCATCACCCACACCCATGTGCTCGACCACTAAACTTGTTTCGAATGCTGGCAGCCCGGTGTCTGACCCATACTCCCATCGTAGTATCGTTGGTGTCATGTTATATGTGTGTCATACGCGCCCTGATATTTCTTTCAGCGTACATCGGGTGGCACAATTCATGCATAAGCCTTGTGAAGAGCATCTTGCGGCAGTAAAGCAAATTCTGCATTATCTTGGTGGTACTCTTGACTATGGTTTGGCGTTTACACCTAGCGGTTCTGGAAGCAAGAGCATCGTTGCTTTCTCGGATGCTGATTGGGGAAGTAGCCCGGATGATCGTCGGTCCACATCTGGTTATTGCGTGTATGTTGATAATTTCCTGGTTGCTTGGAGCTCGAAGAAACAAAAGTCTGTTTCACGGTCCACCTCGGAAGCTGAGTGTCGCAGTGTGGCTGACACTATTTCGGAGTTGTTGTGGGTTCGAACTGTGTTAAGTGACATGGGAGTTTCAGTAACGGGACCTCCGATTGTTTGGTGTGATAACATGAGTGCGGTAGCAATGTCTGCTAACCCCATATTTCATTCAAAATCTAAGCATGTGGAGCTTGATGTCCACTTCATTCGGGAAAAAGTTGTTGAACGAAAGGTTTAAGTCAATTATGTACCCGCTGAAGACTAAGTTGCGGACGAGTTTACAAAACCGTTGTCAAAAGCTCACTTCCACAGCTTTCGTCACAAGGTGGCAGTTTATCCAATTGACTTTGAGCGCTAAGCAGCATATGAAATGCTAAAGAGAGTAGGAAGCAGGAGAAATATTGAGCAGAGTAGAGTTTGGGAATGTGAGTCTCTGGTGGTTAGAGCTGTTGGGGTATTGTTGGGTTGTTGAATCGGCATGTTAGCTTTAACAGATCAGTTTCAACAATAATTGATTCTGTTGAAGGCTTTGTTGGGCTATATAAAAGTAAAGGGTGGCCCGACCCTGGCCATCTCGGTTGAGAGACTTAGCCCACATTCTTTTTTGCTTCAGTTTCATCTGTTCAATCCTAGCCGTTCATTGTCTAGGGTTTCTTTGAGGTATTCCAATACTGAGCGACAAAATGTTTAAAAAACAAAATAAACGTATGTGGCTAAAACTTTAGTTTTTTGAAATTGACAAGTAAAAGCGAATACTTACTAAAGGAATGTGACCATCTGAGTAGTTTACCCTTTTTGAAATTACATTGTAATTATAAATAAACGATTTAACCTAAACCCATAAATAAATTTCAATTTTACACAAAGGAGAATAAGATAATTATAATTAGTATAAAGGGTAAGCGGTGAAGAGGAAGAATGTATGGATCGTAAAATTTTAAATTAGTTTTTTTAAGGTAAATATAATCTATTAAAAAATTTAATAAGCCAAATAATGGCATATACAAACCAAAAAACATGAAAACCAAATCACTTTACCCCTGCATTTAACAAATGGTGATTATATATATTACATATTTGACCTGTCGGTCTATGGTTTTTAGTAGGTGTAGTCTAGAATTTAGATAAGAAACAATTAAGGTCGTGGATGTTTAATCGCCATGGTAAGGTCGTGGATGTCTTCATTCTAAAAGAAAGTGAAAGATGGCTCTCGCTTTGGTTTTGTGTGGATGAGCACGAAAGTGGAGGCACGATGTGTTAGGGATCGTCTGAATGGATTTTGGCTATATGAATCAAGAGTTCAGATCGAGTTTTCGCATTATGATGCTCGTGATTTATTTTAGAAGAGGAAGAAATCGGGAGGAGGGCATCAGAGTAGGGATGGCAGTTCAGATAATGTAACAATCTCATCCAAGATGAAAGTGGTACATGGGATTGTGGATGTAGATAAGGCATCAATTCTAAGGTTTTGTTCAGTGGGTTTGTGTAGGCGATCAATATGGATGACAAATTTGGCATGGGAATTGAATGCGGCAAAGCTGGTTGGCTTTACGACTATAAGAATTGTAGGATCGGGCATCCTTTTGATGTTTAAAGATGAGCAAATGCATAGTGAGATCCTATCTCGGAAGGAGTTGGATAGATGGTTTGAAAAATTAGTGGTTTGGTCACCGAACACATGATTGAATAATAGAAGAGTCTGGTTAGTGATTAGCGGATTTCAAGTACATGCCTGGTCACGGGAGACGTTTGTGAATATTGCGAAGGTATGGTGTTACGTGTAAAATAGTCTATCGCAATAGAGTGCAAGTGTACACGACGCAAGTAGTAAAGTGATACACGAAGTATCGGATGTCGAATCCACAGGGACTGGAAATAGCTTTATCCTTGGATTGCTGCACAAGTGCGGAAGAAGAGAGTTTAATTGTTTGTAGAGAAATAATGAAGAATACTGAAGATAAAAGATTAAAAGATTCAGGGTAAAGAAATAGGCCGATATTGATTTGCTCGGTAGTGCAGGTGTTGCACTGTATAGAAATTCCTATTCTGTCGTCGTCCCTGTCGCGGTAGCACCTGCGGCGGCAGAAGTCTGTTGTTGTCGCAGCAGCGATCACACAACTCTGTACTTCAAGCTTGGCAAGAATCTTGATGTGACTTGTCTTATCCCTAGGTC
Source organism: Hibiscus trionum (assembly GCA_030270665.1). Classification (NCBI taxonomy): domain Eukaryota; kingdom Viridiplantae; phylum Streptophyta; class Magnoliopsida; order Malvales; family Malvaceae; genus Hibiscus; species Hibiscus trionum. Next base: position 19,340,604 of record BSYR01000021.1, on the reverse strand, counting down.
CAAGTCTGTCAATGAACACGTCTTAAATGATACCTCCCGGCGTGAATCGAAGGATGAACACCGATGTTGTTGAATTCTTCCTTAGCCACTTAACCTCGTCCTATCCATAGGTCCGAGATAGTTCAACCATAAACTGGAGAACCCGCACTTATTCCTTTTGTATACTTAACTCTCCCGATATTAAGTAAATGAATAATCTTACAATGCTCTCCCGATACTCTTGTAATATGTTGAAAACCAGAATAAGCAAACTTAAAGTTTATTTTATTAAACAGAAAAATCCTAAAAATAGTACAATCCTTGCTACTACTTTACAGAATCAACCCTTAGCCCTAGGGGAAGTTTAGAACATGATAAGAAGGGGGAAACCGACTAGGGTTTTGGGGAAGACGACTAGAGAATGAGATGTCCTTCCCTAGGTCGAATTACATGCCTTTATATAGGTCTTGGGTTCAAGTTTTCTAATAAGGTAAGAATACAAGTTCAAACTAAAGTACAACTCTAATTAAGACTAAATCTTCAGAGTATATGCCTTTAATTTGTCCTCTTTCTTGCTTTGGGTTTCTTCCTTGAACTTTGGGCTTGGCCTTCATTCTGATCTAGGGCTCAGAAAAATATAGGAGTGGCCCACGACAGACCGGCTTAATTTCCTCTATCTGTCGAGCTCCACTTCACTTTTCCCTTCACCATTGTTGTCGTCATTGGCTGCCACAACAGTGGCCACGACAGCGTCTTCCTTCTAGACTCCAGTCCTGTGTTCCAACTCTGCTTCTTCACTGCCCTGGGTCTGCCACAACAGCTACCTACAAAATCAGCCAAAATTAGTCGCAACTGTGCCATTTTATATAATTGTGATGCATATGTGAAATCTATCCTAAATGCAATGAATTATGCTTGAATGCAGCAGAAATATGGGTTAAATAGGGGGTAAAAAGTAGAACTTTTGCACACTCAACACACCCCCAAACTCAAGTTCTTGCTTGTCCTCAAGCAATTAAGACCTAAAAAAATTAAAATAAAACTTTTTGTTTGGCTTAAAATAGTGAACTTTTCCTTACCTACCATTCATGCCCTATTGCGAACAACACCTTGTTGGACATTTCAGGATTCATTCGGAACCTTGCTATAATTCTCGTGTAGTGTTTGCATGCTTTGTGAACAATTATATGCCTAGACTCTTTTAGTCTACTACAATAGCTAAGCCACTCACTTGAATTTTTATGCCAGCTTTCATTTTCTTGGAGGCAATTCTTAGGCTCCTTTAGTTTTTCTTAGACTCAGTTTTCTTTTCTTAATTTAAGTTTGACTAGAGCCTGTTTCGGGCACCTCTAGCTAACTTCATAGAGTCGGTTTTGGGCACCTCTAGTTGTATTGAGTCTAACTTTTCTTAACCTCTTTTCCTAGAGCCAGTGTTAGGCACCTCTAGGGGCAACTCAAGTGTTTAAGCTTTTTCCTATTCTAGTTTACCAGTAGAAGTCTAGACAATATAAGAGTCACAAAGGGTGTTTAAAGATCATAACTATAGTAAGGCTCTAAATTGTTCCTAAAAATATCCTAAAGGTACTGTCACGATAGAGGCTTTTACGGCAGGTAAGTTCAGTTCAAAGACTTAAGCCATTTTTTTGACAAAAATAAACTTAATTAATAATTAACACTTAGACACAATTTTTAAAACCTAAAACACTTCATATTACTGGAGGGATGCCACCCGAAACTCGAGGGTTGCATTGCCCTCAATGCATGATAATAGAAAAAACAGAAAATAAAAACAAAATACATCACAATAATAATAAAACAACAAAACAACAAAAATAAGATAGAAACTTAATTTCAGGAGCTGCCATTGTTGCTGCTGCTGCTAATCTGTAGCTGCCGGCGGGCAGTGACCTTCATTGTGGGTGCCGGCAGAGTGCTAGGAGAGGCGGAGACAGTTTTCTTCTTAGCTTCCCTTGGGGGTTGGATACGAGTGGGTGAGATCCGGGGTTCGAGTGGATGCAGTAGAGGGTGTTTTTGGTGTGGCAGCTGGAGTGGGAGTATGGGCAGGTGTAGGGGCAGCAAAATATTGCTCTGGGAAAGTAGGAAATTGTACATTTACAAAATTTAAATTATTTTGAATGAAATGTACCATGGCTGCCGTGAAGTCTCTGACGAAACTCATCAGACCAAGCTGTCGTTCCTCCATCTTTTTCAGTGTGGCCAGAATTTGAGTGGAGGAGTCTGCTGGAGAGGCTGCTGCTGTTGGCTGCTACTGCTCTGCAGCGGCAGGTTCTGGCTGAGTGGGCTCTGTTGGCTCTTCTGCTGCGGTAGATGGGTTGAAGAAGGAGAGGGGTGTGGCTGCTTTCAGTTCCATTAAGCTGAATATGTTGCGCTCCGTCCATCCCTTCCCTTAAACCTTGAAATCATCGGGGATTTCTGGAACGTTGTGGCCGCGACAGATCTCGGTGATGAGGTATGGGAAGACAAGGGGTCCCGATGGTCGAAGGGCACACTTTAAAATCCCTCCCGTATATACCGGCCGACATTTATAGGTCTCTCATTTAAAATGGAATGAACGAGTGCTAACCTGGGTCGGTAGACCGTGCTGTTGTGGGAAGAAGGCATTATCCTCTTCTTTACGAAGTGGTTCCAAAGTTTTGCCTCGAGAGTGAGTTGAGTGCGTTTCACCGTCCACCGATGCTTGGGGTCTGTATTCCACTTTGTTCCCTCCTCTGTTACCTCTGCCATCACAGCATCGAAGTCTGCAAGCGACAGACTTTCCACGAACCTCTTGTGTCCGTTCTCCCTTTTGCTGACATAGATGCCGTAGAGGGTATTGATGTAGGCAGGCTCGAAAGTAACTTCCTTACCTCGCACTGTCACAGTCTTCGTATCCTTGCTGTCGACAGCAGCGTAAAATTCCCGGACCAACGTGACATTCATCTCCTCTGGCTGGGAAGCAAACATCTGCCATTTGAGGGCCTTGATTTTTCGTGCTATGAACGACTCGAGCCCAAAGTCTTTCGTGCATTTGGTGTAAAGGAACCCTCTCTCTTCCCACATCTCCCTCTTTTGGAAGAAGCGGTAATATCTGTCGACGGAGTCGGTTGTGGCAAAGCGGTTATGGATGGTATCGTGGCTGGGTGTGCCGGCTGCTGCGGCAGAGCTGGAGGTAGCACTTCATCGTGTCTGTCTGGTACTCATAGTTGCAAGGCTGTGGAAAAACAAGAGATTTGAGTTCTAGAGAGAAAACAAGTTGAGAGAGTAAAAGTGAGATGAAAAATGAATAGTAAATGGGGTTTATATAGATGAATGGTTTGCTGCCCGTTGGAGTTGTAACGGCAGGCGCGAATAACGGGGCCAGCTGTTACGCGGTTTCCGACGCGTCTGTCACGCGTTTTCGTGTCTATTACGCGTTTGCGTGTCTGTCGCAACAACGTGGTGACAGGGCTGTATTTTCTGCGTCTGTCGCGACAGCTGTTGACAGGCTGCGACGATAGACTCCACCTTTGGGATTTTTGGGCTGCTGTGGAAATGGTGGGCTGATTCACTTCTTCTCCTCTCCTTGTTTCCCTTATTTCCTAAAATAATTAAAATAAAAACTCAGTTCTTAAAAATAAAATAATTCTAATTTCCTAATAAATAAAATACATAATTAATAAAATAAAAATAAAATTAAGTTAAATTAGGGATGCCTTGAGGGGCATCTCCTAAAGTAACCACTTCCTGCATCCTTGGGGCTTTAGTCCCCTGATAATGCTTCAGTCTCCGTCCGTTGACTTTAAATTGGTGCCCGTCTTTTAAGGATTTGATCATGATGGCACCATGAGGAAAAACCTGCACAACTTTGAATGAGTCGGACCATCTAGATTTAAGCTTTCATGGGAAAAGTTTCAACCTAGAGTTAAACAACAACACAAGCTGCCCTGGGCTGAACTGTCGTGGCAGCAACTTCTTGTCATGCCATCTCTTGGTCTTTTCCTTGTAAATTCTTGCGTTGTCGTAGGCCCCTGCTCGAATTTCTTAAATTCCATTCAAGTCAAGTAACCTCTTTTGTCTTGCCTTATCTAAGTCCATGTTTACTGCCTTGATAGCCCAGTAAGATCTGTGCTCTATCTCGACAGGTAAATGACATGTTTTTCCATATATCATCCTGTAAGGTGACATTCCCAATGGTGTCTTGAATGTTGTTCTATAGGCCTAGAGTGTGTCATTGAGGTGTAAAGATTAGTCCTTTCGAGTAGGTCTAACCATCTTCTCAAGAATGTTATTTACCTCCTTGTTGGATATTTCGGCCTGTCCATTGGTCTAAGGGTGATATGTTGTTGCGATCCAGTGCTTTACGCCGTATTTTCTTAAGGCAGAAGCAATTACCCTATTGTCGAAATGTCTCCCTTCAACACTGATGATCGCCTTAGGTGTGCCAAACCTGGAGAAAATGTTTTTGTGCAGAAATCTCTAAACAGTCTTGGCATCATTTTTCTGTGTGGTGATCGCTTCAACCCATTTGGATGCATAGTCCACTTCCAGTAGGATATAAAGATTCCCACATGATGCCGGGAATGGTCCCATGAAATCAATCCCCCATAAATCGAAGATTTCGACTTCTAGGATGTTTTGCAGTGGCATCTCATGTCTTCTTGAGATGTTCCTCGTCCGTTGGCACTTGTCACAGCTTTTGTAGAATGCTTGGGCATCCTTGAACAGTGAGGGCCAATAAAAACCAGATTGCAAAACCTTGGCAGCGGTTTTGTTTCCACCTAAGTGTCCTCCATATGGTGAAGCATGGCAGTGGTGAAGCACAGCTTCCTGCTCATCCTGTGGTCCACACCTCCTGATGATTTGATCTGCACAATGTTTGAAAAGAAGAGGTTCGTCCCAATAATAATGTTTTGCATCATTTTGGAACCTATTCCTTGCTTGATAATTAAGTTCAGGAGGTAATATTCCGCTAACTATGTAATTAACGAAATCAGCATACCAATGAAGTTCAAAAAACTTACCTGCCGCCATGCCTGTCGCGACAGTGCTTGTGGCAGCAAACAACTGCTCGTCAGGGAAAGTCTCCAGTATGATGGTCTTGTCTGTCAGTAGACTTTTTCCCGTCTCTAGTCTTGACAAGTGGTCTGCAACTTTGTTCTTTGTCCCCTTTTATCCTTGATTTCAATGTCGAACTCTTGCAGCAGCAGAATCCAACGTATTAGCCTAGGTTTTGCATCTTTTTTAGCGAACAGATACTTCAGTGCTGAGTGGTCTGTATGGACCACCACCTTCGTTCCAAGTATGTACAAACGGAACTTGTCAATCGAGAACACCACTGCTAACGGTTCTTTTCTGTTGTGGTGTAGTTCACTTGGGCATCGTTTAGTTTTTTGCTGGCGTAATAAATTACGTGGAATAGCTTGTCCTTCCTCTGCCCAAGTGCTGCCCCTACAGCGTAATCACCGGCATCACACATAATTTCAAATGGCAAACTCCAGTCTAGTGGCTGTACGATTGGGGCTGTTACCACCTTTTCTTTCAGGATTCTGAATGCCTCAGTACATTCAGTATTGAAGTCAAAAGGACGATTCTGTTCCAGTAGGTGGAATAAAGTCTTGGTAATCTTCAAAAAATTTGCAATAAACCTTCGATAAAACCCAGCATGCCCTAGGAAACTCCGAATTCCCTTGACTGTGGTGGGTGGCGGCAGCTTTTCAATCACTTCTATCTTTGCCCTGTCGACCTCTATGCCGCGGCAGCTTACCTTGTGGCCTAGGACTATCTTCTCATCCACCATGAAGTGACATTTTCCCAGTTTAATACCATGTTCGCTTTCTCGCATCTTTCGAGGACCTTCTGTAGGTTGCCTAAACAGCCTTCAAAACTATCTCCGAAGACGGAAAAATCGTCCATGAATATTTCCATGAAGTCCTCCATGATGTCAGAGAATATCGCCATCATACACCTCTGGAATGTTGTTGGTGCATTGCAGAGTCCAAATGGCATTCTCCTGAAAGCATAAGTGACGTATGGGCAAGTGAAAGTCGTTTTCTCTTGATCCTCCGGTGCGATAGCTATCTGGTTATAACTTGAGTAACCATCAAGAAAACAATAATAAGGTTTTCCCGCTAATCTATCAAGCATTTGATCAATAAAAGGTTGGGGAAAATGGTCTTTCCAGGTAGCTTTGTTAAGCTTCCGGTAATCCATATAAACCCTCCAACCGGTCACAGTCCTGGTTGGGATTAGTTTGTTCTCTTCATTGATCACCACGGTTATTGCTCCCTTTTTAGGAACACACTGCACCGGGCTCACCCACTTACTATCCGAGATGGCATAAATTATCCCAGCGTCAAGCCATTTGATAATTTCTTTTCGAACCACTTCTCGTATAGCGTCGTTTAAGCGTCTCTAAGCATCAATGGTCGGCTTATGATCATCCTCTAAGAGAATTTTGTGCATACATAGTGCCGGATTGATGCCTTGGATATCAGGTATCGTCCATCCAATAGCCTTTTTATGCTGCTGCAGCATCCCTATCAGCTGTTGTTCCTGTTTCTGCATTAACTTGGAAGAGATGATTACGGGCAACGTATCATTTAATCCAAGGAAAACATATTTGAGCTGCCCTGGCAGGGGCTTAAGGTCTAAAACAGGTGGTTCTACAGTTGAAGGCTTTTGGATTATGTGTTCATTCGAGGTATAGTTTAGGGGCTCGAATAACTTACCTGGACGATTGCCTATCCAATTTACCTCCTCTTGACCTTCAGTGTCAGATATGTCAGAATCTGAGGAGCTGCTGTCGTCGTTGCTGCCATGACAATCTTCCAGATGGCTGCTGTGGCAGTGACCAAATTTAATGTCATGGCAGCTCGACCTGATGCAGGGTTGGTCAAGGATTACTGCAGTGATGGCCTTGCATTCTTCTTCTGCATCAGCATGTTTAATTTCCTGGAGAACATTGAGCTTGATCTCTTGATCATTTACTCTCATTGTAAGTTATCCCTTCTCTACATCAATCAGTGATCTGCCTGTGGCTAGGAAGGGTTGCCCCAGGATGATTGGTGCGTTCTCATCTGCTTCACAATCTAGAACAAGAAAGTCAGCAGAAAAAGTGAACTTATCCACTCTTACCAGAATATCTTCGATCTTCCCTTCTGGTTGTACGTAAGAGCGGTCTGCCAGCTGCAGCATAACTTTCGTGGGTCGTGTTCGTCCAATACCTAATTTTTGAAATACAGATTTTGGTATTAAATTAATACTAGCACCTAGATCACAAAGTGCCTTACCCACGAATTTGTCACCAATTATGCACGGTATGATGAAGTTCCCAGGATCCATATTTTTCTGGGGTGGATGCCTGTGCAGAATAGTCATGCATCCTTCTGTCATTTTTACCATTTCGAATTCCCCAAGTCTTGATCTTTTCGACATAGCATCATTGAGAAATTTTGCATAACCGGGCATCTCCTTGATGGCCTCTAACAGCGGTACATTGATGTGAACCTTCTAAAAAATATCATAGATCTTTTTGAGCTGGTACTCCTGTTTCTGCTTCTGTAACCGCTGTGGAAAAGAAGGTGGGGGACGGTAATCTTCAAATCGTCCTTCACATGGTATTCGGATCTGAGGAGGGTTAGGTTCTTTCTCCTCTGTCCCTTCTACCGTCGTAACAGGTGTGGCGGCAGCAGGTTGTTTTTCTTCTGCTGGGGCAGTGTTCGCGGTATATGATTCTAGGGCTGCTTCCTCAATCGGTACGGCTTTCATCTCTGGCCCCGGCAGTTGTTTCCCACTCCTAGTTGTAATAGTTTTGCACTGCTCATGTGTGGGTTGTCTAGCGACCTCAGTATCGCTAGGGAATCCTCCGTTCTGCCTTGGCTTAATATGCTGGGAAACCTGACCTATCTGTGTCTCTAGTGATTTCAGTGTAGCTTCGTGGTTAGTCATTCTCATCTCTGTTTTATCCATGAACGACTCGGTCTTCTTGTTGAAGTGATCCATGTTTGCCATGTAAGCTCCTGTCTGTGACATGAATGTGGCCAAAGTCTGCTCCAGTATACTAGGTGCGGCTGCCGGCTGCTGTTGCGGTTGCTGCCGTGTCAGAATTCTGGGTGCCCCCTGGTTTTAAGTGTTCTGTACTTGAGGATTTAGTGCGTTGTTTGGGTTACTACAGGAGAACTTGGGGTCTTTCCTCCAATTGGGGTTGTAATTGTTGGAATCGTAATTTCTTGGCTTGTCGGAATTGATCATGCTGAACATCACAGGTTTCAGCTCGAAATTTTCAGCTTCCACGTCTGGCAAGGTGGTCTCAGTTCCACATGATCATTGATCATGTAATCACGGCATGACCGTCGTGCGGCCACGACAGTGTCAGGCTGTCCGTTTCCTTCATCCCCGATAGGATCTTCAGGATCTTCGGGATTCCTTGGGTTGTTCCTCCCGTTATGCATAGCTTCTAACTGTTCCTCAATATAATCGTTTATGGCTATCAAAAGACGGACTCGGTTCCTGAGATTGCACGAGCGTTCGATTTTAGGGTCTAGTTTATACTCAGGTTCTTTGCCTCGTCTAGATCTGCGCATAAGCAAACGAAAAACCTTGTGAAAAGCACAGGGTGAACAGTCCCAATAAAAACAGAAAAATTAAAAGGAAAGTGCAGTAAAAGTAGGGTAAAGATATGTTTCCAGCCCCCGGCAACGATGCAAGTGTACACGACGCAAGTAGTAAAGTGATACACGAAGTATCGGATGTCGAATCCACAAGGACTGGAAATAGCTTTATCATTGGGTTGCTGCACAAGTGAGGAAGAAGATAGTTTAATTGTTTGTAGAGAAATAATGAAGAATACTGAAGATAAAAGATTAAAAGATTCAGGGTAAAGAGATAGGCCGATATTGATTTGCTCGGTAGTGCAGGTGTTGCAATGTATAGAAATTCCTGTTTTGTCGCGGCAGCACCTGCGACGGCAGCAGTCTGTTGTTGTCGCGGCAACGATCGCACAACTCTGTACTTCAAGCTTGGCAAGAATCCTTGCTGTGACTTGTCCTATTCCTAGGTCCAAGTCTTTCGATCAACACGTCTTAGATGATACCTCGCGGCGTGAATCGAAGGATGAACACCGATGTTGTTGAATTCTTCCTTAGCCACTTAACCTCGTCCTATCCCTAGGTCCGAGATAGTTCAACAATCAATTGGAGAACCCGCACTTATTCCTTTCGTATACTTAACTCTCCCGATATTAAGTAAATGAATAATCTCACAATGCTCTCCCGATACTCTTGTAAGATATTGAAAACCAAAATAAGCAAACTTGAAGTTTAATTTATTGAACAGAAAAATCCTAAAAACATTACAATCCTTGCTACTACTTTACAGAATCAACCATTAGCCCTAGGGGAAGTTTAGACAATGATGAGAAGGTGGAAAACGACTAGGGTTTTGGGGAAGACGACTAGAGAATGAGATGTCCTTCCCTAGGTCGAATTACATGCCTTTATATAGGCCTTAGGTTCAAGTTTTCTAATAAGGTACGAATACAAGTTCAAACTAAAGTACAACTCTAATTAAGACTAAATCTTCAGAGTAGATGCCTTTAATTCGTCCTCTTTTCTTGCTTTGGGTTTCTTCCTTGAACTTTGGGCTTGGCCTTCATTCTGATATAGGGTTCAGAAAAATATAGGAGTGGACCACGACAGACCGGCTTAATTTCCTCTATCTTTCGAGCTCCACTTCACTTTTCCCTTCACCATTGTTGTCGTCATTGGCTGCCACGACAGCGTCTTCCTTCTCGACTCCAGTCCTATATTCCAGCTCTGCTTCTTCACTGCCCTGGGTCTACCACAGCAGCTACCTGCAAAATCGGCCAAAATTAGTAGCAACTGTGCCATTTTATATAATTGTAATGCATATGTGAAATCTATTCTAAATGCAATGAATTGTGCTTGAATGCAACAGAAATATGGGTTAAATAGGGGGTAAAAAGTAGAACTTTTGCACACTCAACATATGGGGATAGTTAATCCGTTGTGAAACATTTGCGCCGACATGTTTTGAACGGGGTCGAATTTTAATCGAGACAAACCATATGGCAAGAATTGATGAATTTGTGGATTGTAACGTGGGGGAAAACACATTCACGATTCGTGTTTGCGAAATGGAAGTGAGCACGGACCAATGTGGGAGGAGTGCGTGTGGTGATGACAATGTCTCTATGGATTCAGATGGGCAGGGAACGACAATTGATGGAGTTGAACAAAATGACTAACCCCCGATCTTGGATGGAGAACAGGAGGGGGACAATGACATTCAGAGTGGGAACGTAAAGAAGAAGGATGCCATGAGAGAATCACGAGGGATTGCTGAGTTTCAACTTACAGAGGGGAACGATTGTGATGAGAGGATGACGCACGAGAACACATTGTCTCAAACCAATAGAGGAAAAGAATTAGGGTTAGAGGTGAAGCCATGCCATGATGACTGACGTGGAACATCAGATTTATAAGCACAAGAGGTTTCAATGGAAGAAGGGGTTGGCTTTGTTCAAAGATTCGAAGTGTTTCCTCTAGGTATCGACGTTAGTAGAAGTAAAGTGAACATATGTTAGTGGAGTGTCTGGTGGATTTTGCGAGATGTTGAGATTAGAGATCTAATCATAGAGGGTGCCATTTTTTGGTATTAGTAGCCCAGATTTGTTGAACTTCTTATAGCATAACAAATAGAATTTACAAGGATTGAAACATGTCGGAATGTCGAGAAACTTGCCTGTAACATCAAGCTTTTGTCTTTCTTTGATACTGATATTGCCAATAGATCTGTGTTCTTTCGACTTCAGGACGTATGAAGAGCAATATTCTAAAACCAAATCCAGTGTTAAGTCATTGGATGCTATCCACAACATAAGTGACATGAGTTGCTTTGTGGGATCAATGTATGATAGCAAGTAATTCAATAACCTCAAAATGGATTAAACACAACTATTTCCTTCCTTAACCACATCCTTAAATTATTTTTACATTAATATTATGACTAAATTGATTGTATGTGTAAATATGGAGGACTAAATGTATAATTATACAAATTGTTTTTAGTTTGGTGGTCAAAATTGGAATGAAGTAATATTTATGGGACTATCAAGGTAGTTTACTCTTTGTTTACTGTGCCAAGTCAGCAAATCGTTAGTTTTCTAATGAAAACTAACACCCGAGTGACAAAATGTTTAAAAAGCGAAAACTTATGTGGCTAAAACTTTAGTTTTTTTTTTGAAATTGACGAGTAAAAGCAAATACTTACTAAACGAATGTGACCATCTCAATAGTTTACCCTTTTTCAAATACATTTTAATTATCAATAAACGGTTTAACCTAAATGCATAAATAAATTGCAACCAAATTTACATAAAGGAGAATAAGATAATTATTATTAGTATAAAAGGTAAGCGTTGAAGAGGAAGAATGTATGAATCGTAAAATTTTAACGTAGTTTTTTTCGTAAGGTAAATATAATCTATTAAAAAAATTTAAAAAGCCAAATATTGGCATATACAAACCAAAATACATGAAAACCAAATCACTTTACGCCTTACGTTTAACAAATGATGATTATATATATATATATATATATATTACATATTTGACTCGTCGGTCTATGCTTTTTAGTAGGTGTAGTTTAGATTTTAGATAAGAAACAGTTAAGGTCGTGGATGTTTTCATCCCAAAAAAGAGAGCGAAAGATGGCTCTCGTTTTGGCTTTGTGCTGATGAGCACAGAAGTTTACGCACGATGTGTTAGGGATCGTCTGAATGGATTTTGGTTATATGGATCAAGAGTTCGGATCGAGTTTTTGTGTTATGACGCTCGTGATTTGTTCTGGAAGTTGAAGAAATCGGGAGGACGGCATCGGAATAGGGATGGCAGTTAAGACAATGTAACAATCTTATCTCAGAGGAAAGTGGCACAGGGAATTGTGGATGCAGATAAGGCATCAATTTTATAGTTTTGTTTAGTGGGTTTGTGTAGGCGATCAATAGGGATGGCAAATTTGGCATGGGAATTGAATGAGGCCATGCTGGTTAGCTTTACAATTATGCTAATTGCAGGATCATGCATCCTTTTGATGTTTAAAGATGAGTAGATGCGTCGTGAGATCCTATCTCGGAAGGTGTTGGATAGATGGTTTGAAAAAGTAGTGGATTGGTCACTAGAGACGCGAATGAATAATAGATGAGTCTGGTTAGTGATTAGCGGATTGCCGGTACATGCCTTGTCATTGGAGACGTTTGTGAATATTGGGAAAGTATGGGGACAGTTGATCTGTTGTAAAACATTTGCGCTGACTTGTTTTGAACGGGTTCAAATTTTGATCGAGATAAACCATATGGCAAGAATTGATGAATTTATGGACTGCAATATGGGGGAAAACACACTCACGATTCGTGTTTGCGAAATGGAAGTGAGCGCGGACCAATGTGGGAGGAGTGCGTGTGGTGATGACAATGTGGGAGGTGTGCAACCATGATATTTGCGTGGAACATCACATTGGGAAGCACAAGAGGGTTCAGTGGAAGAGGGGGATGGCTTTGTTAAAAGATTGGAAGTGTTTCGTCAAGGTATCGACGTTGGTAGAAGTGAAAGTGAACATACCTTAGTGGAGTGTCCAGTGGATTTTGTTATTGAAATTGAACATACGCTGCGGGAGCCGAGCCATCAAATATTGCCTTAAGAGTAACTAGAGATGATGTTGTGGATAAGAATGTTTCAAATGAAGTAATTGTATATGAGTTGGTTTCGAGCTCTAAAGTGCAGGAGGAGTGTGCACTAGTTGTTGAGAATCGGCCCAGTAAAAGAAACAAAAAGGGGTGAGGACGTGCTAAGAAGAATAAACCTTCTCCCACTACGAGTAATGTTCTGTTGAATAACGTAGTGGCCATGGGAAAATGAGAGGCAATTATGCGTGAGGCACAAAAAAGAGTGGAACTGGGTAAACTGATTGGGGCTACGACAATTGGGAACAAGGGATAAATTGTACAGGATATAGTAAAGCTAATAACGAACCGTGAGCGGGTGTTATAGGTACAACGATGCGTGCATTGTCAAGGAATAGCAGGGGGTTAGGTTCAACTGTAATGAAGAGTGCAATTCAACATTTAACGAGAAAACAGAAGTGTGAGATGGTGTTTGTACAAGAGACAAAGATGGAAATTATTTCGCTGCATCAAGTACGTAAGATATGGCACTTCGATGACTTTGAATTTGTTTTTTTTTTTCACCTTTATTGGGGAGATCGGGAGGGATATTAATTGTATGAGAAGCTTCGCGTTTTAGATTGGACAAGGTTTTGATTGAACTTAGCTATGGCGGCAAAAATAACGTTCGCTATGGTTGAAGAAAGTGGATCATAACATGTAATTCTTCTAGAGGTAAGCAAAGATATTGGGTATGCAAAATATTATTATGGTTCTGCGGTTTAAGGGTCGTTGGATCGCGAAGCTGAAACATTTAAAAAGGTAAGTGTATGGTACATTTTGTAGTCACTTTTCTCAAGCAAGGGTGGTGAGATCGTTTGAGGTTGAGATATTGTTACGTAGCTTGACTATGGAGAAACAATCACTACAACAAAATAGGTTTTTCGCAGCATTTTTTTGTTCTATAGTTGTGTTCATAAGCGCAGCTAAAAACCCTCCCGGTGCTAGGAAAAGCACCGCAAGAAGTGTCGCAAGATCCTGTGCTGCAATAGTTAGCGGCGTTTTTGAACAAAAAAAAAATGACGCAAAAGGTCAAGTTCTTTAGTGGTGTTTGGAATTCAAAATGTTGCTAATACTCTATCTTTAGTGGTGTTTGAATTTAAAAACGCCGCTAAAAATACCATGTCTATAGTGGCGTTTGTATTTCAAAACGCCGCTAACACTCTGTATTTAGTGGCATTTGAATTTCAAAATGCCACTAAAAATACTCTGTTTGTAGTGACGCTTGTAACTCAAAACGCAGCTAATGTTGAGTTATAGTGGCGTTTTTCACTAAAACGCCGCTAAATGTGATTGGATATTGCAATATTTAGTGGCATTTTTGCCACAAACTCCGAAATTTTACTTTTTTGAATTTTTTTACAGATTACTATTTCGTATTTCAAAATAACATAGCTAAACAATTTTAACACCATTGACAATTAGAATTGAATTCTTAAATCTAAAATGTAAATACATTCAATCAAAGATATCAAAAACTATATCTCAAGGTGGTATAAATACATTCATAAGACTTTCAAAAGAAATTCCAATACGAAGCTTATCATATAAAGTGAATATTTTTTCCAAATACACATGTATTATTTATTTTCAGAAGCAAATGAAAAGGTAACGGCAATAACTTGAGTGTTACAGTCAAATCTTTTTTTGAGCTCTTTCCATCGTCAACTTTAAGTAAAGACAATAACTCCTTCAGCTTGTCATTTATCTATTACAAGAAACAAATAACTCAATGTCATCTGAACTGCCAAGTAAAATGGAAAGTTCAAGCAATTATGTAAAAAGATAGAGAAAAGAAAAAGTAAAAATTAAACAGATAAAAAAATAAAGTAGCTAGAAGACCGTTTAAACCCCCAACCATAAACAACTAGAAAATAAATTTGATCATTGAATTTGAACCTTTCACCAGCAGCTGAGACCAAAATCATCTTCGTGGTAGCATGATCCTACTTGTATTATGGGTAATTGAGGATTCCCAAATCACAAAAAATAAGGAATTAAATAAGAAATTATGTTTTTGATTTAAAGGTAGAAGCTTAAGGATAATCTGGCAATTAGTGATTATTACTTCTAGATTAAGGATAATCACAACAATAGAGGTAATACGACATCCAAAGGGAGAACTCTAACAGCCAAATCCTCAACATTCAGAGAATCAAAATACTTTATGTACTAGTATCAGCTAAGCTTGTTGATATCTTACAAAGGTGCTTCCAAGAAACACATTTGAGATTATCAAATCTAAGCTTAGTTTGTGCAACATCTAGAACCCAACTTGAGGGGGTGTCGTTATTATGGATATTAGAGGATTCCCAAATCCCATAAAATCATGAATTAAATAGGAAATTATATTTTGATTTTCAAGGAGAAGATTAAAGGAAATCTTGTAATTAATGATTCTTGTTTCCAAATTTTCTCTTCCTCGATGTACAATAAATAAAGCTTGATGTATCAAAATTTCAAAGGAATCTACCCAATTTGCAATGATCCATTTGCACTACCTATGAAACCATAAGTCAAAGAACGACATTTTAAATAATGCCTAAAATAAAGTGGGTTTTTAACTTCTCCATTTAGCAATTAGAATACCTTAGAGTGTTTCTTAGCTCTTATCTATAAAAGTAGGTGTCAAGAAAAGTACAAGATAAAAAACAAAGAACATCCAACAAAGATGAGCTGCGCTAATTTCAGGTCTTATTTGGAACCCTCCATAAACAAGAAAATGAAATACTTACTAGTGGAATTTCTATTGATTGCTACATTTGCAGGAAAAGGCTTGATTAAGGTTCCTTATTCTTTTGAGTCATGTAACATTATTAGCTAATGATCACAGTCTAAGTTTTCAAATGTCGACATTTAGGGACCTATACATTTGCATGTAATGCTTAGGTTTCAGCGAAGAGCAGTAAATAATAGATACAAGCCTCACAGCCTTGGAAATATTCCTTAGGAGCATATGATAAAAATCTACCTTAAGTGTCATACAACATGGAAACTAGATGCCATTCTACATAAAAGTTTCTTCTCCCTTCAATTTCTAGTCCATTTTACCTAAACCACTCATTGCAATCGTGAATGACTATTTTCCATGCCCCTAATGAGCCAAAATCCTAAGTTGCAAGGAGGCTTTATCCATCCCCTATTTCTCCCTTTCTAGGTGTGCTAAGAACAAGAAATTTTATCTAAAAATTATTCACCAATCAACATAGATAAACATTGGAACTATAATTCTGCATATAAAATAAGATGACCTACTTTAAATTGAAAGTTAATTTGAAAATTACAGCGGTAGCATTATAAAACATCTTGATGAACAACTGCTTTCTCTACAAAAGCTTAGAAGAGACAAGCCGAACCTCTTAAACTTCTATAGATGGAAGTTAAAACGAATAGATAATACTTTATTATCAAAATAATCAATGGCAAGATCGACAGAGCGCTCATTTTTCCTCTCGAAGCAGTAAAATCATAATCGAAAAATCGCAATTAATCAAGGAAATAAGCAAATTCAAAATCATGGCTATAATACTTTAGGGAAAGAAAGTTCAGAATACCTAGCGACAGATTTCAAGAGCAAACCTCGATTCCGGTGTTGGCTTGAAATTTTAGTAATTGTAAAAAACACAATCCCTAGCGGCAGCTTGAGTGACGATCGACATCAAGGATCAACGGTGATGAGCAACATGAAGAGGTGGAGCAAGAGCAATTAGGGATTTTGAACGATAGATTTGAGGATGAATGTGTCTAAGATTGAGAGATATAATAGTCAAACAGTGCGTTTTACCTATCGCGGCGTTTGTAAAACCAAACGCCGCTAAAACGTGACCTATCACGACATTTTTAAAACCAAAAGCTGGTAAAACATGACCTATCGCGACATTTATAAAATCAAACGCCGCTAAAATGAGACCTATTGCGGTGTTTTATCCAAATGACACCTATTGTAGCATTTATAATACCAAACGCCACGAAAAATTGCTCTATTACGATGTTTTTAACACAAACGCCACAATATGTTAATCTCTGGCGGCGTTTAAAATAGAAATGCCACAAAGTTTGCCATTTTGTGGCGTTTATTTTGTAAACGCCGTGATAAGTGAAATATTACCGGGATTTGGTTGAAAAACACCATGAAAAGCACCGCTATATACCAATCTCGGTGTAGTGAACAAACTTTGGAAGTTGAATTTTCTGAAGATGAGATCCGGGTTTCTATTTGGGGCTGTGATGGTGCGAATGCTTCGGGGCCAGATGGTTTCACCTTCGAGTTCTACAAAAAGGATTGGAATTTTCTTAAGAAGGAAGTGATGGCTTTGTTTGATTCTTTTTAGAGGATAACTTGTTTGCCGAAGGGTTTAAATTTGACTTTTGTGGTTCTCATACCGAAGAATCTACAACTGATGGAAATTGGGGATTTCCGGCCGATTTTCATATTAAATTATGCTTATAAGATTGTCGCGAAGGTGCTGGCAGCTCACTATCGAACTGTTTTAGGGGAGTTAATTAGTAATACGCAATCGGTGTTTGTCCAAAATTGTCAAATTATTGGTGTGATTTTAATAACTAATGAGATTATTCACTCGTTGAAACATAAGTGTGGGGAGCCGGAGAGATCATCTTGAAATTAAATTTCGCGAAAGCCTATGATTGCATAAATTGGGCATTTTTGGATCGGATTTTGGCTAAGATGGGTTGTGGGGATCGATGGAGAAAGTGAATGAGGGAATGTGGTCAATCGGCTTGGTTATCTATTTTGTTGAATGGCTCGACAATGAGGGAATTTGAGATGCAATGTGGGTTACGGCAAGGAGATCCTCTATCGCCACTATTGTTTGTTGTGGTGGTGAGGTGCTTCATTAGTATCCTATTATGGTCGAGACACAAGGACTGATTAAAAGGGTTAGGGTGGCCGCAGATTTATCGATTTCACACTTGCAATTTGCAGACGATACAATTTTGTTTCTTAGTGATGATGTGGAAGGGACGAGAAATCTAAAACGAATCCTAACTTGCTTTGAGTATTGTTCGGGCCTCAAGATTAGTTATGCTAAATCGTGCATTTATGTTGTGGAAGTTGATGAGGGAATTGCGAATGACATGGCCTCGGTAATAGGCTGCGAGACGGGGGACTTTCCATTCGTCTATCTTGGCATGAAAGTGGGGATTAATCCGATATGTTTACAGGTATGGGAGCTGGTGGTGCAGTTCGAACTCGTTGGGCTTGTTGGAAAAGAGGATCTTTTTTCTTTGCAGAAAGGTTGCACTCATTAATTCAATGTTATCCTCGCTCCCACTTTATTATATGGTGGTTTATGTTGTTCTGAAGGGGGTGATTGCGAGAATTGATTGTATTCGGCGGGTTTTTCTTTAGGGAGATTCTGATTTGAAGCACAAGATGAGTCGTGTTAATTGGCGAACAGTGTGTCGACTAAAGGCACTAGGGGGTTAGGCGTTGTGGATTTGAGACTACGGAACATGGTGCTGCTTGCTAAATGGGTTTGGCCACATGTGGCGGATAGGGGATCGCTATAGAGATCACTTATTGTTGCAAAGCATGGTGAAAAAAGACTTTGGTGGCATGTTAATATGGTTGGGAAACATAAGATGTCCGTTTTTTGGAAGCAAATCGTTAAGGTACAAGACGATGAGCCAGTGGTACGATTTATGGGTGCAAAGTCCTTTTGTTGGCAAGTGGGGGAGGGCTTCAAAGTACTATTTTGGAACGATTTGTGGTGCTCCTCGGAACCTTTATGTGTGTTGGTGGGGACAAATAGGGGCTGGTGGCCTCAAATGCGCAAGGAGTGTCTTTGGCGCATGAAGCATGGCACGTATTCTTTAGCCGAAAATTACAGAATTTTGAATTATAGATGTTGAGGGAGTTGCTGGAAATGGAAGCAACATCTGAGTTGGTATTGGGGCGTAAGGGTCATTTGATTTGGTGCCCGAATGCAATGGGGCAGTTCTCGGTTAAAGAACTCATAGGATTGATGAAATCGGTTGGGTTGAAAAGTGAGGCTTCCGAGGCTTTTGTGATTTGGTGCATGGCTGTCCTGCCCAAAGTGCAATGCTACTTGTGGTTTGTGTGGCTGCGACGGTTGCCTACCTTGAGTATGTTGTACGATAGATGGGTACCTTTGCAATGTGTGTCGGGTTGTTGTGTTTGGTGCGATATTGCTGAGGACGAGCAAGATCATTTGCTATTTTCTTGACGCATTATGGTCGAGCTTTGGTACTCTTTCCTTTGTTGGTGGGTGTGAGTTGGGTTCGACCAAATACTTTAGTTGAATTTCTAGACCAAGCTTTCCATGGTTGTTTTGTGGGTTTGGAACGGCAGTGGTGGTTTGCAAGTTGTGCAACACTATTGTGATCGATATAGCTTGCAAGGAACGACATTATGTTTAATCAACGGAGGATGGACATGGGTGAGATGTTATTTTTAGTGAAGATTCGCACGCTTTATTTGATAAAATCTTTTAATGAGTCGATGTTGGTTGTCGAGGCACATTGGTGGGACTGTTCGCGGTGCGATTGAATGTTGAGTGGTGTTCGTCATCGGTTGGTACTCTAAATTTTAATGTGGATGGCTCTGCATGGGGAAATTCGGGGCTGCTGAGGTGTGTATGAGTGTTGAGAGACTCATGTGGGAATGTTTTGGCACTCTTTTCGGGCCCTTTGGGTGAGCTAGAGTCGAATGTTGCAGAGTTATGGGCAATTGTTTTTGTGTTAGAGCTGCTGGTGGAGTCCAAATGTGCTCGGGCCCTGTGATCTTTATAGAATCGGATTCCACCGTTGTCGTGTCTTGGGTTGTTGAATCACTCTCATCGACCATGGAGATTGTGGGCTATTTTTCGTCGTATCGATGAGGCATGTCGTTGTTTACATTTCGTATGTTTTCATAACATGTTTTGGGAAGCGAAAAATATGGCAGATGTTCTGGCTAAGGAGGGAGTGGATCGTTCTACATGGTTACGTGTGTTGGAGTGATTTCTTTCGCCATATTGTTTTTACATATCCACGTATTGTACTCATTTCCCCAATTTAAGGTTAGGGGGTTTTCATGAGGCATGCATGGATATTCGTCTGTATTATTTATTTCGCTAATACAGTTATACGATTCAGATAAAAAAAGAAAAACAGTTAAGTTATAATCTTGCATTATTGCACATGTGTTGTACTTTGTGTTTATGAAATGCATGGAGTATAATAGGGTAGAAATGTGTCACTGAGCTTACAAAGCTTGAAGTTCAGGTTTTTTTGCTTACAACTTAGTAAACTCATTTCATGCACGAAGAGCACATCAACAAGGGACTTGTAGCACCCACAACCGACTTAGGCATTATGGAAAAAATTTGAGTGCTATTGATCACCTCCAGGAAAATAATTGTGTCCATAAAAAATACAGCCGAAAATAAATTTCATAAAATATTCCAATATTTTTTACCAAATCAACATTGTAATGCTGCCATATAAATCCAAAATAAGCTCATAATAAACCAGAATAAATCCAACAAAATCAAGAATAAACCAATATAAATCCACATAATTTAAAAACTAATCCAATGCCATTGTTTTGTAAACAAAATTAAAAACATGTAAGAATAGAACTCGTAATATCATATATATGAATTAAAATAAGACCTACGAGACAATGTGATAGGGAATGCCGAAGCTTGGATCAATTTATTGCTTTAATATAAATATGGAAAAGAAAGCAAGATTTAAAATTCATATTTCCAAAATGACTCAATAAAAAAGGTACGGAATCAGAAAAAAGCTTAGTAAAAATAAAAGAACAATGAAAGTAAGTAGGATTTAATGACACCCCCTTCAAAGATCCTCTCTTAGACAAATGTTCATCTGAAATTGGTAACACCTGACCCTATAAGGATATCGTCCTTAGCAACCTAGACGATAAAGAAGAATGTCAAATACTCGTTGTTGCGCAATTGGACACTCAAACTCTGAAACAAGAACAAGATGAAAATCTTGAACAAAATGAAACAAATTCTCACATAGAATTTTAAAAGAAATAATTGTATTGAATTGAGTTGAGTTGAATTAAACCATTTGATTTTTTTTTAAAAAGGAGAGGATCCTATTTTTAGGCTAGTAAAACCCTAAATTACAAAGAAAAATAATTTAATTTAATCTAAAATACTAACTAGATAAATAAAAATAGAATAATATCATAAATAAAAGAGATATGAATATTATCCCAAATAAAATTGATAATATTATTCTAATTAAAAAAGATAAAATATTATCCTAATTTTTAAAAATTAAAAAAATTCAAATAGCTAAATAAAATTGTCCCAATTAAAAACAAATCCCATCAGAAAATTCGTCGTTGGTCAACTAATATTATAGCCTTCAAAAACATGTTCAATTTCTTGTAAAAAATGATTAATTTTACCCCTTCTGTGCTCTTATCTTTCCCCCACTCCTCAAAAAGATTCGTCCTCAAATCTAAAATTTAAAAGGGGAATGATCCATAATATCAATCGAAAAGAAATTCTTGTAAATGAGGACTGATTCAGTTGTATCCTTCGTAATGGATGAAAATTTTCTTCTAAAAATAAAACAAAACCACTAGAAAAATCTAAGTTGTCATTATCCAATGAAACTCTCATTTTCATTTTTTGTATTGTCTTTTTCTTTTGAATATATTTGGACTTTTACCTCATGTTTTTCCCCACCAGAGTTGAGCCATTAATATCACTTTTCACTCTCTTTGCCTCTTTTCTCTCGGTCTTTTTCAAATGAGGTAGCTCACTTATCATATTCTCTTCACAAAAATTCTGAATATCATCAAAGTACAACTTTTTTAAGGGGAAAGTGTTTTAGATTCTATTGAGTGGATGGAATAAACCGAAATGGCCAAGAGGGGGTGAATTGGCACTTTTAAAAATAAACGGAGCAAAAGGAACAATTAAAAATGATGAACAAGGCACTTATAGTGGTTCAAACTTCTAACCAAGCTCTACATCCACTACCTTAGCTCCCACTAAGAATTTTCAACAAACTCTTTACTAATTTGTTCTTCCCCTTTTCCAGGCTAAGGAGGCAACCTTTACAAATTCAATCTTTCTACCCAAAGATTGAATGACAAGACTCTCAATCACAAAGAAAAAAAGCCAATTTCAAAGGTATCTCTCACAAGACTAATATATTGCCCAATTACAAACCAACACTCCCCAAACTTGAAAGAAAGATGAAAAATTTGAAAATTTGACTCTAATAGGCTCAAGGGTTTGGAATGAATGCCTTGATGTTGATTGAAGGTTCAATAGTTTTTCTTGTAGCTTTGAAGACTTGTTTATATACCATTGTATTGAATTCTAACCGTTTAGGTGGTTGAGGTCATTAATCTAGCCGTTGCACTGCAATTTCCCGTAATAAATGCTCCTCAACTGTTCACCGTATCGATACTCTTCGAGGACGTATCGGTACCTGTCTCAAAGAAGAAAGAGCCGTTGTGACTGAAAAACAAAGCGTATCGATACACAAGAAGGGCGTATCGGTACGGTCTTAAGGGGCGTATCTATATGACAAACTTTATTGATACGCTTTTTGCTCATTGAAATCTTGAAATATGTTTTG
The DNA here is from genome assembly GCA_030270665.1 of Hibiscus trionum. Taxonomy (NCBI): domain Eukaryota; kingdom Viridiplantae; phylum Streptophyta; class Magnoliopsida; order Malvales; family Malvaceae; genus Hibiscus; species Hibiscus trionum. Next base: position 19,318,307 of record BSYR01000021.1, on the reverse strand, counting down.
ATAAAAAGCGTATCGGTACGCTACCTTAGTGTATCAATAACGTTCAACAATCATTTAAAATTTTGGATTCTCATAACTGACAAGCCAGCGTTCGAATATTAAACATAAAGATTTTTTAAAGGTCAACATATCGTATCGATACGGTGACATATCGTATCGGTACGCTATAGAAAAAATATTTTTATATGAAAAACGATATCGATACGGTCCCGATGCGTATCGATACGCTATAGCTTAAAGTCTTACCCATATGAATATCGTATCGATACAGGGTTAACCTGTATCAGTACGCTATGGTCGATTAAAATTTCAGTGTTGAAAATCTGTATCGATACGCTAGAGGGTATCAATACGCCTAGGCATTTTGTTGAAGTTTGGCTTGAAAAGACTTTGAAAATTTGAACCCTTTTAATATGTTTTGACTTGAAAGAGTACTAGGTTCAAAAAGGCTTATCAATTGGTGATTTTTTGAAATACTTAAAAATTTATTATTTTTGCAATTAAGTCCTTAAAGTTAGTTGTTATATCAAAATCAATTTTGGTTTTACAGATTCCACTACAATATTGAGTAAACAACTTTCTTGACTTGCAAGTTCTTTTGCATCTTGTTGTTCACTATTAGATTCATCTTGAGAAAGATATTCACTAAGGGTCTTTTATTCCTTGTTCGCCTTAAATACCTCGAAATCATTTTGAAGTTGATCAAATAAGTTAAATTCTGAATATCCATGAAACTAACAATCTATGTTTTTTTAAATTAGAAGGAAAATTGAAATGAAAAAAAATGAAGTAAAATAAAAAAAAAATAAAAGAACAATGAAAGTAAATAGGATATGACAACACCCCTTCTAAAATATTGTCTTAGAAAAACACGCGGAGGAAATTGGTAACGCCTAACCCTCGAAGGATACAGTACTTAGCAACCTAGACGATGAAGAAGAACGTCAAATACTCTTTTTTGCGCAATTGTACACTCTCACTCTTGTGATAACAGAGTCGCCACTAGTTTTTTTAATAGGTAAGCGGAAACCTAAAACAAACCAGATATTACGAAATCTCGAAGGTTTGGGGGCACGGTTACGTGTGGGGAAGGGTTAGCACCCCACAACGCCCGTAAAATGGCGCTTATTTAGTCGCACAAATTTTTAACGTGTTTTGGGTTTACATAAATTTTAATTAATCCTAAGTCTATGTTTTTAAGTTTAGGGTTTCAATATGGTTAAAAATAATTTAGGTGAGTTAAAGTTATTAAGGGGAAGAATTTAATGATGTAATCCTAACAAAGGTGTTTATTTAAAGCCTAATTAACTATGTCCAAAGATGTGGTTTATTAGTCGTATTTAGAGTCTAACCTAAAAACTAGGGGATGTAAGGTGAATAATAATGAATTAAATTGCACACACAAAAAGGAACATAAAATAAATGATGCAATAAAAACATAATTAAGCTAATAATGACCAAAATGAATAAAAGAAAAATTAAAAAGCGTAATTGAAAAGAAAAGGGACAAGACTGAAAGAGGGAAAAGTTGAGGTGTCGCGGTGTAAGAACCATGCGACTATGGTACGGGTCATCGCTGAATTCAGATCACGAAATGGTCGATGAAAACCCCCGTTTTTTAGAATATTCTCTTATTCTTCACCTAGAAGCCCACTTAGATCTTTACTAACAATAAAATTACTACCCAACATGTTTTTTAGATTGAATCCCTAAAATCTCAAGAACACTTTCTATAAACCAAGGGTTCTTCCTTCTAATCCAAACATAGGTTCGATACAACATTCCCCCTTTTACAACCAATTTACCTATCCATACTCGAACAAAATCACGCATGCGTTGCTAGCAATGCCGGACGTGGGCTCCAAAGGTGACACACAGTGGCCCTTTCAGCGGCGGATGGCAGCAGCCACAGCAATGGCGGATGGCGATCCTTGCGGCGACGGATGGCAACAACCATATCAACAGATTTTTCCTTACTCTTTTATTCCAAGCATAATAACAAAACAAAAAAAGTAAAATAAAAAAACAATAGAAAACAAAATGATGTACCTCAACAAAGGCTTCAAACTTTTATTGCTTCAAAGTTTCAGTTACAAGAGCTTGAATCTCCTTTTGTATGTATTTAAAAAAATGAGTGTTGCGTGAATGTGGTTTATAAGTTTGTTGTCTATTACAATGCTGAATTACAAGGCTTTATATAGCCAAAGAATGAATAACATAAGGGAAGAATCCATGATTCTTTCCCGAATTACAATGAAATAAAAAAACCCTAGAATCTCCAGGATAGGCTAGATTTCTTCCTTTTTGAGCTGAGTTGCTCCTTGATTTCTTTGCCTTTTTTGGCTCAGATTTGGTCCAATGTTCCCTTTTTTGTCTTTGATTCTTGCTTGGAAAACACATCAGATGAGAGAGCTGCAAGCCTAGGGTTTGACGACAGCGTCTAGGGTTTTGGTTGATTTGGGCCTTTATACACGGGCGCTCCTTTTTTATTTTTATTTTTTAGACTCTATATATATTTTGGATTTTGTTGGACTCCAATATATTTTACATATTTACAAAAATAAAAGGCTAGATAAAATTGGTGACTACAACTCTAAAACAAGAACAGGATGGAAATCTTAAACAAGATAGAAATCATGAACAAAATGAAAAAAAAAACTCTCACAGTGAATTTTAGAAGAAATAATTGTATTGAATTTAATCAAATTGTATAATTTTTACAAAAGAGGGGAGCTTAATTATAGGCTAGTAAATCCCTAAATTACAAAAAAGTAAATATTTTATTTTTTAAGGAACCAATAAAATCGATCTACTAATTATTACATGTTTCGAGCTATTTGAAGTATCATTTTATAACTCAAACTTTATTCGAAAATAAGTTCATAATAAACCAGAATAAATCTTGGCGTGTTACGCCGGGTCCTGCAGGCTTTGGGGGCGTGTTACGTGATGAGCATGGTAGTATCTTGGCGTTATTTTCTGGCCCTCTTGGTTGTATTGACTCAAATGAGGCTGAACTGCGAGCGATTGCTTTTGCGCTATCGTACTTTCGGAAGTCAGCTTGGGCAGCTCTTCCGTTGGTAGTAGAGTCGGATTCCATGGTCGCTATTAGTTGGGTGTTACATATGGAAAAACGACCATGGCGTTTTTGGGAGTTATTTCATGAGATTGACAGTTGCTGCTCTACGCTACATTCAATATGTTTCTCCCATATTTTCCGTGAGGCGAATGGCTTAGCAGACGCGTTGGCAAAGGAGGGGGTAACACGGATTTCATTATTTTGTGCTTGTTAGTGTTAGCGTTTTGATTTTGTTTCCGACTGTGGTTTGTTGGACCCTTGTTTTACCACATACGGTTCGTACTCTTTTCCTCCGTTAGGCTTTAGGGAGGTTTTTAACGAGGCGACCGTTGTGGCATTTTGGTTGTATATTGCTTCTTAATATACGACATCATTGAGCAAAAAAAACCAGAATAAATCCAACGACATCAAGAATAAACCAATATAAATTCACATAATCTAAAACTAATCCAAAGCCGTTTTGTAAACAAAATTAAAAGCATTTAAAAATAGTACTTGTAATATGATAAATATGAATTAAAATAAGCCCTATGAGACAATATTTTTGTGATCAATATTTCACATCTTTCTTTAACACGAATTGACGTACGGGTGCTTAAAGAAGTTCGGCAACAAAATCCACTCTAATGTTTCACTCGATATGGTTCTTAATCATTTCCACCATTTAATTAATTTTCGAATGTGAATTGAGTAATCGTTTCGGAGATATATTTTTGTGTTTCTATTGAAAAATAAGATGAAATTTAACGTTGGTTTTCATATAATAGAGCACCGTGTATAGTGTATGTTTGCATAGTTCATAGTAGATTCACATATGGTACATTGATATATTTAGGAAATGAGCATATTGGAGCGTAAGTTTTGTTTATGCTGTGGGGTAGGAAGCTTGCATTGCTATGCCGCAAAGACCTTCCTTTGCATCAACATCTCTTTGCATCCTGATGTAGCCTTGTTCACCCCAGCTAGTGCCCCACGAGTTCTTCACCAACCAATACTTAGTCCCATCATCATCCTCCCCGTATCCAACAGCCGTCACTCCATGATCCAGTTGCGTGCCACAAGATCCCGTAAATACACCACCGGAGTAGAACTGGAACTCGAACCCACTGGCATCGATGGCAACCGAAACAGGTTGGTTGGCAACAGCCTTCTGCAGTGCATCTTCACTATTGGCGGGCACATCTTGGAAGCCATTTATGGTAGCTGCATAGTTGGCTTCCGTGTTGGCATTGCATGTGCCATCAACTCCCGTGTAGGGGTAGTTGGATTTGGTTGTTAGGCCTTTGTTCTTCTGGATGAATTGGAAGGCATCATCCATTAAACCACCTTGGCAGCCTTGATCCTCACCTTTGGTGTCGCAGTCGACCAGTTCTTGCTCAGACAAGGAAATCAACGTACCTGTTGTTAGCTTGGTAACCCCTTCCATGACTGCCACAGCTGAAAACGCCCAACAGCATCCTGTGATAGTTTCAGCGTTGGAATTAGAAAAATATTTACAAACAATGAATGATATTTCAAGAGATTAGAGCAAACCGCATTGGCCTTGGTCCTTGATAGGTGTAACAGCCCCTTTCTTTGTCCAATCCACAGTAGAAGGCAATGTGGTGACGTTTTCGTATATGAAAGTTGTAGCCTTGTTGGAACACATATGGCCCTTGAACCCATTTCGAGAAGCAGTGAACTCTTCATTTGTTAGATTTGCGAACTGATTGACAGCAAGGTTGTAAGGCTTGTTATTGGCATTGTTGAAAGAGTGAATGAGTGCCACGTTTTGTTTGGAAATGTTGAAACGCTTGTGCCTCTCATTGTTGTCACTGTAAACTCGTCCAAATTGGGACATCCATTGTCGATGCCTCTCGTACATTGATGCATCTTCAAGACTTGTGCGGGAGGTGGCTCCACCTTCACATACTAAATTCGCACCCACTAATACTATCAAGGCCAAATATGTGAATTGCTGTTGCAGCTGGTTTTTGGAACCCATTCTGAGAATATTAAGACTTTGCTGGGATTGTTGGATGAGAAAAAGGATGATGAATGCTTCCAGTTATATACTCTATTATCTTGCCTATCTCCGTGCCCTGCAAACTCTTCTCATTCCTATTAATTTGTCTTCATCATTTAACAACTTTTCCAGTAATATACTGTTTCATGTCTAAAGTCACACTAAATAATGTTAGAATGGTTGCTTTCTTTAAAAACTTGGCACCAGCATTTTACACGTAACGGTTATTAGTCTTAACTATTTAACGGGCGTTATAAACGTAGAGAAACCAAATTAAAGTACTTGGATTAAATCTCTAATTTCCACATACTATGGTAGGGATCAGAACCAGAATTTGACCCAAATGTTCCATGTCCATTTTGAGCATTCATTGTTTTCATAAATCAACTCAAGTGCAGCTTGTATTGCATTTGGAAACATGGACGAGTCTGATTTTGTATTCAAATACCCTCCCATAAATCAAACCAAACAAACCGTGCCGTTCAGTGAGTAAATTGAACGTTTTGAAACTTCGTTAACCAAAATAAGTTTGAGAGTAAACTATAATCCATTCATCAAGCCCTTCTTCTATATAAACAGGCAAATGAATGTTCAAACTATAATCCATTCACACTCAAAAAATTATTAATTTATATAAATACACGTTACTTTACAAATGATTATAATATCGAAATAAAACAAATCACAACCAATGGATTCAATCTTGATATAACAACAACGATTATATAAATAAAGTCTATTCATCTAAATTTTGATGCATTAATTACATATATTATCTAAATTTCGAAATAATGACAATGGTTATATAAATTTAATCTAGGGTAAATTACGTAAATCATCACGAAATTTTACTCTTAAACTTATTTTGCTCACTAAAGTTCCAAAACGTTCAATTTACTCAATGATGTTTAGACATTGAACGTTTTTATCTCTCTTAAACCCCAAACGATCGTAAATGATGGTTGATCGGTCGAAAATTTCACCAGTCACTCCGTCTCGGGCCCCTAAGTCTAAGCTCGACCTCCATTTTACCGGAAAGTGCTCAAAAGTTCATGAATCGGCCAAAACCCTTTTCGGTTTCTCTCTCGTCGATCTCCCTCCTCTGCCATCAGATGGAGCCTGTTTCTTAATATGTTGCTTCTCTCGTCCCGATGAAGTTTTCTACCGTTCGAATCTTGGAGGAGTTCCTTCTTTCACCGCTAAATGGACGTCGTCAAAAAATTAACGGAGGAGTGACAAAAAATCATTCAATGTCCAAAGTTTAGTGGGTAAATTGAACGTTTTGAAACTTCGTTAACCAAAATAGGTTTGAGAGAAAACTTTAGTGATGATTCACGTAATTTAACATATAATCCATTCAAATAGAGTAGTACTTTGAAGCATTAATAATTTATTCGTATAATTTTTCAAAGGGTAAACTACCGAGATGGTCACTTTCGTTTAGTAAGTGTTCACTTTTATAGACCTTTAGTGTGTCCATAAGTTCTATATTTTGTACACATTCATGCCCTTTTTATTTCTGTTCTTAAGCTCATTTAGGCATATTTAGGTGCATTGCATTCATAATAACAATATTTTCTATTTTACCATGCTTTTATTGAATATTCTATGTTTGGTTAAGAAAAGATATTGTTTTAGTTTAGTTTTCATTTTTCAGGTGCTGTAGCTAGGTAGAGGAGGAGAGGACAAGAAAGCAGGGAGCAAAAGGAGTTGTACTAAAACAGTTCCAGTTGCCGCCAAGGATGTCGCCGCTGACTGCCGCCCAAGCAGGAGTTAAACCGACTTAGTCAAGATGGGTTGCGATTGAAAGAGGACAATTTCATGTGTCCAATGAGCCTAGTCTTGCAATTTTCTTAAGCATGTAGCGGCCTGAAGAGCTGATTGAATAGGGATAAGTAAAGTGACTTATCTTTACTTGCTGGAGAAGGCAATGTACAAAGAGTCCACATTCAAGTCAAAAACAGTTGTAATAGTTTAAGTTGTTTTGCAATAAAATACTCTCAAGTTTTCTTAATTCATGAGCTTCACTTCTTCAATTAGTTCCAAAAGTCCAGTTGAAGAAATCCATTTGTCGGGCACGAGAGTGTCAAATTCACGAAAGAATTAAGCACGGTCTCATCATGTCGATGTGTTGACTAATTCGGCTTAGACATAAGTTAGAATTTCAACGGCTAAAAGGAGCAACCAAAAGTTGACTGCATGTGTTAGGTTTACGCTGAGATTGCTAGGTATTGCCTACATCACGCAGTGACAGAATCCTAGCCTAGACATAGGTAGGATCACTTCAGAATTGTTTCGCCGAACTTAGAGTATCTGCCAGACTTGCCGGCGAGACTTCTCTCCATCTCACCTACCGAGACAGTGAAAGTTTCAAGCGCAGAGTTCCGCCGTGGCATTCAAAAGTTGTCACCGCCTCAATCCGCCATTACCCGTCGAGGAAGCAGATCGTGGCTGCACAAAACACACTTAAGCTTTACAACATAGTCTACACACTACTAAGCTACAACTACCTGACCCAATCTATCACCCTGATCTCTCTTTCTATCTTAAATTACTTGTGTTTTATTTTTATGCATTTCAATATTTAGAAATTTTAATTGTGCAATATACTTTTTCCTTGTGCATGAAAACACTCATAGAAGTTGTTCCAATCCCTGTGGGAGATTATATCTTTTATACTATAACTTGACAGGAGTGTGCACTTGCGCTCATAAAAAGAGAAAACCTAAACGCTCTACAAGTTTTTAGCGTCGTTGCCAGAGATTGGCAACAACAACTGCGTTTGAATTCCCGCACTTCTACTTTTAGTTTTTGCATTTAAATTTCTGTTTATTTTATTTTTCAAAAAAAATTACGACTCTTGTTTGTCTTTGGTACGACCAGGGCGAACACAGGACCAGCACTTAGCCGCCAGGGCGGCAAAGATGGCAGCCAACACCCACCTGAGGAGAAGAAGGACATACCTGGACAAAGAGCCAAACACAAAACCCTCAGGAAGTGGTTATGTTTGGGAGATGAGCAACCCAACCCAGCATAACCTAATTTTATTTTTATGCATTAGGATTAGATTTAATTTTTATTTAATTTCCACATCTTTTATTTTTTTTTTGAAATTTATTTAATTTTTAGTTATTTCTATTTAATTTTTGCATTTAATTTATTTTAGGTTAGGAAAGAAGGCAAGACCAAGAAGAAAAAAAGAATAAAGGAGAGTCTCAACCCAACGACCAAGGCGGCCCAAATGGGCAGATTAGCATAACAACTACATTTGCAACAGCTGGCGGCAACGACTATCTGCGTAACGGTTAGAATCCCGTAAAATGCGCCGCAATCATTGCCGCCCATCGGCAGCGTGTCCGCCAAGGCATCGGAGAGTAGCGGCTTTATAAGGCCAACTATTCTCTCCTCATTCTTCACTTTGCTCTCTTTTTTTCTCTCAATTCTTCTTGTCTTCTTTGTTTTCAAGATCTCATCTGCGCTATTTTCTTGCAATTTCTTTCTTTTCTTTAAGAAGCACAGTCGTTCTCACAATTATGGAAACATCAAAACACACAACCTCATCCTCCAAGCCAACCTTCCAGAGGTTCTTGAATGCTGACGTAGCGGCAACCTATTGGTAGTATTTCGCGGAGCGAAAAATTTGGGAAAAGATAGGCTTCCAGTACACAAGGCAAGACGGGGATCTTGGCCTTGAGCCAAACGTATTTGAAAAGGGCCACACATTGGGATGGCATATCTTTGAACGACAGCTAGAGGAGATAAACACCAATAAATTAAAAGAGAAATCCCTTTGTCTATGTTCGCGGCAAGGGTTTCAAGCTTATAGTGGCAACAATAAATAGCTTATACGGCATAAAAATCAAAGGGAATCCGCACAAACAATGGAGTTTGGGTTTAACGGCAGCATATTACGAAAAGATTAGAAGAGAAATCTACCAGCCAAACGCCAAGTGGCTCACCGGCAAAAATAACGGCTCAGTCAACTGACGCGACATGCTGCTAGATGCCATTCTTTGGAGTAACTTCGTCCAATGCTGCCTAATTCCCACTTCGCATGGTTCTATAATCAACAGGCGGCGGCTGGCCCTAATCCATAGCATAATGAAGGAGCGGCCAATCAACGTTGGGGAAGTTATTCTTGAAGAAATCTATGCCCACGCAGCCAAACCCAACTCCAAGGGACCCCTCGTCTTCCCCTCTCTCATCTCCAGCCTCTGCACCAATTTTTGTATGCCGCCGCACCCCAAAGATACTATCATAGCCGCCAAGGAAGGGTGGACAAGGAAGGCATGCCTCCAGATGATGCAAGAGCCAGAGCCTGAAACACCAACAATCGCCCAGCCGCCGTCAAAACCTGCCGCAACCCCGGCCGCGAAAGGCAGTACTGATGCTGCCCTTTCTTGCGCCCTGATTCCTCTACTTAAGAGCCTCGTAGAGAGCTGCTAGAGAATTTAGCACAAGTAGGTAATCTTTAAGAGATACATAGTGGAGGTGCAAGAGGCTTTTGTGGCCTACTTGCTAGACAAATATCACGACGCCAGCCCAAGATTGCCAGCCTTCCCGTCGGAGTTAGAAGCTTCTAAACCAACACAGATCACACCTAGACTAGCTACCACTCCAGCCACCGCAGACAGCGAATGGCCGTATATCCGGCCCAGACGAAGGACCTCGCCCATTCTCATCCAACCATACAACCTCACCTCCTCATCTAACTCTGAAAAAGAGGAGGACACTACCACCACCTCCCCAGCAGCAAAGGAGGCAGCTGCCAAAGAGACAGCCGAGGCCTCAGATTCATTGGACATTGAGATATTTGATTCCTCCAATGACGAACCAGCTGAAGCAGTAAGGAAAAGAATGCAACCCACCGGTGCGACCGAGTCTCAAGGTGAAGGGTCTGAAACTGAGCCAGAAGCACCACCTAAAAGACCCACTCACATCAGCATCCAACCACCCCGTGGCCAGAAGAAGATCCTAGCCGCCAAATCTCCCGCCACACGCCGCCTCGTCCTCCCCGCCTCCTCAGAATCCTCCTCCGATGCAGCAGCAGAAACGGAGGGGAACTCCCCTAGTTTATAACACTTTTTCTTTATTTTTCTTTATTTTTATGTTTTCTTTTAATTTTTTGTTTTTTGTTTTCTTTTTATGTTTTTGTTCGTTTTTATTTTATATTTTGTGTAAGGCATTGATGACAATGCCAACCTTGAGTTTGGGGGGGGGGGGTTAGTCCTCTTTGTTTTCTTTAGTTGCATTTAGCCGCATATAGTAGCATATGTAAATTCTTCCCTAGCACATAATGAAATAGAAAGTCTTAGTTTAAAAACTTGTGCTATGATAGTTAGCCGATTACTCATTTTCGCACCATACTTAAAATTTAACTTAACCATGGGAAGAAGCATGAAAAATACTTAGAATTTTTTTTAGTTGCCAATTATTCTTACACTGTCTGTTAAGTGCTGAGCTTTGCTTGAGTTCTAAGTTTAACACTGCCTACTTTATTCAATGAAAATATCTTAATTGGATGCAGATTTGTCGCCGCGGTAGCACAAAGATGTTTAATACCCTAGAGGTGCCTGAAACAGGCTCTAGGAAGGATGTTTAATACCCTAGAGGTGCCCGAAACAGGCTCTAGGAAGGATCATGAGCAAGGACACTCCGCTGCTATCAAATTCCAAGTATCTAACATTAAAATAAGTGACGGACAAATTAGCAAGAGAGAATGAAAGCCTTCAGGGGATGAATCTATTCAAAGGGTTTGAAGTTTCATAGTGTGCACCTATCATAGCTTCAGACCCAGAGAATAGTTGTGATGAGCTGAAGCCCTTAAAGCCATGATCAGAAAAAAGAAAGGAAAAAGTGCTTAACTGTGCTGCCATGGCAGCAACTCAATTTTTTTTTGTAATTTAATTATTTTTAGCATTCTTTGTTTACTTAGTATACTCAGCATGTTTAGCATGGACATAGACATGCACACACTGCACTGGAACTAAAAAAATAAATTCTAAGTTATTTCATGACATTCCCTATCACTAACATAAAATAGGTGCCACGACCTTGAGGTAAGAAATGAAGTTAAATGCTAAGTTTCTGTTATATTTTGTGCAAGGGACATGTTTACTAGTTAGATTACATTGCTTGAGGACAAGCAATAGTTCGAGTTTGGGGGTTGTAAAGCGTTTGGGTGTTCTCTATTTATGAGCGCAAGTGCACACTCTTGTCAAGTTATAATATAAAAGATATCGTATCCCACGGGGATTGGAGCAGCTTCTGTGAGTGGTTTCCTGCACAAGGATTTAGTAAATACACAATTAAATCTCTAAATGTGGAAATATAAAAATACAAGTAAAATAAAGATAGGGATGATAGGGAGAGATAAGGTCGATAGAATGGGTAAGGTAATTTCAGCTCAGTAATGTGTAGACTGTATTGTAAGGCCTAAGTGTGTTGTGCTGCCTTGATCTGCTACCTCAGCGGGTAATGGCGGACGACAGCTACCACCATGTCACGCGGTCGCAGTGGGTCTCTGCTCTTGCAACTTTCGCTGTCTCGGCAGGTGGAATGGAAATAAGTCCTGGCGGCAAGTCTGGAAGATACCCCAAGTTTGGCAGAGAAATTCTTAAGTAATCCTTCCTATGTCTAGGCAAGGATTTTGTCACCACATGATGTAGGCAGCACCTACAAATCTCAGCGTAAACCTAACACAGGCAGTCGACGTTTGGTGTCTCCTTTTACCCACTGAAATTCTAACTTATGTCTAAGCCGAATTAGTCAACACCTTGACATGATGAGACCGTGCTTAATCCTTTCGTGAGCCTTACACTCTCGTGCTCGACAAATGGATTTCTTCAACTGGACTTTTGGAACTAAATGAAGAAGTGAAGAACATGAATTAAGCAAACTTGGAATATTTTATTGAAAACACACTTAAACTATTACAACCGTTTCTCACAACTACTTTACATACAAAAATCTAAACCCTAGGAGTGTTGGGTCGGGACCTCCAACACCTCCAATCTATCTAGCTACCTCCCCGCTACACATCCATCTATATGTGCGTCTAAGAATAAGCATATGCATGCCCCTATACCCTTACATACATTGGGTATATATAGGGCTCATGGCCTAAGTTTGAGTCCTCCTTGAAGTAGAAGTCCTTAAAGTAGCTTTACCTTAAACGCTGACTCCTTTTTGACTTGAATGTGGACTCTTTGGACGTTGCCTTCTCCCGCAAGTAAGGATAAGTACTCATACTTATCAATCTTGGATCAGCTCTACAGACCGCTACAGGCTTCAGATGATTGCAAGATCGGGCTTATTGTGCTCAGGGAATTGCCCTCTTTCAATCGCGACCCATCTTGACTAAGTCGGTGTAACTCCTGCCTGGGCAGCACTTGGCGGCATTGCTGCTATGGCGGCGTCCTTGGCGACATATGGAACTGCTTCAGCATAGCTCCTCTTGTTCCCAGCTTTCCTATCCTCTCATGTCCTCTCCTCCTCTACACAGCTACAACAACTGAAAATAAAAACTAAACAATATATTTTCTTAACCAAACATAAAATATTCAATAAAAGCATGGTAAAAGAGAAAATATTGTTATTATGCATGCAATGCACCTAAGTATGCCTAAATGAGCTTAATAATAGCAATAATAAGGGCAGGGATGTGTACAAAGTATAGAACTCATGGACACTCTACACACCCCCAAACTCGAACTATTGCTTGTCCTCAAGCAATGCAACCTAACTAGTAAGCCTTCCCCTTGCGCAAAATTAATAGAAACTTAGCTTTTAACTTGATTTCTTACCTCAAGGCTGTGGCACCTATTTAATGTTAGTGATAGGGAATGCCACGAAATAACTTAGATTTTTAATTTTCTTAGTGCCAGTGCAGTGTGTGCAGGTCTGTGTCCATGCTAAACATGCTGAGATGACTAAGTTAACAAAGAATGCTAAAAATAATTAAATTACTAAAAAAGATACGAGTTGCTGCCTTGGCAGCTCAGGTAGGCACTTCTTTCCTCTTTTTCTGATCATGGATTTAAGGGCTTCAGGTTATCACAACTATTCTCTGGGTCTGAAGCTAAGATAGGTGCACTCTACGAAACTCCGAACCCTTTGAATAGAGTCATCCCGTGAAGGCTTTCATTCAATCTTGCTAATTTGTCCGTTACTTGGTTTCGATACTTGTACTTTGATAGCAGCAGAGTGTCCTTGGTCATGATCCTTCCTAGAGCCTGTTTCGGGCACCTCTAGGGTTTCAACCATCTTTGTGCTGCTGCCATGTGATGCCGCGGTGGAAAACATGTATTCAATTAAGAAAATATTCATTAAATGAAGCAGGCAGTGTTAAACTTAGAACTCAAGAAAAACTCATCATTTAACAGACAGTGTAAGAATTATTGGCAAAAAGAAAAAATTTCTAAGTATTTTTCATGCTTCTTCACATAGTTAGGTTAAATTTTAAGTATGGTGCGAAAATAAGTAATCGACTAATTATCATAGGCACAAGTTTTAAGCTCAAAATTTCTACTTCATTGAGTGCTAGGGTGAAATTTACATATGCTCCTATATGCTACTAAATGAACCTAAAACAAAGAGGACTATTCCCCCCCCCCCAAACTCAAGGTTGGCATTGTCCTCAATGCCTTATAAAAAATGAAAATAGAAAAATAAAATATAAAAACAGAAAAACAAAATAAAGCATAAAAATAAAGAAAAAGAAAAAGGGGTGTTATAGACTAGGGGAGTTCCCCTCTGTTGTTGCTGTGTCAGAGGAGGATTCTAAGGAGGCAGGTAGGACTAGGCGGCGTGTGGCAGATGGTGTGGCTGTTGGGCTCTTCTTCGTGCCACGCGGCAGCTGGGGGTGGTTTTCTTGGATGGTCTCTTAGGTTCTGATCCTCCGCCTTGAGGCTCGGTTGCTGCGGCTGGCCGCTTCCTCTTCATTGCTGCCTCGGCCGGTTCATAATCGAAGGAGTCTGAAATCTCTATGTCTGAGTCATCAACATCTTTGGCAGTGGCCTCATTTGCTGATGGGGAGGCGGCGGTGGTTTCCTCCACTTTCTCTGACTCAGATGAGGAGTTGAGGTCGTACGGCTTGTTGGGAGTAGGCGAGGTTCTTCTCTTGGGGCGGATGTGCGACCCCTCGTTGTCGATGGCGGTTGGAGTGGAAGCTGGTCTGGGTGTGATCTAGATCGGTTTGGATGCTGCTAACTCCGATGGGAATGCGGGCAACTGTGGGTCGCCGTCATGGTATTTGTCAAGCAAGTAGGCCACAAAGGCTTCTTGCACCTCCACATTATGTTTGGTGAAGATCACATGTTTGTGCTCAATCGTTTGGCAGCTTTTGGTCGAGGCTGCGCAGCAGGGGCATCACAGTGGAAGGGAGGTCAGCTTCAGTACTGCCCGCTACGGCTGGGGTGGTGGCAAATTGGGACGGAAGTTGGGTGGTTGACGGTGTTTCTGGCTCCGGCTCCTGCATCATCTTGAGGCGCACCTTTCTTGTCCACCCTTCCTTGGCAGGAAGTATTCTGTCCTTAGGGTGCGGCAGCATGCGGAAATTGGCGCATAGACCTGTGATGAGTGCAGAGAAGACGAGTGGTTCCTTGGCATTGGGCTTTTCGGCGCGGGCATAGATCTTTTCAAGAATCACTTCGCCAACATTGATTGGCCGCCCCTTCATAATGCCGTGGATAAGAGCCAGCCGCAGCATGTTGACTGTTGATCCCTGCAAAGTGGGCATCAAGCGGCGTTGGACGAAGTTGCTCCAAAGAACGGCCTCCGGCAGTAGATCACAGCGGTTGACTGAAAAACTATTTCTGCTTGTTAGCCATATGGTGTTGGGTTGACAGATTTCTTTCTTCATCTTTTTGTAGTCAGTCGCCGTTAGGTAGGACCTCCATTCTTCGTGCGGATTCCCTCGAATTTCTATGTCGTAGAAACTATTGATGGTTTCCGCCGTGAGCTTGACTCCTTCACCGCGGAAATATACGAAAGGGTTTCCCGGTGTAGGCTTGTGGGCATAGAACTCTCGCACCTGATTGCTTTTTATCCCTTCTGGCTGTCGTGCGAAAATGTCCCAGCCCAAGTTGTGAACCTTTTCGAATATGGTGCGTTCGAGGTCAAAATCCTCATCTGGCATGGTGTATTTGAACCCTATTTCCTCCCAGAGTTGTCGTTCGGTGAAGTACTGCTTGTAGGTTGCCGCGACAACAGGGTTTAAGAATCTTTAGAAGGTAGGCTTGGAGGTGGAGGCAGGTTGTTTTGATGTGGCCATAGTTGAGTAACAGTTGTGTTTTCTTAACGAAAGAAAAAGACGTTGCAAGAAAGTAAAGCAAGCAAAATCTTGAAAGCAAAGATGGCAGAAAGAATTGAGAGTAAAAGAGAGAGCAAAGTGAAGAACGGGGAGAGAATAGTTGGACTTATATAGCCGCTTCTCTCCGCTGCCTTGGCGGGCATGCTGCCAACGGGCGTCAATGATTGCGGCGCGAATAACAGGATTCTAGTTGTTACACAGATAGTTGTTCCGCTCGTTGTTGCAAATGTAGCCGTTGCGGTTAGCCGTTATGAAGCCGCTAGTCGTTATGCTCATCTGCTTTGAGCTGCCTTGGCCGCTGGTTGGTCTTCTTCTTTATTCTTTCATCCTTCTTTGGCTTACCCTCATTCCTAACCTGCAATAAAATAAATGCAAAAATTAAATAAAAATAACTGAAAACTATATCTAATCCTAATACATAAAAATAAAAAATCAGGTTATGTTGGGTTGCACTTTTCCAAAACATAACCACTTTATGAGGGCTTTGTGTTTGGCTTTTCGTCCGGTCATGTCCTTCCCCTCCTCAGTTGGATGTTGGCTGCCATCTTTGTCGCCCTGGCGGGACATACACCAAAGAAAACAAAGAGGCATTTTTTAATTTTTTATTTTTTTAAAAAATAAAATAAACAAAAATTTAACGTGCAAAAACTAAAGTGGAAGTGTAGAAATCTAACGCTGTTGCAAAAACTTGTAGAGCGTTTGGGTGTTCTCTATTTATGAGCGCAAGTGCACACTCTTGTCAAGTTATATTATAAAAGATATCGTCTCCCACAGGGATTGGAGCAGCTTCTATGAGTGGTTTCCTGCACAAGGA
This sequence comes from Hibiscus trionum, assembly GCA_030270665.1. Classification (NCBI taxonomy): domain Eukaryota; kingdom Viridiplantae; phylum Streptophyta; class Magnoliopsida; order Malvales; family Malvaceae; genus Hibiscus; species Hibiscus trionum. Next base: position 19,302,097 of record BSYR01000021.1, on the reverse strand, counting down.
TTGAGTAAATACACAATTAAATCTATAAATGTGGAAATATAAAAACACAAGTAAAATAAAGATAGTGATGATAGGGATGATAGGGAGTGATAAGGTCGATAGATTGAGTAAGGTAATTGCAGCTTAATAGTGTGTAGACTGCATTGTAAGGCCTAAGTGTGTCGTGCTGCCATGATCTGCTGCCTCGGCAGGTAATGGCGGACGACAGCTACGACCCAGTCACGCGGCCAAAGTGGGTCTCTGCTCCTGCAACTTTTGCTATCTCGGCAGGTGGAATGGAAATAAGTCCTGGCGGCAAGTCTGGTAGATACCCCAAGTTCGGCAGAGCAATTCTTAAGTGATCCTTCCTATGTCTAGGCAAGGATTTTGTCACCACGTGATGTAGGCAATACCTAGCAATCTCAGCGTAAACCTAACACAGGCAATCGACGTTTGGTTGCTCCTTTTAGCCGCTGAAATTGTAACTTATGTCTAAGCCGAATTAGTTAACACCTCGATATGATGAGATCGTGCTTAATCCTTTCGTGAGCCTTACACTCTCGTGCCCGAAAAATGGATTTCTTCAACTGGACTTTTGGAACTAATTAAAGAAGTGAAGAACATGAATTAAGCAAACTTGAAATATTTTATTGAAAACACACTTAAACTATTACAATCATTTCTCACAACCACTTTACATAAAAAAACATAAACTCTAGGAGTGTTGGGCCGCGACCTCCAACACCTCTCATCTATCTAGCTACCTCCCTGCTACACATCCATCTATTAGTGCGTCTAAGCTTAAGTATACCCATGCCCCTATACCCTTACATACATTGGGTATATATAGGGCTCATGGCCTAAGTTTGAGTCCTTCTTGAAGTAGACGTCCTTAAAGTAGCTTTACATTAAATGCTGACTCCTTTTTGACTTGAATGTAGACTCTTTGGACGTTGCCTTCTCCCCCAAGTAAGGATAAGTACTCCTACTTATAAATCTTGGATCAGCTCTACAGGCCGCTACAGGCTTCAGATAATTGCAAGACTGTGCTTATTGGGCTCAGGGAATTGCCCTCTTTCAATCGCGTTCCATCTTGACTAAGTCGGTGTAACTCTTGCCTGGGCGGCACTTGGCGGCATTGCTGCTTTGGCGGCGTCCTTGGCGACTTCTGGAACTACTTCAGTACAACTCCTTTTGTTCCCAGGTTTCCTATCCTCTCATGTCTTCTCCTATCCTCTCCTCCTCTACACAGCTACAACACCTGAAAAATAAAAACTAAACTACAACAATATCTTTTCTTAACCAAACATAAAATATTCAATAAAAGCATGGTAAAAGAGAAAATGTTGTTATTATTCATGCAATGCACCTAAATATGCCTAAATGAGCTTAAGAATAGCAATAATAAGGTCAGGAATGTGTACAGAATATAGAACTCGTGTACACTCTACAGGGGTGTGTAGAGTGTCCACAAGTTCTATATTTTGTACACATTCTTACCCTTATTATTGCTGTTCTTAAGCTCATTTAGGCATATTTAGGTGCATTGCATGCATAATAACAGTATTTGGTATTTTACCATGCTTTTAATGAATATTCTATGTTTGGTTAAGAAAAGATATTGTTTTAGTTTAGTTTTCATTTACAGGTGTTGGAGCTATGTAGAGGAGGAGAGGACAGGGAGCAAAAGGAGTTGTACTGAAGCAGTTCCAGTTGCCGCCGCCGCAACATTGGTGTCGACTGTCGCCCAGGCAGGAGTTAAACTGACTTAGTCAAGATGGGTTGTGATTGAAAGAGGACAATTTCCTAAGTCCAATGAGCTCAGTCTTGCAATTTTCTGAAGCCTATAGTGGCCTGAAGAGCTGATTGAAGAGGGATAAGTAAAGTGACTTATCTTTACTTGCTGGAGAAGGCAACGTCCAAAGAGTCCACATTCAAGTCAAAAAGAAGTCAACATTTAATGTATAGTTACTTGAAGGACTTCTACTCCAAGGAGGACTCAAACTTAGGCCAAGCCCTATATATACCCATGCTTGTGAGGGTATAGGGGCATGCATACACATACATAGGGAGATCGCGTTCTAATTCTCTTAGGGTTTCGGTTTTTGTATGTAAAGTAGTTGTGGGAAACGGTTGTAATAGTTTAAGTTTTTTTTACAATAAAATACTCTCAAGTTTGCTTAATTCATGAGCTTCACTTCTTCAATTAGTTCCAAAAGTCCAGTTGAAGAAATTCATTTGTCGGGCACGAGAGTGTCAAACTCACGAAAGAATTAAGCATGGTAGCATCATGTCGAGGTATTGACTAATTCGACTTAGACATAAGTTAGAATTTCAGCGGCTAAAAGGAGCAACCAAAAGTCGACTGCCTGTGTTAGGTTTACGCTGAGAATGCTAGGTATTGCCTACATCACGCAGTGACATAATCCTAGCCTAGACATAGGTAGGATCACTTCAGAATTGCTTCGCCGAACTTGGAGTATCTGCCAGACTTGCCGCTGGAACTTCTCTTTATCTCACATGTCGAGACAGTGAAAGTTGCAAGCACAGAGTTCCACCATCAAACTCAGCAAATAACCGATGTTGACAACATCCAAAATGCCATCTAACACACCCAAAACAACCCTCAAACATCACTTAATCATCAACCATCAATTTCCCACACTAAACAGTCCCAAAACTTGACATTTGAACCATCTAAAACCCCACTAAAACCCATACCCGAAAAATCAAGTTAAAACCATGTAAAAATTAGATATGTTGGACCTTTTGAAAAGTATATAGCTTATTTAACAACAACAAATCGAAAGCTTAACCTAAAGCTATCAAAGTTATCATTAATTTGTTTTGTTTTGTTTTAAAAGTCAAAGGACATTTTTACCCTTAATGAAAATGGGTAATTACAATAGTGTAAAATCCATTTCTTGAGCTTAAAAAGATTACTCGTCCAACATATATTTATTTGTTTTGAAATATAAAGCCCATAATTATATTTTAATAATTTAATTTCACCCGACCCCCAAACCCGGGTGTTACGTGGGCAACCCCAATGAATCTCAAAGACATTACAGATCAGACTTGGCAGATAAAAACATTAATTGACACTCATAACTATTCTAAGGTAACCAAAAATAGGAATATCATATCACCTTGGATGGCAAAGTATTACATAGGAAAATTCATGGTTGATATTAATTATCCAGTAAAATCACTTCGAAGTGATGTATATGAAGAATTTGTTACTTGGGTGTCACATGTTACTTGTAGTAGGGCAAGAGATTTGGCAATTGAAATGATTGAAGGTAATTACAAAGGGCAGTATGCAAAGATTTATGAGTACTTACTGGAGTTAAGGACTGCAAATCCTGGAACAACTACTATTTGTCATCTTGAGGGTATATTATTCCAAAGGATGTACTTACTTGTGAGAGTTTGAAGATGCAATGGAGCAGTTGAAAGCCCTTTCTGTTGCTGCCTATAATTGGATACAGAAGTTGAACCCTGCTCAATGGTCTAGATCACACTTTGATACCAAAAATAAGTGTGACATGCTACTCAACAACCTATGTGAGTCTTTCAACAAGGTAAAATTGTCATTTTGAGTTAGTTAAATACTTCAGACATTTACTTTATTTGATTGATTTACTAACATTATCTTTTTTATTTCTCTTATGTAGTCAATTTTAGAGGCTCGAGATAAGCCTATTCTGACAATGATGGAGGTTATTAGAACTAAGATAATGAAAAAATTGTTAGCAAAAGGGAGGAAGCTGAAAAGTGGCCAGGTCCACTGTGTGATAAAATTCAAAAAAAAACTGGACATCATTTTCCAGCAATCATATATGTTTTTTCCTAATTGTTTACTTACTTTTATTTACTTTTTTTTACTAATTGTCTGCTAATTGTGTAATTGACTTATTTCAGGTTCTGGACCACACGTTCTGGTAGAGAAAGGTATCAAGTTCATGCTGGCCTTGGGCACCAGCATGCTATAGATCTTGTGCAGCATACATGTTCATGCAGAAAATGGGACCTCACTGGCATCCCTTGTGTCCATGCAGTCTCAGCCATTCAAGAAACCAATAGAAGCATTGAAGGTTATGTAAATGTGTGCTACAATAAGAGCACTCAAATTGCCATTTACTCCAACATGATTTCACCCGTGAAAGGTATTGTTTGTCCCTAACTTATTAATTTCTTCAACTGTTTTTTTTTTCAGCTTATGTGATGTATTGTTTTTTTTAATTTTTAAACAGGTCTTCAACAATGGGCTCCAGTATCAGACATGGAACCCATATTGCCACCAACTATTAGGAGGCCACTAGGAAGGCCAAGTAAAAAGAGGAAAAAGGAAGCTGATGAAGTTAGCAAACCTAAGTTGACCAAGAGGGGGCAGCAAGCTAACTGCACCAAGTGTGGCAAGCCTCGTCACAACAAACGGACTTGTAAAAGGTGAGATTGGTGCAAACCAGCCTATATGAAGACCCACTCCATCCAACCAACCACAACCTCATCCTTCATCATCCCACCAACAGCAACCTAGAAGCCATCCTTCATCATCCAACCAACAACATCAACTTCGAAGGCAAAAATTACCAACAAGAAGACCTTTGGCTCCACCAACAACTGTCAGATGGATGCCTAATGAGCCTTCAAGTCAACAATCAACTGTCTTCAACCCTCCAAATCAAGAATCACAAGCTTCAACTAGGGACTGAAGCTGACTTATTTTGTGAATGACCTAATTTTATGACCTTTTTTTGTGATGTCCATTGTAATGACATTTATTTTGTGATCTATGTTGAATCTGTCTAGGTATTTCCTTTAGTGATGTCTAGGGAAATCTTACAAATTACTTTTGTTGAATTAGGTCATTATTTTTGCAGCTGATTTTATGGTTTATCAGCTTACAAACTACTTTTGTTAACCTATATTACTTACAATTGAATGCAAAACAAAAGTTTGTTTACTTGGTTTGTTGAATTATTTATGTAACATGAATACAAAATGCTTACAATTTTCATTGAACAAAATGCTTATAATTTCCATTGAACTCCTAAAAACATTGCTTCAAGAAGCTTCAGTTACATTAAAAAACCATAAATAAAAGATCACAAATAACTATCTTGCCCTAACAATACTTAAAAACCCACATTACATTACTTCAACATTGAGCAAAATACTTACAATTTCATAAACCCTAACAATACTTCAACATCCATTCATCACACACATCACTTTACTTCAAAAACCACACAATCATCACACACATAACCATCCAACATATTCGTTCTAGGAATCTTGCCCTCTCCATTTTCTTCACTTTCTTTGAGAGCCCAGAAATGATCATCCTTAAATTCAGTGTTAAGTATTGGGTGCGGTCCAAGCATAAGTAAAATGAGTTGCTGTCTAGGATCAATGTATGATAACAAGGAATTCAATAGGTTCAAAATGAATTAAACACAACTATTTGCTTCCTTAAATTCAACCACTTTAAATTATTTTTATATTAAAATTATGACTAAATTTATTGCATATGTAAATATTGTGGACTAAATGTATAATTATACAAAATGGTTTAGTTTGGTTGTGAAAATAGGAGTGAAGTAATATTTTAGTGACTATACAATTAATTTACTCTTTGTTTTATTGTTCCAACTCAACACATCGTCAGTTGTCTAACAACAATTAACATCTGAGTGACAAAATGTTTAATAATTGAAAACGTAAATGACAAAAATTAGAATTTTTGAAATTGATGAGTAAAAGTGAATATTTACTAAATGAATGTGATCATCTCAGTAGTTTACCCTTTTTCAAATTACATTGTAATTATCAATAAACGTTTTAACCTAAATGCATAAATAAAATACAACCAAATTTAAACAAACACTACACCAGAGTTGTTCTTAGGCGGCACTATTCGTGGCGTTTTTGATACAAACGCCGCCAACATTTAACTTATAACGGCGTTTTTGAGACGAACGCCACAAAACGGCAACATTGGCGGCGTTTGTATTTCAAACGCCGCCATAGTATGACATATAGTGGCGTTTTTATCAATAAACGCCGCCAATTGTTTCATGTTAGTGGCGTTTTCTTCCTTAAACGCCGGTATAGGTTTCATATGAGTGGCGTTTATTGGTAAAACGCCGCTAATGTTTCCCATTTGTGGCGTTTGTTAATTAAAACGCCGCCATAGGTGTAGCGTTAGTGGCGTTTTTAACTAAAAACGCCGCGAAAGGACTTGCTTTGTGGCGTTTTTAATAGCAAACGCCGCTAAAGGGCTTAATTTGTGGCGTTTTAAATAGAAAACGCCGCGAGATTGCTTTCATTCGTGGCGTTTTTAATTTAAAACGCCGCTAAAGGGCTTTGCATATATCCCTCAAACAACAGCCATCGATCTGCAAATTTAAAAAAGAAAAAACCAAATCTGTGCCCAACCCTCTCCTCGACGACGCTCCTGCCCCTCGCCGTCTACCCGCGCCCTCGCCCCGTCGCCCTCGCCGTCTCCCAGCGCCCTCGCCCGTCGCCCTCTCTGTCTCCCCGCGCCCGTCGCCCTCTCTATCTCCCCGCGCCCTCGCCCCTCGCCCTCTCCGTCTCCCCGCGCCCTCCCCCGCGCCGTCGCCCCTCGCTCCTCGCCGTCGACCGCCGCTCCTCTCTCTCAGGTTAGTATTAAGACCACCCTTGCTGATATTTAAGGAAATATTATATTTAAGTTAATATGTAGTTGATTCTTAAGGAAATATGAAAATGGGTGAGATTAGGGAATTGGACCTATATATCGGAGGGGTTTCTTTAATTTGTGAAGGGAAACTCGATTTCGGTTCTTTTTGCATTCAAAGAACTATCATCGATGTCGTAAACTTGGTGTTCCTCTTTGTTTTCTATCTACTTTTGTTTGTGTGTTCTGTCGGAAAACAACACCGTAGTTTTGTTAGCAGAAAGGACAATATCTCAATTATTGTTTCCATTTGTTGTGCTCTTGTTAGTGTCCTGTATCTTGGTGCTGGTTTGTGGGATCTAGTCGCATGAAATGATGGATTTAGTAGCTTGACCTGGTTAGTTGAGCTTGTCAGGGGATTCATTTAGATTTCACTATCAGTTTCATTGCTTGTTCGAACATCAAAACCGGTTAAAATTCTCAGTTCTGCATGGTGGGTGTCGTTCGCATTATTGGTTTCGGTTCTTCATACCGAAGTTCTATTTACATTTTAGAACACACCAGACCACCTACAACCGATGCATTAAGTTCCTGATTGATCCCTATAATTCCCCCATACCTCGTTGTAGATTACCACAACACATATCCCCCATCAAACTCGCTTGATCCCCTCCCACACACGGTACAAATACTCCTACTATACCACAAAAATAGACATCCACACTCTCATCTGTTTTTAACTTCCTGATTGAACTATATAGAGCATAGGGTAATTCAGATTTTACTTATGTTTTTGAGTTTTATGCGTTAAGTTCACTCAATGTGTTAAAGTGGTTAGATTTGCAGTCTTGTTCCAGTTTTAATTTGTAGCATGATGCTTCTGTCAACTGCTTATTATGCACAGAATTTGTTGTAGTTAGGAGTACAAGAAGTCTTATCTTAGCCATTTGTCAGTCATCTCACACTCTCTTGCTCCAAATTGTTTTCATTCGTTCAGAAAAGATTAGCAAAAGAAGCTCGAGCTCAAGAAATACAAGCAAAGAATGCTGCCCTGGGGAAGAAACTCAAAGAACATTCAGTTTCCAAGGGTGCCAAGAATCGAGGCGAAGCTTCATTTTACAGGGTGACATGCAAGGTATAGTTACCACCCATCTGAACCTTCCTTACCATATTGGATTTTTCCTTTTTTAGTTTATTTGGTAAATTTGTTCTAAATTTTTTCTTTAGGCCTAGATCTCTTGACTGGAGTTGATTTGAAATGCAGGACAATGGAAGAGGCATGCCACATGATGACATCCCTAACCCAGTCGATTATAGGTAAGTTTGAACATGGCAATTGTCACTCGTGTCTTTTTTATTTCCTTACCAAATAATGGTTCTTCTGGATTTGTTGTGCTTGAAACGTGAGCCTTGTTAATAGTAGTTATGTGTAATGTTCTTTTTATTTCAGTTCATGCGAGTATGGTTTAAAAACTAGATAAAGGCACTGAACCAATACTTATTTGGTTACTGCATTTGCTTTCTTTCACTTTTGTTATGAGCTTATTCTCTTTTAAATTTTCATGTTATCTAAATTTGGGTGTTATTGTTTTGTGCATCAGGAGTTGCTGGGCGTGCTGCATCTGCGATATGATTATTCAGCAACTTTGGGTGTTATTGTTATTTGGTTCCTCTACCACATCCAAGGTCACCGCAAAATTTTAGTGGAAGGATTCTTTAGTTTAAGGATGGACTTTAATGTGCCTTTTTTTTCATAAAATGTTATCAGTTCTTAATGAAATTAGAAGAGAAATTTATTCAATGGATCACATTTTTCTCTTTTATTTTATGGATAGACTTTAATGTAATGCATTTTTATTATAATATGTATGCTTTATTTGATTTTTTTTTTGAAACATGGTGTTATTGGCGGCGTTTGTAAAAAAAACGCCGCTATAGAACTTGACTTTTTGCGGCGTTTGTAGTAACAAACGCCACTAAAGAACACTTATTCGCGGCGTTTGTATTAAAAAACGCCACTATAGAACACGTTCTCGCGGCGTTTGTCAACATAAACGCCGCTATAGAACTTGACCTTTTGCGGCGTTTGCTAGAACAAACGCCACTAAAGAACACTTATTCGCGGCGTTTGTTTTTACAAACGCCACTATAGATCTTGACATTTTGCGGCGTTTTTTACCTAAAAACGCCGCGAACTATTGCGGCGCTGCTTTAGGCGGCATTTTTTGCGGCGCTTTTTTAAGCGCCGAGAAAGTTTTTAGCGGCGCTAAAAAACGCCGCTATAGGGTTAAAAAAACGCCGCTAAAGAACTGTTTTGTTGTAGTGAAAGGAGAATAAGATGATTATTATTAGTATAAAGGGTAAGCGGTGAAGAGGAAGAATGTATGGATAGTAAAATTTTAATGTTATTTTTTCGTAAGCTAAATATATTTATTAACAATTTTTTTTTAAAAAGCAAATAATGGCATAATACAAATTAAAAAAAACATGAAAATAACATCACTTTACGCCCTGCATTTAACGAAGGCTTAACTACAAAATAAGTGCCTAAAATAGGTTTTTTGCAATAGGTGCCTAAATTATTTTTTGACTGAAATAGGTGCCTAAAGTAGATGCATCAGTTGACTTTAAAACAAGCCAAAAACAAAACTTTAGGCACCTATTGCAAAAAAGAGACATAATTTGGATATTTATTTTATAGTTTAGCCTTTAACAAATAATTATATATATATATATGTGTGTGTCTGTGTGTGTATTACATTTTTGACCCATCGATCTATGATTTTTAGCTAGTCTAGATATTAGATCATAGACGGTTGAGCTATACTCTTGCATTATTTCTCATATTTGTGTTCTGTTTTGTGTTTATGAAATGCATGAGGTGTAATGTGGTAGATATGTTTCTCTGAGCTTACAAAGCTAAGAGTTCACATGTTTCTGTTTACAGTTTAGTGGACTCGTTTTGTGCAAGAAGAGCACATCGACAAGGGTTTTGTAACACCCACAACTGACTTAGACGTTCTGGATAAAATGCGAATGCTACTGTTCACCTCTACTAAAATAATTGTGTCCACAAAACAATACAGCCGAAAATAAATTTCATAAAATAGTTCAATATTTTGTACTAAACTAACATTGTAGTTTTCCCGAATAATTCCAAAATAAGTTCATAATAAACCAAAATAAATCCAACGAAATCAAGAATAAATCAATATAAATTCACATAATCTAAAAACTAATCCAAAGCCATTTTGTAAACAAAATTAAAAGCATTTAAAAATAATACTTGTAATATCATAAATATGAATTAAAATAATCCCTATGAGACAATATTTTTGTAAACAATATTTCACATCTTTCTTTAACACGAATTGACGTACGAGTGCTTAAAGAAGTTCGGCAACAAAATCCACTATAATGTTTCACTCGATATGGTTCTTAATCATTTCCACCACTTAATTAATTTTCGAATGTGAATTGAGTAATTGTTTCGGAGATATATTTTTGTGTTTCTATTGAAAAATAAGATGAAATTTAACGTTGGTTTCACTTCCGGTGTTGGCTTGCTTGCTGGTGCGACTGAGCGGCTTGAGTGACGATCGACATCGAGGATCGACGGTGATGAGCAACATGAAGAGGTGGAGCAAGAGCAATTAGGGATTTTGAACGATAGATTTGAGGATGAATGTGTCTAAGATTGAGAGATATAATAGTCAAACAGTGCGTTTTACCTATCGCGGCGTTTGTAAAACCAAACGCCGCTAAAACGTGACCTATCACGACATTTTTAAAACCAAAAGCTGGTAAAACAGGACCTATCGCGACATTTGTAAAATCAAACGCCGTTAAAACGAGACCTATTGCGGCGTTTTATCCAAATGGCACCTATTGTAGCGTTTATAATACCAAACGCCACGAAAAATTGCTCTATTACGATGTTTTTAACACAAACGCCACAACATGTTAATCTCTCGCGACGTTTAAAATAGAAATCCCGCAAAGTTTGCCATTTTGTGGTGTTTATTTTGTAAACGCCGTGATAAGTGAAATATTAACGGCATTTGGTTGAAAAACACCATGAAAAGCACTGCTATATGCCAATCCCGGTGTAGTGAACAAACTTTGGAAGTTGAATTTTCTGAAGATGAGATACAGGTTTCTATTTAAGGCTGTGATGGTGCGAATGCTTCGGGGCCAGATGGTTTCACCTTCGAGTTCTACAAAAAGGATTGGAATTTTCTTAAGAAGGAAGTGATGGCTTTGTTTGATTCTTTTTACAGGATAACTTGTTTGCCGAAGGATTTAAATTTGACTTTTGTGGTTCTCATACCGAAGAATCTACAACTGATGGAAATTGGGGACTTCCGGCCGATTTTCATATTAAATTATGCTTATAAGATTGTCACGAAGATGCTGGCAGCTCACTTTCGAACTGTTTTAGGGGAGTTAATTAGTGATACACAATCGGCGTTTGTCCAAAATTGTCAAATTATGGGTGTGATTTTAATAACTAATGAGATTATTCACTCGTTGAAACATAAGTGTGGGGAGCCGGAGAGATCATCTTGAAATTAGATTTCACGAAAGCCTATGATTGCATAAATTGGGCATTTTTGGATCGAATTTTGGCTAAGATGGGTTGTGGGGATCGATGGAGGAAGTGAATGAGGGAATGTGGTCAATCGGCTTGGTTATCTATTTTGTTGAATGGATCGACAATGAGGGAATTTGAGATGCAATGTGGGTTACGGCAAGGAGATCCTCTATCGCCACTATTGTTTGTTCTGGTGGTGAGGTGCTTCATTAGTATCCTGTTATGGTCGAGACACAAGGACTGATTAAAGGGGTTAGGGTGGCCGTAGATTTATCGATTTTACACTTGCAATTTGCAGACGATACAATTTTGTTTCTTAGTGATGATGTGGAAGGGGCGAGAAATCTAAAACGAATCCTAACTTGCTTTGAGTATTGTTCGGGCCTCAAGATTAATTATGCTAAATCGTGCATTTATGTTGTGGAAGTTGATGAGGGAATTGCGAATGACATGGCCTCGGTAATAGGCTGCGAGACGGGGGACTTTCCATTCGTCTATCTTGGCATGAAAGTGGGGATTAATTCGATATGTTAACAGGTATGGGAGTTGGTGGTGCAGTTCGAACTCGTTGGGCTTGTTGGAAAAGAGGATCTTTTTTCTTTGCAGAAATGTTGCACTCATTAATTCAATGTTATCCTCGCTCCCACTTTATTATATGGTCCTTTATGTTGTTCTGAAGGGGGTGATTGCGAGAATTGATCGTATTCGGCGGGTTTTTCTTTAGGGAGATTCTGATTTGAAGCGCAAGATGAGTCGTGTTAATTGGCGGACAGTGTGTCGACTAAAGGCACTAGGGGGTTAGGCGTTGTGGATTTGAGACTATGGAACTTGGTGCTGCTTGCTAAATGGGTTTGGCCACATGTGGCGGATAGGGGATGGCTATGAAGATCACTTATTGTTGCAAAGCATGGCGAAAAAAAGACTTTGGTGGCATTTTCATATGGTTGGGAAACATAAGATGTCCGTTTTTTGGAAGCAAATCGTTAAGGTACAAGACGATGAGCCAGTGGTGCGATTTATGGGTGCAAAGTCCTTTTGTTGGCAAGTGGGAGAGGGCTTGAAAGTACTATTTTGGAACGATTTGTGGTGCTCCTCGGAACCTTTATGTGTGTTGGTGGGGACAAATAGGGGCTGGTGGCCTCAAATGCGCAAGGAGTGTCTTTGGCGCATGATGCATGGCACGTATTTTTTAGCCGAAAATTACAGAATTTTGAATTATAGATGTTGAGGGAGTTGCTGGAAATGGAAGCAACATCTGAGTTGGTATTGGGGCGTAAGGGTCATTTGATTTGGTGTAACACCCCAAATTAATTAAATAATTAAAGTTATAAATATGAAGCAAATGGGAAAAAATGGTGATGAAAAGAAATGCAGCCAAGAGGGATTGAACCCGTGACCCTTGGTTATATAGGAATATATCTTAACCAGTTGGACTAACTCATTTCTTCGTTAAAGTAGGCTGAGAAATTTTATTTGAACTAAACATTTTCGGGTAATTAAATAATAATAAACAAACAAAATATCCCAACCACCCACTTGTATCGAATTAAATGCCCATATTGGAATCATCCAGATCTAGATTCGACCCCCCCACCTTCCCTCTCTCCCACCCTTTCGAATTCTATCACCGGCCTCACTGTCACGTCGTGCCTTGCACCGTCGTCACCAGTCGAACCGCCTCGCCGCCCCGAGCAAAACCCCTATAGTCACTCGCGCAGCTGCCGTCCCGATCACCGGCAATCGTGCTTCAACGGTTCGTCAAACCTAGGGCTAAGGACCCTCTCGGTTTTTCAAGGATTTCGGCCGCCGTGGGCGTCCGTTCGCCAGGCCGTCGCCACCCCTAGACTCTCTGTTTCAAGCTGAGCAAAACCCATATCACCGATCGTCGAACGACCACTATTAGACCGTCGTCGGAGCCACGATAATTTCGAGGGTTTACCGTCAGTTTCGGTAAGTCTGATGAGCTCTAACCTATATTTTTGGATTTCTGGTTGAAATAGGCAAAATTTAAGGATGTTTTCGATGTTTTGGCGTTGTCCGGCGTGTTTTTTGACCGGGAAAGGCCGCGCGTGGGCTTCATGCGCCGCCCAAGGCGATTTTCGATCGCCTTGGACGGTGGCTATTGAGCCGACCGGCTCAGACCCGGTCTGACCTTGAACCGAGCCGCCCGAACTGGTTCGAACAAACCAGCCAAGCCCAATAACCGTACCCGACCCGTTGACCGTACCCGACCCGAACCGCTGACCCGTACCCGACCTGTTGACCGAGTCAACCCAGTGAGTCAATTCGACCGAGTCAACCCAGTGAGTCAACTCGACCGAGTCAACCCAGTGAGTCAACTCGGTTAACCAGTGACGTCAGCATGATGTCAGCGTTGACTTTGACTGCTGACGTCAGCGTTGACGTTGACCGTTGACCTGCCCGTTGACCGTTGACTTTGACCAAAAATTCCAAAAAATTCCTATTTTATGTTTTTCCACGTCCTGAGTCCGATTTTGAAGCCCGTTTCGTGAAATTCTTACCCGAAAGCCTCCAAATTGAACCTTGAACTCGAGTCTGCTTATGTATTTTAATTATTCAATTAAGAGTAATGTGAATAAGGACTAAAATTAAAGTTTGTGCAATGAAGGTATTCACAGTTGCTTGTCTACGAGATGTCGAGGGACGTCAAATTCGGGTTCGAGAGTATCGAAATGTCGTTTCAAGGGTTGACCGATATAGCAAGGATTCAAGGTAATACTTTACTACCTACTGTATGCCATATTGAATATGTTGGTAATTGATTAATGCATGAACATTATGATTGGTCATTTGATTACCGTCGATTACTATAAGTTGTACAGTTACGATGCTATGATAATAAACTGGTGAAGATCGAATGACTCGAATAAGGAACAAATGACCGATAAGGAATTCAAGTTTAGTGAACACTCAATAAAGCGACAGACTCGAAGCCCTAATTTTAGATTATGTTCTTGATAAAAGATTTAATGCACGAAACGTTAGAATGAGAAATTACAAAAATGCCCTTGAGATATCTGAATGACCAAAATGACCATAAAAATGAAAGCAATCTAGAAACCTAACTTAGACCCTGTTAAACAACCGGTTTACCCAAAATCCTCAAATTACTTGGAGAGTTACGGTAACAAGACTTAAACCCTCGAGATTGTGAAGTGCTTGTATTTCCTTGAATTCTTATTAATCCTTGAAGATAGATTTATAAGAAATTGTTCGTATGTTCGGAAATTATCAAAGTACTTTCAATTATCGAATTGAGTGATACAATTGAAATGACTAAAAGGTTGAAGGTACTATAAGACTGAATTGATCAGGATGGGTGTAATGACCGAAGGCAATAAAGTATTTCAGCATCGAAACTTCCCAATTAACCGAAATGACGTTTGTTTTGAAACGAATGAATGGTCTGGAAGGACTGAAAAGACCAAAACGACTAATTCTCCATTGAGTACATAAATGATTGAGAATATATAATTAGTATAATTGACGGAAATGATGGATCTATCCCGAGCTCGAAAATGGCCGAAATACCCTCTTGACCAGAATGGGCAAAATTTGCCTTTGATGAAATCCTAAAATCTAAATAAAGCTTAAATGACTGAAATGCCCTTAAGTGTTATGAAGCATGACTCATATTTGTGTCCGTCACTCACGAATCATGATACTAATATGAGGTTGGAAGATTTCGCTTGGAAAACAAGTTTGAATGCTCAGTGGTGAGCCTGTGGAGAAATATGACGACGACCGTTCAAACATTTTATACAGTAGATTTTGGAAATGATGCATGTGGAGCGTACACGTTTGAATGTTTAGTAAGTATTGCAGAGTTGGGATATGTTAGATCAAGTGAGTATTTGGAGGTTTGATAAACCGTTGGAAATCTTGAATATTGCAAATCATCGTGTTGTCATTATTGGGATAAGTTACAAAATTACCTCTGATAGTAAAATGACCAAAATGCCCTCATTAGCCAAAGTGATCAAAACAACCTTAATATAGTTGATATCTTAAATGATCATAATAAAGCATTTTTCTCCCAAATGCTTGGTTGGCGATGTTGGCTACAAAGTCCCCTCTAATCGGGACCTCATTACCGGCATCAGTTCAAAATGTCAAAAGCTCAGAGTTTTCATTCCCCGTGTAATATGAAATATCTCAGAGAAATAAATGGTTCCTTTTAGTGTGTTCCAATTGCATAAATAATTCCACCGTCCTGAACCCAATGCGATCTTTTGATACGAAATATGGCTTTTATCAAACTGAAATATACCTATGTATCTGAACTAAAAAAAAGAGAAAAATAAAATAAAATAAAATTTATATGCTCAGTAGTTATCGTTTCATCAAAAAACTAAAGTTTACTGTTATTACTGATTAACAATGATTGCTACCGAATATTGTTATTATCGATCGTTACCGTCTACTACTGATTACTATTATCACTACCTAGACCGTACCGGGGAACTTGGAATAGAGTATGAAGTTACCGTAGGTTCAGCCCTGATCAGGCTGGTAATTCCTTACCGTTACAGGTTCCTATGCTTCGGCTAGGGTAATTCCTACCGTACCGTACCGTACCTAAGGTATCCCCTTAGGCTGGCACCTACGCCCAATGGGCCTGGGTTAATGCCCGTTATAGTTGCAGTTCTGGGGAACTGCATACCGGAGTTTGGTTGGAGGGTAGTTAGAAAATATAAAATGAACCTTATCGCTAACATTACATAACTGTGAAATAACGTTCACCACATTGTTACCTCGTATGTGTTAACTTTGCACTGTTGGAACACACACTAATCCCTGACTCAACTACCGTAATTCATATCTTGACTAATTCTTCGGTCTATATGTTCCTAGTATGATTCCCAGTGATTGAATAAAGAACAATCCTATCATCTATATGTATACCACTTCGTTGAAATATCTGATCGTATTTTTGGATCCTATCGTTGCTTGAAACAGCATAATAGTGTTATGCCTATCATATACCTACATGTTACTTATAGCATCCATTGGTAGTTCTGTATTACCGAGCTTTTCGAAGCTCACGTTGTCTTTACCACCGAAGGTTAAAAGAAACCTAACATGGCTCGATGACCGACAACAGCGTTGGAGTTCTCTCGGTGTTGCTTTTGGAGTACGGTACCGACATAGTTAGTGGGCATGCATGTTATGTATTATTTTATGACAGTGTCTGTAAAACGTTTATTTTAAATCCTGTTATATGTGTTTTTCAGAGGAAATGTTTTTATGTGTATTTTTACTGTGGGTCACTCATGTGACCCTAATGTGACTTCCTAGGATCCGTTGTAACGCATAGGCGGGTCTAGGGGGTTACATTTGGTGCCCGAATGCAATGGGGCAGTTCTCGGTTAAAGAACTCATAGGATTGATGAAATAGGTTGGGTTGAAAAGTGAGACTTCCGAGGCTTTTGTGATTTGGCGCATGGCTGTCCTGCCAAAAGTGCATTGCTACTTGTGGTTTGTGTGGCTGCGACAGTTGCCTACCTTGAGTATGTTGTACGATAGAGGGGTACCTTTGCAATGTGTGTCGGGTTGTTATGTTTGGTGCGATATTACTGAGGACGAGCAAGATCATTTACTATTTTCTTGACGCATTATGGTCGAGCTTTGGTACTCTTTCCTTCGTTGGTGGGTGTGAGTTGGGTTCGACCAAATACTTTAGTTGAATTTCTAGACTAAGCTTTCCATGGTTGTTTTGTGGGTTTGGAATGACAGTGGTGGTTTGCAAGTTGTGCAACACTATTGTGATCGATATGGCTTGCAAGGAACGACATTATGTTTAATCAACGGAGGATGGACATGGGTGAGATATTATTTTTAGTGAAGATTCGCACGCTTTATTTGATAAAATCTTTTAATGAGTCGATGTTGGTTGTCGAGGCACATTGGTGGGACTGTCCGCGGTGCGATTGAATGTTGAGTGGTGTTCGTCATCGGTTGGTACTCTAAATTTTAATGTGGATGGCTCTGCATGGGGAAATTTGGGGCTGCTGAGGTGTGTAGGAGTGTTGAGAGACTCATGTGGGAATGTTTTGGCGCTCTTTTTGGGCCCTTTGGGTGAGCTAGATTCGAATGTTGCAGAGTTATGGGCGATTGTTTTTGTGTTAGAGCTGCTGGTGGAGTCCAAATGTGCTCGGGCCCTGTGATCTTTATAGAATCGGATTCCACCGTTGTCGTGTCTTGGGTTGTTGAATCACTCTCATCGACCATGGAGATTGTGGGCTATTTTTCGTCGTATCGATGAGGCATGTCGTTGTTTACATTGCGTATGTTTTCATAATATGTTTTGGGAAGCGAAAAATATGGCAGATGTTCTGGCTAAGGAGGGAGTGGATCGTTCTACATGTTTACGTGTGTTGGAGTGATTTCTTTCGCCATATTGTTTTTACATATCCACGTATTGTACTCATTTCCCCAATTTTAGGTTAGGGGGTTTTTCATGAGGCATGCATGGATATTCATCTGTTTATTTATTTCGCTAATACAGTTATACGATTCAGATAAAAAAAAGAGAAACGATTAAGTTATAATCTTGCATTATTGCACATGTGTTGTACTTTGTGTTTATGAAATGCATGGAGTATAATAGGGTAGAAATGTGTCACTGAGCTTACAAAGCTTGAAGTTCAGGTTTTTCTGCTTACAACTTAGTAAACTCATTTCATGCATGAAGAGCACATCAACAAGGGACTTGTAGCACCCACAACCGAAGTAGGCATTATGGAAAAAATATGAGTGCTATTGATCACCTCCAGGAAAATAATTGTGTCCATAAAAAATACAGCCGAAAATAAATTTCATAAAATACTCCAATATTTTTTTACCAAATCAACATTGTAATGCTGCCATATAAATCCAAAATAAGCTCATAATAAACCAGAATAAATCCAACAAAATCCAGAATAAACCAATATAAATTCACATAATTTAAAAACTAATCAAATGCCATTGTTTTGTAAACAAAATTAAAAACATGTAAGAATAGAACTCGTAATATCATATATATGAATTAAAATAAGACCTAAGAGACAATGTGATAGGGAATGCGGAAGCTTGGATCAATTTATTGCTTTAATATAAATATGGAAAAGAAAGCAAGATTTAAAATTCATATTAATTTCCAAAATGACTCAATAAAAAAAGGTACGGAATTAGAAAAAAGCTTAGTAAAAATAAAAGAACAATGAAAGTAAGTAGGATTTAACGGCACCCCCTTCAAAGATCCTCTCTTAGACAAATGTTCATCTGAAATTGGTAACACCTAACCCTATAAGGATATCGTCCTTAGCAACCTAGACGATAAAGAAGAATGTCAAATACTCGTTGTTGCGCAATTGGACACTCGAACTCTAAAACAAGAACAAGATGAAAATCTTGAACAAAATGAAACAAATTCTCACAAAGAATTTTAGAATAAATAATTGTATTGAATTGAGTTGAATTAAACCATTTGATTTTTTAAAAAAAAAGGAGAGGATCCTATTTTTAGGCTAGTAAAACCCTAAATTACAAAGAAAAATAATTTAATTTAATCTAAAATACTAACTAGATAAATAAAAATAGAATAATATCATAAATAAAAGAGATATGAATATTATCCCAAGTAAAATTGATAATATTATTCTAATTAAAAAGGATAAAAAAATATCCTAATTTTTAAAAATTAAAAAAATTCAAATAACTAAATAAAATTGTCCTAATTAAAAACAAATCCCATCAGAAATGTCGTCGTTGGTCAACTAATATTATAGCCTTCAAAAACAGGTTCAATTTCTTGTAAAAAATGATTAATTTTACCCCTTCTGTGCTCCTATCTTTCCCCCACTCCTCAAAAAGATTCGTCCTCAAATCTAAAATTTTAAAAGGTGAATGATCCATAATATCAATCGAAAAGAAATTCTTGTAAATGAGGACTGATTCAGTTGTATCCTTCGTAATGGATGAAAATTTTCTTCTAAAAATAAGACAATACCACTAGAAAAATCTAAGTTATTAGCCAATGAAACTCTCATTTTCATTTTTTGTATTGTCTTTTTCTTTTGAATAACTTTGGACTTTTACCTCATGTTTTCCCCACCAGAGTTGAGCCATTAATATCACTTTTCACTCTCTTTGCCTCTTTTCTCTCGGTCTTTTTCAAATGAGGTAGCTCACTTATCATATTCTCTTCACAAAAATTCTGAATATCATCAAAGTACAACTTTTTTAAGGGGAAAGTGTTTTAGATTCTGTTGAGTGGATCAAATAAACCGAAATGGCCAAGAGGGGTGAATTGGCACTTTTAAAAATAAATGGAGCAAAAGGAACAATTAAAAATGATGAGCAAGGCACTTATAGTGGTTCAAGCTTCTAACCAAGCTCTACATCCACTACCTTAGCTCCCACTAAGGATTTTCAACAAACTCTTTACTAATTTGTTCTTTCCCTTTTCCAGGCTAAGGAGGCAACCTTTACAAATTCAATCTTTCTACCCAAAGATTGAATGACAAGACTCTCAATCACAAAGAAAAAAAGCCAATTTCAAAGGTATCTCTCACAAGACTAATATATTGCCCAATTACAAACTAACACTCCTCAAACTTGAAACAAAGATGAAAATTTTGAAAATTTTACAAGTTGGGTACAAAATTTGACTCTAATAGGCTCAAGGGTTTGGAATGAATGCTTTGATGTTGATTGAAGGTTCAATAGTTGTTCTTGTAGCTTTGAAGACTTGTTTATATACACTTGTATTGAATTCTAACCGTTTAGGTGGTTGAGGTCATTAATCTAGCCGTTGCGCTGCAATTTCCCGTAATAAATGCTCCTCAACTGTTCACCGTATCGATACTCTTCGAGGACGTATCGGAACCTGTCTCAAAGAAGAAAGAGCCGTTGTGACTGAAAAACAAAGCGTGGCGTATCGGTACGGTCTTAAGGGGCGTATCTATATGACAAACTTTATTGATACGGTTTTTGCTCATTGAAATCTTGAAATATGTTTTGATAAAAAGCGTATCGGTACGCTACCTTAGCGTATCAATAACGTTCAACGGTCATTTAAAATTTTGGATTCCCATAACTGACAAGCCAACGTTCGAATATTAAACGTAAAGATTTTTCAAAGGTCAACATATCGTATCGGTAAGCTATAGAAAAAATATTTTTATATGAAAAACGGTATCGATACGGTCCCGATGCGTATCGATACGCTATAGCTTAAAGTCTTACCCAGATGAATATCGTATCGATACAGGGTTAAACTGTATCATTACGCTATGGTCGATTAAAATTCCAGTGTTGAAAATCTATATCGATACGCTAGAGGGTATCGATACGCCTAGGCATTTTGTTGAAGTTTGGCTTGAAAAGACTTCGAAAATTTGAACCCTTTTAATATGTTTTGACTTGAAAGAGTACTAGGTTCAAAAAGGCTTATCAATTAGTGATTTTTTGAAATACTTAAAAATTTATTATTTTTGCAATTAAGTCCTTAAAGTTAGTTGTTATATCAAAATCAATTTTGGTTTTACAGATTCCACTACAATATTGAGTAAACAACTTTCTTGACTTGCAAGTTCTTTTGCATCTTGTTGTTCACTATCAGATTCATCTTGAGAAAGATATTCACTAAGGGTCTTTTATTCCTTGTTCACCTTAAATACCTCGAAATCATTCTGAAGTTGATCAAATAAGTTAATTTCTGAATATCCATGAAACTAACAATCTATGTTTTTTTAAATTAGAAGGAAAATTGAAATGAAAAAAATGAAGTAAAATAAAAAAATAAAAGAACAATGAAAGTAAATAGGATATGACAACACCCCTTCTAAAATATTGTCTTAGACAAACACGCGGATGAAATTGGTAACGCTTAACCCTCGAAGGATACAGTACTTAGCAACCTAGACGATGAAGAAGAACGTCAAATACTCTTTTTTGCGCAATTGTAAATTCTCACTCTTGTGATAACAGAGTCGCCACTAGTTTTTTAATAGGTAGAGCGGAAACCTAAAACAAACTAGATATTACGAAATCTCGAAGGTTCGGGGGCACGGTAAAACGGCCGTAAAATGGCGCTTATTTAGTCGCTTATTTAGTCGCACAAATTTTTAACGTGTTTTGGGTTTACATAAATTTTAATTAATCCTAAGTCTATGTTTTTTAAGTTCAAGGTTTCAGTATGGTTAAAAATAATTTAGGTGAGTTAAAGTTATTAAGGGGAAGAATTTAATGATGTAATCCTAACAAAGGTGTTTATTTAAAGCCTAATTAACTATGTCCAAAGATGTGGTTTATTAGTCATATTTAGAGTCTAACCTAAAAACTATGGGATGTAAGGTGAATAATAATGAATTAAATTGCACACACAAAAAAGGAACATAAAATAAATGATGCAATAAAAACATAATTAAGCTAATAATGACCGAAATGAATAAAAGAAAAATTAAAGAGCGTAATTGAAAAGAAAACGGACAAGACTGAAAGAGGGCAAAGTTGAGGTGTTGTGGTGTAAGAACCATGAGACTATGGTGCATGTCATCGCTGAATTCAGATCACCAAATGGTCGATGCAAACCCCCCTTTTTTAGAATATTCTCTTATTCTTCACCCAGAAGCCCACTTAGATCTTTACTAACAATAAAATTACTACCCAACATGTTTTTTAGATTGAATCCCTAAAATCTCAAGAACACTTTCCATAAACCAAGGGTTCTTCCTTCTAATCTAAACATAGGTTCGATACAACATTCCCCCTTTTACAACCGATTTACCTATCCATACTCGAACAAAATCACACATGCGTTGCTAGCAATGCCGGACGTGGGCTCCAAAGGTGACACACAGTGGCCCTTCCAGCGACGGATGGCAGCAGCCACAACAATGGCGGATGGCGATTCTTGCGGCGACGGATGGCAATAAGCATATCAGCGGCTTTTTCCTTACTCTTTTATTCCAAGCATAATAACAAAACAAAAAAAGTAAAATAAAAAACAATAGAAAACAAAACGATGTACCTCAACAAAGGCTTCAAACTTTTATTGCTTCAAAGTTTCGGTTACAAGAGCTTGAATCTCCTTTTGTATGTATTTAAAAAAATGTGTGTTGTGTGAATGTGGTGTATAAGTTTGTTGTCTATTACAATGCTGAATTACAAGGCTTTATATAGCCAAAGAATGAATAACATAAGGGAAGAATCCATGATTCTTTCCTGAATTACAATGAAATAAAAAACCCTAGAATCTCCAGGATATGCTAGATTTCTTCCTTTTTGAGCTGAGTTGCTCCTTGATTTCTTTGCCTTTTTTGGCTCAAATTTGGTCCAATGTTTCCTTTTTTGTCTTTGATTCTTGCTTGGAAAACACATCAGATGAGAGAGCTGTAAGCCTAGGGTTTGACGACAGCGTCTAGGGTCACTACAACAATATAGGTTTTTAGTGACAAATTGATAGTGACTAGGAATAATTTTGTCACAAATATTAACTTTTTGTGACAATTTTTTTGTGCGACACTATTAATATAAGTAAGTGTGACATATTTTTATTTGGTCACTATAACAGTAGTAATTGTGACGATTACATTTTTCACAAATGAATTCTCACTATAAATATACAATTGTGACACAAAGTTCATTGTCACTAAAACTTTGACACATGATAGTGACGATATGTGAAATGGTCACTATTATTTGATATTTGTTGTTACAATTAAATTACTTGTCACTTAAAGTTTCACTTTTTGTTGTGATAAATTTTGTCACCAATAAAAAAATAAAAGTAATGACAAATTAGACATTGTCACAATGATAAATTTATTTTTATAATTATAAAAATTAAAGTTACCATAAACTAGTTTGTCAAAAGGTAAAATATTTATATAGTCTCTATATTATGTGTAAATTGTTGTTTTAGTCAATCTATTTTGATCAACTTTAGTCCCTACATTTTTCAAAAATTAAAATTTTAATCATAATCCTAACGGGACATCGGCAATACTAAATTACAAGGACTAAAAATGATCAAATTAAAGAACAAAAATTAAATATGAAACTTGTGTATAACAAATTAGCTAAAAAGAAAATTTTACGTAACATATTTAAAGACTACCATTCATGTCAGGATCGAAAATTCAAAATTTAAAAAGTATAGAAATTTAAAGTGACCAAATTAGAGTACAAATACTAATATGTGATTTTAGCATAATATATGATATAATTTTTTTTGAAAATTTAAAAAGATATATTCTATTTTGATTAGTTTTTTCTTCAAAAAATCTAAATAGTTTCTTCAACATACGTACTTCGTATAAGAAACCATAGAAAAATTAGTTAAATTATTATTGTAATAATTAGTGTTATAATTAATATATATTTTTAAAATAAATAAAATTAATTTCAATTACAGTTTAACCTAAATATTATTTTTCTTTCAAAATAGTATTAAATTTCTTGCCTAGCCTAGTGGATAAGTATTACACTCTCGCCCTAAAGGTTCCAGGTTCAATCCTCCTTTAAGCCATGCATTTGCATTTATTTACTAAAAATTGATATATGAATATGCTACATCATCTATAATGTTTTTCACTAGTAAGAATAACATTAGTGTCAAAATTTTAGTCACTATTAATAATCATTTGTGTCAAATAGTGTGGTCATAAAAAATATAACTATTGTGACGAAATACATGAAAGTTGTCACTAATATAATAGTGACGGAGTTATTAGTGACGATTGGTGACGACTAAGAAAAATAGTCACTGTAAATTTCAGTGACTAAATTTAACACTTTTTGTGACTATTTTCAATGTCACTAAAAATGCATTTTCCTGTAGTGGGTTTTGGTTGATTTGGGCCTTTATACACGGACGCTCCTTTTTTATTTTATTTTTTAGACTCTATATATATTTTGGATTTTATTGGACTCCAATATATTTTACATATTTACAAAAATAAAAGGCTAGATAAAATTAGTGACTACAACTCTAAAACAAGAACAGGATGGAAATCTTAAACAAAATAAAAATCATGAACAAAATGAAGAAAAAAAACTCTCACAGTGAATTTTAGAAGAAATAATTGTATTGAATTTAAACAAATTGTATACTTTTTACAAAAGAGGGGAGCTTAATTATAGGCTAGTAAATCCCTAAATAACAAAAAAAAGTAAATATTTTATTTTTTAAGGAACCAATAAAATCGATCTACTAATTACTACATGTTTCGAGTTATTTGAAGTATCATTTTATAACTCAAACTTTATTCCAAAATAAGTTCATAATAAACCAGAATAAATCCAACGACGTCAAGAATAAACCAATATAAATTCACATAATCTAAATTCTAATCCAAAGCCGTTTTGTAAACAAAATTAAAAGCATTTAAAAATAGTATTTGTAATATGATAAATATGAATTAAAATAAGCCCTATGAGACAATATTTTTGTGAACAATATTTCACATCTTTCTTTAACACGAATTGACGTATGAGAGTTTAAAGAAGTTCGGCAACAAAATCCACTCTAATGTTTCACTCGATATGGTTCTTAATCATTTCCACCACTTAATTAATTTTCGAATGTGAATTGAGTAATCGTTTCGGAGATATATTTTTGTGTTTCTATTGGAAAATAAGATGAAATTTAACGTTGGTTTTCATATAATAGAGCACCGTGTATAGTTCATAGTAGATTCACATATGGTACATTGATATATTTAGGAAATGAGCATATTAGAGCGTAAGTATTGTTTATGCTGTGGGGTAGGATGCTTGCATTGCTATGCCGCAAAGACCTTCCTTTGCATCAACATCTCTTTGCATCCTGATGTAGCCTTGTTCACCCCAGCTAGTGCCCCACGAGTTCTTCACCAACCAATACTTAGTCCCATCATCATCCTCCCCGTATCCAACAGCCGTCACTCCATGATCCAGTTGCGTGCCACAGGATCCCGTAAATACACCACCGGAGTAGAACTGGAACTCGAACCCGCTGGCATCGATGGCAACCGAAACAGGTTGGTTGGCAACAGCCTTCTGCAGTGCATCTTCACTATTGGCGGGCACATCTTGGAAGCCATTTATGGTAGCTGCATGGTTGGCTTCCTGGTTGGCATTGCATGTGCCATCAACTCCCGTGTAGGGGTAGTTGGATTCGGTTGTTAGGCCTTTGTTCTTCTGGATGAATTGGAAGGCATCGTCCATTAAACCACCTTGGCAGCCTTGATCCTCACCTTTGGTGTCGCAGTCGACCAGTTCTTGCTCAGACAAGGAAATCAACGTACCTGTTGTTAGCTTGGTAACCCCTTCCATGGCTGCCACAGCTGAAAACGCCCAACAGCATCCTGTGATAGTTTCAGCGTTGGAATTAGAAAAATATTTACAAACAATGAATGATATTTCAAGAGATTAGAGCAGACCGCATTGGCCTTGGTCCTTGATAGGTGTAACAGCCCCTTTCTTTGTCCAATCCACAGTAGAAGGCAATGCGGTGACGTTTTCGTATATGAAAGTTGTAGCCTTGTTGGAACACATATGGCCCTTGAACCCATTTCGAGAAGCAGTGAACTCTTCATTTGTTAGATCTGCGAACTGATTGACAGCAAGGTTGTAAGGCTTGTTATTGGCGTTGTTGAAAGAGTCAATGAGTGCCACGTTTTGTTTGAAAATGTTGAAACGCTTGTGCCTCTCATTGTTGTCACTGTAAATTCGTCCAAATTGGGACATCCATTGTCGATGCCTCTCGTACATTGATGCATCTTCAAGACTTGTGCGGGAGGTGGCTCCACCTTCACATACTAAATTCGCACCCACTAATACTATCAAGGCCAAATATGTGAATTGCTGTTGCAGCTGGTTTTTGGAACCCATTCTGAGAATATTAAGACTTTGCTGGGATTGTTGGATGAGAAAAAGGATGATGAATGCTTCCACTTATATACTCTATTATCTTGCCTATCTCCGTGCCCTGCAAACTCTTCTCATTCCTATTAATTTGTCTTCATCATTTAACACATTTGATCAGGCACACCGACTGTGATGATTATATACCCCAAAACTTGGGTCAAATCACTAGGAAATAGGTTTAACAAAAACTGTATGGACTCCAATCAACTGCTTTTCCAGTATACTCCAATCAACACTAGGAAATAGGTTTAACAAATTAATATACTGTTTTCATACATCCAAAACAGCAATGGTATCATATATGCATGCCGTAACAGCTTTTCCAGTAATATACTGTTTCATGTCTAAAGTCACACTAAATAATCTTAGAATGGTTGCTTTCTTTAAAAACTTGGCACCAGCATTTTACACGTAACCGTTA
This sequence comes from Hibiscus trionum, assembly GCA_030270665.1. NCBI lineage: Eukaryota > Viridiplantae > Streptophyta > Magnoliopsida > Malvales > Malvaceae > Hibiscus > Hibiscus trionum. The sequence continues at coordinate 19,275,520 of BSYR01000021.1, read as the reverse complement.
TTAGTCTTAACTATTTAACGGGCGTTATAAACGTAGAGAAACCAAATTAAAGTACTTGGATTAAATCTCTAATTTCCGCATACTATGGTAGGGATCAGAACCAGAATTTGACCCAAATGTTCCATGTCCATTTTGAGCATTCATTGTTTTCATAAATCAACTCAAGTGCAGCTTGTATTGCATTTGGAAACATGGACGAGTCTGATTTTGTATTCAAATACCCTCCCATAAATCAAACCAAACAAACCGTGCCGTTTCCTTCATCAAGCCCTTCTTCTATATAAACAGGCAAAGGAATGTCCAAACTATAATCCATTCACACTCAAAAAATTATTAATTTATATAAATACACGTTACTTTACAAATGATTATAGTATCAAAATAAAACAAATCACAACCAATGGATTCAATCTTGATATAACAACAACGATTATATAAATAAAGTCTATTCATCTAAATTTTGATGCATTAATTACATATATTATCTAAATTTCGAAATAATGAAAAAGGTTATATAAATTTAATGTAGGGTAAATTACGTAAATTATCACGAAATTTTACTCTTAAACTTATTTTGCTCACTAAAGTTCCAAAACGTTCAATTTACTCAACGATGTTTAGACATTGAACGTTTTTATCTCTCTTAAACCCCAAACGACCGTAAATGATGGTTGATCGGTCGAAAATTTCACTAGTCACTCCGTCTCGGGCCCCTAAGTCTAAGCTCGACCTCCATTTTACCGGAAAGTGCTCAAAAGTTCATGAATCGGCCAAAACCCTTTTTGTTTCTCTCTCGTCGATCTCCCTCCTCTGCCATCAGATGGAGCTTGTTTCTTAATATGTTGCTTCTCTCGTCCCGATGAAGTTTTCTACCGTTCGAATCTTGGAGGAGTTCCTTCTTTCTCCGCTAAATGGATGTCGTCAAAAAGTTAACGGAGGAGTGACAAAAAATCATTCAATGTCCAAAGTTTAGTGAGTAAATTGAACGTTTTGAAATTTCGTTAACCAAAATAGGTTTGAGAGAAAACTTCAGTGATGATTCACGTAATTTAACGTATAATCCATTCAAATAGAGTAGTACTTTGAAGCATTAATAATTTATTCGTATAATTTTTCAAAGGGTAAACTACAGAGATGGTCACTTTCGTTTAGTAAGTGTTCACTTTTATAGACCTTTAGTGTGTCCATAAAGGTCCAGTGCAGTGTGTGCATGTCTATGTCCATGCTAAACATGCTGAGTATACTAAGTAAACAAAGAATGCTAAAAATAATTAAATTACAAAAAAAAATTGAGTTGCTGCCATGGCAGCACAGTTAAGCTCTTCTTTCCTCTCTTTTTTCTGATCATGGCTTTAAGGACTTCAGCTCATCACAACTATTCTCTGGGTCTGAAGCTATGATAGGTGCACACTATGAAACTTCGAACCCTTTGAATAGAGTCATCCCGTGAAGGCTTTCATTCACTCTTGCTAATTTGTCCGTCACTTATTTTAATTTTAGATACTTGGAATTTGATAGCAGTGGAGTGTCCTTGCTCATGATCCTTCCTAGAGCATGTTTCGGGCACCTCTAGGGTATTAAGCATCCTTCCTAGAGCCTGTTTCAGGCACCTCTAGGGTATTAAACATCTTTGTGCTACCGCCCTATGTTGCCGCGACGAAAAACCTGCATCCAATTAAGATATTTTCATTAAATAAAGTAGGCAGTGTTAAACTTAGAACTCAAGCAAAACTCAACACTTAACAGACAGTGTAAGAATAATTTGCAACTAAAAAAATTTCTAAGTATTTTTCATGCTTCTTCCCATGGTTAAGTTAAATTTTAAGTATGGTGCGAAAATGAGTAATCGGCTAACTATCATAGGCACAAGTTTTTAAACTAAGACTTTCTATTTCATTATGTGCTAGGGCAAAATTTACATATGCTACTATATGCGGCTAAATGCAACTAAAGAAAACAAAGAGGACTAACCCCCCCAAACTCAAGGTTGGCATTGTCCTCAATGCCTTACACAAAATATAAAATAAAAACGAACAAAAAACATAAAAAGAAAATAAAAAACAAAAAATTAAAAGAAAACATAAAAAAAGAAAAATAAAGAAAAAGTGTTATAAACTAGGGGAGTTCCCCTTCGTTTCTGCTGCTGCATCGGAGGAGGATTCTGAGGAGGCAGGGAGGACGAGGCGGCGTGTGGCGGGAGATTTGGCGGCTGGGATCTTCTTCTGGCCATGGGTGGTTGGATGCTGATGTAAGTGGGTCTTTTAGGTGGTGCTTATGGCTTAGTTTCAGACCCTTCACCTTGAGACCGGTCGCATCGGCGGGTCGCATTCTTTTCCTTGCTGCTTCGGCTGGCTCGTCATCGGAGGAATCAAATATCTCCATGTCCAATGAATCTGAGGCCTCGACTGTCTCTTTGGCAGCTGCCTCCTTTGCTGCTGGGGAGGCGACGGTAGTGTCCTCCTCTTTTCCAGAGTTAGATGAGGAGGTGAGGTTGTATGGCTGGATGAGAATGGGTGAGGTCCTTCGTCTGGGCCGGATATGCGGCCATTCGCTGTCTGCGGTGGCTGGAGTGGCAGCTAGTCTAGGTGTGATCTGTGTTGGTTTAGAAGCTTCTAACTCCGACGGGAAGGCTGGCAATCTTGGGCCGGCGTCGTGATATTTGTCTAGCAAGTAGGCCACAAAAGCCTCTTGCACCTCCGCTATGTATCTCTTAAAGATTACCTACTTGTGCTCAATTCTCTAGCATCTCTCTACGAGGCTCTTAAGTAGAGGAATCAGGGCGCAAGAAAGGGCAGCATCAGTACTGCCTTTCGCGGCCGGGGTTGCGGCAGGTTTTGACGGCGGCTGGGTGATTGTTGGCGTTTCAGGCTCTGGCTCTTGCATCATCTGGAGGCGTGCCTTCCTTGTCCACCCTTCCTTGGCGGCTATGATAGTATCTTTGGGGTGCGGCGGCATACGAAAATTGGTGTAGAGGCTGGAGATGAGAGAGGGGAAGACGAGGGGTCCCTTGGAGTTGGGTTTGGCTGCGTGGGCATAGATTTCTTCAAGAATAACTTCCCCAACGTTGATTGGCCGCTCCTTCATTATGCTATGGATTAGCCAGCCGCCGCCTGTTGATTATAAAACCATGTGAATTGGGCATTAGGCAGCATTGGACAAAGTTACTCCAAAGAATGGCATCTAGCAGCATGTCGCGACGGTTGACTGAGCCGTTATTTTTTCCGGTGAGCCACTTGGCGTTCGGCTGGTAGATTTCTCTTCTAATCTTTTCTTAATATGCTGCCGTTAAACCCAAACTCCATTGTTTGTGTGGATTTCCTTTGATTTCTATGCCGTATAAGCTATTTATTGTTGCCACTATAAGCTTGAAACCCTTGCCGCGAACATAGACAAAGGGGTTTCTCGGTGTAGGTTTGTGGGCATAAAATTCTCTCACTAAGTTGGTGTTTATCTCCTCTAGCTGTCGTTCAAAGATATGCCATCCCAATGTGTGGCCCTTTTCAAATACGTTTGGCTCAAGGCCAAGATCCCCGTCTTGCCTTGTGTACTGGAAGCCTATCTTTTCCCAAATTTTTCGCTCCACGAAATACTACCGATAGGTTGCCGCTACGTCAGCATTCAAGAACCTCTGGAAGGTTGGCTTGGAGGATGAGGCTGTGTGTTTTGATGTTTCCATAATTGTGAGAACGACTGTGCTTCTTAAAGAAAAGAAAGGAATTGCAAGAAAATAACGCAGATGAGATCTTGAAAACAAAGAAGACAAGAAGAATTGAGAGAAAAGAAGAGAGAAAAGTGAAGAATGAGGAGAGAATAGTTGTCCTTATAAAGCCGCTACTCTCCGCTGCCTTGGCGGACACGCTGCCGATGGGCGGCAATGATTGTGGCACATTTTACGGGATTCTAACCATTACGCAGATAGTCGTTGCCGCCAGCTGTTGCAAATGTAGCTGTTATGCTAATCTGCCCATTTGGGCCGCCTTGGTCTTTGGGTTGAGACTCTCCTTTATTCTTTTTTTCTTCTTGGTCTTGCCTTCATTCCTAACCTAAAATAAATTAAATGCAAAAATTAAATAGAAATAACTAAAAATTAAATAAATTTTTAAAAAAAAAGATGTGGAAATTAAATAAAAATTAAATCTAATCCTAATGCATAAAAATAAAATTAGGTTATGTTGGATTGGGTTGCTCATCTCCCAAACATAACCACTTCCTGAGGGTTTTGTGTTTGGCTCTTCGTCCAGGTATGTCCTTCTTCTCCTCAGGTGGGTGTTGGCTGCCATCTTTGCCGCCCTGGCGGCTAAGTGCTGGTCCTGTGTTCGCCCTGGTCGTACCAAAGACAAACAAGAGTCGTAATTTTTTTTTGAAAAATAAAATAAACAGAAATTTAAATACAAAAACTAGAAGTAGAAGTGCGGGAATTCAAACGCAGTTGTTGTTGCCAATCTCCGGCAACGGCGCCAAAAACTTGTAGAGCATTTAGGTTTTCTCTTTTTATGAGCGAAAGTGCACACTTCTGTCAAGTTATAGTATAAAAGATATCATCTCCCACAGGGATTGGAACAACTTCTATGAGTGTTTTCATGCACAAGGAAAAAGTATATTGCACAATTAAAATTTCTAAATATTGAATAGCATAAAAATAAAACACAAGTAATTTAAGATAGAAAGAGAGATCAGGGTGATAGATTGGGTCAGGTAGTTGTAGCTCAGTAGTGTGTAGACTGCGTTGTAAAGCTTAAATGTGTTTTGTGCAGCCACGATCTGCTGCCTCGACGGGTAATGGCGGATTGAGGCGGCGACAACTTTTGAATGCCACGGCGGAACTCTGCGCTTGCAACTTTCACTGTCTCGGTAGGTGAGATGGAGAGAAGTCCCGCCGGCAAGTCTGGAAGATACTCTAAGTTCGGCGAAACAATTCTGAAGTGATCCTACCTATGTCTAGGCTAGGATTCTGTCACTGTGTGATGTAGGCAATACCTAGCAATCTCAGCGTAAACCTAACACATGCAGTCAACTTTTGGTTGCTCCTTTTAGCCGTTGAAATTCTAACTTATGTCTAAGCCAAATTAGTCAACACATTGACATGATGAGACCGTGCTTAATTCTTTCGTGAATTTGACACTCTCGTGCCCGACAAATGGATTTCTTCAACTAGACTTTTGGAACTAATTGAAGAAGTGAAGCTCATGAATTAAGCAAACTTGAGAGTATTTTATTGCAAAACAACTTAAACTATTACAACCGTTTCTCACAACTACTTTACATACAAAAACTGAAACCCTAAGAGAATTAGAACGCGATCTCCTTATGTATGTGTATGCATGCCCATATACCCTCACAAGCATGGGTATATATAGGGCTTGGCCTAAGTTTTAGTCCTCCTTGGAGTAGAAGTCCTTAAAGTAACTTTACATTAAATGTTGACTCATTTTTTACTTGAATGTGGACTCTTTGGACGTTGCCTTCTCCAGCAAGTAAAGATAAGTCACTTTACTTATCCCTCTTCAATCAGCTCTTCAGGCCGCTACATGATTAAGAAAATTGCAAGACTAGGCTCATTGGACACAGGAAATTGTCCTCTTTCAATCGCAACCCATCTTGACTAAGTCGGTTTAACTCCTGCCTGGGCGGCAGTCAGCGGCGACATCCTTGGCGGCAACTGGAACTGTTTCAGTACAACTCCTTTTGCTCCATGCTTTCTTGTCATGTCCTCCTCTACCTAGCTACAACACCTGAAAATGAAAACTAAACTAAAACAATATCTTTTCTTAACCAAACATAAAATATTCAATAAAAGCATGGTAAAAGAGCAAATATTGTTATTATAAATGCAATGCACCTAAATATGCCTAAATGAGCTTAAGAACAGAAATAATAAGGGCATGAATGTGTACAAAATATAAACTTATGGACACACTAAAGGTCTATAAAAGTGAACACTTACTAAACGAAAGTGACCATCTCTGTAGTTTACCCTTTGAAAAATTATACGAATAAATTATTAATGCTTCAAAGTACTACTCTATTTGAATGGATTATACGTTAAATTACGTGAATCATCACTGAAGTTTTCTCTCAAACCTATTTTGGTTAACGAAATTTCAAAACGTTCAATTTACTCACTAAACTTTGGACATTGAATGATTTTTTGTCACTCCTCCGTTAACTTTTTGACGACATCCATTTAGCGGAGAAAGAAGGAACTCCTCCAAGATTCGAACGGTAGAAAACTTCATCGGGACGAGAGAAGCAACATATTAAGAAACAAGCTCCATCTGATGGCAGAGGAGGGAGATCGACGAGAGAGAAACAAAAAGGGTTTTGGCCGATTCATGAACTTTTGAGCACTTTCCGGTAAAATGGAGGTCGAGCTTAGACTTAGGGGCCCGAGACGGAGTGACTAGTGAAATTTTCGACCGATCAACCATCATTTACGGTCGTTTGGGGTTTAAGAGAGATAAAAACGTTCAATGTCTAAACATCGTTGAGTAAATTGAACGTTTTGGAACTTTAGTGAGCAAAATAAGTTTAAGAGTAAAATTTCGTGATAATTTACGTAATTTACCCTACATTAAATTTATATAACCTTTTTCATTATTTCGAAATTTAGATAATATATGTAATTAATGCATCAAAATTTAGATGAATAGACTTTATTTATATAATCGTTGTTGTTATATCAAGATTGAATCCATTGGTTGTGATTTGTTTTATTTTGATACTATAATCATTTGTAAAGTAACGTGTATTTATATAAATTAATAATTTTTTGAGTGTGAATGGATTATAGTTTGGACATTCCTTTGCCTGTTTATATAGAAGAAGGGCTTGATGAAGGAAACGGCACGGTTTGTTTGGTTTGATTTATGGGAGGGTATTTGAATACAAAATCAGACTCGTCCATGTTTCCAAATGCAATACAAGCTGCACTTGAGTTGATTTATGAAAACAATGAATGCTCAAAATGGACATGGAACATTTGGGTCAAATTCTGGTTCTGATCCCTACCATAGTATGCGGAAATTAGAGATTTAATCCAAGTACTTTAATTTGGTTTCTCTACGTTTATAACGCCCGTTAAATAGTTAAGACTAATAACGGTTACGTGTAAAATGCTGGTGCCAAGTTTTTAAAGAAAGCAACCATTCTAAGATTATTTAGTGTGACTTTAGACATGAAACAGTATATTACTGGAAAAGCTGTTACGGCATGCATATATGATACCATTGCTGTTTTGGATGTATGAAAACAGTATATTAATTTGTTAAACCTATTTCCTAGTGTTGATTGGAGTATACTGGAAAAGCAGTTGATTGGAGTCCATACAGTTTTTGTTAAACCTATTTCCTAGTGATTTGACCCAAGTTTTGGGGTATATAATCATCACAGTCGGTGTGCCTGATCAAATGTGTTAAATGATGAAGACAAATTAATAGGAATGAGAAGAGTTTGCAGGGCACGGAGATAGGCAAGATAATAGAGTATATAAGTGGAAGCATTCATCATCCTTTTTCTCATCCAACAATCCCAGCAAAGTCTTAATATTCTCAGAATGGGTTCCAAAAACCAGCTGCAACAGCAATTCACATATTTGGCCTTGATAGTATTAGTGGGTGCGAATTTAGTATGTGAAGGTGGAGCCACCTCCCGCACAAGTCTTGAAGATGCATCAATGTACGAGAGGCATCGACAATGGATGTCCCAATTTGGACGAATTTACAGTGACAACAATGAGAGGCACAAGCGTTTCAACATTTTCAAACAAAACGTGGCACTCATTGACTCTTTCAACAACGCCAATAACAAGCCTTACAACCTTGCTGTCAATCAGTTCGCAGATCTAACAAATGAAGAGTTCACTGCTTCTCGAAATGGGTTCAAGGGCCATATGTGTTCCAACAAGGCTACAACTTTCATATACGAAAACGTCACCGCATTGCCTTCTACTGTGGATTGGACAAAGAAAGGGGCTGTTACACCTATCAAGGACCAAGGCCAATGCGGTCTGCTCTAATCTCTTGAAATATCATTCATTGTTTGTAAATATTTTTCTAATTCCAACGCTGAAACTATCACAGGATGCTGTTGGGCGTTTTCAGCTGTGGCAGCCATGGAAGGGGTTACCAAGCTAACAACAGGTACGTTGATTTCCTTGTCTGAGCAAGAACTGGTCGACTGCGACACCAAAGGTGAGGATCAAGGCTGCCAAGGTGGTTTAATGGACGATGCCTTCCAATTCATCCAGAAGAACAAAGGCCTAACAACGGAATCCAACTACCCCTACACGGGAGTTGATGGCACATGCAATGCCAACCAGGAAGCCAACCATGCAGCTACCATAAATGGCTTCCAAGATGTGCCCGCCAATAGTGAAGATGCACTGCAGAAGGCTGTTGCCAACCAACCTGTTTCGGTTGCCATCGATGCCAGCGGGTTCGAGTTCCAGTTCTACTCCGGTGGTGTATTTACGGGATCCTGTGGCACGCAACTGGATCATGGAGTGACGGCTGTTGGATACGGGGAGGATGATGATGGGACTAAGTATTGGTTGGTGAAGAACTCGTGGGGCACTAGCTGGGGTGAACAAGGCTACATCAGGATGCAAAGAGATGTTGATGCAAAGGAAGGTCTTTGCGGCATAGCAATGCAAGCATCCTACCCCACAGCATAAACAATACTTACGCTCTAATATGCTCATTTCCTAAATATATCAATGTACCATATGTGAATCTACTATGAACTATACACGGTGCTCTATTATATGAAAACCAACGTTAAATTTCATCTTATTTTTCAATAGAAACACAAAAATATATCTCCGAAACGATTACTCAATTCACATTCGAAAATTAATTAAGTGGTGGAAATGATTAAGAACCATATCGAGTGAAACATTAGAGTGGATTTTGTTGCCGAACTTCTTTAAGCACCCGTACGTCAATTCGTGTTAAAGAAAGATGTGAAATATTGTTCACAAAAATATTGTCTCATAGGGCTTATTTTAATTCATATTTATCATATTACAAGTACTATTTTTAAATGCTTTTAATTTTGTTTACAAAACGGCTTTGGTTTAGTTTTTAGATTATGTGAATTTATATTGGTTTATTCTTGATGTCGTTGGATTTATTCTGGTTTATTATGAACTTATTTTCGAATAAAGTTTGAGTTATAAAACCCTTGTCGATGTGCTCTTCTTGCACAAAACGAGTCCACTAAACTGTAAACAGAAATATGTGAACTCTTAGCTTTGTAAGCTCAGAGAAACATATCTACCACATTACACCTCATGCATTTCATAAACACAAAATGGAACACAAATATGAGAAATAATGCAAGAGCATAGCTCAACCGTCTATGATCTAATATCTAGACTAGCTAAAAATCATAGATCGATGGGTCGAAAATGTAATATATATATATATAAAATCATTTGTTAAAGGCTAAACTATAAAATAAATACTCAAATTATGTATCTTTTTTGCAATAGGTGCCTAAAGTTTTGTTTTTGACTTGTTTTAAAGTCAACTGATGCATCTACTTTAGGCACATATTTTAGTCAAAAAATAATTTAGGCACCTATTACAAAAAAACTTATTTTAGGTACTTATTTTGTAGCTAAGCCTTCGTTAAATGCAGGGCGTAAAGTGATATTATTTTCATGTTTTTTTAATTTGTATTATGCCATTATTTGCTTTTTTAAAAAATATTGTTAATAAATATATTTAGTTTACGAAAAAATAATATTAAAATTTTACTATCCATACATTCTTCCTCTTCACCGCTTACCCTTTATACTAATAATAATCATCTTATTCTCCTTTGTTTAAATTTGGTTGTATTTTATTTATGCATTTAGATTAAAACGTTTATTGATAATTACAATGTAATTTGAAAAAGGGTAAACTACTTAGATGATCACATTCATTTAGTAAATATTCACTTTTACTCATCAATTTCAAAAATTCTAATTTTTGTCATTTATGTTTTCGATTATTAAACATTTTGTCACTCAGATGTTAATTGTTTTTAGACAACTGACGATGTGTTGAGTTGGCACAATAAAACAAAGAGTAAATTAATTGCATAGTCACTAAAATATTATTTCACTCCTATTTTCACAACCAAACTAAACCATTTTGTATAATTATACATTTAGTCCACCATATTTACATATGCAATAAATTTAGTCATAATTTTAATATAAAAATAATTTAAAGTGGTTGAATTTAAGGAAGCAAATAGTTGTGTTTAATCCATTTTGAACCTATTGAATTCCTTGTTAACATACATTGATCCCACACAGCAACTCATTTTACTTATGCTTGGACCGCACCCAATGACTTAACACTGAATTTTGTTTTAGAACAATGTTCTTTGCAACACTCCTACCTGGTCTGGAAGAAAAATGGGATCAGAGATGTCACCAAATTTCAAATCAGAGACCTATTTGTAAATTTTTAAAAGTTTCAAGGACCAATGAAATGTTCATTTTATTAATAGGTGTTATTCTTGATCTCGTGTTCGTCCCAAAACCAGAATTGAAAAAAACGTCGACTAAATAGGAGTTCATTTGAAGAAGTTATGAAATAATGACTAAATAGGAGTTCATTTGAATTAAAACTTTTAGGTGTGGTTTCGAAACCTTTGCTAAAGGTTTGGAAAACTTTGTCACAGATTCAAAATTTTGACATTCTGGACTGAAGGTTTCGATACCTCTTAGTATGGTTTCGAAACCTTTGTCCTGTTTAGCTTTCATGGTTGATTCATCGAGTAAGTGTCCCTTGCTTAGGTAAGCACATTTATCGGATTTCTTAGCTGCTTTGCTTCTATGGTGTTAACATTTAAGGGTTAACTACTGGGATATTTACTTATGTTTTCTCCCAGTACAGAGTTAGTCACCGATTTTGAAAAATGACCAGTAAGGTCACTTACGTTTTCGGGGTGTAAATAGTTGGTCACTCTGCCGTTTGGGGCCGTTAGACGTTAACGGAAATCCGATATGGCAGCTGAGATAAATAAAAGTCTTTCCACGTTTATTCCACGTAGGTTTAGGTTAAATTATTAATATAAAGATGCCCCCCCCCCCCAAAAGTGATTATCTCCCTTTTCTTAGCCCTAAAAATTGCTCTATAAAAAGAAAAGAAAAAGAGGAAGAAGAAGTTGAAGAAGAAGATGGAAGCAAAAATTGAAGTACCCATTTGTCATTGTAGACAACCAGCTAATCTGGTCACTTCTTGGACCAATGAAAATCCAAGTAGGAGGTTTTTCGGGTGTAAAAATTATGGGAATGGGAGGGGCTGTACTTTTTTTGCTTGGTACGATGCTCCTCTCAACCCACGTTCAAGGATGATCATTTATGGGCTCTTAAAGAAAGTGAAGAAAATGGAGAGGGCAAGATTCCTAGAACGAATATGTTGGATGGTTATGTGTGTGATGATTGTGTGGTTTTTGAAGTAAAGTAATGTGTGTGATGAATGGATGTTGAAGTATTGTTAGGGTTTATGAAATTGTAAGCATTTTGCTCAATGTTGAAGTAATGTAATGTGGGTTTTGAAGTATTGTTAGGGCAAGATAGTTATTTGTGATCTTTTATTTATGGTTTTTTAATGTAACTGAAGCTTCTTGAAGCAATGTTTTTAGGAGTTCAATGGAAATTATAAGCATTTTGTTCAATGAAAATTGTAAGCATTTTGTATTCATGTTACATAAATAATTCAACAAACCAAGTAAACAAACTTTTGTTTTGCATTCAATTGTAAGTAATATAGGTTAACAAAAGTAGTTTTTAAGCTGATAAATCATAAAATCAGCTACAAAAATAATGACCTAATTCAAGAAAAGTAATTTGTAAGATTTCCCTAGACATCACTAAAGGAAATACCTAGACAGATTCAACATAGTTCACAAAATAAATGCCATTACAATGGACATCACAAAAAAAGTCATAAAATTATGTCATTCACAAAATAAGTCAGCTTCAGTTGTACAGCTCCAGTCCCTAGTTGAAGCTTGTGATTCTTGATTTGGAGGGTTGAAGACAGTTGATTGTTGACTTGAAGGCTCATTAGGCATCCATCTAACAGTTGTTGGTGGAGCCAAAGGTCTTCTTATTGGTAATTTTTGCCTTCGAAGTTGCTGTTGTTGGTTGGATGATGAAGGATGGCTTCTAGGTTGCTGTTGGTGGGATGATGAAGGATGAGGTTGTGGTTGGTTGGATGGAGTGGGTCTTCTTATAGGCTGGTTTGCACCAATCTCACCTCTACAGGTCCGTTTGTTGTGACCAGGCTTGCCACACTTGGTGCAGTTAGCTTGCTGCCCCCTCTTGGTCAACTTAGGTTGGCTAACTTCATCAGCTTCCTTTTTCCTCTTTTTACTTGGCCTTCCTGGTGGCCTCCTAATAGTTGGTGGCAATATGGGTTCCATGTCTGATACTGGAGCCCATTGGTGAAGACCTGCTTAAAAATTAAAAAAAAACAATAAATCACATAAGCTGAAAAAAAAACAGTTGAAAAAATTAATAAGTTAGGGACAAACAATACCTTTCACGGGTGAAATCATGTTGGAGTAAATGGCAATTTGAGTGCTCTTATTGTAGCACACATTTACATAACCTTCAATGCTTCTATTGGTTTCTTGAATGGCTGAGACTGCATGGACACAAGGGATGCCAGTGAGGTCTCATTTTCTGCATGAACATGTATGCTGCACAAGATCTACAGCATGCTGGTGCCCAAGGCCAGCATGAACTTGATACCTTTCTCTACCAGAACGTGTGGTCCAGCACCTGAAATAAGTCAATTACACAATTAGCAGACAATTAATAAAAACAAAAGTAAGTAAATAAAAGTAAGTAAACAATTAGGAGAAAACCTATGTGATTGTTGGAAAATGTTGTCCAGATTTTTTTTTTTTGAATTTTATCACACAGTGGACCTGGCCACTTTTCAGCATCCTCCCTTTTGCTAACAATTTTTTTCATTATCTTTTTTTTGAAAGGCGAAATGATTTTATTAAAACAAAATCATACAAAGCACTACTAATGGCCTCGTTAAAAACCCCCCTAATCCTAAATGGGGGAAAAGAGTACCATTAGGAGTGACAAAAACAAGGACAAACACGCATACAACTCACGCCGTAACCCAAAGCCACGATATCCGATCGACACCTCCCTTGTCAAGGGCATCCGCCAATTGATTACCTTCCCAGAGAACATGCGCAAAACACACATTTGGCAAAGCCTCACAAGCGTCGTCGATCTGAAAAAACCAACGCCACAAACGCCACGGCCTCCGTTCAACTCCTTGAATCCACGCAAGAGCCACCCTTGAATCAGATTCAATAACTATCGACTGTACACCCTCCCACGACGACTCCCTCAACAGCTTCAGAGCAAAAGCTATAGCTTGGACCTCGGCCTCATTCGAGTCCGCCAACCCAATCGCCCCTGAAAACAAACCTATAATTCGGCTTTCCCAATCTCGGATCACTCCCCCACACCCCGCTAAGCCCGGCTTGCCTCGAGCTGCCCCATCGACATTGCACTTCCACATTCCTTTCCAAGGCGGTACCCATGACACAGCACCCCTACTCGATTGACCCCCCGCTGCTTTGTTCACACACCGCAACGGGCTTTCCCACCATGCTGCCTCACGGATGTCTACCGTATCAAACCGACTACGAGTCCAGTGGAACGAACGCAATTGAATTAAGAACACAATCCCCTCAATCGGCAGCCTCTTTTCCTTGAACATTAGCTCATTCCTTGCAAGCCAAATTGACCACAATACACTCGTGCATCCAATTAGCCACCACTCCCTCAAATCACCATAAAAGAAACTGTTGAAACACATAAGAATAAACTCCCTCACCTGCCTCGGACGTGTCACCGCTACTCCCCACCACGAAAAGAAACAATCCCAAATACTCCATGCCATCGAACAGTCCCAAAAAATGTGATCTAACACATCCACGCCTTCCTCACAAAAACGGCATACGATGGATGTTTCCCCCAACGGTAATCCTCGAGCCATCAACATAGACAAAGTAGGCAGGCGATCAATAAGGATAAACCAAATAAAACATTGTAATTTTGGCAAAACTGGCAAACGCCACGGCCAATTTACTTCCGACATGTCCGACATACCCAACGAAGACATTAATTTGTTTAGTGCATTTACTGAAAATTCCCCCGTAGTCTCCGGGGTCCAAATGAGTCGATCCTCAACGCCATGTCGCAGTTCAAAACCGTGAATACAAGCCCTCAAGTCCCTCAGCATACCTCCCTCAAACGCTCGTAATTCCCTGCGAAAACAGCCTCTCCAATCCGCCTCTGTCCGTCCCAACACCTCGCCCACTCGCTCAAGTTTATTCACAACCAGCCCATACAACCGCGGGAAAACTAGCTTCAGCGGTTCAGCCACACACCAACGGTCTTGCCAAAACATTACTCTGTCACCATTCCCTATTATCAACACAAAATGAGAAGCATTCATGAATCTACCAACCACCTCATTTTGTTGCACATCCACGACTTGTTTCCACATTGAAGACATCGATCGTGAACTACGCTGATGTATCCGCCAAGACAACACCTCGGAGCCATATTTTGCAGCCACAATCTTCCTCCACAGCGAACCCTCTTCAACCGCGTACTTCCATGCCCATTTTGCCAATAAAGCTAAGTTGCGGACGTGTAAATTAATCACCCTGAGACCTCCAAGCTGTTTCGGACGACAAGCTACTTCCCACCCCACTCGGCTTAATTTTTTTCATTATCTTAGTTCTAATAACCTCCATCATTGTCAGAATAGGCTTATCTCGAGCCTCTAAAATTGACTACATAAGAGAAATAAAAAAGATAATATTAGTAATCAATCAAATAAAGTAAATGTCTGAAGTATTTCACTAACTCAAAATGACAATTTTACCTTGTTGAAAGACTCACATAGGTTGTTGAGGAGCATGTCACACTTATTTATGGTATCAAAGTGTGATCTAGACCAGTGAACAGGGTTCAACTTCTGTATCCAATTATAGGAAGCAACAAAAAGGGCTTTCAACTGCTCCATTGCATCTTCAAACTCTCGCAAGTAAGTAGCTCGAGCAGCCTTCCAAACAGCATCTTTAAGAGCTTTCACTTTGTGAACCTCCTTGAAATTATTATATATATGCCTCAGACAGTTTCTAACATTTGCATTAGGGAAAATTTCATCTACAGCATCCACAAGTCCCTACATTAGAAACAATAGATAAAAGTTAATAAAACTCTTAGAAACAATAGATTAAAATAGATAAAAGCTGGAGGGTTACCTTCTGTTTATCATTCATGAAACAAATATTACATGAGTCATTAATCTCCAAGTCAGTCTTGAGTATGTCCAAAAACTAGGCCCAAGATGAATAGTTTTCACTCTCCACTGCTGCATATGCTATAGGGTAGATATGATCATTTGCATCTATACTTACTGTTGCGTGTAAAAGTGTCTATCGCAATGTAGTGCAAGTGTACACGACGCAAGTAGTAAAGTGATACGTAAGTATCGAATATTGTCTCCACAGGGACTGGGCTAATAGCTTTAACCTTGGTTTTCTGCACGAAGGGAAAAGAAAGAGTTTAATTGTTGTCACGAAATAATAAAGAAGACTGAAAATAAAAGAGGGAAATATTCAGAGTAAAGAGTAGGCCGGTATTGATTTGCTCCGTAGTGCAGGTGTTTGCACTGTCTAGGACTTCTCTGTTCTGTCGTAGCGCCTGTTGCGGTAGCACCTGCTGCGGCAGCGGTCTGTTGTTGCCGCGGCAGCGAACACACAACTCAGTACTTCAAGCTTGGCAAGAATCCCTGCTATGCCTTGGCCTATCCCTAGGTCCAAGTCTGTCGATGAACACGTCTTTGATGATACCTCACGGCGTGAATCGAAGGATGAACACCGATGTTATTGAATTCTTCCTTAGCCACTTAACCCCGTCCTATCCCTAGGTCCGAGATAGTTCAACCATAAACTGGAAAACTCGTACTTATTCCTTTCGTATACTTAACTCTCCCGATATTAAGTAAATGTGTAATCTCACAATGCTCTCCCGATACTCTTGCAAGATGTTGAAAACCAGAATAAGCAAACTTGAAGTCTATTTTATTGAACAGAAAATAATCCTAAAACAATGCAATCCTTGCAACTACTTTACAGAATCAACCCTTAGCCCTAGGGGAAGTTTAGAGCATGCTGAGAAGGGGGAAAACGACTAGGGTTTAGGGGAAGACGGCTAGAGAGTAAGATATCCTTCCCTAGGTCGAATTACATGCCTTTATATAGGCCTCGGGTTCAAGTTTTCTAATATGGCAAGACTACAAGTTTAAATTAAAGTACAACTCTATTAAAGACTAAATCTTCAAAGTAGATGTCTTTAATTCGTCCTCTCTTCTTGCTTGGAGTTTCTTCTTTGAACCTTGAGCTTGGCCTTCATTCTGATCTAGAGCTTGGAAAAATATAAGAGTGCTTCACGACAGACCGACTTAATTTCCTCTTTATGTCGAGCTCCACTTCGCTTCTTCCCTTCACAATTGTTGTCGTCATTGGATGCCACGGCAGCTGCCATGGCAGCATCCTTCTTCTCGGCTGCAGTCCAGTGTTCCAGCTCTGCTTCTCCACTGCCCTTCGTCTGCTATAGCAGCTACCTGCAAAAGTAACCAATTTCAGTAGAAACCGTGCCATTTAATATAATTGTGATGTATGAATGAAATCTATCCTAAATGCACTGAATTATTCTTGAATGCAGCAGAAATATGGATTAAATAGGGGTAAAATATAGAACTTTTACACACTCAACACACCCCCAAACTCAAGTTCTTGCTTGCCCTCAAGCAATTATTACCTAACTTATTTTTTTCTTTGGCTTAAATCAGTGAACTCTACATTACCTACCACTTGTATTCTATCAAGAGTAGTACCTTGTCGGGCATTTCTGGACTCATTCGGAACAATGCTATAATTCTTGTGATGTGTGTGGGTTTTTGTGAACACTTATGCATCTAGACTACCTTAGTATACCATAATAGTTATGTGTACAAACTTGAGGTTATGCCATTTCAATTTTTCTGGAGGCAATTCTTAGGCTCCTTTAGTTTTTTTTCTAACTCTTTATTTAACTGCATCTTTTCTGGAGGCAATTCTTGGGCTTCTTTAGTTTTTTCTAACTTAGCTCAAAAAGAAATCTCCTAAAGTAAGTGCAAGGCAGTTTTGCAAGCTATTGAGTCTGAATATTTTTTCTTTCTTTGTTTTCCTAGAGCCAGTGATAGGCGGCACCTCTAGGGGCAGTTTCAAGCGGGTAAACATTCCTATTCCAGTGTACTAAAGTACTCTAAAAAGCATAAGAGTCACAAAGAGTGTTTTACAGGGTAGAATCATAGCAAAGCTCTAAACAGATCCTAAAATTTCCTAAAGGCACTGTCACGATAGCATATGTCGTGGCAGGTAAGTGAAGTTCAAAGACTTAAGCCAATTTTTTCATTTTTTAAGCAAAAATAAACTAAACAATAGACACAATTTCTAAACATAAAGACACTTCATTAATGGAGGGATGCCACCCCCAAACTCAAGGGTTGCATTGCCCTCAATGCATGATGACAAAATGATAAAAAGAAAATAAAAACAACATCACAATTATAAAAAAATAGCAGACAGCAAATATAAGAAAAGAAACTTAATTTTAAGCGTTGTCATTGCTGTTGCTGCTGATCCGAATCTGTCGGCGGGTAGTGTGACTTTCCTCGTTGGTGCCGGCAGATGGCTGGGAGAGGCAGAGGTGGAGGAAAAACCAGCAATGTATCTGTCGAGGTCGGACATGGGCTTTTTTCTTTTTTCTCCCCTGGCAGATACTGTGGCAGTGTGGCTACTGCCTGCAGCTGTCGTGGCCGGTGTTGGGGTGGATGCAGCAGACGGTGTTCTCGGTGTGGCAGCAGGGGTAGGGGTATGGGTAGGGGTTGGGGCAGCAAAATAATGATCGAGGAAAGCAGGAAACAGTACATCTGGAAAATTTAAATTGGTTTTAATGAAATGTACCGTTGCTATTGTGAAGTCCCGAATGAAGCTCATCAGGCCCAGCTGCCGTTCCTCCATTTTCTGCAGGGTGGCAAGGATTTGGGTAGAGGAGTCGGCTGGGGGAGCTGCTGCTGTGGGCTGCCTTGGTTCTGTGGCGGCATGCTCTGTTTGGGTGGGCTCTATCGGCTCACCTGCCGCGGCAGACGGGTTGAAGCTGGATATTGGCGTTGTAGCTTTCAGCTCCATCAAGCTAAGGATGTTCCTCTCCGTCCATCCTTTTCCTCGGATTCTCAAATCCTCAGCAGCTTCAGGGATGTTGTGGCCACGGCAGAGGGCTATTATGAGGTAGGGGAAGACGAGTGGTCCCGATGGCCAGTATGCACAATCCAAAATCCCCTCCCGGGCATGTCTACCAACATTAATGGGTCTCTCGTTTAGAATTGAATGGACGAGAGCTAACCTTGGTTGATCTACCGTGCTGTTGTGTGAGGAGGGCATAATCATCTTTTTGACGAATGCGTTCCACAGCTTGGCTTCGGGGGTGAGTTGAACTCGTTTCACCGTCCTTGGGTGTTTGGGATCGGTGTTCCACTGGGTGCCTTTCTCGGTGAGTTCTGCCATGACAGTATCATAATCTGCTGTCTCCAGGCTCTCCACGAATCTTTGGTGCCCGTCTTCCCTTCTACCGAAGTAGAATCCATAAAGGGTGTTGATGTACTCTGGCTCAAAGGGTACTTCCTTCCCACGAACTGCCACTGCTGTCGCCTCCCTACTGTCGATGGCAGCATAAAATTCTCAGACTAAGGTGACGTTTATCTCTTCGGGCTGCTCGGCAAACATTTGCCAATATAGAGCTCTGATCTTACGGGCTATGAATGGTTTGAGCCCGAGATTCTCCGTTCGTTGGCTGTAAATGAACCCTCTCTCCTCCCACATATCTCTGGCCTGGAAGGAGCTGGGAGTGGTTGCTGCTGGGGCAGATCCTAAGGCAGCACTGCATTGGGTGTTTCTGGTACTCATGGTTGCAAGGGACTGTAGAAAAATAAAAGCAAATGAAATTCTAGAGAGGAAACAAGTAGAGAGAGTAAAAGTGAGTGAAAAATGAATAGTAAAACGGGGTTTATATAGATGAGGAGTTTGCTGCCCGTTGGAGCTATAACGGCAGGCGCAAATAACGGGGCCATCTGTTACGCGGTTTCTGAAGCGTCTGTCACGCGTTTCTGTGTCTACTGCGCGTATGTTACGCGTTTGCGTGTCTGTCGCGACAACGTGTTGACAGGCTGGATTTTCTGCGTCTATCACGGCAACTGTAACGACAGGCTCCTATTTTGGGCTTTTTGGGTTGATGGTAAGATGGTGGGCTGAGTTCACTTATCCTCTTTTCTTTGTGTCCTTTATTTCCTAAAAAATAAAAACTTAGTTCCTAAAAATAAAATAATTCTAATTACCTAATAAATAAATAAATATAAATATATATATATATATAAATAAAAATAAAATTAGGTTAATTTAGGGATGCCATAAGGGGCATCTCCTAAAGTAACCACTTCTTGCATTCTTGGGGCTTCGGTCCCCTGATAGTGCTTCAATCTCTGTCCGTTGACTTTAAATTGGTGCCCGTCTTTTAAGGATTTGATCGTGATGGCACCATGAGGAAAAACTTGCACCACTTGGAATGGGCCGGACCACCTAGATTTCAGCTTCCATGGGAAGAGTTTCAACCTAGAGTTAAACAAAAACACAAGCTGCCCTGGGCAGAACTGTCGTGGCAGCAGCTTCTTGTCATGCCACTTCTTCGTCTTGTCCTTGTAAATCCTTGCGTTGTCATAGGCCATTTCTCGAATTTCTTCAATCTCATTCAAGTCAAGTAGCCTTTTTTGTCCTGCCTTTTCCAAGTCCATATTCACTGCCTTGATGGCCCAGTATGCTCTGTGCTCAATCTCAACAGGTAGATGGCATGTTTTTCCATAAATCAGCCGGTAGGGTGACATTCCCAATGGAGTTTTGAACGTTTTTCTGTAGGCCCATGGTGCATCATTTAGGTGTAGCGACCAGTCCTTTCGAGTTGGCTTAACCATCTTCTCAAGAATGTTCTTTACCTCTATGTTGGATATTTCAGCCTGTCCATTGGTCTGAGGGTGGTATGCTGTTGCGATTCGATGATTGACACCATATTTCTTTAAATCAGCAGCTATTACTCTATTGTCAAAATGCCTCCCTTCATCACTGATGATCGCCTTAGGGATGCCAAATCTGGAAAAAATGTTCTTGTGTAAAAACATCTGAACAGTCTTGGCATCGTTTTTCTGTGTGGCGATCGCTTCTACCCATTTGGACACATAGTCTACTGCCAGGAGGATATATAAATTCCAACATGACACTGGGAACGGTCCCATAAAATCAATCCCCCAAACGTCGAAGATTTTGACTTCAAGAATGTTTTGCAGCGGCATCTCATGTCTTCTTGAGATATTTCCAGTCCATTGACATTTATCACAACTTTTGTAGAATGCCTGGGCATCCTTGAACAATAAAGGCCAATAAAAACCAGACTGCAAAACCTTTGCAGCAGTTTTGATACCACCTAAATGTCCTCCATATTGTGAAGCATGTCAGTGATGAAGCACAGCTTCCTGCTCATCCCGTGGTACACACCTCATGTTTATCTGATCTACACATATTTTGAAAAGAAGAGGTTTGTCCCAATAATAATGCTTAACATCATTTTGGAACCTCTTCCTAGCTTGATAGTTAAGGTCAGGAGGAAATATTCCGCTAACTAAATAATTAACGAAATCAGCATACCAGGGTAGATCAGAAAACTTACCTACCGCCATGGCTGTCGCGGCAGTGCTTATGGCAGCGAACAGCTGCTCGTCAGGGAAGGTCTCCAGTATGTGTGTCTCGTCTGTTGGGCGACTCTTTCTCTTCTCTAATCTTGACAAGTGATCTGCGACTTGATTCTATGTCCCTTTTTTATCCTTGATTTCTATGTCGAACTCTTGTAGCAGCAGAATCCAACGAATCAGTCTGGGTTTTGCATCTTTCTTAGCAAACATATATTTCAGTGCAGATTGGTCTGTGTGGACCACCACTTTCGATCCAAGTATGTAGGATCGGAACTTGTCAATTGAAAACACCACAGCCAACAATTCCTTCTCTGTTGTGGTGTAATTAACTTGGGCATCGTTGAGTGTTTTGCTAGCATAGTAAATTACATGGAACAGCTTGTCCTTCTTCTGCCCAATTGCTGCCCCTACAGCATAGTCACTGGCATCACACATAATCTCGAATGGAAACTTCTAGTCCGGTGGCTGTACAATCGGGGCTGTTACTAGCTTCTCTTTCAGAATTCTAAATGCCTCAGTACATTCAGTGTTGAAGTCGAAGGGACAATTCTGCTCTAGTAGGTGGCATAACGGCTTGGTGATCTTCGAAAAATTGGCTATAAACCTTCTATAGAAACCAGCATGCCCTAAAAAACTTCGAATTCCCTTGACTGTAGTGGGTGGTGGCAGCTTTTCAATTACCTCAAATTTTGCCATGTCGACCTCTATACCGCGGAAGCTTACTTTGTGGCCTAGGACTATCCCTTCATCCACCATAAAGTGACATTTCTCCCAGTTTAATACCAAGTTTGCTTTCTCGCATCTCTCGAGCACCTTCTGTAGGTTGCCTAAGCAGCTTTCAAAATTGTCTCCAAAGACAGAGAAATCATCCATGAATATCTCCAGGAAATCCTCCACCATGTCGGAGAATATAGCCATCATACACCTCTGAAAAGTAGCTGGTGCGTTGCAAAGTCCAAATGGCATCCTCCGAAAAGCGTAAGTATCGTACGGGCAAGTGAAGGTCGTTTTCTCTTGATCCTCCAATGCGATGGGTATTTGGTTGTAACCTGAGGAACCATCAAGAAAACAGTAATAAGGCTTTCCCTCTAATCTTTCAAGCATTTGATCAATAAAAGGCAGGGGAAAGTGGTCCTTCCGGGTAGCTTTGTTAAGCTTACGGTAGTCCATACAAACCCTCCAACCGGTCACAGTCATGGTTGGGATAAACTCGTTTTCTTCGTTGGTCACCACAGTTATTCCTCCTTTCTTAGGAACACACTGCACCGGGCTCACCCACTTACTATCCGAGATGGCATAAATTATCCCAACATCTAGCCATTTGATAATTTCTTTTCGGACCACTTCTCGCATAACATCGTTTAGACGTCTCTGGGCATCCATGGTCGGCTTGTGATCATCCTCTAAGAGGATTTTATGCATGCATAGTGTCAGACTGATGCCTTGGATATCAGCTATCGTCCACCCAATAGCTCTTTTTTGCTACTGCAACATCTCTATCAGCTGCTGTTCCTATTACTGCATCAACTTGGAAGAGATGATTACGGGCAACGTATCATTTAATCCAAGAAAAACATATTTAAGCTGCCCTGGCAGGGGCTTAAGATCTGGAACATGTGGCTCTACAGTGGATGGCTTTTGGATGATATGTTCATTCGAGGTATAATTTAAGGGCTCGAATAACTTACCTGGACGATTGCCTATCCAGTTTACCTCCTCATGATCTTCAGTATCAGATATGTCAAAGTCTGAGGAGCTGCTGTCGTCGTCGCTGCCGTGACAGTCTTCTAAAAGGCTGCTGGGGAAGTGGCCAAATTTGATGTCATGGCAGTCCGACCTGATGTAGGGTTGGTCAAGAATAACTTCAGTGATAGCCTTGCATTCTTCTTCTGCATCAGCGTGCTTTATTGCTTGGAGAACATTCAGCTTGATCTCTTGATCATTCACTCTCATACTGAGTTCTCCCTTTTCTACATCAATCAGTGATCTTCATGTGGCTAAGAAGGGTCGCCCCAGGATGATTGGTGCATTCTCATCTGCTTCACAATCTAAAACAAGAAAGTCAGCAGGAAAAATAAATTTATCCGCTCTTACCAGAATATCTTCAATTTTCCCTTCCGGTTGCACGTAAGAGCGGTCTGCAAGCTGCAGCATAACTGTTGTGGGTTGTGCTCGTCAAATACCTAATTTCTGAAATACATATTTTGGCTTTAAATTAATACTAGCACCTAGATCACAAAGTGTCTTACCCATAAATTTATCTCTAATTATGCACGGTATTATGAAACTCCCAGGATCCTTCTTTTTCTGGGGTGGATGCTTGTGCAGAATAGTCATGCATCCTTCTGTCATTTTAACTGTCTCAAACTCCCCAAGTCTGGATTTCTTCGACATAACATCCTTGAGAAATTTGGCATAACCAGGCATCTCCTTGATAGCATCTAACAGCGGAATATTGATGTGGAACTGCTTAAAAATATCATAGATCTTCTTAAGCTGGGATTCCTATTTCAACTTTTGTAACCGCTGAGGAAAAGGAGGTGGAGGACGATAGTCTGCAATACGTCCTTCCCACTACATTCGGATCTGAGGAGGCTTAGGTTCTTCATCCTTCTCCTCTGTTCATTCTGCTGTCGTGACAGGTACGTCGGCAGCAGGCAGTTTGTCGTCTTCCGGGGCAGCATTCTCGACAATCAATTCTAGGGCTGGTTGTTTAACTAGTTCAGCTTCCTTCTCTGGCCCTGGTAATTTCTTCCCACTCCTAGTTGTGATAGCTTTGCACTGCTCATGTGTGGGTTGTCTAGCGTTCTCAGTATTTGCTAGGGAATCCTCCATTCTGTCTCGGTTTAATATGCCGGGAAACCTGACTCATCTGTGTCTCCAGTGATTTTAGAGTAGCTTCATGGTTAGTCATCCGCATCTCTGTTTTATCCATGAATGACTCAGTCTTCTTGACGAAGTGATTCATGTTCTCAATATAAGTTCCTGTTTGAGACATAAACGTAGCCAAGGTCTACTCCAATATACTAGTCGTGGCTGCTGGTGGCTGTTGTGGCTGCTGTTGCGGTTGCTGCCGAGTCAGAAGTCTAGGTGCCCCCTGATTTTGAGTGTTCTGTGCTGGAGGGTTCAGGGCATTGTTCGGGTTGCTCCAAGAAAATTTGGGATCTTTTCTCCAGTTGGGATTGTAGTTGTTGGAATTATAGTTCTGCTTGTTATAGTTCCCAACGTACATCCCTTCCTCTAGCTGTAGTGGGCAGTCCTCCGAACTATGATTCCCACCGCAAGTTCCACATACCTCTTCTGCAGCATAAACAGGTTGAGAATCCTTCTTCAGCAAGTTCTCTACTGCCTTTTTGAGATATGCAACTTGTGACTTTAAGGAATTATCGGCTTCATAATCCTTCACAGCTAGTACTCGTTTACCTCTCCTCGATGTGGGAAACTGTTCTTCATTCTTAGCCAAATTCTTTAACACTACCATGGAGTCCTCTGGATCTTTATCTAACAATAATCCATTGGCTACTAGATCGATTCTCATACGAGTCTGTAGGTTGGCAGCATTGTAGAATTTGATTACCTAATTCCAAACAGGGAATCCATGCATCGGGAAATTCCTTAAAAGAGTGGTAAACTTGTCTCATGCCTCGTGCATTGGCTCTTCGTCTTCCTGTTGAAAAGTAGCAATTTCGTTACGTAATCGCTCAGATAAATGGGAATGGTTAAAACGAGACAAAAATTCACGAGTTAAATCTGCCCAAGTTCGTATTGAACCCGATGTTAGTTTGTTCCACCAAGTTTTAGCTCTGTCCCTCAATGAATGAGGAAATAGTCGAAGCCTCAGTATCTCCGGATTTACTCCTGGTAGTCTAAACGAACCACAGATTTCCTGGAATGTTTTCAGATGCTCCCTAGAATCCTCTGTAGCAGCACCACTAAATTGGCCAGCGAAATTAATCATGCTGAACATAACAAGTTTCAGCTCGAAATTCTTAGCTTCGACATCTGGCAGGGTGGTCTCTAGTTCCACATGATCATTGATCATGTAGTCTCGGCATGACCGGCGTGCGGCAGCGGTAGGAGGATCGGCAGGCTGTCCGTTTCCTCCATCTCCGACAGGATCTTCAGGACCTCGGAGATTCCCTTGGTTGTTACTCATATCTTCGTGTCTTTTATTCACCAATACTTCTAACTGTTCCTCCAAGTACTCGTTTCGTTCTACTAGGAGGCGGACTCGTTTCCTGAGGTTGCAAGTTCGTTCGATTTCAGGATCTAACTTGTGTTCAGGTTCTTTCCCTCGTTGAGATCTGCGCATAGACAACAAAAGACTTTGTGAAAAGCACAGGGTGAACAGTCCAAGTAAAAACAGAAAAAGTAAAGGAAGTGCAGTAAAAGTAGGGTAAAGTTATGTTGCCAGTCCCCGGCAACAGCGCCAAAAACTTGTTGCGTGTAAAAGTGTCTATCGCAATGTAGTGCAAGTGTACACGACGCAAGTAGTAAAGTGATACATAAGTATCAGATATCGTCTCCACAGGGACTGGGCTAATAGCTTTAACCTTGGTTTTCTGCACGAGGGGAAAAGAAAGAGTTTAATTGTTGTCACGAAATAATAAAGAAGACTAAAAATAAAAGAGGGAAATATTCAGAGTAAAGAGTAGGTCGGTATTGATCTGCTCCATAGTGCAGGTGTTTGCACTGTCTAGGACTTCTCTGTTCTGTCGTAGCACCTATCGTGGCAGCACTTGCTGCGGCAGCGGTCTGTTGTTGTCGCGGCAGCGAACACACAACTCAGTACTTCAAGCTTGGCAAGAATCCCTGCTATGCCTTGGCCTATCCCTAGGTCCAAGTCTGTTGATGAACACGTCTTTGATGATACCTCCCGGTGTGAATCGAAGGATGAACACCGATGTTATTGAATTCTTCCTTAGCCACTTAACCCCGTCCTATCCCTAGGTCCGAGATAGTTCAACCATAAACTGGAGAAATCGTACTTATTCCTTTCGTATACTTAACTCTCTCGATATTAAGTAAATGTGTAATCTCACAATGCTCTCCCGATACTCTTGCAAGATGTTGAAAACCAGAATAAGCAAACTTGAAGTCTATTTTATTGAACAGAAAAAAATCCTAAAACAATGCAATCCTTGCAACTACTTTGCAGAATCAACCCTTAGGCCTAGGGGAAGTTTAGAGCATGATGAGAAGGGGGGAACGACTAGGGTTTAGGGGAAGACGGCTAGAGAGTAGGATATGCTTCCCTAGGTCGAATTACATGCCTTTATATAGGCCTTGGGTTCATGTTTTCTAATATGGCAAGAATACAAGTTTAAATTAAAGTACAACTCTATTAAAGACTAAATCTTTAAAGTAGATGTCTTTAATTCGTCATCTCTTCTTGCTTGGAGTTTCTTCTTTGAACCTTGGGCTTGGCCTTCATTCTGATCTAGGGCTTGGAAAAATATAAAAGTGCTTCACGACAGACCGACTTAATTTCCTCTTTATGTCGAGCTCCACTTCACTTCTTCCCTTCACAATTGTTGTCGTCATTGGCTGCCACGGCAGCGGCCATGGCAGCATCCTTCTTCTCAGCTGTAGTCCAGTGTTCCAGCTCTGCTTCTCCACTGCCCTTCGTCTGCTACAGCAGCTACCTGCAAAAGTAATCAATTTTAGTAGAAACTGACCCATTTAATATAATTGTGATGTATGAATGAAATCTATCCTAAATGCACTGAATTATTCTTAAATGCAGCAGAAATATGAATTAAATAGGGGGTAAAATATAGAACTTTTACACACTCAACACTTACTGCTGCCAGTAAGTACCCTTGAAAATACCCTTTGAAGTAACAACCATCCACACAAATAATCCTCCTACATCCTGCCATGCAACCATTTTTGCAAGCTTGCATACAGACATACATCCTTTGGGATAATCTACCCTCAAGATGACAAATAGTAGTTGTTCCAGGATTTGTAGTCCTTAACTCCAGTAAGTACTCATAAATCTTTGCATACTGCCCTTTGTAATTCCCTTCAATCATTTCAACTGCCAAATCTCTTGCCCTACTACAAGTAACATGTGACACCCATGTAACAAATTCTTCATATACATCACTTCGAAGTGATTTTACTGGATAATTAATATCAACCATAAATTTTCCTATGTAATACTTTGCCATCCAAGGTGATCTGATATTCCTATTTTTGGTTACCTTAGAATAGTTATGAGTGTCAATTAATGTTTTTATCTGCCAAGTCTGATCTGTAATGTCTTTGGGATTCATTGGGGTTGCCCATGTAACACCCGGGTTTGGGGGTCGGGTGAAATTAAATTATTAAAAAATAATTATGGGCTTTATATTTCAAAACAAATAAATATATGTTGGACTAGTCATCTTTTTAAGCCCAAGCCATGGATTTTACACTATTGAAATTACCCATTTTCATTAAGGGTTAAAATGTCCTTTGACTTTTAAAATAAAACAAAACAAATAAAAATGCCTTTTGCTCATCTTCCTCCCCCTCCTCTTCAAAACCAACGACATTTTCCCCTCCCCTTGCAAGTTACTATTCCATTTCTTCCTTGCTTAATTCTTGAAGATTTTTGAAAGGTAATGATGTTTTTGAATTGTCCTTATCTTCCTCTCCATTTCTTCAAAACCTATTATATTGCATTTTGAGGTTTTTGGGTTTTGAAATAAAAATGATAACTTTGATAGCTTTAGGTTAAGCTTTCGATTAGTTGTTGTTAAATAAGTTATTTACTTTTCAAAAGGTCCAACATATCTAATTTTTACATGGTTTTAACTTGATTTTTCGGATATGGGTTTTAGTGGGGTTTTAGATGGTTCAAATGTCAAGTTTTGGGACTGTTTAGTGTGGGAAATTGATGGCTGATGATTAAGTGATGTTTGAGGGTTGTTTTGGGTGTGTTAGATGGCATTTTGGATGTTGGCAACATCGGTTATTTGCTGAGTTTGAGGGTAGAACTCTGCGCTTGCAACTTTAACTGTCTCGACATGTGCGATGGAGAGAAGTCCCGGCGGCAAGTCTGGTAAATACTGCAAGTTAGGCGAAGCAATTCTGAAGTGATCCTACCCATGTCTAGGCTAGGATTCTGTCACTGCGTGATGTAGGCAATACCTAGCATTCTCAGCATAAACCTAACACATACAGTCGACTTTTGGTTGTTCCTTTTAGCCGCTGAAATTCTAACTTATGTCTAAGTCGAATTAGTCAATACCTCGACATGATGCTACCATGCTTAATTCTTTCGTGAGTTTGACACTCTCGTGCCCGACAAATGGATTTCTTCAACTGGACTTTTGGAACTAATTGAAGATGTGAAGCTCATGAATTAAGCAAACTTGAGAGTATTTTATTGCAAAAAAAACTTAAACTATTACAACCGTTTCTCACAACTACTTTACATACAAATATCGAAACCCTAAGAGAATTAGAACACGATCTCCGTATGTATGTATATGCATGCCTCTATACCCTCACAAGCATGGTTATATATAGGGCTTGGCCTAAGTTTGATTCCTCCTTGGAGTAGAAGTCCTTCAAATAACTATACATTAAATGTTGACTTCTTTTTTACTTGAATGTGGACTCTTTGGACGTTTCCTTCTCCAGCAAGTAAAGTTAAGTCACTTTACTTATCCCTTTTCAATCAGCTCTTTAGGCCGCTACAAGCTTTAGAAAATTGCAAGACTGGGCTCATTGGACTTAGGAAATTGTCCTCTTTCAATCACAACCCATCTTAACTAAGTCGGTTTAACTCCTGCCTGAGCGGCAGTCGGCAGCAACTGGAACTGCTTCAGTACAACTCCTTTTCCTCCCTGCTTTCCTGTCCTCTCCTCCTCTATATAGCTCCAGCACCTGTTAATGACAAATAAACTAAAACATTATATTTTCTTAACCAAACATAGAATATTCAATAAAAGCATGGTAAAAGAGCAAATACTGTTATTATGCATGCAGTGAACCTAAATATGTCTAAATGAGCTTAAGAACAGCAATAATAAGGGCAGGAATGTGTACAAAATATAGAACTTGTGGACACTCTACACACCCCTGTAGAGTGTCCACGAGTTCTATATTTTGTACACATTCCTACACTTATTATTGCTATTCTTAAGCTCATTTAGGCATATTTAGGTGCATTGCATGAATAATAACAACAATTTCTCTTTTACTATGCTTTTATTGAATATTTTATGTTTGGTTAAGAAAAGATATTGTTTTAGTTTAGTTTTTATTTTTCAGGTGTTGTAGCTGTGTAGAGGAGGAGAGGACAGGAGAGGATAGGAGAAGACATGAGAGGATAGGAAACCTGGGAACAAAAGGAGTTGTACTGAAGTAGTTCCAGATGTCGCCAAGGACGCCGCCAAAGCAGCAATGCCACCAAGTGTCGCCCAGGCAGGAGTTACACCGACTTAGTCAAGATGGAACGTGATTGAAAGAGGGCAATTCCCTGAGCCCAATAAGCCCAGTCTTGCAATTATCTGAAGCCTGTAGCGGCATGTAGAGCTTATCCGAGATTGATAAGTAGGAGTACTTATCCTTACTTGCGGGAGAAGGCAACATCCAAAGAGTCCACATTCAAGTCAAAAATGAGTCAGCATTTAATGTAATGCTACTTTAAGGACTTCTACTTCAAGCAGGACTCAAACTTAGGCCATGAGCCCTATATATACCCAATGTATGTAAGGGTATAGGGGCATGGGTATACTTAAGCTTAGACGCACGGATAGATGGATGTGTAGCGGGGAGGTAGCTAGATAGATGAGAGGTGTTGAAGGTCGCGACCCAACACTCCTAGGGTTTATGTTTTGTATGTAAAGTGGTTGTGAGAAATGATTGTAATAGTTTAAGTGTGTTTTCAATAAAATATTTCAAGTTTTCTTAATTCATGTTCTTCACTTCTTCAATTAGTTCCAAAAGTCCAGTTGAAGAAATCCATTTTTCGGGCACGATAGTGTAAGGCTCACGAAAGGATTAAGCATGATCTCATCATATCGAGGTGTTAACTAATTCGGCTTAGACATAAGTTAGAATTTCAATGGCTAAAAGGAGCAACCAAACGTCGACTGCATGTGTTAGGTTTACGCTGAGATTGCTATGTATTGCCTACATCACGTGGTGACAAAATCCTTGCCTAGACATAAGAAGGATCACTTAAGAATTGCTCTACCGAACTTGGGGTATCTGCCAGACTTGCCGCCAGGACTTATTTCCATTCCACCTGCCGAGACAGAAAAAGTTGCAGGAGTAGAGACCCACTTTGGCCGCGTGACAGGGTCGTAGCTGTCGTCCGCCATTACCTGCCGAGGCAGCAGATCATGGCAGCACGACACACTTAGGCCTTACAATACAGTCTACACACTATTGAGCTGCAATTACCTTACTCAATCTATCGACCTTATCTCTCCCTATCATCCCTATCATCACTATCTTTATTTTACTTGTGTTTTTACATTTCCACATTTAGAGATTTAATTGTGTATTTACTCAATCCTTGTGCAGGAAACCACTCATAGAAGCTGCTCCAATCCCTTTGGGAGACGATATCTTTTATACTATAACTTGACAAGAGTGTGCACTTGCGCTCATAAATAGAGAACACCCAAACGCTCTACAAGTTTTTGGCGTCGATACCGGGGATTAGCAACAGCAACTGCGCTTGAATTTCTGCACTTCCACTTTAGTTTTTGCACATTAAATTTCTGTTTATTTTATTTTTTTAAAAAAAATTTAAAAATGCCTCTTTGTTTTCTTTGGTGTATGTCCCGCCAGGGCGGCAAAGATGGCAGCCAACATCCAGCTGAGGAGGGGAAGGACATGACCGGACGAAAAGCCAAACGCAAAGCCCTCATGAAGTGGTTATGTTTTGGAAAAGCGCAACCCAACATAACCTAATTTTTTATTTTTATGTATGAGGATTAGATATAGTTTTTAGTTATTTTTATTTAATTTTTGCATTTATTTTATTGCAAGTTAGGAATGAGGGTAAGACAAAGAAGGATGAAAGAATAAAGGAGAAGACCAACCAGTGGCCGAGGCAGCCCAAGGCAGATGAGCATAACGACTAGCGGCTTCATAACGGCTAACCGCAACGGCTGCATTTACAACAACGAGCGGAACGACTATCTGCTTAACAGCTGGAATCCTGTTATTCACGCTGCAATCATTGCCGCCCGTTGGCAGCGTGCCCGCCAAGGCAGCAGAGAGAAGCGGCTATATAAGGCCAACTATTCTCTCCTCGTTCTTTACTTTGCTCTCTCTTTTACTCTCAATTCTTTCTGCCATCTTTGCTTTCAAGATTTTTCTTGCTTTACTTTCTTGCAACTTCTTTTTCTTTCGTTAAGAAAACACAACCGTTACTCAACTATGGCCACATCAAAACAACCCGCCTCCACCTCCAAGCCTAACTTCCAAAGATTCTTAAACCCTGTTGTCGCGGCAATCTACAAGCAGTACTTCACTGAACGACAACTCTGGGAGGAAATAGGGTTCCAATACACCATGCCAGATGAGGATTTTGGCCTCGAACCCACCATATTCGAAAAGGTTCACAACTTGGGCTGGGACATTTTCGCACGGCAGCCAGAAGGGATAAAAAGCAATCATGTGCGAGAGTTCTATGCCCACAAGCCTACACCGGGAAACCCTTTCGTATATTTCCGCGGTGAAGGAGTCAAGCTCACGGCGGAAACCATCAATAGTTTCTACGGCATAGAAATTCGAGGGAATCCGCACAAAAAATAGAGGTCCTACCTAACGGCGACTGACTACGAAAATATCAAGAAAGAAATCTGTCACCCCAACACCATATGGCTAACAAGCAGAAATAATGGTTCAATCAACCGTCGTGATCTACTGCCGGAGGCCGTTCTTTGGAGCAACTTCGTACAACGCCGCTTAATTCCCACTTTGCAGGGATCAACAGTCAACAGGTTGTGGCTGGCTCTTATCCACAGCATTATGTAGGGGCGACCAATCAATGTTGGCAAAGTGATTCTTGAAGAGATCTATGCCTGCGCCGACAAGTCCAACGCTAAGGAACCTCTCGTCTTCCCTGCGCTCATCACAGGTCTATGCGCCAATTTCCCCATGCCGCCGCATCCTAAGGACAGAATACTTCCCGCCAAGGAAGGGCGGACAAGAAAGGTGCGCCTCAAGATGATGCAGGAGCCGGAGCCAGAAGCGCCGTCAACCACCCAACCGCCGTCCCAATTTGATGCCACCCCAGCCGAAGCGGGCAGTACTGAAGCTGCCCTCCCTTCCGCTGTGATGCCCATGCTGCGCAGCCTCGTCGAAAGCTGCCAAACGATTGAGCACAAACATGTGATCTTCACCAAACATATTGCGGAGGTGCAAGAAGCCTTTGTGGCGTACTTGCTTGACAAATACCATGATGGCGGCCCATAGTTGCCCGCATTCACATCGGAGTTAGCAACATCCAAACCGATCCAGATCACACCCAGACCAGCTTCCACTCCAGCCGCCATCGACAGCGAGGGGCCGCACATCCGCCCCAAGAGAAGAACCTCGCCTACTCCCAACCAGCCGTACGACCTCACCTCCTCATCTGAGTCAAAGAAAGTGGAGGAAACCATCGTCGCCTCCCCAGCAGCAAATGAGGCCACTACCAAAGATGTCGATGACTCAGACATGGAGATTTCAGACTCCTTCGATTATGAACCGGCCGAGGCAGCAATAAAGAGGAAGCGGCCAGCCGCAGCAACCGAGCCTCAAGGTGGAGGATCTGAACCTGGGAGACCATCCAAGAAAACCACCCCCAGCCGCATCCAGCCGCCGCGTGGCACGAAGAAGAGCCCAGCAGCTAGACCATTTGCCACACGCCTCCTAGTCCTATCCGCCTCCTCAGAATCCTCCTCTGACGCAACAGCAACAGAGGGGAACTCTCCTAGTCTATAGCACCCCTTTTTTCTTTTTCTTTTTCTTTTTATTTATTTTTATGCTTTATTTTGTTTTTCTGTTTTTATTTTTATTTTTATATTTTATTTTTCTATTTTCATTTTTATAAGGCATTGAGGACAATGCAAACCTTGAGTTTGGGGGGAATAGTCCTCTTTGTTTTAGGTTCATTTAGTAGCATATAGGAGCATATGTAAATTTCGCCCTAGCACTCAATGAAGTAGAAATTTTGAGCTTAAAACTTGTGCCTATGATAATTAGCCGATTTCTTATTTTCGCACCATACTTAAAATTTAACCTAACTATGGGAAGAAGCATGAAAAATACTTAGAATTTTTTTTCTTTTTGCCAATAATTCTTACACTGCCTGTTAAATGCTGAGTTTTGCTTGAGTTATAAGTTTAACACTGCCTACTTCATTTAATGAAAATTTTCTTAACTGAATACAGGTTTGCCGCCACGGCATAACATGGCAGCAGCACAAAGATGGATGAAACCCTAGAGGTGCCCGAAACAGGCTCTAGGAAGGATCATGACCAAGGACACTCTGCTGCTATCAAAGTACAAGTATCGAAACCAAGTAACGGACAAATTAGCAAGATTGAATGAAAGCCTTCACGGGATGACTCTATTCAAAGGGTTCAGAGTTTCGTAGAGTGCACCTATCTTAGCTTTAGACCCAGAGAATAGTTGTGATAAGCTGAACCCTTAAAGCCATGATCAGAAAAAGAGGAAAGAAGTGCCTACCTGTGCTGCCAAGGCAGCAACTCGTATCCTTTTTAGTAATTTAATTATTTTTAGCATTCTTTGTTAACTTAGTCATCTCAGCATGTTTAGCATGGACACATACTTGCACACACTGTACTGGCACTAAGAAAATTAAAAATCTAAGTTATTTCGTGGCATTCCCTATCACTAACATTAAATAGGTGCCACGGCCTTGAGGTAAGAAATCAAGTTAAAAGCTAAGTTTCTATTAATTTTGCGCAAGGGGCAGGTTTACTAGTTAGGTTGCATAGCTTGAGGACAAGCAATAGTTCGAGTTTGGGGGTGTGTAGAGTGTCCATGAGTTCTATACTTTGTACACATTCCTGCCCTTATTATTGCTATTATTAAGCTCATTTAGGCATATTTAGGTGCATTACGTGCATAATAACAATATTTTCTCTTTTACCATGCTTTTGTTGAATATTTTATGTTTGGTTAAGAAAAGATATTGTTTAGTTTTTATTTTCGGTTGTTGTAGCTGTGTAGAGGAGGAGAGGACATGAGAGGATAGGAGAATACAAGAGAGGATAGGAAAGCTGGGAACAAGAGGAGCTATGTTGAAGCAGTTCCAGATGCCGCCAAGGACGCCGCCATAGCAGCAATGCCGCCAAGTGCTGCCCAGGCAGGAGTTACACCGACTTAGTCAAGATGGGTCGTGATTTAAAGAGGGCAATTCCCTGAGCCTAATAAGCCCGATGTTGCAATCATTTGAAGCCTGTAGCGGCCTATAGAGCTGATCCAAGATTGATAAGTATGAGAACTTATCCTTACTTGCGGGAGAAGGCAACGTCCAAAGAGTCCACATTCAAGTAAAAAAGGAGTCAGCATTTAATGTAAAGCTACTTTAAGGACTTCTACTTCAAGGAGGACTCAAACTTAGGCCATGAGCCCTATATATACCCAATGTATGTAAGGGTATAGGGGATGCGTATGCTTATTCTTAGACGCACTGATAGATGGATGTGTAGCGGAGAGGTAGCTAGATAGATTGGAGGTGTTGGAGGTCGCGATCCAACACTCCAAGGGTTTAGGTTTTTGTATGTAAATTAGTTGTGAGAAACGGTTGTAATAGTTTAAGTGTGTGTTCAATAAAATATTCTAAGTTTGCTTAATTCATGTTCTTCACTTATTCATTTAGTTCCAAAAGTCCAGTTGAAGAAATCCATTTGTTGAGCACGAGAGTGTAGGGCTCACGAAAGGATTAAGCACGGTCTCATCATGTCAAGGTGTTGACTAATTCGGCTTAGACATAAGTTAGAATTTCAGTGGGTAAAGGGAGACACCAAACGTCGACTCCCTGTGTTAGGTTTACGCTAAGATTTCTAGGTGTTGCCTACATCACGTGGTGACAAAATCCTTGCCTAGACATAGGAAGGATCACTTAAGAATTGCTCTGCCGAACTTGGGGTATCTTCCAGACTTGCCGCCAGGACTTATTTCCATTCCACCTACCGAGACAGCGAAAGTTGCAGAAGCATAGACCCGCTGCGACCGCGTGACAGGGTGGTAGCTGTCGTCCGCCATTACCCACTGAGGTAGCATATCACGGCGGCACAACACACTTAGGCCTTACAATACACTCTACACACTACTGAGCTGCAATTACCTTACCCATTCTATCGACCTTATCTCTCCCTATCATCCCTATCTTTATTTTACTTGTGTTTTTATATTTCCACATTTAGAGATTTAATTGTGTATTTAATAAATCCTTGTGCAGGAAACCACTCACAGAAGCTGTTCCAATCCCTGTGGGAGACGATATCTTTTATATTATAACTTGACAAGAGTGTGCACTTGCTCTCATAAATAGAGAACACATAAACGCTTTACAACTCCCAAACTCGAACTATTGCTTGTCCTCAAGCAATGCAATCTAACTAGTAAACATGTCCCATGCACAAAATATAACAGAAACTTAGCATTTAACTTGATTTCTTACCTCAAGGTCATGGCACCTATTTTATGTTAGTGATATGGAATGGCATGAAATAACTTAGAATTTAATTTTTTTTATTTCCAGTGCAGTGTGTGCAGGTCTATGTCCATGCTAAACATGTTGAGTATACTAAGTAAACAAAGAATGCTAAAAATAATTAAATTACAAAAAAAGAATTTGAGTTGCTGCCATGGCAGCACAGTTAAACACTTCTTTCCTCTCTTTTTCTGATCATAGCTTTAAGGGCTTCAGCTCATCACAACTATTCTCTGGGTCTGAAGCTATGATAGGTGCACACTATGAAACTTCGAACCCTTTGAATAGAGTCATGTCGTGAAGACTTTCATTCACTCTTGCTAATTTGTCTGTCACTTATTTTAATTTTAGATACTTGGACTTTGATATCAGCGGAGTGTCCTTGCTCATGATCCTTCCTAGAGCCTGTTTCGGGCACGTCTAGGGTATTAAGCATCCTTCCTAGAGCCTGTTTCAGGCACCTCTAGGGTATTAAACATCTTTGTGCTACCGCCTTGTGCTGCCGCGGCGACAAACCTGCATCCAATTAAGATATTTTCATTAAATAAAGTAGGCAGTGTTAAACTTAGAACTCAAGCAAAACTCAGCACTTAACAGACAGTGTAAGAATAATTGGCAACTAAAAAAATTTGTAAGTATTTTTCATGCTTCTTCCCATGGTTAAGTTAAATTTTAAGTATGGTGCGAAAATGAGTAATCGACTAACTATCATAGGCACAAGTTTTTAAACTAAGACTTTCTATTTCATTATGTGCTAGGGCAGAATTTACATATGCTACTATATGCGGCTAAATGCAACTAAAGAAAACAAAGAGGACTAACCCCCCCCCCCCCCAAACTCAAGGTTGGCATTGTCCTCAATGCCTTACACAAAATATAAAATAATAAAAAAAAACAGAAAAAGAAAAAGAAAACAAAAAACAAAAAATTAAAAGAAAACAAAAAAATAAAGAAAAAGTGTTATAAACTAGGGGAGTTCCCCTCCGTTTCTACTGCTGCATCGGAGGAGGATTCTGAGGAGGCGGGGAGGACGAGGCGGCGTGTGGCAGGAGATTTTGCGGCTGGGCTCCTCTTCTGGCCACGGGGTGGTTGGATGCTGATGTGAGTGGGTCTTTTAGGTGGTGCTTCTGGCTCAGTTTTAGACCCTTCACCTTGAGACTCGGTCGCACCAGCGGGTCGCATTATTTTCCTTGCTGCTTCGGCTGGTTCGTCATCGAAGGAATCAAATATCTCCATGTCCAATGAATCTGAGGCCTCGGTTGTCTCTTTGGCAGTTGCCTCCTTTGCTGCTGGGGAGGTTGTATGGCTGGATGAGAATGGGCGAGGTCCTTCGTCTGGGCCGAATATGCGGCCATTCGTTGTCTGCAGTGGCTGGAGTGGCAGCTAGTCTAGGTGTGATCTGTGTTGGTTTAGAAGCTTCTAACTCCGACGGGAAGGCTGGCAATCTTGGGTCGGCGTCGTGATATTTGTCTAGCAAGTAGGCCACAAAAGCCTCTTGCACCTCTGCTATGTATCTCGTAAAGATTACCTTCTTGTGCTCAATTCTCTAGCAGCTCTCTACGAGGCTCTTAAGTAGAGGAATCACGGCGCAAGAAAGGGTAGCATCAGTACTGCCTATCGTGGCCGGGGTTGCGGCAGGTTTCGACGGCGGTTGGGCGATTGTTGGTGTTTCAGGCTTTGGCTCTTGCATCATCTAGAGGCGTGCCTTCCTTGTCCACCCTTCCTTGGCGGCTATGATAGTATCTTTGGGGTGCAGCGGCATACGAAAATTGGTGCAGAGGTTGGAGATGAGAGAGGGGAAAACGAGGGGTCCCTTGGAGTTGGGTTTGGCTGCGTGGGCATAGATTTCTTCAAGAATAACTTCCCCAACGTTGATTGGCCGCTCCTTCATTATGCTATAGATTAGGGCAAGCCGCCGCCTGTTGACTGTAGAAGCATGCGAAGTGGGCATTAGGCAGCATTGGACAAAGTTACTCAAAAGAATGGCATCTAGCAGCATGTCGCGACGGTTGACTGAGCCGTTATTTTTGCCGGTGAGCCACTTGGCGTTGGGCTGGTAGATTTCTCTTCTAATCTTTTCGTAATATGTTGTCTTTAAACCCAAACTCCATTGTTCGTGCGGATTCCCTTTGATTTCTATGTCGTATAAGCTATTTATTGTTGCCACTATAAGCTTGACACCCTTGTCGCGAACATAGACAAAGGGGTTTCTCGATGTAGGTTTGTGGACATAAAATTCCCTCACTAAGTTGGTGTTCATCTCCTCTAGCTGTCGTTCAAAGATATGTCATCCCAATGTGTGGCCCTTTTCAAATACGTTTGGCTCAAGGCCAAGATCCTCGTCTTGCCTTGTGTACTGGAAGCCTATCTTTTCCCAATTTTTTCGCTCCGCGAAATACTACCAATAGGTTGCCGCTATGTCAGCATTCAAGAACCTCTGGAAGGTTGGCTTGGAGGATGAGGCTGTGTGTTTTGATGGTGCCATAATTGTGAGAACGGTTGTGCTTCTTAAAGAAAAGAAAGAAATTACAAGAAAATAACGCAGATGAGATCTTGAAAACAAAGAAGACAAGAAGAATTGAGAGAAAAAAAGAGAGCAAAGTGAAGAATAAGGAGAGAATAGTTTGCCTTATAAAGCCGCTACTCACCGCTACCTTGGCGGAAACGCTGCCGATGGGCGGCAATGATTGCGGCACATTTTACGGGATTCTAACCGTTACGCAGATAGTCGTTGCCGCCAGCTGTTGCAAATGTAGCTGTTATGCTAATCTGCCTATTTGGGCCGCCTTGGTCGTTGGGTTGGGACTCTCCTTTATTCTTTTTTTCTTCTTGGTCTTGCCTTCATTCCTAACCTAAAATAAATTAAATGCAAAAATTAAATAGAAATAACTAAAAATTAAATAAATTTCAAAAAAATAAAAGACGTGGAAGTTAAATAAAAAATAAATCTAATCCTAATGCATAAAAATAAAAATTAGGTTATGTTGGGTTGGGTTGGGTAGGGTTGCTCATCTCCCAAACATAACCACTTCCTGAGGGTTTTATGTTTGGCTCTTTGTCCAGGTATGTCCTTCTTCTCCTCAGATGGGTGTTGGCTGCCATCTTTCCCGCCCTGGCGGCTAATTGCTGGTCCTGTGTTCGCCCTGGTCGTACCAAAGACAAACAGGAGTCGTAATTTTTTTTGAAAAATAAAATAAACAGAAATTTAAATGCAAAAACTAGAAGTAGAAGTGCGGGAATTCAAACGCAGTTGTTGTTGCCAATCTCCGGCAACGGCGCCAAAAACTTGTAGAGCGTTTACATTTTCTCTTTTTATGAGCGCAAGTGCACACTCCTGTCAAGTCATAGTATAAAAGATATTGTCTCCCACAGGGATTGGAACAACTTCTATGAGTGTTTTCATGCACAAGGAAAAAGTATATTGCACAATTAAAATTTCTGAATATTGAAAAGCATAAAAATAAAACACAAGTAATTTAAGATAGAAAGAGAGATCAGGGTGATATATTGGGTCATGTAGTTGTAGCTCAGTAGTGTTTAGACTGCGTTGTAAAGCTTAAGTGTGTTTTTCGCAGCCACGATCTGCTGCCTCGACGGGTAATGGCAGATTGAAGCGGCGGAAACTTTTGAATGCCACGGCGGAACTCTGCTCTTGCAACTTTCACTGTCTCGGTAGGTGAGATGAAGAGAAGTCCCGGCGGCAAGTCAGGCATATACTCTAAGTTCGGCGAAGCAATTCTGAAGTGATCCTACCTATGTCTAGGCTAGGATTCTGTCACTGCGTGATGTAGACAATACCTAGCAATCTCAGCGTAAACCTAACACGGGCAGTCAACTTTTGGTTGCTCCTTTTTAGCCGTTGAAATTCTAACTTATGTCTAAGCCGAATTAGTCAACACATCGATATGATGAGACCGTGCTTAATTCTTTCGTGAATTTGACACTCTCGTGCCCGACAAATGGATTTCTTCAACTGGACTTTTGGAACTAATTGAAGAAGTGAAGCTCATGAATTAAGCAAACTTGAGAGTATTTTATTGCAAAAGAACTTAAACTATTACAACCGTTTCTCACAACTACTTTACATACAAAAACCGAAACCCTAAGAGAATTAGAACGTGATCTCCATATGTATGTGTATGCATTCCCATATACCCTCACAAGCATGGGTATATATAGGGCTTGGCCTATGTTTGAGTCCTCCTTGGAGTAAAAGTCCTTAAAGTAACTTTACATTAAATGTTGACTCCTTTTTGAATTGAATGTGGACTCTTTGGATGTTGCCTTCTCCAACAAGTAAAGATAAGTCACTTTACTTATCCCTCTTCAATCAGCTCTTCAGTCCGATGCATGCTTCAAAAAATTGCAAGACTAGGTTCATTGGACTCAGAAAATTGTCCTCTTTCAATCGCAACCCAAATTGACTAAGTCGGTTTAACTCATGCCTGGGCGGCAGTCAGCGGCGACATCCTTGGCGGCAACTGGAACTGTTTCAGTAAAACTCCTTTTGCTCCCTGCTTTCTTGTCCTCTCCTCCTCTACCTAGCTACAGCACCTGAAAATGAAAACTAAACTAAAAATATATATTTTCTTAACCAAACATAGAATATTCAATAAAAGCATGGTAAAAGAGCAAATATTGTTATTATGCATGCAATCCACCTAAATTTGCCTAAATGAGCTTAAGAACAGAAATAATAAGGGCATGAATGTGTACAAAATATAGAACTTATGGACACACTAAATGTCTATAAAAGTGAACACTTACTAAACAAAAGTGACCATCTCGGTAGTTTACCC
Organism: Hibiscus trionum; assembly: GCA_030270665.1. Lineage (NCBI taxonomy): Eukaryota > Viridiplantae > Streptophyta > Magnoliopsida > Malvales > Malvaceae > Hibiscus > Hibiscus trionum. The sequence goes on along the minus strand of BSYR01000021.1, from coordinate 19,235,147 downwards.
TTTGAAAAATTATACGAATAAATTATTAATGCTTCAAAGTACTACTCTATTTGAATGGATTATATGTTAAATTACGTGAATCATCACTAAAGTTTTCTCTCAAACCTATTTTGGTTAACGAAGTTTCAAAACGTTCAATTTACTCACTAAACTTTGGACATTGAACGATTTTTTGTCACTCCTCCGTTAACTTTTTGACGACATCCATTTAGCGGAGAAAGAAGGAACTTCTCCAAGATTCGAACGGTAGAAAACTTCATCGGGACGAGAGAAGCAACATATTAAGAAACATGCTCCATCTGATGGAAGAGGAGGGAGATCGACGAGAGAGAAACAAAAAGGGTTTTGGCCGATTCATGAACTTTTGAGCACTTTCCGGTAAAATGGAGGTCGAGCTTAGACTTAGGGGCCCGAGACGAAGTGACTGGTGAAATTTTCGACCGATCAACCACCATTTACGATCGTTTGGGGTTTAATAGAGATAAAAAAGTTCAATGTCTAAACATTGTTGAGTAAATTGAACGTTTTGGAACTTTAGTGAGCAAAATAAGTTTAAGAGTAAAATTTCGTGATGATTTACGTAATTTACCCTAGATTAAATTTATATAACCTTTGTCATTATTTCGAAATTTAGATAATATATGTAATTAATGCATCAAAATTTAGATGAATAGACTTTATTTATATAATCGTTGTTGTTATATCAAGATTGAATCCATTGGTTGTGATTTGTTTTATTTCGATATTTTAATCATTTGTAAAGTAACGTGTATTTATATAAATTAATAATTTTTTGAGTGTGAATGGATTATAGTTTTAACATTCATTTGCCTGTTTATATAGAAGAAGGGCTTGATGAATGGATTATAGTTTACTCTCAAACCTATTTTGGTTAACGAAGTTTCAAAACGTTCAATTTACTCACTGAACGGCACGGTTTGTTTGGTTTGATTTATGGGAGGGTATTTGAATACAAAATCAGACTCGTCCATGTTTCCAAATGCAATACAAGCTGCACTTGAGTTGATTTATGAAAACAATGAATGCTCAAAATGGACATTGAACATTTGGGTCAAATTCTGGTTCTGATCCCTACCATAGTATGTGGAAATTAGAGATTTAATCCAAGTACTTTAATTTGGTTTCTCTACGTTTATAACGCCCGTTAAATAGTTAAGACTAATAACTGTTACGTGTAAAATGCTGGTGCCAAGTTTTTAAAGAAAGCAACCATTCTAAGATTATTTAGTGTGACTTTAGACATGAAACAGTATATTACTGGAAAAGCTGTTACGGCATGCATATATGATACCATTGCTGTTTTGGATGTATGAAAACAGTATATTAATTTGTTAAACCTATTTCCTAGTGTTGATTGGAGTATACTGGAAAAGCAGTTGATTGGAGTCCATACAATTTTTGTTAAACCTATTTCCTAGTGATTTGACCCAAGTTTTGGAGTATATAATCATCACAGTCGGTGTGCCTGATCAAATGTGTTAAATGATGAAGACAAATTAATAGGAATGAGAAGAGTTTGCAGGGCACGGAGATAGGCAAGATAATAGAGTATATAAGTGGAAGCATTCATCATCCTTTTTCTCATCCAACAATCCCAGCAAAGTCTTAATATTCTCAGAATGGGTTCCAAAAACCAGCTGCAACAGCAATTCACATATTTGGCCTTGATAGTATTAGTGGGTGCGAATTTAGTATGTGAAGGTGGAGCCACCTCCCGCACAAGTCTTGAAGATGCATCAATGTACGAGAGGCATCGACAATGGATGTCCCAATTTGGACGAATTTACAGTGACAACAATGAGAGACTAAATAACCACATCTTTGGACATAGTTAATTAGGCTTTAAATAAACACCTTTGTTAGGATTACATCATTAAATTCTTCCCCTTAATAACTTTAACTCACCTAAATTATTTTTAACCATATGGAAACCTTGAACTTAAAAAACATAGACTTAGGATTAATTAAAATTTCTGTAAACCCAAAACACGTTAAAAATTTGAGTGACTAAATAAGCGCCGTTTTACGGGCGTTGTGGGGTGCTAACCCTTCCCCACACGTAACCGTGCCCCCAAACCTTCGAGATTTCGTAATATCTGGTTTGTTTTAGGTTTCCGCTCTACCTATTAAAAAAACTAGTGGCGACTCTGTTATCACAAGAGTGAGAGTGTACAATTGCACAAAAAAGAGTATTTGACGTTCTTCTTCATCGTCTAGGTTGCTAAGTACTGTATCCTTCGAGGGTTAGGCGTTACCAATTTCCTCCGCGTGTTTTTCTAAGACAATATTTTAGAAGGGGTGTTGTCATATCCTATTTACTTTCATTGTTCTTTTACTGGGCCGATTCTCAACAACTAGTGCACACTCCTCCTGCACTTTAGAGTTCGAAACCAACTCATATACATTTACTTCATTTGAAACATTCTTATCCATAACATCATCTCTAGTTACTCTTAAGGCAATATTCGATGGCCCGGCTCCCGCAGTGTATGTTCACTTTCAATCACAAAATCCACTGGACACTCCACTAAGATATGTTCACTTTCACTTCTACCAACGTCGATACCTTGACGAAACACTTCCAATCTTTGAACAAAGCCAACCCCCTCTTCGATTGAACCCTCTTGTGCTTCCCAATGTGATGTTCCACACAAATATCATGGTCGCACACCTCCCACATTGTCATCACCACACGCACTCCTCCCACATTGGTCCGTGCTGACTTCCATTTCACAAACACGTATTATGAATGTGTTTTCCCCCAAGTTGTAGTCCACAAATTCAACAATTCTTGCCACATGGTTTGTCTCGATCAAAATTTGAACCCGTTCAAAACATGTCGGCGCAAATGTTTTACAGCAAATCAACTGTCCCCATACTTTCCTAATATTCACAAATGTCTCTCGTGACAAGGCATGTATCAACAATCTGCTAATCACTAACCAGAATCTTCTATTATTCATTTGCGTCGCCAGTTACCAATTTACACATACAATCAATTTATTCATAATTTTAATATAAAAATAATTTAAGGATGAGGTTAAGGAAGGAAATAGTTGTGTTTAATCCATTTTGAGGTTATTGAATTACTTGCTATCATACATTGATCCCACAAAGAAACTCATGTCACTTATGTTGTGGATAACATCTAATGACTTAACACTGGATTTGGTTTTAGAATACTACTCTTCATATGTCTTGAAGTCGAAAGAACACAAATCTATTGTGTAGAACTAATGTTTTGATATAATAATTGAAAAATGTTTTGGACTGATTTAAAAAGTATTTAAAACATTTACAAAATCCAAACAACTTGGAATTATGTTTAGGGAAGTTTTTAAAAGGGTTTTTAATGTGTTTCAAAGCCAAATTTCTCAAACCTGTCCAGGTGTTTCGAAACACCTTAGGGCGTTTCGAAACAGGAGGCTCCAGTAGCAAAATCGTTTCGATACTCGAATCGAAACGGGTTTTCCTTGGACAGAATTTTTGCCCAGCGTTTCGAAACGGGCTTGGCCGTTTCGATACGCCCACGTGGCAATGACCACAACGGTCATAAACCCCAATGGCTATTTTCCCAACTAACTTTTAAATGTAGGCGTTTCGATACGGGCTTATAGCGTTTCGATACGCGTTTCGAAACGGCAAGGGGGTGTTTCGAAACGGGTACCCTGACAGACTGCAACGGCTCTTTCTACATTGAGAGTGTTTCAAAACGGCTTCGAGCGTTTCGAAACGGGGAGCGCAAAACTGCATTTATGGTGGGAATTAAAGTCCTCAACGGCTCCAATTTGATCCCAACGGCTAGTAACGGCTACAAACTCAATTGGGAGTATAAAAGGGACCTCCAAGCATCAAGAGAAGGCTAATGCTCATATTGTCAAACATAAAATGATCAAGAAATTGTCTTAGTGCTTAAATTGTCATTTCTTGTATAGACAAACACTAGTGAGCCAAAATTGTCAAATTTGCTCAAGTGTTTTAGGTTTTCGGTGAGTGCTTCATTGTGCAAACAAACACCTATTAGAGGGTTTAAGTTTGCTTTGTTTATCTCTTTGTAAAAGAGGGTTTTGATCAAGGCTTTGGGTAGAAGCTTGATCGTTTGTAAGGGTTACCTCCTAAGCCTAGAAAAGGGGACGAATCAATAGTGGATTGATTGAGAAATCCTTAGTGGGGAGCTAAGGTAGTGGATGTAGACCTTGGTTAGAAGGTTGAACCACTATAAATCATTGTGTCACATTTCTTTTTAGCTTCCTTAACCCTTCCACCCAAAAATCCACCTCTCCACCACTTGGTGAGCATAATTGGTTGAACGAATCGAGCCCCACACAACTCAACAATTGGTATCAGAGCTTGGCTCAATCGAAGGGGATTCACATCCTATTGAGAAGATTCAGCAAGCTCGATCTCTATTTCATCAACCGGCTCAAATGGCACAATCAATCGACAAACCGCCTTTCTTTGACGGAACCCACTATGCCCATTGGAAGACAAAGATGAAGTTCTTCATCAAATCAAGAGATTACAAGCTTTGGGATATAGTTGAAGATGGTCCGTTCGTGCCTCAAAGAAGCAAAGCGGAGTGGAGTGCCGACGATCGCAAGAAGATGTAGCTTAATTGCAAAGCCTTGCACATTTTGTTTTGTGCTTTTGGCCCAACCATCTATGAGAAGATGTCTTCTTGTGAGAGTGCCAAAAAGGTATGGGACAAGCTTGAAGTCACATACGAGGGAACCGATGAAGTCAAGGAGACCAAAATTGGGCTCCTAACCTTAGAGTATGAGAACTTCAAGATGGTTCCGGAAGAGAACATCGAGAAGATGTTTGATAGATTCTCCACCATCACCAATGGTCTTAAAGGTTATGGAGAAGCCATCCCGGAAGAAAAGCTTGTCCGAAAGCTCATCTACTCACTTCCCGAGTCATGGGACTCAAAGAGGACCGCCATCATCGAAGCCAAAAATTTGAAGACTTTGAAGCTTGATGAACTCATGGGGTCACTCCTTACTCATCAAATCATGAAGAAGAACAAAGAGGATGAGAAGAAGAGGGAAGAAATTAGAGCTATGGGAGAGAAGAAAATCAAAGGGCTTGGCATCAATGCTAGTGCCATGGCTCTCAAATCCTCCACTTGCCATCATGTCTACACAAGTGAAGAGGAGGATGAAGATGAAGAGATAGTTCATCTCTTCAAGAAGTGTGCCCCGTTCATGAAGAAAGCCTTGAGAGAGCTTGAACGAGAACCTAAAAGAAAGGAGAGGGCAAGCACTTCAAGCCATAAGAAGAAGGCACATGTGGCTACTTGGAGTGATGAGGACTCCACCGATGATGAACAAGCCAACCTTTGCCTTATGGCCATCGAAGAAGATTCAAGGGTAACTTCTAATTCATCTACTTCATGTTCTTATTCCTTTGATGAATTACAAGATGCCTATGATGATTTGGTTTTAGATTTTAAAAGCCACATTTTGAAAAACAATAAATTGATTGCAAAGATAAAAATTCAAAATGATTTGCTTTCTAAAACCAAACTTGAACTTGAAGAAAAACTTGAAGAGTTTGAATTAAAATGTTTTGATTTATAAAAATTGCTTCAAAAAGTTCAAGAAGAAAAAAATTTGATTTCCAAAGAACTTGAAAAGAAAAACAGTTTTGGAAAATCAAATTTTTATGTTAGACAATCTAGTGCCCCTAGATTTATAAAAGGTAAATGTTTTAGAAGTGTTAGGGTCCCAAAAGGACTAACCACTTCAATTAAGAAGGATGACATTGAAAAATGGATTCCTAAGGGGACTAAAATTTGTGCTACTAACGTTCATGGATCCAAAGCAATTTGGATACCAAAAATTACTTGATTGTCTATTGCTAGGTGTGATGGAGATGTTCAACAAGTCAAACATTGAGGGGGAGCTCCATGCACACAAGGAAGAACACTTGAAGAAGGAAGGCTTCACATCCTACCTTGGGTTCAAGTGTTGGTAAAAAATCTAGTTGTTTTAGCATTTATTTGTTTTATATTTAGTTTATTCAACTAGATGATCATAAATGTTGGACTAACATTTTTTAATGATGCTTTGAGTAAGGGGGAGCCATTTTAAAACCAAATTCTTATTTTTGTCAAAGTTTTTACCTCTATTGTTATTTTGAACTTAATATTTTAAATTCTTTTTGATATAACAAAAAGGGGGAGAAATGATTTGAAAAATTGAATTTTCAAATGAATAAGGGGGAGCTTTATTTGAATTAAAATTTTTAATCTCTTATTCACATTTTTAAAGTTAAAGGGGGAGAATCCCAAACAATTTTTCAAGTGAGTTTTATTATATCAAAAAGGGGGAGATTGTAGAACTAATGTTTTGATATAATAATTGAAAAATGTTTTGGACTGATTTAAAAAGTATTTAAAACATTTACAAAATCCAAACAACTTGGAATTATGTTTAGGGAAGTTTTTAAAAGGGTTTTTAATGTGTTTCAAAGCCAAATTTCTCAAACCTGTCCAGGTGTTTCGAAACACCTTAGGGCGTTTCGAAACAGGAGGCTCCAGTAGCAAAATCGTTTCGATACTCGTATCGAAGCGGGTTTTCCTTGGACAGAATTTTTGCCCAGCGTTTCGAAACGGGCTAGGCCGTTTCGATACGCCCACGTGGCAATGACCACAACGGTCATAAACCCCAACGGCTATTTTCCCAACTAACTTTTAAATGCAGGCGTTTCGATACGGGCTTATAGCGTTTCGATACGCGTTTCGAAACGGCAAGGGGGTGTTCCGAAACGGGTACCCTGACAGACTGTAACGGCTCTTTCTACATTGAGAGTGTTTCGAAACGACTTCGAGCGTTTCGAAACGGGGAGCTGCAGAACTGCATTTATGGTGGGAATTAAAGTCCTCAACGGCTCCAATTTGATCCCAACGGCTAGTAACGGCTACAAACTCAATTGGGAGTATAAAAGGGACCTCCAAGCATCAAGAGAAGGCTAATGCTCATATTGTCAAACATAAAATGATCAAGAAATTGTCTTAGTTCTTAAATTGTCATTTCTTGTATAGACAAAGACTAGTGAGCCAAAATTGTCAAATTTGCTCAAGTGTTTTAGGTTTTGGGTGAGTGCTTCATTGTGCAAACAATCACCTATTAGAGGATTTAAGTTTGCTTTGTTTATCTCTTTGTAAAAGAGGGTTTTGATCAAGGCTTTGGGTAGAAGTTTGATCGTTTGTAAGGGTTACCTCCTAAGCCTAGAAAAGGGGACGAATCAATAGTGGATTGATTGAGAAATCCTTAGTGGGGAGCTAAGGTAGTGGATGTAGACCTTGGTTAGAAGGTTGAACCACTATAAATCATTGTGTCGCATTTCTTTTTAGCTTCCTTAACCCTTCCATCCAAAAATCCACCTCTCCACCACTTGGTGAGCATAATTGGTTGAACAAGTCGAGCCCCACACAACTCAACATATTGGCAATATCAGTATCAAAGAAAGACAAAAGCTTGGTGTTGCAGGCAAGTTTCTCGACATTCCGACATGTTTCAATCCTTGTAAATTCTATTTGTTATGCTATAAGAAGTTCAACAAATCTAGGCTACTAATATCAAAAAATTGCACCCTCTATGATTAGATCTCTAATCTCAACATCTCACAAAATCCACCAGACACTCCACTAATGTATGTTCACTTCACTTCTATTAACGTCGATACATAGAGGAAACACTTCCAATCTTTGAATAAAGCCAACCCCTTCTTCCATTGAAACCTCTTGTGCTTCTAAATGTGATGTTCCACGCCAATCATCATGGCATGGCTCCACCTCTAACCCCAATTCTTTTCCGGTATTGGTTTGAGACAATGTGTTCTCGTGCGTCATCCTCTCATCACAATCGTTCCCCTTTGTAAGTTGAAACTCAGCAATCCCTCGGGATTCTCTCATGTCATCCTTCGTCCACAAATTCATCAATTCTTGCCATATGGTTTGTCTCGATTAAAATTCGACCCCGTTCAAAACATTTCGGCGCAAATGTTTCATAACGGATTAACTATCCCCATACCTTCGCAATATTCACAAACATCTCCTATGACCAGGAATGTACTTGAAATCCGCTAATCGCTAACCAGACTCTTCTATTATTCAATCATGTGTTCGGTGACCAATCCACTAATTTTTCAAACCATCTCTCCAACTCCTTCCGAGATAGGATCTCACTAGGCATCTGCTCATCTTTAAACATCAAAAGGATGCCCGATCCTACAATTCGCATAGTCGTAAAGCCAATCAGCTTTGCCTCATTCAATTCCCAATGCCAAATTTGTCATCCATATTGATCGCCTACTCAAACCCACTGAACAAAACCTTAGAATTGATGCCTTATCTACATCCACAATCCCCTGTATCACTTTCCTCTTGGATGAGATTGTCACATTATATAAACCCTCATCCCTACTCTGATGCCCTCCTCTCGATTTCTTCCTCTTCTAGAATAAATCACGAGCATCATAGCGCGAAAACTCGATCCGAACTCTTGATCCATATAGCCAAAATCCATTCAGAAGATCCCTAACACATCGTGCCTCCACTTTCGTGCTCATCCACACAAAACCAAAGCGAGAGCCATCTTTCACTCTTTTTTAGAATGAAGACATCAGCGACCTTACCATGGAGATCAAACATCCACGACCTTAATTGTTTCTTATCTAAAATCTAGACTACACATACTAAAAACCATAGACCGACAGGTCAGATAAGTAATATATATATATATATATATATATATATATATATATATATATATATATATATATATATATATATATATATATATATATATATATTTATATATATATATATAATCATCATCATTTGTTAAATGCAAGGGGCATAGTGATTTGGTTTTCATGTTTTTTGGTTTGTATATGCCATTATTTGGCTTTTTAATTTTTTTTAATAGATTATATTTACCTTAAAAAAACTAAGTTAAAATTTTACGATCCATACATTCTTCCTCTTCATCGCTCACCCTTTATACTAATTATAATTATCTTATTCTCCCTTGTGTAAAATTGTAATTTATTTATGCGTTTTGGTTAAACCGTATATTTATAATTACAATGTAATTTCAAAAGGAGTAAACTACTTAGATGGTCACATTCCTTTAGTAAGTATTCGGTTTTACTCATCAATTTCAAAAAACTAAAGTTTTAGCAACATAAGTTTTCGTTTTTAAACATTTTGTCACTCGAGTGTTAATTATTGTTAGATAACTGACGATTTGCTGACTTGGCATAGTAAAACAAAGAGTAAATTACCTTGACAGTCACTAAAATATTACTTCATTCCTATTTTTACCATCAAACTAAAAACAATTTGTATAATTATACATTTAGTCCTTCATATTTACACATACAATCAATTTAGTCATAATTTTAATATAAAACATAATTTAAAGTGGTTGAGGTTAAGGAAGGAAATAATTGTGTTTAATCAATTTTGAGGCTATTGAATTCCTTGCTGTCATAAACTGATCCCACAAAGCAACTCATTTCACTTATGTTGTGGACAACATCCAATGACATAACACTGGATTTTGTTTTAGAATAGTGCTCTTCAAATGTTGTGAACTTGAAACAACCCAGATCTATCAGCTTTATCAATGTCAAATAAAGACAAAAGCTTGGTTTTATAAGCAAGTTTGTCGACCTTCAGACATGTTTCAATCCTTGTAAATTCTATTTGTTATGCTATAAAAGTTCAACAAAGCTATACTACTAATACCTAAAAATGGCACCCTTTATGATTAGATCTCTAAACGTTCAATTTTGTTATGTGCCGAGGGAGGCGAACGGCTTCGCGGATGTCTTAGCGAAAGAGGGAGTGGACAGATGTTCGATTTTTGTGGCATGTATATGAGTTGGTGTTTCGTTCTTTTAGTTCTTTCGGCGGATCTCATCGTACTCTTTTCCTCCATTAGGCTTAAGGAGGTTTTTAACGAGGCGTGAGATCTGTCAAGCTGTATGTTTTTTTTTTCTACTTCTAATAAAATCATACAGTTGCCGATCGAAAAAAAAACATCTCTCAATAAATCATCTTCTTTTCAAAAACCCATCTCTTTTTATTCCACCAATGTTGTTTTCTACTCCTCTTCGGCCACCCAGGAATCAATATCTTCCTTTCCTTTAGTTGAATACTTAATTCAGAAACACAACTTCTCCCCTAAAATTTTCATCAAAACTACATCTTCTTTTACCTTTGTGAAGTATAATCATCGGTGTGATAATATGATATCCTTATTAAAAGAAAACAATTTCTCAATATCTCATATTGAAGTAAAGAATATAAGAGTCGTTGTAGGAACAGTTTACCGTGAAAAAAAAAGGATCATAACACCAGCCTATAGAAAATGTTGTAATAGAACGACTTTTCATTTGGAAACCAAATTCTTGTCTTCCTCGTCTCTTTTAGAATGCAATCTATAATTCTTAGGTGACCCTAAACACATATAAATTCAAGAATAAATCTTATAAACAACAATTAGAACCGCAATTCCCAACAATTTATTGATACAATAAAACAAGTTCACGGTTGACTAAACTAATCTCAAACAAAAATAACGACAATGTTCAATGTTTGAGTCTTTCAATAAAAATTTAAAGGTTTAAATTAACCTATAATAAAAGTTAATTTTTGATTTATTAAAACTAAAAGTACATGGGCAATGTTGATAGGGGGAATTCCTAGTTGAATAAAATAATGAAAGCAGCAGTTACTTAGGGTTAGAAAGATTGCAGATGATTTGGAAAAGAAAGCAAAAAATGGATGAAAAATGAAGGACTCAATGTGTGATAATAAAAATTGTTTTTGGTCATAATAGGAGTGAACTAATAGTTTAGTAATATCAAAAACTGGTTCCATAGACCAGATTTGTAATTAAAAAACTAAAATGCTCTCAAAGGGAATTTGGAAACGCCTAGCCGCCGAACAGGAAAATAGCACCGGCCGGAACAGTGAAGCACATACAGGCAGCAGGACGGTGCAACGAGATCAGAAACAGCAGCAAGTCTGGACTTTATTCATCAGTGGTCTCTCTCGGACTATCCACTGGAAAGGATTGTGGCAAGTGTGTGACAGACATGGAATTGTAAAAGATACCTTCATACCGAACAAAAGGGCCAGGGATGGATAGAGGTTTGGGTTCGTTAGAATGGCGTCGAAGGAAGATGCAAACAAGGTGATAGAGAGATTAAACGGCAAATGGATACATGGCGGCAGGTTGAGAGTTGCTATGGCGTGGAAGGGCAAAACGGAGTGGCACAGTAAGAAAGGAAGAAACATAGAACAACATGAGAAGAAGGACAGTGAGGAATCAAGAAAATCAGAAACGACAATGAGAAACGAAGTGAAACAAAATAAATCGCAAGTAGTAGGGATAGTGGATGAAGATAAATGGGCAATATTGCGATGGTGTGCGGTGGGTTGGTGCCAAAATCCATGTAGCATAAAGACTCTAGCGGAAAGGTTGGAGGTAGACAAACACGATGGTTTCTCGATCATGCGTTTATCCGGAGCAATGATATTGCTAATGTGTACATCGGCAGTCGTCCGTGACAAAATCATGCATCTTGACCAGGTGAAAGAATGTTTCGCAAAGGTAGAATAATGGTCCCCAGCGATCAAAGTGGAATCGCGACGGATTTGGATGTCGATAATCGGCCTCCCGATACACCTATGGCACAAACGGACATTCATGAACATTGCAAGTCTCTGGGGTGTTTTTATTCGAATGGATGATGACACGGAAACACCATCTTCATTTGATTGTGGTAGAATTATGGTCGAAACATCCCAATTTAACCGGATTGACGAACACATTGAAGTTCGTTTTGAAGGGGAAACATATAACATTCGAGTGTTAGAGATGGATGGCACTTCCCCCACAGTGGAATGTGATTGCGGGGAGTTTGATTCGACGGACGAAGAAGGGAGTAGTGAAAATAATTCACTACCGCATACAACAGTGGGAAACGGTGAGGATGCAGAAAACAGAAAAGAAAATACAAATTCGGTGCTATGGCTTGCAAATGAAGCATGGGAAGGGCCACAAGGAGATCAACACGAAAAAACAAATGTAGAACGACAGTCTGATCAGAATGGCAATGACGAACAAAGGGCATCAAACAACTCGTCTCAATCGCCGGACAGGCCAACGACGAGTTCACCGGCACGATTAGTGGACACGGTGGAAAGAGGTCTGAATGGGGAGAAGGACGGTGGTGAAAAGAGTCCTGCAGGAATAGGAGACATTCAAATTTGCGAGAGTTTGGATATAGCGGGAATTGCTAATTCTAAAGCAAGTGATTCAAATGATCAGGAGTCCAATTTACAAAGGGAAGATAATTCAGAATTTAATTCAAAATTAAATTCTAAATTAAACCATTATCCTATTATCTTTTCGACAATTGAACAACCAGACTTGAGTAAAACAGAAATTGTCCAGGTGGGTCAGGCTTATTGCAAGGTTCGACGGTTTGTAGGGGGAAATTTGGAAGGGTGTCGGATTTCTAGAAAAAAGAAGACTAACCGATTATACAAGACCAACCAAGTACTATCGAATACGGGGGGAGAAGGGGACGACGGTCAGGCAGCTAACAATATTGAAATCGAAGCGATTGAAACGGTGAAACTGGGAGCTCTGATTGGGGTAAATTCCAACGGCCGGGAAGAAGAAATTATCCGAGACATATCAAAAGTAATTAGTGGCGATCGGCGCGGTTTGTGACTCATGAAAATATTATCATGGAATGTGAGGGGCTTGGGAGGAAGTGCTAAACGCCGGTTTGTACGAGATGTAATAAGGAAAAATGAAGCGGATATGGCAATGTTACAGGAAACAAAGATGGAGGAGTGTCCGAAATTGTGGCTAGCAAATCTATGGGGAAGCGATAATTACGAATCAGTGATTGCGCCATCAATTGGTGCGTCGGGCGGTATTATAGTGATATGGGAGGTGAGTAAATTTAATTTAGATGTGGTAATGATTGAACGTAATTTTATTATGATGAGAGGCAGATGGTTACATGATGATCTAAGCTGTGGTTTGGTAGTGGTATATGCACCGTCCGAATTGGAAGGGCAACAAGCTGTATGGACGGCAATTTTGAATAAGATTAGTGAACAAGAAGGCCCGTGGTGCATAGCGGGAGATTTTAATGCCATATTACACGAGTCGGATAGAATTGGTACATCGGACAGAAATTTGGAGATGGAAGCGTTTGGTGCTTTTGTTCTACAAGCAGGTCTGATGGATTTACCACTCTTAGGCAAACGTTATACATGGTTTGGCCCAAAGAAAAGATGTAGCCGAATTGACAGATTTTTGATATCGTCAAGATGGATGGATGCTTTCAGCTCAATCCAGCAAGTGGCGCTAGCACGGGGTGTATCCGACCACACACCTTTAGTGTTGAAATGCGATGAAAACGATTGGGGTCCCCGTCCGTTCCGATTCTTTAATTGTTGGATGGAGGGCAGATATCACATGAGGCAAATTATTGAGGAATGGATCCGGCTAACTGAATTGGACATTGGCACGTTAAATATTATGGTGAAACTGCGACATTTGAAGGCTTTTTGAAACAATGGAATAGGGACAGTTTTGGGGATGTAAATGAGATGATATCAGAGTTGCAAGATAAAATTGACCGGGCGGATTCAGCAATTTCTACAGCTAGTATTGATGAGGAGATAGAGGCGGAAAGGCGACAATGGTTACAGGCTCTGTGGAAAGCTATGAGACATAAGGAAGCGATGTGGAGACAAAAATCAAGAGCGACATGGCTGCGTCTGGGAGATCGAAACACAGCCTATTTTCATTGATCCGCTAAGTTGAGAGCGGCAAGAAATTATATTCCAGGATTTATGGTTAATGACAATTGGATCAGTTCGCCATCACTTATGCGACGCCACGTAGTTCAATTTTTCATGAAGCATTTCTCTCGTGATAAGAGGGAATGCGTATGGCAATTCGAGGGGGATTTTAGGAAGATATCGCAGACAGCTAGGGGGAATTTGGTGGCGACATTCTCCTTGGCAGAAATACACGGAGTAGTGAGAGGTTGTGATGGTGCGAAGGCACCGGGCCCGGATGGATTTACGCTGGATTTTTATAAGAAGGGGTGGGAGGTGATCAATGCGGATATTCTACGGTTCTTTGAAAATTTCCATGCAAGTGGGCGGCTACCTAAGGATGTGAACTGCACATTCATCGTGTTAATTCCTAAGGTAACATCTCCCACGACCCTTGGCGAATATAGGCCGATATGTTTAGTAAACTCAGTTTACAAAATTTTGGCAAAATGCCTTGCGACTCGATTGCAAGGGGTATTGGCAGACTTAATAAGTGATACCCAATCGGCGTTTATAAAGGGTCGACAATTGGTGGATGGTGTACTTCTAGCACTTGAGGTGGTGCATTCCTTAAGACAACGGGGTGCTTGTGGTTTTTTATTGAAACTTGATTTTGCCAAGGCGTATGACTGCGTGAGCTGGTGTTTTTTGGATGAGGTGTTAGGAAGAATGGGATTCTGTGACACATGGAGAAAATGGATTCAGGAATGTATCAGTTCAGTCAGGTTGTCAGTGCTTCTCAACGGTAATGCCACCAAGGAATTCAGAATGGGTAGAGGCTTGCGACAAGGCTGCCCGCTATCACCTTTACTGTTTGTGATAGTTGCGGAAGCAATGCATTTGATGTTGCGAAGGGCTGAACTAGGGGGTCTAATTCGTAGGGTTCAGGTAGCGGCAGGGATATCCGTGACACATTTACAGTTTGCTGATGACATACTTTTGTTCTTTGAGGGCTCGTTAGAAGTTGCGAGAAATGTGAAACGAATTCTGCACTGTTTTCAAGTTTGTTCGGGGTTGAAGATTAACTTCGGTAAAAGTTCATTGTACTCAATTGGCATCGGAGATGAGCTGGGCAGCAACGTAGCCGAGGTAATGGGTTGTCGAAAAGCTGAATTTCCATTCGTCTATTTGGGATTTCCAATAGGCGCAAGTCCGAGGTTAATAGCTACGTGGGAACCTATGATTGCTAATTTCCGACGCAAATTAGCAGGATGGAAAAGGACCTCTCTGTCTTTTGCAGCGCGGGTGGTTTTGGTCAATTCAGTCCTCTCGTCGTTACCGATATTCTACATGGGTTTATTTGTCGCTCCCAGAGGGGTAATAGAGAGGATTGATAAAATTCGAAGAGCTTTCCTATGGGGGGTGTCGGTTTGGAACGGAGGATGAGCAGAGTAGGATGGGAGGTTGTTTGTCGCCCGAAACAATTAGGGGGTTTGGGGGTTGCGGATTTGCGAGTTAAGAACATGGCGATGCTATCAAAATGGGTGTGGCGTTATGCGCAAGATAGAGATTCATTGTGGCGTGGCTTGATAGTAGCAAAATATGGAGAACATCCACAATGGTGGCGTTTCAATACGGAAAATATGTCATCTATGTCGCTTGTATGGCGACAAATCGTAGCTCTATCATGTGATGCACAGGTTGAAAAGCATATGGGTATGACCGGCTTTATATGGAAGCTTGGGGATGGTAGATCGATTTTGTTTTGGTTCGATCCGTGGGTTGAACAAGTGGCCTTAAAAGATACATATCCGCGCTTATTCTCGTTAGCATGTGATAAATTAGCGAGGGTGGGGGACTATATGGTGGAGGGCAGATTATCGCATCATTGTTGGACTGATTTTTTTAGACGCCCGCTACGAGTTTTTGAACTAGGAATGCTACGTGATTTAATTCAAACGGTGTCCAATTTCCGCGCATGGAAAGGCAAGCTGGACATGTTAATTTGGAGATCGGACGAGCGTGGAATTTTTTCAGTTGGGACTTTATCGAAACTGCTCATGCTCGATAAGGTGGGGGAAATGGACTTTGGAGAATGTTTCGCTTGGAAGGTGCTGGTGCCGCCAAAAGTTCAAGCTTTCCTATGGTTTACATGGCTACGTAGATTACCCACTGCCGATTTCTTGCGAGCACGTGGGATTCCACTGCCGGAAGATCAAGGCCGATGTCTTTGGTGTGCGATGGTAGAGGAGAGCATCGCTCACATCCTCTATGAATGTCCGTTTGCGCAATCAGTTTGGCTGTGGATGCGACAATGGTGGGGAATGGACACAACCTTACCGGTTAGTTTCGATGCATTCTACGTTCTTGATTTTCATAGTACATTCAAGGGATGCATGAATATGTGGTGGATAGCGTGTGTTGCCGCTGTTTTATGGTCTTTATGGATTGCAAGGAATGAATTTATTTTCTGTGGGAAGAGATGGAACTTGGCTGAATTGTGTTTCTTGGTGAAATTGAGATCCTATTATTGTATAAAAGCGGATAGGCGGGGAGAATTGGTAGCGGAGGCAGCTTGGTGGACATGCCCTTCTAAAATTGAGGTTGCTGCCAAACCGAAGAGAACAAGGGGGGAAAGATGCTGGCAGCCCCCGTCACAAAATATCCTAAAATTTAACACAGATGGATCAGCGCGAGGAAAACCGGGTCCGACAGGAATTGGTGGTGTATTACGAGATGCGGATAGTCGCATTTTGGGTCTATTTTCAGGCCCTATAGGCGTGATGGAATCAAATGAAGCAGAGGTCCGAGCGATAGCCTTTGCGTTGGGAATGATAAAGGAGAAGGAATGGCGACAGGGCTGTGTGATAATGGAGACGGATTCTCAAGTCGCGTTGAGATGGATCAATCAGACTGCAAAACGACCGTGGCGACTATGGGAGGTATTTTTGGTGATTGATCAAGCTTGTCAAATCATATATGATATTCAATTCTGCTACGTGCCGAGGGAAGCGAACGGCTTTGCGGATGCACTGGCGAAGGAGGGAGTAGATAGATTTTCGACGTTCATGGCTTGTCTGTGACTTGTCCCTAAGTGATATGCTTTTCCTATTGTATTCGACGGATCGTATCGTACTCTTTTCCTCCAATAGGTTTAGGGAGGTTTTTAACGAGGCGTGCGGTTTCGTCAAGCTGTATGTTTTTCCTTATTTCTTAATAAAAAACATACAGTTGCTGATAAAAAAAAAACTAATAGTTTAGTGACTATCAACGTAATTTACCCTTTGTTTTACTGTGCCAAGTCAGCACGGCGTCAGTTCTGTAACGACAATTAACACGCCAAGTGACTATCTGTTTGAAAAAACGAAATCGTAAGTGGCTATAATTTTAGTTTTTTTAAATGGGTCTATAAAAGTGAACACTTACTAAACGAAAATGACCATCTCGTTAGTTGACCCTTTGAAAATTTGTAGGAATAAATTATTAATGCATCAAAGTACTACACTATATGAATGGATTATAGGTTAAATTTCGTAAATCATCACTTAAGTTTACTCTCAAACCAATTTTTGTTAACGAAGTTTCAAAACGTTCAATTTACTCACTGAACTTTGGACATTGAACGTTTTTTGTCACTCCTTCGTTAACTTTTTGACGACGTCCATTTATAGGAGCACGAAGGAATCTCTCCAAGATTTAAACGGTAGGAAACTTCATCGGGACGAGAGAAGCAACATATTAAGAAACGGGCTCCATCTAATGGCGGAGGAGGGAGATCGATGAGAGAGAAACAAAAAGGTTTTTATATGAATCATAAACTTTTGAGCACTTTTCGGTAAAATAGAGGTCTAACTTAGACTTAGGGGCCTGAGACAAAGTGACTGGTGAAATTTTGGAGAGATCAACCACCATTTACGATCGTTTGGGGTTTAAGAGATATAAAAAACGTTCAATGTCTAAGCTTTGGTGATCGAAAATGTTCAATGTCTAAACATCGTTGAGTAAATTGAACCTTTTTGAACTTCGTTAGCCAAATATCTCAAGCTTAAAATCAAAACTTCTCAAGTTTACCGATTTCCTTGAAGAATAACATCTCGATCTCAAAAACCCATCTATTTTTATACCACCAATGTTGTTTTCTTCTCCTCTTCGGCCACCCAGGAATCAATATCTTCCTTTCCTTTAGTTCAATACTTAATTCAGAAATACAACTTCTCCCCTAAAATTTTCATCAAAACTGCATCTTCCTTAACCTTTTTGAAAGATCATCGTCAGTGTGATAATATGATATCATTCTTAAAAGAAAACGATTTCTCAACATCTCATATTGAATTAAAGAATATAAGAGTCATTGAACGAATGGTTTACCGTGAACAAAAGGATAGTAACACCATCATAAAGAAATTGTTGTAATAGAACGATTGTTCGTTTGGAAACCAAATTCTTGTCTTCCTCGTCTCTTTTAGAATGCAGTCTATAATTCTCAGATGGACCTAAACACATATAAATTCAAGAATAAATCTTATAAACAACAATCGAAACCACAATTTCCAACAATTTACCGATACAAAAAATATATGTTCACGGTTGACTAAACTAATCTCAAACAAAATCACATGAAAAGATTTTTTGAAGGAAAAATAACGACAGCGTTCAACGTTTGAGTCTTTCAATCAAATTTTAAAGGTTTCAATTAACCTATAATAAAAGTCAATTTTTGATTTATTAAAACTAAAAATACTCGAGTAATGTTGATAGGGGGAATTCCTAGTTGAGTAAAACAATGGAAGCAGCAGTTACGTAGGGTTGGAAAGATTGCAGAAGATTTGGAAAAGAAAGCAAAAAATGAAGAAAAAATGAAGGACTCAATGTGTAATTACACAAATTGTTTTTGGTCAAAATAATAGTGAATTAATAGTTTAGTGACTACCAAGGTAGTTTACCCTTTGTTTTATTGTGCCAAGTCAGCACATCGTCAGTTTTGTAATGACAATTAACACGCCAAGTGACTATCTGTTTAAAAAAAGAGAGCGTAAGTGGCCATAATGTTAGTTTTTTGAAATGGGTCTATAAAAGTGAACACTTAATAAACGAAAGTGACCGTCTCGGTAGTTTACCCTTTGAAAAATCATACCAATAAATTATTAATGCATCAAAGTACTACTCTATATGAATGGATTATAGGTTAAATTACGTAAATTGTCACCGAAGTTTACTCTCAAACCTATTTTGGTTAACGAAGTTTCAAAACGTTCACTTTACACACTGAACGGCACGGTTTGTTTGGTTTGATTTAGGGGAAGGTATTTGAATACAAAATCAGACTCGTCCATGTTTCCAAATGCAATACAAGCTGCACTTGAGTTGATATATGAAAATAATGAATGCTCAAAATGGACATGGAACATTTGGGTCAAATTCTGGTTTTGATCCCTACCATAGTATGCGGAAATTAGAGATTTAATCCAAGTACTTTAATTTGGTTTCTCTACGTTTATAACGCCCGTTAAATAGTTAAGACTAATAACGGTTACGTGTAAAATGCTGGTGCCAAGTTTTTAAAGAAAGCAACCATTCTAAGATTATTTAGTGTGACTTTAGACATGAAACAGTATATTACTGGAAAAGCTGTTACGGCATGCATATATGATACCATTGCTGTTTTGGATGTATGAAAACAGTATATTAATTTGTTAAACCTATTTCCTAGTGTTGATTGGAGTATACTGGAAAAGCAGTTGATTGGAGTCCATACAGTTTTTGTTAAACCTATTTCCTAGTGATTTGACCCAAGTTTTGGGGTATATAATCATCACAGTCGGTGTGCCTGATCAAATGTGTTAAATGATGAAGACAAATTAATAGGAATGAGAAGAGTTTGCAGGGCACGGAGATAGGCAAGATAATAGAGTATATAAGTGGAAGCATTCATCATCCTTTTTCTCATCCAACAATCCCAGCAAAGTCTTAATATTCTCAGAATGGGTTCCAAAAACCAGCTGCAACAGCAATTCACATATTTGGCCTTGATAGTATTAGTGGGTGCGAATTTAGTATGTGAAGGTGGAGCCACCTCCCGCACAAGTCTTGAAGATGCATCAATGTACGAGAGGCATCGACAATGGATGTCCCAATTTGGACGAATTTACAGTGACAACAATGAGAGGCACAAGCGTTTCAACATTTTCAAACAAAACGTGGCACTCATTGACTCTTTCAACAACGCCAATAACAAGCCTTACAACCTTGCTGTCAATCAGTTCGCAGATCTAACAAATGAAGAGTTCACTGCTTCTCGAAATGGGTTCAAGGGCCATATGTGTTCCAACAAGGCTACAACTTTCATATACGAAAACGTCACCGCATTGCCTTCTACTGTGGATTGGACAAAGAAAGGGGCTGTTACACCTATCAAGGACCAAGGCCAATGCGGTCTGCTCTAATCTCTTGAAATATCATTCATTGTTTGTAAATATTTTTCTAATTCCAACGCTGAAACTATCACAGGATGCTGTTGGGCGTTTTCAGCTGTGGCAGCCATGGAAGGGGTTACCAAGCTAACAACAGGTACGTTGATTTCCTTGTCTGAGCAAGAACTGGTCGACTGCGACACCAAAGGTGAGGATCAAGGCTGCCAAGGTGGTTTAATGGACGATGCCTTCCAATTCATCCAGAAGAACAAAGGCCTAACAACCGAATCCAACTACCCCTACACGGGAGTTGATGGCACATGCAATGCCAACCAGGAAGCCAACCATGCAGCTACCATAAATGGCTTCCAAGATGTGCCCGCCAATAGTGAAGATGCACTGCAGAAGGCTGTTGCCAACCAACCTGTTTCGGTTGCCATCGATGCCAGCGGGTTCGAGTTCCAGTTCTACTCCGGTGGTGTATTTACGGGATCCTGTGGCACGCAACTGGATCATGGAGTGACGGCTGTTGGATACGGGGAGGATGATGATGGGACTAAGTATTGGTTGGTGAAGAACTCGTGGGGCACTAGCTGGGGTGAACAAGGCTACATCAGGATGCAAAGAGATGTTGATGCAAAGGAAGGTCTTTGCGGCATAGCAATGCAAGCATCCTACCCCACAGCATAAACAATACTTACGCTCTAATATGCTCATTTCCTAAATATATCAATGTACCATATGTGAATCTACTATGAACTATGCAAACATACACTATACACGGTGCTCTATTATATGAAAACCAACGTTAAATTTCATCTTATTTTTCAATAGAAACACAAAAATATATCTCCGAAACGATTACTCAATTCACATTCGAAAATTAATTAAGTGGTGGAAATGATTAAGAACCATATCGATTGAAACATTAGAGTGGATTTTGTTGCCGAACTTCTTTAAGCACCCGTACGTCAATTCGTGTTAAAGAAAGATGTGAAATATTGTTCACAAAAATATTGTCTCATAGGGCTTATTTTAATTCATATTTATCATATTACAAGTACTATTTTTAAATGATTTTAATTTTGTTTAGAAAACGGCTTTGGATTAGTTTTTAGATTATGTGAATTTATATTGGTTTATTCTTGATGTCGTTGGATTTATTCTGGTTTATTATGAACTTATTTTGGAATAAAGTTTGAGATATAAAATGATACTTCAAATAACTCGAAACATGTAGTAATTAGTAGATCGATTTTATTGCTTCCTTAAAAAATAAAATATTTACTTTTTTGTAATTTAGGGATTTACTAGCCTTTAATAAAGCTCCCCTCTTTTGTAAAAATTATACAATTTGATTAAATTCAATACAATTATTTCTTCTAAAATTCACTGTGAGAGTTTTTTTTTTCATTTTGTTCATGATTTCTATCTTGTTTAAGATTTTCATCCTGTTCTTGTTTTAGAGTTGTAGTCACCAATTTTATCTAGCCTTTTATTTTTGTAAATATGTAAAATATATTGGAGTCCAACAAAATCCAAAATATATATAGAGTCTAGAAAATAAAAAATAAAAAAGAGCGTACGTGTATAAAGGCCCAAATCAACCAAAACCCTAGACGCTGTCGTCAAACCCTAGGCTTGCAGCTCTCTCATCCGATGTGCTTTCCAAGCAAGAATCAAAGACAAAAAAGGGAACATTGGACCAAATCTGAGCCAAAAAAGGCAAAGAAATCAAGGAGCAACTCAGCTCAAAAAGGAAGAAATCTAGCCTATCCTGGAGATTCTAGGGTTTTTTATTTCATTGTAATTCGGGAAAGAATCATGGATTCTTCCCTTATGTTATTCATTCTTTGGCTATATAAAGCCTTGTAATTCAGCATTGTAATAGTCAACAAACTTATACACCACATTCACGCAACACACATTTTTTAAAATACATACAAAAGGAGATTCAAGCTCTTGTAACCGAAACTTTGAAGCAATAAAAGTTTGAAGCCTTTGTTGAGGTACATCATTTTGTTTTCTATTGTTTTTTGATTTTACTTTTTTTTTGTTTTGTTATTATGCTTGGAATAAAAGAGTAAGGAAAAATCTGTTGATATGGTTGTTGCCATCCGTCGCCGCAAGGATCGCCATTGCTGTGGCTGCTGCCATCCACCGCTAAAAGGGCCACTGTGTGTCACCTTTGGAGCCCACGTCCGGCATTGGTAGCAACGCATGTGTGATTTTGTTCGAGTATGGATAGGTAAATCGGTTGTAAAAGGGGGAATGTTGTATCGAACCTATGTTTAGATTAGAAGGAAGAACCCTTGGTTTATGGAAAGTGTTCTTGAGATTTTAGGGATTCAATCTAAAAAACATGTTGGGTAGTAATTTTATTGTTAGTAAAGATCTAAGCGGGCTTCTGGGTGAAGAATAAGAGAATATTCTAAAAAACGGGGGTTTTCATCGACCATTTCGTGATCTGAATTCAGCGATGACCCGCACCATAGTCTCATGGTTCTTACACCGCGGCACCTCAACTTTTCCCTCTTTCAGTCTTGTCCCTTTTCTTTTCAATTACGCTCTTTAATTTTTCTTTTATTCATTTGGGTCATTATTAGCTTAATTATGTTTTTATTGAATCATTTATTTTATGTTCCTTTTTTGTGTGTGCAATTTAATTCATTATTATTCACCTTACATCCCCTAGTTTTTAGGTTAGACTCTAAATACGACTAATAAACCACGTCTTTGGACATAGTTAATTAGGCTTTAAATAAACACCTTTGTTGGGATTACATCATTAAATTCTTCCCCTTAATAACTTTAACTCACTAAATTATTTTTAACCATATTGAAACCTTGAACTTAAAAAACATAGACTTAGGATTAATTAAAATTTATGTAAACCCAAAACACGTTAAAAATTTGTGCGACTAAATAAGCGCCGTTTTACGGGCGTTGTGGGGTGCTAACCCTTCCCCACACGTAATAGTGCCCCCAAACCTTCAGATTTCGTAATATCTGGTTTGTTTCAGGTTTCCGCTCTACCAATTAAAAAAAACTAGTGGCGACTCTATTATCACAAGAGTGAGAGTGTACAATTGCGCAAAAAAGAGTATTTGACGTTCTTCTTCATCGTCTAGGTTGCTAAGTACTGTATCCTTCGAGGGTTAGGCATTACCAATTTCCTCCGCGTGTTTTTCTAAGACAATATTTTAGAAGGGGTGTTGTCATATCCTATTTACTTTCATTGTTCTTTTACTGGGCCGATTCTCAACAACTAGTGCACACTCCTCCCGCACTTTAGAGTTCGAAACCAACTCATATACAATTACTTCATTTGAAACATTCTTATCCATAACATCATCTCTAGTTACTCTTAAGGCAATATTCGATGGCCCGGCTCCCACATCGTATGTTCACTTTCAATCACAAAATCCACTGGACACTCCACTAAGATATGTTCACTTTCACTTCTACCAACGTCGATACCTTGACGAAACACTTCCAATCTTTGAACAAAGCCAACCCCCTCTTCCACTGAACCCTCTTGTGCTTCCCAATGTGATGTTCCACGCAAATATCATGGTCGCACACCTCCCACATTGTCATCACCACACACACTCCTCCCACATTGGTTCGTGCTCACTTCCATTTCGCAAACACGTATTGTGAATGTGTTTTCCCCCAAGTTGTAGTCCACAAATTCATCAATTCTTGCCACATTGTGTGTCTCGATCAAAATTTGAACCCGTTCAAAACATGTCGGCGCAAATGTTTTACAACAAATCAACTGTCCCCATACTTTCCTAATATTCACAAATGTCTCCCGTGACAAGGCATGTACCAACAATCCGCTAATCACTAACCAGACTCTTCTATTATTTATTTGCGTCGCCAGTGACCAATTTACACATACAATCAATTTATTCATAATTTTAATATAAAAAAAATTAAATATGAGGTTAAGGAAGGAAATAATTGTGTTTAATCCATTTTGAGGTTATTGAATTACTTGCTATCATACATTGATCCCACAAAGAAACTCATGTCACTTATGTTGTGGATAGCATCTAATGACTTAACACTGGATTTGGTTTTAGAATACTACTCTTCATATGTCCTGAAGTCGAAAGAACACAAATCTATTGGCAATATCAGTATCAAAGAAAGACAAAAGGTTGGTGTTACAGGCAAGTTTCTCGACATTCCGACATGTTTCAATCCTTGTAAATTCTGTTTCTTATGCTATAAGAAGTTCAACAAATCTAGGCTACTAATATCAAAAAATTGCACCCTCTATGATTAGATCTCTAATCTCAACATCTCGCAAAATCCACCAGACACTCCACTAATGTATGTTCACTTCACTTCTACTAACGTCGATACCTAGAGGAAACACTTCCAATCTTTGAATAAAGCCAACCCCTTCTTCCATTAAAACCTCTTGTGCTTCTAAATGTGATGTTCCACGCCAATCATCATGGCATGGCTCCACCTCTAACCCCAATTCTTTTCCTCTATTGGTTTGAGACAATGTGTTCTCGTGCGTCATCCTCTCATCACAATCGTTCCCCTCTGTAAGTTGAAACTCAGCAATCCCTCGGGATTCTCTCATGTCATCCTTCGTCCACAAATTCATCAATTCTTGCCATATGGTTTGTCTCGATTAAAATTCGACCCCGTTCAAAACATGTCGGCGCAAATGTTTCACAACGGATTAACTATCCCCATACCTTCGCAATATTCACAAACATCTCCCATGACCAAGAATGTACTTGAAATCCGCTAATCGCTAACCAGACTCTTCTATTATTCAATCATGTGTTCGGTGACCAATCCACTAATTTTTCAAACCATCTATCCAACTCCTTCCGAGATAGGATCTCACTACGCATCTGCTCATCTTTAAACATCAAAAGGATGCTCGATCCTACAATTCGCATAGTCGTAAAGCCAATCAGCTTTGCCTCATTCAATTCCCAATGCCAAATTTGTCATCCATTTTGATCGCCTACTCAAACCCACTGAACAAAACCTTAGAATTGATGCCTTATCTACATCCACAATCCCCTGTATCACTTTCCTCTTGGATGAGATTGTCACATTATATAAACCCCCATCCCTACTATGATGCCCTCCTCTCGATTTCTTCCTCTTCTAGAATAAATCACGAGCATCATAACGCGAAAACTCGATCCGAACTCTTGATCCATATAGCCAAAATCCATTCAGAAGATCCCTAACACATCGTGCCTCCACTTTCGTGCTCATCCACACAAAACCAAAGCGAGAGCCATCTTTCACTCTTTTTTTTAGAATGAAGACATCCACGACCTTACCATGGCGATCAAACATCCACGACCTTAATTGTTTCTTATCTAAAATCTAGACTACACATACTAAAAACCATAGACTGACAGGTCAAATATGTAATATATATATATATATATATATATATATATATATATATAATCATCATTTGTTAAATGCAAGGGGTATAGTGATTTGGTTTTCATGTTTTTTGATTTGTATATGCCATTATTTGGCTTTTTAATTTTTTTAATAGATTAAATTTATCTTAAAAAAAACTAAGTTAAAATTTTAGGATCCATACATTCTTCCTCTTCATCGCTTACCCTTTATACTAATTATAATTATCTTATTCTCCCTTGTGTAAAATTGTAATTTATTTATGCGTTTAGGTTAAACGTATATTTATAATTACAATGTAATTTCAAAAAGAGTAAACTACTTAGATGGTCACATTCCTTTAGTAAGTATTCGGTTTTACTCATCAATTTCAAAAAACTTAAGTTTTAGCAACATACGTTTTCGTTTTTAAACATTTTGTCACTCGAGTGTTAATTATTGTTAGATAACTGACGATTTGCTGACTTGGCATAGTAAAACAAAGAGTAAATTACCTTGACAGTCACTAAAATATTACTTCATTCCTATTTTTACCATCAAACTAAAAATAATTTGTATAAGTATACATTTAGTCCTTCATATTTACACATACAATCAATTTAGTCATAATTTTAATATAAAACATAATTTAAAGTGGTTGAGGTTAAGGAAGGAAATAATTGTGTTTAATCAATTTTGAGGCTATTGAATTCCTTGCTGTCATACACTGATCCCACAAAGCAACTCATTTCACTTATGTTGTGGACAACATCCAATGACATAACACTGGATTTTGTTTTAGAATAGTGCTCTTCAAATGTTGTGAACTTGAAAGAACCCAGATCTATCAGCAATATCAATGTCAAATAAGGACAAAAGCTTGGTTTTATAAGCAAGTTTGTCGACCTTCCGACATGTTTCAATCCTTGTAAATTCTATTTGTTATGCTATAAGAAGTTCAACAAAGCTATACTACTAATACCTAAAAAATGGCACCCTCTATATATGATTAGATCTCTAATCTTAACATCTCTCAATAAATCATCTTGTTTTCAAAAACCCATCTCTTTTTATTCCACCAATGTTGTTTTCTAGTCCTCTTCGGCCACCCAGGAATCAATATCTTCCTTTCCTTTAGTTGAATACTTAATTCAGAAACACAACTTCTCCCCTAAAATTTTCATCAAAACTACATCTTCCTTTACCTTTGTGAAGTATAATCATCGGTGTGATAATATGATATCCTTATTAAAAGAAAACAATTTCTCAATATCTCATATTGAAGTAAAGAATATAAGAGTCGTTGTAGGAACAGTTTACCGTGAAAAAAAAGGATCATAACACCAGCCTATAGAAAATGTTGTAATAGAACGACTTTTCATTTGGAAACCAAATTCATGTCTTCCTCGTCTCTTTTAGAATGCAATCTATAATTCTTAGGTGACCCTAAACACATTTAAATTCAAGAATAAATCTTATAAACAACAATTAGAACCGCAATTCCCAACAATTTATTGATACAATAAAACAAGTTCACGGTTGACTAAACTAATCTCAAACAAAAATAACGACAATGTTCAATGTTTGAGTCTTTCAATAAAAATTTAAAGGTTTAAATTAACCTATAATAAAAGTTAATTTTTGATTTATTAAAACTAAAAGTACATGGGCAATGTTGATAGGGGGAATTCCTAGTTGAATAAAATAATGAAAGCAGCAGTTACTTAGGGTTAGAAAGATTGCAGATGATTTGGAAAAGAAAGCAAAAAATGGATGAAAAATGAAGGACTCAATGTGTGATTATAAAAATTATTTTTGGTCATAATAGGAGTGAACTAATAGTTTAGTGACTATCAACGTAATTTACCCTTTGTTTTACTGTGCCAAGTCAGCACGGCATCAGTTCTGTAACGACAATTAACACGCCAAGTGACTATCTGTTTGAAAAAACGAAATCGTAAGTGGCTATAATGTTAGTTTTTTTTAAATGGGTCTATAAAAGTGAACACTTACTAAACGAAAATGACCATCTCGTTAGTTGACCCTTTGAAAATTTGTACGAATAAATTATTAATGCATCAAAGTACTACACTATATGAATGGATTATAGGTTAAATTTCGTAAATCATCACTTAAGTTTACTCTCAAACCAATTTTGGTTAACGAAGTTTCAAAACGTTCAATTTACTCACTGAACTTTGGACATTGAAAGTTTTTTGTCACTCCTCCGTTAACTTTTTGACGACGTCCATTTATAGGAGAACGAAGGAATCTCTCCAAGATTCAAACGGTAGGAAACTTCATCGGGACAAGAGAAGCAACATATTAAGAAACGGGCTCCATCTAATGGCGGAGGAGGGAGATCGATGAGAGAGAAACAAAAAGGTTTTTATCTGAATCGTAAACTTTTGAGCACTTTTCGGTAAAATAGAGGTCTAACTTAGACTTAGGGGCCTGAGACAAAGTGACTGGTGAAATTTTGGAAAGATCAACCACCATTTACGATCCTTTGGGGTTTATGAGATATAAAAAACGTTCAATGTCTAAGCTTTAGTGACCGAAAACCTTCAATGTCTAAACATCGTTAAGTAAATTTTACCTTTTGGAACTTCGTTAGCCAAATATCTCAAGCTTAAAAACAAAACTTCTCAAGTTTACCGATTTCCTTGAAGAATAACATCTCGATCTCAAAAACCCATTGGTTTTGTTCGTATGGCATCGAAAGAAGATGTTGATCGTGTGATCGAGAGATTGGATGGGAAATGGATCTACGGAGCTCGCATGAGAGTCTCGTTGGCGTGGAAGGGTAGAACAACAATGTCACACGGAAAAGGAGAGGGTGGGGCGAGTGGGGGATCAAGAGAGGAGCCGATGACGAGTAGGAACAATGAGCGTTTATCGACGGCGCCGATCGGGGAGGAGGGCAAAACCAAATATAGGGAAGTAAAAGGCATCGTAGATGATGATAAATGGGCTGTGCTCCAGTGGTGTGCGGTGGGATGGTGCTTGACTCCCTGTAGTACAAAAACCTTAGCCGAGCGGCTGGAGGTAACAAAGCATGAGGGTTTTTCCATCATGAGATTATCCGGCCACATGGTGCTATTGATGTGCACGTCGGCAATCGTACGAGATAGAGTATTGCAGATGGATCGGGTTAGGGAATGCTTTGATCGGATTGAGGTTTGGTCACCGTCGATTAAGGTCGAATCCAGGTGGGTATGGTTGTCGATACTGGGGCTGCCGATACACCTTTGGCATAAACAAACCTTCACAAACATCGTCAATCTATGGGGATCATTGATTTGTTTAGATGACGATACGGAAACGCCTACATATTTCGATTGCGACAGAATCATGGTAAAGACTACAACATTCAACCGGATTGAGGAAAGAATCTGTGTAACGGTGAACAATGTTGAATATTGGGTACGTGTGTTAGAGATGGACGGCAAGGGTCCGGAAGTGGAGTGTGATTGTTGTGAATGGAGGACAACGGAGGAAAATTCGGAACAGGGTTCGGACATGGGCGGTGATGAGCAAATGGAGAATTTGAATGTTGCCATCAATGGACTGGAAGGTATGCAACCAACGACAAAAAATTCCCAAGGGAATGATCGTGTCGTTTGGGTGATGAATGAGGCTTGGATGGATCCGCAAGGGACGGAAAATCAGAGAATGACGGGGATACAATTAGATGATGCGAGTGGTGATTTGCAAGGTGAAGACCGGTCACCGGAGCAACATGTTTCTTCGGCGGAGTTACGATCGTCGGAGGGACAACCGACAGATCCGGTGCGTGTGGATAACCCCACATTCGAGAAGGTGTGCAGTGGTAGGACTCTAGAGGTTGTTGAGGAGTTTCAACAATGTAAAAGTCTATCCATAGCAGGTATTGCAAATTCAAAAATAGATGAGGAAGTGGGGTCTTGTAATTGGGTCAATTCTAAATTACATGAGGTGAATTCCCCTCCAATTATTCACTCAAGTAACTCCAAGGCTGGGTTAGGAGCGACGGAAATTATTAAGATTGGTCATGCTTTTTGCAAAATTAGGAGAATAACCGATAATGAGCATTCACAAGAGGCTGGCCGGGAGGTAAGAGCGAAGAAACGGAAAAGTTTGGGTGAACGGCGGTCACGTTGTCCTTCTAAATCAGTGGGGGTTGAGGGGCAGGATAGTAGTTCACAGCGTGCTCATGATATCGTAAGCGAGGCAGCGGCAACGGTAAAATTGGGGTCCTTAATTGGTGTGAAATCAAGTGGGAGAGAAGCAGACATTATCAAGGATATTTCTCGGATAATAGCCGGGGAAAATCGAGGTTTGTGACTAATGCGTTTATTATCGTGGAATGTACGGGGTTTGGGCGGTGGCGCGAAATGTCGTGGTGTTGGTGAAGTCATACGGAGATATCAGGTTAATATGGTGGTCTTGCAAGAGACGAAATTAGAGGAATTGTCATCGATGTGGGTGTCTACTTTGTGGTACTCGGACAATTTCGAGATGGCAGTATCGCCTTCGATGGGAGCATCCGAGGGCATTTTGATTATATGGGAAGGTAACAAATTTAATTTGATTAATATTGCTGTACATCATAATTATATTATGCTTCAAGGCCGTTGGCAGCAAGAAGATATGGTGTGCTGCATTGTAGGGATATATGCTCGTACGGATGTTGTCGGGCAAAAATTAGTATGGGAGTCTATATTAACTCAGCTGAATAATTTTGAGGGGGCATGTTGCGTAACGGGCAATTTCAACGCCATATTATATGAGTCATATCGTATAGGGGTTTCGGACAGGAATGCGGAGATGGAAGCTTTTGGGGAGTTTGTACATGCCGCGGGATTGATTGATTTACCGTTAGTAGGTAAAAGATTTACTTGGTTCGGCTATGGCAACCGGTGTAGCCGGATTGATCGTTATTTAATCTCTTCTAGCTGGCTTGATGCTTTTAAATCTATACAACAAGAAGCGTTGAAGAGGGGAGTTTCGGACCATACTCCGTTGTTGTTGAAGTACGATGACAGTGATTGGGGACCACGTCCTTTCAGATTTTTCAACTGTTGGATGGATGTGCGATCGAACATTAGGCAGATTTTAGAAGAATGGTGCCGGTTAACCAATGTGGGCATGGGAAATGAAAATATTGTTGTTAAATTGAGACATTTGAAGAAGTTTTTGAAAAGGTGGAATAAGGACAGTTTTGGTGATGTGAATAAACTGATTGCGGATATGCAACAACAATTGGATAGCGCGGATGAGGCCATGGTTGAGGGGGTGCGAGTGAAGATATAGAGGCTGCGAGGCGTAGGTGGATGTGTGCATTATGGCGTGCAATGAGAAATAAAGAATCGATGTGGCGGCAAAAATCAAGAGCAACATGGTTACGATTGGGCGATCGTAATACGGCGTATTTCCATAGGACAACAAAGTTAAGAACATCTAGAAATTATATACCGGGGCTGGTGATTGCGGGTGTGTGGACAACTGAGCCTTCGGTGATCCGAAACTTTGTGGTGGTGGAATTTACCAAACATTTTGCTGGTGACAAGTGGGCGGGCGAGTGGCAATTGAGGGAGTTTTTCGTAGAGTAAATGAAATGGATAGACAGTAATTGGTCCAGCCTTTCACGATGGATGAGATTAAAAAAAGTTATGGGAATGCGATGGTTCAAAGGCGCCGAATCCGGATGGTTTCACGCTTGAATTTTATAAAATATGATGGGAGGTGGTGCGATTCGATGTGCTGAATTTTTTTGAACAGTTTCACGCAAAGGGGGTGTTACCGAAGGGTGCAAATTGTGCTTTCATAGTGTTGTTGCCGAAAGTGGAATCGCCTCAATGTTTAGGTGAGTATCGTCCCATATGTTTAGTGAATTCCATGTATAAAATGTTGGCTAAGTGCTTAGCAAATAGGCTCCAATGTGTGGTGGGAGGATTAATCAGTGACTCGCAATCTGCATTTGTAAAAGGTCGTCAACTGGTAGATGGGGTTTTATTGGCAACAGAAGTAATTCATTCGCTGCGGAAGAGAGGTGGTGAGGGATTTATTTTGAAGCTTGATTTCGCCAAAGCTTACGATTGTGTAAGCTGGATTTTCCTTGATTCGGTATTGGATCGTATGGGATTTTGTAGTAGGTGGAGGGAGTGGGTTAAGGAGTGCATCAGCTCATCTCGCCTATCAGTTTTGGTAAATGGTAGCGCGACTAAAGAGTTTCGGATGGGGCGTGGATTACGCCAAGGCTGCCCGCTCTAGCCTCTGTTATTCGTCATAGTTGTTGAAGCACTGCACTTGATGTTGGGTAATGCTGAGTCGGCTGGTTTGGTGCGTGGGGTGGAGGTAGTGCCGGGGGTATTTTTAACACATTTACAGTTTGCCGACGACACCATCTTATTTTTTGAGGCATCGGTTGAAGTGGCACGGAACATCAAGAGAATTTTGCATTGCTTTCAGGTGTGTTCGGGCTTGCGGATTAATTTCGCAAAAAGTTCGTTGTATGCAATTGATGTGGAAGATGGATTAGTAAATTTGGTGGCCGAGATGTTGGGATGCAAGCAGGGGGCTGCCGTTTACTTATCTAGGCTTTCCTTTAGGAGCTAATCCGCGGAATTTGTCGGTGTGGGAGCCTATTATAGCTAACTTTCGGCGCAAGCTAGCCGGATGGAAGCGCACATCACTCTCATTTGCTGCACGCGTAACTTTGGTAAATTTCGTACTTTCAGCACTTCCTATTTTTTATATGGGGTTATTCATGGTTCCTAAAGGGGTTATAGCACAATTGGATAAAATTAGACGTGCATTTTTGTGGGGGGGGGGTGTTGGACTCGAGCGGAAGATGAGTAGGGTGGGCTGGGATGTTGTGTGTCGGCCTAGACATTTGGATGGTTTGGGTGTGGCGGATTTGCGGATAAAAATTAAGGCCTTGCTGTCCAAGTGGATGTGGCGTTACGCACATGATTGTGACTCGTTGTGGCGGAGATTGATCACAGCCAAGTATGGGGTAAATATTCAATGGTGGCGTTTCAATACGGAAAATTTGTCGGCAATGTCGGGGGTGTGGAAACAGATTGTGTTAAACTCTTGTGACATTAGCATTGATCGACATGTGGGAATGGCAGGTTTTTAGTGGAAAATTGGGAATGTAAGGATGGTCTTATTTTGGTTCGATCCATGGATTACGAAGCAGCCGCTAAAAGACATCTTTCCGCGATTATTCATGTTGTCTATTAATAAGTTGGCATGGGTACATGATTATGCTGTGGGGGGGACGTTGGAACATGGGCAGTGGGCATCGTTTTTTAGACGACAGTTGCGTGGTTTTGAGTTGGACCGGCTGCATGGGTTACAAGAGTTGGTGCGGGTGGTACCGTTATGGGAGGCTCGACAGGATACGTTAATTTGGCAACCGGATCAGCATGGTATTTTCTCGGTGAAGGCATTATCCAAATTGCTGCTGATGGATAAGTTTGGCGATGATGATTTGGGGGATTGTTTCGCTTGGCATGTATTGGTACCACCAAAGGTGCAGGCGTTCCTTTGGTTCATATGGTTAAGGAGATTACCAACTGTGGACTTTTTGCGACATCGCGGGCTGTCATTGAGTGCCGAACAAAGTAGATGCTCGTGGTGCGAGTCATCGGAAGAATCGATTGCACATCTTTTTTATGAATGTCCGAGTGTGCTGCAATACTGGGTGTGGTTGCGCAATTGGTGGAATATATCGACGCCTTTCCCGGTCAGTTTTACTGATTTTTTTGTCGAACACTTGCATTGTCCTTTTTCGGGTAGCATGAAACGATTGTGGGTGGCCTGTGTTAGTGCTTTGTTATGATCACTATGGTTGGCTAGAAATGAGCGGATATTTCGCGACAAATGCTTGACGATGGAATAAATATGTTTTTTGGTGAAGTTGAGATCGTTTTATTGGATTAAAGTGGGCGTGGAAGGGGAGTTACTGCCCGAGGCAGTTTGGTGGACATGCCCGTCTACTTATGTGTTTAGCGTCGCGGAAAAGAAGGTGAGGCGTGGGGTGTTTTGGCAGCCACCGGTCATGGGAGTTTTGAAATTTAACGTTGACGGTGCGGCGAGGGGTAAGTCGGGGCCTGCGGGATTTGGGGGAGTGATGAGGGACGGGGAGAGTCGGATATTGGGGCTGTTTTCGGGACCATTGGGGGTGATGGACTCAAACGAAGCCGAAATTCGGGCTATAGCGTTCGCATTGAGTTTGGTGGTGGAGGGGAGTTGGCGACATCAATGTGTGATAATCGAGTCAGATTCACAGGTGGCTTTGAGTTGGGTTACACGATCGGCAAAGAGGCCATGGAGGTTGTGGGATGTGTTCACGGCGATTGATCAAGCGCGGCAGGTTACATATGAGTTACAATTTTGTTATGTGCCTAGGGAGGCTAATGGATTCGCTGATGTTTTGGCCAAGGAGGGCGTCGATCGTGTGCCATTATTCGTGGCGTGCTTGTGATAAGAGTCGAGAGATATTGTATTATGTTTTGACAAGTCATATCGTACTCTTTTCCTCCACTAGGGAGGTTTTTAATGAGGCGTATGGCTTGTCGCGTTGTATGTTTTTTCTTTCTATTGAATAAAAATCATACAGTTTGCTGATAAAAAAAAACCCCATCTATTTTTATACCATCAATATTGTTTTCTTCTCCTCTTCGGCCACCCAGGAATCAATATCTTCCTTTCCTTTAGTTCAATACTTAATTCAGAAATACAACTTATCCCCTAAAATTTTCATCAAAACTTCATCTTCCTTAACCTTTTTGAAAGATCATCGTCAGTGTGATAATATGATATCCTTCTTAAAAGAAAACGAATTCTCAATATCTCATATTGAATTAAAGAATATAAGAGTCATTGAACGAATGGTTTACCGTGAACAAAAGGATCGTAACACCATCCTAAAGAAATTGTTGTAATAGAACGATTGTTCATTTGGAAACCAAATTCTTGTCTTCCTCGTCTCTTTTAGAATGCCGTCTATAATTCTCAGATGGACCTAAACACATATAAATTCAAGAATAAATCTTATAAACAACAATCGAAACCACAATTTCCAACAATTTTCTGATACAAAAAAATATGTTCACGGTTGACTAAACTAATCTCAAACAAAATCACATGAAAAGATTTTTTAAAGGAAAAATAACGACAGCGTTCAATGTTTGAGTCTTTCAATCAAATTTTAAAGGTTTTAATTAACCTATAATAAAAGTCAATTTTTGATTTATTAAAACTAAAAGTACTCGAGCAATGTTGATAAGGGGAATTCCTAGTTGAGTAAAACAATGGAAGCAACAATTACTTAGGGTTGGAAAGATTGCAGAAGATTTGGAAAAGAAAGCAAAAAATGAAGGAAAAATGAAGGACTCAATGTGTAATTACACAAATTGTTTTTGGTCAAAATAATAGTGAATTAATAGTTTAGTGACTACCAAGGTAGTTAACCCTTTGTTTTATTGTGCCAAGTCAGCACATCGTCAGTTTTGTAATGACAATTAACACGCCAAGTGACTATCTGTTTAAAAAAAAGAGAGCGTAAGTGGCCATAATGTTAGTTTTTTGAAATGGGTATATAAAAGTGAACACTTAATAAACGAAAGTGACCATCTCGGTAGTTTACCCTTTGAAAAATTATACTAATAAATTATTAATGCATCAAAGTACTACTCTATATAAATGGATTATAGGTTAAATTACGTAAATTGTCACCGAAGTTTACTCTCAAACCTATTTTGGTTAACGAAGTTTCAAAACGTTCAATTTACTCATTGAACGGCACGGTTTGTTTGGTTTGATTTAGGGGAAGGCATTTGAATACAAAATCAGACTCGTCCATGTTTCCAAATGCAATACAAGCTGCACTTGAGTTGATTTATGAAAATAATGAATGCTCAAAATGGACATGGAACATTTGGGTCAAATTCTGGTTCTGATCCCTACCATAGTAGGCGAAAATTAGAGATTTAATCCAAGTACTTTAATTTGGTTTCTCTACATTTGTAACGCCCGTTAAATAGTTAAGACTAATAACCGTTACGTGTAAAATGCTGGTGCCAAGTTTTTAAAGAAAGCAACCATTCTAACATTATATAGTGTGACTTTAGACATGAAACAATATATTACTGGAAAAGCTGTTACGGCATGCATATATGATACCATTGCTATTTTGGATGTATGAAAACAATATATTAATTTGTTAAACCTATTTGCTAGTGTTGATTGGAGTATACTGGAAAATCAGTTGATTGGAGTCCATACAGTTTTTGTTAAACCTATTTCCTAGCGTTTGCATCCATGATTTGACCCAAGTTTTGGAGTATATAATCACTACACCAGGTTTGTTCTTTCTCGGCATTTTTTTAGCCTATTGCGGCGTTTTTAGCGCCGCTAAACCCCCCCCCCCCCCGGCGCTAATAAAAACGCCGCCACAAAACGCCGTTGATACTTGCGCCGCAAACGTTTGCGGCGTTTTTGGTGAAAAAACGCCACGGTAGGTCGCGTTCTGAAGCAGTGTTTGTCTGGCAAAACGCCGCAAATGTCTGTTCTTTAGCGGCGTTTTAATAATCAAACGCCGCAAAAGGGTCCTAGTCTGTAGCGGCGTTTGGCTGGTAAAACGCCGCAAATGTTTGTTCTTCCGTGGCGTTTTCAATTAAAAACGCCGCAAAAGTCTGTTCTTTCGTGGCGCTTTTTTGACAAACGCCGCAATATTGTCGTGATCTTCCGTGGCGTTTTCTTCTAAAAACGCCGCGAATCTCACTGCCCATTGAAAGTTTAATTTGCATTATATTTACCACCCAAATTTAACCTGTTACATATCCAATCCAAGAAATAATTACAGAAATTAAGAAAATACTTAACAACAAGAAAATAAGTTCAAGTCTATAACATAAAAGTGAAAATGTAATTCAACATTAAAGTTCAAAGTCAAAGTGAAATGTATTTAAAGTTTCGTTTAGTAGAATAAATCAACTAAGATGGAGGATTCTGCGGTTGGTTCTGCTTGAACATGGCCATCATTTCTTGAAATTTGTTTTCGAGATTCTTATATGATGCTTCTCTCTCCACTTCTCTCGCTGCTCTCTCCGCTTCCCTCGCTTCAACTTCAGCTTTAAATTGAGTTAATTGTTGTTGTAAACGATTAACTTCTGCCTGGGAAGACTGGCTCTGTGATGGCAAGTACTGGGAAGAATTAGCACAAAAATATTTTGTTGGGGTAACGAATGATCCTTGACATCGAACTCGACCATATCGTTCAAGACCCAAAACATCAGCAATAACTTGGTTGTCGATGTCATCCACATTAGCAGAACCATTAGTTGAAGCTGTAGCTTCAAACTCCAACTTTTTGTCCTTCATTTTGGCCTAATAATCAATGAAGAAAATAAATTCAAATATTATTTCATATAAATAATAACATAATATTAGATTTTGCAGAAAATAAATATAACATAATTTCTGCAGCTTCAGGAGTAATAGCAGAGCCATCTTTCTTTGTGTGTGTGATGTCGAAGAGTTGTACCCGTCCAACACTAGTGCCGGTCTTAAGTTTCTACAATGAATAATAAAAATACTTACGAAAAAAAGTATTAGATTAAAAAATAATGAATAATGTCTAAAAAACAATACCTCCTCATTAGCAATACGGGCAAAGCTCTTCGACCCGGCTGTGTGAGTATACTTTTGTTTCTGTCTACTAGCAACGCCAACACGCTCTCGTTCCTAAAATTGCATATATACATATATAACCAATTTTGCAATAACATAATAATATTCTTTAAAAAGTGTAGCGGTCATACCTCTCCTTTCGTTGAACTCCAAAACCTGACTACATCTTCCCATTGATATCGGAGCAATCCAGGTGGGACATTTTGCATCTTCTCTTGAAGGCTGAGACTATTCTTAAAATATTTCTTTTTCAAGAAGCTCTTATGGTCTCTCCATTTCTTTCCTAACGCATGTTTCACATAATCGTCTGAGACTTCTAAAGAAAATCTCTCCTACAAATTATACAATCAGAGTATATAAATTAATATCGATCTATAATAAATTATCTACTACAATGACATTATAGTACCTTAATATGATCCACAGCATGGTTCTTGTTACTATTCGGCATCTGACGCCATGACTCATAATGGATCGGTAAAAGTGCTCCATTACGTGCAGTCATGCCTATGACATTGGCCAGAACACTTGCTTCTGCCCCAATAGGTTGACCAGTGTCATTTCTCGAAACTTGTACACGTTCCCCAGGAGGAAGATTGTACAACCCCGTCAACATCGTGCGTCCTCTACTTTTGCGCCTTTGACCAACTTCAACTATATAAGAAATAATTTGGGAAAATTATTAAAATCAAGTCAATAAAAAAACATATACCAATTAAATAAAGTTCTGAACATTACCTTGGGTTTCTTCATTTTCTTCAACTGTTTCCGAAACTTGTGAAGATCCAACACCGGACACTCCCTCATTATTTGAAACTTCCTCAGCTCGAGGAACTTGAACGATCCGCAGGTCACTTAATTTCCTTCTAGGCATAATATCTGTAACAAACAAACAAGTTTAGTAACTAGTAACTAATAACAATATTACTATCAATATATGTATTCGATAGCAAGTTAGAGTTAGAACATCTTACTGATAGAACCAAATAATAATAAATATGAAATCTAAATCCCAAGATCTATCATGTCAAATCATCAAGAACAATAAACTGAATAAACTGAATGCGGAAGCGTACCTGAATTCATTGATAGATTGAAAATCTTGAATCTTGATGGGAAAATCCCAAAACTTTGGTATTGATCTTCCAAGAAGATAGGTTATCTCTTAAAGTAAAACTCTCTGACGGGGAAGGAGAGAAAAACAAGTTAACCTATTTCTTGGGGACCACTACCTCTTTATATAGTTGATTATTAAATCAAACTATTAAATATTTATAACTCTGCCCCTCATTGAATTATAAATATATCTTATGGTATCTACACTTTTATTTCCATGACATTTTAATACCTATGACACGCTTAACTTAATTGGTCACTTTATTTTTGTGCCATACTTTATAATAGCAACATACATTTTACATATGTGCCCACAATTACGGATTTTAATCCAACAATCTCCCACTTGGGCAACATATGTTTCCTGATAAATGTACAACCTTATGAGCTCAAAATTTTGCTATTATATAATAGGTATTCTATAACAATCTTGTCCATCAACTATATCCACATAGGATCAAAGCGGTCTTCGCCATATCAATCATGACTGGACCCATCAATGGTCACGTATACAAATATAGTCAAATGACATAGATCAATCATGGATGTGTAGCATGGAAAATTACATGAAATGTGAACCATACATGTCTATTTCCAACTGGTCCTCTTAAACCTTAGTGAGATCAACTTTACTGAATTCAGAGTGTGCATAAACTAAAAAAACTTTATTTCTGCAGAAAATAATCTTAAATAACTTTAAACTGAAGAAACTGAAATTGTGTCTAAACCGAATGAGCATTTTTTCAAAATTACAAACCCCTACTAAAACCGAATATCCTTAAATAACATTACACCTACATGAGTAGAGTGCTCATGAAAGACTTAGGGTGACAGTTTCTTAATATGCGCGCAATTATGGAGTTTGTACCAACATGCTCTTTAAACACACAAACACTCTGAATTTTCTTTAACAACTAGGAACTTAATATTTATGTGCTTCAAGTTTGAAGTGTTCCTATTGTGTATAGAATAAATGAATGCATATTTATTGTCACAAAATAACTAAAGTGGTCTTTTTATTCAATCTAAAATTAGCAGCTTATGTGACAAAATTCGTTTGCATCAATATTCTATTAGAATCGAAGTCTGTAAACCTAATGATCTCTAACTTACCAAAACTTCGACATGTGAGCATGTAATTTTTTGTTCTCTAAAGATATGTCATAACTCTATTGGCTGCTATCCAATAGTCCATACTAGAATTTCTTAAATATCTATCTAACATTCCAACAATGTACACAATTTCCGAACGCATACATACTTAAGCATAAATTAGATTCTCAATAGCTTATGTATAGAGAATCTTTTGGAATTTCTAAATTTTCAAGGTTACTTTTAGGGCATTGAGAAATATAATACTTATCTACTTTAGCAATATGAGTGTCACATGGTTTACTCCCACTGAACTTGTAGTATATACAAGTGCCAACCAAATTTATCTCAAAACCGAATGAGATAATCAACATGAAATTTATAATTTCATTAATGAGAGTCCTACTTAAGCTCATATATAAATTTCTTTAATTTACATATCATTGATATTGTATCATAAGACACAACTTTATGATTGTACCATATAAATAGTTTCTTCAATGTCGCCATTGAAAAAAAAACAAGCTTAACATCTATCTAATGTAGCTTAAGACTAAAACAAGCAACAAGTGTAATAATTATCTTGAAAGAGTCTTTCAATAAAACTGAAGAGAAAGTCTCTAAAAATCAATGTCTTCTTTTAGAGTATATTCTCTAGATACAAGACGTGATGTATACTTATCCACATTACCATTTCCATCCCTATTGATTTTAAATATTAATTTACAACCAATTGGTTTGCACCTTAAGGTAATGAGACAAGTTCTTAAACTTTATTGTCTTGCATAAAATTATACTCTTCTTGAATGACATCAATCCACTTTTGAGAGTTAGAACTTTTATGGTCTGATATAAATGATTGAGTCATTTTCTATCATTCCATTATTGCCTTATTTTCTTGAAGAAATACAATAAAATAATCTAAAATAGTATTTCATCTTCCTCTCGTGGACCTCTTTAATGATACTTGTTTTTTTAAGGTTGTTGAGTTTGTTCTTCTGAAACAATTACCTTATCTTGAATGAGAGTTGTTCAACATTGTTTTGTTGAGGTACTTAATTCACTTCTTGATTAATGATAGGTGTGAAAACCTAAACATCATCAAAAGTGATAGTATGAA
The DNA here is from genome assembly GCA_030270665.1 of Hibiscus trionum. Classification (NCBI taxonomy): domain Eukaryota; kingdom Viridiplantae; phylum Streptophyta; class Magnoliopsida; order Malvales; family Malvaceae; genus Hibiscus; species Hibiscus trionum. The sequence goes on along the minus strand of BSYR01000021.1, from coordinate 19,194,475 downwards.
TTAAATTATAATTCATTTTTTCCTCAATAACAATGCATCTAACATTATTTCTCCCTCCAAACTCAACATCCTAAAAAAATTATAAACCTCTCTTTAAAGTAATCTTAATTGTGGGATCATAAAATTTACAGCCCATGGATCACCCAAAATAATCGAAGTAGTTGCTCGCTTTTAAACTTTAATTACTTCACACGTGTCCTAACTTGTTGTAAAAGAAATCAACCCTTTGTAACTTATTATTGTTTCTTTTAACTAGGACCCTTAGCAACTTTATTCTAATATTTTCTTTATTGCCCTTATTCTTAAAGACATTAACTAAATGAGCACTAACCAAATGATTATTTTTACACTTATAATGCTTCAACCTTTCTTCCTCTTGAACACGGTGAGAAATGAACCCAAATAGAGTCTATTTCTCCATTTGACAGTTCTAACTTGAATTGGTTAAACTGTATATGAAGCGATATCAAAACCATAAGAACAAACAATGGTTAGAGAGTTTGATCTTACGTGCCTTAAATTTTGAAGCAATATTAAGAATTTTCATAATTTACTACCTCACATTTCCTTGACCCTTATACTTCATAGAAGTCAAAAAAAAAATATAAGTGATGTCATCTTAACCTTAATATTTTGGGTATAACATTTTTTAATTTCGTCAAGGAAACCCTTAGTTTGAGTAGTTTCTTTAAATTTGTGCTCCTAAAAAATAGAATGTTGTACTTTATGATCATTAGACTCACGCAATTCGAACGATTTCACCTCTCAAAATATTTTTTTATAGGTGCTTACCGCAATGAGATGTGCAAAATGTTCTTTCCTTAGTACAAAGTCTATGCTCATACAACCAAATACTATATGTAAGTGTCTTTTCTTATTCCTTGAAATTAGTTTCACTAAACAAGAGTTTAGAATGTATTTAACAGATATTGTGACAAGAAATGATAAATTAACTAAATATAGAACAAAAATAAATAAATAAAATTAAAACAAGCTCACATAAATATTCATAAGTAAACAAATAAATTCAAAATAATGGCTAGTTCCCCTCAAGATACCAAGCACAACATTAATATCAAGTCTTTGGACAATAATATTAACTGTAAGTGGTACTCTTGTTGTAGCAATCAAACATTGACAATAAACTATGTCAAACAATAGGCTAATCTTTGGACTAACGTATTGCTCACATAAAATACCTTATAATTGTCACACATTTATCGACACAGTTGTCGTTGTAATTCTGCCAAATATTAATTTTCCTTTGGGCCAATTAATAAACGCATGAATTACAAAAACCCATAATCATCTTAATATTTTAAATAAACTAATCTACACAAAAGCGGTCACTTTGGTGACATTATGTTTCAACTAATCTATTAAAATATTAGATGTCCGAAGCCAAAATATGAATTTATTTATTTCAAAAAAAAAATTCTTAATTTTTTTTTTCAATTAAATTAAAAGATAACCAAATTAATAATAAATTTGAATAAAGGTAAACCTCATATTAAGATATCGAACACTCCATTAAAATTTCATCGTTGGACAAAACATTAACTTGCAAGTGATATCTTGGTATAGTAATCAAATATTGATAATAAGAACATGTCAAACAGAAATCTTCCTTTGGGCCGATTTATTGCTCACATATAAAACTGAATAATTATCACATGTTTATTACCACAGTTGCACATGTAATAATGTTAATTATTAACCTTCCTTTGGGCCGATTAATACTAACATAATCCGACTTACATGCACAAAACATTCTATATTTTAAAATAAAATAATTTCCACAATAGATGTCACTTTGGTGACTTAATGTTTCAATTAAATTATTTTAAAATATATACAATAAATATACCGATATCCAAATTTAAAACTTTGTAACAGTCAAAACTGAAATTTCTGATAACACTTGAATTTTCTGAAATAACCTAAAATAAGGTTGTCTGAATGGGGCTATCAGAAATCGAAAAACCTAAATCCTTGACTGTTTCTTTAAAAAAAAATTCCTTAAGTATGCATTTGCCGAAATTAAAGTCAAATTTAAAACAACAAATCTTTAACTAAAAGTAAGAACCAAAGTATCATATTAAATGAGTAAATCATACAATGATCACATAACTCTTTAATATATATTCATAATAACCTAATAATCAAATTAATTTTTTTTATCAATCCGAATGAATATATTAAAAAAACAAATGCATAATTAATGATTATATTATTTAACATGCATCAAAACTTGACATGAACTTATTTGGTTAATAATATTAATTATTATCCCAACTTTATAATGCAAATAGCAAATATATGATCGGCAAAAACCTAACCCGGATGAAACACAAACCGAAACAAACAGGCAAACAAAGACAAATAAAAAATCCATTGAAATCTTATGCATCAACCGAAGACATCAAAAAAAAAAAATCCATTGAAATCAAAAGAACACGCTAAATCTTCGATTTTTTTTTGAAAGCCAAATAGTTAATATTATTACCAGAAGCCAATTCTCAATTAATTTCCAAATACTATAACCTTATGAATTCATAAGAAATCAATTTTAGTATGTAATTCATAAAACTAAAACTAAAAACTGAATCATGTATTAAAATTTCAATATAAACCCTATGAAGAGTTTACTGTCAAGAACCCTTAAAAGAGTCGTACATAGAAAAATCCTCTTTTTTTTTTCTCACAATATGGAGTATACTTTATTAATAAAGTCTGAAGCAATTCTGATATAAACAAAATAGTAATAACAATTGCACTAAGAATTTCAAAACCGAGAAAAAGTACCTTAATTCTGAAATTCATATAAGATCTCAAAACCCTAATGATTTATTAATAATTCATACGAAATATCAAAATATATAAAATCTCTATAATGAGTCGATCCAAAAAATAGGGACTATAAATTGATTCTTAATGATTCAACATGACAAGGCTCTGATGCCACTTGATAGAACCAAATAATAATAAATATGAAATCTAAATCCCAAGATCTATCATGTCAAATCATCAAGAACAATAAACTGAATAAACTGAATGCGGAAGCGTACCTGAATTCATTGATAGATTGAAAATCTTGAATCTTGATGGGAAAATCCCAAAACTTTGGTATTGATCTTCCAAGAAGATAGGTTATCTCTTAAAGTAAAACTCTCTGACGGGGAAGGAGAGAAAAACAAGTTAACCTATTTCTTGGGGACCATTACCTCTTTATATAGTTGATTATTAAATCAAACTATTAAATATTTATAACTCTGCCCCTCATTGAATTATAAATATATCTTATGGTATCTACACTTTTATTTCCATGACATTTTAATACCTATGACACGCTTAACTTAATTGGTCACTTTATTTTTGTGCCATACTTTATAATAGCAACATACATTTTACATATGTGCCCACAATTACGGATTTTAATCCAACACTTACTACATTGTTATGTCAACAATTTTCATTAAAATCTACATTCATGTCCTCCCGAGCCCATTGAAATTGTGAACTAGAACTAGTGCTTGTTCCATCTAAGTTTTGAGCTGCAAAAGGTAAAGTTTCTGATCTTCTTTCAATGTTATCTGAATTTCCATCTCCTATGTCTATCAAGTCTCTAGGAGTGTTACGGAGGACAACATACCAACCCTTATTCATTGGATCATGGCAATAAAAAACTTGTTTCACTTGAGAAGAAAATACATACGGTTCGTCCATCAATTGTTGACCAGTATGAATTAATCGAGAGAAATTCTGTCACATCCCAAAAACCGGTCTAGTCGGAATTAAGTTCCGGTGATCGAATATTTTTATCAATTGAATAATTTATTCGATCTTATCTGAACCAATAAATATTATTTGGGATAATTTATGATATTTTATTATTATTATTATTATTATAATTATTATTATTATTTAAAAAAAAAGAGAAGACAAAGTGATTGAACGGCTAAATAGCCAACTAAAGAAAAGAAAACAAATTGAGTGGCAAATGCCACTACATGTGGTAGGAAATTAAAGAATGAAAAGCAATTGAAAAAGAAAAGAAAAGAAAAGAAAAGAAATGAAGACCTAATTAAGTTAGGTAAAGTAAGTGAAGTGGGATTTTTGTGGCTGAGAATTGAATTGTAAAGCTTGACAATTTAGTATAAATAGGAGGGGAAGGGTTTGATGAAATACACGGCAGAGAAAGAAAAGAAAGAAAGAAAGAAAGAAAGAAAGAAAGAAAGAAAGAAATAGGTTACGATCCAATGTTTGATTGGTAGTCCGATATTTTCGATATAGTAATATCGAATCTCTACCGACGTCGGGGTAAGCTCAAATCTCTAGTAAGTTTAAGTTTCGGTATCGAGTTTGATGAATATTTTTATATATATTCGATACTGTTTATTTGATTAGTTTTTATTAATTATCATGGTATACAAGGTAGATTCGGAACAACCGTCAAGCCCAAGAAATAAAAATAAAGTACCGGTCTATCAAGGTGAGTGAAATAAATTAGAGTTGAGATTAGAGTCTCAACTATCTTTAATTTGATGTTAGTATATATATTAAGCATGAAATTAGATTAATTAAAGGTTGGTAAAAGATAAGGGTAGAAAGAATAAAGAAATTCGGATTTGTAAACTGTCCTGTAGAAAATTGCATTTTTGAGCATGTTTGAGTCATTTCTGGAAAACGGGTTCTTCTACAAAGTTGTAGAGAACAAAATTTTACATGAAATAGAGGTATTATTTGCTCAAAAATGTTAAGTATAGGTCTCGGAATTGTTGTTATAAGTTACTGGACTAAAACTGAATAAATCTAGAATCTGCTATACTAAATTGTGAAATTCGAAATGTTTAGGGGGTCAAATGGTGTTAATAAATTCTGAAAATTTATGATTAGAACAGGGGATTCATGAAATGAATTAAATTAAATGACCAAGCTTGAATTAAATCTCAATTGGTAGGTTAAAACCATTTAGATCACATATAGAAAATTAAAATGGACTAGTTTGTAAGAATTGATAATTTGAGGACTTATATGCCCTGTTTTCATGGTTTCTGGAACATAATTATTATGTTAATATGTTAAGGTAAATATGGTTAAAATCTCAAGATTTATGGTGTAGTGAAACATAAGTTATAAATGCACTAAAGTCATAAATTAAGAATAGGCAGATTAGGTTTCTGAAAATGCCTTATGTTCAAGTAATAAACTGTATTGATGAAGAATTGATAAAATTATGTGCCATACATAGTTATAAAGGTGTGTTTATAAGCTTTCCAGAATGGTAAAGAACTCCTTATTTGGAGTTGTGAGTAAAAAGATATGAATTTTTAAGTAAGTAAAGGTCATAAAAACAGGGTAACAGTTTGCCCCTAAATCTGCATCAACATTGACTTTAAAATTCATTATAAATTGTATAAGAGGAATTAAAAGCTATAATTTATATGGTTTAAAAGGTTATTCAGTCTAGTTTCGTTTGAAACAAACGAAATCAGATTTTGAGTTATAGAACATTTTATATAAATATTTCTTTGAGGACAATGCAAGCTGCCTAATGTACTAAATGATATATTTCTTTAATGTTTGGTTAGAAAAAAATGTAGAAATGAAGGAAACCACAAAATTGGAGAATAAGGAAAATGTCTCTAAGCTTGGATCAAGGTGAGTGTGGATGCATTTGTCTCGGGTGACGCGGTGTCATTCCGATATTTGTTTGTATGTTCTGATATGTGAGTGTGGATGCATTTGTCTCGGGTGACGCGGTGTCATTCCGATATTTGTTTGTATGTTCTGATATGTGAGTGTGGATGCATTTGTCTCGGGTGACGCGGTGTCATTCCGATCTTTGTTTCTTTGTTCTGATATGTGGGTATAGTCGTGTCAGGGGTAGGCTCGGTGCCTTCCTATTGCATTAATTAAGAATTTACTTGCATCTGGTAAGTACCCTACATTACTTAGATATGCTCAAAAATGATTATGATATGCTATATGTACATGAAAATAATATGAAATGTTACCTGATAGGGAGCTACGGCTCATCTTGTTATTTAATATGATATGATCTGAAAATCATGGAACATGTAATGAATTTAATAATGATTGGTAAAATTTAAAATGATAAGGAAGAAGGATTAAAGGCAAGAATATTGACCTAAATGTGTATTGCTTGTTAGATAAGCATGCTTAGCATAAAAATGATTAGTTGCTATGATGTGTTGATTGCTTGAGCTATGTGAAATGAGACTAAATGATAAGCTTTGCTACTGATTGTTGATGATTATAAAATGAAAATGATCTCATGTGCTTGCTGGAATTTTAGATTTACCATGATGCCTGATTGATTATATGTGTATGCCTATTGAAGTGGTTAAATACCTTTGAAATTATGAATGATTGGCAAGTGAATGCACTTGTTAATAAAGAAAGATAAGTAAAGTCCTTGGGTTGATTAGTGTCTATAGGTAGAAGGGCATGCCTTAGAGTCGTTGAGCTCCCCTGATCTTTGTTACAGGATGGTGGTTAGTCACCTATAAACCTGATAAGGTGGTTAGTCACCTTGATAATTGAATGGTGGTAAGTCACCATTGATGCCTATGCATCCCCTGATATATGTTGAAATGAGAAATGAATACTTTGAGTATCTAATGTTACATGAAGACTTGATTACCTATTTCATTAATCATCCAAGGCAAAACATTTAAAAGTTACATGACTTGAAAGATAAGTACTTAAATGATAAGTACCAATGAAATGAAATTGATATGCTTACTTGTTTTGTATATGCTAATGCTTTTAAATGATGCTTGTTGTTGTATATGATAATGTTTGATCGATACTTGTTGTATAAATGAATATAAAAGTATGATGTTTATGTTGCATCAATGGTTACTTGAAATAGTTACAAGATTAGCATGGCCCCTGTGCAAGGATGACACGCACAAATCAAGAAATGGTACCAATATATTATGTGTTTGATACATTATGCTATGTTATGATCATGATATGATATTATGCTTTGTTATGAATATGAAGTATGCCATGTTATTGCATTATGATCATTTTTGGAAGCATGCTACATGACATAACATGTTCATTCATTGTCATTGGCTACCTCACTTAGACTATGTAAGTCTAATGCATTCATTGCATAACATTTCAGGTTAAGGAAAGTAACAGATCGAGATCGAGATTAGTTGGAAGGTTGGCAAGTCACTACAATTAAAGAGTAATGTGTTTTGTCCTTATGAACTCCTAGTATGGTGGCAAAGTAGTTAAAGTAATTATACTAATCTTGTGGGCCTACTATTGTGAAATTTTGCCTATGTTTTATATAAGGTTTTAAAGCTATATAGACTATTAAGTTAGTAATAAAATTGACATAATTGGTAGTAAAACATTGATTAAAGGACTCTATGATTTTTGTGAGTTGTTAGGCTCATTGAAATACGTAAAGAATTTTAGTAAGATAATTCAAAAAGAAATAGATTTGAATACTTTACAAAATAGTCACTAAACATTTCATCGTCTAATCAGATAGGTAAATGACCTCCGTTAGTAATGAGATTTTACAGGCTAATAACTAGTAAGTTTAATTTCAGTATAATATCACGAATTTCAGATAAGGACCCCTAATTTGTAAAAATTACAAATTAGTCCCTGAGTTTGAAAAAGTTTAAAATTGACCCCAATTCAAATAAGTTGTTAATAAGTTAAGTGTTAAGTCTTAAAAGAGATTAATAAAATATGCCGAAATGATTTTTGAACTTTGGATTTATGTCTCCGATCTCCGTATTGTTTTTCGGTAGCGCTCTCCGACCCGGTTCTCTACCAGGCCGGGAAGGGGGTGTTACAAATTCACCACCGTAAAACCAAATTGATCTCTTTTAATACCTCGAGTAGTATTAACATCAGCCCAGTCACAACGAAATAACACAACCTTTCCTTTGCCATAATAATCCAACTCAATAATATCTGTAAGAACTCCATAATATTCTACATCTCCCTCTACAGGATGATTGTCCCTAGCACTAGCATAACTTGTAATTGAAGAAGTAACAACTACTCCACAATTTTGTGTCCTTCGCAATCTTTCACGAGATTTTGTGTGGAACCTGAACCCATTAATGAGGAAGGCATTATATCTTTTTACAATTCTATCCGGACCTTGAGAAAGCCATTTAACCTCCTCACTAACTTCTCTTCTATTCCAAACCTATTAAGCGTAAAAGGCGAAAACGTTAGCATTTATATAAAGTATTACAACTATACATTAGTTACGTGCCGTACAAATTACCCACCGTTCGCCCTAACCATTCATGAAAAGTTTCTGTGAACAACTTTTGAATCTCTCGTTGATGTAATCTTCGGGAGCGTACACGAGATTGTAACTCTTCTTTATACTCACTGTAAAGTAGGTTACGTGGTTAAAGATTGAGAAATATATAAGACAAAGTAAATACGTCATCATTTATATTGTAAAACTTACGTGCGTAAGGAATCTAATGAATTGTGGTGGAAAAGAACATAGCGATGTGCTTGGATCCAAGATTTGTCATCTAATTGCGCAATTTCAACTTTGCCGAGTGGTTCACCATAACTTCCAAACAAATAAGTCTCAGCTGAGTTATTAGTACTGCACACTTCATTTCTATTTGATCTATTAAATCTCGTTTCAACATCTTCCATATATCTAGAGAAAAATGTCAAACACTCCTCTGCTAAATACCCTTCAGCAATCGATCCTTCTGGATAACGCTTATTACGACAGTAAGACTTTAACTTGCACAAAAACCTGGACGTGAAATAAACACAACATTATTTTATAAAGTTATCGAATAGTTCAAATTTTCAATACTGATTGACTACATATTAGACAATTCATACCTCTCAATAGGATACATCCAACGATAAAAAACTGGTCCACCAACTTTAGCTTCGTAAGGGAGATGCACCAACAAGTGCACCATAATTGTGAAGAATGATGGTGGAAATATCTTCTCCAAGTTGCATAAGGTTAAGGCGACTCGATCGTGCAATTTCTCAAGTTCTTCGACCATCAGAACTTTCCCACAAATTGCTTTCATTATATTGGAAAGTTCAATTATACAAGATGTCACCTCATTTGACATGCAATTGCGTAATGCAACTGGCATTAAATCTTGCATCAATATGTGATAATCATGTGACTTTAGAGAATAAAGTCTTCGATCTTTAACACTGACACATTGAGATATATTTGATGCATACCCATCTAGGACCTTTATATCTTTCAACACCGTGCAAAACACTTCTTTTTCTTTCTTCGACATCGCAAAAATAGAAGGCGGCAACGAAGTCTTTCCATTAGCAAGTTGCTGAGGATGAAGACCGTGTCGAATTCCCATGTCAACTAAGTCAAGTCGACTCTTCAGATTGTCTTTAGATTTTCCATCGAAATTGAGAATGGTCCCAATAATATTCTCACAAACATTCTTCTCAATGTGCATGACATCAAGATTATGTCTCAGAATGTTATGCTTCCAATAAGGCAACTCGAAGAAAACACTTCTCTTTTTTCCATAACCCGGCCTCATTTGGATCATCCTCTTCATCAGAATCATCATCACTCAACTGACCATCATCATGGTCGTACACTTCCTTATTCTTTTTCTTTGCTCGCGAGTTTGGCAGTTGATTTGTCTTTCCATAAGAAAACTGCATATGTTTCAACATCGACCAGATATCAGATCTCGTTGTTTGCTCAGGAGCTCTTCTGAATTCTTTAGTACCATCAAATAAATTCTTTTCATATCTAAATCTATGATTTTCATCTAACCACGACGATGTCCCATGTAAGAAAACTTCTTTCCATTATACAACCACTTCAAGCATGTATGTGCAGCACAACAAGGACAAGCATAACGACCTTTGGTACTCCAACCAGATAAATTTGCATAAGCAGGGAAATCATTTATCGTCCACAATAAAGCTGCACGCAAATTAATGTTCTCCTTCTTCAACACATCATATGTTTCGACACCCACCCATAATTGCTTCAACTCTTCAATGAGAGGCTGCATATAGATGTCAATATCATTCCCTGGACCTTTTTCACCTGGGATTATCATGGATAAAATAAAAGATGACTGCTTCATGCAAATCCAGGGGGGCAAATTGTAGGGAACAAGCAGAACATGCCAAGTACTATATGAAGTACTCATGATTTTAAATGGATTAAACCCATCAGATGCAAGACTAAGCCTAACATTTCGAGGATCTCCTGCGAAATTTGGAAACTTTTGATCAAATGACTTCCAAGCTAAACTATCCGCAGGGTGCCTCAAAAATCCATCATTTGTTCGTCCATCATGATGCCACCTCATAGACTCCACAGTCTTTGAAGACATAAAAAGTCTTTGAAGCCTAGGTATTAGAGGAAAATATCGCAGAATCTTTACTGGCTTCTTCCTTGATCGTGCTTCAACTTCATCCTCACTCACATTTTCTACATCTTTATTCATCCACCAAGATTTACCGCATACATGACAAGACTCCTGATTTTTCCGATCACCCCAATACAACATGCAATCATTCGGACAACTATGAATTTTCTCATAACCAAGACCCAAATCCTTTATCACTTTCTTCATATCTTTGCTGGATTGAGGAATTTTTGCAAAAGGAAACATTTCTCCCAAAAACTCTAATAACTGCGTAAAAGAGTTACCGGTCCATCCTCCCAAGCATTTTAGATGGAAAAGACGAATGCAAAAGGAGAGTTTTGAATATTTTGATCCCTCATAAAGTTGTTCATTCATTTCATTCAGCAAATTATAGAACTTTGTTGCTTCTCCATTTGGCTCTTCATGACATCCACTTCTTCTCATCTCGGAGGAATCATTAACACCAATATCACAATCTTCTCTAACTGATTGATGATAATCATGCATATTAAATGCATCCCGCAACATACCCTCCATGTCATCTTCTCTATGAGATCGGTGATGAGAATTAAGAGGATCAATCGAGTTACTCGTGGATGAAGCTCTACGAGGTGTAATCTCTCCATGGAATATCCATTTTATATATCCTCGGACAAAGCCACAAACAATTAGATGTTCGTGTTCAACTTCACAAACGTGCCAATTAATGTTACCACACTTCTTACAAGGGCAAAGAATCATATCCTCTTGGCTTGCATTCGCAAAAGCAAAATCTAAAAAAGTTTCTACTCCATTTTGATAGTCGACGCTTACTCTTGGCAAATTCATCCAACTCCTATTCATTTTGTATTTCTGTAATAATAATAAAAGATTTAAATACAATCTAAATGTCCTAGACAAATGAAAAGAAATATTAAAGAAATTCTAGTCCTCCTTAGACAAAAGAAAAGAAATAACAATAACGACCGAGAATTATCCACAACTACCAACCAAACATCTTAAATATATAAACTACTTACCAACCAAACATGTAAATTCAAGAGAAAGTTACCTGTTGGGGAAGAGCACCGATTCACAACTTTGAAGGATGAACAGATATGTGGAATCGCTCTCAACCTATTCAACATAACAATAAAATAAACAAAATATGAATTGTCAAACATTCAAGAAATATTTTAGTATCACTTTCAATGATGATAAATATGAAAGTTTGATTTGTGGGTGCATAGGAATCTGCTCCAAATCCTATGAGAATATACCGTAGATTATTAGTGTTATTTTGGTTCTTCTACTTTCCACCCAATTATAAAAACAGATATTATAATAAAAAATGATTAAATGGATAACTTAGACAAGTTGGCTACTACATCTTTATCTTCAGATGTAGTCAACAGATACATTTTTATTATATTATTAAATTGATCAAATCACTGCAATGCAATCTCTATATTATAGGTAAATTCATTTATGTACATTTCGAAAATAGTCCCTCCACTCCAATTAACTTATGACAACAAGTGCATAATTGTTGGATGATAGAGCTTGCTGGTGGATTAAATTGAGCGGTATTATATTTAACATCAATTAGCTTTAGAGACTGCCTTGTCCTTGTATAGAATTGGATCTCTCTGGTTAATGCCAGCTGGTTTCAAGCTTGTAGGTTGGGTGCTTAAACGGATTTTATAAACTTTACTACTCTATAGTATCTATTCCTATTGCCGTAATATTATAAAATGCTTAAACGGACGTTGCAATTTTGGAGCGATTTGTATTTCAGTGTTTCAATTATCCTCTACTACTCTATACTCTTTATTCCTATTCGCAAAGCAGAATACAGTTTTGCAGACAGATTCTGTTGTAAACATAAACTAAGTTATTCAGAAACCCAAAATAATGTCTGGTAAATAAGACAGCAAGGCATCGGAGAAATGTTCCAAGTCAACTATGGACTGAGATTGGGCTGAAGTATCAACACTTGGAGGACTTATCTTCACCGATACGGTCAATGAGCCTTTTGCTGGAGTTACTTCTGGTTTGCTCGCTTTAGTTGCTTTTACAGAGGTAGGGAATCTACATCATATTACCGGATGTCAGGAAGATTAGAGACTTGCAGTATTCCAAAAGTAAACTTGAGCAGCAACAGTTAACAAGCGGCATGAAATATTTGAGGTGCAGAAGTAGAAATTGCTTGTGCATACTCCAGGATCTAAACTCTAGTTACTATAATGATTGCATACAGTGTTAACACTATTATTATCATATTAACTGAACTTTATAATTAGCACACGTACTTCATTTTCTAATTGCTAAAAGTTATGATAAAAATAAGAACAACAAAAGGGAACGCTGAACCTTAATATTATTGTCTTCCCACCAAGGAACAGATTCTTAGCCTTGAATTCATTCACCTGGAAACAAACCAAGTAGCAATTGAGTATGTAAGTTTTCGACAGCCTACATGCTCATATTTCGGTCAACAATCAATACTTTTATGATCATCAAGTGCATATTTCGGATCAATACTTTCGACAGTAAAAGAGTATTTTGCATAAGTAACTCTCAAAAGGAAACGATAGATCACTAACCTTGGCCGACGGTCGAAGGCGAGGAGCGGAGGTCGACGGCTGACGGCGAAACGCAACGGTCGACGGTGAGGACCGACCAGGAGCGACACGGCAAGAGGGGCAGGAACGGCTAGGGCACATGATTTGGGGATTTTTTTATTTCACGATGGAGCTTTCTGTCTGAGCAGATTGGGGATATATTTGACTATTAAAACGGTGAGTTTAAACAATAGCGGCGTTTGGCGTAAAAACGCCACTAAAATTTAACTTTTGGCGGCGTTTGGCGTAACAAACGCCACGAATAATTAACTTCTGCCGGCGTTTGGTGACAGAAACGCCACGAATAATTAACATTTGCCGGCGTTTGGCTTTAAAACGCCACGAACAATTAACTTTTGGCGGCATTTGGCTTTAAAACGCCACTAACTTTTAACCTTTGGAGGCGTTTGGCGTTCAAAACGCCACTACCATTTAACCTATCGCGGCGTTTGTAATGAAAACGCCGCCAATGTTCACAGATCGTCCAGAATCTTCTAGAAGTCGCCATGTATTTGCCACGTCACTGCCACGTCAGACGCGTCGTGCCCAATGTCGTGCCCACGATGCTAGTCATGACAAAATATATAAAAAAACTGCAGAAATGCCCCCCTTTCACTACTATTTCCAGAATTGGACCCATGCACAAAATATAACCAAAACAACATGTATTATGCAAATAACTAGAAAAATAGCAAATGAAATATGTCATATTTGAGAACTCATCATTGATTTATGGGAAGGTACTTGAATACAAAATCAGACTCGTCCATGTTTCCAAATGCAATACAAGCTGCACTTGAGTTGATTTATGAAAACAATGAATGCTCAAAATGGACATGGAACATTTGGTTTCTCTACGTTTATAACGCCCGTTAAATAGTTAAGACTAATAATCGTTACGTGTAAAATGCTGGTGCCAAGTTTTTAAAGAAAGCAACCATTCTAACATTATTTAGTATGACTTTAGACATGAAACAGTATATTACTGGAAAAGCTGTTACGGCATGCATATATGATACCATTGCTGTTTTGGATGTATGAAAACAGTATATTAATTTGTTAAACCTATTTCCTAGTGTTGATTGGAGTATACTGGAAAAGCAGTTGATTGGAGTCCATACAGTTTTTGTTAAACCTATTTCCTAGTGATTTGACCCAAGTTTTGGGGTATATAATCATCACAGTCGGTGTGCCTGATCAAATGTGTTAAATGATGAAGACAAATTAATAGGAATGAGAAGAGTTTGCAGGGCACGGAGATAGGCAAGATAATAGAGTATATAAGTGGAAGCATTCATCATCCTTTTTCTCATCCAACAATCCCAGCAAAGTCTTAATATTCTCAGAATGGGTTCCAAAAACCAGCTGCAACAGCAATTCACATATTTGGCCTTGATAGTATTAGTGGGTGCGAATTTAGTATGTGAAGGTGGAGCCACCTCCCGCACAAGTCTTGAAGATGCATCAATGTACGAGAGGCATCGACAATGGATGTCCCAATTTGGACGAATTTACAGTGACAACAATGAGAGGCACAAGCGTTTCAACATTTTCAAACAAAACGTGGCACTCATTGACTCTTTCAACAACGCCAATAACAAGCCTTACAACCTTGCTGTCAATCAGTTCGCAGATCTAACAAATGAAGAGTTCACTGCTTCTCGAAATGGGTTCAAGGGCCATATGTGTTCCAACAAGGCTACAACTTTCATATACGAAAACGTCACCGCATTGCCTTCTACTGTGGATTGGACAAAGAAAGGGGCTGTTACACCTATCAAGGACCAAGGCCAATGCGGTCTGCTCTAATCTCTTGAAATATCATTCATTGTTTGTAAATATTTTTCTAATTCCAACGCTGAAACTATCACAGGATGCTGTTGGGCGTTTTCAGCTGTGGCAGCCATGGAAGGGGTTACCAAGCTAACAACAGGTACGTTGATTTCCTTGTCTGAGCAAGAACTGGTCGACTGCGACACCAAAGGTGAGGATCAAGGCTGCCAAGGTGGTTTAATGGACGATGCCTTCCAATTCATCCAGAAGAACAAAGGCCTAACAACCGAATCCAACTACCCCTACACGGGAGTTGATGGCACATGCAATGCCAACCAGGAAGCCAACCATGCAGCTACCATAAATGGCTTCCAAGATGTGCCCGCCAATAGTGAAGATGCACTGCAGAAGGCTGTTGCCAACCAACCTGTTTCGGTTGCCATCGATGCCAGCGGGTTCGAGTTCCAGTTCTACTCCGGTGGTGTATTTACGGGATCCTGTGGCACGCAACTGGATCATGGAGTGACGGCTGTTGGATACGGGGAGGATGATGATGGGACTAAGTATTGGTTGGTGAAGAACTCGTGGGGCACTAGCTGGGGTGAACAAGGCTACATCAGGATGCAAAGAGATGTTGATGCAAAGGAAGGTCTTTGCGGCATAGCAATGCAAGCATCCTACCCCACAGCATAAACAATACTTACGCTCTAATATGCTCATTTCCTAAATATATCAATGTACCATATGTGAATCTACTATGAACTATGCAAACATACACTATACACGGTGCTCTATTATATGAAAACCAACGTTATATTTCATCTTATTTTTCAATAGAAACACAAAAACGATTACTCAATTCACATTCGAAAATTAATTAAGTGGTGGAAATGATTAAGAACCATATCGAGTGAAACATTAGAGTGGATTTTGTTGCCGAACTTCTTTAAACTCCCGTACGTCAATTCGTGTTAAAGAAAGATGTGAAATATTGTTCACAAAAATATTGTCTCATAGGACTTATTTTAATTCATATTTATCATATTACAAGTACTATTTTTAAATGCTTTTAATTTTGTTTACAAAACGGCTTTGGATTAGTTTTTAGATTATGTGAATTTATATTGGTTTATTCTTGATGTCGTTGGATTTATTCTGGTTTATTATGAACTTATTTTCGAATAAAGTTTGAGTTATAAAACCCTTGTCGATGTGCTCTTCTTGCACAAAACGAGTCCACTAAACTGTAAACAGAAATATGTGAACTCTTAGCTTTGTAAGCTCAGAGAAACATATCTACCACATTACACCTCATGCATTTCATAAACACAAAATGGAACACAAATATGAGAAATAATGCAAGAGCATAGCTCAACCGTCTATGATCTAATATCTAGACTAGCTAAAAATCATAGATCGATGGGTCGAAAATGTAATATATATATATATATATATATATATATATATATATATATATATATATATATATAAAATCATTTGTTAAAGGCTAAACTATAAAATAAATACTCAAATTATGTATCTTTTTTGCAATAGGTGCCTAAAGTTTTGTTTTTGACTTGTTTTAAAGTCAACTGATGCATCTACTTTAGGCACATATTTTAGTCAAAAAATAATTTAGGCACCTATTACAAAAAAACCTATTTTAGGTACTTATTTTGTAGTTAAGCATTCGTTAAATGCAGGGCGTAAAGTGATATTATTTTCATTTTTTTAATTTGTATTATGCCATTATTTGCTTTTTTTTTAAAAAAATTGTTAATAAATATATTTAGCTTACGAAAAAATAACATTAAAATTTTACTATCCATACATTCTCCCTCTTCACCGCTTACCCTTTATACTAATAATAATCATCTTATTCTCCTTTGTTTAAATTTGGTTGTATTTTATTTATGCATTTAGATTAAAACGTTTATTGATAATTACAATGTAATTTGAAAAAGGGTAAACTACTTAGATGATCACATTCATTTAGTAAATATTCACTTTTACTCATCAATTTCAAAAATTCTAATTTTTGTCATTTATGTTTTCGATTATTAAACATTTTGTCACTCAGATGTTAATTGTTTTTAGACAACTGACGATTTGTTGAGTTGGCACAATAAAACAAAGAGTAAATTAATTGCATAGTCACTAAAATATTACTTCACTCCTATTTTCACAACCAAACTAAACCATTTTGTATAATTATACATTTAGTCCACCATATTTACATATGCAATAAATTTAGTCATAATTTTAATATAAAAATAATTTAAAGTGGTTGAATTTAAGGAAGCAAATAGTTGTGTTTAATCCATTTTGAACCTATTAAATTCCTTGTTATCATACATTGATCCCACACAGCAACTCATTTTACTTATGCTTGGACCGCACCCAATGACTTAACACTGAATTTTGTTTTAGAATAATGTTCTTTGCAACACCCCTACTTGGTCTGGAAGAAAAATGGGATCAGAGATGTCACCAAATTTCAAATCAGAGACCTATTTGTAAATTTTTAAAAGTTTCAAGGACCAATGAAATGTTCATTTTATTAATAGGTGTTATTCTTGATCTCGTGTTCGTCCCAAAACCAGAATTGAAAAAAACATCGACTAAATAGGAGTTCATTTGAAGAAGTTATGAAATAATGACTAAATAGGAGTTCATTTGAATTAAAACTTTTAGGTGTGGTTTCGAAACCTTTGCTAAAGGTTTGGAAAACTTTGTCACAGATTCAAAATTTTGACATTCTGGACTGAAGGTTTCGATACCTCTTAGTACGGTTTCGAAACCTTTGTCCTGTTTAGCTTTCATGGTTGATTCATCGAGTAAGTGTCCCTTGCTTAGGGTAAGCACATTTATCGGATTTCTTAGCTGCTTTGCTTCTATGGTGTTAACATTTAAGGGTTAACTACTGGGATAGTTACTTATGTTTTCTCCCAGTACAGAGTTAGTCACCGATTTTGAAAAATGACCAGTAAGGTCACTTACGTTTTCGGGGTGTAAATAGTTGGTCACTCTGTCGTTTGGGCCGCTAGACGTTAACGGAAATCCGATATGGCAGCTGAGATAAATAAAAGTCTTTCCACGTTTATTCCATGTAGGTTTAGGTTAAATTATTAATATAAAGATGCCCCCCCCCCCCAAAAGTGACTATCTCCCTTTTCTTAACCATAAAAATTGCTCTATAAAAAAGAAAAGAAAAAGAGGAAGAAGAAGTTGAAGAAGAAGATGGAAGCAAAAATTGAAGTACCCATTTGTCGTTGTAGACAACCAGCTAATCTGGTCACTTCTTGGACCGATGAAAATCCAAGTAGGAGGTTTTTCGGGTGTAAAAATTATGGGAATGGGAGGGGCTGTGCTTTTTTTGCTTGGTACGATGCTCCTCTCAACCCACGTTCAAGGATGATCATTTATGGGCTCTTAAAGAAAGTGAAGAAAATGGAGAGGGCAAGATTCCTAGAACGAATATGTTGGATGGTTATGTGTGTGATGATTGTGTGGTTTTTGAAGTAAAGTAATGTGTGTGATGAATGGATGTTGAAGTATTGTTAGGGTTTATGAAATTGTAAGCATTTTGCTCAATGTTGAAGTAATGTAATGTGGGTTTTGAAGTATTGTTAGGGCCAGATAGTTATTTGTGATCTTTTATTTATGGTTTTTTAATGTAACTGAAGCTTCTTGAAGCAATGTTTTTAGGAGTTCAATGGAAATTATAAGCATTTTGTATTCATGTTACATAAATAATTCAACAAACCAAGTAAACAAACTTTTGTTTTGCATTCAATTGTAAGTAATATAGGTTAACAAAAGTAGTTTGTAAGCTGATAAATCATAAAATCAGCTGCAAAAATAATGACCTAATTCAACAAAAGTAATTTGTAAGACTTCCCTAGACATCACTAAAGGAAATACCAAGACAGATTCAACATAGTTCACAAAATAAATGCCATTACAATGGACATCACAAAAAAATGTCATAAAATTAGGTCATTCACAAAATAAGTCAGCTTTAGTTGTACAGCTTCAGTCCCTAGTTGAAGCTTGTGATTCTTGATTTAGAGGGTTGAAGACAGTTGATTGTTGACTTGAAGGCTCATTAGGCATCCATCTAACAGTTGTTGGTGGAGCCAAAGGTCTTCTTGTTGGTAATTTTTGCCTTCGAAGTTGCTGTTGTTGGTTGGATGATGAAGGATGGCTTCTAGGTTGCTGTTGGTGGGATGATGAAGGATGAGGTTGTGGTTGGTTGGATGGAGTGGGTCTTCTTATAGGCTGGTTTGCACCAATCTCACCTCTACAGGTCCGTTTGTTGTGACCAGGCTTGCCACACTTGGTGCAGTTAGCTTGCTGCCCCCTCTTGGTCAACTTAGGTTTGCTAACTTCATCAGCTTCTTTTTTCCTCTTTTTACTTGGCCTTCCTGGTGGCCTCCTAATAGTTGGTGGCAATATGGGTTCCATGTCTGATACTGGAGCCCATTGTTGAAGACCTGCTTAAAAATTAAAAAAAAACAATAAATCACATAAGCTGAAAAAAAAAACAGTTGAAAAAATTAATAAGTTAGGGACAAACAATACCTTTCATGGGTGAAATCATGTTGGAGTAAATGGCAATTTGAGTGCTCTTATTGTAGCACACATTTACATAACCTTCAATGCTTCTATTGGTTTCTTGAATGGCTGAGAATGCATGGACACAAGGGATGCCAGTGAGGTCTCATTTTCTGCATGAACATGTATGCTGCACAAGATCTACAGCATGCTGGTGCCCAAGGCCAGCATGAACTTGATACCTTTCTCTACTAGAACGTGTGGTTCAGCACCTGAAATAAGTCAATTACACAATTAGCAGACAATTAGTAAAAACAAAAGTAAGTAAACAATTAGGAGAAAACCTGATTGCAGGAAAATGTTGTCCAGTTTTTTTTTTTGAATTTTATCACACAGTGGACCTGGCCACTTTTCAGCTTCCTCCCTTTTGCTAACAATTTTTTTCATTATCTTAGTTCTAATAACCTCCATCATTGTCAGAATAGGCTTATCTCGAGCCTCTAAAATTGACTACATAAGAGAAATAAAAAAGATAATGTTAGTAATCAATCAAATAAAGTAAATGTCTGAAGTATTTAACTAACTCAAAATGACAATTTTACCTTGTTGAAAGACTCACAAAGGTTGTTGAGGAGCATGTCACACTTATTTATGGTATCAAAGTGTGATCTAGACCATTGAACAGGGTTCAACTTCTGTATCCAATTATAGGCAGCAACAAAAAGGGCTTTCAACTGCTCCATTGCATCTTCAAACTCTCGCAAGTAAGTAGCTCGAGCAGCCTTCCAAACAGCATCTTTAAGAGCTTTCCCTTTGTGAACCTCCTTGAAATTATTATATATATGCCTCTCACAGTTTCTAACATTTGCATTAGGGAAAATTTCATCTACAACATCCACAAGTCCCTACATTAGAAACAATAGATAAAAGTTAATAAAACTCTTAGAAACAATAGATTAAAATAGATAAAAGCTGGAGGGTTACCTTCTGTTTATCATTCATGAAACAAATATTACATGAGTCATTAATCTCCAAGTCAGTCTTGAGTATGTCCAAAAACCAGGCCCAAGATGAATAGTTTTCACTCTCCACTACTGCATATGCTATAGGGTAGATATGATCATTTGCATCTATACTTACTGTTGCGTGTAAAAGTGTCTATCGCAATGTAGTGCAAGTGTACACGACGCAAGTAGTAAAGTGATACGTAAGTATCGAATATCGTCTCCACAGGGACTAGGCTAATAGCTTTAACCTTGGTTTTCTGCACGAAGGGAAAAGAAGGAGTTTAATTGTTGTCACGAAATAATAAAGAAGACTGAAAATAAAAGAGGGAAATATTCAGAGTAAAGAGTAGGTCGGTATTGATTTGCTCCGTAGTGCAGGTGTTTGCACTGTCTAGGACTTCTCTGTTCTAATGTAGCGCCTGTCGCGGTAGCATCTGCTGCGGCAGCGGTTGTTGTTGCCGCGGCAGCGAACACACAACTCAGTACTTCAAGCTTGGCAAGAATCCCTGCTATGCCTTGGCCTATCCCCAGGTCCAAGTCTGTCGATGAACACTTCTTGATGATACCTCCCGACGTGAATCAAAGGATGAACACCGATGTTATTGAATTCTTCCTTAGCCACTTAACCCCGTCCTATCCTTAGGTCCAAAGATAGTTCAACCATAAACTGGAGAACCCGTACTTATTCCTTTCGTATACTTAACTCTCCCGATATTAAGTAAATGTGTAATCTCACAATGCTCTCCCGATACTCTTGCAAGATGTTGAAAACCAGAATAAGCAAACTTGAAGTCTATTTTATTGAACAGAAAATAATCCTAAAACAATGCAATCCTTGCAACTACTTTACAGAATAAACCCTTAGCCCTAGGGGATGTTTAGAACATGATGAGAAGGGGGAAAAGGACTAGGGTTTAGGGGAAGACGGCTAGAGAGTAAGATATCCTTCCCTAGGTCGAATTACATGCCTTTATATAGGCCTTGGGTTCAAGTTTTCTAATATGGCAAGACTACAAGTTTAAATTAAAGTACAACTCTATTAAAAACTAAATCTTCAAAGTAGATGTCTTTAATTCGTCCTCTCTTCTTGCTTGGAGTTTCTTCTTTGAACCTTGAGCTTTGCCTTCATTCTGATCTAGGGCTTGGAAAAATATAAGAGTGCTTCATGACAGACCGACTTAATTTCCTCTTTATGTCGAGCTCTGTTGCGTGTAAAAGTGTCTATCGCAATTGAGTGCAAGTGTACACGTCGCAAGTAATAAAGTGATACTGGAGTATCGGATATCGTCTCCACAGGGACTGGGCTAACCCTTTCCTTTGCTATCTGCACAAGGGGAAAAGAATAGATTAAGATATTGTCACGAAAATAATAAAGAATACTTAAATAAAAGAGTAGAGATATCAAGATAGAGAGAATGGGCTGGTATTGAATTGCTCAGTAGTGCAGGTATTGCAGAGTTTAGGAAATCCAATTCTGTCGTCGTCACCCGTCGCGGCAGCACCTGTCACGGCGGCAGTCCGTTGATTGTTGCGGCAGCAAACACTTAACTCAGTACTTTCAAGTTTGGCAAGAATCCCATATCTGCCTTGGCCTATCCCTAGGTCCAAGTCTGTCGATGATCACGTCTTGATGATACCTCCCGGCGTGAATCGAAGGATGAACACCGATGTGTATGAATTCTTCTTTAGCCACTTAACCTCGCCCTATCCCTAGGCACGAGATAGTTCAACTATAAACTAGAGAACTTGCTCTTATTTCTTTCGTATACTTAACTCTCCCGATGTTAAGTAAATAGATAACCTCACAATGCTCTCCCGATGCTCTTGCAAGATATTAATAACCAAAATAAGAGAACTTGAAGTTTATTTTATTGAACTGAAAATTCCTAAAACAAAACAACCCTTGCAACTACTTTACAAATCAACCCGTGGCCCTAGGGGGAATTTAGAACATGTCGGCGGCGGGAAAATGGCTAGGGGTTTTGGTTATCGGTTATGGGATATGGGGTATAGGTTAAAATACATGCCCTTATATAAGCTTTGGGCTCAAGTTTTCTAATTTAACAAGGATTACAACTTTAATTAAAAGTATGATTCTAATAAAGACTAAATCTTCAAGGAATCTACTTTCCAGCCGTCCTACTTGTTTCTTGGGATTTTCTCTCCTTGAACTTTGGGCTTGACATATCTTTTGATCTGGGGCTTGGAAAAATATGAGGTTTTCACACGACAGACGGGCTGAATTTTCTCTATCTGTCGAGGTCCACTTTGCTTCTTCTCCTCAAAACTGCTGTCATCCTCTGCTGTCACGGCAGCACCATGGCAGCATCGTCCTCTTTATCTGCTTGTCCAGTTCAGCTCTTATGCTTTTCTGCCCAGCGCCTGCCCTCACCGTCTGTTATGGCGGCAACCATGGTAGCAACGTCCTCCTTGACTGCTCATTCCAGATTTTCTGCATCGCTACCCAGCGCCTGCCACGATTGCTGCCCTGGGTGCTGTCACGACTGCTGCCCTGGATGCTGTCACGACTGCTGCCACGGCAGATACCTGCAAAAGTAACCAAATTTAGCAGTATCTGCGCAGTTTTATCTAAATGTGATGTTTATGCAAAACTTAACCTAAAATGCAGTTAAACATGCTTGAGTGCAGCAAAAATAAGGATAAATGATGGGTAAAATATAGAACTTTTATACACTGATCACACCCCCAAACTCGAATCTTTGCTTGTCCTCAAGCAATTCAGACCTAAAAGAAAAAATGAAATATTTTTGTTTTGGCTTTCAAACAGTGAACTTTCCCTTACCCGTCGTTCGTTCCCTGTGATGGCAGCACCCAGTCAGATAATCTAGGATCTGTCCGGAATCTCTCTATAGTCCTCGTGCAGTGTGTGCATGCTTGTGAACAGTTATATGCCAAGACTCTCTTAGTTTCACTAGAATATTATTCTTTAGCTTGTTTAGAGTTTTTCTTACGAGACTTATTTCTTTCTTTTTCTTACTAGAGCAAGAATCGGGCACCTCTAGTTATTTCCCTTTTTTCTAATTTCTCCTCTTTTCTACTAGAGCCAGTATTTCAGGCACCTCTAGTTAACTGTCTAGAGCCGGTGATAGGCACCTCTAGAAGTTTTTCTCTGGTTATCTGCCTAGAGCTAGTGGTAGGCACCTCTAGGTTTCCTGAGATTCTAGTCTCTTTTCTACTCTAAGTGCTAAGTTTTCTATTCTAGTTTGGCTAAAAGAAATCTAAGCAGTATAACAGTCACAATGGTGTTTAAGTTTTCAGAACTATAGAAAGGCTCTAAACTTCTCCTAAAGACTATCCTAAAGTCGCTGCCACGACAGAGCTGTCACGGCAGGTAAGTTCAAGTCACAGTTTTCAGCCAAAATTTTCAATATTTTCATTTTTTTTGCATAAAATAAATGCGACACAATGAAAACTAAATGCAATGTTATATTAATAGTTAGGAGGACTGCCTACCCCCAAACTCAAGGGTTGCATTGTCCTCAATGCATGACACAAGACATAAAATTGAAAAACAGAAAATAAAAAAAAAGACGAAAAAGTTAAACATCACAAAAAGATAATATAAATAGCAGGCGACAGAGAAGAAGAAAAAGAAAACTTAAGTTGTGCGGCTGTCGTTGCTGCTGCTGGGCTTTGGATGAGGAGCTGTCGGCGGGCAGTCTCTTTGATCTTTGTCGGAGGGGCTGTGGGTGCTGCCCTGAGAGTATGAGTGCTGCCGGGGCAGGGGTGGAGGCAGAGCTTCCTCGGGTTTCTTGTATCGTCATTGCAAGGGTTTTTCTCTGTTTACTTAATAAAAAAAACAAACTAATATTAAATTTCTAATTCCTAAAATATTAAAGATAAAATAAGATAAAAATAAAAATAAGATAAATTAGGAGTGCCTTGAGGGGCATCTCCTAAAATAACTGATCCCTGTTCTATTGATGCTTGAGGGGTCGTTTCCGGTACTTCTTGAAGTCCATCCGTACCCTCCATCTGGTGATTATTCTCATGGTAGGGGCTCCTTTCTTTCTCTTCCCTTTGTAGTCCATGAAGTCCTCCCTTCTTGGTAATGTTTCTGAGGGCATGAATATATGATTAGAAAAAATTAAATTGACATTCGGCCACAAACTTACCTTGTTTTCGTTGAATGTTGTTGTGGTTGAATGTAGCCCTTGCTGTCGTGTCTGCTGCTGCGGCAGCCAGTTATTTTGACAGTCCGTTGTCAGGTTACTTTGCAGGTCAATGGGACATTGGTAAGTGCCATCACCAAATTCTGTTGACGACTCGTATATCTCCATCAGTGGAGACTTTGATGATTCTATGTCCACCGGCTTTGGTTCCTCTAATACCTGCAATGGAATTTGTGAGTTTTCAAAGAATTCAAAAGGTTCGTTTATTACCTGCTCATATTCCATCGGCGAGGCATTGTCATTGGGTAGCTCTTCTAGGTGGTCGTGCGAGTGCCATGACAGGGATGGATGTGTGCAATCTTGGTCAGGCATAATCGAGGTAGTGGGTTGAGAATTTGCCTCTGATGTGGTTGCTGCCTCAGCATCAGTTGCTGCCGAGGCGGCAGTTTCTGCCGAGGCGGCAGTTTCTGCTTTGACTGGGGTTTCTGCCTCGGAAGTGGTTGTTGCCGTGACATTCTCTTGAATTTCACTCAGCGTTGTCGCGGTGTTGCTCCATTCCGGCTCCTCGATCATTGCCATGGCAAGTTGTTGCTCAGACTCATCATATGTTGGGTATTCCTTCACATGGGCATCCTCGTCACCTTGCCTCAGGATTTCAGGTTCATCTGTGGCATGAATAAGGGTCGGTCTGCTCAAGAGTGCATCCATCTTGGCGATACTTTTATCCATAGAAGCCGACACTTCTTGAGTGAGTGCCATGAAGGCTTGCAGTGTGTCTTCTAAGGATTTTGACTGCTCTTGAGGATGATGACATTGCCAGGGCAGGTCGGGTTCTGCAGCAAAACTGTTATGGTATAAAAAATTTTGCGGGTTTTGATCGTACCGTAAAAAATTTTGCTACTGCGGCATCGGCAGTTGCTGCCCCTGTTGCTGTTGTGGCAGCATATCTTGTTCTTGCTGGTTCCCTCGTTGGTTGTCCATATATTCATCGAAAAAATAGGGACGACTTTTGAATGCATGATTACCTTTACGGTAATTGCAAGAACTTTCCCACATCATCTCTCGAATGGTTTTTCCTGGCATGTTGATGCTCCTTAAACATGTATTTCACCTGAGTTTTTTTTTAAATAGAAAAATAAAGAAAAAAATAAAAAGAAAAGAAAAGTGCAGAAGCTAGGGTAAGAGTGTGTTGCTAGTCCCCGGCAACGGCGCCAAAAACTTGTTGCGTGTAAAAGTGTCTATCGCAATTGAGTGCAAGTGTACACGTCGCAAGTAATAAAGTGATACTGGAGTATCGGATATCGTCTCCACAGGGACTGGGCTAACCCTTTCCTTCGCTATCTGCACAAGGGGAAAAGAATAGATTAAGATATTGTCACGAAAATAATAAAGAATACTTAAATAAAAGAGTAGAGATATCAAGATAGAGAGAATGGGCTGGTATTGAATTGCTTAGTAGTGCAGGTATTGCAGAGTTTAGGAAATCCAGTTCTGTCGTCGTCACCCGTCGCGGCAGCACCTGTCACGGCGGCAGTCCGTTGATTGTTGCGGCAGCAAACACTTAACTCAGTACTTTGAAGTTTGGCAAGAATCCCAGATCTGCCTTGGCCTATCCCTAGGTCCAAGTCTGTCGATGATCACGTCTTGATGATACCTCCCGGCGTGAATCGAAGGATGAAAACCGATGTGTATGAATTCTTCTTTAGCCACTTAACCTCGCCCTATCCCTAGGCACGAGATAGTTCAACTATAAACTAGAGAACTTCCTCTTATTTCTTTCGTATACTTAACTCTCCCGATGCTAAGTAAATAGATAACCTCACAATGCTCTCCCGATGCTCTTGCAAGATATTAATAACCAAAATAAGAGAACTTGAAGTTTATTTTATTGAACTGAAAATTCCTAAAACAAAACAACCCTTGCAACCACTTTACAAATCAACCCGTGGCCCTAGTGGGAATTTAGAACATGTCGGCGGCGGGAAAACGACTAGGGGTTTTGGTTATCGATTATGGGATATGGGATATGGGGTATAGGTTAAAATACATGCCCTTATATAAGCTTTGAGCTCAAGTTTTCTAATTTAACAAGGATTACAACTTTAATTAAAAGTATGATTCTAATAAAGACTAAATCTTCAAGGAATCTACTTTCCAGCCGTCCTCCTTGTTTCTTGGGATTTTCTCTCCTTGAACTTTGGGCTTGACATATCTTTTGATCTGGGGCTCGGAAAAATATGAGGTTTTCACACGACACACGGGCTTAATTTTCTCTATCTGTCGAGGTCCACTTTGCTTCTTCTCCTCAAAACTGCTGTCGTCCTCTGCTGTCACGACAGCACCATGGCAGCGTCGTCCTCTTTATCTGCTTGTCCAGTTCAGCCCTTATGCTTTTCTGCCCAGCGCCTGCCCTCACCGTCTGTTATGGCGGCAACCATGGCAGCAACGTCCTCCTTGACTGCTCATTCCAGATTTTCTGCATCGCTGCCCAGTGCCTGCCACAATTGCTGCCCTGGGTGCTGTCACGACTGCTGCTCTGGATGCTGTCACGACTGCTGCCACGGCAGATACCTGCAAAAGTAACCAAATTTAGCAGTATCTGCGCAGTTTTATCTAAATGTGATGTTTATGCAAAACTTAACCTAAAATGCAGTTAAACATGCTTGAGTGCAGCAAAAATAAGGATAAATGATGGGTAAAATATAGAACTTTTATACACTGATCAAGCTCCACTTCGCTTCTTCCCTTCACAATTGCTGTCGTCATTGGCTGCCACAGCAGCGGTCATGGCAGCATCCTTCTTCTCGGCTGCAGTCCAGTGTTCCAGCTCTGCTTCTCCACTTCCCTTCGTCTGCTATAGCAGCTACCTGCAAAAGTAACCAATTTCAGTAGAAACCGTGCCATTTAATATAACTGTGATGTATGAATGAAATCTATCCTAAATGCACTGAATTATTCTTGAATGCAACAGAAATATGGATTAAATAGGGGGTAAAATATAGAACTTTTACACACTCAACACACCCCCAAACTCAAGTTCTTGCTTGCCCTCAAGCAATTATTACCTAACTTAATTTTTTTTCTTTGGCTTAAATCAGTGAACTCTACATTACCTACCACTTGTATTCTATCAAGAGTAGTACCTTGTTGGGCATTTCTGGACTCATTCGGAACCATGCTATAATTCTTGTGATGTGTGTGGGTTTTTGTGAACACTTATGCATCTAGACTACCTTAGTATACCAGAATAGTTATGTCTACAAACTTGAGGTTATGCCATTTCAATTTTTTCTAGAGGCAATTCTTAGGCTCCTTTAGTTTTTTTTTCTGACTCTTTATTTAACTGCATCTTTTCTGGAGGCAATTCTTGGGCTCCTTTAGTTTTTTTCTAACTTAGCTCAAAAAGAAATCTCCTAAAGTAAGTGCAAGGCAGTTTTGCAAGCTATTGAGTCTGAATATTTTTTTCTTTCTTTGTTTTCCTAGAGCCAGTGATAGGCACCTCTAGGGGCAGTTTCAAGCGGGTAAACATTCCTATTCCAGTGTACTAAAGTACTCTAAAAAGCATAAGAGTCGCAAAGAGTGTTTTACAGGGTGAAGTTCAAAGACTTAAGCCAAATTTTTCATTTTTTAAGCAAAAATAAACTAAACAATAGACACAATTTCTAAACATAAAGACACTTCATTAATGGAGGGATGCCACCCCCAAACTCAAGGGTTGCATTGCCCTCAATGCATGATGACAAAATGATAAAAAGAAAATAAAAACAACATCACAATTATAACAAAATAGCAGACAGCAAATATAAGAAAAGAAACTTAAATTTTAAGCGCTGTCATCGCTGTTGCTGCTGATCCGAATCTGTTGGCGGGCAGCGTGACTTTCCTCGTTGGTGCCGGCAGATGGCTGGGAGAGGCAGAGGTGGTCTTTTTCTTGGCTTCCCTCGGAGGCTAGATGCGGGTTGGTGAGGGTAGTTTCTCCAGCACCTGAACCTCCTTGGAGGAGCTGCTGCTGCTGCCGCTACCATTGCTGCTGCTGCCGGATTTCCCTAGGCCGGATGATCCGACTCCAGTGTTGGGTTTCTGCCGTTTCATCTGGGTGAATTCCTTGGATAGGTTCCTCTTGACAGAGGGCTCGTCATCGGATTCCCCCCAAATTGAGGAGGAGGAAAAACCAACAATGTATCTGTCGAGGTCGGACATGGGCTCTTTTCTTTTTTCTCCCCTGGCAGTGTGGCTGCTGCCTGCAGCTTTCGTGGCCGGTGTTGGGGTGGATGCGGCAGACGGTGTTCTCGGTGTGGCAGCAGGGGTTGGGGCAGCAAAATAATGATCATGGAAAGCAGGAAACAGTACATCTGGAAAATTTAAATTGGTTTTAATGAAATGTACCGTTGCTGTTGTGAAGTCCCGAATGAAGCTCATCAGGCCCAGCTGTCGTTCCTCCATTTTCTGCAGGGCGTTAAGGATTTGGGTAGAGGAGTCGGCTGGGGGAGCTGCTGCTGTGGGCTGCCTTGGTTCTGTGGCGGCAGGCTCTGTTTGGGTGGGCTCTATCGGCTCACCTGCCGCGGCAGACGGGTTGAAGCTGGATATTGGCGTTGCAGCTTTCAGCTCCATCAAGCTAAGTATGTTCATCTCCGTCCATCCTTTTCCTCGGATTCTCAAATCCTCAGCAGCTTCAGGGACGTTGTGGCCACGGCAGAGGGCTGTTATGAGGTAGGGGAAGACGAGTGGTCCCGATGGCCGGTATGCACAATCCAAAATCCCCTCTCGGGCATGTCTACCAACATTAATGGGTCTCTCGTTTAGAATTGAATAGACGAGAGCTAACCTTGGTTGATCTACCGTGCTGTTGTGTGAGGAGGACATAATCCTCTTTTTGACGAATGCGTTCCACAGCTTGGCTTCGAGGTGAGTTGAACTCGTTTCACTGTCCTTGGGTGTTTGGGATCGATGTTCCACTGGGTGCCTTTCTCGGTGAGTTCTACCATGACAGCATCATAATCTGCTGTCTCCAGGCTCTCCACGAATCTTTGGTGCCCGTCTTCCCTTCTGCCGAAGTAGAATCCATAAAGGGTGTTGATGTACTCTGGCTCAAAGGGTACTTCCTTCCCACGAACTGTCACTGCTGTCGCCTCCCTACTGTCGATGGCAGTATAAAATTCTCGGACTAAGGTGACGTTCATCTCTTCGGGCTGCTCGGCAAACATTTGCCAATGTAGAGCTCTGATCTTACGGGCTATGAATGGTTTGAGCCCGAGATTCTCCGTTCGTTGGCTGTAAATGAACCCTCTCTCTTCCCACATATCTCTAGCCTGGAAGGAGCTGGGAGTGGCTGCTGCTGGGGCAGATCCTGAGGCAGCACTGCGTCGGGTGTTTCTGGTACTCATGGTTGCAAGGGACTGTAGAAAAATAAAAGCAAATGAAATTCTAGAGAGGAAACAAGTAGAGAGAGTAAAAGTTAGTGAAAAATGAATAGTAAAACGGGGTTTATATAGATGAGGAGTTTACTGCCCGTTGGAGCTATAACGGCAGGCGCAAATAACGAGGCCAGCTGTTACGCGGTTTTTGACGCGTCTGTCACGCGTTTCTGTGTCTGCTGCGCGTCTGTTACGCGTTTGCGTGTCTGTCGCGACAACGTGTTGACAGGCTGGATTTTCTGCATCTGTCACGGCAACTGTAACGACAGGCTCCTATTTTGGGCTGATGGTAAGATGGTGGGCTGAGTTCACTTCTCCTCTTCTCTTTGTCTCCTTTATTTCCTAAAAAAATAAAAACTTATTTCCTAAAAATAAAATAATTCTAATTACCTAATAAATAAATAAATATATATATAAATAAATAAAAATAAAATTAGGTTAATTTAGGGATGCCAGGAGGGGCATCTCCTAAAGTAACCACTTCCTGCATTCTTGGGGCTTCAGTCCCCTGATAGTGCTACAATCTTTGTCCGTTGACTTTAAATTGGTGCTTGTCTTTTAAGGATTTGGTCGTGATGGCACCATGAGGAAAAATTTGCACCACTTGGAATGGGCCGGACCACCTAGATTTCAGCTTCCCTGGGAAGAGTTTCAACCTAGAGTTAAACAAAAACACAAGCTGCCCTGGGCAGAACTGTCATGGCAGCAGCTTCTTGTCATGCCACTTATTCGTCTTGTCCTTGTAAATCCTTGCGTTGTCATAGGCCATTGCTCGAATTTCTTCAATCTCATTCAAGTCAAGTAGCCTTTTTTGTCATGCCTTTTCCAAGTCCATATTCACTGCCTTGATGGCCCAGTATGCTCTTTGCTCAATCTCAACAGGTAGATGGCATGTTTTTCCATAAATCAGCCGGTAGGGTGACATTCCCAATGGAGTTTTGAACGTTGTTCTATAGGCCCATAGTGCATCATTTAGGTGTAGCGACCAGTCCTTTCGAGTTGGCTTAACCATCTTCTCAAGAATGTTCTTTACCTCTATGTTGGATATTTCAGCCTGTCCATTGGTCTGAGGGTGGTAAGCTATTGTGATTCGATGCTTGACACCATATTTCTTTAAATCAACAGCTATTACCCTATTGTAAAAATGCCTCCCTTCATCACTGATGATCGCCTTAGGGATGCCAAATCTGGAAAAAATGTTCTTGTGTAAAAACATCTGAACTGTCTTGGCATCGTTTTTCTGTGTGGCGATTGCTTCTACCCATTTGGACACATAGTCTACTGCCAGGAGGATATATAAATTCCCACATGACGCTGGGAACGGTCCCATAAAATCAATCCCCCAAACGTCAAAGATTTTGACTTCAAGAATGTTTTGCAGCGGCATCTCATGTCTTCTTGAGATATTTCCAGTCCGTTGACATTTATCACAGCTTTTGTAGAATGCTTGGGCATCCTTGAACAGTAAAGGCCAATAAAAACCAGACTGCAAAACCTTTGCAGCAGTTTTGATACCACCTAAATGTCCTCCATATTGTGAAGCATGGCAGTGATGAAGCACAGCTTCCTGCTCATCCTGTGGTACACACCTCCTGTTGATCTGATCTACACATATTTTGAAAAGAAGAGGTTCGTCCCAATAATAATGTTTAACATCATTTTGGAACCTCTTCCTAGCTTGATAGTTAAGGTCAGGAGGAAATATTCCGCTAACTAAATAATTAACGAAATCAGCATACCAGGGGAGATCAGAAAACTTACCTACCGCCATGGCTGTCGCGGTAGTGCTTATGGCAGCGAACAGCTGCTCGTCAGGGAAGGTCTCCAGTATATGTGTCTTGTCTGTTGGGCAACTCTTTCTTTTCTCTAATCTTGACAAGTGATCTGCGACTTGATTCTATGTCCCTTTTTTATCCTTGATTTCTATGTCGAACTCTTGCAGCAGTAGAATCCAACGAATCAGTTTAGGTTTTGCATCTTTCTTAGCAAACAGATATTTCAGTGCAGAGTGGTCTGTGTGGACCACCACTTTCGATCCAAGTATGTAGGATCGGAACTTGTCAATTGAAAACACCATAGCCAACAATTCATTCTATGTTGTGGTGTAATTAACTTGGGCATCGTTGAGTGTTTTGCTAGCATAGTAAATTACATGGAACATCTTGTCCTTTCTCTGCCCAAGTGCTGCCCCTACAGCATAGTCACTGGCATCATACATAATCTCGAATGGCAACTTCCAGTCCGGTGGTTGTACAATCGGGGCTGTTACTAGCTTCTCTTTCATAATTCTGAATGCCTCAGTACATTAAGTGTTGAAGTCGAAGGGACGATTCTGCTCTAGTAGGTGGCATAACGGCTTGGTGATCTTCGAAAAATTGGCTATAAACCTTCTATAGAAACCAATATGCCCTAAAAAACTTCGAATTCCCTTGACTGTAGTGGGTGGTGGCAGTTTTTCAATTACCTCAATTTTTGCCATGTCGACCTCTATACCGCGGCAGCTTACTTTGTGGCCTAGGACTATCCTTTCATCCACCATGAAGTGACAGTTCTCCCAGTTTAATACCAAATTTGCTTTCTCGCATCTCTCGAGCACCTTTTGTAGGTTGCCTAAGGAGCTTTCAAAATTGTCTCCAAAGATAGAGAAATCATCCATGAATATCTCCAGGAAATCCTCCACCATGTCGGAGAATATAGCCATCATACACCTCTGAAAAGTAGCTGGTGCGTTGCAAAGTCCAAATGGCATCCTCAGAAAAGCGTAAGTACCGTACGGGCAAGTGAAGGTCGTTTTCTCTTGATCCTCCAGTGCGATGGCTATTTGGTTGTAACCTGAGTAACCATCAAGAAAACAGTAATAAGGCTTTCCCGCTAATCTTTCAAGCATTTGATCAATAAAAGGCAGGGGAAAGTGGTCCTTCCGGGTAGCTTTGTTAAGCTTCTGGTAGTCCATACAAACCCTCCAACCGGTCACAGTCATGGTTAGGATAAACTCGTTTTCTTCGTTGGTCACCACAGTTATTCCTCCTTTCTTAGGAACACGCTACACCGGGCTCACCCACTTACTATCCGAGATGGCATAAATTATCCCAGCATCTAGCCATTTGATAATTTCTTTTCAGACCACTTCTCGCATAACATCGTTTAGACGTCTCTGGGCATCCATGGTCGGCTTGTGATCATCCTCTAAGAGGATTTTATGCATGCATAGTGTTGGACTGATGCGTTGGATATCAGCTATCGTCCACCCAATAGCTCTTTTGTGCTGCTGCAACATCTCTATCAGCTGATGTTCCTGTTCCTGCATCAACTTGGCAGAGATGATTACGAGCAATGTATCATTTAATCCAAGAAAAACATACTTAAGCTGCCCTGGCAGAGGCTTAAGATCTAGAACAGGTGGCTCTACAGTGGATGGATTTTGGATGATATGTTCATTCGAGGTATAATTTAAGGGCTCGAATAACTTACCTGGACGATTGCCTATCCAGTTTACCTCCTCATGATCTTCAGTATCAGATATGTCAAAGTCTGAGGAGCTGCTGTCGTCGTCGCTGCCGTGACAGTCTTCTAAATGGCTGCTGGGGAAGTGGCCAAATTTGATGTCATGACAGTCCGACCTGATGCAGGGTTGGTCAAGAATAACTTCAGTGATGCATTCTTCTTCTGCATCAGCGTGCTTTATTGCTTGGAGAACATTCAGCTTGATCTCTTGATCATTCACTCTCATATTGAGTTCTCCCTTTTCTACACCAATCAGTGATCTTCATGTGGCTAAGAATGGTCGCCCCAGGATGATTGGTGTATTCTCATCTTCTTCACAATCTAAAACAAGAAAGTCAGCAGGAAAAATAAATTTATCCACTCTTACCAGAATATCTTCAATTTTCCCTTTCGGTTGCACGTAAGAGCGGTCTGCAAGCTGCAGCATAACTGTTGTGGGTCATGCTCATCCAATACCTAATTTCTGAAATACAGATTTTGGCATTAAATTAATACTAGCACCTAGATCACAAAGTGCCTTACCCACAAATTTATCTCTGATTATGCACGGTATTATGAAACTCCCAGGATCCTTCTTTTTCTGAGGTGGATGCTTGTGCAGAATAGTCATGCATCCTTCTGTCATTTTAACTGTCTCAAACTCCCCAAGTCTGGATTTCTTCGACATAACATCCTTGAGAAATTTGGCATAACCAGGCATCTCCTTGATAGCATCTAACAGCGGAATATTGATGTGGACCTGCTTAAAAATATCATAGATCTTCTTAAGCTGGGATTCCTGTTTCAACTTCTGTAACCGCTGAGGAAAAGGAGGTGGAGGACGATAGTCTGCAATACGTCCTTCCCACTGCATTCGGATCTGAGGAGGCTTAGGTTCTTCATCCTTCTCCTTTTTCCATTCTGCTGTCGTGACAGGTGCGTCGGCAACAGGCAGTTTGTCGTCTGCCGGGGCAGCATTCTCGACAGTCGATTCTAGGGCTGGTTGTTTAACTGGTTCAGCTTCCTTCTCTGGCCCTGGTAATTTCTTCCCACTCCTAGTTGTGATAGCTTTGCACTGCTCATGTGTGGGTTGTCTAGCGTTCTCAGTATCGCTAAGGAATCCTCCATTCTACCTCGGTTTAATATGCTGGGAAACTTGACCCATCTGTGTCTCCAGTGATTTGAGAGTAGCTTCAGGGTTAGTCATCCGCATCTCTGTTTTATCCATGAATGACTTAGTCTTCTTGACGAAGTGATTCATGTTCTCAATATAAGTTCCTGTTTGAGACATAAACGTAGCCAAGGTCTGCTCTAATATACTAGTCGTGGCTGCTGGTGGCTGTTGTGGCTGCTGTTGCGGTTGCTGCCGAGTCAGAAGTCTAGGTACCCCTGATTTTGAGTGTTCTATGCTGGAGGGTTTAGGGCATTGTTCGGGTTGCTCCAAGAAAATTTGGGATCTTTTCTCCAGTTGGGATTGTAGTTGTTGGAATTATAGTTCTGCTTCTTATAGTTCCCAACGTACATCCCTTCCTCTAGCTGTAGTGGGCAGTCCTCCGAACTATGATTCCCACCGCAAGTTCCACATACCTCTTCTGCAGCATAAACAGGTTGAGAATCCTTCTTCAGCAAGTTCTCTACTGCCTTTTTGAGATATGCAACTTGTGACTTTAAGGAATTATCGGCTTCATAATCCTTCACAGCTAGTACTCGTTTACCTCTCCTCGATGTGGGAAACTGTTCTTCATTCTTAGCCAAATTCTTTAACACTACCATGGAGTCCTCTGGATCTTTATCTAACAATAATCCATTGGCTACTAGATCGATTCTCATACGAGTCTGTAGGTTGGCAGCATTGTAGAATTTGATTACCTAATTCCAAACAGGGAATCCATGCATCGGGAAATTCCTTAAAAGAGTGGTAAACTTGTCTCATGCCTCGTCCATTGGCTCTTCGTCTTCCTGTTGAAAAGTAGCAATTTCATTACGTAATCGCTCAGATAAATGGGAAGGGTTAAAACGAGACAAAAATTCACGAGTTAAATCTGCCCAAGTTCGTATTGAACCCGACGTTAGTTTGTTCCACCAAGTTTTAGCTTTGTCCCTCAATGAATGAGAAAATAGCCGAAGCCTCAGTATCTCCAGATTTACTCCTGGTAGTCTAAACGAACCACAGATTTCCTGGAATGTTTTCAGATGCTCCCTAGCATCCTCTGTAGCAGCACCACTAAATTGGCCAGCGGAATTAATCATGATGAACATAACATGTTTCAGCTCGAAATTCTCACCTTCGACATCTGGCAGGGTGGTCTCTAGTTCCACATGATCATTGATCATGTAGTCTCGGCATGACCGGCGTGCGGCAGCGGCATGAGGATCGGCAGGCTGTCTGTTTCCTCCATCTCCGACAGGATCTTCAGGACCTCGGAGATTCCCTTGGTTGTTCCTCCTATCTTCGTGTCTTTCGTTCACCATTGCTTCTAACCATTCCTCCAAATACTCATTTCGTTCTACTAGGAGGCGGACTCGTTTCTTGAGGTTGCAAGTTCGTTCGATTTCAGGATCTAACTTGTGCTCAGGTTCTTTCCCTCGTTGAGATCTGCGCATAGACAACAAAAGACTTTGTGAAAAGCACAGGGTGAACAGTCCAAGTAAAAACAGAAAAAGTAAAGGAAGTGCAGTAAAAGTAGGGTAAAGTTATGTTGTCAGTCCCCGACAACGGCGCCAAAAACTTGTTGCGTGTAAAAGTGTCTATCGCAATGTAGTGCAAGTGTACACGACGCAAGTAGTAAAGTGATACGTAAGTATCGGATATCGTCTCCACAGGGACTGGGCTAATAGCTTTAACCTTGGTTTTCTGCACGAAGGGAAAAGAAAGAGTTTAATTGTTGTCACGAAATAATAAAGAAGACTGAAAATAAAAGAGGGAAATATTCAGAGTAAAGAGTAGGTCGGTATTGATCTGCTCCGTAGTGCAGTTGTTTGCACTGTCTAGGACTTCTTTGTTCTGTCGTAGCGCCTACCGCGGCAGCACCTGTTGCGGCAGCGGTCTGTTGTTGTTGCGGCAGCGAACACACAACTCAGTACTTCAAGCTTGGCAAGAATCCTTGTTATGCCTTGGCCTATCCCTAGGTCCAAGTCTGTCAATGAACACGTCTTTGATGATACCTCCCGGCGTGAATCGAAGGATGAACACCGATGTTATTGAATTCTTCCTTAGCCACTTAACCCCGTCCTATCCCTAGGTCCGAGATAGTTCAACCATAAACTGGAGAACTCGTACTTATTCCTTTCGTATACTTAACTCTCCCTATATTAAGTAAATGTGTAATCTCACAATGCTCTCCCGATACTCTTGCAAGATGTTGAAAACCAGAATAAGTAAACTTGAAGTCTATTTTATTGAACAGAAAAAATCCTAAAACAATGCAATCCTTGCAACTACTTTGCAGAATCAACCCTTAGGCCTAGGGGAAGTTTAGAGCATGATGAGAAGGGGGAAACGACTAGGGTTTGGGGGAAGACGGCTAGAGAGTAGGATATCCTTCCCTAGGTCGAATTACATGCCTTTATATAGGCCTTGGATTCATGTTTTCTAATATGGAAAGAATACAAGTTTAAATTAAAGTACAACTCTATTAAAGACTAAATCTTTAAAGTAGATGTCTTTAATTCGTCCTCTCTTCTTGCTTGGAGTTTCTTCTTTGAACCTTGGGCTTGGCCTTCATTCTGATCTAGGGCTTGGAAAAATATAAGAGTGCTTCACGACAGACCGGCTTAATTTCCTCTTTATGTCGAGCTCCACTTCACTTCTTCCCTTCAAAATTGTTGTCGTCATTGGCTGCCACGGCAGCGGCCATGGCAGCGTCCTTCTTCTTGGCTGCAGTCTAGTGTTCCAGCTCTGCTTCTCCACTGTCCTTCGTCTGCTACAGCAGCTACCTGCAAAAGTAATCAATTTCAGTAGAAACTGACCCATTTAATATAATTGTGATGTATGAATGAAATCTATCCTAAATGCACTGAATTATTCTTGAATGCAGCAGAAATATGGATTAAATAGGGGGTAAAATATAGAACTTTTACACACTCAACACTTACTGCTGCCAGTAAGTACCCTTGAAAATACCCTTTGAAGTAACAACCATCCACACAAATAATCCTCCTACATCCTGCCATGAAACCATTTTTGCAAGCTTGCATACAGACATACATCCTTTGGAATAATCTACCCTCAAGATGACAAATAGTAGTTGTTCCAGGATTTGTAGTCCTTAACTCTAGTAAGTACTCATAAATCTTTGCATATTGCCCTTTGTAATTCCCTTCAATCATTTCAACTGCCAAATCTCTTGCCCTACTACAATTAACATGTGACACCCAAGTAACAAATTCTTCATATACATCACTTCGAAGTGATTTTACTGGATAATTAATATCAACCATGAATTTTCCTATGTAATACTTTGTCATCCAAGGTGATCTGATATTCCTATTTTTGGTTACCTTAGAATAGTTATGAGTGTCAATTAATGTTTTTATCTACCAAGTCTGATCTGTAATGTCTTTTGGATTCATTGGGGTTGCCCATGTAACACTCGGGTTTGGGGGTCGGGTGAAATTAAATTATTAAAAAATAATTATGGGCTTTATATTTGAAAGCAAATAAATATATGTTGGACTAGTCATCTTTTTAAGCCCAAGCCATGGATTTTACACTATTGTAATTACCCATTTTCATTAAGGGTAAAAATGTCCTTTGACTTTTAAAATAAAACAAAACAAATAAAAATGCCTTTTGCTCATCTTCCTCCCCCTCCTCTTCAAAACCAACGACATTTTCCCCTCCCCTTGCAAGTTACTATTCCATTTCTTCCTTGCTTAATTCTTGAAGATTTTTTAAAGGTAATGATGTTTTTGAATTGTCCTTATCTTCCTCTCCATTTCTTCAAAACCTATTATATTGCATTTTGAGGTTTTTGGGTTTTGAAATAAAAATGATAACTTTGATAGCTTTAGGTTAAGCTTTCGATTAGTTGTTGTTAAATAAGCTATTTACTTTTCAAAAGGTCCAACATGTCTAATTTTTACATGGTTTAAATGTCAAGTTTTGGGACTGTTTAGTGTGGGAAATTGATGGCTGATGATTAAGTGATGTTTGAGGGTTGTTTTGGGTGTGTTAGATGGCATTTTGGATGTTGGCAACATCGGTTATTTGCTGAGTTTGAGGGTGGAACTCTGCGCTTGCAACTTTCACTGTCTCGACATGTGCGATGGAGAGAAGTCCCGGCGGCAAGTCTGGAAAATACTCCAAGTTAGGCGAAGCAATTCTGAAGTGATCCTACCAATGTCTAGGCTAGCTTTCTGTCACTGCGTGATGTAGGCAATACCTAGCATTCTCAGCGTAAACCTAACACATGCAGTCGACTTTTGGTTGTTCCTTTTAGCCGCTGAAATTCTAACTTATGTCCAAGTCGAATTAGTCAATACCTCGACATGATGCTACCATGCTTAATTCTTTCGTGAGTTTGACACTCTCGTGCTCGATAAATGGATTTCTTCAACTGGACTTTTGGAACTAATTGAAGAAGTGAAGCTCATGAATTAAGCAAACTTGAGAGTATTTATTGCAAAAAAAACTTAAACTATTACAACTGTTTCTCACAACTACTTTACATACAAATATTGAAACCCTAAGAGAATTAGAACACGATCTCCCTATGTATGTATATGCATGCCTCTATACCCTCACAAGCATGGGTATATATAGGGCTTGGCCTAAGTTTGAGTCCTCCTTGGAGTAGAAGTCCTTCAAGTAACTATACATTAAATGTTGACGTCTTTTTGACTTGAATGTGGACTCTTTGGACGTTTCCTTCTCCAGCAAGTAAAGATAAGTCACTTTCCCTTTTCAATCAGCTCTTCAGGCCGCTACAGGCTTTAGAAAATTGCAAGACTGGGCTCATTGGACTTAGGAAATTGTCCTCTTTCAATCACAACCCATCTTGACTAAGTCGGTTTAACTCCTGCCTGGGCGGCAGTCGGCAGCAATGCTGCGGCGGCAGCAACTGGAACTGCTTCAGTACAACTCCTTCTGCTCCCTGCTTTACTGTCCTCTCCTCCTCTACACAGCTACAACACCTGAAAATATAGAACTTGTGGACACTCTACACACCCCTGTAGAGCGTCCACGAGTTCTATATTTTGTACACATTCCTACCCTTATTATTGCTATTCTTAAGCTCATTTAGGCATATTTAGGTGCATTGCATGAATAATAACAACAATTTCTCTTTTACTATGCTTTTATTGAATATTTTATGTTTGGTTAAGAAAAGATATTGTTTTAGTTTAGTTTTTATTTTTCAGGTGTTGTAGCTGTGTAGAGGAGGAAAGGACAGGAGAGGATAGGAGAAGACATGAGAGGATAGGAAACCTGGGAACAAAAGGAGTTGTATTTAAGTAGTTCCAGATGTCGCCAAGGACGCCGCCAAAGCAGCAATGCCACCAAGTGCCACCCAGGCAGGAGTTACACCGACTTAGTCAAGATGGAACGTGATTGAAAGAGGGCAATTCCCTGAGCCCAATAAGCCCAGTCTTGCAATTATCTGAAGCATGTAGCGGCCTGTAGAGCTTATCCGAGATTGATAAGTAGGGGTACTTATCCTTACTTGCGGGAGAAGGCAACGTCCAAAGAGTCCACATTCAAGTCAAAAAGGAGTCAGCATTTAATGTAATGCTACTTTAAGGACTTCTACTTCAAGGAGGACTCAAACTTAGGCCATGAGCCCTATATATACCCAATGTATGTAAGGGTATAGGGGCATGGGTATACTTAAGCTTAGACGCACGGATAGATGGACGTGTAGCGGGGAGGTAGCTAGATAGATGAGAGGTGTTGGAGGTCGCGGCCCAACACTCATAAGGTTTATGTTTTGTATGTAAAGTGGTTGTGAGAAAAAATTGTAATAGTTTAAGTGTGTTTTCAATAAAATATTTCAAGTTTGCTTAATTCATGTTCTTCACTTCTTCAATTAGTT
The DNA here is from genome assembly GCA_030270665.1 of Hibiscus trionum. NCBI lineage: Eukaryota > Viridiplantae > Streptophyta > Magnoliopsida > Malvales > Malvaceae > Hibiscus > Hibiscus trionum. Next base: position 19,154,050 of record BSYR01000021.1, on the reverse strand, counting down.
CCAAAAGTCCAGTTGAAGAAATCCATTTTTCGGGCACGACTGTGTAAGGCTCACGAAAGGATTAAGCACGATCTCATCATATCGAGGTGTTAACTAATTCGGCTTAGAAATAAGTTAGAATTTCAACGGCTAAAAGGAGCAACCAAACGTCGACTGCCTGTGTTAGGTTTACGCTGAGATTGCTAGGTATTGCCTACATCACGTGGTGACAAAATCCTTGCCTAGACATAGGAAGGATCACTTAAGAATTGCTCTACCGAACTTGGGGTATCTGCCAGACTTGCCGCCAGGACTTATTTCCATTCCACCTGCCGAGACAAAAAAATTTGCAGGAGTAGAGACCCACTTTGGCCGCGTGACAGGGTCGTACCTGTCGTCCGCCATTACCTGCCAAGGCAGCAGATCATGGCAGCACGACACACTTAGGCCTTACAATGCAGTCTACACACTATTGAGCTGCAATTACCTTACTCAATCTATCGACCTTATCTCTCCCTATCATCCCTATCTTTATTTTACTTGTGTTTTTACATTTCCACATTTAGAGATTTAATTGTGTATTTACTCAATCCTTGTGCAGGAAACCACTCATAGAAGCTGCTCCAATCCCTGTGGGAGACAATATCTTTTATACTATAACTTGACAAGAGTGTGCACTTGCGCTCATAAATAGAGAACACCCAAACGCTCTACAAGTTTTTGGCGTCGATACCGGGGATTAGCAACAGCAACTGCGCTTGAATTTCTGCACTTCCACTTTAGTTTTTGCACATTAAATTTCTGTTTATTTTATTTTTAAAAAAAAATAAAAAAAAAATAAAAAATGACTCTTTGTTTTCTTTGGTGTATGTCCCGCCAGGGCGGCAAAGATGGCAGACAACATCCAGCTGAGGAGGGGAAGGACATGACCAGACGAAAAGCCAAATGCAAAGCCCTCATGAAGTGGTTATGTTTTGGAAAAGCGCAACCCAACATAACCTGATTTTTTATTTTTATGTATTAGGATTAGATATAGTTTTTAGTTATTTTTAGTTAATTTTTGCATTTATTTTATTGCAAGTTAGGAATGAGGGTAAGACAAAGAAGGATGAAAGAATAAAGGAGAAGACCAACCAGTGGCCAAGGCAGCCCAACACAGATGAGCATAACGACTAGCGGCTTCATAACGGCTAACCGCAACGGCTACATTTGCAACAACGAGCGGAACGACTATCTGCGTAACGGCTAGAATCCTGTTATTCGCGCTGCAATCATTGCCGCCCGTTAGCAGCGTGCCCGCCAAGGCAGCAGAGAGAAGCGGCTATATAAGGCCAACTATTCACTCCTCGTTCTTCACTTTGCTCTCTCTTTTACTCTCAATTCTTTCTACCATCTTTGCTTTCAAGATTTTGCTTGCTTTACTTTCTTGCAACTTCTTTTTCTTTCGTTAAGAAAACACAAATGTTACTCAACTATGGCCACATCAAAACAACCCGCCTCCACCTCCAAGCCTAACTTCCAAAGATTCTTAAACCCTGTTGTCGCGGCAATCTACAAGCAGTACTTCACCGAACGACAACTCTGGGAGGAAATAGGGTTCCAATACACCATGCCAGATGAGGATTTTGGCCTCGAACCCACCATATTCGAAAAGGTTCACAACTTGGGCTGGGACATTTTCGCACGGCAGCCAGAAGGGATAAAAAGCAATCAGGTGCGAGAGTTCTATGCCCACAAGCCTACACCGGGAAACCCTTTCGTATATTTCCGCGGTGAAAGAGTCAAGCTCACGGCGGAAACCATCAATAGTTTCTACGGCATAGAAATCTGAGGGAATCCAAACAAAAAATGGAGGTCCTACCTAACGGCGACTGACTACGAAAAGATCAAGAAAGAAATCTGTCACCCCAACACCATATGGCTAAAAAGCAGAAATAATGGTTCAATCAACCGCCGTGATCTACTGCCGGAGGCCGTTCTTTGGAGCAACTTCGTTCAACGCCGCTTAATTCCCACTTTGTAAGGATCAACAGTCAACAGGCTGCGGCTGGCTCTTATCCACAGCATTATGAAGGGGCGGCCAATCAATGTTGGCGAAGTGATTCTTGAAGAGATCTATGCCCGCGCCGACAAGTCCAACGCTAAGGAACCTCTCGTCTTCCCTGCGCTCATCACAGGTCTATGCGCCAATTTCTGCATGCCACCACACCCTAAGGACAGAATACTTCCCGCCAAGGAAGGGTGGACAAGAAAGGTGCGCCTCAAGATTATGCAGGAGCCAGAGCCAGAAGCGCCGTCAACCACCCAACCGCCGTCCCAATTTGACGCCACCCCAGCCGAAGCGGGCAGTACTGAAGCTTCCCTCCCTTCCGCTGTGATGCCCCTACTGCGCAGCCTAGTCGAAAGCTGCCAAACGATTGAGCACAAACATGTGATCTTCACCAAACATATTGCGGAGGTGCAAGAAGCCTTTGTGGCCTACTTGCTTGACAAATACCATGACGGGGGCCCACAGTTACCCGCATTCCCATCGGAATTAGCAGCATCCAAACCGATCCAGATCACACCCAGACCAGCTTCCACTCCAGCCGTCATCGACAGCGAGGGGCCGCACATCCGCCCCAAGAGAAGAACCTCGCCTACTCCCAACCAGCCGTACGACCTCACCTCCTCATCTGAGTCAAAGAAAGTGGAGGAAACCACCGCCGCCTCCCCAGCGGCAAATGAGGCCACTACCAAAGATGTCGATGACTCAGACATGGAGATTTCAGACTCCTTCGATTATGAACCGGCCGAGGCAGCAATGAAGAGGAAGCGGCCAGCCGCAGCAACCGAGCCTCAAGGTGGAGGATCTGAACCTGAGAGACCATCCAAGAAAACCACCCCCAGCCGCATCCAGCCGCCGCGTGGCACGAAGAAGAGCCCAGCAGCTAGACCATCTGCCACACGCCTCCTAGTCCTACCCGCCTCCTCAGAATCCTCCTCTGACGCAGCAGCAACAGAGGGGAACTCCCCTAGTCTATAGCACCCTTTTTTTTCTTTTTCTTTTTCTTTTTCTTTATTTTTATGCTTTATTTTGTTTTTCTGTTTTTATTTTTATTTTTATATTTTATTTTTTTATTTTCATTTTTTATAAGGCATTGAGGACAATGCCAACCTTGAGTTTGGGGGGGAATAGTCCTCTTTGTTTTAGGTTCATTTAGTAGCATATAGGAGCATATGTAAATTTCGCCCTAGCACTCAATGAAGTAGAAATTTTGAGCTTAAAACTTGTGCCTATGATAATTAGTTGATTTCTTATTTTCGCACCATACTTAAAATTTAACCTAACTATGGGAAGAAGCATGAAAAATACTTAGAATTTTTTTCTTTTTGCCAATAATTCTTACACTGCCTGTTAAATGCTGAGTTTTGCTTGAGTTCTAAGTTTAACACTGCCTACTTCATTTAATGAAAATTTTCTTAACTGAATACAGGTTTGCCGCCGCGGCATCACATGGCAGCAGCACAAAGATGGTTGAAACCCTAGAGGTGCCCGAAACAGGCTCTGGGAAGGATCATGACCAAGGACACTCTGCTGCTATCAAAGTACAAGTATCGAAACCAAGTAACGGACAAATTAGCAAGATTGAATGAAAGCCTTCACTGGATGACTCTATTCAAAGGGTTCAGAGTTTCGTAGAGTGCACCTATCTTAGCTTCAGACCCAGAGAATAGTTGTGATAAGCTGAAGCCCTTAAAGCCATGATCAGAAAAAGAGGAAAGAAGTGCCTACCTGAGCTGCCAAGGCAGCAACTCGTATCCTTTTTAGTAATTTAATTATTTTTAGCATTCTTTGTTAACTTAGTCATCTCAGCATGTTTAGCATGGACACATACTTGCACACACTGCACTGGCACTAAGAAAATTAAAAATCTAAGTTATTTTGTGGCATTCCCTATCACTAACATTAAATAGGTGCCATGGCCTTGAGGTAAGAAATCAAGTTAAAAGCTAAGTTTCTATTAATTTTGCGCAAGTGGGAGGTTTACTAGTTAGGTTGCATAGCTTGAGGACAAGCAATAGTTCGAGTTTGGGGGTGTGTAGAGTGTCCATGAGTTCTATACTTTGTACACATTCCTGCCCTTATTATTGCTATTATTAAGCTCATTTAGGCATATTTAGGTGCATTGCGTGCATAATAACAATATTTTCTCTTTTACCATGCTTTTATTGAATATTTTATGTTTGGTTAAGAAAAGATATTGTTTAGTTTTTATTTTCAGTTGTTGTAGCTGTGTAGAGGAGGAGAGGACATGAGAGGATAGGAGAATACAAGAGAGGATAGGAAAGCTGGGAACAAGAGGAGCTATGCTGAAGCAGTTCCAGATGCCGCCAAGGACGCCGCCATAGCAGCAATGCCGCCAAGTGCTGCCCAGGCAGGAGTTACACCGACTTAGTCAAGATGGGTCGTGATTTAAAGAGTGCAATTCCCTGAGCCCAATAAGCCCGATCTTGCAATCATCTAAAGCCTGTAGCGGCCTGTAGAGCTGATCCAAGATTGATAAGTATGAGAACTTATCCTTACTTGCGGGAGAAGGCAACGTCCAAAGAGTCCACATTCAAGTCAACAAGGAGTCAGCATTTAATGTAAAGCTACTTTAAGGACTTCTACTTCAAGGAGGACTCAAACTTAGGCCTTGAGCCCTATATATACCCAATGTATGTAAGGGTATAGGGGGATGCGTATGCTTATTCTTAGACGCACTGATAGATGGATGTGTAGCGGGAAGGTAGCTAGATAGACTGGAGGTGTTGGAGGTCACGACCCAACACTCCAAGGGTTTAGGTTTTTGTATGTAAAGTAGTTGTGAGAAACGGTTGTAATAGTTTAAGTGTGTTTTCAATAAAATATTCTAAGTTTGCTTAATTCATGTTCTTCACTTCTTCATTTAGTTCCAAAAGTCCAGTTGAAGAAATTCGTTTGTCGAGCACGAGAGTGTAGGGCTCACGAAAGGATTAAGCACGGTCTCATCATGTCAAGGTTTTGACTAATTCGGCTTAGACATAAGTTAGAATTTCAGTGGGTAAAGGGAGAGAACAAATGTCGACTGCCTGTGTTAGGTTTACGCTGAGATTTCTAGGTGTTGCCTACATCACGTGGTGACAAAATCCTTGCCTAGACATAAGAAGGATCACTTAAGAATTGCTCTGCCGAACTTGGGGTATCTTCCAGACTTGCCGCCGGGACTTATTTCCATTCCACCTACCGAGACAGCGAAAGTTGTAGGAGCAGAGACCCGCTGCGACCGCGTGACTGGGTGGTAGCTGTCGTCCGCCATTACCCGCTGAGGTAGCAGATCACGACGGCACAACACACTTAGGCCTTACAATATACTCTATACACTACTGAGCTGCAATTACCTTACCCATTCTATCGACCTTATCTCTCCCTATCATCCCTATCTTTATTTTACTTGTGTTTTTATATTTCAATATTTAGAGATTTAATTGTGTATTTAATAAATCCTTGTGCAGGAAACCACTCACAGAAGCTGCTCCAATCCCTGTGGGAGACGATATCTTTTATATTATAACTTGACAAGAGTTTGCACTTGCGCTCATAAATAGAGAACACACAAACGCTTTACAACTCCCAAACTCGAACTATTGCTTGTCCTCAAGCAATTTAATCTAACTAGTAAACATGTCCCTTGCACAAAATATAACAGAAACTTAGCATTTAACTTGATTTCTTACCTCAAGGTCGTGGCACCTATTTTATGTTAGTGATATGGAATGGCATGAAATAACTTAGAATTTAATTTTTTTAGTTCTAGTGCAGTGTGTGCAGGTCTATGTCCATGCTAAACATGCTGAGTATACTAAGTAAACAAAGAATGCTAAAAATAATTAAATTACAAAAAAAGAATTTGAGTTGCTGCCATGGCAGCACAGTTAAGCACTTCTTTCCTCTTTTTTCTGATCATAGCTTTAAGGGCTTCAGCTCATCACAACTATTCTCTGGGTCTGAAGCTATGATAGGTGAACACTATGAAACTTCGAACCCTTGGAATAGAGTCATCTCGTGAAGGCTTTCATTCACTCTTGCTAATTTGTCCGTCACTTATTTTAATTTTAGATACTTGGACTTTGATAGCAGCGGAGTGTCCTTGCTCATGATCCTTCCTAGAGCCTGTTTCGGGCACCTCTAGGGTATTAAGCATCCTTCCTAGAGCCTGTTTCAGGCACCTCTAGGGTATTAAACATCTTTGTGCTACCGCCTTGTGCTGCCGCGGCGACAAACCTGCATCCAATTAAGATATTTCCATTAAATAAAGTAGGCAGTGATAAACTTAGAACTCAAGCAAAACTCAGCACTTAACAGACAGTGTAAGAATAATTGGCAACTAAAACAATTTGTAAGTATTTTTCATGCTTCTTCCCATGGTTAAGTTAAATTTTAAGTATGGTGCGAAAATGAGTAATCGACTAACTATCATAGGCACAAGTTTTTAAACTAAGACTTTCTATTTCATTATGTGCTAGGGCAGAATTTACATATGCTACTATATGCGGCTAAATGCAACTAAAGTAAACAAAGAGGACTAACCCCCCCCCCCCCAAACTCAAGGTTGGCATTGTCCTCAATGCCTTACACAAAATATAAAATAAAAACGAAAAAAAAAACAAAAAAAGAAAACAAAAAACAAAAAATTAAAAGAAAACATAAAAATAAAGAAAAAGTGTTATAAACTAGGGGAGTTCCCCTCCGTTTCTATTGTTGCATCGGAGGAGGATTCTGAGGAGGCGGGGAGGACGAGGCGGCGTGTGGCAGGAGATTTGGCGGCTGGGCTCTTCTTCTGGCCACAGGGTGGTTGGATGCTGATGTGAGTGGGTCTTTTAGGTGGTGCTTCTGGCTCAGTTTCAGACCCTTCACCTTGAGACTCGGTCGCACCAGCGGGTCGCATTCTTTTCCTTGCTGCTTCGGCTGGTTCCTCATCAGAGGAATCAAATATCTCCATGTCCAATGAATCTGAGGCCTCGGCTGTCTCTTTGGCAGCTGCCTCCTTTGCTGCTGGGGAGGCGTCGGTAGTGTCCTCCTCTTTTTCAGAGTTAGATGAGGAGGTGAGGTTGTATGGCTGGATGAGAATGGGCGAGGTCCTTCGTCTGGGCCGGATATGCGGCCATTCGTTGTCTGCGGTGGCTGGAGTGGCAGCTAGTCTAGGTGTGATCTGTGTTGGTTTAGAAGCTTCTAACTCCGACGGGAAGGCTGGCAATCTTGGGTCGGCGTCGTGATATTTGTCTAGCAAGTAGGCCACAAAAGCCTCTTGCACCTCCGCTATGTATCTCGTAAAGATTACCTGCGTGTGCTCAATTCTCTAGCAGCTCTCTATGAGGCTCTTAAGTAGAGAAATCACGGCGCAAGAAAGGGCAGCATCAGTACTGCCTATCGTGGCCGGGGTTGCGGCAGGTTTTGACGGCGGTTGGGCGATTGTTGGCGTTTCAGGCTCTGGCTCTTGCATCATCTAGAGGGGTGCCTTCCTTGTCCACCCTTCCTTGGCGGCTATGATAGTATCTTTGGGGTGCAGCGGCATACGGAAATTGGTGCAGAGGCTGGAGATGAGAGAGGGGAAGACGAGGGGTCCCTTGGAGTTGGGTTTGGCTGCGTGGGCATAGATTTCTTCAAGAATAACTTCCCCAACGTTGATTGCCCGCTCCTTCATTATGCTATAGATTAGGGCCAGCCGCCGCCTGTTGACTGTAGAAGCGTGCGAAGTGGGCATTAGGCAGCATTGGACGAAGTTACTCAAAAGAATGGCATCTAGCAGCATGTCGCGGCGGTTGACTGAGCCGTTATTTTTGCCGGTGAGCCACTTGGCGTTGGGCTGGTAGATTTCTCTTCTAATCTTTTCGTAATATGTTGCCGTTAAACCCAAACTCCATTGTTCGTGCGGATTCCCTTTGATTTCTATGTCGTATAAGCTATTTATTGTTGCCACTATAAGCTTGAAACCCTTGCCGCGAACATAGACAAAGGGGTTTCTCGGTGTAGGTTTGTGGACATAAAATTCCCTCACTAAGTTGGTGTTTATCTTCTCTAGCTGTCGTTCAAAGATATGTCATCCCAATGTGTGGCCCTTTTCAAATACATTTGGCTCAAGGCCAAGATCCTCGTCTTGCCTTGTGTACTGGAAGCTTATCTTTTCCCAAATTTTTCGCTCCGCGAAATACTACCAATAGGTTGCCGCTATGTCAGCATTCAAGAACCTCTGGAATGTTGGCTTGGAGGATGAGGTTGTGTGTTTTGATGTTGCCATAATTGTGAGAACGGCTGTGCTTCTTAAAGAAAAGAAAGAAATTACAAGAAAATAACGCAGATGAGATCTTGAAAACAAAGAAGACAAGAAGAATTGAGAGAAAAAAAGAGAGCAAAGTGAAGAATGAGGAGAGAATAGTTTGCCTTATAAAGCCGCTACTCACCGCTACCTTGGCGGACACGCTGCCGATGGGTGGCAATGATTGCGGCACATTTTACGGGATTCTAACCATTACGCAGATAGTCGTTGCCGCCAGCTGTTGCAAATGTAGCTGTTGTGGCTAGCTGTTATGCTAATCTGCCCATTTGGGCCGCCTTGGTCGTTGGGTTGGGACTCTCCTTTATTCTTTTTTTATTCTTGGTCTTGCCTTCATTCCTAACCTAAAATAAATTAAATGCAAAAATTAAATAGAAATAACTAAAAATTAAATAAATTTCAAAAAATAAAAGATGTGGAAATTAAATAAAAAATAGATCTAATCCTAATGCATAAAAATAAAAATTAGGTTATGTTGGGTTGGGTTGGGTTGCTCATCTCCCAAACATAACCACTTCCTGAGGGTTTTGTGTTTGGCTCTTCGTCCAGGTATGTCCTTCTTCTCCTCAGGTGGGTGTTGGCTGCCATCTTTGCCGCTCTGACGGCTAAGTGCTAGTCCTGTGTTCGCCCTGGTCGTACCAAAGACAAACAGGAGTCGTAATTTTTTTTTGAAAAATAAAATAAACAGAAATTTAAATGCAAAAACTAGAAGTAGAAGTGCGGGAATTCAAATGCAGTTGTTGTTGCCAATCTCCGGCAACGGCGCCAAAAACTTTTAGACCGTTTACATTTTCTCTTTTTATTAGCGCAAGTGCACACTCCTGTCAAGTCATAGTATAAAAGATATCGTCTCCCAAAGGGATTGGAAGAACTTCTATGAGTGTTGTAACCCCCTTAGCCCGGCCTAGACGGTTGACCCGAACTACGAAGATTACACGGGGAAAACCAAAGTCAACCCGAAAGTCAACCTTGATTAACGACCCTTTTTTCTTTTAAACCTTGTCTAGATGCATATTAACCTTAGGTGTACTCTTGAGATAAGCATACTCAAAAATCACAGCAATCGGAAAACGATAAGGGACTCAATTGCACAACATACGAATTTAGGGACCAAAATGTAAACTCTGGAAATTAAGAGGACTTTACCAATTTTTAAGTTACCATTATGAAATTAGTCATGCTTCATACCTCTCTGCCAAATTTCACCTCAAACGGACATCTCAAACTCAACCAATTGCACATACAAAAATCAGGACTAAAACGTAAAGCTTGCAAACCTCAAAACCATTCAAATCAGTGCCCAACGGTCAAGTGTTCTGAAACGGGTCTAGGCCGTTCAGAAGCACCCCTTGGCAGTAGCCAAAGTGTTTCGAAACACCTCAGCCCGTTTCGAAACACTCAGGCCAAAATATGCACCTGTTTCAAAACAGGCAAGGGTGTTTCGAAACACCCTGCCCAGAAACAGCAGAAAAGTCTGTTTTTTACACTTCCGACCCACCAAACACATACATATGACTTCCACATCATGCCAACAAGTCATCAACTATTAAAGGAACATATTTGCATCATCAAAGCTCAATCAAAGCATCATTTAGGAAAAACCACAAGTCTATAGGCATGCATCCTAAAATGAAAAGCAAGCAATCATCAAATCTCCAAAACAAATACCAAATGGCCATTTACATGTTCCAACATCATCATAGGCATTAAACCAACTTAGGGAGTCCAAAACATCTCCCAAAAACACAACCTACGTTCCCATTGCCAAATACCAAAAGCTAATAGTGTTGTGAAAATAGTCACCATACATGAGCTTAGACTTTCACTTGGATCCTTGACCTCCTTGCTGCCCCTAAAGCACTTCAATGCTCTGCATTATTGGTTCAAGAAAGAGAGAGCGTAAGCACATATGCTTAGTGAGAAATGCTCTAATGAAACAACACAATAATGCAATTTGTAAAAACACCTTTCCAAGGCCTTTAGTTTCAAAACATCATTTATCATGCATCTATGCATACAAACCAAGCATCTCATGCTTCAATACATAAACATGTCATATTGGCTTTCAAGTGATAATCCATAACCATTTTCAACTCAAAACACAATCGGATACGCGGATTACAAGCGTTGTCCTATACGCTCCATACACACTACCAACACACAAGGTGGAGTTTACCGGTACAATCACAACCCCTCAACACCCGTGATGGAGTTTAACGGTACAATCACAACCCCCTCCACATCACTCATTGGTAGTTGTATAACATCACTAACGAGAACACGGGACACACAACACAAGATCCTCATATGGCATTTTAACCACCATTATGATCTTAGACATCTCGTTAGTGTTCTTGGATGGAGTTTACGGTACAATCACAACCCCCTCAACATCCAAGGCGACTATATTCACTGTGCACCCAATCCTATAGCCGGCTAACTATATCCGATTCAAGTACTTTTAAACCAACACATCACTTGCCAATATACATCATTTACCATCATCAATCCACTGTTTTTAAGCATTAAACAAAGCCATTACATAATCATGCATTACTATGCATCAAACCACATTTATCAATGTCCAAAACAAGGATCTCTTACCTTGAGCACCCCTCAACACATGGCCTACAAAACCAGCATTAAACATGCTAAAATATGCTTTCAAAACAAAATTTAAACATGCAAAATAAACACATTGCATTCAACCATCTCATGGTTCATCAAAAAGAGAGTTTCTCCGAAAAACTTACTCTTGAGCTTAGCTAAGTTGTTTAGACTTAAACTAAGCTCCCACAACCTTCAAAGATTGGTTTCAAAGCTGAAAACCAAACTTCACTCACCGGTTCCGTTTCGCAAGCTTGCCGAAACGCCGATCAAGCCTCCGGATCAACACCACAAGGATCCGATGATGTCTCCCATGTTTTAAACACATCAAAGCAATGGATTAATGCATCATCATGCATTAAAATCTTCAACCACAACACCTAAACTCGCTGCTCTCATCAAAACTCACATTTCGGCTACCAAACACAACCGAAAACACATCCAAACACCTCTACAACATTACCCAGCCAAGATCCATATAATCCAATCATTCTTAAACATCAATTAACATCCAAAAAGGACCTAATCACGTCCTTATACCTCCATCTATAGCATAACATCAAAATCACCCCAAAAACCACCATTTTCTCAAGTCAAAACTTAGGAAAATCAACCTATTCGGGATTGCATTGATTAAACCTCAATTACACATTATTTAGACATCCAAAATACATCAAAAAGACATCTCAAAACAGAGCCCAATCATCTATTACGAATTTCTTCAAAACTAAATCCAAATCTTGCATTTTAAGCCAATTTCAAGAACACAACATTAAAACCTTTAATAAAACTCAACTTAAGGATTGAGAACTTGGGAATTTCAGTAAAGAACTGAGTATTTAGAGGAGAAGGACGTTCATACCTCTAAATGTGAGTTTCTCCTTGTTTAGAGCCAAAATCCTTGAAAATTCAATAAGCAAATGATGAGGATTTGGTGTAGAAATGATTAGAAACCATTTAGAGATTGAAATCTCAACTTTAGGTGTGAAAATCAAAGGAAAAGTGGCTGTGGAAATGTGTTTGGCTGAAGGAAAATTGAGAGAAAATGAAATGGGAAAAATTTGGCAAAAGTTAGTTATGAAACTAAAATATCTATTTTCCCTCTTTTCTTTTTATTAAATCACATTAAATGAGTCTTTAAAATTTAAGAAAAATCTGGAGAAACTCTCCCTTGGGTAAATTAGCTCCTTAAAGATTCAAAGTTTCAATCCTTTTAAAACAGTCACCAACTTTTCAAAAATTACATTTTAGTCACTAACTTGAAATGTCATATTTCCAAACCCCATTTTGTAAAATTGATTTCACCACTCTCTTATATATAATAAAAGAGGATTTTTAGATATTTTTCCATATTTTTAATGCATCTCGAACTAGGCTTTCCCTAAAAACCACCTTTTATATTCGAACCGTAATTTAAACCGGTCCGGTTCAGACCCTAAACTTCCAAGCCCAAAATTGGGGTGTCACAAGTGTTTTCATGCACAAGGAAAAAGTATATTGCACAATTAAAATTTCTAAATATTGAAAAGCATAAAAATAAAACACAAGTAATTTAAGATAGAAAGAGAGATCAGCAGTGACGGAACCATGTTGTGTGTGGGAAGGGCTGTTGCCCCTCCCAATTTTTTGGTATAATTGCATTTTAGTCCCTTTTAGTTTAAATGTTAATCAAATAAGGTTTTTGCCTCTCTCAATTTTTTTGGTATAATTGCATTTTTAGTCCCTTTTAATTTAAATGTTAATCAAATAAGGTTTTTGCCCCTCCCAATTTTTAGATTTAATAGCTTAATAGACTCTTGCCCCTCCCAACATTGAATCCTAGCTTCGTCCCTGGAGATCATGGTGATAGATTGGGTCAGGTAGTTGTAGCTCAGTAGTGTGTAGACTGTGTTGTAAAGCTTAAGTGTGTTTTGCGCAGCAACGATCTGCTGCCTCGATGGGTAATGGCGGATTGAGGCGGCGGAAACTTTTGAATGCCACGGCAGAACTCTGCGCTTGCAACTTTCACTGTCTCGGTAGGTGAGATAGAGAGAAGTCCCGGCGGCAAGTCTGGCATATACTCTAAGTTCGGCGAAGCAATTCTGAAGTGATCTTACCTATGTCTAGGCTAGGATTCTGTCACTGCGTGATGTAGACAATACCTAGCAATCTCAGCGTAAACCTAACACAGGCAGTCAACTTTTGGTTGCTCCTTTTTAGCCTCTGAAATTCTAACTTATGTCTGAGCCGAATTAGTCAACACATCGATATGACGAGACCGTGCTTAATTCTTTCGTGAATTTGACACTCTTGTGCCCGACAAATGGATTTCTTCAACTGGACTTTTGGAACTAATTGAATAAGTGAAGCTCATGAATTATGCAAACTTGAGAATATTTTATTGCAAAACAACTTAAACTATTACAACCGTTTCTCACAACTACTTTACATACAAAAACCGAAACCCTAAGAGAATTAGAACGTGATCTCCTTATGTATGTGTATGCATGCCCATATACCCTCACAAGCATGGGTATATATAAAGCTTGGCCTAAGTTTGAGTCCTCCTTGGAGTAGAAGTCCTTAAAGTAACTTTACATTAAATGTTGACTCCTTTTTTACTTGAATGTGGACTCTTTGGACGTTGCCTTCTCCAACAAGTAAAGATAAGTCACTTTACTTATCCCTCTTCAATCAGCTCTTCAGTCCGATGCATGCTTCAGAAAATTGCAAGACTAGGCTCATTGGACTCAGAAAATTGTCCTCTTTCAATCGCAACCCATATTGACTAAGTCGGTTTAACTCCTGCCTAGGCGGCAGTCAGCGGCGACATCCTTGGCGGCAACTGGAACTGTTTCAGTACAACTCCTTTTGCTCCCTTCTTTCTTGTCCTCTCCTCCACTACCTAGCTACAACACCTGAAAATGAAAACTAAACTAAAAAAATATCTTTTCTTAACCAAACATAGAATATTCAATAAAAGCATGGTAAAAGAGCAAATATTGTTATTATGCATGCAATGCACCTAAATGAGGTTTTCCTGAAAGTATCTCCTTGGAGGAAGGTACTTCGGTTTGGTCGGAAGGGCAAGCTGAGTCCTCGTTATATTGGTCCTTATCGGATTCTTCATCGGGTTGGACCTGTTGTTTATCAGCTTGAGTTACCACCAGAGCTTCAACGTATTCATGATGTTTTTCATGTTTCTGTGTTGAAACGTTATCATGCTGATCCGTCTCATGTTTTACCTGTGGAGGAGATTGAGATTCGTCCTGATTTACGTTTTGAGGAGGAGCCTATTGAGATTCTTGCTCAGGATAAGAAAGTTCTCAGAAGGAAGACCATTAAGATGGTCAAAGTCTTGTGGCGTGGTCGCAGTCATGATGAGGCTACTTGGGAGCCCAAAGCTGTCATCAAAGCTCAGTATCCACATTTGTTTGCTCTAGGTAAATTTCGAGGCCGAATTTTTTTTTCGGGGGGGGGGGGGGAGTTGTAACACCCCATTTTAGCCCTAATTTGAAAACCCTAATTGTGAAAATCCCCAATTGGAAACCCTAGAATTTGGGCAAAATTCGGAATTTAACCTAAGTTAATTTGGGACCTAATTGAATAAAATTAAAGTTTGGTGGTTAATTTGTTAGGCGGGCAAAAATAGGGACCTTTCTTCTGTAATTTACCCATTTGTCTAGGGTAAACACTCCTTGGTCCTATTTCTGTGTTATGCGCCGCTCACCCTCTTCTTTCTCTCGAAAAATAATAAAATAATACAAAGTATATCAACCCTTCCCCGTTTTTCCGTCGAAGCTCCGGTCAAGGGGCTTTCATCGCCGTTCAAGCGGTTCGAGGCCAGCAGAGTGCTCGTCGTCACCGCGCGAACAAAACCCGGTTGCCGTCACTCGTCGCGCGCTGTTCTTTTATGGAGACGGATCAAGAACCGTCATGGTCGCGCTCTGTCGCTGCCGTTGCCACCAGAAACGATTGAGTTTCCTTCGAGAACTCCCGTCGCCGTCGTCCTCTGTGAGCGCCGCTTCCGTATCGGGTTTGAGTGAGTGTTGGGGTCAAGTCGGTTGGGCTTTGGGTTGCTGCCGCCGTCGGTTGCCGGTAGCCGTGTCAGTTGTTCGTCACTGTCGGGTTGGGGTTGTATGATTAGGGTTAGGTTTTGAAGTTGATTTGGGGATTAGGGTTTTTACATTTGGGTGGCTGTTAGATCTGAACCGGACCGGTTGAGTTGGTGAGCAGGACGGCTAGGCTGAACAGAACCGGTCTGGTTGGCTGGGTTGGATGACATTAGCGATGACATCATCCGTTGTTGCAATGTTGATGCAGGCTTACGTCAGCACAGTCAATGATGACGTCAGCGATGACGTTATTGTTGACTTTCACGTTGACTTTTTCGGCCGAGTTCACCTTAATGTTTTTCGATGTTCTGGTTCCGTCGCCATTGTCCATTTCTTTAAATTCGAACACGAAATACCTGTTTGGACCAAGTTTATTTGTTGAACTCGGAATTTTGTTAAATGTTGTATCAGAGTTTGACTCAGATATTTTTGTGTTCAGGTGACGTGGACTCAGACCCCGAGACTTTACCTCCTCCTCCGTCTGGCAGACCTCCGGTGGCACAGTTTTCGAGATCTGCTAGTAAGATTTCTGTTAAGCGTAGTTTATTCGATTGTGACATAGTAGGAAATCTCATATAGTGTTCTTTATTTTTAGGAGATGATTCTGTCCGACCTTCCGCTAGGGCTGAGCGTGGGAGACGTCACTATCGACGTTGACTATTTAGCTGGCTAAGGTGTGTTCTCTGTCTGTGCTACATGTCTTTGATGTTTGATTGCTTGATATGAATGATTTATATATTTGTGTGTTATTCTGCTATGTTATCTGATAAATATTGCATGACTCGACTGTATGTTATTCTGCTCTGTTATCTGACAATAATGTTTGACTCGGATGCTGTGATCATGTTATGTAACACATATCAGAATCAGATTATTATGTACATGCATCTTAGTTATTTAACAAGATTGCATTCGGACTTTGAAATCGGATTACATGTCATATCATTGGGTTGGGATATTGTACGGAGGAAGCTCAGCGACTTCATCCTTCGGGTTGAACTTCGCTTCGGATTAGTAGTTCCATCTTTCCGGATGAGTTCTGCTTCGGACATGGTGTTGTGGTGTAGAGTGGTTTAGGGGAACCTCACTCTTCTGACGGTGATGTAGTTGTGTGCATGTCATGTTATGATATATTTATGCATTGCTTGTAATACTTCGGAATATTTGTTAATTCTTGATTCGTTGTTCGAATGTTGGATTGACTTCTGTTATGCACTTTAGAGACACACTGAGCTTTATAGCTGACTCCCCCTTAGAATATGTTTCAGATTTCCAGACATAGGTTTTGGTACTTGGAGGACTTCGTACGAACAAGATTTGTTACTATTATCAGTATGTTTTGTTCTAGACTTATAATTAATTACTTAAGTATTTTCGGATTTGATTGTAAACGTGGACTTTGGACATTTATTATTTTTGCGATTTGATCAACTATTTTTAGCATGCTTGTTTTAAGATGAAACATTAAAGGTTTATATTTATAATTGAATAATAATTTCGACATGGTTTTACATAAATAACCTTACTTGAGGGGAAAGTTTCAAAACATTCAATTTACTCACTGAACGGCACGGTTTGTTTGGTTTGATTTATGGGAGGGTATTTGAATACAAAATCAGACTCGTCCATGTTTCCAAATGCAATACAAGCTGCACTTGAGTTGATTTATGAAAACAATGAATGCTCAAAATGGACATGGAACATTTGGGTCAAATTCTGGTTCTGATCCCTACCATAGTATGCGGAAATTAGAGATTTAATCCAAGTACTTTAATTTGGTTTCTCTACGTTTATAACGCCCGTTAAATAGTTAAGACTAATAACCGTTACGTGTAAAATGCTGGTGCCAAGTTTTTAAAGAAAGCAACCATTCTAACATTATTTAGTGTGACTTTAGACATGAAACAGTATATTACTGGAAAAGCTGTTACGGCATGCATATATGATACCATTGCTGTTTTGGATGTATGAAAACAGTATATTAATTTGTTAAACCTATTTCCTAGTGTTGATTGGAGTATACTGGAAAAGCAGTTGATTGGGGTCCATACAGTTTTTGGTAAACCTATTTCCTAGTGATTTGACCCAAGTTTTGGAGTATATAATCATCACAGTCGGTGTGCCTGATCAAATGTGTTAAATGATGAAGACAAATTAATAGGAATGAGAAGAGTTTGCAGGGCACGGAGATAGGCAAGATAATAGAGTATATAAGTGGAAGCATTCATCATCCTTTTTCTCATCCAACAATCCCAGCAAAGTCTTAATATTCTCAGAATGGGTTCCAAAAACCAGCTGCAATAGCAATTCACATATTTGGCCTTGATAGTATTAGTGGGTGCGAATTTAGTATGTGAAGGTGGAGCCACCTCCCGCACAAGTCTTGAAGATGCATCAATGTACGAGAGGCATCGACAATGGATGTCCCAATTTGGACGAATTTACAGTGACAACAATGAGAGGCACAAGCGTTTCAACATTTTCAAACAAAACGTGGCACTCATTGACTCTTTCAACAACGCCAATAACAAGCCTTACAACCTTGCTGTCAATCAGTTCGCAGATCTAACAAATGAAGAGTTCACTACTTCTCGAAATGGGTTCAAGGGCCATATGTGTTCCAACAAGGCTACAACTTTAATATACGAAAACGTCACCGCATTGCCTTCTACTGTGGATTGGACAAAGAAAGGGGCTGTTACACCTATCAAGGACCAAGGCCAATGCGGTCTGCTCTAATCTCTTGAAATATCATTCATTGTTTGTAAATATTTTTCTAATTCCAACGCTGAAACTATCACAGGATGCTGTTGGGCGTTTTCAGCTGTGGCAGCCATGGAAGGGGTTACCAAGCTAACAACAGGTACGTTGATTTCCTTGTCTGAGCAAGAACTGGTCGACTGCGACACCAAAGGTGAGGATCAAGGTTGCCAAGGTGGTTTAATGGACGATGCCTTCCAATTCATCCAGAAGAACAAAGGCCTAACAACCGAATCCAACTACCCCTACACGGGAGTTGATGGCACATGCAATGCCAACCAGGAAGCCAACCATGCAGCTACCATAAATGGCTTCCAAGATGTGCCCGCCAATAGTGAAGATGCACTGCAGAAGGCTGTTGCCAACCAACCTGTTTCGGTTGCCATCGATGCCAGCGGGTTCGTGTGTAACGCCCCGGTTTTGGGCTTAGAAGTTTTGGGTGTTGACTGGTTTGGTCAAAGTGCTGTTCGAATCTAAAGAGGTGAAATTAGGAAAGCCTAGTTCGGGTTACATTAAAAATATGGAAAAATGTTCTAAAATCATCTTTTAATATAATTAAGTGAACTGTGAAATCAATTTTGAAAAATGGGTTTTGGAAGAGTGACATTTTGGCTAGTGACCAAAATGTAATTTTTGAAAGTTTTGTGACTGTTTTATAAAGAGTTGAAACTTTGAATCTTTAAGGAGCTATTATTCCAAAAGTAGTTTCTCCAGATTTTTCTAAGATATTTTGAGATTTATTCTGATTTTAAAACATATCAAAAGTGGAGGGAAAGGCCATTTGGCTATTTTCTTAACTAACTTTTCTATTTTCTTTCTCTCATTTTCTCTCAATCCAAACACTTGTTTTCCAGAGAGTTGTTTCTGATTTTCTCACCTAAAATCCTCCTTTCAACATTCTTTTGATTCCTAATCAACATATCTTCAAAACCTCATCATTTGCTAGTTGATTCAACAAGGTTTTTGATTCCAAAAAGTGGAGAAACACAAGTTTGGAGGTAAGAACGTCCTTCTCCTCTAAACTATCAGTTCTTTACTGAAATTCCCAAGTTCTCAACTCTTAATTGAAGTTTTATTAAAGGATTTTAAGTGGTGAAATGGATCTTGGCTTATAATGCAAGATTTGGTGATTTTTGGTGATTTTCGTTAGATATGATTAATCTGTGATTTGAGGTGTGTTTTTGATGTTAAATGAACTCTAAATTGATAAGGAAATGAGTTTTGATTAATGCAATCCCGGATAGGTTGTGTTTCCTAAGTTTAGCTTGTGATTCTTGGATGTTTTTGTGGTGATCTTGTGGATCTGATGTTGCTGGAGGTATAAGGATGTTTATAGGTTGTTTTTAGATGTTAGATGGTGTTAATGGATGTTAGGTTTTGCTGGTTTATGGCTGGGCTTTGTTGAGAAGTGGTTTTGATGCAATTTCGGTTGTGTTTGGTGGCCGAAATTGGAGTGTGAATGAGAGCAGCGAGTTTGAGTGCTTTCATTGAAGCTTTGGATGCATGATGATGCATTAAATCTCTGCTTTAATGTGTTTAATCAGGGGAGGCATCTTTGGATCCAAGTGGTGGTGATCCGGAGGCTTGATTTGGTGCTTTGGCTTGAGGCGAAGTGGAATCGGTGAGTGAAATTGGGTTTTCGGCTTTGAAACCAATGTCTTGGGAGCTTAGTTTAAGTCTAAACAACTTTGCTAAGCTCAAGTGTAAGTTTTCGGAAATACTCTCTAGTGGTGGCCATGATTTGATTGATGTGCAATGTGGTTTATTGCATGTTTTAAATTCTGTTTTGAAAGAATGATTTAGCATGGTTAATGCTGTTTTTGTAAGCCATATGTTGAAGGAAGCTCATGGTAAGAGTTCCTTGTTTTTGAACATTGATTAAATGTGGTTTGATGTTTTTTAAATGCATGATGTTTATGGCTTGGTTAAATGCTTTAAAACAGTGAAATATTGATGATAAATGATGTATATTGGCAAGTGATGTTTTGAAAAGGTTAAGGTCACTAAGGTGGTTAAAAGTCCTTGAGTGAGCCTTGTTTACTTAAGAACATCAAGGTGGTTAAAAGTCCTTGGATGGTTCTTGTTACGGACACAAAGGTGGTTAAAAGTCCTTGTGTGGTCATTCTATGGTGTTTAAAAGTCCATAGGCCAAGGTGTTTAAAAGTCCTTGGGGTTCAAGGTGTTTAAAAGTCCTCGAGGTAATTTAATTCATGGTGTTTAAAAGTCCATGGCCAAGGTGTTTAAAAGTCCTTGGGGTCAAGGTGTTTAAAAGTCCTTGAGGTAATTTAATTCATGGTGTTTAAAAGTCCATGGCCAAGGTGTTTAAAAGTCCTTGGGGTCCAAGGTGTTTAAAAGTCCTTGGGGTGAAAGTTGATGAACTTGTTTTCAAAGAAATGAATTGTATCACTTGTGGCCAATATGACATGTAATGAAATGAAGCATGAGATGCTTGTTAAAGTATGCTTTTGAGCATGTGTAAATGATGATTTGAAGCATGATTTATAAATGTTTTGTTAATGCATTATTGGATGGTTTTATTGAGCATTCCTCACTAAGCTTTTGCTTACGCTCTCTTCCGTTTTCTTAATTCAATAATGCAGAACACTAGAGTACTTGAGGGCAGCAAGGAGGGCAAGCATCCAAGTGGAAACAAAGCTCTAAGTATGGAAGGTTTTCTAAGTACATTTTAGCTTTTGGTAATTTGGCAATGGGGGACCTATGTGTATGTTTTGGGAGATGTTTTGAACTCCCTAAGTATGTTGAATGTTGTTGAGAATGCTGGTTTTTGTGGTTGGCCTTTATATGCTTGTTTTGGAAGTTTATGCTTGAATGGCTTACTTGTGTAGGAAGCATGCCTATAGATTTGGGGCTTTTCATATATGTGGATGTTTTGATGAATTGTTGATGCAAGTATGTCTCATATATGTTGAATTGCATGTTGGCAAAGTTTGGTGGCATTTGGAGCATGATTGGTTGGTCAATTGCATGTTTAAGTATGCATTTTTGGGCAATCTGTGCAGGGTGTTTCGGAACAGCACCTACCGTTTCGGAACGGGTGCCTTAAACAAGCCCAGGCGTCCGAAACGGGAGGGACCGTTCCGAAACGGAAAGGCTACTGCCAGACCCCCATTTCGGTACGCGTTGCGGAACGGCCCCGAGTTTCGAAACGGGCTATGCCTGTTTCGGAACGGGTGACCGTTGGGGGCTGACATTGGCAGTTATATGTTTTGGAATGTTTGCGTTTTGGTCCTGAAACTTGTTTGTGCAATTGTATGAGTTTGGGAAGTCCTTTTGAGCTGAAATTTTACAGAGAAGCATGAAACATGATTAATTTCAAGATGGTAACTTCAATTTTGGTTAAGTCCTTATAATTATCAGAATTTACAATTTGGTCCCTAAAGTTGTATTTTGTTCAATTGAGTCCCTGTTTGATCTCTGATGTTTATGATCTTTGAGTATGCTGTTGTATGATCATATCTAAGGATTAATTTGCATCTAGACAAGTTTTAAAAGAAAAAAAAAGGGTCGTTAATTAAGGTTGACTTTCGGGTTGACTTTGGTTTTCCCCGTGTGACTTTCTTAATTCGGGTCAACCGTCTAGGCCGGGTTAAGGGGGTTACATTTGGTGGTATCAGAGTTGAGTTCTCGAGTAATTGGGAATGTATGTATGCATGATTGAAGTATGTATGCCTTGTATGCTTGTTGAGTGAAAGCATGTTTAATGGCTTGTGATTTTGATGCAATTGAAGTATGTGCTGTGATGTAGCATGTTGTGGGTACCCATTGCCAAATCAAAGCTAAAGGAAAGATGTTGTTTTGAAATGAAATTGAGCTTGAATACTTGGATTGCTTACCTTGCTGGGCCTGACTTTGTTTTATTTGTGTTGTGATTGCATGGTAAAAGTATGGCACCACGTAGAGAGTTACGAGGTAATGTGCGAGCTACGGCTCCTAATGAGAACGAGAATGAGGAAAACACGGGTAGTGCGGTGTTACCTCCTCCTCCACCTGGTGGTGGTGGTGCTGGGGCTGAGGAAGCTGGAGCTGCAGCTGGCGCTGGAGCTGCTGGACCTGGGGCTGGTCAGGGGCAAGCTATGCCTGATATGACGATGTTAGTGCAAGCTATTGCTGGTGCTTTTCAAGCAGCAGTAGCTGGGGCTCGTGGAGCGGGGCATCAGGAAGATGCTGGTGTCAGACTACCTTTGGAGCGTTTGCGCAGTCTTGGTGGGACTGAGTTCAGGGGTATGTCTGCTGAGAGTTCTGAAGCTTGGCTAGAGAGTACCAAGCGAATCTTGGGCCAGATGAGCTGCACGGATGTGCAAAAGCTGGGTTGTGTTGTGTCCTTGCTGCAGAAGGATGCGTATACGTGGTGGACAACCACTATTGCTGGGATGGCAGAAGCTGATGTGACTTGGACATTCTTTCAGAATGTGTTCAAGCGGAGATATCTTGGTGTGAGATATCTTGATGAGAAGAAGCGTGAATTCATGTCTCTTACCCAAGGGAGCATGAGTGTGGCTGAGTATGAGGTGCAGTTTGTGCGACTCAGTCAGTATGCACCGGAGCTGGTACCTGATGAGCGGGCAAGGTGCGAGAGGTTCCGTTATGGTCTTGTGACGGAAGTGAAGATGTATGTGCTGGCCACTGAATATGATGATTTTGATGTGTTGGTGGGTCGAGCCAAGGATATAGAGATGAACTTGGGTTTATCTGTGAGAGGTGCTGGAGCAAGTGCTGGGAAGCGATCAGCTGAGTTTAGTTCCGGAGGTGGACGGAACAAGAGGGGACGTGATCAGAAGTATCAGTCTTCAGCTAAGAGGGGTGGTGGTGCACCTACTAGGGGTGGCAGTGTTGGAGTTGATCCTAGTGCTTGTTGGATCTGTGGTTCACGTGGTCACATGAAGCGTGACTGTCCTCGTGCTGAGAGAGTGGTGCAAGCTCCTGTTGCGGCTGCTGGTAGCGGGTGCTGGAGTTGTGGTTCTGCAGACCACTTGAGGCGAGATTGTCCGAGGTTGGTTGGTGATCAGGTGCGTGCTCCTGTTGTTGCTGCACCGCAGAGAGGTCGTGGGCGCGGCCGTGGTAATTTCCAGAGGAGAGAGGAAGGTGGTCGTGGAGTGGCCCATGTTGTGGCTATTCAGCCTGAGGGTGGAGGCCAAGCGAGGGTGTATGCTCAGCGAGAGGGCAGGAATGATGCGGATGTGATTGCAGGTACCTTTACTTTGCAATCCTTGTCATTGCTTTCATTGATAGATTCTGGATCTACGCATTCATACATTTTGCGTGAGCATGCTGAATTGCTTGGGTTGCCTGTTGAGTCTTTGGATGTTGGTGTTCGAGTCACTAGTTCTTTTGGTGAGACTGTTGTGACTAGGAAGCTTTATAGAAGGTGTCCCTTGGTCGTTCAAGAGCATGTTTTTCATGTTGATCTTATGGAGTTACCTTTTTATGGTTTCGATGTGATCCTTGGTATGGATTGGCTTGCTGAGCATCGTGCTGTTGTGGATTGTGAGAACAAGCGGGTTTCGCTTAAGCTTGCGGATGATTATGAAGTTGTTGTGGTTGGCGAGAATGTGAAGTTTCTTGCCAATGTGGTGTCTACCTTGGAGGCGAGCAGGATGCTGAGGCAAGGTTGCGAAGCCTATCTAGCTTTTGTGATGAATCCTAGCTCTAAAGAGTTGAGGGTGCAAGATATCAGAGTTATGAAGGAGTTTCCTGGTGTTTTTCCTGAGGAGTTGCCTGGTTTACCTCCTACCCGCGAGGTGGAGTTTGGAATTGAGCTGTATGAGAATACAACTCCTGTGTCCATTACTCCCTATAGAATGGCACCTAAGGAGCTGAAGACGCAGTTGCAAGAGTTGCTTGACCGTGGGTTCATCCGGCCGAGTGTGTCACCTTGGGGAGCACCGGTCTTGTTTGTGAAGAAGAAGGATGGCACTATGAGAATGTGCATTGATTACCGTCAGCTGAACAAGTTGACTATCAAGAATCGGTATCCTTTGCCGAGGATTGATGATCTTTTTGATCAATTTCGGGGAGCTGCTGTGTTCTCTAAGATCGACTTGAGGTCAGGGTATTATTAGTTGAAGGTGAAGGATGTGGATGTGCCTAAGACAGCTTTCAGGACAAGGTATGGGCATTATGAGTTTCTTGTGATGCCGTTTGGGTTGACAAATGCTCCTGCTGCTTTCATGGACATGATGAATCGTGTGTTTCATGAATACCTGGACAAGTTTGTTGTGGTGTTCATTGATGATATCCTCGTGTACTCGCGTACCGAGGAGGAGCATGAAGAGCATTTGAGGATTGTTTTGCAAGCTTTGTTGGAGAATCAGCTTTATGCTAAGCTGAGCAAGTGTGAGTTCTGGTTAAGGGAGGTGGTGTTTCTTGGGCATGTGGTTTCAGCGGAGGGGATTCGTGTTGATCCTCAGAAGATTGAGGCGGTGATGAATTGGAAAGTTCCTAAGTCTGTTCATGAGATCCGTAGTTTCCTTGGTTTGGCGGGATACTACCGAAGGTTTGTGGATGGTTTTTCCAAGATTGCTGCTCCTTTGACGAAGCTGTTGCAAAAGGATGTTAGGTATGAGTGGACGGAAGCGAGACAGCAGGCTTTTGAGAAGCTTAAGGCGGCTTTGACGCAAGCTCCTATCTTGATTCAGCCTGAATCAGGGAAAGAGTTTGTGGTTTACAGTGATGCATCCTATGTTGGTTTGGGGTGTGTGCTGATGCAGGAGGGTAAGGTTGTGGCTTATGCATCGCGGCAGTTGAAAGTGCATGAGCGCAATTACCCTACGCATGATATTGAGCTGGCTGCAGTGGTTTTTGCTCTGAAGATCTGGAGACATTATCTGTATGGTGAGAAGTGTACTGTGTACACAGATCACAAGAGTTTGAGGTATTTGATGTCTTAGAAGGAGTTGAATCTTAGGCAGCAGCGTTGGTTGGAGTTGCTCAAGGATTATGATCTGACGATTGAGTACCATCCTGGGAAAGCTAATGTTGTTGCGGAGTTTGTGAGCAAGTGTTTGGTGTGTCAGCGAGTTAAGGCTGAGCATCAGTTTCCTTCAGGGTTGTTGCAACCGTTGAAAATCCCTGAATGGAAGTGGGAGAGGGTTACCATGGATTTTGTATCTGGTTTACCTTTCTCTCCATCGAAGAAGAATTCGGTGTGGGTGATTGTGGATCGCCTGACGAAGTGTGCGCATTTCTTGCCTGTGCATACCACGTTTTCTTTGGATAAGTTGGCAGAGCTGTACATTGCTGAGATTGTGCGGCTGCATGGTGTGCCTAAGTCGATTGTGTCGGATAGGGATCCGAGGTTCACATCGCGGTTCTGGCAGTGTTTTCATCAAGCTCTGGGTACAAGGTTGCATTTCAGTACGTCCTATCATCCTCAGTCGGATGGTCAGTCTGAGCGAGTTATCCAGATTTTGGAGGATATGTTGAGGTGCTGCGTGATTGAGTTCCAAGGTTCTTGGGAGAAGCATCTGCCTTTGGTTGAGTTTGCTTATAACAACAGTTATCAGGCAAGTATACAGATGGCACCTTATGAGGCTTTGTACGGGAGGAAGTGTAGGACTCCTCTTTGTTGGGCTGGAACTGGTCAAAAGTTGGTTTCGATGCCGGCTTTGTTGAAAGGGAACACAGAGAAGGTAAAGCTCATTTGTGAGTGGTTGAAGGTTGCTTCTGATCGGCAGAAGTCTTACGCGGATTTGAAGCGTAAGGAGATAGAGTATGCGGTGGGTGACCGTGTGTTCTTGAAGGTTTCGCCTTGGAAGAAGGTGATGCGGTTTGGCTGAAAGGGTAAGTTGAGCCCTAGGTACATTGGACCATATGAGGTGGTTGAGCGTGTGGGTCCTGTTGCGTATCGGTTGAGGTTACCTCAGGAGCTGGAGAAGACTCATGATGTGTTCCATGTCTCTATGCTCCGGAGGTATAGATCTGATCCTTCGCATGTGATGCCTGTGGAGGAAGTGGTTTTGAATCCGGATTTGACCTATGATGAGGAACCGGTGAAGGTTCTGGATTCGGATAGCAAGGTTCTTCGTGGCAAGACCATTGAGTTGGTGAAGGTGCTGTGGAAGCATCGTGGTGTTGAGGAAGCCACGTGGGAGCGGAAGGAAGACATGCTGAAGCAGTTTCCTTATCTCTTTCCTTCAGGTAAATTTCGAGGACGAAATTTCTTAAGGGGGGGAGAGTTGTAACGCCCCGGTTTTGGGCTTAGAAGTTTTGGGTGTTGACTGGTTTGGTCAAAGTGATGTTCGAATCTAAAGAGGTGAAATTAGGAAAGCCTAGTTCAGGTTACATTAAAAATATGGAAAAATGTTCTAAAATCATCTTTTAATATAATTAAGTGAACTGTGAAATCAATTTTGAAAAATGGGTTTTGGAAGAGTGACATTTTGGCTAGTGACCAAAATGTAATTTTTGAAAGTTTTGTGACTGTTTTATAAAGAGTTGAAACTTTGAATCTTTAAGGAGCTATTATTCCAAAAGTAGTTTCTCCAGATTTTTCTAAGATATTTTGAGATTTATTCTGATTTTAAAACATATCAAAAGTGGAGGGAAAGGCCATTTGGCTATTTTCTTAACTAACTTTTCTATTTTCTTTCTCTCATTTTCTCTCAATCCAAACACTTGTTTTCCAGAGAGTTGTTTCTGATTTTCTCACCTAAAATCCTCCTTTCAACATTCTTTTGATTCCTAATCAACATATCTTCAAAACCTCATCATTTGCTAGTTGATTCAACAAGGTTTTTGATTCCAAAAAGTGGAGAAACACAAGTTTGGAGGTAAGAACGTCCTTCTCCTCTAAACTATCAGTTCTTTACTGAAATTCCCAAGTTCTCAACTCTTAATTGAAGTTTTATTAAAGGATTTTAAGTGGTGAAATGGATCTTGGCTTATAATGCAAGATTTGGTGATTTTTGGTGATTTTCGTTAGATATGATTAATCTGTGATTTGAGGTGTGTTTTTGATGTTAAATGAACTCTAAATTGATAAGGAAATGAGTTTTGATTAATGCAATCCCGGATAGGTTGTGTTTCCTAAGTTTAGCTTGTGATTCTTGGATGTTTTTGTGGTGATCTTGTGGATCTGATGTTGCTGGAGGTATAAGGATGTTTATAGGTTGTTTTTAGATGTTAGATGGTGTTAATGGATGTTAGGTTTTGCTGGTTTATGGCTGGGCTTTGTTGAGAAGTGGTTTTGATGCAATTTCGGTTGTGTTTGGTGGCCGAAATTGGAGTGTGAATGAGAGCAGCGAGTTTGAGTGCTTTCATTGAAGCTTTGGATGCATGATGATGCATTAAATCTCTGCTTTAATGTGTTTAATCAGGGGAGGCATCTTTGGATCCAAGTGGTGGTGATCTGGAGGCTTGATTTGGTGCTTTGGCTTGAGGCGAAGTGGAATCGGTGAGTGAAATTGGGTTTTCGGCTTTGAAACCAATGTCTTGGGAGCTTAGTTTAAGTCTAAACAACTTTGCTAAGCTCAAGTGTAAGTTTTCGGAAATACTCTCTAGTGGTGGCCATGATTTGATTGATGTGCAATGTGGTTTATTGCATGTTTTAAATTCTGTTTTGAAAGCATGATTTAGCATGGTTAATGCTGTTTTTGTAAGCCATATGTTGAAGGAAGCTCATGGTAAGAGTTCCTTGTTTTTGAACATTGATTAAATGTGGTTTGATGCTTTTAAATGCATGATGTTTATGGCTTGGTTAAATGCTTTAAAACAGTGAAATATTGATGATAAATGATGTATATTGGCAAGTGATGTTTTGAAAAGGTTAAGGTCACTAAGGTGGTTAAAAGTCCTTGAGTGAGCCTTGTTTACTTAAGAACATCAAGGTGGTTAAAAGTCCTTGGATGGTTCTTGTTACGGACACAAAGGTGGTTAAAAGTCCTTGTGTGGTCCATTCTATGGTGTTTAAAAGTCCATAGGCCAAGGTGTTTAAAAGTCCTTGGGGTTCAAGGTGTTTAAAAGTCCTTGAGGTAATTTAATTCATGGTGTTTAAAAGTCCATGGCCAAGGTGTTTAAAAGTCCTTGGGGTCAAGGTGTTTAAAAGTCCTTGAGGTAATTTAATTCATGGTGTTTAAAAGTCCATGGCCAAGGTGTTTAAAAGTCCTTGGGGTCCAAGGTGTTTAAAAGTCCTTGGGGTGAAAGTTGATGAACTTGTTTTCAAAGAAATGAATTGTATCACTTGTGGCCAATATGACATGTAATGAAATGAAGCATGAGATGCTTGTTAAAGTATGCTTTTGAGCATGTGTAAATGATGATTTGAAGCATGATTTATAAATGTTTTGTTAATGCATTATTGGATGGTTTTATTGAGCATTCCTCACAAAGCTTTTGCTTACGCTCTCTTCCGTTTTCTTAATTCAATAATGCAGAACACTAGAGTACTTGAGGGCAGCAAGGAGGGCAAGCATCCAAGTGGAAACAAAGCTCTAAGTATGGAAGGTTTTCTAAGTACATTTTAGCTTTTGGTAATTTGGCAATGGGGGACCTATGTGTATGTTTTGGGAGATGTTTTGAACTCCCTAAGTATGTTGAATGTTGTTGAGAATGCTGGTTTTTGTGGTTGGCCTTTATATGCTTGTTTTGGAAGTTTATGCTTGAATGGCTTACTTGTGTAGGAAACATGCCTATAGATTTGGGGCTTTTCATATATGTGGATGTTTTGATGAATTGTTGATGCAAGTATGTCTCATATATGTTGAATTGCATGTTGGCAAAGTTTGGTGGCATTTGGAGCATGATTGGTTGGTCAATTGCATGTTTAAGTATGCATTTTTGGGCAATCTGTGCAGGGTGTTTCGGAACAGCACCTACCGTTTCGGAACGGGTGCCTTAAACAAGCCCAGGCGTCCGAAACGGGAGGGACCGTTCCGAAACGGAAAGGCTACTGCCAGACCCCCGTTTCGGTACGCGTTGCGGAACGGCCCCGAGTTTCGAAACGGGCTATGCCTGTTTCGGAACGGGTGACCGTTGGGGGCTGACATTGGCAGTTATATGTTTTGGAATGTTTGCGTTTTGGTCCTGAAACTTGTTTGTGCAATTGTATGAGTTTGGGAAGTCCTTTTGAGCTGAAATTTTACAGAGAAGCATGAAACATGATTAATTTCAAGATGGTAACTTCAATTTGGGTTAAGTCCTTATAATTATTAGAATTTACAATTTTGTCCCTAAAGTTGTATTTTGTTCAATTGAGTCCCTGTTTGATCTCTGATGTTTATGATCTTTGAGTATGCTGTTGTATGATCATATCTAAGGATTAATTTGCATCTAGACAAGTTTTAAAAGAAAAAAAAGGGTCGTTAATCAAGGTTGACTTTCGGGTTGACTTTGGTTTTCCCCGTGTGACTTTCTTAATTCGGGTCAACCGTCTAGGCCGGGTTAAGGGGGTTACATCGAGTTCCAGTTCTACTCCGGTGGTGTATTTACGGGATCCTGTGGCACGCAACTGGATCATGGAGTGACGGCTGTTGGATACGGGGAGGATGATGATGGGACTAAGTATTGGTTGGTGAAGAACTCGTGGGGCACTAGCTGGGGTGAACAAGGCTACATCAGGATGCAAAGAGATGTTGATGCAAAGGAAGGTCTTTGCGGCATAGCAATGCAAGCATCCTACCCCACAGCATAAACAAAACTTACGCTCTAATATGCTCATTTCCTAAATATATCAATGTACCATATGTGAATCTACTATGAACTATGCAAACATACACTATACACGGTGCTCTATTATATGAAAACCAACGTTAAATTTCATCTTATTTTTCAATAGAAACACAAAAATATATCTCCGAAACGATTACTCAATTCACATTCGAAAATTAAAATTAATTAAGTGGTGGAAATGATTAAGAACCATATCGAGTGAAACATTAGAGTAGATTTTGTTGCCGAACTTCTTTAAACTCCCGTACGTCAATTCGTGTTAAAGAAAGATGTGAAATATTGTTCACAAAAATATTGTCTCATAGGGCTTATTTTAATTCATATTTATCATATTACAAGTACTATTTTTAAATGCTTTTAATTTTGTTTACAAAACGACTTTGGATTAGTTTTTAGATTATGTGAATTTATATTGGTTTATTCTTGATGTCGTTGGATTTATTCTGGTTTATTATGAACTTATATTCAAATAAAGTTTGAGTTATAAAAAGATACTTCAAATAACTCGAAACATGTAGTAATTAGTAGACTGATTTTATTGGTTCCTTAAAAAATAAAATATTTACTTTTTTTGTTATTTAGGGATTTACTAGCCTATAATTAAGCTCCCCTCTTTTGTAAAAATTATACAATTTAATTAAATTCAATACAATTATTTCTTCTAAAATTCACTGTGAGAGTATTTTTTTCATTTTGTTCAAGATTTCTATCTTGTTTAAGATTTCCATCCTGTTCTTGTTTTAGAGTTGTAGTCACCAATTTTATCTAGCCTTTTATTTTTGTAAATATGTAAAATATATTGGAGTCCAATAAAATCCAAAATATATATAGTCTAAAAAAAGGGAGCGTCCGTGTATAAAGGCCCAAATCAACCAAAACCCTAGACGCTGTCGTCAAACCCTAGGCTTGCAGCTCTCTCACCCAATGTGTTTTCCAAGCAAGAATCAAAGACAAAAAAGGGAAGATTGGACCAAATCTAAACCAAAAAAGGCAAAGAAATCAAGGAGCAACTCAGCTAAAAAGGAAAAAATCTAGTGTTGCGTGTAAAAGAGTCTATCGCAATTGTAGTGCAAGTGTACACGACGCAAGTAGTAATGTGATACGAAGTATCGGATATCGTCTCCATAGGGATTGGGCTAATAGCTTCACCTAGTTTTACTGCACGAAAGTAAAAGAAATAATTGAGAGTTGTCACGAGAATAATAAAGGAAAACGTAAATAAAAGAATAAAGAAATCAAGATAGAGAGAATGGGCTGGTATTGAATTGCTCAATAGTGCATTTATTGTATTGCTTAGGAATTCCAGTTCTGTCGTCACGCCTATCGCCGACAGCACCTGTCACGGCAGCTGTCCGTTGGTCGTCGCGGCAGCAAACACACCAACTCAGTACGTTTAAGTTTGGCAAGAATCCCAGATCTGCCTTGGCCTATCCCTAGGTCCAAGTCTGTCGATGATCACGTCTTTGACGATACCTCCCGGCGTGAATCGAAGGATGAACACCGATGTGTATGAATTCTTCCTTAGCCACTTAACCTTGCCCTATCCCTAGGCACAAGATAGTTCAACTATAAACTAGAGAACTCGCTCTTATTTCTTTTGTATACTCAACTCTCCCGATGCTAAGTAAATAGATAACCTCACAATGCTCTCCCGATGCTCTTGCAAGATATTAAAACCAAAATAAGAGAACTTGAAGTTTATTTTATTGAACTTGGAAAATCCTAAAACAAAACAACCCTTGCAACTACTTTACAAAACAACCCGTGGCCCTAGGGGGAATTTAGAACATGTCGGTGACGAGTAAACGGCAGAGGGGTTTAGGTTATCGGTTATGGGGTATGATCTCTCCTAGGTTAAAATCTATGCCCTTATATAAGCTTTGGGCTCAAGAATTCTAAGTTAACAAGGATTACAACTTTAATTAAAAGTAAGCTTCTAATAAAGACTTAATCTCTAAGGATCCTACTTTTCAGCAGCCTCCTTGTTTCATGGGATTTCCTCTCCTTGAGCTTTGGCTTGACATATCTTTTGATCCGGGGCTAGGAAAAATATTTGGCTTTCACACGACAGACGAGCAGATTTTTCTCTATCTATCGAGGTCCACTTCATTTTTCCTCTTCGTAAGTCTGCTGTCACCTTGCTGTCACGACAGGTCCATGGCAGCTTCGTCTTCTTCGTCTGCTTGTTCAGTTCAGCTTTCCTGCTTCTCTGCCCTGCGCCTGCAAAAATAGCCATCTTTTAGTAGAATCCGTGCTTTTAATCCTTTTGTGATGTTTTGCTGAAAACTAACCTAAATGCAATGCAATGATGCTTGAATGCAGCAGAAATATAGGTTAAAAAGGGTGTAAATAATAGAACTTTTACACACTCAACACACCCCCAAACTCAAGTTTTTGCTTGCCCTCAAGCAATTAAACCTAAAAGAAAGATGAATAAAAGAAAATTTTTTTTTTTGTGTTGGCCTTCAAACAGTGAACTGTCACTTACCCGTCGCTCATTCTCTATAGTGGCAGCAACCTGTCGGAAAGATTAGGATCTGTCCGGAATCTCCCTATAGTCCTCGTGCAGTGTGTGCATGCTTGTGAACAGTTATATGCTAAGACTCTCTTAGTTTCACTAGAATATTCAACCCTTAACTTGAATTTTTATGCCAAATTTTATCTTTTTGAAGGCACATTTTCATGCTTCTTTGATTTTCTGTTTTGACTTGATTTTTCTATTTTTCTAGCTAAAGTTTCACTAGAGCCGGTTTCGGGCACCTCTAGCTAACTTCCTAGAGCCGATTTCGGGCACCTCTAGGGCTATTGATTTTCTTTTGCTAAACTTCTTTCCTAGAGCCAGTGTTAGGCACCTCTAGGGGCTATTCAAGTGCTAAGTTTTCCTATTCTAGTTTGGCTAAAAGAAATCTAAGGAGTATAACAGTCACAATGGTGTTTAAGTTTTCAGAACTATAGAAAGGCTCTAAACTTCTCCTTAAACTGTCCTAAAGATGCTGCCACGACAGAGCTGTCATGACAGGTAAGTTAACTTCACAGTTTTAAGCCAACAGTTTAATCTTTTCTGATTTTTTTTTATAAGAGAAATTAAATAAATAAAAGACACAACAAATTAATAAAAAGATGTACTAAGACTCCATTAATGATGGAGGGTTGCCACCCCCAAACTCGAGGGTTGCATTGCCCTCAATGCAAAATGACAGAAAAACAAAAACATGAAGGCAAGTACATCACAAAATATATAAGGCAGGCAGCAAGGAAATAAAAGACTTAAATTTTCAATCGCTGTCCTCGCTGCTGCTGCTGACACGGATCTGATGGCGGCGTCTGGGCTGTGGTGGAGGCTGGACAGTTTGCTCAATGAGCTGGACGTCTGAACTGCTGCCACTGTCCCACGTGCCGCTGGTGGAGGTGCTAGCCTTGGGCATCAGCTTCCTGTCTGCCACGTGCTTCTGTCCCTTGACAGGCGTAAACTCCCTCTCTAAATTCCTTCGAATTAGAGGTTCTTCTTCGATGTCGGCTGTAGCTGGCCGCTTGGTTCCACGTGCAGGGCTGTCGACCGGAGGATTCGCAGCTGCCGTCCGGGCAGGTGAAGGGGTGGAGGCAGCAGAATGTGTATGGGGGGAGACAGGTGGTGTGGGAATAGGGGAGGGGATATGAAAATAATGGGCAGGGAAGGTGGGGAAGATGACATTCGTATAATGTAAAGTGTCGGTAATGAAATTTACCGTTGCGTTGGTGAAGTCCCGGATGAAGGTCATCATTCCCATTTGTCGTTCTTCTACCCGTTGGATTGCAGCAAGGATGGTGGCAGAATGGTCTGTCGGGGCGGTGGCGGCGGCAGGTTCTATGGCAGGCTCCTCATCTGAGTCTGCAGGGGAGGCAGCTGGGTTGAAGGAGTGAATGGGTGTTGCAGCTATGACCTCCATGAGGCTTGAGATGTTGTTGTCAGTCCAGCCACGACCATTGACTAATTTGTCGGTGGATACCTCGGGGACAGCAGCACAGCGGCAGAGAGAAGTTATCGTGAACGGCAGGCAGAGGCGAGAGTCTATTCGATGGGAACAATCCAAAATGCTTTCCCTCATATATCGGCCCACGTTGATAGGCCTGTCGTGCATAATGGAGTGGATGAGGGCGAGACGCTGCTGGTTCACCGTCGTGTGATGGGAGGACGGCATGATACGCTTTTTGATGAAAGCATTCCAAAGTTTAGCTTTTGGGAGCAGCTGCCCCCTTTTGACGGAGTGGGGGTTCTTTTTGCTGGTTGTCCATGTTGTTCCTTCCTCTGTCACCTCCGCCATGACAGCATCATAGGCGGCAGCATCGAGGGTGTCGAGAAATTTCTGGTGGGCATCATCATCGGGGCCAAAGAAGAGGCCAAACATGTGGTTGATGCTGTCAGCTGTGAATGGCACCTCCACTCCTCGGATGGTGACAGATGTTGCCATTCTGCTGTCAATGGCAGCGTAGAACTCTCTAACCAGGGTGTCGTTTAGTTCTGCTGGCTGTTCTGCGAATTGCTCCCATAGTTGAGCTCGTATGGCCCTCGCAATGAATGGTCGGAGCCCCATGTTTGGTGCTTGGCGGATGTAGACGAAGCCCCTCTCTTCCCATAATTCCTTGTTGGCGAACGGCGTTGCTGCTGCTGAAGAAGAGGCTGAGGCAGCGCTGCGGCGGGTCTGTCTAGACGACATATTAGTTGCAAAGGTTGTGGAAATGAAGAAAGCAAATAAAAACTAGAGGAGAAAGCAAGGAAGAGTAAGCAGAAGTGAGAAAAATGAAAATGAAAACGGGGTTTTATAGCGGTCGAGGGGCTGCCCGTTTAATGCTGTAACGGCAGGCGTGGATAACGGAGCGACTGTTGGGATTTAGCGTGTCTGACGCGTCTGACACGTATTTATGTATCTGTTACGCGTCTGCCACACGCTTCTACATCTGCCGTGTCAGTCTGTTGACAGCCTGTCTTATCCGTCTGCGGCGGCAGCCGAAACGACAGGCTTCAATAAATGGGCTCTGTTGGGCTGATGGATGGATGGTGGGCTTAGGTCACTTCTCCTTTTCTTCTTGACTCCTTTATTTCCTAAAAACATAAAATAGAAAAAAAATTATTCAAATAAAATAAACCTAATTACCTAATAAATAATAAAATAATAAAAATAAATAATAAAAATAAAATTTAAGCTAAATTAGGGATGCCTTGTGGGTCATCTCCCAAAGTAACCACTTCCTGTATTCCTGGGGCTTCAGTCCCTTGATAATGCTTGAGGCGCTGTCCATTGACCTTGAATTGGTGCCCGTCTTTTAATGATTGAATTGTGATGGCACCATGGGGAAAAACTTGTACCACTTGGAATGGGCCAGACCATCTAGATTTAAGCTTTCCTGGGAAGAGTTTCAACCTAGAATTGAACAACAACACAAGCTGCCCTGGGCAGAACTGTCGTGGCAGCAACTTCTTGTCATGCCACTTCTTAGTCTTTTCCTTGTAAATTCTTGCATTGTCGTAGGCCATTGTCCGTATTTCTTCGATCTCATTCAAATCTAACAGCCTTTTCTGGCCTGCCTTGTCCAAGTCCATATTCACTGCCTTGATTACCCAATATGCTTTATGCTCGATCTCGACAGGCAAGTGACAGGTTTTCCCATAAATCAGTCGGTATGGAGACATGCCCAATGGAGTCTTGAAAGCTGTTCTATATGCCCATAATGCATCATTTAGGAGTAAAGACCAATCTTTCCTAGTTGGCTTAACCATCTTCTCAAGAATGTTCTTCACTTCCTTATTGGATATCTCAGCCTGTCCATTGGTTTGTGGGTGGTATGCTGTCGCAATCCTGTGCTTGACACCATATTTCTTTAAGGCGGCAGCAATAACCCTGTTATCAAAATGTCTCCCTTCATCACTGATAATCGCCTTAGGGATGCCAAATCTAGAAAAAATGTTTTTGTGCAAAAACTTTTGGACCGTCTTGGCATCATTCTTTTGAGTGGCGATTGCTTCTACCCACTTGGAGACATAATCCACTGCTAGGAGGATGTACAAATTTCCACATGAAGATGGGAAAGGTCCCATAAAATCAATCCCCCAAACGTCGAAGATCTCGACTTCTAAAATATTTTGCAGTGGCATCTCGTTTCTCCTTGAGATGTTACCTGTCCGCTGGCACCTGTCACAGTTTTTATAAAAATCTTGTGCATCTTTATACAGTGTCGGCCAGTAGAACCCTGACTGCAGCACCTTGGCAGCAGTTTTGTTGCCTCCTAAGTGACCTCCATATTGTGAAGCATGGCAGTGATGGAGAATGTCTTCTTGCTCCTCGTGTGGTACACATCTCCTTATAACCTGATCTGCACATAATTTGAAAAGAAGAGGTTCGTCCCAATAATAATGCTTGACATCATTTTGGAACCTCTTCCTGGCTTGATAATTAAGATCAGAAGGGAATATTCCGCTAACTATAAAATTAACGAAATCAGCATACCAGGGGAGTTCAGAAGACTTACCTGCCGCCATGGCTGTCGCGGCAGCGATTGCGGCAGCAAAGAGCTACTCATCTGGGAAGGTCTCCAGTATGTTTGTCTCATCAATTGGTAGACTTTGTCCCTTCTCCAATCTTGACAAGTGGTTTGCCACCTGATTTTTTGTCCCCTTTTTGTCCTTGATCTCTAGGTCGAATTCTTGTAATAGCAAGATCCACCGTATCAATCTAGGCTTTGCATCCTTCTTTGCGAACAAATATTTCAGGGCAGAATGGTCTGTGTGTACTATCACCTTCGTCCCAAGTATGTAAGAACGAAACTTGTCAATGGAGAACACCACAGCTAATAGCTCATTTTCTGTGGTGGTGTAGTTCACTTGGGCGTCATTTAATGTCTTGCTGGCGTAGTATATGACATGAAACAGCTTATTTCTGCGCTGCCCAAGTGCTGCCCCGACAGCATAGTCACTAGCATCACACATAATCTCAAATGGTTGTGTCCAGTCTGGTGGCTGTACTATGGGGGCTGTCACTAGTTTTTCCTTCAGAACCTTGAATGCTTCAGTACATTCATCATTAAAGTCAAATGGTCGGTTCTGCTCTAAGAGATGGCATAGGGGCTTGGTGATTTTTGAGAAATTTGCGATAAATCTTCGATAAAAACCAGCATGCCCTAAAAAACTCCTTATGCCCTTGACTGTGGTTGGCGGCGGCAGCTTCTCTATGACTTCTATTTTGGCCCTGTCGACTTCTATCCCACGGCAGCTAATCTTATGGCCGAGAACTATCCCCTCATCCACCATAAAGTGGCATTTTTCCCAATTCAAAACAAGATTAGCTTTTTCACATCTTTCAAGTACCTTTTGAAGATTGCCAAGGCAGCTTTCAAAATCGTCTCCAAAGACGGAAAAGTCATTCATAAAAATCTCTAGGAAGTCCTCTACCATGTCGGAGAATATGGCCATCATGCACCTTTGGAAAGTGGCAGGTGCATTACAGAGTCCAAATGGCATTCTCCTAAAAGCGTACGTTCCGTAGGGGCATGTGAAGGTCGTCTTTTCTTGATCCTCTGGTGCAATAGCAATTTGGTTATAACCTGAATAACCATCAAGAAAACAATAGTAAGGTTTACCCGCTAATCTATCAAGCATTTGATCAATAAAGGGTAAAGGAAAGTGGTCCTTTCGGGTAGCTTTGTTAAGCTTCCGATAGTCCATACAAACCCTCCAACCGGTCACAGTCCTGGTTGGGATTAACTCATTGTTCTCGTTGGTCACCACGGTCATTCCTCTTTTCTTGGGAACGCATTGCACCGGGCTTACCCATTTGCTGTCAGAGATGGCGTAAATAATACCAGCATCTAACCATTTAATTATCTCTTTACGCACCATCTCTTTCATCGCATGGTTTAGCCGCCTTTGGGCATCAATAGTCGGCTTATGATCTTCCTCCAGGAGGATTTTGTGCATGCATAACGCCGGACTGATGCCTTGAATGTCTGCTATCGTCCATCCAATCGCCTTCTTGTGCTGCCCTAGCATGCTGACTAGCTGTCGTTCCTGTTCCTGCGGCAGCTTAGCAGAGATGATTACGGGCAGTGTGTCATTTGAACCAAGAAAAGCATATTTAAGCTGCCCTGGCAGGGGCTTCAGTTCTAAGGCAGGTGGTTCAATAGTAGATGGCTTTTGGATTAAATGGTTATCCGAAGTATAATTCAAAGGTTCGAATAACTTACCTGGACGATAGCCTAACCAGTTTACCTCCTCCTGATCTTCAGTAGCAGATGTATCGGATTCAGAGGAGTTGCTGTCGTCGGTGCTGTCTTCGTTGCTGTCGTGACAGGCTTGTAAGTGGTTGTCGCAGCAGTGACCGAAGTTTATATCATGACAGCCCGACCTAATGTATGGATGATCAAGGGTTACTTCAATGATAGCCTTGCATTCTTCATCCACATCAGCATGTTTCATTGCTTGGAGAACATTCAACTTAATCTCTTGATCGTTCACGCGCATGGTGAGTTCTCCTTTCTCCACATCAATCAGTGATCTTCCCGTGGCTAAGAAGGGTCGCCCTAGGAAGACTGGTGCGTTTTCGTCTGCCTCACAATCTAAAACAAGAAAGTCAGCAGGAAAAATAAACTTATCCACTCTTACCAGAATATCTTCAATTTTTCCCTCTGGATGAACGTAAGAGCGGTCTGCCAGCTGCAGAGTTACTGTCGTGGGCCGCGCCTTTCCAATACCTAGTTTCTGAAAAACAGACTTTGGCATTAAATTAACACTAGCACCAAGATCACAAAGTGCCTTACCCACAAATTTATTCCCAATTACACAAGGTATGATGAAGCTCCCCGGATCCTTCTTTTTCTGGGGTGGTTGCCGATGAAGAATACTCATGCAACCATCTGCCATCCTTACCATTTCAAATTCCCCTAGTTTATATTTCTTTGACATGACATCCTTGAGAAATTTGGCGTAACCGGGCATCTCCCTAACGGTATCTAACAGCGGAATATTAATATGAACATGTTTAAAAATATCATAAATCTTTTTAAGTTGAGATTCATGCTTAGCTTGCTGTATCCGTTGAGGGAAGGGTGGTGGGGGACGATAATCAGCAATGCGTCCTTCCCACTGCATGCGAATCTGAGGACGGTGATCATCTTTTTTCTCCTCTGTCGCTTCTGCTGTCGTGACAGGCTCTTCGGCAGCAGTCTGTTTGTTACCTGTCGGGGCAGCTTCCTCGGTAGGTTTATCCAAGGCAGGTTCCTTCTCTATTTCAGCTTCTTGTTCCGGCCCTGGTAGTTTCTTCCCACTCCTAGTAGTAATTGCCTTACATTGCTCATGTGTGGGTGGTCTAGCATTTTCAGTATTGCTAGGGAATCCTCCGTTTTGCCTCGGCTTAATATGTTGAGAAACTTGACCCATTTGTGTCTCCAGAGATTTCAAGGTAGCTTCATGATTTGTCATTCTCATCTCGGTTTTATCCATGAAGTTCTCTGTCTTCTTAACAAACTGATTCATATTCTCAATATAAGTACCGGTCTGAGACATAAAGGTGGCCAGAGTCTGTTCCAATATACTGCTCGTGGCAGGTGGTGGCTGCTGTTGCTGCTGCGGCAGCAGGTTCTGCGGCAGCTGCTGTCGCGTCAGCAGTCTAGGACCTCCCTGATTCTGATTGTGTGCTTGAGGATTCAGGGCATTGTTAGGATTACTCCAGGAAAATTTGGGATCCTTCCTCCAATTGGGGTTATAATTGTTGGAATTGTAATTTGGCTTGTAATTTCCAACATATTTTCCTTCTTCTACTTGTATTGGGCACTCATCCCTACTATGATTTCCCTCACAGATATCACATACTTCCTCAACAGCAAATCCTTGTAATCCATCATCATTCAACAACCTTTTCATTGCTTTAGTAAGGAATGCTACCTGTGATTTCATAGTGCTGTCGGCTTCATAATCCTTGACAGCAAGTACCCGTTTACCCCCTCTTCTTGCAGTCGGAAACTGCTCCTCATTCTTAGCCAGATTTTGCAAAACTTGTAGTGCCTCGTCTGGATCTTTGTCCAATAATAGTCCATTTGCTGCAGAATCAATTCTAATGCGAGTTTGTAAGTTAGCAGCATTATAGAACTTAGTTACCTG
This sequence comes from Hibiscus trionum, assembly GCA_030270665.1. Lineage (NCBI taxonomy): Eukaryota > Viridiplantae > Streptophyta > Magnoliopsida > Malvales > Malvaceae > Hibiscus > Hibiscus trionum. Next base: position 19,114,463 of record BSYR01000021.1, on the reverse strand, counting down.
ATTCCAGACGGGGAATCCATGCATGGGGCAGTTTCGAAGAAGAGTAGTAAATCTGTCCCAGGCCTCGTGCATTGGCTCATCATCTTCCTGTTGAAAAGTAGCAATTTCATTACGTAATCGCTCAGATAAATGCGAAGGATTAAAACGAGATAAGAATTCACGAGACAAATCTGCCCAAGTTACGATTGAACCCGGTGTTAGTTTATTCCACCAAGTCTTAGCTCTGTCCCTCAATGAATGGGGAAATAACCGAAGCCTCAGTATCTCCGGATTAACTCCTAGCAGTCTAAACAAACCACAGATCTCCTGGAACGTTTTGAGATGCTCCCTAGCATCTTCTGTCACAGCACCACTAAACTGCCCGGCGTTGTTGATCATACTAAACATGACAGGCTTGAGTTCGAAGTTATCAACATCAATATCCGGCAGTGTGGTCTCCAGCTCTACATGATCGTTCAGCATGTAGTCACGACATGACCGTCTTCCAGCTGCTGCGGGCGGGTCGCCGACAGGCGGTACACCATCACCAGAGGGCGGATTACGGGCCATCTTCTCTAGCTGTTCCTCAAGGTACTCGTTCCTGTCTAAAAGGTGGCGAAGTTGTTTCTTGAGATTGAAGGAACGTTCGATTTCCGGATCTAATTTATACTCAGGATCTTCGCCTCTTTTAGATCTGTGCATAAACAAGATAACCTTGTGAAAAGCAAGAGTTTAAAGTACTAACGAAAAATAGAAAAAGAAAAATTAAAAGAAAAAAAACAAAAATAAAAACGAAAAGTGCAATAAAAGAAAGGTGTAGTTATGTTGCCAATCCCCGGCAACGGCGCCAAAAACTTGTTGCGTGTAAAAGAGTCTATCGCAATTGTAGTGCAAGTGTACACGACGCAAGTAGTAATGTGATACGAAGTATCGGATATCGTCTCCACAGGGATTGGGCTAATAGCTTCACCTAGTTTTACTGCACGAAAGTAAAGGAAATAATTGAGAGTTGTCACGAGAATAATAAAGGAAACGTAAATAAAAGAATAGAGAAATCAAGATAGAGAGAATGAGCTGGTATTGAATTGCTCAGTAGTGCAGGTATTGTATTGCTTAGGAATTCCAGTTCTGTCGTCACGCCTGTCACCGACAGCACCTGTCGCGGCAGCTGTCCGTTGGTCGTCGCGGCAGCAAACACACCAACTCAGTACGTTCAAGTTTGGCAAGAATCCCAGATCTGCCTTGGCCTATCCCTAGGTCCAAGTCTGTCGATGATCACGTCTTTGACGATACCTCCCGGCGTGAATCGAAGGATGAACACCGATGTGTATGAATTATTCCTTAGCCACTTAACCTTGCCCTATCCCTAGGCACAAGATAGTTCAACTATAAACTAGAGAACTCGCTCTTATTTCTTTCGTATACTCAACTCTCCCGATGCTAAGTAAATAGATAACCTCACAATGCTCTCCCGATGCTCTTGCAAGATACTAAAACCAAAATAAGAGAACTTGAAGTTTATTTTATTGAACTTGGAAAATCCTAAAACAAAACAACCCTTGCAACTACTTTACAAAACAACCCGTGGCCCTAGGGGGAATTTAGAACATGTCGGTGACGGGTAAACGGCAGATGGGTTTAGGTTATCGGTTATGGGGTATGATCTCTCCTAGGTTAAAATCTATGCCCTTATATAAGCTTTGGGCTCAAGAATTCTAAGTTAACAAGGATTACAACTTTAATTAAAAGTAAGCTTCTAATAAAGACTTAATCTCTAAGGATCCTACTTTTCAGCCGCCTCCTTGTTTCATGGGATTTCCTCTCCTTGAGCTTTGGCTTGACATATCTTTTGATCCGGGGCTAGGAAAAATATTTGGCTTTCACACGACAGACGAGCAGATTTTTCTCTATCTATCGAGGTCCACTTCATTTTTCCTCTTCGTAAGTCTGCTGTCACCTTGCTGTCACGACAGGTCCATGGCAGCTTCGTCTTCTTCGTCTGCTTGTCCAGTTCAGCTTTCCTGCTTCTCTGCCCTGCGCCTTCCTTCAACGTCTACTATGGCAGATACCTGCAAAAATAGCCATCTTTTAGTAGAATCCGTGCTTTTAATCCTTTTGTGATGTTTTGCTGAAAACTAACCTAAATGCAATGCAATGATGCTTGAATGCAGCAGAAATATGGGTTAAAAAGGGTGTAAATAATAGAACTTTTACACACTCAACATCTAGCCTACCCTGGAGATTCTAAGGTTTTTTATTTCATTGTAATTCGGGAAAGAATCATGGATTCTTCCTTTATGTTATTCATTCTTTGGCTATATAAAGCCTTGTAATTCAGCATTGTAATAGACAACAAACTCATACACCGCATTCACACAACACGCATTTTTTTAAATACATACAAAAGGAGATTCAAGCACTTGTAACCGAAACTTTGAAGCAATAAAAGTTATAAGCCTTTGTTGAGGTACATCGTTTTGTTTTCTATTTTTTTTATTTTACTTTTTTTGTTTTGTTATTATGCTTGAAATAAAAGAGTAAGGAAAAAGTCGATGATATGGTTGTTGTCGTCCGTCGTCGCAAGGATCGCCATCCGCCATTACTGTAGCTGCTGCCATCCGCCGCTGGAAGGACCACTGTGTGTCACCTTTGGAGCCCACGTCCGGCATTGCTAGCAACGCATGTGTGATTTGGTTTGAGTATGGATAGGTAAATCGATTGTAAAAGGGGGAAGGTTCTATCGAACCTATGTTTAGATTAGAAGGAAGAACCCTTGGTTTATGGAAAATGTTCTTGAGATTTTAGGGATTCAGTCTAAAAAACATGTTGTGTAGTAATTTTATTGTTAGTAAAGATCTAAGTGGGATTCTGGGTGAAGAATAAGAGAATATTCTAAAATGCGGGGTTTACATCGACCATTTGGTAATCCGAATTCAGCCATGACCCGCGCCATAGTCTCATGGGTATTACACCGCGGCACCTAGGGCTGTAAATGAGACGAGACAGATCGCGAGCTACTCGAGCTCGACTCGGTCAAAGCTCGGTCAAAGCTCGACTCGAGCTCGAACTCGGCTCGAGTTCTTGACGAGCCGAGTCGAGCTACCTGATACCCGACTCGAAAAGCTCACGAGCTACTCGAAAATATAATATACTAATTTTTTTATTTTTTATAATTTAAAATCTAAATTCTTAAACTTAAAACCCTAAATATAAACCCTAAACATAAGTATTAAACCTTAAAATCTAAATCATAAATTCTAAACCCAACAACTTAAACCTCTAAACCCTAAACTAACACCCTAAACCCTAAAATTAACAAGTTTGAGTTTACATAACTTGTGTATAAAAGTTTTTTCTTCATAGGACTTTAAATGAGACTTGACAGATGAAGAGTTACTCGAGTCCAATGCAGTCAAAGATTGGTCAATACTTGACTCGATTGGGCTCGAATTAAGCTCGAACTCGACTCGAATTCTAAACGAGCCGAGTCGAGCTCAGATTTCTCAAGCTCGTTAGAAATTACTCAAGCTCGAACTCGACTCGAAATCTTTACGAGCCGAGCCGAGCTTAGCACTACTCGAGCTCGACTCGGCTCGTTTACACCCCTAGGCCGGCACCTCAACTTTCCCTTCTTTCAGTCTTGTCTCTTTTTCTTTCAATTACGCTCTTTAATTTTTCTTTTATTCATTTTGGTCATTATTAGCTTAATTATGTTTTTATTGCATCATTTATTTTATGTTCCTTTTTTGTGTGTGCAATTTAATTCATTATTATTCACCTTACATCCCCCTATTTTTTTAGGTTAGACACTAAATAAAACTAATAAACCACATCTTTGGACATATTTTATTAGGCTTTAAATAAACACCTTTGTTAGGATTACATCATTAAATTCTTCCCCTTGATAACTTTAACTCACCTAAATTATTTTTAACCATACTGAAACTTTGAACTTAAAAAACATAGACTTAGGATTAATTAAAATTTATGTAAACCCAAAACACGTTAAAAATTTGAGTGACTAAATAAGCGCCGTTTTACGGGCGTTGTGGGGTGCTAACCCTTCCCCACACGTAACCGTGCCCCTGAACCTTCGAGATTTCGTAATATCTGTTTTGCTTAGGTTTCCGGTCTATCTATTAAAAAACCAGTGGCGACTTCGTTATCACAAGAGTGAGAGTGTACAATTGCGCAAAAACGAGTATTTGACGTTCTTCTTCATCGTCTAGGTTGCTAAGTACTGTATCCTTCGAGGTTTAGGCGTTACCAATTTCATCCGCATGTTTGTCTAAGACAATATTTTAGAAGGGGTGTTGTCAAATCCTATTTACTTTCATTGTTCTTTTACTTCATTTTTTTTCATTTCAATTTTCCTTCTAATTTAAAAAAACATGGATAGTTAGTTTCATGGCTATTCAAAATTTAGCTTATTTGATCAACTTCAGAATGATTTCGAGGTATTTAAGGCGAGCAAGGAATAAAAGACCCTTAGTGAATATCTTTCTCAAGATGAATCTGGTAGTGAACAACAAGATGCAAAAGAACTTGCAAGTCAAGAAAGGTGTTTACTAAATCTTGGAGAGGAATCTGTAAAACCAAAATTGATTTTGATATAACAACTAACTTTAAGGACTTAATTGCAAAAATAATAAATTTTTAAGTATTTCAAAAAATCACCAATTGATAAGACATATTAAAAGGGTCCAAACTTTCGAAGTCTTTTCAAGCCAAACTTCAACAAAAATGCTTAGGGGAGATAAAGGTTCAAAGAATGGGTGGGAATCGATAGAAAATGTAGACTTGTATATTATGTTGGAGGATGTCTTTGAGCCTGAGGAGGTCTCACCATGGTCTGAAAATATGAAACCTGTTGAAAAAGCTACTTGGGTAGAATTAATCGGGTTACCTCTCCATTGCTGGAACCATGAAACATTAAAGAAGGTGGCTGAGTTATGGGGCTCATTGGTGAAAACGCAAAACATGTAAAAATTTGTGAGAAGGTGACAGTACTGATTTGCATAGAACATGAAGGGAGAGTGGAGGAAACAGTTGAAATTGAAGCGGGTGAAGTCGTCTATAGAATAAGAGTGAGAGAGCTAGTGAAGAATGGATTTTCAGAAAACCAAAAAGGAGCTTCGTCGGAGTCAGTTCAAAGCAAGTCGCCGAAATTGGGTGAGGAGGAGAAGTCAGTGTTGGACGATGAGGCATTTAATGAGTTATTTCTTGGAAAACAAGGTAATGATGATGGTGTAGCAGAGCCAATAGACACCTCGGAGAAAGGGAGATGGTGAATATAGGAGAAATAAATGGCAGCTAAAGCCTGAAAACATGTGTTAAAAGAAGTAAATACCGTTATAGAACAGAATGAAAATATTCTTGATTCCTTAAATGACCAAGGAAAGGACAGATCTGATATGGAGTTGGGAGTTCAATCTACTACAAGAAACAAAAAAGCAACAATTAGTAAGATGTGGTATGACAATAATTTTTGTTTTGTAGCTTCCAATTCAGGAGGTCTAGCCATAATTTGGGATAAATCCAAATTCAATATGTTGACTTCTTATTTGGATCCTAACGCTATTATCATGAAGGGGATTTGGTTTCAAGGGAACGGGGAGACAAATATTATAAACATATATGCACCATGTGGGGTGAGGGAGAAATTAGAGGGTCAAGGGCCATCAATGTGGTTATTTGGTGGGGACTTTAACGCAGTAAGAAAACAAGATGAATGAACTGGAAGAAAGCAGCAACATGGCAGAGCTTGATCGTGCAAAAGAAAATGAGTTGAAGAAGTACAAATTGGAACTGTGGGAGGCCTTGAGATTACAACAAGACTTGTGGAGGCAAAAGTCAAGATTAAACTGGATTTCAAAAGGGGATCTATATTCGGCCTTTTGCCATAAAGCTGTGAAGATAAGGGCAAAGAAAAAAGCTATCAACGGTCTCAAGTTTGGGAAAAAGTGGTGCTAAAGCAGTTGGTCTTTGAACACTTTCAGAATCACTTTAGCTGTAATACAAGGGACTTGAATGGAAATTTCAACCTTGAATTCAAGCATCTTTCGGTGGAAGAAGCCTCAAACCTGGAGAAACCTTTCTCTGTAGAAGAAATTAAGGATGCGGTGTGGAGCTGTGACGACTCCAAGGCTCCTGACCGGGATGGATTCAACTTGAACTTCTATAAATGTTGCTGGGAGGAGGTTAAAAATGAGTTACTTTTGTTGTTGAATGATTTCTACCATTCTGGTGTTCTACCACCAAAGGTAAATGCATCTTTTATTGCCCTTGTTCCAAAAACGAAGAACCCTGTTGAAATTTCGGAGTTTAGACCAATTAGCCTAGTTGTATCTATATATAAGATTGTTGTGAAGATACTAGCTAGAAGACTGTCTGCTGTTATTTATAATCTAATTAGCAATACGCAATGTGCATTTGTGAAAGGTCTCCAGATCTTCGATGGGATTTTAATCGCTAATGAGGTGATTCATTCGATGTCAAAATATGAGAGCTGTAGAGGAGTGGTAATTAAGCTGGATTTTTTGAAAGCTTAGGATAATGTAAGATGGGAATTTCTAGAAATGGTGTTGATCAAAATGGGTTTCGAATTTAGATGGGGGAAATGGATTTGGGCCTGCATCTCTTCATCAAGCGTTTCAGTACTGGTAAATGGAGCGCCAACCAAGGAATTTTGCATGAAGAAAGGGCTTCGACAGGGCGATCCAATATCTCCTTTTCTGTTTATTCTTGTCACGGAAGCCCTTCATTTTCTCATGGAAAGTGCAGAGAAGTGGAACATATTTGGGGGTGATTTCAGAGAAGGCGATATCCCATTTGCAATTCGCGGATGACACAATTCTTTTCCTAAGACCAGAAAAAAAGGTACCTTTCAAACTATGAGCACTGTTCTAGATCAAGGCCTCGAAAAGAGAATTGGTCTCTTAATATGGATGATTGGTGGGTTAACCCTTTGGACCAGTAGAAGGTACTTTGAGGATGCTTTTCTCAGGATCAGTAGAAGGATTGGGAGCAGAATGTGCAAAATTATTTGCGGTCAAGACTGCGTTGGAAGTCTTCGTTGAGGCAGCTTATCTCCGGGTGGAAAGTGACTCTAAAGTTGTGATAAATTGAATAAAAGTGGAGATGCAAAGACCATGGCGATGGTGGCATGTGTTGGTTGAAATCGATAAGCTAATTAGAAAAATAGGCAGGGTGGAGTTTTCTTTCTCGCCAAGCCATCTAAATGTATTTGCAGATTGCTTGGCAATGGCGAAGGATGGCTTGAAACGTTCAACCCTTTTCAAAGCATGGTGGTAGGAGAGTTTGGGTTTAAATTTCGATCCTGGAGTGAAGGATTTGAGTGGTTTTTGTGTCTCTGTGCTAATCATTCCCATAGCTGGTGGAAGCAAAGTAGGGGGAGATTTAATGAAGCGTTCATGATCAGCCTCACTGTCTGTTGCGGAGAGATTTAGTTCTTGTCTGAATTCTACTTTGGTGCGTGAATGTGTAATTGCTTCTAGAGCTTTGACTATCAAACTAAAATTTATTTAAAACCTCCGAACATCTCGAAACGAAACGAGGACGTGTCTAGTTAACTCAAGGCTTAATTTAGAATTTGACTATCAAACTAAAATTTTTCGAAAAAAATTCAAATATAAAATTAAACTCCGAACATCTCGAAACTTGTAATAATTAATAAATCGATTTTTTGGTTTGTTAAAAATAAAATATTTATTTTTGCGAGCAAAAAAAATCAATTTTGACATAATATAATGATTATGTTTTGGGAAAACTACACCGGTGGTCCTCAAACTATTACCATTTTCTTATTTTGGTCCCCAAACTATTTTTTTCGGCAAAATCGTCCCTTCTATTATATAGTTCTCATGTTTTGGTCCCCAACATTAAATAGCTAACGGTTTTGCTGACGTGGCATTACCCTATTGGTTGAAAAAACTCCAAAAAAACCCTAAAGACACATTTGGTGCTGTTGGGATTCAAACCCAAGACCTCCAGCACACAAGCTATGCGCGTGAACGACTTGTGTTAAGCTGATTGCTTAATTTAAATATACTAACAATTATATATAAGCTATACATATTAACCCAAAAAAAATCTTAAAAACACAAATTAGGGCCGCCAGGATTCAAACCCAGGCAACCAACATGCAAGTCCAACGTGCAGACCAACTGTTTTAAGCTAATTATTTGATTTAAATCTTCTAACATTTATATTTAACCTATACAAATTAGAAGCAACACATGGTTAATGAATATAAAAGGTGGAGAGTAATTCGAACACAATACCTTATTGATAAAATTTTAAATATTTAACCACCAAGTTAAACTAATAAATTGTGCTATTTTTAACTTAAATATTTTTAGGATTTTTTATTTTTATAAAATAAATAAATATTTAATTAGTTTTTTATTATCGAACAAAGTAAAAAAATCTAGTTTGATTTTTTAAAATTTTAAACATAATTTAGTTAAATATATTTAAGTTCAAAATAGCACAATTTATTAGTTAACTTGGTGGTTAATTATTTAAAATTTTATTAATAAGGTATTATATTCGAATTACTCCCTACCTTTTATATTCATTAACCATGTGTTGTTGTAGAACTGGATTTTTGTCAGGGCTTATATATATATATATATAAAACAAATAATAAAAGAAAACCCAAATACATTAGAGTCCAAAAATAATACAAAGTCCAAATACATACAAAAAGCCCGAACCAAAAGTTAAAAACCCATTACAACAGTTAACAACTCAGACCCAACCCATTACAACTGTTTACAACCCATATCCGGCCCAACAAGCACAAAATTCCCTTGGAACCCCTCTGTGTTTCTTTTTCCCGCTCAAATTTGAGCCCCAAGGGACACGTGTTAACATGGCATTGGCCCGTTCTTTTTCACTCGAATTCTCACCGAGCTATGACCAGCTAGCATCGCCAGCCGTGCAAGGATGACGTCACATCTGACACACATATAAATACCTGCGAAGAGAGAAAAAAACTTTAATTAAAACAGTCATAATTGCACTAATAATTACCAAAAAAGAAAACCAAAATTCAGAGAGAGAGAAAGAAATTACCTGAGGAGTCTAAGTTGATCAGAAGGACAACCGGACACAAAGACCTTACCGGAAGCTCACCGGAACCATCAGAACACCGAACCGAGGTATTTCTACCTCTGTTCTTTGTCTTTTTCCCTTCTTTACCTGTTCAAAAAAACACAAAAACGAGTTAAATCTTAAAAAAAACAAACCTAAGTTTGTCTAAAATAGATCTCGAGCATAAAATATGCCTTAAATCCAAACTCAAACATAAAAAACAGATCCATAACACATGTAAAAACCAAGATCTAAGGTAAACAAAACAGATTTAAAGCTATAAGTATTAGATCTAATTCGAAACTAAAAAAACATAAAAAAATATAAAAAACACAAAAGAAAAGAAAATGAAGCCTTATCTTGCTTTGTCGCTGTCGGAAACGCCATCGGAGAGAAAAATCGAGTGCTAGAGCCGTTGTCAGAGTCGAAAAACAGAGTGGAGAGGTCACTGGTTTTGGGTAGATAGCCTAGGATTGGGTGAAGCGGGGTGTTTCTGACGAAACGAGACTTAGATCTAGGATTAGGGTGAAAAAGAAGCTTTTGGGTAGAATTAGGGTTCCGGCGATGGCGGAGGCGGTGGTCGGAGTTGCATACGGTGGCCGGAAAAGCCAGGTCTGGCCAGAAAAGATGATCGAGAAGGTCCGGTCATCGGAAAGAGGAAGAAGAAGATCGAACGGTGGTTAGAAGTTGCAAGGACGTCGGAGAAGATGACTGGAGAAGGTCCGGTCGTCGGAAGGAGGAAATAGGAGACCGAAGATGATATCTGGTGGTCGATATCATCCCGGCGGCTAAGAAACAAGTCGAAGAAGTGTTTGTGGGGAAATGAAGATCAAAATGATGATTTTTGAAAAGGTTGTTGTTGTGTTCTTGAAAAATGAGGTTTTTGATCTTTGAAAAACAAGTTTCAGAAAAGTTTGGATGTTTGAGGGGATCAAACAAAGAGATTTCAGTGTGTTCTTGGTTTGTTCATGAAAAAAAGGGGTTTTGATCTTCAAAAACATTTCTGGTGAAGGTTTTTGGTGTTAGTGAAGATCGAACGGGTGATTTTTGAAGAACTAGGGAAGAATAGGGACAAAAACGAGGGTTTTGATCGAAAAATACTTTGGGTTTTCGGGTTTTAAGTGTTTGAAGTCAAAAGATTTAGGAGAGAGAGAGTTGATGAGAGAGAGAGAGAAAGTGGTCGGATGACCGTTCCAACTCGATTTAAGGTTATTTATACCGAGTTGGGAACGTCACCGTTTTGGGAAGCCGGGTCACAAAGGATCCGCGTGTTTCCACACGGGTTTGGATACGGGTCTGTGACCCGGTCGACCTAAACATTGGGTTTGGTTTCAAATGGGCTTAACGGTTTTGGGCTTGGTTCAATGGTTTGGGCTTGGGTCAACGATTTGGGTTTAATCAATGGGTCTGGGCTTGGTCTTTTAAGGCCCTTAGACTCGGGCTCTTAGATTTTATTTTCTTCACAATTTAACCCCTATCAGTTTGTAATTTGATCCCCTAAAGTTCAATTTAAATCAATTTAGTCCCTTTTTCCAAAATTTAATTGTTTAGATTAATTTTTTTATTTAATTGCCTTAATTATTTTATTTAATTGTTATAATTGTTTAAAGTAATTCATATGCTTGAAACATTTTTAAAGTATCATGTCATATATTGTTTAGACAATTAATCACTTGCTAAATTGTATTAGAGTCATTAGTATAGTTCACCTAATCATAATTGAATAGGGAGATCATTGTAGAAAATAAGTAGATATTTGAAAAAATGTTAGACTACTCAATATTGGCTAGTGTCACAATGTAGAGTGATGTTAACCAATGAGTATTCCGATAAAAGTTTCAATTTTCTACTTTAACTTAGAAAATGGAAATAAATCATTAACTAGGTAAATTCAAATAATTAGCCTAGCATAGTTGGTTTGCACGTTGGCCTTGCATGTTGGTTGCTTGTGTTCGAATCCTGGTGGCCCCAATTTGTGTTTTTTTGGTTAATATGTATAGCTTATATATAATTGTTAGTAGATTCAAATTAAGTAATTAGCCTAGCACAAGTGGTTCAAGCGCATGGCTTGTCTGTTGTAGGTTTTGGGTTCGAATCCTCGTATCACCAAATGTGGCTTTAAGGTTTTAGGGGGGTTTCAACCAATAGGGTAATGCCACATGGCACCACATGATTGGGTGAATAAAGTTAAATAAAAATAATATAGGAGGAGAGAGAAATGATTAAAAAATATTTAAAAAATGTCACGTTAGCTATTTAACGTTGGGGACCAAAATAGGAGAATTATGTAACAGAAATGACGGTTTTGTCGAAAAAATAGTTTGAAGACCAAAATAGAAAAATAATAATAGTTTGGGGACCACCGGTGTAGTTTTCCCTTATGTTTTAATCCGTTTTATCGTATCTTCTTTGGCTACTTCTGCACATTGAGCATTTTGGGCCATCACGTTTTTAATTTCCATACTACTTGACTATCTTGTTCGGCTCTGCTTCGGCATTGTCTCATAGTTCTTATTTTAATTCATATTTATGATATTACCAGTACTATTCTTACATGTTTTTTTATTTGCTAGTTGGTTGTTACTATTCTTACATGTTTTTAACTTTGTTTACAAAACAATGGCATTGGATTAGTTTTTAGATTATGTGAATTTATATTGGTTTATTCTAGATTTCGTTGGATTAGTTTTTAGATTATGTGAATGTTCCACTTAGGGCCGGTAATTACTCATGGATGGTGGCCCACCCGACTCACCTAATCTAACTAAATGGACGAAAACCCAATAAAATGTGGGTTTGATCTGTTTGAAGTAGATGACGGATGGAGCGGGTGATGGATTCTAAAATATAGGTTTGATCCGTTTGAAGTGGATGGCAAATGGAGCGGGTGATGGATTCGGGTGAAAAATTTTCAACCCACCATCCTATCCGTCACCCGCCTCATCCCTTGGTATAATATTAATTTTAAAAAATATTTTGAAACTTAAACTTTTTTAAGCTTTTGTTTATTATCGGGAAATGAGAATTTTATTTAAGTATGTTGTGTTGCATGTAAGATAATTTGGAAATTTAGAACTTTAATAATAATTGAATTTAATGTATTAAATATTAAATTTCTTTAGTAAAATTTTACATGTATTTTTAACTATAATTATCTAATAATAGAACCCATTTATGATCCGATCTACCCGTCTCATTCGCGGTTGATAGGTGGGGCGGATTTGGGTCAATGATCAAGCGGGTGGAGGGTGGGTTGGGTGACAATTTGGGATATGGATGATGGGGTGGGTGAAGCTCCAACCCATCCAAATCTGACCCATTGTCAGCCCTAGTTCCGCTACAAAAAACAATGTCAAAATCCATCTTTCATTTTCGAAATAAAAAGCGCAAAAAATCTCTCTAAAAATATGATTCACTACACATTCGATATCTGAAAGGCTCGATGTCTTCAACCGAAATTAGCTCCGATGAAGGGTGTAGAGGTTTCTTTTGAAATTGGGAAAACAAAAATCGAAAAAGAAATGACAATTTGACACATTCGATTTTAGAGTGGTTCGACCTTCTAACTAAGCTCTACATCCACTACCTTAGCATCCACACTAAGGATTTCCCAACTCACTAACAATGAATTCTTCCCTTTTTACAGGTTCAAGGGGTAACCTTACATTCCTATCTTTTTATGGGCTAAGATAGAACTCTTTCCCTAGTTTTATAAGGATCAACTAGAACATATCCCTCATCAATGAGATCTTGACATTGTAAACAATTTAGCTCACTAGGATTGGACTAAATTACAAGAGATTACAAAATAGACAATAAAGAACTCTACTCTCTTGATCTTTAAGTTTGGATGTACATCCTCTTGTTCTTCAAGTGTCACAAGCCTTCTTTTTTAGTGTGGAGTGAGCTACTAGCCGTTTATGATCGTTGGAATATTTTGGAGCCGTTGGGAAGTCATAAAGTCGAGCTTTAAATTCTCACCTGCACAGAAGTTTTGAAACTTTAATGAGGATTAGAAAAATATAGCAATTACAAAGCCATAGTTTCAAAACCATTGATAAAGGTTTCGAAACATTTGCTAAGGTTTTAATTCTATGCCATTCTACCCGAAAGGTTTCAGAACCATCAAATAGAGGTATCAAAACCTTCTTTAAAAACATGAAAATTTGGGTATCTTTGGACTCTTTACGGTATATAAACGTAGTGGGATGAGTCAAAACGTTTAGAAAATATTTTTAAACATATTTTTTAAGTTTCATGGACTTTGAAATATTTTTGCAATTTTGTTTTCTTATCAGCAAGTAGTATGATTTATTCAAAGGAAAACCATACAAACCCTCATTATCACGTGTTTCATTAAAAACCTCCATAAACCTAAAGAGAAGGAAAATAGTACAACATAATAATGAAGAAAAACAAATACAAATAAAAACAATTTAAGCCTAAAAATATTTTTATTGAGTTATATCAAAATAAATATCTTCACAATATCAATTAAGTTAGAGAGGATCATGATGTTGAATTTTTTAAATTAAGTGCATCTATGTCAATTCGTAATAAATGGATGACTTAATTCTAGGACATGGTAGTTCCGAATATGTTAAAATTCATCTTATTTTTCAATAGAAATACATGAATATCTCTCTAAAACGAGTATTCACACCACATTCAAAATTAATTTGGCGGTGAAAATGATTAAGCACTATTTTGAGTAGAACATTAAAGCGGATTTTGTTGCCGGACTTCTTAATTTAAGTAGATGTCTATTTGCATTGTCTTAATTTTATTCTTTTAGCTTTCACTCTTTGAAGGGATGGTTTAATTCTGCGAGGGTTTTACGCATGAATGTTCCACTATTAAAAAAAACAATGTCTAAATCCGTCTTTCATTTTCAAAATAAAAAAGGTCAAAAATCTCTCTAAAAATATTATTCACTACATATTCGATATCAATTAAGTACATTAGAGAGGATCATGTTGTTGAATTTCTTAAATTAAGTCCATCTATGTCGTTTCGTAATAAAGAGAGATATAAATTGTTGTTCTAACAAGGATTAGTACTCTGAATTATACAAAGGGTTGATATTCACATATACATGATTTTATCTATAGGATTAATTTAACATAAGTTAACTCTAAATTTTTAAACTAAAAATTAGTTTTTTGAAAGGGTAAATTAGACAATTAGACACTAAATTATGTGCAAGCTTTCCTCTCTTTTTTTTCTCACCCATCCATGAAAGTTTAAATATGGCCACTCATTTGTTTAAAACCTCTCAACGAAAGGAGGACGTGGGACGTTAACCCAAGGTTTAATTTAAAATTTGGCCCTTGAATTAAACTCTATTAAAAAAATTTAAATAAAGTTTAAGTTATAAAATTAAACTTAAAATACCTCAAAACTTGTGATAATTAGTAGATTGAAACTTGTTATAAAATTGAATTAAACTCTTCTCGAAAATTTTCAAATACTTGGAATACCTTTAAAATTTTAAAACTAAGTAATTAATTATTAAAATGAAAACTACTTTTTTTTTAAATGGTTAGTTTAGACGATTAGTTTCTGTATTATGTGCAAGCCTTCTGTTTTTCTCGTCCAACCAAGAAACCTTAAAATATGATCGCTCATTTGTTCATAACCTCTTAACGAAATGACAATGCGACACGTTAACCCAATGGTTAATGTAGAATTTGGCCCTTGAACTATAATTTTTTTTTTTTTTGAAAAATGGCGGGCCTCGTTAAAAACCCCCTCTAAAACCTAATTAGGGGGAAAAGAGTACCCAATTTATTTAATGGAGCCAAATACACTGATTAACCATTACAGACTCATCACACTACCAAGTAAAAGACCAAGTAATTACACTGTAGTAACACAAATAGTTACAAGAGTTTCAAAAAAACCCCGGCGCTGTAAAGCATAAACGTGAGGAGGAAACTTGCAAAGCTGATAGCAAGACTTTCGATCCTTCTGCACTTGTATAGACGTCGACCTCGCACATTGATCTCGAGATAATTCAAGCAGCACTTACACAAGGTTAGCCCACGAAGACCAGCTGGGGATGCCTCACAAATTCAGCTATCGACGGGATCGCAGCAGGCCATTTTATCTTGCTCCAATGACCGATTCTCAAAAGCGCCGTTTCCACCACCATGTTAACTGCTGGCCTCTTATTTTTGAAGACCGCTTCGTTTCTCTCCAGCCAAATCGACCAAATGATCCCAAAAAAACCTAACAACCAGACAGGTTTGGCCGTACGTCTGATACGAACATCATTCCAGAGAATTAGGAGTTCT
Source organism: Hibiscus trionum (assembly GCA_030270665.1). Lineage (NCBI taxonomy): Eukaryota > Viridiplantae > Streptophyta > Magnoliopsida > Malvales > Malvaceae > Hibiscus > Hibiscus trionum. The sequence continues at coordinate 19,099,071 of BSYR01000021.1, read as the reverse complement.
TTTATCGTCGCCGGGCAAATCAAATTCATGCTCCACTTGGAGCACCATGCCTGCCAAACCTTCCACGAAAAGGAGCAGTGGCACAAGAGGTGGTTAACTGACTCTTCAACAGTGCCGCATAACACGCAAACATCCTCCCCCAGGTTCCTTAAACCTCTTTTCTTTAGCGCCTGCCTCGTCGGGATTTTGCCCAAGATCGCTCTCCAAACAAAGGTCTCAACCTTTGGGGGCGCAAGTTTCGTCCAAACCAAATTCCAAACTGGGTCTCGTTGGGAATTGACAACGGAGGCCAAAATACAGTAGTCCTTGGGCAAGTAACAACCCAATTTGCCTTGCTGCCAATGAAGACTATCGAATGTTCGACAGGATACGGCTGCTTTATTTAGCGTCTGAATGAACAATTGCCAACAGTTTTCCTCCCATGCGAACAACTTTCTTCTAAGTTCAATGTTCCAATTCCAGATTCCGTTGACACAAGATCCAAATTCACATACCTTTCCTACCTTTTTTAACGCTAAACTGTGCAATCTAGGGAACTCCGCCTTTAGCGTGAAATTTCCAGCCCACCTATCTTCCCAGAAGTTAATCCGGGAGCCATCACCCAATTTACACATAACATTCATATTAAACAAATCATTAGGGTCCGATAGAGGTTTTGAAATGTTCCTCCAAACCCACGATTTCTTACGCTCCGCTACCTGACTTGGCAATATTGAGTTCATATGTTGGTTATATTTGGCATCTATGACTTTTCTCCAAAAAGACTCAGGTTCTCGACTATATCGCCATAACCATTTGTTTAACAGTGATCTGTTTTTGATTCTAAAATCAGTGAGCCCAAGACCACCATACAAACGAGGTTTCGCCACATCTGTCCACTTTACCCAATGAATGGGTCTCGTGGACTTAGGACCCCATATAAATTGTGCACATAGTTTATTCAGGGCAGCAGCAACACATACAGGAATTTCGAATAGACTCATAAAATATATGGGAAGATTAGCAAGGGCTGACCTGACAAGGCAAATACGTCCCGCAATCGACAACCATTTTCCTTTCCAGTTAGCAAGTTTAGCTTTCATTTTATCAATGATCGGGTTCCACAATTGGATTGAGTTTCGACGGGCTCCTAGCGGAAGGCCGAGATACGTTGAGGGGAGTTTTTCAGCTTTGCAGCCCAAAACCGAGGCCCATTTCACAACTTCCGATTGATCAATTGAAATTCCAAAGATGCCGGTCTTCTTAAGATTCAGACTAAGACCAGAAGCAATTTCGAATAATCTCAGCAACCTTTTTATATTACTCACATTTTGTTCGCTGGCCTTTGCGAAGATGATTAAGTCATCCGCAAATTGAAGATGAGAAATGTAACCCCCTCGTCCCGGTCTAGCCGGATGACCGGTCCGAGTGAGTCACACGGGGAAAACTGAAGCGAAACCCGTTAAGGTTCCCCCTCAGTTAGCAACCCTATTTTTTTTTTCATCAATTAATCTTGTTTAAATGCATTATTAAGTCCTAAGTGAAACACGCCAGCGGAAACACGAACGATAAAACAACGACCCACCAAATCTGCACATTAAAACAACCCATTTATCCTTTCTAAGCAGGCCGTATCAATACAGCTCTCTAGTGTATCAATACAGCTACAGTGTATCGATACACTATTGAGTGTATCAATACAGCTACAGTGTATCGATACACTATTGAGTGTATCAATACAGCTACAGTGTATCGATACACTATTGAGTGTATCAATACAGCTACAGTGTATCGATACACTATTGAGTGTATCAATACAGCTACAGTGTATCGATACACTATTGAGTGTATCAATACAGCTACAGTGTATCGATACACTATTGAGTGTATCAATACAGCTACAGTGTATCGATACACTATTGAGTGTATCAATACAGCTACAGTGTATCGATACACTATTGAGTGTATCGATACACTATTGGTCAACTAGGTCAAACCGTATCGATACTCTATTTCACCGTATCGATACGACCCACACTGCATCACTCATCAAAAAAACAGAGAGTTGGGACCGTATCGATACACCTAGTGTATCGATACGCCTGACCAAAAATCTACCATTTATGAAAGAGTGTATTGATACACCACTTTAGTGTATCAATACGCCCTGTTTTGCAAGACTCCAAATTTCAACAAACACATACAAGAACACCTATTAAAGTCAAGAGAGTCATTTAAGCATGAGTTAACATTCATCAAGGCAACACAAGCCACACACAAACAAGGCATCAAGGTCGTTTAAACATGCTTCTAACAATCAACAACTATCCAGCAAAACCATACATGTCCCATTACTCAAACTATCACATATCCAAAGTTTAACATCAACTCACAAATCCACTACAATTCTCACAAATTTAAGCCAAGTTCATTCTTCAATTTCTCATTTTCGTACTTCCACTAAAACCCGTCAAAAATCAGAATTGTAGTCATCCAAAACACTCTTAAACATGTTCAAAACACTGTCCAACTATAGTATAACCATCAACTCCCAATTTCCAACATTAAACACACAATTTAAGCCATGAACAATCCCCAAAATCACCAAATCCGAGCAGCCATGAAAAACAGTCCAAAACTTGTGATTTCAACATTTTTAACACATTCAAACACTTCCAAAACAACCCCCAACTATTACTCTAACATCAACCATCAAATTCCAACATAAATCATACCCAAAACTCATCTAAAAACCTTCCTAAAAATCCACCAAAACCCAATTTCGGAAATTTTATAAAACATCTCAAAAATTACTCATTTTAACGTATTATGTGTATTTTAACATGATTAAACAAAGCCCCAACTCAATTTATCAAAACAAGATGAAAAATCCCTTAAAAACCCAAACTTTGATATGAACCCTAATTTTCAAAACTCCATAACTTTGAAATCTAAAACTATAGATAGATAGAGGGTAAAGAGGAGAGTTCAAATATGTAATTACCTTCAAAAACGCCCTTGAATTGAGGAAGAAATCAAAGGAAATAGTAAAGGGGGTTTGAGAGAATTTTGAAGATGATGTACACGGTGAAGAAGAAGATGAAGAAGAAAAGATGATATAAGGTGGTGTTTATTTTTATTTTGGTTTAATTACCAAAATGATCCCTCCCTTTCTTTCTAAACTCAATTTGCTCACACTAAGGTCAATTTGATTAAAATAAATTTTACCGACTCGAACCAACTAACCCGACTAACTTCTAGCCCCAAAACACGGGTGTTACAAGAAACATTAAAGTTAGCTCTGCCGATTTGGACTCCTTTGATGAGGTTAAGACTGTCTGCTTTGTAGAGAAGAGAGCTTAGAGCCTCACCAACAATGTTGAATAGCAATGGGGAGAGAGGACATCCCTGACGCAACCCTCTTTGTATCGGAAACATATTAGAGTTCTTGCCGTTCACTAGGATCGAGACGGAAGCCGACGATATACACATTGAGATCCACGACCTCCATTTGGAACCGAAGCCCATCTTTAGCAGAATAAAGTCTAAAAATGCCCAGTCTACAGTGTCGTAAGCACGCTTGAAATCGGCTTTGAAGATGATGGATTCTTTCTTTTCTTTTCTCAATTCCTCAATGACCTCATTGGCTATGAGGATGCAGTCGGCAATTTGTTTTCCTGGGATAAATGCAAATTGATTTATCCCCACAATCTCCTGCAGAACCTTGCTAAGTCGTCTTGATAGCACCCTTGCAAGGATTTTATACATGCTGTTAACTAAAGAGATAGGCCTATAATCTTCAACACTCACTGGCAGGTCTTTTTTCGGAATTAACGCAATGAAAGAATGGTTGAAGGATTTATCCTTAACTGTGCCGTTGGCGAAGTCTTTGAAAAACCTTAGCACACTGTCTTTCAGGATAGCCCAAATTTTTTTGTAGAATTCGAAACTGAAACCATCAGGCCCCGGGGCCTTATTGCACTCCGCTGACCATATCGCCTCTCTAATTTCCCCTTCGGTAAAAGGCAGTTCCAAGTTAGCAGCAGACTGAACAGATAATCGCTTCAACTCGCAATCAAAACTATAGATGGGGATCGTATTGGTATTGTTGAAGTTATTTTTGAACGCCTCCTCGAAAACTTTTAAAATCTGATTCTCCTCAGTAAAAACCATGTTTTTCCATTCAATAGAGCTGATTCGATTCCTATTTCTTCTGCAGGAGGCGGTTAAGTGAAAAAACTGGGTATTTTTGTCCCCCTCAGTGTACCATTTAATCCTTGATTTTTGGTACCACTCCCGTTCCTCCCTTCGATAGAAGTCCCATAATTCACCCTTAAGCTTCTTCCATTCTGAAACAGTGGCAGGAAGGTGATTGTCAGTGAGCAATTGAGCTTCCACTGTAACCAATCTGGCCTTTATCGCAGCAAGTTTCGCTCCAGCTTCTCTTCTAACTCTCGACACACACGTTTTGATTGCTGCTTTTGTTTTCTGTAGGATCAAGCCCATCGGTTTTTTCCTAAGTTTGTAGACCGTTTCCTGAACTTTATCGGTGACTTCAGGATTCTCTAACCAATGCGAAAATAGCTTAAAGTAACCCGGATTATCCCTAGATGCTGGGTCGATCAGAATCAGAGGGCTATGATCCGACAGCCCTTTTTCTAAGCCACGCTGCTCTATATTCGGAAACCACAAAAGGATTTCAGGGGACAACACAATTCTGTCAATCCGGCTAGCCTCCTTAGAAGACCCTCCACGCATCCATGTGAGCTTACAACCCAATAGAGGCAAATCAATAAGATTGCTGACCTGGAGGAAGTTGGCTAAAAGGTTGCCATTGTCTGACCCCGTTTTCGTCCCAAGGCGTTCGTCGGTAGAGAGAATCGAATTGTAGTCCCCACAGACAAAAACCGGAACATTAAGCTTCAGGATTAAATCAGCTAATTCAATGAAAAAAGACCTCCTGTCACTGAGGTTATTAGGAACATAGATGTTGATAATACCCACTCTATCGTTCGACTTGGCCAAACTACCTACCGGAACATTAAGCTTCAGGATTAATTCAGCTAATTCAATGAAAAAAGACCTCCTGTCACTGAGGTTATTAAATCAGCCCTTGAACTATAATTAAAGTGTCACTTTGATACTTTTAGAATTTCTTTAACGACGATTCTAAAGGAATTAAGGAACTCAATATATTACTTAAGCAATTTTATTTTTGTCTTTGATGAATCAGAGTGGAAATTGTCTGCCCTGTTTATGCTCCAATATTTAAAAAATTAGTTTAAGATTTAAAGTTTAAGGTTTAGGATTATGGTTTAGAGTATTTAGTCTATAGTGTATTTTTTAAGGGTTTAAAATTTATAATTTAAAATTTAGATTAAGGCTTGAGATTTGAATTTTTAGCATTGGGCATAAAAAAATTTAAAGGTAAAATTTAGAGTTATTGAGTTTCTTAAATTGAGTCATGTACGCCAATTCGTAATAAAGAGGTGTGAAAACATTGTTCGAACAAAATTAGTATTCATTGTTAAACTGAAATTTAGTTTTTTATTAAAAAAATGGGTAAATTAGACAATTAGTCACTAAATTATGTGCAAGTTTTTCTTTTTCTTACCCAACCATGAAAAAGTTAAAATATGATCACTCATTTGTTCACGACCTTTAAACAAAATGATGATGTTGCACGTTAACACAAAGGTTAATGTAGAATTTGGCCCTTGAACTATAACTCGGTTCGGCTAAAAAAATTCAAATAAAACTTTAGATATAAAATGGAACTTCGAATAACTTGAAACATTTAGTAATTAGTGAATCACTTTTTAAGTTCGAGTCGAGTCCCTCAACTTTGCCTAATATATGTATATCGCATATGAAAAATGTGAAGAAATATATATGTATATCGTATATGGTTATAAGAAGTCGTTTAAATTAGAATCAATTAGTTTCATAACATTGTAAATATTTACATTTAAATTTGAACAGAAACTCGAATAATTCGACTCAACTCGTAATTCATAAACTCAATTCGATTAAAAAATTCAAAAATTTTGAATTATAAAATATGAATAATAAACTCGAATATCTAAAAAAATTTATTTGACTCGATCAGATGCTCACTCCAAAACGAGTTAGTGAAATAGAGAAATAATATATCCATGTTTGCTTTTAGCATGTTTTTGGAAAGTTATCCAAGGATTGGATTTATGTTATATTTTGACTCAAATTTTAGTTGGTAATTAAGTTGCGTTTTATTGCAATTTTACTGATCGAAGATTATTTGGTAATTAAAATTTACTTTAATGAGTAAATATCCATATTAAATAAGAGATTTTATTGATAAAGTTTCTTGGTGAACAAATATTTGGGTCTATAAATATAGACTATGTTTAACATTTTGAATTATGAGAGATAGAGAGAATTATTCTTTGGAGAGAAGTAGCCACTTTTAGATTCTCTACAACCATTGTGACTATGTTGTAGAGATAAGTATTGTAGGGATGTTGGGATGAGTGTTTTGGTTCCATCGGGTTCTGGGATATGTACACCGAATTTTGAGATACATGTGGTATCATGTATTTGTACTCTTCGTATTTTCTACGTTGATAGTGGATTGTACATTTCTCTCTTCTGTAGAGATAGGTTATGTTGAACCACGTTAAATCTTGTCTCTTATACATGTTTTAATCTATGTTGTTATCGCTTTGATTATTTTATCACGTAACAAATTCCTGATGATTTAAGTAATTCTTTTAATTATATATGTCAGGTGTGTATATAATCATTGTAATTAGTGGGTCCTGTAAATAGAGTTTAATTAAAGCATTCAGTTATACTTGTTAATCCAACTTAGCCGCTCTTTTCCCTCTCTACCTAGTCATTTGTCTTTGATTTTTTTTTTCATTAGAATGAGAATTCCATCAAAGATTTGCTTCCCTTTTACAAAAGTGCATTGAGTATCGCTGATAATTTTATCCAGCACTGAACCTAGTCGTCTTGCAAACACCTTAGTGATATTTTTGTAAATTGAGTCAACCAAGCTAATCCGCCTGAAATCAGCAATGTCAACTGGATTACTGATTTTGGGAATGAGAGCAAAACAAGGTGACTGGCTATTGAACCAATAAGTTGCAGGTTAATTTGAAGGACGTAGGTAAGAAAGGAGCTTACAGGTTATACATGAAATGAATGGGTTTCTTTTTTTCGTCTTGTTTATATATATATGGTGTAAAACTCATTCAATTTTACACTAATTCATGATCATTGGATGTGTGAAATGAATGAATGAGATAAAAGTTAAAAATGAGGAGATTTTTAAGGAGAAAAAAATAAGATCAGAGCTATTAGTCTCTGCGCTACACCTCAGCGTCAGACCACCAAGGCCTCCGAAAACCTTGCCTCCAAGTCATACCTCTATGTCACTCTCGTCATCAGGTCTGCTTGACTAGTCAGTTTAGCCTATTACTTGACCGCAACGAGTTACTCTGCCAACCCACGTGGCTAAATTGAAAAACCATCATGTCGAGCTATTAATAGCCGTTATTAGGTCTGACCCACAACTCACAAACAATACCACTTGACTATAAATACTCTTGATCTAAAGATAACACCTAGTGAAGACTCTCCATCCAAACTCCCTTTGATCAGAATCGGTGAACCACCTCCAACCTCCTCCTTAATTTTCATCTTCAATACCCTGCTCGGCATCAACAAGCATCATAATATACGTATACTTATTTGTTTTGTTTTTCCGAATGGCATGTTTAATATATGTATAATTATATGTTTGTTTTTGGTAGTAATTGATGTATGTATGGTTCTCTTTGGATGTGCCGTCTTGTCATTACCTCGCTATTAGATTCATTTTGCTCTTGTTATTTAAAATCGTGTATTTAGTTAACCATAACATTCTCTACGGTTTTAATGTGATCATCTTCACTACTTAATTAATTAATTAATTAATTAATTTTTATTAATTAATATTCATGTAACCTTCTTTACGGTGACCCGCTCTGGGATATGATCCGTATTATTCATGGTACATATAATTAATTAATATATTTAATTTCACGTTTAAATTGTTTTATCGTATGTTATCTCGTTCATATGCCATGCTTAATTGTTATATCATGTTGCATATCTGGTACATAAATTGTTAATGCAGTGTCTCGTTATTAAAGAGTAAACTCGGTTAGTATCTGAGAATATTATAGTATACTTATGATAGGTGATCTAATAACTTTAGCTTGTCTAGGTTAGATGATGATTCATAATAGCTAAGTCATATTTATATTCTCTAAACTATATTTATCTTTCTTGTTCATATTTATGATACGCACGAAGTATGGTAGAGTGTAAATGTACTACTGAGCTTTGTAAGCTTAGTGTTCGAAATCGTTGTTTTCTTCGTAAGTTAGTAGGTGGATTTGTGATCAAGTAGCACATCAACAAGGAATTTTCCAGCACCGCATCGCATCAGAGTATAGTACTTATGTTTTAGTCTTGGGCTAATGTATTCATAGGACCTTACAATTGTTGAGTATATAACTATATGTTGATATACAATGTTTAAACTCAAAGCTCGTATTTTGTAAATCGGTTTTATATTGTTTATGTAATTATATGAAATTGCAGATGATTTAATGTTTTAAATGATGGCTAAACTTATGGATTTTAATGAAAAAAATTTAAGTCGAATATTGGGTGGCCTGAATGTGACACATCGAATTTGGCTCGAGATCGGGATGTTAGACTCACACATAACATGACTTAAGCTGATTTAAAGATAATTTATATATAATTTGTATAGGCTGAGACTCAAAAAAAGAAATTTAAGAACTTGTTACCTTTTTTAACACAATGAGTGTTTTATTAGTAAAGAGGATGAATTTTATGATAGAGCAGTGTTAATCTAAGAATAAAAAATAAAAAATAAATAAAAAATTAAAATTATTGATAAACTGAACAGATTAAGAACAAAAAATACAAAATTAAATTAATTAAATCAAAATTTTGAATAAATGAATAAATTAGAAGACCAGAATTACTTGTAGGTAGACCAAAGTATGCTTAGGAAGAAACAAATTGAGGCATGTAATTACATAATTTTCAAAAGGCAAATTCGGCCACTCCTATAGTACTTAAGAATGTCGTTCGTCTATCTACCAGGATAAACAATTAATTAATTAAATGTAGTTGTACAACTGTAGATATCACGAACTATAACATTGCCTTTTTCTATCATCGAAAAGTAGGTTGAAAATAGAGAGAAACTTTTTGTACAACCTTATAATTCAGAATATTAAAAAAGATATGATCTATTGTTAATCCTAAGTTATAGATGCTTAACCATGTAAACGTGGATGATTATGAGACATAATTTTTGGCAGTGGTCAAAGTCAAAGTTGGACGGGGATGAAAGGATTGCTTGCTGCAGTCAAAAGAAACCCACTCTGCTCTTTGCCCCTGTCCTGAAGAATTTTCAAAACGACCAAACCAAAAGATGAGAAACGCTTTGAATCTTTGATCTTTGAACATTATAAAGCCATGTCTCTCACAAGGGTTGTTACCAAGTCAAAATAGCATTAAAAACCAAACTACTTTGTTCCATTTCTTTCCCTCTGCTCTCTCCAATATCCCCTATCTTCCCTCTTTGCTTTATCCCCATGTTTTGATTTTCGATTGGTTTAGAAACTTCCTTATCCAACCCTTTTGATGAATTTCTCATTGCATAAAGGAATCTAGTTTTCTTTGGATTCTGAAGGGTTTTTTTTTGTGTTTGGGTTTAAAAGTTGATGTTATAGTTTTTCTTGAAGAAAAGGAAATCGAAGAGTTTGAATGTATGAAATGGAAGGATCGCAGGGAAGTTGTAATGGGCCGCCGCCTTTTCTGACAAAGACGTTCGAGATGGTGGATGATCCACTCACCAACTCTCTGGTGTCTTGGAATGAAAGTGGTTACAGTTTTGTGGTATGGAGCCCGCCGGAATTTTCAAGAGATTTGCTCCCCACATATTTCAAGCACAATAACTTCTCCAGTTTTGTCCGTCAGCTCAACACTTATGTAACGTTTCTTCACCTGTTTCGTCTTCTACGTATACATGATAGTTCGTTTCTGTTCTTGGAGTTATCGCATTCAGTTCCTTACATTTGAATGCTTTTATGCTCAGTACATCTAGTTTTGTGACAGAAATTGGTTGTTTTCAGTTAGCTTGCAAGTAGGGATGGTCTTTTTAGTAGTCTATACTATACTCAGTGAGTGGTTCTCTTCTCATGCATGTATAATGTATTATGGTGAATGTTCATGCTTTGATTGACGCTTGATATTGTTTTTTAATCAGGGATTCAGAAAGATAGATCCTGATCAATGGGAGTTTGCAAACGAGGAATTCATAAGAGGGAAGAAACATCTTCTAAACAACATTTATCGACGCAAGCCGATTCACAGCCATTCCTCAAATCGCCAGGGAAACTCCACTGTGCCATTAACCGACAAAGAGAAGGAGGAATTTGAAGAAGCAATCAGGAGGTTGAATGACGATAAGAGCAGACTTCAGCTGCAGTTGCAGGGTCACCAAAAAGATAATCAGGAATTTCGGGTTCAAGTAAGGCAGTTATCCGAGCGGTTTCGGAACATGGAAGACCGGCAACGACAACTGATGGCCTCATTGTCTCATATCATACACAAACCCCATTTTCTGTCCCAATTTCAGAGCAAAAAGAGAAAGTTGTTGAATGTGAATGACTTGACTGATGATTTCAACACAGAAGAACATCATCACAGTTTGGATTCTCACAAGGCAGACCTGGGATTGAACTTGAAACAGATTGAAGAGCTGGAATCATCTATAAGATTTTGGGAAACATTGTTCCTCGGAATCGGGGAAACTATAGGGGAAGAAGTGCGCGATTTTGGAACATTATCGTCACGGCCTTCTTTGATTTTTACTACCGAAATACCGACATGTTCGGGAGACTACGACATGGACGGCGAACTTTGCTCGCCTTCATCACACCCTTGCTCCCCTTATTCAACAGATATAAACTCATCCCCTGAGCTGGCTGCATCTGTTTATCATCCTCTTCCACCATCTTTTCACCATATTGTCAATCCCAAGCCAAAATCTTCTGGAGTTGGTGTAAACTCAGAGCATGCTAGTCCACCGGAGACCGAGCAGGCCTTAAAAAACCAGGTAGAAGCGGTGCCAGGTGCCATAAATGACGTTTTCTGGGAACGGTTTCTGACCGAAGTTCCGGATACATCATCATATGCACAAGAGATCCAGTCAGTTTAGATTACCTGGAGTAGCTTTCTCCAGTTAGTTAAGTGATAGACATGAGCTATTAACCATGTACTCATTAAATTTTGTGGCCATATTTAGTATATGTAAGGATGTTAGGACATGCGACAGTTTTTTTATATTCGTTTGTGGGGATAAAAATTCTACCGCTCATGATCTTCAAATAATAAAATTAAATAAAATTTCACAATTCATTTCCACTAGTTTCCCTTTACAAATTAAGGTCACGCTTCTAGTTGCATAGGTCGAAAACCACATTGACCTAATGATAATATGTCCATGGGCGGAGGAGCATCCATGGTTCTGCAAATTGATAGCATAAAAACCAGTATTATGAACCCGTTCACCAGGGATGTTGACTCTGGTTCGTCACTCTTCTGAATGCAAATCTCCCCTGTATGGTTGGGTCAAATTTAACATTGATGGGGCAGCAGGTTGTGGCGGTGTTATGCGTGCGGACTCGGGTGTGATTCAGGCATTGTTTTCAGGTCCAATCTCCTTACCTGGATCTGATCGAGCTGAAGTGATGGTCATTAAGACTGCTTTGGATGTTTTATTTGAAGCAAACTGGATTGGATTGCTAACCTTATTGTCGAATCAGAGAGTGTGGTCATTATAAATTTGTTCTTGGATATTGATGGTTGCGTCTAAATGATTGGGATGACAAATTTCTTACCCCAACCTGGAATGCGAGGTCTAAAATGTCCTTGTGGCTCTTCAATTTCAAACCAGGTTTTGTACTATCCAGATTCCAGATTATATATTTGGCGGTAGTGGTGATGGTGTTGCCTGTTTGTGTGGATCCAGCCAGCATTTTTTTCTTCTTCTATTTTGGTCATGGTGCCTAGTTATCAATTTATTGAGTTTGCCGATCCCCTGGCCTTGTTGGGTGCTCGCTGAGTTGGATTGGAGCTTTCGGCTCACGGGGTTGTTATTGATTTAGGCACTGCCCAATTCATGCGTTAGAGTTAGTTATCCAAGTTCTTTTACATTAATTAAAAGTAAGAAAGTTTCTATGCAAGTTTTTTTTGTAAACAAGTAATATATCTGTACGCATCAATTTTTTTTTCCTTTAAATATTAAAACAAAATCAAACCCAAACAAATTGAATCCAACTAAAACTCTATCACCCCATTGTTAATCCCTAAAATCTAGCCACAATACACCAAAAAAATTCAAAATTTTTATTATCCTTAAAGTTTGTATTCAACTACAACTCTACCCACATCCCCATATCCCTAAAAAATAGACAATCCCTAACCAAATTTGAACCCTATATAAACCCCCCATCCACCATCATCTAGAGGGCACGAAGGCTAAAACAAAAAGGGCAATAGTTGGTGAAATCTCAGTGTTAAAATCAGAAGAAAAAGTTAGAAGCACAAGGGTTCTTACTTTTTTTCCGGTGACCGGAATTTTATTACCCAAATCCGAACGGTGGAAGAGTCTACAACGACCTTGGGACCAGTATACTCCAAGAACAATACAATCCAACGGCGAATTTCGGAGTTTGAGCAAGGTATTTTTCGGATTTCTTTTTTGCTGTAAAATTTCAAAATTAGAAAGAAAAAGGGTGTTTTAGATCTTACATTTTTCTGATTTGGCTATCGCCGGGAGAATGTGTAGCGTCAGCCGGTGTGTGCTTGTATGAGAGATGAGATAAAAAAATTATATTTATGTTTGATACAATGAGCCATTTTTTTTAGTTTCAGTCGAAACTATTGAAGAAGATGAACTATAACGGGGTTGCCTTTTTTTCTTTCATTTTGTTATCTGCAGTGTAGTTTAAAAGGGGGCCACTTTCATTAACTTTTCTGATTTATGGCAGGCAATTTACGCATGTTTTAGGAGTAGGGTAAATTTACATTATAGGTCCTTAGATGTTTAGGTGTTTAGGTTTAGGTCTTTTGGTTTATTTTATTTTAGTTATTCTAGTTTAAATTAATTAGATTTTAACCTTTAGGGTTAGATTCCTTTTTAATTAGATCCTCCTTTATAAATTATTTTTTTTAAACCACATTTTTTATTTGGTTTTCGTATAAAAACTCGATAATTATTTGGCCCTAATAAATTAATTGATGCGTGAATTGATTTCTAATTAAAATTAGTTAAATTTAATTAAGTGCATGCTTTGAGCTTGATTAATAATTTTAATTTTGTTTTGAATCGATTCATGCTTCTTTTTTTATAACATGCCATGACTTTTCTGTTCATACGTTTAACATCATAATTAAATTTTGTTAGTAGTGCTATTAACCCCGTTTTGAGTCTCCTTTTAGACAACCATAACCCTTAGGTACCAATTTTAGGCGTAGTGGGGTGCTATAACCTTCCTCACTCGTAATCGACTCCCGAATCCGATGACGATCTCAGTGATGATGCAGACCAGTTTTCAGGTTTTCGGTCGTACCCAACCCAAAACGATCAATGGCGACTCCAAATGTTTGATGGGCTTTTGAAGGCCCAACTCAGTTAGGCCCGGACAAAAAACGGTGTCTACAGCTTGGCGACTCCGCTGGGGACATTAGAGAGTCAAGCCACAAAAGGGTAAATATTGTCTAAAAAAAGGAAAAAGGAATTTGAAATATTGGTGATCGCAAAAATTGAAGGTTTTTGTATTTTTACGGAGATCGTTCAATAATGGTCACCTCGTGTTCAATGTTCCTTTGCGCACGAACATATCATAAGCTCTCAACCCGAGCTTTTTCCCGCTTAAGTGGTTGCAATCGCTACCCTTCGAGAGGTTAATCCTCCGTACAAGAATGCGTGTTGCTTCTGGGGTCTACATACTTTTTGTTTTCGAGAGGTTAATCCTCCGTACAAGCTTAAAGAAGTAAGCCCCCCTAAACTGAACTCTGTCCATAGGAGCCTATAATGGGTGAGGATCGAGGTCTTTGTTGACCTTCGTAGGTCAGTAAGGACAGTTTGGGTACCATTTTAGAACCTTGAACCACATGTAGTGAGCCGTAGGAGCCCACCCGATCAGAGCCATGATGAACCACAATTGTTAGTGGTCACCTACATATGTACACTCACACACTTTTTACAATGCATTAAATTTATGTTTGTACATATTCATTTGTTTATGATGTACTAACCATGTTTTTTTTGTTTTTTTTTTCACACACATCATGCTTAGAATGTCTTATAAAGGGAAGCTGATATACGATTAGCCGTTTAAAATAGAAGGTTTTCGTAATCAAAGTTCTGAAGATTTTTCTATGAATGGTTAATTCTAAAGCAGCACCTTTTATGCATTTAATCATTAGCATTGCATTTGCATGCATTCATAATTCATATTGGTAGATAATCGAGAAGCGATGTGTGGTGAAGAATAAAAAAATTCAAGAGGAAGATTTTTCAGTGCCCACACGAAGGAGACACTTGTCATTTTTTTTATTAAAATTTGTTTTGAGAAATCATTTTTGTAAATAAATTTTGAGTAGTGAATAAATGATGATATTTTTGAAAATGAGCTTTCAAACAATAGCCTATGAACAATGAACCATATTTATAAATTTTGAAGTTCTTTGAAAATCGAATGAATGAAATACCTTTTTGAGAATTGAGATTATAGAGCTTTGACATATGATAAGATTAACCTTTCATATTCCACTTGAAACCAAAAGCAAGATTCCTTGATCTTTTATCCCAAATTCCTCGTGATCAATACTGGAAAAGCCAAACCTTCCAAGGAAGACGATCATCGAGTAACATCATTGTTTTTTTGAAAGTTCGACTTAAAGTCAATTTTTTTACAAGATTAGCTTTCTGAGTTAGACGACATCCAAGCCACGCCTTTCTTTTTGAAAGTTCGACCTACTGTCAACTTTTTTCTGACCAATACCTCAAAGACATGAAAATTAAAATGTTCACTGGTGTACGAATCTTCCAACAAGAAGATAAGGTGGGGCATCCTGTGTTGATTCTGCGAATGAGAACAAATAGTTGGGGCATGTATGAAGAAAAAAAGAAAAAAAAAAGAAAAAAAAGGAGAAAAAAAGATTAACTTTATCATTCATTATTTGTTTTTAGATGATTCTGTGAATAAATGAGTTAATTTTGAATACCTATTATTCTAAGGGTAACTCTTTTGCGAAAATATCTATGTATGAAATGACATTTGGCATTCCTTCATCATCCCTTCACAAAAAGAGAAAATTATCATTTGTTGTCCCCGTTTGAGCCTTATAATTTTCTTTGATTTGAACCCTAACCAAGGATCACCCTCCACACTAGGGGGTAAAGGTGAAGAAATATCTGCTTACATGAATAAATTGTCGATTCTGATCATACTACAAGGATGAAGCCTTACAGACCAGGGGTCAAAAACAAAAGACGTGTTTCAACCACAAGAAATGACTTGTGCTCAAATCAAAATAAAGTTCTGAATTCATGAAAAAAGAGAACGAAAAAGAAAAAAAGAGGAAAAAAAAAGAAAACAAAAAAGAAAACAAAAAATCTGAAATGAATAGAACAGAACGAGGAGCACACATGTGGGGTCCCTCTTCAAAAATGATTATCTTGAGTCCAGTTATCTTCAAGATGAAGCGTGCGACACAATATTGTTCGAAGTTTTGGTTCCAACACTCGTGGAAATATCATGAATCCTTGAAGATAAAAATGAAATAAAGGAAATGAACTCTAGGGTGAAAACCTAAAAATGGGCAGTCTAGAGTGATCCGAAAAAGAAAATATGTGGAAGCAGATTTAAGTCGAGTAAAGTGAGATTCCAACGAAAACAATTGATCCTTGGTTATTGACCCTTAAACACTTGTTTGAGCCTATGTATCCTTTCTTTTATAACTCTGAACCATAGCCTACGTTACATACCTATAAAGTCCATTTTGATCATACATGGATATTTGAGTTGAAGAGACTATTTTTAGAATTGATACCTCCTCTTGGGGTTAACTCGTTTGTTTGCAGAAGATTTCTAAACCTTATAATGCATGATGAATAATAAAAAAAATAAAAAAATAAAAGGAGGGTTCCAAATGAAAACCCGCAAAGTGCATTTTGATCCATACTGAAACGGCGGTTCGAATATGAAGTCAAATATACATGACTAACATGTGAGAGATGGTCCCCTAGAAGTTCAATGAAGTTTCACACACTCTAAAATCATGAGAAAGGGTTTGAAGTTAGTGAACAGTTCCAGAAGTCACACACGAAGCTTCTAAGATCATTCGATCAGTTCTGAACAAATCAATGAACATTTGAAGAATCATGTCTCATTCAAAACAACCGATCCCAAAACACATTGTACTCCAAACAGACTCGTACCATGAAATCACCAATAGTCTTGACACATGTTAAAGAGCTATAATTTTGAAAGATTGAAAGAGTAATTGATTTTTTTGATCTTCAACGAACTTAAATTTTTATGAAATGTTTCAGTTGTGAGCCTTGAGTGTGGGGTACATTTTCCTTTTGCAAAAATATTTTCGAAAGCTCTTTATGATTTGAAAAATAATTTAAACTCTCTTAAGAATGAAAAAGATTCTTTTGACAAGGTTCACTCAGATTTGAAGAGCCTAGAATCAAGAATGGGGCAAAGAAAAGAAAAGACGAAAGTTTGGAGACAAATTTGTTGGGGCAAAAATGAATTGTCACAATCTAGAAGTGATAAATTTACGCCCAATTGAAGGAAAAAGGAAGTCGAGGTGATCAAGCTTGGTTCGAGAAGGAAGACTTCCCAAGCATCTTTGCATCACCATTAACTATGAGAGCATGCATTTACATCATTGATATACATGTTTCCGTATGTATCCTTTGCACATTGATTATCAAACAGGTACAAACAGAACCTTGTCTCAAGCACGAATGAGTGGTTCTACATATCGAACCTTGCCCTAATCACGAGTAAGCGATTCTACATCAAATCCTGCTTCAAACATGAATGATCAGATCTTCGCCTCCAAGATGGAGTGCTGACATTTGCCTTCAAGATGAAGTGATACCCTAAAGCCTCCAAGATAGACTGCCACATTTGCCTTCAAGAAGAAGTGCCACGATTTGTCTCCAAGATGGAGTGCCAGCATCAAGCTTCCAAGATAGAATGCCATCATTTGCCTCCAAGAGAGAGTGCCACCATTTGCCTTCGAGATGAAGTGTCAACAATTACCTCAAAGATGAGTGTTATCATATCTAATTACTTCGAATATGAGTAAATGAAGTTGTCAAGCTATCGTCCCCAAAGATAAGGGAGTGAAGTCTTACAAACAAATTAGAATTCAACCCAGCATCCTCAGGTTTGAAGAAGTGGAGTCAGATTTGGCATCCTCAGGTTTGAAGGGGCTAATCAAATTTTCAACTCAGTATCCTTGGTTTTGAAGGATTAGAGTTTTCGACCCAGTGCCCTTGAGACGAGCGGGGTACACCTTACAGCGCCCTTGAGACGAGCGGGGTGCATTTTACATCGAGAAAAGAATTCTTGAGTCCCAGTGCCCTTGAAACGAGCGGGGTACACCTTTACAGCGCCCTTGAGACGAGCGGGGTGCATTTTACATCAAGAAATGAGTTCTTGAATCACAGTGCCCTTGAGACGAGCGGGGTACATCTTACAGCGCCCTTGAGACGAGCGGGGTGCATTTTACATCAAGAAATGAGTTCTTGAATCCCAGTGCCCTTGAGACGAGCGGGGTACACCTTACAGCGCCCTTGAGACGAGCGGGGTGCATTCTACATCAAGAAATGAATTCTTGAATCCCAGTGCCCTTGAGACGAGCGGGGTACACCTTTCAGCGCCCTTGAGACGAGCGGGGTGCATTCTACATCAAGAAATGAATTCTTGAATCCCAGTGCCCTTGAGACGAGCGGGGTACACCTTACAGCGCCCTTGAGACGAGCGGGGTGCATTCTACATCAAGAAATGAATTCTTGAATCCTAGTGCCCTTGAGACGAGCGAGGTACACCTTTCAGCGCCCTTGAGACGAGCGGGGTGCATTCTACATCAAGAAATGAATTCTTGAATCCCAGTGCCTTTGAGACGAGCGGGGTACACCTTACAGCGCCCTTGAGACGAGCGGGGTGCATTTTACATCAAGAAATGAATTCTTGAATCCCAGTGCCCTTGAGACGAGCGGGGTACACCTTACAGCGCCCTTGAGTCGAGCGGGGTGCATTTTACATCGAGAAATGAATTCCTGAGTTCCAGTGCCCTTGAGATGAGCGAGATACCTCATATAGCGCCTTTGAAACGAGCAAGATACATGTTTTTATCAGTAGGATGAACGGTGGTGTCTTTTTTGCAAATTTAATATTCAATGGAAAAATTGTTGCTTTGGTCTTTGCTCCATTCCTCTTACCCGAGAAATGAGCAAAGAGGGGCAGCTGTACGCATCAATTTTTTTTCCTTTGAATATTAAAACAAAATCAAACCCAAACAAATTGAATCCAACTAAAATTCTATCACCCTATTGTTAATCCCTAAAATCTAGCCACAATACACCAAAAAAATTCAAAATTTTTATTATCCTTAAAGTTTGTATTCAACTACAACTCTACCCACATCCCCATATCCCTAAAAATAGACAATCCCTAACCAAATTTGAACCCTATATAAACCCCCCATCCACCATCATCTAGAGGGCACGAAGGCTAAAACAAAAAGGGCAATAGTTGGTGAAATCTCAGTGTTAAAATCAGAAGAAAAAGTTAGAAGCACAAGGGTTCTTACTTTTTTTCCGGTGACCGGAATTTTATTACCCAAATCCGAACGGTGGAAGAGTCTACAACGACCTCGGGACCAGTATACTCCAAGAACAATACAATCCAACGGCGAATTTCGGAGTTTGAGCAAGGTATTTTTCGGATTTCTTTTTTGCTGTAAAATTTCAAAATTAGAAAGAAAAAGGGTGTTTTAGATCTTACATTTTTCTGATTTGGCTATCGCCGGGAGAATGTGTAGCGTCAGCCGGTGTGTGCTTGTATGAGAGATGAGATAAAAAAATTATATTTATGTTTGATACAATGAGCCATTTTTTTTAGTTTCAGTCGAAACTATTGAAGAAGATGAACTATAACGGGGTTGCCTTTTTTTCTTTCATTTTGTTATCTGCAGTGTAGTTTAAAAGGGGGCCACTTTCATTAACTTTTCTGATTTATGGCAGGCAATTTACGCATGTTTTAGGAGTAGGGTAAATTTACATTATAGGTCCTTAGATGTTTAGGTGTTTAGGTTTAGGTCTTTTGGTTTATTTTATTTTAGTTATTCTAGTTTAAATTAATTAGATTTTAACCTTTAGGGTTAGATTCCTTTTTAATTAGATCCTCCTTTATAAATTTTTTTTAAACCACGTTTTTTTATTTGGTTTTCGTATAAAAACTCGGTAATTATTTGGCCCTAATAAATTAATTGATGCGTGAATTGATTTCTAATTAAAATTAGTTAAATTTAATTAAGTGCATGCTTTGAGCTTGATTAATAATTTTAATTTTGTTTTGAATCGATTCATGCTTTTTTTTATAACATGCCATGACTTTTCTGTTCATACGTTTAACATCATAATTAAATTTTGTTAGTAGTGCTATTAACCCCGTTTTGAGTCTCCTTTTAGACAACCATAACCCTTAGGTACCAATTTTGGGCGTAGTGGGGGTGCTATAACCTTCCTCACTTGTAACCGACTCCCGAACCCGATGACGATCTCAGTGATGATGCAGACCAGTTTTTAGGTTTTCGGTCGTACCCAACCCAAAACGATCGATGGCGACTACAAATGTTTGATGGGCTTTTGAAGGCCCAACTCAGTTAGGCTCGGACAAAAAACGGTGTCTACAATATCCTTATAAATAATAAATATTAAGGATTAATTAATCCTATTCACGAGACCAATTGATCAATCGATGTCACACCGGTGTAGTTGATTGTTAAATTTAAAAACATTCAAGAATTTTATTTTTGGTGTTTTACATTTCAAATCATTTGAAAGCCTATTGCGGTGTTGCGATACGGCATGTTGCGGCGTTACATAACGGTTTCGTATCGTAAAAGTCGTGATGCGGTTAATATATTGTGTTGTGCCAATATTACGTCGCAGTTACCTTGAAAAAGGTTATGATGCAGCTGCAATTTAATACTATTGGTACCCTCTAAGCTTGTATACCAAATTCGGTTCACCATAGAGATTTTTCATGATTATCAGTATACTCGGTTGAAATACTTCAAAGTAATTATAATCATTGTTTCTTCACAGGTTTTAATACTGTCCACTTTTTGGTTCTTGCAAAACTAATTGCAGTTTAAGATATTTGAATCTTCCTGATCTTACCCAGATAGGGAGGAAAAGATATATATATATATATATATATTATAATTTAACCTTTTCATAAATAGGTGTAACTCTTCATGAACATATATTAATGAATGGATGTAACCATTTATTATAAATAGATGTAACTTTGCAAGATAAATGGATGCAAATGTAGAGTTGTAATCTTTCGAATAGTCACTTACAACCCTATATAAAGGATTGATAGTGATGGAACAAATCATTCAATTTTTGTACTCTTGTAATAACATTCTATTTCTCTTCCTCTCTATCAAAGTCTTAAATTTTTTCTTCCACCTATTTCTAACAAAGTGGTATCACGAGCTTGGTTCAATAGTAAAAGAAGATGGCCAACAATGACATGTTTTTATTTCAATCTCCTCGTCTTACAAAAGACAATTATGAAAATTGGTGTCTTCTTTTGAAGGCTTTACTTGGGGCATAAGATGCTTGGGAGATCACTCACAAGGGTTATGAGTCTCCTCAAGACGAGATTTCATTGTCACGACAAGAAAAGAAGGCTTTGACAAAAACAAGGATGAAGGATCAACAAGCTCTCATCCTCATCCACCAATGTCTAGATGATTCGATGTTTGTAAAAGTGGCAAATGCCAACACCGCAAAGGAAGCATAAGAGATTTTGCAAAATTCTCTCCAAGGAGTTGACAAAGTGAAGAAGGTTCGACTCCAAGTATTGCGAGGTGAGATTGAAACCTTGCGGATGAAGGAATCCGAGTCCATTGGGGATTATTACTCAGGGGTAGTGGCTATTGTTAATTAATGAAGAGATACGGAGAAACTTTAGAAGATTTTCGTGTGATTGAAAAGATCCTTCGTTCTTTGACTCCAAAGTTTAATTATGTGGTTTGTATCATTGAGTCAAAAGATTTAGACTCTATGATTATTGAAAAAGTTATGGGTGATTTGCAAGTTCAAGAAGATAGATTCAATAGAAGATAAGATGAGTCCATTGAACAAGCCCTCAAAGCCAAGGTGTTTTTGAAAAACAATCGAGAAGAAAAGAACCAAAAGGGACGAGGACATGGACGAGGTCGAGGTTATGGCCAATGAGGATGTGGAAGAAGTGATCGTGAAGATCATACAAACAATGGTGTAAGCTCATCATCAAGAAACCGAGGAAGAGGAAGATTTAATTATCAAAGATTGAATGAAAAGAGGTATGACAAGTCCGATGTTGAATGTTATAATTGTCAGAAATTTGGTCATTTTTCTTGGGAATGCCAAAATGTAATAAAAACGGGGAGAGAGTCAAACTCATTAAAGATCAACAAGATGTTGAAGAGCCAACCTTGTTGCTAGCGCTCAAGAATAAGGAGAACAATGATGCAAGCACATGGTACCTTGACAACGGAGCAAGCAATCACATGTGTTGAGACAAAGAGGCATTTGTGGAACTTGATGTGAAAGTTAAAGGCAATGTTTCATTTGGAGACTCCTCGAAAGTCCAAATTCAAGGGAAAGGAACAATTTTAATTTCTCTAAAGGATGCAAGCTATAGCCTTATTACCGAGGTTTATTATAAACTCAAGCTAAAAAGTAATATTTTGACTTCGGGACAACTCCTTAAAAAAGGTTATGAAATTCACATGAAAGATTGTTGTCTTTGGCTAAGAGATCAGTATGCCAACTTGATTGCTAAAATATCAATATCGAAGAATGGAATGTTCTTGTTGAATCTCAAGACGATTGATGCAAAGTGCTTGAAGGCTAAATTGGAAAATGAAGCTTGGTGTTGGCACATGAGATTTGGTCACTTGAATTTTGGAGCCCTCAAAATGCTCGGAGAAAGGAATATGGTAACTGGAATTCCAACCATTAGTCACCCTAACCAATTGTGTGAAGCGTGTCTTCTAGAAAAGCATGCAAGGTCAATTTTTCCAAAATAAGCAACGTCAAGAGCGACCGAGCCCCTTCAACTTGTTCATACTGATGTATGTGGACCCATCAAACCACCTGTTGCGTGTAAAAGGTGCTCCGCAATTAGTGCAAGTGTACACGTCTTAAGTAATATAATGATAAGTATTAGAGTATCGTCTCCACAGGGATTGGGATGGCTTCCTTCATTTATTTTCTCGCACTGAAAAAGAAAAGTAAAAGTAAAAACACAAGTAGAAGAGTTTTGGGTTTTAATTAAACTAAAGATCATAAACTAAAGCAAGCAAGTAAAACTAAAGAAAGCAAGATGAGAGAATGGGTCAGATTAGATTGTGTCGTAGTGTGGAAAGCAATTGACTTGTCTCGGACTTTGAATGCAATGAACACCAAACTGCCTCGGCATTGACCTGAATACCTGCCGTGGCAATAAGATGTGCTGCCTCGGCAATGACCTGCTGGTCGGCAGACGATGTCAAGGTTCGGCAAAGCGTCCTTTGGTGGCTCATCCTTATCCCTAAGTCATAGCACTATTGATGAATGGGCCTTGATAATACCTCCCGATGTAAACCAATGATGAACACCAATTAATCTCACGCTTCTTTTAGCCGTTGAAACTCTAACTTATCCCTAAGCCGAGTTAGCTTCCACCGTTGGGATGAAAACCATGCTTATTCGTTTCTTGAGTTTAACTCTTCCGATATTAAACAAATAGATAACCTTACAATACTCTCTCTCGATGAGATTGCAAGAATAAGACCAATTCCAAGAATAAGCAAACCTTGAACTAAATTGCATTAAAAACTTAAACAAAGTACAATTGTTCTCTCACAACTACTAAGCAAAATAATCCTAACCCTAAGAGAAATTAGAACATGATGGACATGGAAAACACACAACTAAGCCTAATCTCAAGCTCTCAATCTTCCTCCCCTTTTCTGATGTGTGCGGCAAGCCTTTCTTAAATAAGCAAAGGAGTAGGGCAAAGTCCTTCTTGGATAGGAAGATAAGTTGGACTTGGACTTGTCTTCATTAAAGAGGTGAATCTCTTTAATTTTAATGACTTTATTCACTTTGGCCAAATTCTATCTTTAACCATCCTTATATGTTTTCATCGTCTTCTCGTACTCCGATTGCTATGCAAAGTATGTAGAAAAATCCAGCGTTTTATGCTCTTCAAATCGGCTATCACTTTGCATACTTTTCCCTATGGCAGGTTGGTCTGTGCACTGCCTCGGTAGGGAATATCTGCTACCTCGACAAGGGTCTGTCACTGGATCTACTTTGTAAGGCTTCCTCTTCATAATTCAGCTTCCTTCAGTAGAACATGTCATCTTTGGCTTAGCTTGATCTGGATCTGTCACGAGCTCATTCTGCACCATCTTTCCTTTTATTCATTGCCTGATCGACATCACCTGCCCCGACAGTGAGTAAATCTGCGCAAGTACTAGACATGCATTAAAATAATACCTTTTCATCAAATAAATCAAATATCAGGATCAAAGATAAAAGTAGTGTAATTAATGCATATAAGGCCTTAATGCCAGTCGAATGAGTGTATGTTAAGCATTAATTGCCATGTAAAAAGGGTGAAAACATAGGACTTTTGGGCACTTATCACACCCACAAACTCGAACTATTGCTTGTCCCCAAGAAATACAAACCATCAATTGCCAAAATCTTAATCTTCTTGAAAATTCTCCTTGGTCTTACTTTTCCTTCTTCTCTTCAAACCATGGCCATGAATACTCGGCCCTTAAGTCTTCAAATGCCTTAGGAATTCCTTGGAATCAATCTATAAGATTTGTGAGTGTGTGCATGAATTGTGAACAAGATGATTATCCGGGTTATAAGTAAACACTTAAGCATTAACCTACTTAACTTGGGTAAATTTTTTAAGCAATCTAACCTACTAGAGCCAATTTCGGGCACCTCTAGTGATTAGCCTAGAGCCGGTTTCGGGCACCTCTAGGGCTTCCTTAAACTAGAGCCAGTGTTAGGCACCTCTAACTTTTTACCCAAAATTTTCTTTCTAAGCAAGTCCATGTCCTAAGTGATTAGCCTAAAGCCGGTTTTGGGCACCTCTAGGGCTTTCTTAAGCCAGAGCTAGTGTTAGGTACCTCTAACTTTTTACCCAAAATTTTCTTTCTAAGTAAGTCAATGTCCTAAGTGTCATAGAACTCCTTAAATCATACAAGTCACAAAGATGTATTGAAGTTCTAATCTCATAGTATGATCCTAAGTTATCTTCCTTATGCATCCTAAAATTAAAGGCTCTAAACAGTTCAAAGCTATGGTAAGAAGAGAGATATCTATGGCCAAATTAGAAAATTCATTTAAATTAAACTAAGGCAATTGATGAAGAACATTGCCGAGGCATAAGCTTCAATCTACTAAGGCAATATGTGTAGCAAAATTTTTTCTGACAAGTATAAAATAGAACTGCATAGCAATGGTATTAAAATGCTGCGGCAGAACAGTGCCTCTAGGCAGATGAACCTACACCCCCAAACTCAAGACAAGCATTCCCCTCAATGCATTAACAACAAATGCAATAATAGAAAAAAATAAGCACAAAATTTAAGGGCATAAAAATGAAGGCAAGAGAGAAAATTTTAGATGGACTCGGAGGAGTCATCGCTTTGTAGAATCAATTTCCTCCATTTGCAGGCCCCATGCTTGACTCTCTTGGTTTCTCTTGGCGGTTGGATGCGCCTGGGGGAGTTGGCTTGGCCAGAGCGGTTTTCTGCCTGCTCGCAGGTTTTTTCATCGCGGCAGAGGTTTCTCCACACTTAGCTGTTTATCCACCCCTTCTTTCTTTCTTGATCTCCATCCTAAAATTTTATTCCTAAAAGAAAAATTAAAACTGTGGAAAATAAAAATAAAAGCAGATAAAATTAATTAAAATTCTAAAAACAAAAACAAATAAACAAAAAAAAAGAAAAATTAAGACACTAAATGAGTGCATGTGGATGCATCTCCTAAAGTGAGCACTTCTCTGTCCCTATTGATGTGTGTGCCACTGTAGTGCTTCAGTCGATGTCCATTCACTTTGAATTCATTCCCATCCTTAGTTGATTTAATTGTCGCATCTTCATGGGGGAATGCTTTAACAACTTCGAACGACCCAGACCATCGAGATCATAGTTTCCCTGGAAATAACTTCAATCGAGAATTGAAGAGGAGAATTGTTTGCCCGGGCAAGAACTGTTGCGACATCAATTTGTTGTCGTGCCATCGTTTGGTTTTCTCCTTGTATATTCTCGAATTGTCATATGACAGGGTTCAGAATTCTTCTAGTTCATTTAGGTCTAGGAGTCTTTTCTGTCTGGCGTTTTCCCAATCCATGTTCACCTTTTTAATGGCCCAATATGTCTTGTGCTCGATTTCAACTGGTAAGTGACAAGATTTGCCGTACACAAGTCTATATGAGGACATTCCAAGTGGGGTTTTGTAGGTTGTTCTGTATGCCCACAAGGCATCATCAAGACAATGTGACCAATCCTTTTGGAATGGGCTAACCACCTTTTTGAGGATGTTCTTCAGCTCCTTGTTGGATATCTCAGCCTGCCAATTGGTGTGCGGGTGATATGCCGTGACAATCTTGTGTGTGACACCGGATTTCTTCAATGCCACGACAATAAGCCTGTTGTCGAAGTGTTTGCCTTCTTCACTAATGATGGCTCTAGGCACCCCAAACCGTGTAAATATGTTTCTGTAGAAATCAATGCACAATTTTGGAGTCACAGTTTGGTGTGGCAATGGCTTCGACCTATTTGGACACGTAGTCGACGACGAGAAGGATGTAAAGATTGCCACATGAAGATGGAAAGGGCCCTATGAAGTCAATCCCCTAAACTCGAACAATTCGACCTCGAGGATATTTTGCAAGGGCATCTCGTGCCTCCTTGATATGTTACCCGTTCGTTGACATCGGCCACACTGCTTATAGTATTCCCGGGCATCCTTGTAAAGTGTAGGTCAATATAAGCCCGATTGTAGCACTTTGGCAGCGGTCCTAGTTCCTCCAAAATGCCCTCTATATGGTGAAGAATGGCACTGGTGGAGTACTTCATTTTGCTCTTCTTCTGGGACACACCTCCTTATAATCTGGACTGCAACATTGTCTAAATAAAAGAGGTTCGTCCCAAAAATAATGCTTCGCATCATGTTGGGACCTTTTCTTTCCTTGATGGTTAATGTTATAAGGCAAAACACCACTAACTAAAAAATTAACAAGATCTACATACCAGGGTGTTGTTGCAGCAGAAAATAATGTCAAAGGCAATGCCGCGGCAATGCAATCTGACAATGCCGAGGCAAGGGTGTCCGTCACTGCCGCGACAAACGCTATCACGGTAGCTAAGAGCTGCTCATCTAGGAATGCGTCTTGTATGTCTGGGCACGTGGTGTCTTCTTCCCGTTGTTCTAGTCTCGATAGGTGATCAACCACTTGGTTCTCTGTTCTTTTTCTATCCTTGATGTCAACGTCGAATTCTTGTAGTAAAAGAATCCATCGAATCAACCGAGGCTTTGCATCTTTCTTGGAGAACAAGTATTTGATCGTCGAGTGATCCGTGTGTACAGTTACCTTGGTTCCGATTAGGTATGATCAGAACTTGTCAAAGGCAAAGACTATCGCTAGCAACTCTTTCTTAGTAGTAGTGTAGTTGACTTAGGCCTTGTTTAGTGTTTTGCTAGCATAGTAAATTACGTGGAAAATTCTGTCTTTCCTCTGTCCTAGGAATGCCCCAACGGCATAGTCGCTTGCGTCGCACATAAGCTCGAAGGGCACCGTCCAGTCTAGTGGGACTACAATTAGTGCGGTCACAAGCTTTCATTTTAGTATCTCGAGTGCTTGAGTACATTCGACATTGAAGTCAAAGGTCCTATCTTGTTCAAGCAGAGAACACAAGGGTTTAGTATTCTTAGAAAAAATTTGCAATAAATCTTCTGTAAAAACCTACGTGTCCTAGAAAACTCAGGATTCCTTTGACTGAGGTTGGTGGGGGTAGCTTCTCGATCACATCAATTTTGGCTTTATCTACTTCAATTCCTTTTGATGAGATCTTGTGGCCGAGCACGATGCCCTCATCCACCATGAAGTGACATTTCTCCCAATTTAGAACTAGATTAGATTCCCCGCATCGTTCGAGTACTCTCTCCAAATTGCTGAGGCAATTGCCGAAGTCGTCTCCAAATACTGAGAAATCATCTATGAAAATCTCCAAAAAGCCTTCTACCATGTCAGAGAAGATTGCCATCATGCATCATTGGAATGTTGCATGGCATTGCAAAGGCCGAACAACATCTTTCTAAATGCATATATGTCGTATGGCCATGTGAAGGTGGTTTTTGCCTGGTCGTTCGGTGCTACGACAATCTATTTATAACCCGAGTAATCATCAAGAAAACAGTAAAATAGGTTACCAGCAAGTCTATCAAGCATTTGATCAATAAATGGCAAAGGGAAGTGATCCTTTTTAGTTGCTTTATTCAACTTGCGGTAATTGTTGCGTGTAAAATAGTCTACCGCAATGGTAGTGCAAGTGTACACGACGCAAGTAGTAAAGTGATACGAAGTATCGGATATCGTCTCCACAGGGATTGGGCTAATAGCTTCACCTTAATTCACTGCACGAAAGTAAAGAAGATATTTGAGAAAGTTGTCACGAGAATAATAAAGTAAACGTAAATAAAAGAGTAGAGATATCAAGATAGAGAGAATGGGCTGGTATTGAATTGCTCAGTAGTGCAGGTATTGCAGAGTTTAGGAAATCCAGTTCTGTCGTCGCGCCTGTCGCGGGTAGCACCTGTCGCGGCAGCAGTCCGTTGATTGTCGCGGCAGCAAACACTCAACTCCGTACTTCATGTTTGACAAGAATCCCATATCTGCCTTGGCCTATCCCTAGGTCCAAGTCTGTCGATGATCACATCTTGATGATACCTCCCGGCGTGAATCGAAGGATGAACACCGATGTGGATGAGTTCTTCTTTAGCCACTTAACCTCGCCCTATCCCTAGGCACGAGATAGTTCAACTATAAACTAGAGAACTTGCTCTTATTTCTTTCGTATACTTAACTCTCCCGATGCTAAGTAAATAGATAACCTCACAATGCTCTCCCGATGCTCTTGCAAGATATTAATAACCAGAATAAGAGAACTTGAACTTTATTTTATTGAACTGAAAATTCCTAAAACAAAACAACCCTTGCAACTACTTTACAAATCAACCCGTGGCCCTAGGAAGGATTTAGAACATGTCAGCGGCGGGAAAACGGCTAGGGGTTTTGGTTATCGGTTATGGGGTATTCGATATGCCCTAGGTTAAAATACATGCCCTTATATAAGCTTTGGGCTCAAGTTATCTAATTTAACAAGGATTACAACTTTAATTAAAAGTATGATTCTAATAAAGACTAAATCTTCAAGGAATCTACTTTCCAGCCATCTTCCTTGTTTCTTGGGATTTTCTCTCCTTGAACTTTGGGCTTGACATATCTTTTGATCTGGGGCTCGGAAAAATATGAGGTTTTCACACGACAGACGAGCTGAATTTTCTCTATCTGTCGAGGTCCACTTTGCTTTTTCTCCACAAAACTGCTGTCGTCCTCTGCTGTCACGGCAGCACCATGACAACATCGTCCTCTTTGTCTGCTTGTCCAGTTCAGCTCTTCTGCTTCTCTGCCCAGCGCCTGCCCTCACCGTCTTCTATGGCAGCAACCTGCAAAAACAACCATTTTTAGTAAAGTCTGTGCCTTTAATATATTTGTGATGTTTTGCTGTAAACTAACCTAAATGCAATGAATAATGCTTGAATGCAGCAGAAATATGGGTTAAAAAGGGTGAAAATAATAGAACTTTTACACACTCAACAGTAATCCATACAAACCCTCCAACCGGTCACAGTCCTGGTTGGGATTAACTCATTGTTCTCGTTGGTTACCACTGTTATTCCACCTTTCTTCGGTACGCATTGTACCGGGCTTACCCATGTGTTGTCAGAGATGGGATAAATAATTCCAGCATCAAGCCATTTAATGATCTCATTTCTTACCACCTCCTTCATGGCATGGTTAAGCCTTCTTTGGGCGTCAATGGTAGGTTTATGCTCATCTTCCAAAAGGATTTTGTGCATACATACCGCTGGGCTTATCCCTTTTAAATCAGAAATCGTCCACCCTAATGCCCGCTTATGCCGCCGCAACATACTGATCAAACTTTGTTCCTGTTTTATTTGTAACTTAGAAGAAATAGTTACGGGCAGTGTATCGTTGGTTCCCAAATAGATATATTTTAACTTATCAGGTAATTGTTTTAATTCAAGAACTGGTGGTTGCTCGATTGAGGGTTTTTCAACCTTTCGTTCCTCTCTAGAATAATTGAAGGGTTCGAAATACTTACCTAGACGATAGACTATCCAGTGGGCTTCCTCAATTTCTGCCTCTTCAGTGTTGGAAAGGTTGTCCAGTATATTGTCGAGGCAATCGTCATAGTGCATGTCGAGGAAGTGTCTGCCGAGGCAGGGTGCGTCGATGTCAAAGTTGAATTTAGCGGTGGCTTGCATCACTTGACATTCTTCTTGATCATCGGTGCGTTTGAGGGTTTCGAACACATTGATCTTGACTTATTGGTCATTTACCATCATTGTTAGCTCGCCTTTTTCTACATCGATCAATGTCCTCCCAGTGGCTCAGAATGGTCGCCCAAGTATGATGGGTGCATGTTCATCTGCCTCACAATCAAGAACAAGAAAGTCAGCGGGAAAAATAAACTTATCAACTCTTATCAGTATATCCTCAAATTTTTTTCCTCTAGTTGCACAAAAGAGCGATCGGCCAGCTGAAGCATGACTATGGTTGGTCTTGCCTTTCCAATTCCTAACTTCTGGAAAACTAATTTGGGCATCAGGTTTATGCTTGCACCCAAGTCACACAACGCCTTCCCGACATAATGATTCCTGATTGCACATGGTATTGTGAAGCTTCCAGGATCTTTAAGCTTAGGTGGTGTTCGGTTGCGTAACATGGCCATACACCCATCTGTTGCGTCAACTGTTTCGAACTCCCCTATTCTTGTTCACTTTGACACCATGTCTTTTAGGAACTTGGCATAATTCGGCATTTGTTCTATTGCTTCCACAAAGGATATGTTATTGTGGACATGCTTCAAGATGTCTAAGAACTTCTTGAACTGGTACTCATGCTTCTACCTTTTAAGCCTTTGTAGGAATGGGGGTGGGGGTCGAATATCCTCGATCCGTTCTTTACATGGAAATTTAATTTGGGGCACTAGATCTGTTTTGTCCTTTTGATTTCCCTCAGCATATTTGTTTTCCGCTGCGGCTTGGTCAGGTTCTGCCGGGGCAGTGGGATCGCGTAATGCCGAGGCGGGTTCTGCCACGGTAGAGGCTTCCTTTTCTTTGGCCTCTTCTTTTCCATTGGCTTGAGGTTCTTTCAGTTGTTTGCCACTCCGAGTGCTGACTGCCTTACTTTGCTCCTGACTCGATCCCTTGTCAACTTTAGTATCGTTTAGGAATCCTCCCTCGGTCTGGAGTTTAGGATTTGTGCAAACTGCACGACTTGAGTTTCCAGGGATTTCATTGTTGCCTCATGATTTTGCATTTGCATCTCTGTCCTGTCCATAAAAGCGTCAGTTTTCTTTATTAACTTATCAATTTTAGCCATAAATGCACTAGTTTGAGACATAAAGGCGTTAAGAGAGTTTTCTAAAGAACTAGTTGGCATAGGTTGTTGTTGCGACATGTTCTGCCGAGGAATGTTTTGTTGAAATCCCGCTGCTAGAGCATTCTGATTGTTTTGATTGAGTGCATTGTTGGGGTTACTCCAGGAGAAACTCGGGTGTTTCTTCCAGGCCGAGTTGTAGTTATTGGACATCGTGTTATTGTTCCAGTTGTAATTTCCAACGAAGCAGCTTGACTTTGTATTCTGTGGACATTTAGAAGAAACATGGTTACCCCCACAGTTTTCACAAAATAAATCCATTACCTTGACCTCCTGGTGATTATTCTGCGGTTGCATGTTCATGACCAACTTTGTCAAGGTGGCGATTTGGGATGAAATTGAGTCTGAGGACCCTATTTCGTTTACTATGGGTTGGCGTCAGATTCCTCCTCGTCTGGCCGTTGGGAATTGATAGTCGTTCTTGGCCGTCCTATTCAGAATATCTATCGCTTCCTCTGGTTCTTTGTCTAGGAGTATGTCGTTTGCCGAGGCATCAAGCATCATCCTAGTTGCCGTGTTGACAACATTATAGAACATGGTTACCTGTGTCCACAATGGGAATCCGTGCAAGAGGCATTTGTGTAACACCTCTCTGTATCGCTCCTAGGCCTCATGCATGGATTCGTCGTCAGCTTGTTGAAAAGAAGTGATTTCGCTATGCAATTTATTGGTTAAATTCGTAGGATTAAAATGTGCTAAGAAATCACGACATAAATCACTCCAAGATCCAATTGATCCTGCTGGAATGCTATTTAGCCAGGTTTTTGCCCTATCCCTTAGTGAATAGGGAAACAATTTTAATCTCAAAATATCCTTATGTACTCCATGTATTTTAAATGAATTGCAAATTTGCAGGAAGGATTTGAGGTTCTGTCTGGCATCTTCAGTTGATAAGCCGCCAAATTGCCCCAATGTGTTGATCATGTTGAACATCACGAGATTCAGTTCAAAGTGGGCGGCTTCAATCTCTGGTGTGACTACTCTCGGATTTAGTCAGTTCAGATCCTCTTCTAGGTAGTCTCAGACAGTTGGGTTTCGTACTGGTGCGAATTGAATTCACGGATTTTCTCCATCTCTTGCAGGGGCATTTTGCTGCCCATCGACAACTCTGCCCGTCGGCAACCTGCTGTCCATTGGCATTCTGATTGTTGTTGGCATTGTTGCCGCCAACTTAATGTGCCATCTTTTATCTTATTTGTTGCTTTAGTCTATGACAACTTCGATCGATTTCTTGATCAAGGTCGTGGATTGGATACTTTGGGTTCACCTTGGTCATGCAGCAATGCAAAATCAAAGTTAATTTGTGCTCGAAAACTTAAGCAAATAAAGGTGCAAGAAAATAAAATTGAAAGTCGCTATTGCCAATCCCTAACAATACCGCCAAAAACTTGTTGCGTGTAAAAGGTGCTCTGCAATTAGTGCAAGTGTACACGTCTCAAGTAATATAATGATAAGTATTAGAGTATTGTCTCCATAGGGATTGGGATGGCTTCCTTCGTTTATCTTCTCGCACCGAAAAATAAAAGTAAAAGTAAAATCACAAGTAGAAGAGTTTTGGGTTTTAATTAAACTAAAGATCATAAACTAAAGCAAGCAAGTAAAAGTAGAGAAATCAAGATGAGAGAATGTGCCGGATTAGATTGCGTCATAGTATGGAAAACAATTGACTTGTCTTGGTATTTGAATGCAATGAACACCAAACTGCCTCGGTAGTGACATAAATCCCTACCGCGGCAATAAGATGTGCTACCTCAGAAATCCCTTGCTGGTCGGCAAACGATGTCAAGGTTCGGCAAAGCGTCCTTTGATGGCTCCTCCTTATCCCTAAGTCGTAGCATTATTGATGAATGGGCCTTGATAATACATCCCGGTGTAAACCAAGGATGAACACCAACTAATCTCACGCTTCTTTTAGCCGTTGAAACTCTAACTTATACCTAAGTCGAGTTAGCTTCCACTGTTGGGATGAAAACCATGCTTATTCGTTTCTTGAGTTTAACTCTTCCGATATTAAACAAATAGATAACCTCGCAATACTCTCTCTCGATGAGATTACAAGAATAAGACAAATTCCAAGAATAAGCAAACCTTGAACTAAATTGCATTAAAAACTTAAACAAAATACAATTATTCTCTCCCAACTACTAAGCAAAATAATCCTAACCCTAAGAGAAATTAGAACATGATAGACATGGAGAACACACAACTAAGCCTAATCTCAAGCTCTCAATCTTCCTCCCCTTTTCTGATGTGTGCGGAAAGCCTTGCTTAAATAGGCAAAGGAGTAGGGCAAAGTCCTTCTTGGATAGGAAGATAAGTTGGACTTGGACTTGTCTTCATTAAAGAGGTGAATCTCTTTAATTTTAATGCCTTTATCCATTTTGGCCAAATTCCATCTTTTACCTTCCTTTTATGTTTTCATCGTCTTCTCGTGCTTCGATTGCCATGCATAGTATGTAGAAAAATCCAGAATTTTATGCTCTTCAAATCGACTATCACTTTGCATACTTTGCCCTCCGGTAGGTTGGTCTGTACACTACCTTGGCAGGGAATATATGCTGCCTCGACAAGGGTCTGTCACTGGATCTACTTTGTAAGGCTTCCTCTTCATAATTCAGCTTTCTTCAGTAGAAGTTGTCATGTTTGGCTTAGCTTGATCTAGATCTGTCACGAGCTCGTTCTGCACCATCTTTCCTTTCTTCATTACCCGTTCGGCATCACCTGCCCCGGCAGTGAGTAAATTTGTGCAAGTACCAAACATGCATTAAAACATTACCTTTTCATCAAATAAATCAAATATCAGGATCAAAGATAAAAGTACTGTATTTAATGCATATAAGGCCTTAATGCCACTAGAAAGAGTGTAGGTTAAGCAATAATTGCCATGTAAAAGGGGTGAAAATAGGACTTTTGGGCACTTATCACCACTATAATTCAGTAAAAGTAGCTACTCATTGCTTTTTATTGATGATTACAGTAGAAAGACTTGGGTGTAGTTCTTGAAGCAGAAATTTGAAGTTTTCGTTTCTTTTAAAAAATTTAAAGCATTTATTGAAAAAGAAAGTGGCTATGAGATAAAATCTCTAAGGTCCGATAGAGGAGGTGAATTTACTTCTAATGAATTCAATTATTTTTGTGAAGCAAATGGAATTCGTCGTCCTCTGACAGTGCCTAGATCCCCACAACAAAATGGCATTGCAGAACAGAAAAATAGGACCATTCTTAACATGGCAAGATGTATGTTGAAGGCAAAGAATATGCTCAAGGAATTTTGGCCTGAAGCTGTTTCATGTGCAATTTATCCATCCAATCGCTCGCCAATAAAGAATATGGATAATGTAACTCCTCAAGAAGCTTGGAGAGGAAGAAAGCCAAGTGTAAGTGTTTGGTAGCATTGCCTATGCACATGTACCCGACCAAGGTAGATTAAAGCTTGATGATTGGAGTTCTAAATATGTTTTCATTGGCTATGATTCAAACTCTAAAGGCTACAAGTTGTACAATACATGTAACCCCCTAGACCCGCTTATGCATTTCCACGGATCCTAGAAAGTCACATTAGGGTCACAACATCGACCCACAATAAAGTCCACATAAAAATATTTTTCTTTAAATACATTAAAAAATGTAAAACAAACTTCTATTTAAAATACCCTTCCGGGAAATCACTTAAACATATGACAGAAACTTCAGAAAACATTTTACAGACATTATCATAAAACTATACATGACATACATGCCCACTAATTGTACCAATATTGTACTCCAAAGCAACACCGAGAGAACTCCCACACTAATGTCAATCACCAAATCATGAAGGATTTCATCTACCTGCGATGGTAAGAACAACATGAGCTTGGGAAAGCTCAGTAATACAAAAATACCAAGAGATGCTGAAAGCACAAGTATTATATGGCAAGCATAACACTATCATGATGTACAATGCAACAAGGCTCAAATTACGATTCGATATTTCAGTAAAATATTATATCGGAAGGTAACAGAGTTGTTCTTTATTTGATCACACGAGTATTAGGAGATAAGTCTATGGTTAAAGATTTAGAAGAGATCTAGATTATAGAAGTTGAATCAAGGAGTTCAATGTGGTTCATTATATGCAGATTGAAAGCATACTGGGAGTTTCAAACATTGATACATTAATTCAGTATGGTAGATTTTAGAAGAGGTCAGAAAGTTTAACTTTTAATCACCTAACTACCATCCAATTGTATGTCAATATGCAATATCATCAGAACTATGTCCAGAAAGACTTACCCTAGGCCCATTGGGTTTAGAAACTTGCGTCCAGAAGGACTTACCTGCGTTGAGCCTACAGATATTCAATCATTCCTTAGATAGTATACCCCCAGATAAAAATCAGTTTTACCCCGTAAACAGTGATGTCAGAGAACATGTATCGGATATATTTGTATCAGAAGACAGAAGTTAAGAATTGTGCTTTCATTACGGATAACATGATTATACTTCTAATTCAAAGTAGATAGTTTTTGTTTATAACAAAAAAATATTCTTGGACACATGGAACACTCGAAATGGTCTAGTTTACTCCTCGTAATTGGTAATTATCAGAAAGAGAACATTAAACATCTGACAATTTTAGACTAATTTTAGAACGAGGTTCCTTTAAGAAGGGGTTCTGTACTAACAACTCAGATCGGATATTCAGAAGTTGATACATCAGAATCATTAAGATTTCATATATATTGTGAGTGATCCAATCATTAAACCCTACGAGGGCATTATGGTCATTTTAACCTTCAAGGGTCATTTGGTAATTTAAATGAACAAGGTATAAACGATGATGTAGAAAGTTCAAAAATTCTAATTTCGCATCGAGTTTCTGAGTCCCTTTGAACTAATCAAAACCCATTAATCCTTTAAACTAATAGTAAAACATATAAGCATGTTCGAGTTTAATATCAAATTTGGTGGCTTTCGGGTTCGAATTTCACAAAACAGACTTCAAAAATGAACTTAGGACGTCGAAAAACATAAAATATGGGATTTCGGAAAATTTGACTTCTGGTCAAAGTCAACGCTCAAAGTCAATGATGACATCATCCTCAGTTAACGCTGATGTCAGAAGTCAATGGTCAATGCTGACATCATCGATCAACTGGGTTGACTCAGACGAGTGGACTTACTGAGATGACTCGGACAAGTTGACTCACTAAGTTGACTCGGATGGGTTGACTCACTAAGTCAGGTTAGATGGGTTCGGATCGGGTACGGGTTAAACTCGGGTCAGTCGAGTTGGATACAGGTTAATTGAGTTCGGGTCGGTTCGGTCAGACGGGTTGGGCTAAAGCTCATTGGGCTTTAAATAAGTCGGCCCAAGACACATATAATAGGCCTATCTACCGGTCTAGTAGGCTAAATCGGGCCCAAGACACATATAACCCCAGACGGTGCGTGCTCGCCACGCGCGGCCTAAATCGACTAGAAACATCGCTAAACGTGGAAAAACAAAAGAAACTCAACAAATCTCAATTATGGTGGCTTATCGAGCTTTAAAATGATGCAATAAGGCTAGAAAAGAGAAAAACTGAGGGGTTGTTCTCAAATCTCAGATGACACCTGAACGATAATGGATGCTCACTCGAAAGGTCGAGTTCTGATCACCTTAACACGGAGAGGATGACAGTGGTGGCGATGGCTGACACTGATGTCGCATGACAGTGACAACAACAGAAAAATGAAGGGGAAAACTCAAGGTTTCGCAAGTTCTTCTAACTAATCTCCATCGAAAGACAAAGCGTCGGTTCTGCGCGTGGTGGTCAAGGTTCGGTTCAGAGCACGGTGGCGAACGTGGGGGTGATGGCGGTGCACGACACCGGTGAACGGTGGCCGAGATCAGAGGGTGCCGGTATGAGGAGATAAAGGGTTTGGCAGGGGAAAACTCAGATCTGGAATTTCCTCGTGTTTGAAATGAGTAATAATGAGGGTAGCTGAAGAGTTTTGAATCTTATCTAATTTTAGGGAAAAAAACACAATGATAGTTTAAAAATAAACTCATGCCAAACTAAAACCAACAATGGCCTTGGCTCGGTTAGCTAAGGCCCTTGCATACCAAACCAAAGGTTGTGGTATCAAATCCCCTGAATGTTATTTTCCAATTCTCATATTTTCTTTCTTTTTTTTCCCACTAATACATTTATATAAATATCAGGGTGTTACAACTCTCCCCCTAAAAAAAATTTCGTCCTTAAAATTT
The DNA here is from genome assembly GCA_030270665.1 of Hibiscus trionum. Classification (NCBI taxonomy): domain Eukaryota; kingdom Viridiplantae; phylum Streptophyta; class Magnoliopsida; order Malvales; family Malvaceae; genus Hibiscus; species Hibiscus trionum. Next base: position 19,061,646 of record BSYR01000021.1, on the reverse strand, counting down.
ACTAGAGTCAGAGAAATGCAGAAACTTCTCTTCCATCTATCATTCTACTGAAACTTATCCATTAGAATATGTTTGTTTCTCAAGACTTTCTCAGACAGTCACATATCAATCTAGTAGCATTCTCAAACACTCAGACTGACTTTGGACCCAAAATCATCCCATATCACATCTCGGACCAACTAATCAGAATACAATATTTGAATCCATATCGAACTTCATACGATGCCAAGCAAACACTTGTCTAATAAATTTTATTATAAGCAAGCTCAGTCAGTGATATGAAACCTTCCCAACTACCATAGAAGTTAATCTTACAACCCAGAAGTATATTCTCTAGAATCTGAATTACTTTACTAGGTTATCCATCAATTTACAGAAGAAAAATTGTACCTGAAGTCCAGACGAATACTCAAGGCCACTAACAGGGTATTCCAGAATCATGATGTAACACCAAATTTCAATCAAGGATGATATAACGGTGCATCATGACACATTTTTATATAAGAGGTCTTTCTCCAAGCCGACCAGACATAATCAAGGTTTTGAACGAATATCACTTACTTTTAACACCATTCCGACAATTGTTTCCTTCGTGTATAATAAAGTCACCACATATTCTATACTTTCACCAATCTCAGGGACACATTTCTTTTAGATTCATAATACTTTTATCAAGTTTCCATCAAAATATTCACAAACATAATCATCATCACCGAATAGCCTTACATGTATTCTTACATTGATTACCACACATAATCAAACATTTATTCTTAAACTAAATCAAATTATCAATTTAACATGCATGAACCATCTTAGATTCTTTATCCAGATTCATATCCATAAAGTAAATCTAAATCACAGACGAACGCCATATACATTTTCTTGCCAATATAGATCGAGCTATAGAGGACAAAATGCTTAAATTCACTTATTTCAGAAAAAGAATTCGACATAGGAGTTCCGACTCGGAGGAGTACGGTTATGATCAAGGGGCACATATAGACTAGACACCCTATGACAAACGATCGGCCGATCTGCCCAAAAAGATACAACTCTAAGCTCTAATACCACTAAATGTAACCCCTAGACCCACCTATGCGTTACCACGGATCATAAGAAGTCACATTAGGGTCACAAGAGTGACCCACAGTAAAATCCACATAAAAAATATTTTTCTTTAAATACATTAAAAATTGTAAAACAAACTTCTATTTAAAATACCCTTTCGGGAAATCACTTAAACATATGACAGAAACTTCAGAAAATATTTTACAGATACTATCATAAAACTATACATGACATACATGCCCACTAACTGTACCAATATCGTACTCCGAAGCAACATTGAGAGAACTCACACACTAATGTCAATCACCAAATCATGAAGAATTTCATCTACCTGCAATGGTAAGAACAACATGAGCTTGCGAAAGCTCATAAATACATAACTACCAAGAAATGCTGAAAGCACAAGCAGGTATATTGTAATCATAACACTATTACGATGTACAAGGCAACAACAGGCTCAAATTACGATTCGATGTTTCAAAAAAGCATTATATGGGAAGGTAACATAGTTTTTCTTTATTTGATCCCACGAGTATTAGGAGATAAGTCTATGGCCGAAGTTTCAAAAGATATCTATATTATAGAAGTTGAATCAAGGAGTTCAGTGTGGTTCATTATATGCAGAGTGAAAGCATACTGAGAGTTTCAAACATTGGTACATTAATTCAGTATGGTAGATTTCATAAGAGGTCAGAAAGTTTTACTTTTAATCACCTAACTACCATCCAACTGTACGTCAATATGCAGTATCATCAAAGCTATGTCCAAAAAGACTTACCCTAGGCCCATTGGGCGTAGGAGCTTACATCTAGAAGGACTTACCAGCTCTGAGCCTACAGATCTCCAATCATTCTTCAGATTGTATACCCCTATATAAAAATTAGTTTTACCCCGTAAACAGTGATGTCAGAGAACATGTATCAGATGTATTTGTATCAGAAGACAAGTTAAGAATTGTGCTTTCATTACGGATAACATAATTATACTTCTAATTCAGAGTATATAGTTTTTGTTTATAACAAAGAAAATATTCTTGGACACATGGAACACTCGAAATGGTCTAGTTTATTCCTCGTAATTGGTAATAATCAGAAAGAGAACATTGAACATTTGACAATTTTAGACTGATTTCAGAACGAGGTTCCTATAAGAAGGGGTTCTGTACTAACGGCTCAGATCAGATATTCAGAAGTTGATACATCAAAATCATTGAGATTTCAGATGTATTGTGAGTGATCCAATCATTAAAGCCTATGTGGGCATTATGGTCATTTTAACCTTCAATGGTCATTTGGTAATTTAAACGAACAAGGTATAAACGATGATGTACAGAGTTTAGAAATTCTAATTTCGCATCAAGTTTTTGAGTCCCTTTGAACTAATCAGAAACCATCAATACAATGCTTATTATTTAACCCAATATGTATACCTTACATATTCATTTATCATAACTAACTATAGCGTATAACAAAAAGGTTCGCCTTCACCAAAAAACCATTGAACGCACTATGAGAAATAGAACATGTATTCGAGCAGTATTACCAAGTATTCGAACATGTGCATTGCACCCAAACTCAATCCATAGCATCAAATGTACCCTTTGAAGAACAAGTTACTCTTAATATTAACTAGGTACTTTCTCCATATAACTCGAATATGCCTTCATATGGTATTCAACCAATATCACATTAATATCATAAACGACAACAACATGGGTCGTGTATTATCACTTTCAGAGCCATTACCCATGTTTGGCTTTATTGGTATTTTTTATTCCGAGTCTTAAAGGTATTTTCAGTCATTTTAGTATTCGAAGGTATTTAGACACTTCGATGCCTGAAGGTGTTTCAATAATTCTAAGCCTTTCGATCCTTCCAACTATTCATTCATTTTCGATATGGGGGTATATCCATCATTTCGGTTAATTCGACCATTAGTGTCCGAGAATATTTCAATCTTTTTGGTCATTATGCCTTTTCGATTATTCAGTCTTATCAATATTTTCAATCCTTTTAGATTCAATCAATTTAATCTTTTATGCCACTTTGATTAATCCAAACATACAAATATATTTTCGAAATTTATCTTCGGAGATTTATTCAGGATTCTTGCAAACTCAAGTGCTTTACAATATCGAAGATTTAAGTCTGGTTTCCATATCATTCCAAGTAATTCAAAGTTTTTAGATGAGTTGGTAGTTTTACCAGATCTACTATAGATTTCTAGATTACTTTCATTGTTAGGGACATTTTAGTCATTCATATACCTTAAGGGTATTTTCATCATTTTTTGACTTAGCATTTCAGAAGTTAGGTCATTAACAAACATAACCAGATTTAAAGTATAACAGTCTTATAAATTAGGGTTAACTACTGGAATTGTCACAATTTTAGGTGCCCGATTGTTAATTGGGTGTTCAAAAAAATTGTCAACCAATCGGTGCTTGACACGTGACATTAATTTTATTTTTCTTTTAAATTTTTTTAAAGGAAAATACTCAGATTTTTCAAATTTTAATAAAATCTCAGAATGTTACAAGCTTCACAAAATAGTCCCTAAAAATTCCCAAACTTCCTTTGCCGCTTTAGCCATGGTCGCCATCGGTGACCACACCCACATGGCCGCCAGACCAAGGCAACCAGTTCCCCTAACACAGCGTCACCGGAAACGCCCAACGACATGCATCTGAACTTTAGGCACCTATTTTTACAAAAAAAATACTTTAAACACCTAAATTATTTTAAGAAGTAATATTTTTTAAAATATTTTAAATTTAATAATAATAATAATAATAATGGTTTTATTTTATTTTTAAATTATTTTTGATTTAACAATAATAAAAATAACATGTCATGTTATAGTAATAATAAAATAATCTAGAGTGAAAAAATAAGAGCAATTTGAAAGTTTAGTTATTAAATCGGAACAATTTGGGCACCTAAAATTTAAAAAGAGTATACTTTGGGCATCTATTTTCCTTTAAGCCTTTATAATATTATTGTACTAATTGATTGTAAAGTTTTAGGGTTGAAAAATGAATTTTAAAAAATTCAAGGGTGAAATTATAAAGAATTCTTTTCAGTAGTGATCATAATGTTTATTTTTTAAAAGGTTTAACTACTGGGATGATCACTTATGTTTCTCCCCAGTACAGAGTTGGTCACTGATTCTAAAAAACGACAAGTAAGGTCACTTACATTTTCGGGGCGTAAACTTTTAGTCACTCAGCCGTTAGTTGTCGTTAACCTTTGGCGGGAGGTTAATCTGAAACAAGAAAAAAAGGATAAATTACCTAGACATTCCCTATACTATTACTTCACTCCTATTTTGAACATCGAAATAAAAATAATTTGAATAATTACACATTTAATCCTTCACATTAACAATTTTTTTATTTCTTCTTCATCTAACTCAATCTCTAATTTTCTACTATATTAATCCTTATTTCACATCGTATATTATAATCCATCGCCGTATATATCCATGCTCCGGTGACCAAAGGGGTGTGGTCAGGGGAGGCAATAGGTGACGGAAGCGGCGAGGATTTGGGGTTTAGGTTTGGGTAATTTTAGGGATTTGAGGATTATTTTGTAAAATTTCTGGAATAAAGATTAAAAATTCTGAGTTTTTTCATTAGATTGATTTTAAAAAATAAAAAATAGTGCCACATGTTGGGCATTGATTAGTTGATAATTTTTTAACGCCCCTTTAACGGTCTGGCACCTAAAATTTTAACGGTTGAAATTTTGGGCACCTATTTTTACAAAAAAATACTTTAGGCACCTAACGTTCAAAAAAGGTATACTTTAGGCACCTATTTTTATTTAAGTCTTTCGAATATGCTATGTAAATATTGTTGCACGTAAAATGTGCTTTATTTTGTACTGAACCATATTAAGAATTACAAACATTATTTGAAACATGGATATATACGGTGATGGATTATAATATATGGTGTGAATTGAGGATTAATATAATAGAAAATTAAAGATTGAGTTAGCTGAAGAAGAATACGAAAGATGGAGGGGAGAAGAAATAAAAAATGTAAATATGGAGGGTTAAATGTGTAAGTATACAAATTATTTTTATTTCGGTCGTCAAAATAAGAGTGAAGTAATAGTTTAGGGGTTGTCTAAGTAATTTTTCTTTTTTTATTATCTCAGATCAGCCTTCCGTTAACATTTAATGACAACAAACAGCTAAGTGACCAAAAGTTTACGCCCCGAAAATGTAAGTAACCTTACTGGTCGTTTTTCAGAATCGATTACCAACTATGTACGGGGTGGAAAATATAAGTGACTATCCCAATAGTTAACCCTTTTTTTAAAATTGGGGAGCAAAAATGTACATGGGATAAACTTTAGTGGTCATTGCAATAGTTTACCCTTATTTTTTCGCTGGCAGGTCAGCAAACCGTCAATGTTTAACGGCAACAAACGGCTGAGTGACCAAAAGTTTACGCCCCGAAAACGTAAGTGATCACCTTACTGGTCGTTTTTCAAAATCGGTGATGTAACACCCCAATTTTCCCCTAATTTGAAGATTCTAAATTTTAGAAAATCCCTAATTCGAAACCCTAGAATTTGGGAATTCCTAGTTTAAAACCCTAATTTGATTAAGGTGTTTTTAATTGAACAAAATCAGAATTTTGTGGCTTAATTCAGAAATTTGGGGTCGTTTTGGAAAGTTGGTAAAGTTATCTTTTTGTTTTGCAAACCCTAAAAGTGTTAAGTGACCATACATATGTTTTGCCCTTTTAATAGGGTATTTATACCCAATTATAGCTCATATGAAAACCCTATCAGATTTTAGTTGTTGGCAGCCGCTCTCTCTCTTTCCCTCTCCCCCCTCTCTCGATATCGTTCTCACCCTCTCCCTTATTTTTCCGGCGAAGCTCCGATCGAGCTTGCTTCGCCGTCCATTTTGTACACCGTCAACACCTCCTCAACCGCCGTCATCTCGTGAGACAAACCCGACCCCGAGTTCCTCAATCATTGGTCTTCGTATGCTCAGAAGCGGTAGTAAACCGTTCGGTCGTCCCCTTGTTCTCATCCATCGTTGCTCGCGTCGCCGCGTCTCCTCCGTACCCCGTTGTTGTCTGTTTTGAACCGAGGGAAAAACCATTCAGTTTCCCTTGCTCCGTCTGTTCCTCCGTTGTTCGTGCCGCCATCCTCCTCCGTTCGTATATGTAAGAAAAGTCATCGTCTCTCCTCCTTCGTCAGTTTTCAGTTTCGGTTTGGGTAAGCTTCATCGTTCCTCGCTAGATTTGTTTTGGTTCTCTTGAGTTTTGTTTGTAACCTTGGGTATTGTTGTGGTTGTAACAGCGTCGCCGTGCATATTTGGGTTGCCGTCGTCGTCGTAGGTTCTGTCGCCGCCGCCGTTCGTGGAGCTTGTCGCCACCGTCAAAGGTTCTGGAAACCCTAGTTTAGTTTTGGTAAAAGGGTATTGTTGGGCTTGATGTATTTGGATATGGGTGTTGGGCTTTAGGTTGTTCATGTGGGTTGTATGTGTGTCTTGTGTTGTGGCTTATGTGTGTGGTTGGGTTAAGCCCAATCTGTGAGTAATCTAGTGTGAGCTTTAATATAATTGTGACCCAATTTCAGGCTTTTGTAAAGTGAACCAAATCTGAAATTGTATAAAGGCTGAACCAATTCTTGGACCGAACCATGAGTCTTGAACCAGTTTGTGATCGGACCAAGCCTTGATTTAAACCAGTGTATTGAACTGAACCGTACCTTATCTGAACTAAGCATTGAACCGGACCAAATCATGTGTTGACTGAACCATATTGGACTTCAGAACTGACCCGAACCATGAGTCTTGAACTAGTTTGTGATAGGACCTGTTGAGTGTGTAAAAGTTCTATTATTTACACCCTTTTTAACCCATATTTCTGCTGCATTCAAGCATAATTGCATTGCATTTAGGTTAGTTTTCAGTAAAACATCACAAATGGACTAAAGGCACGGATTCTACTAAAAGATGGCTATTTTTGCAGGTATCTGCCATAGTAGATGTTGAAGGCAGGCGCAGGGCAGAGAAGCAGGAGGGCTGAACTGGACAAGCAGACGAAGAAGACGAACCTGTCATGGACCTGTCGTGACAGCAAGGTGACAGCAACCTTATGAAGAGGAAAAGTAAAGTGGACCTCGATAGATAGAGAAAAATCTGCTCGTCTGTCGTGTGAAAGCCAAATAATTTTCCAAGCCCCGGATCAAAAGATATGTCAAGCCAAAGCTCAAGGAGAGGAAATTCCTAGAAACAAGGATGGCGGCTGGAAAGTAGGAGTCTTTAGAGATTTAGTCTTTATTAGAATCTTACTTTTAATTAAAGTTGTAATCCTTGTTACCTTAGAGGACTTGAGCCCAAAGCTTATATAAGGGCATAGATTTAACCTAGGAGGTACAACCGATTACCCCATAACTGAAACCTAAACCCCCCTGTCGTCCACCCGTCACCGACATGTTCTAATTTCCCCCTAGGGCTACGGGTTGTTTTGTAAAGTAGTTGCAAGGGTTGCTTTGTTTTAGGATTTTTCAAGTTCAATAAAATAAACTTCAAGTTCTTTTATCTTGGTTTTAATATCTTGCAAGAGCATCGGGAGAGCATTGTGAGGTTATCTATTTACTTAGCATCGGGAGAGTTAAGTATACGAAAGAGATAAGAGCGCGTTCTCTAGTTTATAGTTGAACCATCTCGTGCCTAGGGATAGGGCGAGGTTAAGTGGCTAAGGAAGAATTCATACACATCGGTGTTCATCCTTCGATTCACGCCGGGAGGTATCATCAAAGACGTGATCATCGACAGACTTGTGCCTAGGGATAGGGCAAGGCAGATCTGGGATTCTTGCCAAGCTTGAAGTACGGAGTTGGTGTGTTTGCTGCCGCGACGATCAACGGACAGCTGCCGCGACAGGTGCTGTCGGCGACAGGCGCGACGACAGAACTGGAGATCCTAAGCAATTCAATACCTGCACTACTAAGCAACTCAATACCAGCCCATTCTCTCTATCTTGATTTCTCAATTCTTTATTTTACGTTTTTACCTTATTATTCTCGTGACAACTCTTAATTATTTCCTTTACTTTCGTGCAGTAAACAAGGTGAAGTCATTAGCCCAATCCCTGTGGAGACGATATCCGATACTTCGTATCACTTTACTACTTGCGTCGTGTACACTTGCACTACAATTGCGATAGACTATTTTACACGCAACAAGTTTTTGGCGCCGTTGCCGGGGATTGGCAACATAACTACATCTTTCTTTTATTGCACTTTTTGCTTTTATATTTTATTTTCGTTTTTATTTTTTTTCTTTTCTTTAATTTTTCTTTTGTGTTTTCAACTCTTGCTTTTCACGAGGTTTTCTTGTTTATGCGCAGATCCAAAAGAGGTGAAGATCCTGAGTATAAATTAGATCCGGAAATCGAACGTTCCTTCAATCTCAAGAAACAACTTCGCCGACTTTTAGACAGAAACGAATATCTCGAGGAACAGCTAGAGAAGATGGCCCATAACCAACCCGCTGGTGGTTTCATACCACCCCTTGGCAATAATAACCCACCTGTCGGTGATCCACCCGCAGCAGGTGGACGACGGTCATGTCGTGACTACATGCTGAATGATCATGTAGAGCTGGAGACCACGCTGCCGGATATTGATGTTGATAACTTCGAGCTTAAACCTGTCATGTTTAGTATGATCAACAACGCCGGACAGTTTAGTGGTTCTGCGACAGAAGATGCTAGGGAGCATCTCAAAACGTTCCAGGAGATCTGTGGTTCGTTTAGACTGCCAGGAGTTAGTCCGAAGATACTGAGGCTTCGGTTATTTCCCCATTCCTTGAGGGACAGAGCTAAAACTTGGTGGAATAAACTAACACCGGGTTCCATTATGACTTGGGCAGATTTAACTCGTGAATTTTTATCTCGTTTTAATCCTTCGCATTTATCTGAGCGATTACGTAACGAAATTGCTACTTTTCAACAGGAAGATGACGAGCCAATGCACGAGGCCTGGGACAGGTTTACTACTCTTCTTCGGAACTGCCCAATGCATGGATTCCCCGTATGGAATCAGGTAACTAAATTCTATAATGCTGCTAACTTACAAACTCGCATTAGAATTGATTCTGCAGCAAATGGACTATTATTGGATAAAGATCCGGACGAGGCACTGCAAGTTCTGAAAAATCTAGCTAAGAATGAAGAACAGTTTCCGACAGCTAGAAGAGGGGGTAAACGGGTACTTGCTGTCAAGGACTATGAGGCCGACAGCACTATGAAATCACAGGTAGCATTCCTTACTAAAGCTATGAAACACTTATTGAATGAAGAGGACTTACGAGGATTTGCTGTCGAGGAAGTTTGTGCTACCTGTGAGGGAAATCATAGTAGGGATGAATGCCCTATAAATATAGAAGAGGGAAAATATGTTGGAAATTACAAGCCAAACTACAATTCCAACAACTACAATCCTAATTGGAGGAAAGATCCCAAATTTTCTTGGAGTAACCCCAACAATGCTCTGAATCCGCAAGTGCATCATCAGAATCAGGGGGGCCCTAGATTGTTGACGCGACAGCAACAGCAGCCGCAGAACCTGCCGCAGAACCTGTCGCCGCAACAGCAACAGCAGCCACCACCTGCCACGAGTAGTGTATTGGAGCAGACTCTGGCTACTTTTATGTCTCAGACTGGTACGTATATGGACAATATTAATCAGTTTGTCAAGAAGACGGAAAACTTTATGGATGAAACCAAGATGAGAATGACAAATCATGAGGCTACCTTGAAATCTCTAGAGACACAAATGGGTCAGGTGTCCCAGCATATTAAGCCAAGGCAGAATGGAGGTTTTCCTAGCAATACTAAAAATGCTAGACCGCCCCCACATGAGCAATGTAAGGCGATTACTACTAGGAGTGGGAAAAAGTTACCTGGACCGGAAACAGCTGAAACAGAAAAGGAACCTGCCTTAGATAAACCTGCCGAGGAAGCTGCCCCGACAGGTGATAAACAGACTGCTGCCGATGAGCCTGTCACGACAACAGAAGCAACAGAGGAGAAAAATGAAGAACATCGTCCTCAGATTCGTATGCAGTGGGAAGGACGTGTTGCTGATTACCGTCCCCCACCACCCTTTCCTCAACGGATAAAGCAAGCTAAGCAAGAATCTCAACTTAAAAAGATTTATGATATTTTTAAGCAGGTTCAGATTAATATTCCGCTGTTAGATGCCGTTAGGGAGATGCCCGGTTATGCTAAATTTCTCAAGGATGTCATGTCAAAGAAATATAAACTTGGGGAGTTTGAAACGGTAAGGATGGCAGATGGTTGCATGAGTATTCTTCATCGGCAGCCACCCCAGAAGAAGAAGGATCCAGGGAGCTTCCTCATACCTTGTGTAATCGGTGACAAATTTGTGGGTAAGGCACTTTGTGATCTTGGAGCTAGTGTTAATCTAATGCCCAAATCTGTTTTTCAGAAATTAGGTATTGGGAAGGCGCGGCCCACGACAGTTACCCTACAGCTAGCCGACCGCTCTTACGTTCATCCAGAGGGAAAGATTGAAGACATTCTGGTAAGAGTGGATAAGTTTATTTTTCCTACTGACTTTCTTGTTTTAGATTGTGAGGCAGATGAAAACGCACCAGTCATCCTTGGGCGACCCTTCTTAGCCACGGGAAGATCACTGATTGATGTGGAGAAAGGAGAACTCACCATGCGAGTAAACGATCAAGAGATTAAGTTGAATGTTCTCCAATCAATGAAACGTGCTGATTTGGACGAGGAATGCAAGGCCATCATTGAGGTGACCTTTGATTACCCCTGCATCAGGTCGGGCTGCCGTGATAAAAAATTTGGTCACTGCTGCGACAGCCATTTACAGACCTGTCACGACAGGGATGACGACAGCACCGACGACAGCAACTCCTCTGAATCCGATACATCTGATACTGAAGGTCATGAGGAGGTAAATTGGTTAGACCATCGTCCAGGTAAGTTATTCGAACCCTTGAACTACACTTCGGATAACCATTTAATCCAAAAGCCCTCTACTGTTGAACCACCTGTCTTAGAACTTAAGCCCCTGCCAGGGCAGCTTAAATATGCTTATCTTGGTTGTGATGACACACTGCCCGTAATCATCTCTGCTAAGCTGCCGCAGGAACAGGAACGACAGCTGATCGACATGCTAAGGCAGCACAAAAAGGCGATTGGATGGACGATAGCAGACATTCAGGGCATTAGTCCGGCATTATGCATGCACAAAATCCTTCTTGAGGAAGATCATAAGCCGACTATAGATGCCCAAAGGCGGCTAAACCATGCGATGAAGGAGGTAGTGCGTAAGGAGATCATTAAATGGTTAGATGCTGGTATTATTTACGCCATCAATGACAGCAAATGGGTAAGCCCGGTGCAATGTGTTCCCAAGAAAGGAGGCATGACCGTGATAACCAACGAAAACAATGAACTAATCCCAACCAGGACTGTGACCGGTTGGAGGGTTTGTATGGACTATCGGAAACTTAACAAAGCTACCCGAAAGGACCACTTCCCTTTACCCTTTATTGATCAAATGCTTGATAGATTAGCGGGTAAATCTTATTATTGTTTCCTTGATGGTTATTCAGGTTATAACCAAATTGCTATTGCACCGGAAGATCAAGAGAAAACAACTTTCACATGTCCCTACGGAACATACGCATTTAGGAGGATGCCGTTCGGCCTCTGTAACGCACCTGCCACCTTCCAAAGGTGCATGATGGCAATATTCTCCGACATGGTAGAGGACTTCCTTGAGATTTTCATGGATGATTTTTCCGTCTTTGGAGACAATTTTGAGAGCTGCCTCAGCAACCTTCAAAAGGTACTTGAAAGATGTGAAAAAACTAACCTTGTTCTAAATTGGGAAAAATGCCATTTTATGGTAGATGAAGGGATAGTTCTAGGCCATAAGATTAGCTGCCGTGGGATAGAGGTCGACAGGGCAAAAATTGAAGTAATAGAGAAGCTGCCACCGCCAACCACAGTCAAGGGCATTAGGAGTTTTTTAGGGCATGCCGGTTTTTACAGAAGATTTATTGCAAATTTTTCAAAGAACACCAAGCCGCTATGCCATCTCCTAGAGCAGAACCGACCCTTTGACTTTAATGAGGAATGTACTGAAGCATTCAAGGTTCTGAAGGAAAAGTTAGTGACAGCCCCCATAGTACAGCCACCAGACTGGACACAACCATTCGAGATCATGTGTGATGCTAGTGACTATGCTGTCGGGGCAGCACTTGGGCAGCGCAGAGACAGGCTGTTTCACGTCATATATTATGCTAGCAAAACATTAAATGAAGCCCAAGTGAACTATACCACCACAGAAAAGGAGCTGTTAGCTGTGGTGTTCTCCATCGACAAGTTTCGTTCTTACATACTTGGAACGAAGGTAATAATACACACCGACCATTCTGCCCTCAAGTACTTGTTCGCAAAGAAGGATGCGAAGCCTAGGCTGATACGATGGATCTTGCTATTACAAGAGTTCGACCTTGAGATCAAAGACAAAAAGGGGACAGAAAATCAAGTGGCAGACCACTTGTCGAGGTTGGAGACGGGACAGAGTCTACCGTTAGATGAGACACACATACTGGAGACCTTCCCAGATGAGCAGCTCTTTGCTGCCGCAGTCGCTGTCGCGACAGCCATGGCGGCAGGTAAGTCTTCTAACCTTCCCTGGTATGCTGATTTCGTTAATTTTATAGTTAGCGGAATATTACCTTCTGATCTTAATTATCAAGCAAGGAAGAGGTTCCAAAATGATGTTAAACATTATTATTGGGACGAACCTCTTCTTTTCAAAATGTGCGCAGATCAGGTTATAAGAAGGTGTGTACCACAAGAAGAACAAGAAGACATTCTCCATCACTGTCATGCGTCACAATATGGAGGTCACTTAGGAGGCAATAAAACTGCTGCCAAGGTGCTGCAGTCAGGGTTCTACTGGCCGACACTTTATAAAGATGCACAGGAATTTTACAAAAGCTGTGACAGGTGCCAGCGGATAGGTAACATCTCGAGGAGAAATGAGATGCCACTGCAGAATATTCTAGAAGTAGAGATCTTTGATGTTTGGGGGATTGATTTTATGGGACCTTTTCCATCTTCGTGTGGAAATCTTTACATCCTCCTAGCAGTGGACTATGTCTCCAAGTGGGTTGAAGCAATCGCAACTCAAAAGAATGATGCCAAGACGGTCCAAAAGTTTTTGCATAAAAACATTTTTTCTAGATTTGGCATCCCTAGGGCGATTATCAGTGATGAGGGGAGACATTTTGATAATAGGGTAATTGCTGCTGCCTTGAAGAAATATGGTGTCAAGCACAGGATCGCGACAGCATACCACCCACAGACCAATGGACAGGCTGAGATATCCAATAGGGAAGTGAAGAACATCCTTGAAAAGATGGTTAAACCAACTAGGAAAGATTGGTCTTTACTTCTGAATGATGCATTATGGGCATACCGGACAACTTTCAAGACTCCATTGGGAATGTCTCCATTCCGACTGATTTATGGGAAAACCTGTCACTTGCCTGTCGAGATCGAGCACAAAGCATATTGGGCAATCAAGGCAGTAAATATGGACTTGGACAAGGCCGGCCAGAAAAGGTTATTAGATTTAAACGAGATTGAAGAATTACGGACAATGGCCTACGACAACGCAATGATTTACAAGGAAAAGACTAAAAAGTGGCATGACAAGAAACTGCTGCCACGACAGTTCTGCCCAGGGCAGCTTGTGTTGTTATTTAATTCTAGACTTAAACTCTTCCCAGGAAAGCTAAAGTCTAGATGGTCTGGCCCGTTTCAAGTAGTTCAAGTTTTTCCCCATGGTGCCATCACAATTCAATCATTAAAAGACGGGCACCAATTCAAAGTCAATGGACAACGACTCAAGCATTATCAGGGAACTGAAGCCCCAGGAATTCAGGAAGTGGTTACTTTAGGAGATGCCCCACAAGGCACCCCTAATTTAACCTAAGTTTTATTTTTATTTTTATTATTATTATCTATTAGGAATTAGGTTTATTTTATTCGAATAATGTTTTGTTTTTTTTTTCTAATTTCAGTTTTTAGGAAATAAAGGAGTCAAGAAGAAAAAAAAGAAGTGGACCAAACCCACCGCCCAACCACCAGCCCAATGAAGCCCATTTATGATAACCTGTCGTTTCAGCTGCCGGCGCAGACGGACTTGACAGGCTGTCAACAGTTTGGCGCTGCAGACGCAGAAGCATGCGGCAGACGCACAGCAGACGCATAAATGCGTGTCAGACACGTCAGACAAGCTACATCCAATCTGCCGCCCCGTTCTTCACGCCTGCCGTTGCGGCATTAATTGGGCAGCTACTCGACCGCTATATAAACCCCTTCTCACTTTCATTTTTCATCACTTCTGATTTTGCTCTCTTGTTATTTTTCTCCTCTAGTTTTATTTGCTTTCTCTTTTTCACAGCCCTTGCAACCAATATGTCGTCGAGACAAACCCGCCGTAGCATTGCTGCCGCCTCTTCTTCCGCAGTAGCATCCCCCTTCGCCAACAAAGAGTTATGGGAGGAACGTGGCTTCGTGTACATCCGACAGACGCCCAACATGGGACTCCGGCCGTTCATTTTCAAGGCCATCAAGGCTCAACTATGGGAGTCTTTTGCTGAACAACCGGCCGAGCTTAACGACACCTTAGTCCGAGAATTCTACGCAGCCATAGACAGCAGAACGGCGACATCTGTCACTGTTCGAGGAGTGCAAGTACCTTTCACTGTCGACAGCATCAATCACATGTTTGGCCTTTTCTTTGGCCCCGGTTATGATGCTCACCAGGAATTCATCGACTCCCTCGACTCTGCCACTTACGATTCCATCATGGTGGAGTTGACAGAGGCCGGTACATCATGGACAACCAGCAAGAAGAACCCCCACTCCGTCAATAGGGGGCAGCTCCGCCCGGAAGCCAAACTTTGGAACGCTTTCATCAAAAAGCGTATCCTGCCCTCGTCCCATCACACGACAGTCAACCGACAGCGGCTTGCCCTGATTCACTCCATCATGCACAACAGGGCCATTAATGTGGGCAGATATATGAGGGACAGCATCCTGGACTGTGCCTTCCGCTCTGACTCTCGCCTCTGCCTGCCATTCACCATAACTTCCCTCTGCCGATGTGCTGCGGTGCCCGAGGATCCCTCCGACAAAATCAGGAAGGGCAGAGGTTGGACAGACAATAACATCAACAGCCTCATGGAGCTGATCGCGGCTACACCTGTCTCCTCCTTCAACCCTGCCGGCTCACCCGCAGAATCATCAGAGGAACCACCCACCGAGCCTGCCCCTGATGCTGAAACCAACGCCACTCCGACAGACCAGTCTGCCCTCATCCTAGCTACTTTACAACGGGTAGAGGAACGCCAATTGGGATTGATGACATTTATTCGGGACTTCACGAACTCCACGGTAAATTTTATTACCCAAACTTTAAATTTTCCCGATGTTCAATTCCCTACTTTTCCTGCCCATTATTTCCATATCCCCACTCCTGTCCACACACCTGTCCACACGCCCACACCACCTGCCTCCCCGTCCCGCTCGACTGCTTCCACCAAATCACCTGCCCCGACGGCAGAAGGCAGCCCTCCGGCAGACACCTCCCCTCGAGGAACCAAGAGACCTGCCACTGATGACAGCCCTCTTATCCGGAGGAATTTGGAGAGTGACTTTACGAGGGTCAAGAGGATTAAACATGTGGCGGACAAGAAAAGGCTGCCTAAGGCTAGTACCACTACCACCAGCAGTTGGGACAGCAGCAGCAGTTCCGATGTTCAGCCCGTGGAGCAACCTGTCCCTGAACCTGTCTCTGAACCTGTTCAGCCTCCCCCACAGCGCAGACGCCGCCGACAGATCCGAATCAGCAGCAGCAGCGAGGGCAGCGACTGAAAATTTAAGTTTTTATTTTCCACTGATTGCTGCCTGCCCTTATATTTTGTGATGTACTTTTTTTTTGTTCATGTCATTTTGCATTGAGGGCAATGCAACCCTCGAGTTTGGGGGTGGCAACCCTCCATCATTAATGGAGTCTTAAGTACATCTTTTTATTATTTGTTGTGTCTTTTATTTTAAGGTTTAAAAAAAAAATCAGAAAAGATTAAACTGTTGGCTTAAAACTGTGAAGTTAACTTACCTGTCATGACATCTCTGTCGTGGCAGCATCTTTAGGACAGATTAAGGAGAAGTTTAGAGCCTTTCTATAGTTCTGAAAACTTAAACACCATTGTGACTGTTATACTGCTTAGATTTCTTTTAGCCAAACTAGAATAGGAAAGCTTAGCACTTAGAGTAGAAAAGAGACTAGAATCTCAGGAAACCTAGAGGTGCCTATCACTGGCTCTAGGCAGATAACCAGAGAAAAACTTCTAGAGGTGCCTATCACAGGCTCTAGACAGTTAACTAGAGGTGCCTGAAATACTGGCTCTAGTAAAAGAGAAGAAATTTGAAAAAAGAAATAACTAGAGGTGCCCAATTCTGGCTCTAGTAAGAAAAAGAAAGAAAACAGTCTCGTAGGAAAAACTCTAAACAGGCTAAAGTCGAATATTCTAGTGAAACTAAGAGAGTCTTAGCATATAATTGTTCACAAGCATGCACACACTGCACGAGAGCTATAGGGAGATTCCGGACAGATCCTAACCTATCCGACAGGTTGCTGCCGCCATAGAGAACGAGCGACGGGTAAGGGACAGTTCACTGTTTGAAGGCCAACACAAAATTTTTTCTTGTTTTCATTTTTTTCGTTTAGGTTTAATTGCTTGAGGGCAAGCAAAGACTTGAGTTTGGGGGTGTGTTGAGTGTGTAAAAGTTCTATTATTTACACCCTTTTTAACCCATATTTCTGCTGCATTCAAGCATAATTGCATTGCATTTAGGTTAGTCTTCAGTAAAACATCACAAATGGACTAAAGGCACGGATTCTACTAAAAGATGGCTATTTTTGCAGGTATCTGCCATAGTAGATGTTGAAGGCAGGCGCAGGGCAGAGAAGCAGGAGGGCTGAACTGGACAAGCAGACGAAGAAGACGAACCTGTCATGGACCTGTCGTGACAGCAAGGTGACAGCAACCTTATGAAGAGGAAAAGTAAAGTGGACCTCGATAGATAGAGAAAAATCTGCTCGTCTGTCGTGTGAAAGCCAAATAATTTTCCAAGCCCCGGATCAAAAGATATGTCAAGCCAAAGCTCAAGGAGAGGAAATTCCTAGAAACAAGGATGGCGGCTGGAAAGTAGGAGTCTTTAGAGATTTAGTCTTTATTAGAATCTTACTTTTAATTAAAGTTGTAATCCTTGTTACCTTAGAGGACTTGAGCCCAAAGCTTATATAAGGGCATAGATTTAACCTATGAGGCACAACCGATTACCCCATAACCGAAACCTAAACCCCCCTGTCGTCCACCCGTCACCGACATGTTCTAATTTCCCCCTAGGGCTACGGGTTGTTTTGTAAAGTAGTTGCAAGGGTTGCTTTGTTTTAGGATTTTTCAAGTTCAATAAAATAAACTTCAAGTTCTTTTATCTTGGTTTTAATATCTTGCAAGAGCATCGGGAGAGCATTGTGAGGTTATCTATTTACTTAGCATCGGGAGAGTTAAGTATACGAAAGAGATAAGAGCGCATTCTCTAGTTTATAGTTGAACCATCTCGTGCCTAGGGATATGGCGAGGTTAAGTGGCTAAGGAAGAATTCATACACATCGGTGTTCATCCTTCGATTCACGCCGGGAGGTATCATCAAAGACGTGATCATCGACAGACTTGTGCCTAGGGATAGGGCAAGGCAGATCTGGGATTCTTGCCAAGCTTGAAGTACGGAGTTGGTGTGTTTGCTGCCGCGACGATCAACGGACAGCTGCCACGGCAGGTGCTGTCGGCGACAGGCGCGACGACAGAACTGGAGATCCTAAGCAATTCAATACCTGCACTACTAAGCAACTCAATACCAGCCCATTCTCTCTATCTTGATTTCTCAATTCTTTATTTTACGTTTTTACCTTATTATTCTCGTGACAACTCTTAATTATTTCCTTTACTTTCGTGCAGTAAACAAGGTGAAGTCATTAGCCCAATCCCTGTGGAGACGATATCCGATACTTCGTATCACTTTACTACTTGCGTCGTGTACACTTGCACTACAATAGCGATAGACTATTTTACACGCAACAGGACCAAGCCTTGATTTAAACCAGTGTATTGAACTGAACCGTACCTTATATGAACTAAGCATTGAACCGGACCAAATCACGTGTTGACTGAACCGGATTGGACTTCAGAACCGACCCGAACCGGGATTTGACTTTTAGACCTTGACCGTTTGACTTATTGACCTTGACCAGTCAAGTCAACGTTGACCGTTGACCTCAGACAGTTGACTTTGACCGAAACTGTTGACTTTGACCAAGGTTGACTTTGACAATAGTTGACTTTGACCGTTGACCAAGAGTTGACCTTTTAAGGAAATGTTCACCTTGACCTCTCTCGACGTCCTGAATTTGAATTTTCTGCCCGTTTTGTCAAATTCGAACCCGAAAGCTCCGTTTTTCTCATTTTAAGTAATTGTTATTGGAATCTTATAAGTTATGAATTTCAGAATTTAATTTAGAATATTCTCGTTTCAGGTGCCGACCTTGAGACCGTTGGGCTACCTCCAGTTATTCAGACCGATTATGCACGTTCTTCGAGATCTTCACGTGAGTATATCTTCAGTTCGGTTTTCAGTGTTTTAGTCGGTGGCCTAGTGTTAGTATTAAATGTTAATATAGAATTCATACCTCGTAGGTCCTGATTTAGTGAGATCCGAGCGTGAGACTCGCCCTTCTCGAGATTAGAGCTTCTTTAGCTCAGGTGTGTTTCTTGGGGTGTTTTCAGTAAATGTTTTATTCTTGCTTGATTTATTATCTGATTAATTATGGTTTGAGACTATTTGAAACATCATGTATAGAATAATGAAATGTGTTTTAAATCAAGCATCTGATTTTCGGAAAATATGATACTCATAAGAGTTCGGATTTATGATTTTACAGATCATATCATGTGTCATTTGTTCGGAATAATATTTAGAAAAAGCGAGGGAAAACTCCACTCTGGCGAGCGAAAGCTCCACTCTGTATGATATCGGATATTCAGGCATTGCATCATGCATCGGACATCATAACATTTATGATTTTGATTTATCAGATACACTCTGTTTTCGGAAATGAATTTATCGGAAAATGAAATACTTTTTTGATTATGTGTTTTGTTTATAAAAAAGACACACTAAGCTCTTTAGCTTACACCCCTTAGTTTTTACTTTCAGATACTCAGACTTATTAGGCGACTCGGTACTTGGAGCATCTCTTGTTTATTCAGATATATTAATATTCAGTATGAACTCTTTTGACTACTTGATTTACTATTTTAATATTATTTCGAATATTCATGTAATATGGACATTGGGAATGTTTATAATTTCGGATTATTGAATGCATGCATTTACGAACTCGATTTCATATATTCCAATTAATTATCATAATCATATTAACTATTGGGTTTCTACTTATTTAATTGATTATTATGAATTTTATTATATTTAATCTAAATTGTTTCTTGTGGGACAAGTTTTCAAACCTAACTTCCTAAGTTTGGCTTTTTCTTCTAAGTCGGGTTTAGGGGGTTACAGGTGACCAACTCTGTACTGGGGGAACATAAGTGACTATTCCAGTAATTAACCCTATAAATTATTCTTGGATCTCAGAAGTTCTTACAGGTCACCCATCTTTCTACCCGAGCATTTTAGTCTTATTTGATTTACTATCCTTCCTTCATAATCAAATAGGCATTAACAAAATTAATCATATGATTAACTATGATCATGCAAGCATTTACCATATACCAACATATTTCTTAAAGCATATAAGAGGTAGTAATATATTACCTTTAATCCTTGCTATATCGATCGATCCATGATAATCCATTCGATCACTCTAGAACTCGATGTCCCTCCGGATCTCAGATTTTAGGATATGTGAATACCTTCATTTAACCAAATCCAAAATCAGTCCTTAATCACAATACCTTTAAACTAAATAGTGAAGCATATAAGCATGTTCGGGTCCAACAACTACCCAATGAGCTAGTGGCACCTGCATTGCGTATTATACAATTTAGTAAGAAGCATTTAGCTACTTTTGTAGTTATTCTTGTTCCTTTTACTCGACCATCATTTATAGCAAGAGATATTTGGTTTACTCCTGACATAGGGAATTCTTGGGTTAGATCTAATCTTGAACCATTTTCTCTTATGCGGTTTATGCCTTAATTGGATTGTAGTTGTAACTATAGCTGATTAAAGTCCCGAGTCCCTTACCCTTAGTGCACCGCCAGAAATGGGTTTAACATCCATTGATAACAGCAGCTCACTTGTAATCTTGTAACAGTAGTTGTATCCTTCACTGAAAAGCACCTTTTATGGATTCTTTGTATGGAGAAATGAAATTCCGGTAAGGTCTGGGATATTTTCCCCACATATATATTTAAGCTTTATAACCCTTGAATAAGTTTATTTGTGTTAACTAAAGCTTTATAACCTTATAATAGGGTTAATATTTGATGCACAAGCAATAGAAAAAAAAACCTTTCCCCCACATATATATTTAAGCTTTATAACCTAAAATTTAATTTTCTAACTCTAAACTCTGAAATTGTAGTCACTTGTTTTATCCGCCCATGTACATACATATCAAAAGCCCAAAAATATATAAAATATAAAACTCCAAAAAGAATCCATGTACAGTAGGCTCAATTAGGCCCTATACACAAAAGAAACCCTAGTTTTTCTTGTGCAACACTCCTTTTATTTCATATCAGACAAATTAGGCAGGAAAATCATATAGATACTAGAGTTTTATTAGGGTTTTATTTTTTCTTTTCTTAGTTATACCTTGTAATTGGCTATAAAAAGGTCAAACATTCACCCGCATTCACCCATTATAAATACACAACATACTGAAGAAGAAGAAGAAGAAGAAGAAGAAGAAGAAGAAGAAGAAGAAGAAGAAGAAGAAGAAAGGGTACAGGTTCGTATTAATCGAAGTCTGTGGAGAATTCTTTATCGTCGAAGGATAAAGTCGGTATCATCATCGGAGCGAGGATAGCAACGACGAAATGTTGTCGGCATTTAACAGTGACGGACGACCGAAAACGGCGGCATGTTACATGAGTGCGGTGGCCGGCGTCCGACAATGACACTAGGCGAATCACGGTTCAGCCTATACTCCACGTCGACAAGCTCACATTTTGATCCCACTGTTTACAATCTCTCTACTTTAATCTTTTTACTTTTAAGTTAGTTCTTGAATTTTTATTTCATTCACATTTATTCATTGCTTGATACATATTTACCATGTTCTTTAATTCATCTTCATGCATTTCAACTCCTCAAAAGATTAAGATAAATAGATCATTTAATAATTAATGCCTTTTAAAGAAAAATTGTCAAATAATTTAAATATATATACTCTTTTAAGTTAGTTTCTTTAATTAATAGCTTAGATCTTTTTTCTTGTAAGATTTAATTACCAATAATAAAATTTAATTAAACACCTAGGCTTAGATTCCTTAAATGATGTATCATAAAATAATGGCATGAAGTTAAAACTAGCCCCCAACGTTTGATCTTTTAGTCACTTTAGCTTCAATTCTTTTTTTGGTCCAGACCAATCCTTAACGTTTTATTTTCGCTAAAAATTTACCCTCGATGAATGAAAATCGTTAGTCAACTAACGATCAACGTCCTTCGATGACGTAGAATGGCCGCATGATAGAACTTGTTGATGTGGCGATGCCACATGTATGGAGGTGTTGGCGTGAAATCAACAAATTAAAAAAAATAATTATTTTTTATATTAATTTTTAACAAATTAAATGACGACATGTAGTATCATCTATTTTTTTTATCAAAGAAAACTTGCTCCATTAATACATAAAAGATAACAAAAGGGGAAGCAGACAAAGCGGTCCCACCGCGACCCACATTTCCCAGAAACCAACGAAAGCCGCCATAAGCCATGCAAGGCCATGAGCGTCAATCCTACAACACCCTAAACCAGCAGTCGATACAAGGCCATATTCCATGCAAGGACAGGCAACCAACTCCTTAACACAAACACAAGCAGGAAAACAAACAAAACACAAGACACCAGCATAACCATTGTTAGACACCAAACGAACATCCGACAGAACACAGCAGGAAAAAACTAGACGAATCCTAGGACAACTAAAAAATGGACACCTCTGACCCTTCTTCGAGATTGCGATAACGGCCTTGTCTGAGAGCTCTTCCCAGAGGTAGGCTTTTGACGAGTCTCCGTCGATCCTTATCAAGACAAAAACCTTTATCACCCGATATGGAGGTTGGGAATCCATTGAGTTCTCCCTCAGCCCAGCTTCTTCCGCGACTTGGTAGGTCTGTAATAAAACAGAACAACACCGAAACAAAAACCTTGGATCCGCCGGCTCCCTGTGAGCCACTGTGATCCGAGGGGAAGGATTAAAATGTCTAAAACACCCATGTCCCTTCCTAACATGGGCGACGCAGATCATTTGCCTCATGGTGAACTCGGATAACTCCCACTGGAGTTATCCGAAACCTGGTTTGAATCCTTGAAAGGATTAGGGTAAGCCACCGTCTTCTCCAGAGGGACCAAGTCCTCCCCATCACTGATAATAATCTCTTCATTGAGAAAGAAATTGTCGTCAATACACATAGTCGGAACCCGAGTGATGTTTTTACCAAAAGGATCAATTCCCAGCTGGATGAGCCCCGCTTCATCGATCATGATCCTGGTGCACTCTATGGCGAACTTCCTTCTTGCCGCCTTCCTTATCAGCGTAAGCCTTCTGGAGCCATAGTTTCTTCCTTTTTTTCTTTCGCTCGATGTTCTAAATTATTGTAGAGGATTGAATGACTGATTCAGGGAACAAAGCCGCAGTAATCATATCATCGGAGGCTGCCTGGTTTCGCTTCGATATAGCCCAGCTTTGGGGACCAATTTGGCAGATTGTATTCGAAACTTGCTCCCAGAGCTCACGCCTTTTTGCCGGACCAAACAGTTCATAGCCATCATCTTCTCTTTTCCTTTTCTTGTTGGTCGTCACTTCCATACGATCAATTCCAACTGCCAGCAGACTTTCCCATGTAGGATTTGGATTTCCTTCAGATTTCTCAGTGATTTGTCCTGGTTCGGATATCTCCTTGGAGACTAAGGACGGGTGAATATCTTGTACAGGCCCTAAAAGTATGTTAGCTCCTATGTTGCCTTTGTGAAAGGTTAACTCATTGCTTTCCCAAATAGGAAACAAGGGGTTGACTTTGAGCGCAGGAGATGGGACGTAACTGGCTTCCTTAGACGATACATTAAGGTCTAGAAGATTTGGATTAGATTGCCCTCTGACAATGCTCCAGTTGGCACTGTCCTTTTCATTTTTTGCTTTGTCGTGTAGCTTGGAAGGCCCCGCCGTGGTGGTAGCCGGCTTCGGAGAGACTGGCCCTTGCTGCCTGAAGCCGTTGGGGGCTCGTAACCACGGGCCAAATTTCCCAGACAGTTTCACCATAACCAAATCATTTTTGCATTCTCGTTCAACATGTCCCAGGCGGCCACATCGGAAGCAAAATCTCGGCAGTGCTTCATATTTAAAGCCAACCTCCAGGGCTTTGTATTTCTTTCTGTTTAGGATGAAACCTGTTTTGAGTGGATCCTCCACTCTTATGGCTACCCGGATGCCGACATTTCCGTTCCAAGCTATCTTTTCATCGTCTTCCATCGTTGAGCCAAAGTATACTGGAAACAGTTTTCCAATGCGTCGAACATTGTCTTTTGTGGTCAATCCCACTGGTAGATTGATTATCTGCACCCAAAATTCCTCCGTAGAGAAGTCGATCTCTTCCAACGCCTTATCCGGTTTCCATTCTTTCAGTATAAGCAGAGAGTCTTGCACCGACCACGATTTTTTGCCGAGTATGCGATGGCGTTCCTCCGTCGTTTGGAAAATGAAGAGGAAGAAGTTTCTTCCTAAGTCGTGGCACTCGAGTCCCTCGCATTTCCACGCTTTTTTCAGAATGGCCTTTAGTGCCAACACTTTGATGGACGATGTAGTCAGCAGCTTCCTTAGCAAGGAGAGGTTTTTCAGAGTGAAATTGACCTCACAGTCTTCGTTGAGCTCAATCTCGTCGAGGAACTCCTGATTTGGAGGTTTGGGATCATCATGGGTGTTTGGGAAGTTGGTGTCAACAACCCCTATGCTAAGACCAAATCCACTGTTTGACATAATGCGCTGCAGGAATGTGGAATAAATGCTCCTTAAAGCTTGGAGAGGACACTGGAGTTAATATCCTTGAGCAAAATGTAAATGCTTCCCCGGACCCAGGCAGCAGACAGAGAGGGAAGGAATGTAGGCTTTGCAGGCAAGCAAGAAAGAAAAAACCTAAAAACAACAGAGGCTCTAAACCACCTCCTCACCAAGAAGATCCTACCAGACACGACCAAGCCCTCAACCGGAAAGTTGGAGCGAAGGATCAGAGAGATGGGAACACATTGACTGGGAGAGAGAACTTGCTTTTTTTTGAAAAAGATTATATTTTTTCTTCTTCATTAAAATTAAACATTTTCAAAGTGACATGTAGTATCATCTGATTGGTTCAAATACATAACAAAAAATAAAACAAGTGGGATACATGTGTGATTCAAACCCAAGCCCGGCAAATATAGAATTAACGCCTAACAACTAGGCTAACCCACATTTCTGTTAACTTTTTCCAATTATAATATTTATCAATAAAATTTTATATCATTTCGGGAGAGGGAAAAACCCGAAGCACTCTGTCAGTGCAATCAAGAAGGAGAAGCTAATCCCTAATCTACAACGTTGAAATTGTTTTTGAGAACTTGGCGACTTCTTTCTTAGTGAGCTTCCTTTTGCAAGCAATCTCAGCCTCTTTCTTGGTCAAAAACTCGAGTTTGTAAGGGGCACTCATTAGGCGGTCGTCATTCAAGACTTCACCCAAAGCTTCCTTCTTCTCCTCACGGGTGTTGAAAGTGCATAGCAAACCCTCAAATTACTCAATTAAAAATAATAATAATAAAATGCAGAATAGAAAAAGAAATAGACACGAAGTGGGATCAAACATAGGAACGGAATGGAAAATGAAAGTAACGGAGGGTCTTACTGTGAATCAAACCAAAAACAAAGAAAAGGTTAGATTCAAAGCTAAAAATTGAGAGTTGAGTTGAGATCGAAAAGCAAAAGGGAAGATTAACCGAGAATTTGGGAGAATGATTGGGTTGGTGTGGAATTGACGGTGATAATAGTGAATGTGATAAATATAACAATTGGTAAAATTATACCGAAAAGGTTGGTTAGCTTTGTAGTTATGCGTTAAACCTTCTATTGGCAAGGCCTAGGTTTGAATCCCACCTATCTTATTTCAATTTTTATTTCTTTACTATGCCTTATTGAAATCAATAAGATGACACCACATGTCATTACTTGATTAGTTAAAAATTAATATAAAATAAATATAAAAACATCACGTCAACATCTCCATATATGTAGCATTGCCACGTTAGTAAGTATTGTCATGTAGTCATGTCACGTCATGGAAGGGCGTTGACCGTTAGTTGACTAACGGTTTCAATCTACCGATGGTGAATTTTGAACGAAAATGAAACGTGGAGGGTTGGTTTGGACAAAAAAAAGAATAAGAGCTAAATTGATCAAAAGGTCAAATGTTGGGGGCTAATTTTCACTTAATGCCTAAAATAATAGATAACGTAAATACTTTTATTTGAAAAAATCACAATCATTTAATGTATTACAAAATCCTAAAAGGTTCTAGTAAAAAATACTCATTCAATGTAGTAAACCCTAAACCCTAAAACCATAACCATAACCTTTAACCCTAAACTCTAAACCCTAAACCCTAACATAAACAATAAACCCTAAAACCATAAATAATAAACTCTAAACTCTAAACCTTAAACATAAACCTTAAACCCAACCCTAAGCCCTAAAATCATAAAACGATAACCATTGAGGCTAAACCATAAACCCTAAGCCTAAACCCTAAAATCATAAACCATAAAACTATAAACCCTAACTATAAACCATAAACCCTAACTATAAACCATAAACCTTAAAATCTTAACCCTAAACCCAAAAATCATAAAACATAAACTCTAAATCCAACCCCAACCCTAAAGCCATAAACTATAAACCCTAAACCCTTACCTTAAAACATAAATCCTAAACTCTAATACATTAAATGAGAATTTTTTTCAATAGTATCTTTTAGGGTTTTGTAATACATTAAATGATTGTGATTTTTCAAATAGAATCTTTGTATTTAATGAAGGCTCTTAAATGACCCTTAACCTATCCATGCATGCATAGGTTAGAAAAAACCTTAAATAAAATTCTTAGGTAAATTTTCTTGAAAAGGTAGATAATCTATTAATTGTAAACAATAGTAAATAAAAACTAACTTGATAATTCTTTAAGAAAGTGGTAAATAATTCTTTAATTATAAATAATACTTTTTAGGTATTTTTTTAGAAAAATAATTCATCTTTATTAAATATAAATAATTAGATAGAGCCTTTTAGGATTAGTGTATTTAAACATATGCTTTTAAGAATAATAATAAACATTGAACATTAAAAATACCCATAAAATTAATAAGGGCTAATAAAACATCATTTAAAAGACGATTTTTATTGCATCATGAAAAATGGAATATTTTCTTAATTAGGGTTAATTTGGTCTTCCTCTAGCCATTAGGGAACAATCAAAACTCTTATGCGATACTATATATTCGGATTTTAGAGATTAATACCTTAATCCCCTTGCGTCTAGATTGATTTGGGTTTTCTCAGCGGTGAGCGAATTCGAGTCAATTTTAGAACTTTGTGGATTTTTACATTAATCTTTGCACGCATTCATCCGAATTCTAAAGAAAATATTAGTGATCAAGTAAGCGTCGTTCTGCGGGCGGGATGAGGGTGATAATCCTTGCTCACACGTAATCGTGCCCTCAAACCCTCGATTTAGTTGATTTTTAGGTTTCCGGTCTGCCTAATATAATAAAAGGGACCGATGGCCACTCCGTTGTTACAACTTGACGACTCCGCTGGGGACTGTTTAAGAGGGCATAACTTTTACTTGATCGCAAAGTATTTTCTTTAGTAGTCTATTGCATTTTTTGTGTGCATTCTTGGTGTTATAAACTGTTATTGCATCATAAACATAAGCCTTCTATCTGGGATTTATTAAACTTAAGTGGAAGAAAATAACATGCCTTTGTGGGTAACCCTCCTTATGGGCTAGTGAAAGTCTTTCGGGGTCCAGATTATTTATGCTTTCGTGAGTAACCCTCCACACAAGCATAACAGATATGCATCCCCTTGAACCGCGTTTGATCTATAAGCCTGTAATGGGACAAGATCGAACATCTTATCCACCTTGGAGTAGGGGTTAGGGACAGTTCACGAACCTTTTCTAGATCCAAACCCTCATGAATTTATGTTTTAGAAAGCCCACCCCATTAGAAGTCATGTGAAAAGTCATAGTTTTTATTTTCAACATTGTTTATTGTTTTATTTTGTATATTATCCTTGCGTTTTATTATTTTTTATATTACTAACACTTTTTGTACCTTTTAGAGCATACAACACATTTGCATTTGTATTCATACATTTACATCGTATGATAACTTGCATAAATAAAACACTTAACTACGGGAAGTTCGATTCTAGTTGACCAAATTATGCATCGGTACGGTACTCGCTCCCAAACTCAGAAATGAAAATGGAAAACATAATGACATCAGTAAAAGGTAGCTTGAAAGGCGTTCAGGACCAGCTCGAAAAGATTGAGAAGGATTTGAAAGACGAAATCACCAAGGCCCAGGAGAACATCGTGCTCCAGATAGCAGTCATGCTGAGTTTCAAAAACCTTAAAGTTGTCAAAGCCCTTAAGAACACGAATGCAATAATGCCACCGCAAGAAATGAATCGTGGGGCACTCAAAGGAAAGGTTAAAATTCATCTTCCAGGAACCTCGACCAATGCTCTGGTGGAGTCCGGGGCAGGCCGAGGCAACGATCAAGACATAGAGGTTCCAGACCTGGACAAAATGGCCGATAAAATCAAGGCGGACAAGAAGTTAAAAGATCGTTGCGACAACTTGGAGGGAATTATCAGAGCCATGCAAGAAGTCAGCATTCACCGTGGCATTGACGCCAGAGACCTTAGCTTGGTGACAGACTTAGTTATTCCCCTGAAGTTCAAGACACCCGATTTCGTGAAGTACGAAGGAAATACTTTCGATTCAGCACATTTGACTATGATTGTAGGAAGATTTCCTATTACCTTGACAACGAGAAGTTGTTTATACATTGTTTTCAAGACAGCTTGTCTGGGTATGCCGCCCGTTGGTACACTCAATTGAGTCGAGCCAATATAAAGACATGGATGGATTTATCAAGTGCTTTCATCGAACAGTAAGAGCATGTCACTGATATGATCCCAAACCGGCATGTGTTGTAAGGAATGGAACAAAAGGCCAATGAAAGCTTTCGCCAATATGCACAGAGATGGCGAAACGTGACCGCCTAGGTTCAGCAACCACTATTAGGAAACGAGATTACTCCAATGTTTATGGAGACTTTAAATGGTCTCTTTTATGACCGTATGTTAAACCATGCCACCGAGCGGATCGCAAACATGGTCACGAACGGAGAGTTGATATTGGCAGTAATCAAAAGCGGGAGACTCAAGGAGATACCAGAAGAATATGATGAGAACCTACAACCTGAATTACTTGAACAATAAAATCTTGTCATGGGGGAAGCCTGGCTAGAATTCACTCACAATGCTTAAAAATTGGATAGTATAGGATTTTCCTACTGTTGCAAAGTCATACCAAGAACGAACCCCTTTGCTTTTTCTCGCGAGCATTAGGGATCTTTTGTAAGGGCTTCTATGTTATTTTACTTGTTTTAAAAATGTATTTCCTTTATTTTGTCAAGTGGCAAAACATTTCATTCCATCCATTTTTCTTTCAAAACACATCTTCTTTGTAGAGGCCTATTATTGATGGTATGAATGATTCTTGAATCTAATCCCGAGATAGAAGGGCAAAAAGTGTGTTCAGGATTAATGATTTTGAGTGAATCTTCCTCTCAGACATTGTTATTTAAGGTCTTTGAATAAAGTGATAACTCTAAAACATCTACCAATTGAAGATAACTTCTCTTCAATGATATGTATGTGCGAGATGACATTTGTCATTCCTTCATTTCCCTTCTCGAATAAGAAAATTATCCATTGTTGTCCCCTTTGAGCCTGATATTTTTCTTGTAATTGAACCCTAACCAAGGATCACTCCCCACACTGGGGGCAAAAAGGATGAAAGAAGCATGTTCTAAATAAAAAAGGAAAAATGACAACAAAAAAGAGAAAAAGAAGAAAAAAGAAAGAAAGAAATGAGGCCTGAAGTATATGGAACATGTGCCAGAAAAGAAAATAAGGGGAAAGTTAATCAAGAAAGATTGATCATTGGTTTAATCACCCTTAATCATGTATTTGGGCCTATATATCCTTTCTTTTGTAACCTAAGCCTAATGGCACGCCCCACCAGGGAGCAACCTATCCAACCGAGGAGCACACCCGCCAGGGTGCACCGAGAAGCACCAAGGTGCCCCACCAAGGTGCGCAACGCGCGCCCGAGGAGCCCCACCCAGGGGCACTCGGGCCAACAAGGGAAAAATGAGAATCCTTGGGCATTTTAGGGCCAAAGATGATCCAAGGAAGGATCTAGAACGGCCTAGAGAGCCCCAAACGTCTCCACACAAATCCGAGGGGTTCCAGAAGGTTCCACACTCATATAGGCTCGTCCAGAGCAACCTAGAAGACCCGGGAGTGATCGAGAAGGCCCAGGACAAGTCCGGAAGGCTCAGGACATCTCTGGAATATTCTAAAATACCTTAGAATATTGTAGAGTTTTTAGACCATTTAGGATATAACTAGATAAGTATGAAATTATCTAAAGATATCTAGGTTTAGTAGATATTTTTGGAGGCGAAACCGTAGCCGTTGGATTAAATAAATCCTAGCAGTCCGTTGAGGAGGTGGGAGACTATAAATAGGGCCACCCCTCTCATTTGTAACTCACTCAAGTAGTCACTCACTTAAGCATACTTGTAAAGCTCTCTTGTAAACTTCCTTAGTTCAATACAAGGTTCTTTCCTTGTAAAACTCGTTTGCTCCTTGTGTTTTGCCATAGCGTTGCGCGAGTAAGGCTTACTAGCATTGTGTCGGGAGTGCTAGTGCCGCACGGATTGAGCTTGAGAGAATAAGTCTATGACACTAAGCCTACATTACAAGCCTTTAAAAACCATTTTGATCACACATGAATATCTGAAAAAATGAGTTTGTTTTTAGAAGACATTCTGCCTAATTGAGTTAACCTTTCTTCAAGGACTTCCAAACTTCTAATATTTGTTTGAGATTAGAAAAGATGGAAGAATGAATTTTGGGGAGTTGGTGAGTCATAGAGAGCCACCTAAAATGGGGTAGAAATTAGGAACGTTATCCGGTTGATGAATTCATGAATCATTCATACTATAGACTATAGGGCATCTGACTTTACCCTTTCCATGTTTTCCATGACTTTTTAAATTCTGATTTCTAGCCTTTTTCTTGCCCATCCATGAGCATCTTACAAGTAAATTGGCATAGATTCATAAAAAAAGATTTCTTGGTATTGATTCCAAATGCAAAGAACCAGAAGCAAATGCTCACCTTTGCATGGCTGCAAATCCTGATGAAAAAGTAGGTGAATCTAGAAGGGATCGAGAAGTGATGATAAATGAACCCAAGAATGAAATGGGGCATCACCTTGCATAAGTAGCGGAAAAACACATGTTCAAGTTAAAGAGTGTATGGTCGAGTATGTTTCTCCTAAGTATTAAATATCATTTAAGGTGGAAATAAGCTTTACAAGAAATTCAAAAGCGTTCATCAGACACCTTGAAGAATCACTACAAATCAGAAGTACAAGATTACTGGATTAAGTAAGCAAATATGCAAAGATCAAATGTTTTCTATGAAGCAAATAGGTGCAAAGGCATGGTCAGTTTCATCTCAGTGCTCCGCACCATCTGAAGAAGTGTCATTCGATTTGTTCTCCACGAGTTTGAAAGAGCAAGTCACCTTATTGATTCAGTGCCTGCAAGGGCGAAAGTTACCTTTACAGATTCAGTTCCCCGTAGGGGCGAGAATCACCTTACAGATTCAGTGCCCGCAGGGGCGAGAGTCACCTTTACAGATTTAGTGCTCGTGGGGGCGAGGATCAACCTACCGATTCAGTGCCTGCAGGGGCGAGAATTACCTTACCGATTTAGTGCCCGCATGGGCAAGAGTCACCTTATCGATTCAGTGCCCACAGGGGCGAGAGACACCTCACCGACTCGGTACCCACAAGGATGAGAGTCATATCGCCATTTAAAGTCATTTGATTTGTTCACTACTGCTTCGGAGGAACATGTCATTTGAAGAATTGATATTTTTATTACCGCTTTGGAATGACAAGTCAATTTGTTTCTGTCGCTCTGGAGAAACAGGTCTTTTCATTGACCAAAGACATTTGATTTGTTTGCTGCTGCTTCGGAGGAATAGGTCATTTGAAGAATTATTATCTGGTTTGTTCACTGCCGCCTCGGAGGGAAACGTCAGTTTTATCCGATTTGTTTCTACCGCTTTGGAGAAACAAGTCTTTTCACCGATTAAAGTCATTTGATATTTTCATTGCCGCTTCATAATAACTTGCCAGTTTCTTTTTGCCACTCTGGAGAAATGGGTCTTTTCATCGACCAAAGACATTTGATTCATTTGCTGCCGCTTCAAAAATAATGGGTCATTTGAAGAATTATATGCTTTGTCCATTTCCGCTTCGGAATGACATGCCAGTTTTATCTGATTGTTTCTGCCGCTTCGGAGAAATAGGTCTTTTCATCGACTGAAGTCATTTGATTTTTTCACTGCCGCTTTGGAGGAATAGGTCATTTGGAGAATTGCTTTGTTCATTGCCGCTTCGGAATGACATGCCAGTTTGTTTCTGCCGCTCCGAAGAAACAGGTCTTTCCATCGACCAAAGACATTTGATTCATTCAACACCGCTTCGAAAGAATGAGTCATTTGAAGAATTATCTAGTTCATCCACTACCACTTCTGAGGGACAAGTCAATGTTATCCAATTTTTTACTTCCGTTTCGAGGAAACGAGTTGCATTATCTGGTTAATTCAATGATGCTTCGGAAGAATGGGTCATTTGAAAAATATAGTTATATGATTTGTTAGTTGCCGCTTTGGAGGAGCAAATTGTTTAACCAACTTGACCAGATAAAATCAATGTCTTTTGTCCTTTTCCCTATTCATATTTTACCGGAACGAGCAAAGAGGGGCAGTTGTAGTCACCTATTTTATTTGCCCATGTACATACATATCAAAAGCCTAAAAAATATATAAAATATAAAACTCCAAAAAGAATCCATGTAAAGTAGGCCCAATACACAAAATAAACCCTAGTTTTTCTTTTGTAACACTCCTTTTATTTCTTATCAAGCAAATTAGGCAGGAAAATCATATAGATACTAGGTTTTATTTTTTCTTTTCCCAGTTATACCCTTGTAGTTGGCTATAAAAAGCCAATCATTCACCCATTGTAAACACACACCATTCTAAATATGAGTAAAAGCTATAGTTGATTTTTTGAGGTATTTTTACCCAAAACTCTCTGCTTCATTATATTTTTGTTTTCATTTTTTCTTTGTCATTTGGTTTTGAATAAGAAGAAGAAGGGGTACGGGTTCATATTAATCAAAGCCCGTGGAGAATTCTTCATCGTCGAATAACAAAGCCGATATCATCACCGGAGTGAGGACAACAACCGCGACATGCTGTCGGCATCCAGCAGTGACTGGCGAGCAACAACGGTGGCATGTTACCGGAGTGCGGTGGCCAGCGTCCAACAGTGACACTAGACAAATCATGGTTCAGCCTGTACCCCACGTCGACAAGATCGCGTTTTGATCCCATTGTTTGCAATCTCTCTACTTTAATCTTTTTTACTTTTAAGTTAGTTCTTGAATTTTTATTTCATGCACCTTTATTCATTGTTTGATACATATTTACCATGTTCTTTAATTCATCTTCATGTATTTTAACTCGGTAAAAGATTAAGGTAAATAGGTCATCTAATAATTAATGCCTTTTTAAAGAAAAACTGTCAAATAATTTAAATATATATACTTTTTAGGTTAGTTTCTTTAATTAATAGCTTAGATCTTTTCTCTTGTAAGATTTAATTACCAATAATAAAATTTAATGAAATACCTAGGTTAGATTCCTTAAATGATGTATCATAAAACAATAGATAACATAAATATTTTTTTACTCATCCTTAATTGTAGATAATTAAATAAAATTCTTAGGTAAATTCTCTTGAAAAGGTAAATAATTTATTAATTGTAAACAATGGTAAATAAAAACTAACTTGGTAATTCTTTAAGAACGTGATAAATAATTTTTTTAATTGTAAATATTACTTTTTAGGTATTTTTTAGAAAAATAATTCATCTTCATTAAATGTAAATAATTAAATAGAGCCTTTTAGGGTTTGTGCCTTGAACATATGCTTTTAAGAATAATAATAAAAAGTAAACAGTAAAATTACCCATACAATTAATAAGAGCTAATAAAATATCATTTATGAGAGGATTTTTATTGCATCATGAAAAACAAGATATTTTCTTAATTAGGGTTAATTTGGTCTTCCCCTAGTTGTTGGGGAACAATCAAAACTCCTATGCGAGACTATATTTCTGAATTTTAGGGATAAATACCTTAATCCCCTTACGTCTAGATTGATTCAGGTTTTCTCAGCAGTCAGCGAATTCGAGCTAATTTTAGAACTTTGTGGTTTTTTGCATTAATCCTTGCACACATTCATCTGGATTCTAAAGAAAATATTAGTGATCAAGTAAGCGCCATTATGTGGGCATGATGAGGGTGCTAATCCTTCCTCACACGTAACCGTGCCCTCAAACCCTCGATCTGGTTAGTTTTTAGGTTTCCAGTCCGCCTAATATAATAAAAGGGACCAGTGGCGATTCTGTTGTAACCTAAATTGTGACACCCTAAAAATACCCTAGTTGAAAATCCCTAAGTTAGTTAATAAAGAAGGTAAAAATAGGTTGTAACCTAAAATGTGGTGCAAGTATAGTGTAACCTGAAATATGGTGCTAAAAGAGGTTGTAACCTAAAATGTGAAACGACTTTGAGAAAGTTAAAGGACTAAGAAAGTGTGTTATTAATGGGATAAATACTTGGTTTACAATGAAGCCATGTGTCAATGAAGATGACACACGATTAGCAAGTGGGTAAAATAAACGCATGTTCTCATCTTTCTTTTATTTTCCTTACACAACCGAGAATAACAAAGAGAGATAGAGGATTTGAGAGCTTGAAATTCTGGAAAACTAGAAGCAAAACAAGAAGGAAGATTTAAAGTTTGAAGGCTGGAAATTATACTTAGATTGCATGCATGTTCATACAATTCAAGTAAGTGTCTAATATGTTACCTGATTCCGTCTTTGAATTTATATAGTTATCTTGATGAACTCTAGGTCTGATCCTGCTGGAAATTTGTTGTTAAATGCTTGATTTTGTTTAAATAATGTTGGGTTTGTGAGATTAGTGAAAATGAACTGGAAAATTTGATTAAAATAAGTTAGAACATAAATCTGCCCGGCACTGCTCTGTTCTAGACAGTGACCTTTAAAAAAATTCACCAAAAATAAAATAAATGGAATTTAGACCTAAAATTTTGATAGAAAATACTTGGGATTGTCTATTTTAACTAGAAACAAACTGCACTAAAATTGGATCTCTATAAAAAAAAAAATCTAGAACCGAAATTGTGAAGGTGCTACAAACTGTCCAGAACTGCAAATGACCTATGTTTAAATAATAAACTGTATTGATTGAGAAATGAGAAAAATGTGTACCATACATGGTTGTAAAGCTGTGTAAATAAGCTTTCTAGAATGGTAAAGTAATTGAAATTTGGATATGTGTGTAAAAAGATACGTTTGCCATTGAATCGAAATTTGGCCCCTGTTTTGATCTGATTACAACTTTACTTTTGCTATAGAGTCAATTTAGGGATTAAGGATTTTGTCATTTTGCTCTATTGTAGGGATTTAACCCTTTTTGTTTCTTTTTGTGTTTTCGGTAATTGTAAACGAAAACAAATCGGTCAGTGGGAGCGATCGAAACGACGAAAGATTGCCTGAGGTCTTCCGAAGAAGTCGAAACGCTCGCTGGAAGTCGAAAAGACGGGGGCGTGTCTACCACACGCGAGTGACGATCCGCGTGTCCGGCTCTGGAGTAATCTGAGCCGTTAGATCGTGATCGGATCTAACGGTCATGGGATGGTACGTCACTACACCTTCTCCGCGTATGATACGCGTGACTGCCTCAGATCAATTTGGGCCGTTTATCAAGCCTGTATCCCATGGTTAAGAACGTGCGGCACTTGCTCTTCCCCTACTAGGGTTTGATGCACACGATCTGTGTCGTTGGATCAATCCCTAATCTAACGACTCCCTGTTGTCTGCGTATGGAACAAACAAGAGGGATTAGGGTTCCGGTCTTGATAAAGAAATGGGCCAAACAAGCCTTAATTGTATGTGCTTATTTAATGGACCCTTTGTTTAATTTTGTAATGGACTCTAAAAAATGGACATTGTCTATTCTTTTGGGTTTTATATAATAATGATACTAATATACAAATAATAATAATGCATTACTTTTTTTTGTCCCAATTGGCTAGCAATCGGGCCTAATAGGCAATCTAATTAAATTAATTTACACTTTTAACCATTTATCTAAACCTTTATTAACAAATTGGGCCACAAAGTCTCAGAATTTAATGGATTCTCAAACTTTTGCTTTTGGGTTTCATGTTAACTGAAAGAAAGACAACAAAAATGAAGATGATACATATAATATAAAACTAAAATAAAGTGAAGTGAAAAATCAGTGACAACAATGCCAACCACCCAAACGACTAGAATTCAATGAGAATGTATAAAAGCAAGCCTCTAAAGCTAAAACAACAACTATTCATCAAGTCACAGCACAATTAAGAAATCTCTTTGAGCCATTTAGAATCAAACCCTTACACCCAACATGTGTAATTTATTTGTAATCTTTCATTTCAAGTTTGGGGAGTGTGCTATTGTAATTGGGAAAATATTTTACCTATTGAGAGGTCCGTTTTCAATTTGCCAACTTCTTCTTGTAAAAGAGTGGTTTTGATCAAGCTTTGAGTAGAAAGCTTTGATCTTTGTAACGGTTTCCTCTTAATCCTAGAAAAGGGAAAGAATTCAGTGGTGAATTACTTGAAATCCTTAGTGGGAGCTAAGGTAGTGGATGTAGAGCTTGTTAGAAGCTTGAACCACTCTAAATCTCTTTGTCTTCAATTTTTATTTTACCATTATGATCCCTTTCATTTTAAAAAGTCAATTCAACCCCTCTTGGTCAATTCAACATTGTTTTATCATCTCAACACACTTTCCCTCAATGTTTCATTTTCAGACAAAATGAATCCTTTGTTGGATGGAAACTATTAATTGACTAACAGTCAACGCGTCACGTTGATTAGACAATAATACATGAACTGGAATAATGATATGGCATATCCACATGACAATTAATGATGACGTGATACAATATCACATCAATAATTTTATTATAAAACTATTTACAAATTATTATATTTTATTAAATTAATCGCAACTAATCAGATGTGGACACTTATTAAACTCCGTTGGTTTAAAATTAAAAGTTTTGAAATGGTCTTACGAGGACTTAAACTCAATATTAGGGGGAGATAGCCCACACCTTAACACTAGACTAAGCTTTCTTGTTGGTTATATTAGATAACGTTTTTATATAACAAAAAATATTTGATCAACGTCGATGTAAACTTCAGTTTACACACGTTTGTTTATTTTAGGGTTTAGGGGTTTAGAGTTTAAGATTTATGTTTTAAGGTTAGAATTTAGTTTTTAGAGTTTAGGATTTCTGATTTATAATTTATGTAACACCCCTCACCCAGTTTAATCGTAAACCGGCTAAAAAATGCTACTCAAGCAACAAAAACCTGAATAATCAAAAACTTTTGCCTAACTTACCCTATTTGATAAGTTAGACTCCTAATACAAGTTTACACAATCAACATAAGTTGTTAACACATTTCATACTTCAATTATTAACATGATTCAATCATCAATCAAGTCATAACAATTAACTTTAATCTCAATATACATAACCTAAGCACATGATACAAGCATAGCATGAAAGCTAGATCATGAAACCCAGCAACATGGCATTCGAACTATAAGATTCTACATTCGAGATGTCAACAATTAATCTAATACTTATACATGTGAATCATATAGCAAGAATACATATCTTATTTCATCTAAACATTAATCATTTGAATTAACTAGCAACATCAAATCATATACTTATACATGTGAATCATATAGCAAGAATACATATCTTATTTCATCTAAACATTAATCATTTGAATTAACTAGCAACATCAAATCATATACTTATACCATTCGAATACTACATAAATTTACATCATGGATTAATCACATTATCATGAACCTAAAACAAATTCATCTATTCAAACAGCTACTAGATCAAGTTAACCAAATATCACACTAACATGTACCTATTTCCTTGAATCAAAATACACCTTATCATTGTTCAATCCATTCGAAATATACCAAAGAAACATGAATCCATCTACACACATCAACTTGTTCAATTAACATGCTATACATATCAAACATTCAATCACACTAACATGGACCTAAACATGTATCCTTATCACATGAGTATTCAACTATCACAAGACAACATTCCACATTTTAATCAAGTAATCTAAACATAGGTATATCATCAAGGCACTTAACCATAAGCATATCATACCATCATATGTTGTCTAGACATCCCATAGGAGATAGTTATTTGATTTGATAAAGAGCA
The DNA here is from genome assembly GCA_030270665.1 of Hibiscus trionum. Taxonomy (NCBI): domain Eukaryota; kingdom Viridiplantae; phylum Streptophyta; class Magnoliopsida; order Malvales; family Malvaceae; genus Hibiscus; species Hibiscus trionum. Next base: position 19,023,325 of record BSYR01000021.1, on the reverse strand, counting down.
TTATCCTATTATTTCTTAAAGGATAGTTGTCCCCATTGAAATAAGGAGGTTTGGTGATGGATTGTGACCTATAGAGGTTTTGGTTGGAGGTAGATGTCATGGCTTCAATTGTAGGTTGATCAATCTCTCCAAGAATCGACTCAAGAGGGTGTTAATCCTTCCAATGAGTGTAGCTCTGACACCAATTGTTGAGATGATCAAACAATGTTGAATTGGCCAAGAAGGGTGAATTGGCTTTTTAAAATGAAAGAGAGAAAAATAGTAAAATAAAAATTGAAGACAAAGAGATTTATAGTGGTTCAAGCTTCTAACAAGCTTGACATCCACTACCTTAGCTCCCACTAAGGATTTCAAGCAATTCACTACTGAATTCTTCCCTTTTTCTAGGATTAGGAGGAAACCCTTACAAAGATCAAAGCTTTCGACCCAAAGCTTGATCAAAATCACTCTTTTACAAGAAAAAGTTGGCAAATTGAAAATGGACCTCTTAATAGGTAAAATATTTGCCCAATTACAATAGCACACTCCCCAAACTTGAAATGAAATACTACAAATGAATTAGACAAGTTGGGTGTAAGGGTTTAACTCTAAATGGCTCAAAGAGATTAGATTTTTGCTTAATTGTGCTTGACTTGATGAAAATATTTGTTGTTGTAGCTTTAGAGGCTTGATTTTATACCTTCTCATTGAATTCTAGCCATTTGGGTGGTTGACATCATCAATAGAGCCGTTGAGCTCTATTTTTCCCACCATAAATACACTTTTGCAACCTACCATTTCGGTACACGGGGTACTCGTATCAATACCTGTCTCAAAACAGAAAAAGTCATTGCATGTAATAAAGAGGGCGTATCGATACACGGGAAGGCGTATCGAAATGATAAAGGGTCCGTATCGAAACGGCTATAGGTTGTATCGATGCAATTTTTACAAACTTAGACACTGCCAAACTCCGTATCGGTACGCCACAAGGGTGTATCGGTACGGGTAACTGAAATTCAAAAGTTTGTTGATTTTATCTAACTGACAAGGCAACATTCATTTGATAAATGCAAATATTTGAAAATCTTAACCCTCGTATTGATATGGTATAGGTTCGTATCGGTACGCTAAACACAAACCTTAAGCCCAGATGAATACTGTATCGAAACATGCATGTCCGTATCGAAACACACGTATCGAAACAGACTCAACCGTATCAAAACGTGAAATTTTAGTAGCCAATTAAGATGAGGGCGTATCGAAACGCTGGGATAGCGTATAGAAACGTCTGTGTAGTTTTGTAAAGTTTGGATTTGGAAAGCCAAGGCCGTATCGAAACACTTATATAGTGCATCGAAACGAATGGGCGATTTTGTTAAGTTTGGCTTTTGTAATCACTAATTTTGTCCGGGGTGTTTAACCCGTTTTTTCTTCTTCTTTTATTAATGGGCTTTAATTATGTGGTGATTAATAAATAAAAGCTAAAGAAAAAAAGAAAAAGAAAGACAGTATGTATACATATATTATTAATGTTATTATTTAATTATTATTATCCTATTATGTTATTATTATTACTAAGTTATTATGTTATCATTAACACATATTGCTTATATTATTATTAATATTATCTACCGCCTTATTATTATAGTACTATTATATTATTATTATTATTATTATTATTATTATTATTATTATTATTATTATAATAATTAAATCTGGAAAAACAAAAACATTAAGTAAAAGCCCAACATAATATAAATAAAAGCCCAAAGTTATTCAATTTAAAGTCCATTATACATAATAAAAAGCCCAAAAATATTATTATACATATATTACGGCCCGTTTAGGCCCAGAAAATAAAACCTAATCTGATCTAAAAAAACCCTAATGCCCTAATTTTGTTATGCAGCCGCCGCCCCCTTCCCACCGTTAGATCTGGGATCCAGATCTAACGGTCCAGATCACCAGATGAGAAGGAAGCCCTAGCTGCCCCCCAGGAAAACCTAGCGCCGCGCAATCTCCACCGCTGGATCAAAGGCTCATCGAACGGCTGAGATCGGGTCTCTCCCAAGCGCGTGCGATCCACGCGTGTCGCTTCAGTTTCACACGAGCGCGTGTCCGTCACGCCCGAGCCCCTCCGAATTCCCCAGCCGTCCAGATCCATCTCCGACGGTCTGGATCACTCCACGGCCGGCCTTCTCTGGTCCCCTCTCCAGCAGTCACATGCAAACAAAGGACCATAACTGAAATGTCAGAAACAAATTCGCAACAAATTACAGAGGCAAAAATCAGAAGCGAAATGCAACAGAGCTGCAGCGTGAATGCAAACAAACGACAACAACATTTCCAGCAATTTTATGCATTTTTAGGAAAAAGAAAAATCTATAATTTCGGGGCTATATAAACCCGAGCAAGCAATGTAAAGGGGGGGGGGTTCGAGAGGATTTTCTTAGACAGAAAAAGTTGTAATAGGGGGATTCAAAAAATATCCGAGAGTTTTCAGAGAGGTATTTTCTTGTATTCGAAAAAGCTGTAATTGAAATTCCAGAGAGCAATACAAGCAAGGGAAAAGTTTGAAGGTATCACCATTGTTATCTTTTTTTTCATTTCGAATCGGAAATAAAAAAAACAAAAAAGGAGAAATTTTTTACCTTTCGCGTCTCTCCCTCTCCCTTCTTGTCCGTCCACTTCTCACCGGTAATAAACCAATTGATCTCCCCGGAGATCACGCGTGGTGAGCCGGCGAGGTGATAGCGCGGAAAGTTTTTTGGGTTTCGTTTTCGGGATTCATAAAAAAAAGGATTTCAACTTCTGTTTTGGGTCCGATTTCAAAGGATAAAGGTTTTTGGTTTTGGTTTCGAGAAGGAAAAGGTTTATGGACTTGTTTTGGTTTCGGAAAGAAAAAGAAAAGTTTTTCTTAGGGTTCCGGCGCCGGCAACGGCGACCGGAACCCATGCGGCGCCGAAAGGGTGACAGAGAAGAAGATGGGAGCTCTCTGGTTTTTAGGGTTTGTCTTGGCTAAAAGGGGATTAAAATATTTTAAGTTCGTTTATATAGCGTCTTTTCTTTTTTAAATTGGTTTAATTCCATTTTAAGGACCTCCGCGTCGCTTTAAATCGCGCACGAGGGGCCTCCGCGTTTTAAAATCCCTTCCCCGGTCCCTTTAGGTTTTTAAGTGTTTTCAATCTCGCCCCTATTTTTGTTCTAATCGATGGCCGGATGGGTTAGTTCCCATTCCGGTCCCTATGTCTTTTCGTCTTCTTTTATTTTGGTCCCACTTTGCATTTTAATCAGTTTTTTAAAATGGGTTTATTACAGTCTTGATCCCTGCCAATTTGCCTCTTTTATTTATTTAGCATTTTATCATGATATATTTCGTTGCTCATGCATTTGCCTTTTTTATATTTATATCGAATATATGTTTTCATCGAGTTTATGTTTTGTTATATTATTCATGTTAATATATGCATATATGTTTTTTAATGTTGCATGCCTATTTGTTTTAATGTCATTCGAATATATTTGTGACATACATTTCAATTGTCATTCATGTGACTCTTTAATTCTGTTCGATAATTAATTAACTTAAGATATACCTGAAGAGAGGTATTAACTAACTCCAGTATTCGCGGTATGACAGTCCTAGCTTAATGGATGTCGATCGAATGTTTGGGTTAATTTTCACCGTCTCTAGGTAAGCGAAAGCATAAAAAACGAAAATGTCATGCATCATCCTTTACTTGCTTGCATCATGCATAAAGGTGACGTACGGGATCCGAACCCTAAACTAACACGGCAGTCAGTCTTATATGATGTCGATTTAGTCTTTGGTCCGGTGTACCGTCATCCTTTTTAATTAAACGACTAATTAATTTGAAACCACCAATTTGGTAAAGCTCGTACGATTAAAGTCCGATTTTCAATCAAGAACCCCTAATTAAAGTCTTCTTAAATTTTGAATAATTTCCATCAATTAAAGGCAACAATTGTTTTGGTACTGATTTCCGGGCGTGATGGGGGTGCTAACCCTTCCTCACACGTAACCAACTCCCGAACCCTTTCAAATGAATCTCTGGTTTAGTTTTTACGGTGTCTGGCCTACCTTAGTGGTCGGTGGCGACTCCACCCAACCGAGAAAAAAGATATTTTAAAAGGTTTTTTAAAACCCGAACCGAATTATTTTTAAAACTCCACTCTTTTAAATATTTTTCAAGAGAGACGAAATCCGCTTGTGAGAAAAAAAACCCTGTTACAGTCTGGCGACTCTGCTGGGGACAAATTTTGTTTTTCAAAACAAAAAGAGAGTTAGGCCAAAGAAATAATTGTTGCTTTTAATGATGGAAATTTTTGAAATTTAATTTGACTTTAGCGAGATGATTCTTCTATGAAAATAAGACTTTAAGTACACGAGCTTTAATAATTGGTGGTCTTGAATTAATTTTTCATTTAGTTTCAAAGGAATCATCGACATGTGTTGCATCACGCATTAGGCTCTACACCCGAGCTTCGTCCCTTAAGTGGGAGTGAAACGCCTATACTCACGTGAGTCTCCCTCCACGGGTCGGTAATTCACTTCCGGAATCCACGTCTTTGGCATGTGAGCAGCCCTCCACGTCATTAGGTTGTGCTTTCCCCCGAACCGAAACCAATTTGCAAGCTTGTAATGGGCCAGAATTGGGGCTCTTGTTACCTTAGTAGGTGATAAGATAGGTTCGGGTACCCCTGTTAGAACCGAACCACATGTGTGAGAATTTAAGAAGCCCACCCCGATTAGAGCCATGCGGTTAACCGTAGAATTAGAATTCATGCTATTAGGTCTTGCATCGTTAATTTGCTTTGACGTGTTTCCTTTTGCTTGTTTTATTCAAGTATTCATTATTGGTGTTACTAACCCAGTTGCCTTCTTGTCTTGTCTTGCTTATTTTTACATATTCATCGCATTTTCATACGAAGTGTTGATTCGAGAACAGTTTAAAGTTGAAAACTTTCACAACGGGAGAAAAGGGTCCATAGCAATGAAGCTCCTGAAGCGCGCTAATTTAGAAAGAGGGGACGAGGAAATTTATTGAAAATTGTACCCTATATGTTTATTTTCTTGCCTCGTTGTAAAAAGGCTTGATCTCCGTTATGGAAAGTTGTTTAATGAATATGTTCGTCGAATCGACATTTCCTTGCATTCGATTTTGTGTTTTTTAATTTGTTGCCTTCAATCATTTGTTTCAGTTATGCATACACATTTCATGCATTACATCATTAAGTCTTGGAATTAATTGTTCAAGGTCATGGCAACATTCGTGACTACCGAAGATTCCACACCCACACTTTACTCGCCATCAAAGGAGGCAAATGGAGAAGAGTTTTTGCTATGTTAGAAGCCGATTTGAGAATGGTCCGAATAGGGCATATTATGGCCATGAATCCTTTTTTGAGTACCATTAGATTACGGGGCACGAGATTCAGAGTTGTCCGGAATTTAAACAGTTGGTCCAGGAATTGATGGACAATCGGGAGGTTGAGTTCCTCGAAGAAGTTTGAAGGGTGGAATGGATGGTCAGCTCAGCAGTATTTAAGAGTTTTAGTGTATCCAAGATCGCTTGTCTTCATTTCATTGCATTTTAATCTTTTCTTTGAAGTGATGTGTGAAATCAACCTTTGCTACCCTTTGCCCAAAGGTAGCGAAGATTTTTTGTAAGGGCCTCAGACTGCATGTTTTTAAATTTCGATGAAAGGATGCATTGTGTTTCAGTTCCCTTTTCATTTTGTGTGTATATATTTGCCTATTGAGTCCCCGTATATCAATTGCACAAGGGACATTGGCCTTGACCCCAAAGGTTGACTTCGAGCTGCCTTTGTCTAGTGGAAATCAAAAGCTTTGAAGATGATGAATATGTGGCTTACACTCCAAGTTAATTTGGTCACCTAATTAAACACACATAGAATTATGACCTTCGGGAGAATAACCAGAAATCTTTCGTGCTAAAAGAAAAAAAATTGAGAATACTAAGCCTAACAATGTTCGAAGCCTGGTAATAGGCATTTTCGGATACGAGTGTGGAATTTTTGGGGCACTCCGCTGTAGCAAAAGACCAATAAGGTTGCTATGCACCATCCACTTTAGCTACATGAGTGATGGTAATATTCTCAAATCGTGACAATGTCGAGTAGCTCAGGGTTTTGTTGTTTGCTCCATCATTTATTTCGAGCCAAAGGAATGTGATGAGTTGACTTCCCCAAAATCATAAAGAATTGATAAAGGCAAAGCCTATTGAAGATAAATCTAATTGATTAAAAAGCCGAAATAACTTGGAGAGTATGTCACATTTTCAAACATCAGCTCAGCTTTCGAGGTCTCCTAGACACATGATGCTTGAGGCAATCATTGGTAAGCCATAATAGTGTCATTCGTGCACTTAATATTCAGGGTATTTAATCCAGCTTGATATACCCATGATTTGAAAGAGAAATATTTATTTTAAAAAAAAAATGCATCTCATGTTGAAATTAGAAGATGCAATCTAAATCTTTTTTGAACACAAATTAATTTCCCTTTACTTCAGGGATAAAGTTTAGAATGTAATGTCATGAATACAAATGACAGCTTGTCAGTTGCTATGGTTCAGGGACTTGGAGCAAATTTTTTGTCGAAATAATTTGATTGCTTCAGAAGATGAAATTGGACCTTATTGAACTCGGGAGAAAAGTTCAGGGACTTGGGGGCATGTGTTCCCCCGATGTTAAGAAAAGAGAAAATTCGTCACGTTGAGTAAAGACGAAGAGAACGGTTGAGCACCCAGTTTAAATAGGGGGCAATGCTTTGAGTATGTGCACTACGAGAAATGTTACGTCCAGTCTGACCAGTGAAAGTCAGTAGTCATCTTTCGAGGAGAAACTGAAAGATTAAGATTTGGTAGAGATGAGAATGCCAAGAGAGATTAAGAAGAAGAAGAAGAAGGTCAAGATCGACCAATCCAGAGATTAAAAGCGTCCGAGCGTTTTTGATGTCATAACTCATACATCATTTGTAGTTAGGCATCCCTAAGATTAGGAGCATGCTAACTCACATCAGCATATCATTTTTACCTATTTTTGACAGGTATATTAAAGCTTTCCCCATAAAAGGAAACCGCCTATCCGTTCAGGCTCTTGGAGAATGGAACCCGCCTATCCGCTCAGGCTCTTGGAGAATGGAACCCGCCTATCTATTCAGGCTCTTGGAGAATGGAATCCGCCTATCTATTCAGGCTCTTGGAGAATGGAACCCGCCTATCCGTTCAGGCTCTTGGAGAATGGAACTCGCCTATACGTTCAGGCTCTTGGAGAATGGAACCCGCCTATCCGTTCAGGCTCTTGGAGAATGGAACCCGCCTATCCGTTCAGGATCTTGGAGAATGGAACCCGCCTATCCGTTCAGGCTCTTGGAGGATGGAACCTGCCTATCTGTTCGGGCTTTCGGAGAATAGAATCTGCCTATTCGTTCGGGTTTTCGAAGAATGGAACTCGCCTATCTGTTCGGGCTTTCAGAGAATAGAACCCGCCTATCCATTCGGGCACTTGGAGAATGGAGCGTCTGCTAATTATCTGTTTGATCGGACCTCGAAGGGTTGAAGAGTGTTGAAATGAGAAAAACAGCTTCAGGCCTCCGCGACCGTTGCATTTTCCCGTACCGACTTCCGAACCGCCAGTAGTCCAAGTGCATGGTGACTCGGAATCCAAACAGGGAAGTCGGACAAAATTGGTGCTTATGGCCTTTGCTTTATCCTTGTTCTACAAGTATAAGCAAAGGGGGGCAACTGTAATCACTAATTTTGTCGGGGTGTTTAACCCGTTTTTTCTTCTTCTTTTATTAATGGGCTTTAATTATGTGGTGATTAATAAATAAAAGCTAAAGAAAAAAAGAAAAAGAAAGACAATATGTATACATATATTATTAATGTTATTATTTAAATATTATTATCCTATTATGTTATTATTATTACTAAGTTATTATGTTATCATTAACACCTATTGTTTATATTATTATTAATATTATCTACCGCCTTATTATTATAGTATTATTATTATCTTATTATTATTATTATTATTATTAAATCTGGAAAAAAACGAAAACATTAAATAAAAGCCCAACATAATATAAATAAAAGCCCACAGTTATTCAATTTAAAGTCCATTATACATAATAAAAAGCCCAAAAATATTATTATACATATATTACGGCCCGTTTAGGCCCAGATCTAACGGTCCAGATCACCAGATGAGAAGGAAGCCCTAGCTGCCCCCTGGAAACCCTAGCGCCGCCCAATCTCCACCGCTGGATCAAAGGCTCATCGAACGGCCGAGATCGGGTCTCTCCCAAGCGCGTGCGATCCACGCGTGTCGCTTCAGTTTTCCACGCGCACGTGTCCGTCACGCCCGAGCCCCTCCAAATTCCCCAGCCGTCCAGATCCATCTCCGACGGTCTGGATCACTCCACGGCCGGCGTTCTTTTGTCCCCTCTCCAGCAGTCACATGCAAACAAAGGAACATAACTGAAATGTCAGAAACAAATTCGCAACAAATTACAAAGGCAAAAATCAGAAGCGAAATGCAACAGAGCTGCAGCGTGAATGCAAACAAACGACAACAGCATTTCCAGCAATTTTATGCATTTTTAGGAAAAGAAAAATCTGTAATTTTGGGGCTATATAAACCCGAGCAAGCAATGTAAATGGGGGTTTTTCGAGAGGATTTTCTTAGAGAGAAAAAGTTGTAATAGGGGGATTCAAAAAATATTTGAGAGTTTTCAGAGAGGTATTTTCTTGTATTCGAAAAAGCTGTAATCGAAATTCCAGAGAGCAATACAAGCAAGGGAAAAGTTTGAAGGTATCACCATTGTTATCTTTTTTTCATTTCGAATCGAAAATAAAAAAACAGAAAAGGAGAATTTTTTTACCTTTCACGTCTCTCCCTCTCCCTTCTTGTCCGTTCGCCTTCTCGCTGGTAATAAACCAATTGATCTCCCCGGAGATCACGCGTGGTGAGCCGGTGAGGTGATAGCGCGGAAAGTTTTTTGGGTTTCGTTTTCGGGATTCATAAAAGAAGGATTTCAACTTCTGTTTTGGGTCCGATTTCAAAGGATAAAGGTTTTTGGTTTTGGTTTCGAGAAGGAAAAGGTTTCTGGACTTGTTTTAGTTTTGGAAAGAAAAAGAAAAGTTTTTTTAGGGTTCCGGCGCCGGCAACGGCGACCGGAACCCATGCAGCGCCGGAAGGGTGATAGAGAAGAGGATGGGAGCTCTCTGGTTTTTAGGGTTTGTCTTGGGTAAAAGGGGATTAAAATATTTTAAGTTCGTTTATATAGTGTCTTTTCTTTTTTAAATTGGTTTAATTCCATTTTAAGGACCTCCGCGTTTTAAAATCCCTTCCCCGGTCCCTTTAGGTTTTTAAGTGTTTTCAATCTCGCCCCTATTTTCGTTCTAATCGATGGTCGGATGGGTTAATTCCCATTCCGGTCTCTGTGTCCTTTCTTCTTCTTTTATTTTGGTCCCACTTTGCATTTTAATCAGTTTTTTAAAATGGGTTTATTACAGTCTTGATCCCTGCCAGTTTGCCTCTTTTATTTATTTAGCATTTTATCATGATATATTTCGTTGCTCATGCATTTGCCTTTTTTATATTTATATCGAATATATGTTTTCATCGAGTTTATGTTTTGTTATATTATTCATGTTAATATATGCATATATGTTTTTTAATGTTGCATGCCTATTTGTTTTAATGTCATTCGAATATATTTGTGACATACATTTCAATTGTCATTCATGTGACTCTTTAATTCTGTTCGATAATTAATTAACTTAAGATATACCCGAAGAGAGGTATTAATTAACTCCGGTATTCGCGATATGACAGTCCTAGCTTAAAGGATGTCGATCGAATGTTTGGGTTAATTTTCACCGTCTCTAGGTAAGCGAAAGCATAAAAAACGAAAATATCATGCATCATCCTTTACTTGCTTGCATCATGCATAAAGGTGACGTACGGGATCCGAACCCTAAACTAACACAGCAGTCAGTCTTATATGATGTCGGTTTAGTCTTTAGTCCGGTGTACCGTCATCCTTTTTAATTAAACGACTAATTAATTTGAAACCGCCAATTTGATTAAGCTCGTACGATTAAAGTCCGGTTTTCAATCAAGAACCCCTAATCAAAGTCTTCTTAAATTTTGAATAATTTCCATCAATTAAAGGCAACAATTGTTTTGGTACCGATTTCCGGGCGTGATGGGGGTGCTAACCGTTCCCCACACGTAACCAACTCCCGAACCCCTTCAAATGAATCTCTGGTTTAGTTTTTACGGTGTCTGGCCTACCTTAGTGGCCGGTGGCGACTCCACCCAACCGAGAAAAAAAGATATTTTAAAGGTTTTTTAAAACCCGAATCGAATTATTTTTAAAACTCCACTCTTTTAAATGTTTTTCAAGAGAGACAGAATCCGCTTGTGAGAAAAAAAAACCCCCGTTACAGCTTTGAAAACACTTAGTAAAATTTGTGGGGTTTAAGTTTTGTCTTGGAAACATTTTAGCTTTAGAATCCTTGTCAATAGTGAGACTTTCAAATACTTAAAAAAATTATTTTGCAATTTGGTCCTTAAACTATTTGTTATATCAAAATCAAGCATAGGTTTTACAAAGTGTTTAAATAGAGAATATGAGTCAATGTGAAAAATTTGTGAAACGTTAGGGGAGCATATTTTCATATTATGCCGATACAAGAAGATACATAAGATATTAAACTTTAGATTTTTTTACAAAATAGACATTGAACCATTAGATATCGTTAACTGCCTAACGACAAAGCTGTCTGGGCATGCGCACCTAACTAAAGTAATATATTAGTTGTTACAAATGTTTATTGAACACTATAATTATTACAAAATGGTCATTGAACTATTTAATTGTTACAAAATGGTTGGCTATTACATGTTATATTCTAATTTTTTGCATTTGATTTCAAGAGAATTTTTTTTTCAGAAACCTTCCAAATGAGGGGAATTAAAAGTTTTTTTCAAGACACATTTCTGAAACAAAAATATCATTTCATTCCTTTATTTGAAACATTTTTGGAAGTAAAGTCTATTAAAATTAACTACAAAAAGAAACTTGTAATATAACTTGTGATGCATAACTATTTTGTAACTATTAAATAGTTCAATAATTATTTTATAACATTTACAAAGTTTAATATCATTGTATAACAACTAATATACAACTTTAATTAGATAAACATGCTCAGTTAATCAATCGTTATCAACCTGATAACTTAGCGTATGTGATGAGTGTTCAAAAGTACTATTTTATGACCCTTTTTACTCATATTATTTGTATGTGATGTGTGTTCAAAAGCATGTTTTTGATGATTAATGTCTTGGTACGTAATTTTTAATTTTGCATTGCTTGAGGACAAGCAATAGTTCGAGTTTGGGGGTGTGATGAGTGTTCAAAAGTAATACTTTTATAACCCTTTTTACTCATATTATTGTTAGACCTAGGCTCATATTAGTTGCATTTTTAGTTATTCATGCATATTTTGTAAAACCTATGTTTGATTTTGATATAACTAGATCTTTAAGGATCAATTTGAAAAACTTAAAATTGTTTTTATAAATCCCTTAACAAGTTTTAAAACACCAACACTTTAAAACTAATTTGTAAAAATCAAACTCAAAATATTTTCTAAGTGTTCTAAGCCAAAACTATTGAAAAACGTCAAAGAGTATCGATACCCTTCCAGGTGTATCGATACCATTTTGCAAAACTTGGCTACTGGAGGAACACGTATCGATACGGCAAACCCTCGTATCGATACGCCCCGGTGTGTTAAATCTCAAAGAGTTTGAATAGCGTACCGATACGGCAAACCCCCGTATCGATACGGCTTTATAATTTTTAAAGTATTTAAGTCGGTTTAAAAATATGACCGTTGGTGTCAGTTGGTTGGTAACCAAACTTTAAAAAGTCGTTGACCCGTATCGATACGCCTAACCCCCGTACCGATACGAGTTTGGACAGTGAGCTAAGTTCAGAAAATAGTATCGATACGGCCCTTGCCGTTTCGATACCTAGTACCGATACGCTTACGCGCGTACCGATACCCCTTATTAAATGCACACAACGGCTCTTTCTTTTCTGAGACAGGTACTGATACTCCTTCTCGCGTACCGATACCGGTAGCTGCAGAAGTGCATTAATGGTGGTAAGAGAGGGTTCCAACGGCTCCATTTATGTCCCCAACCACCCAAACGGCTAGAAATCAATGAAGAGGTATAAAAGAGACATCTAAAAGCTACAGCAACAACTATTGATCTTCAAGAAAACACTTATTCATCAAATCCAAGCAATTGTGCCAAAATTCCTATTTGTCTAGAAATCCCAATTGTATTCTTCATTCATATTTTGTCAAATTGGGTTGAGTGCTTGTATTGGGGCTATCATTTGTATTGAGAGATACCTTATTAGCCATCAAATTTCTTTGTTCACTTGTGTGAGGATTGGGTTGATTTTTGGGTAGAAAAATCAACCGAAATTGTAAAGGGTTGCCTCCTTGTCCTAGAAAAGGGGAAGAGCAATTTAGTGGAATTGTTGCAAATCCTTAGTGAAGCTAAGGTAGTGGATGTAGAGTTCATTTGGAACTTGAACCACTCTAAATCTCTTGTCCATCATTTTTAATTTGCAAATTTCCACCACACAACTTTAAATTTCCAATTCACCCCCCCTCTTGGTCAATATCGATCTTGCGATCCACTCAACAATTTGTATCAGATCTTAACTCTTTGAGGATTAACAACCACAAGAGGAGATCCTTGGAAGAGTGTGATCATCGAAATATCAAGAGATGGCTTCAACCTCCGGTTCCGGCATGTACGAGTCACAATCGACCACAAAGCCTCCCTTCTTCAACGGTGATAACTATTCTTTTTGGAAGAATAGAATGCGTCTATTCATCAAGTCAAATGACTATCTTGTGTGGGATGTCATTGAGGATGGGCCATACATTCCATTGAAGCAAGACGGTGAAGGCAAGATGGTGTTGAAGAAGAAAGTGGAAATGAGTGAAGAGGAGAGGAAAAAGATTCAAGTCAATGATAAAGCTCTCCACATGCTATTTTGTGCTTTCGGTCCGGACATCTACTCAAAGGTCTCATCAATTGAAAGTGCCAAGGAAGTGTGGGACACTCTTGAGACCACTTATGAAGGCACCAATGATGTCAAGGAAACTAAGATTGAAATTCTCAATCTTAGTTATGAAAATTTCAAGATGGAGCCCGATGAGACGGTGTCAAAGATGTTTGATCGATTCTCCACGATTGTCAATGGTCTAAAGGGCTTTGGAGAGATCATACTGGAAGACAAGCTTTTCCGGAAACTACTCTATTCACTTCCCGAGTCTTGGGATGGGAAGAGAACCGCTATCATCGAAGCAAAGAACTTGAAGACATTAAAGCTTGATGAGCTTGTGGGTTCTCTCCTTACTCATGAGAACATGAAGCAAGGAAGGGAAGATGAGAAAAAGAAAGAAGAGAAAAGAGTAGAGAAGCTTGAAGTGGAGAAGAAGAAGAAGATGGGAATAGCTCTCAAGGCTAAAGCTTCACAACATGATGAGAGCTCATCTAGTGATGAGGATGAACTTGAAGAATTGGCTATGATAGCCAAACGATTCTCACGTTTTATGAGGTCCAACCGGGGAAGAAAAATCTAAAGGAAGATGGACTTCAAAAGCAAGAACAAGGAAGATGGAAAGGATCAAATCATTTGCTTTGAGTGCAATAAACCCGGCCACATACGTTCGGAGTGCCCTCAACTCAAGAAGAAGGGCTTTGAGAAGAAGAAAAAGCTCAAAGCCAAGCTTGCTACTTGGAATGATGAGGAGTCATCGGAGGATGACGAACAAGAAGTGGCTAACCTTTGCCTCGTGGCACTTGAGGAAGATTCCTCCATGGTAACCACTAACTCATCTACTTTAGATTTTTCATATGAAGAATTAAATGATGCATATGATGAGTTACAAGAGGTATATGATGAATTAGTTGAGAAATATAAGGAGTCGGTTATTAGGAATAAAAAGATTATTCTAGAATTAAATGAGAAAAATGACTCACTTACTCAAGCTAATTCTAAATTTGAGAAAAAGATATTAGGATTAAAAGATGAACTTAAATTCTTTCAAGATGAAAATGTTGATCTTAATAATCTTTTATCTCAATGTAATTGTGAACACCAAAAGGTGTTGGGTGAGCTAAATGAGCTCAAAAAGTCTTTAAAAAATGTTGGTAGTGTCAAGCATGAAGTAGGAGAATCCTCTAGAACACACCAACCTAAGAAAAAGACTAACTACTACAAACAAAGTAGCTATCCTAGACATAGTAGAACTAAAAGAATTAGAAGTGTATGGGTTCCTAAGGAACTTGTTAAATCTAATAATATTATTGCTATGTCATCTTGGATTCCTAAGGGAACCAAGGTTTTGGGAGCTAACACTCATGGACCCAAAATGATTTGGGTACCAAAAACCAAGGTTTAATATCTTTGTTTGTAGGGGGAGCATTGCTACAAGGCCAAAGCACAAAGTCAAAACTCATGGTACCTTGATAGTGGATGCTCGAGGCACATGACCGGAGACAAGAGTCGATTCATGGATCTAAAGCCAAAAAGTGGAGGAGTAGTAACATTTGGTGACAACTCCAAAGGCCACATTAAAGGTATTGGCTCCATAGGTAATCACTCTACTATTCTCATTGAAAATGTTTTATATGTCGATGGTCTTAAACACAATTTATTGAGCATAAGTCAACTATGTGATAAAGGATTTAATGTTTTGTTTGATAAAAATGGTTGTAAAATCGTAGACATTAAATCTAATAATATTATGCTCATAGGTCATCGCATAGGGAATATATACATGGTGCATCTAGATGACATTCATACATCTCATGCATGCTTAGTTGCTCAAAATGAAAATGATGCATGGTTGTGGCATAGGAAGCTAGGACATGCTAGCATATGTGTTTTGGAAAAACTAGTCTCTCTAAATCTAGTTAGAGGTTTACCCAAGATAAAATTTTCAAATGATAAAATTTGTGATGCATGCTCAAAGGGTAAACAACATAGGTCTTCCTTTAAATCCATTAATGATGTTTCTACTAGTAGATGCTTACAACTAATTCACATGGATTTATTTGGGCCAATTAGGACTATGAGCTTGGGTGGTAAGTCTTATGCTTTTGTGCTAGTTGATGATTTTTCTAGATTTACTTGGGTTCTCTTTTTAAGTACTAAAGATGAGGCTTTGGAAAAATTCATCACATTTTCAAAACTAACCCAAAATGATCTTGAACTTAGAATTTCACACATTAGAAGTGATCATGGAACCGAGTTTCAAAATTTAGGGTTTGAAGAGTTTTTAAATGAAAATGGTATTAGCCATAATTTTTCGGCTCCTCGAACTCCTCAACAAAATGGGGTAGTTGAGAGGAAAAATAGAACTTTACAAGAAATGGCTAGAACTATGCTTTGTGAAAACAATTTACCAAAATATTTTTGGGCGGAAGCCACAAACACCGCTTGTTATATTGTCAATCGAGTAATGATTAGGCCAATTTTAAAGAAAACACCTTATGAGATTTTAAAATCCAAAAAACCTAACATTAGCTATTTTCACCCTTTTGGGTGCAAGTGTTTTGTTTTAAATAATGGAAAAGACAACTTAGGTAAATTTGATGCAAAAAGTGATGAAGCCATTTTTATAGGTTACTCTTTAACCTCTAAAGCCTATCGAGTATTTAACAAAAGAACTTTAGTAGTAGAAGAATCTATTCATGTTGTATTCGATGATAACCTCCTTCCTAGGAAGGATTCTTGTGATGATGATGATGTAGGGATCATAAATACCTTTGATGGAGGTCAAACTTCAAAGGAGGATGAGATTCCAACAAAGGAAGAGGACTCACAAGATCCACCTCTTGAAGCCTTGAAGGACTTGGCTATTGAGGAAAAGGAAGTGAGCTACCCAAGGGAGTTGAACTATGTCAAAGATGGTGAAATCTTGGGTGATCCATCCAAGGGGGTAACCACTCGTTCTTCTCTTAGATTAATGAACCATGTTGCATTTATCTCATGCATAGAGCCTAAAAATATAAAAGAAGCATTGAAAGATGACTTTTGGATTATAGCTATGCAAGAAGAGTTAAATCAATTTGAGAGAAGTAATGTATGGACATTAGTTGATAGGCCTAGTAATCAATCTACAATAGGAACTAAATGGGTCTTTAGGAACAAACTAGATGAGAGTGGTAACATTGTGAGAAATAAAGCTAGACTTGTAGCACAAGGTTACACTCAAGAAGAGGGAATAGATTTTGATGAAACCTATGCACCCGTAGCTAGAATGGAAGCCATTAGGATGTTGCTTGCATATGCATGTTATCATAATTTCAAGCTTTTTCAAATGGATGTTAAAAGCGCATTTTTAAATGGTTTTATAAATGAAGAAGTGTATGTGGAACAACCACCGGGTTTTGAAGATTCAAAATTTCCAAATCATGTTTTCAAACTTACCAAAGCACTTTATGGTTTAAAACAAGCTCCTAGAGCTTGGTATGAAAGGCTCTCAAATTTTTTTGATTGAAAAAGGATTTGAAAAAGGTAAGGTGGACACTACACTCTTTATAAAAATGTATAAAAATGACATCTTAGTAGTTCAAATTTATGTTGATGATATTATTTTCGGTTCTACTAATGAATGTCATTGTCAAGAGTTTGCTAAGTTAATGCAAGGTGAATTTGAGATGAGGATGATGGGGGAGCTCTCATTCTTTTTGGGACTCCAAATCAAGCAAAAGAAGGATGGCACCTTCATAAACCAAGCAAAATACATAAAGGATATGCTCAAGAAGTTTGGCTTGGAGAATGCAAAGCCTCAAGCCACTCCTATGAGCTCATCTACAAAGCTTGACAAAGATGAAGGAGGTAAGTGTGTTGACTCTAAACTTTATCGTTCTATGATTGGATCGTTGCTTTACCTTACCGCAAGTAGACCGGATATATTGTTTAGTGTTTGCTTGTGTGCTAGGTTTCAAGCTAGTCCTAGAGAGTCTCACCTTATAGCCGTTAAGAGAATCTTTAGATATCTTAGAGACACTCCTTGTTTAGGTCTTTGGTATCCTAGAGACTCTACCTTCAACCTTCATGCTTACTCGGATGCGGATTATGGGGGTTGTAAAATCGATAGGAAAAGTACTTCGGGAACTTGTCAATTCTTAGGTAGTATGCTCATATCTTGGTTCTCTAAGAAACAAAATAGTGTAGCCTTATCTACCACCGAAGCCGAGTACATATCCTTAGGGAGTTGTTGTGCTCAAGTCCTTTGGATGAAGCAACAACTCTTAGATTATGGAATTAAAGTTGAAACCATACCCCTAAAATGTGACAACACTAGTGCAATATGCTTAACAAAAAATCCCATCCAACACTCTAGAACCAAACATATAGAAATAAGGCATCATTTCATTAGAGATCATGTCCTTAAGGAAGATGTGGTTATAGAGTATGTAGACACCTTGAATCAATTAGCAGACATATTTACAAAACCCTTAGACAAAGAGCATTTTTGGCCCCTTAGGAGAGAGTTAGGTCTAGCTAGCCTATCTTGACCTTTTAGGACCTCTTTTGTGCTTAAAATGCTTGATTTTGTGAAATTGCCATGTTTATGTGTTTAGACTCCTAATTTTATCCATGCCTATAGTTAGGGGGAGTATGTTTCTATTAAAATATGCTTAGAACTGTTCATTCATCATTTGCATACTTTTAGGTGATGTTAAGTTCGAGCCTTTGGTTGTTCTTAGAACCAAATAGGTAATTCTGGGCATACGGTATCGATACGGAGCTACGTGTATCGATACGTGTTCTTCATCTCGTTTCCCAGAATTTTCTTCGCTTCACGGGTATCGATACGATTAATATCGTATCGATACGGGTTGTTTCGATACGGACCCCTCCATTTCGATACGACTTTCCCAACGGGCATTTTTGCAAAAAGACAATTCTACCCCCGTATCGATACACCCCCAGGCGTATCGATACTCGATTGCGCTGATTGCATTAAATCAGGTTTTTAATGAGTCCAACTTTTACCAAAATTAAATCTCTTCAAAACCTAAAAACCCTAGCCGTCTTTGCCTATAAAAAGGCACTTCCTCCTTCATATTTTTCACATCTCAACTCAAACCTAAAAGAGTTTTTGAATCAAGCAAGGCTTTGTGCTCTCTTTCTCATCTTTGTGCTAGTTTTCTTCAAATCTTCAAGTTTCTATCAAGGTAATCTCCTTCTTTCTCTTTTTTTTTTTAATTTTTTTTTCTGTTTTGATTCTTTTATTTCATTTTTTTTCACACTTTGTTTTTTCTTCAAACTTTTTCTTGAAATTTTCTTCTAAAATTTTCTTTTCAAAATTTCTCTTAAAAATTTTGTTTAAATCTCTTTTACCTTGATTTTTACTCAAATTGAAGAAACCCTTTTGCTTAATTCTCTTTTAGATCATGGCACCAAAAGAACCATCAAGGAAGCGACCGAGGGCTACTCATGCCGGTAAATCTTCCAACCTTGGAGAGATTGCTCGTCCAAACTACTCAATCATCTATGAGCAATGCTTTGATGGCAATTCGGGTCTAACTCACTTTCGTCAATATGAGAACTATAAGATCCGTGTCGAAAGGGTAATCTCCGTTCCTTTTCTCAATTCGGAGCGTTTCAAGTTTGAATACCTTCCCTTGCTTCATCGTTGGAAGTTCATGGAGTTTATCTCTATTCCCGGTATTTTCTATCGCCTCTTGGTTTTGATTTTCTATGCTAATGCAAGATGTATTACTCGTAATGGGGAAGTTGTTGCAATTAGCTCTTATCTTATGGGAAAGAAAATAATCCTTGATGTCAAGTCTATTTGTGAGGTTTTTAAGTTGGATGATGAAGGCCTTGATGATGAGCATGGTATTGGGCATGTTCTTAGCGGATCCGTCACCGCCCTCAATGCTCATGATCGAATCCTACATTTGATGGTGTCGTGGTGGTTTCGTCCTTCCGGTGGAAAATATTCCACCATTCGTCAAGTGGATGATTTTTGGATTCGGTGCTTCCGTGAAGCCAGGCGACCAAATCTAGCTCGACTCATGTTCGCGGAGATCGTCTACCTCGTTCAAAATCGTCAAACTCCTCACGTCACCTCCTTAACATACAGTTCGGCTTTGAGTTATTTCTTTATTAAAAAGGATATTGATTGCTCTTATGACTATCCAACTCATCTCACCGATCCCATTGATGAGCGATCTCTTGCTCGGGCAAAATTTACTTATCTTAATGGTGAATGGATACGTCTTGCCGAGTTACCACCGGAAGCCGCCGCCATGGTTGAAGAGGCTCAAGCTCCTCGCGCCCCTCAAGTCCAACAACCCAACATGGATGCTCTCATGACCTATCTCAATGAGCAATTTACCGGGTTGCGCACGGACATAAATACTCGTCTCACTTCCATGGAAACTACCTTTGATACTAGGATGACGGGTATGGAGAATCGCCTCACATCTCTTGAAAGTGGACACAATTCCTTGAATATTTCCATTGCCGCTTTCCATGATGAGTGGCGTAACAGTATGCGCACTAATGAGCCTTTGGGAGATGGTGATGAAGATGATGAAGACGAAGAAGACGATGCTTAGACGTTTTCTCTTGTTTGTCATGCATATCATTTAGGATTTTCTATTTTATGCACCTATGTTTTATGTTCTTAGGATTAAGTTTGTTTTAGGATTAAAACCTATGCTTTGATTTCTTGTTTGCTTTTGTTTGGATTTTAAGTATGTTGCTATAATGAATAAAATCTATGTTGCTTATTATACCTTTGATTTCCTTATGCACTTAATTGTCTCAAAAGGATTTTTTGATCTAACAAAAAGGGGGAGAAGAATCTAGCTCAACTTCAAATATTTTGATTTTAACTCAAAGGTTACCAAGCCTATATTAAGAGGGAGTTAACTTTGTAAAGTTTTTCAAAAGTGTCAAAAATTTTAAGTTTTAGTTTTGTTATATCAAAAAGGGGGAGATTGTAAAACCTATGTTTGATTTTGATATAACTAGATCTTTAAGGATCAATTTGAAAAACTTAAAATTGTTTTTATAAATCCCTTAACAAGTTTTAAAACACCAACACTTTAAAACTAATTTGTAAAAATCAAACTCAAAATATTTTCTAAGTGTTCTAAGCCAAAACTATTGAAAAACGTCAAAGAGTATTGATACCCTTCCAGGTGTATCGATACCATTTTGCAAAACTTGGCTACTGGAGGAACACGTATCGATACGGCAAACCCTCGTATCGATACGCCCCTGTGTTAAATCTCAAAGAGTTTGAATAGCGTACCGATACGGTAAACCCCCGTGTCGATACGACTTTATAATTTTTAAAGTATTTAAGTCGGTTTAAAAATATGACCGTTGGTGTCAGTTGGTTGGTAACCAAACTTTAAAAAGTCGTTGACCCGTATCGATACGCCTAACCCCCGTACCGATACGAGTTTAGACAGTGAGCTAAGTTCAGAAAATAGTATCGATACAGCCCTTGCCGTTTCGATACCCAGTACCGATACGCTTACGCGCGTATCGATACCCCTTATTAAATGCACACAACGGATCTTTCTTTTCTGAGACATGTACCGATACTCCTTCTCGCGTACCGATACCGGTAGCTGTAAAAGTGCATTAATGGTGGTAAGAGAGGGTTCCAACGGCTCCATTTATGTCCCCAACCACCCAAACAGCTAGAAATCAATGAAGAGGTATAAAAGAGACATTTAAAAGCTACAGCAACAACTATTGATCTTCAAGAAAACACTTATTCATCAAATCCAAGCAATTGTGCCAAAATTCCTATTTGTCTAGAAATCCCAATTGTAATCTTCATTCATATTTTGTCAAATTGGGTTGAGTGCTTGTATTGGGGCTATCATTTGTATTGAGAGATACCTTATTAGCCATCAAATTTCTTTGTTCACTTGTGTGAGGATTGGGTTGATTTTTGGGTAGAAAAATCAACCGAAATTGTAAAGGGTTGCCTCCTTGTTCTAGAAAAGGGGAAGAGCAATTTAGTGGAATTGTTGCAAATCCTTAGTGAAGCTAAGGTAGTGGATGTAGAGTTCATTTGGAACTTGAACCACTCTAAATCTCTTGTCCATCATTTTTAATTTGCAAATTTCCACCACACAACTTTAAATTTCCAATTCACCCCCCTCTTGGTCAATATCGATCTTGCGATCCACTCAACATATTTGCATTGTTTCCTTTATGGTTATGCTTGAGTTCATGTTTTGATTAGTTTTGGTTGAAAAAGATACCACTAGAGGCTATTTTGTGTATGCAGGATTTAATGCCCAGGCAAGCTGGAAATTGTCGAGGCAACTTAAGAAGGTCATGCCGAACTAGTTGTCGAGGCAACTCAAGAAGATCATGTCGAACTTGTTACCGAGGCAACTCAAGAAGATCATGCCAAACTTGTTGACGCCCAAGTCAAACCAGGTTCGATTGAGAGAGAATTCAAGAGGGCTGATCGATTTCTTCTTCTTCTTCTTCTTCTTCTTCTTCTTCTTCTTCTTCTTCTTCTCTGCTTCCATTCGATTCATGATTGGGGATTATTCTTTGTATATCTTTCGAACCCATCCATGAATTGATGTAACTTGGCTGGGGTTATTTTGGGTTTGTGGTTGTGAGAACGATTGGATTTTGTTTAGGTTTTTGAGTTTGCAATTTTAATTCCAGGTTTGTTCATTCTTGGTTTTTAAATCTTTTTTGCGAGTGAATTGGAAGAGGATCTCGTGAAACTATCTATTTATCTAATATCAGGAGAGTTAGATTCATGAAACAAATGAACATGGTCTTTATTTAATCTATCAATGGTGAAGACTAATTCTTCTTAGGAATAAGTCACGAATTTCAACGGCTAAAAAGAGCGCAAGATCGGTTGTTGTCCACCCTTGGTTCACGCTGGGAGGTATTATCAAGGCTTGGACAATTAACTAGTATTTCGACTTAGGGATAGGAAGATATCATTGAAGAACGCTTCACTGAACCTTGATGGTTGTTGAACGTTGCCCAGGCAAGCACGTTGTTTCCATAGTGCCCAGGCTTCCGCTTTGTGTATTACCCAGGAAATAACTCAGTTTATTCATTGCTTGGGCATTGGCTTCACTCATTGCCCCGGCATTAGCTTCATTTCTTCATTGCCCTGTCATCGGCTTAACCTATTGCCCTGGCAATACGATTGCTGCCACTGCCCAATCAATTGAGTCGTTTTTGCACTCAAATACCAAGACGGTCCATTCAACTATCACTCCTCAAACTCTCGCTAACTTGGCCTCTACTCTCTCTCATTTGATCACATCTTTCTTTTATTTTATTGCTCTTTTATTTTACTCGTAAATTAGAACCCCTATTATCACTTGTGTTTTTATTTTTACAGTGTGATAACTAAAGCAAAGTGGCCAAACCAATCCCTGTGGAGACGATACTTGATACTTAACATATCACTTTATTACTTACGACGTGTACACTTGCACCAATTGTGAAGCACTTATTAAACGCAACAAGTTTTTGGTGTCGTTGCTGGGGATTGGCAATAGGTGTTAGTTGTTTTTGTTATTGCCTTTTTTCTTATTAGTTTTACTAACTTTTCTTTTTATTTGTTTTATAAAAAAAATCCAGGTGTGCTACAAGTTAAGGGACATCAACACGTGGGGAAATAAAAGTAAATCTATTCGAGAGTTGTTGTTGGAAGATAGGAATCAATCGAGAAAAGCATATACCATGGAAAACTCGTGCACTTATTATGGAGAACATCATGTGTTTGAAAATTGCCCTCACAATTTCTGTGCATATGACTACATGGAGGACCATAGATGAAACCAATAGTAAAATCCTTCATGGTATGATCAAAAGGCTCAAATTTTTTTACCATAACAATTTTGCTGCTGCAACAGACTTGCCTCAGCAATGTAGTCCTTATCAGTAGCCTAGTGTCACGGAAACAAATATGCAATGACAATATAGTCCTCCTCAAGAGCATTCAAAATCCTTGGAGGACACACTTCAAGCTTTCATGGCTAGAACTGAATCTCTCATCGAATCTAATAAAGAGCTATCAAATTCTATGGAAGTAAAGATGGCTAGGATGGATGCACTCATGAGCAATTCAATAGATCAAATGAGGAGACTCACTAATGCCATGGATAACACGCACCAACAACTAAGTCCTAGGGATACTGAAGTCCCAAGGCAAGAGGACAAGGAACAATGCACAGAAATCTCTTCGATGTGTGAGGAACAACTAAAACCTCCAAGTCGAGAGCCTGCCAATGAAAAAGACTGCCAAACACTTGATAAGCCTATACAACAAATTGCCACGGCAATGATTGAGGAGCCTGAACATAGCAATGTCACGACAACATTCAGAGAGGCTGAGAAGAGTAATGCTACAACAATTTGCTCTCATCTACCTTTTCCACGGCAATTGCGCAACCACACGCAAGATCAACGAGATGACAATACTTCACCAATGGAATATGAGCAAGTAATGGTTGAACCTTATGAATTCTTTAAAAACTCATCTCATCCATTGTAGGTATGTCTTGAGGAACCAACGCTGGTAGACTTGAAGCCATTGACATCTCTATTGATGGAGATGTATGAGAGGCCTAAAGAAAACGATATTTGGACTCATGAAGCTTTTCAGAAAATTGTTTTCTCCCTTGATTTACAGCGAATTTTGGCAACTGACTGCCACGGCAATTGGCTTGAGAAGCAATTGACACGACAACAAAGGCTACTTCCAAACATGATGGAGGTCGATGAGATTGAGGTAATTAAATGGTTGGGTGTTGATATAACTTTTTCTACTAATATATTCATGCCTTCAGGATTAGTAGCAAGGTGGAGAGTATACATGGACTACAAGAGAACATGAAGGAAAGACACATCCACATTGGTAACACAAAAGGGAGTAGCTGCAAGCACATTGACCCAATTCTTTTTGGGTAATATTGTCACTCGGTGGAGGGTACGAATGGACTATAAGAAATATCGGAAACGACCCTTCTCAAGCTTTCTTTTTATCTATATTTTTATTTTCATTTTTTCTTTTATTTTGATATTTATCTTTTTATGATTATTTTTTAGGGATAAGGAGTTTCCTAGCTTTGAACTCTTAAGTTTTCTTTCTTGTTTTACTTTGTTTTTCCAATAAAGAACCAAAGTTGCCTCGGCAATACCTGATGCTGCTACCAGTGCTGATGCCCATGCAAGTAGGCCAGCAGCTCCAGATCGACTTGAGGCCCTCATACGCCCATTGGCACACCGACTAGAACAAATCGAAGCACATCAATTAATTTCTATGCGGTATATGAAGGACCACAATACAACCATCACGCAAGTCATCCTGGAGAAATACCCGGACAGTAAAGTGTCATTCCCTATCTTCCCTGCCGAACTACTTGCCACGGGAACCACAACAGAGCATGCCTCGGCATCTGCCCCAGCATCTACCTCAGTAGTTGCCATGGCAACAAACACTGCGGATACCCAGGCAACTGAGACTGATGATGCCCCGACAACTACAGCAAAGGATAAAGCACCCATAAAATCAGCTCCAGCCACATCCTCTAAGGCCAAACGCAAAGCTTCCACCACCGAGGAAATTGAAGAGATGGAGGACGAGAGCGAAGAAGTATCCCCTACACGGGAATTGGTTCCTCCGCCAACCAAAAGAATGCAACCACCACGCTCAAGCAAACCGCCTTATGGAAACTCATCATTAGCGATGATGAACTCTCGGAGTAAGTCATGGTATCTCATTTTTTTATTTATTTTGTTTTTTTCTTTTATTTTATTGCATGCATTAAGGACAATGCTTCTCTCGAGTTTGGGGTGTTTATTTCTAGTTAGTTTCATGTTTAGTTGCATTCATCTTTAGTAATCGCATATAGGTTACATATGTTACTTGTCATGCCTTTGATTCGATTTAATTACTTGGACTTATTGAATATCCAATGATGAATTTTTGCCACTACACTTAATTGAAATAACCTTTAAATTTTAAGATTGCATGAAAAGAACTTAGAAATTTACTATGATGCTGAATATTTTTTACACGATTGTGGCTTGTTTATTAAGGGAGACTTAGTGAACTTAGGTTTTTTAAAAATTAGGTAAATTTGAAATTAAAAATTTGTGCTAGAGGTGCCTATTTGGCTCTAGCATAAACTAAAATTGCATTAAAAATAATTTCTTGCTAGAGGTGCCCGAAACCGGTTCTAGTTGTCACACATTAAAAATCACTAGAGGTGCCCGAAACTGGCTCTAGTCGATTAATATTAAAATAGGAAATTGTTTGCTTTGCTAGAGGTGCACGAAATTGGCTCCAGTAACATTAAATAATCTGGTAATTAATTTGATAAAACCTATTGTTCACATGGAATCCTCTTAATCAATTTGTACACAACTACGCACACACATTGTCACGAGCATTATAGTTTGGTTCCCGGTAATTTTTGCATTATCCGAAAAATTTAAAAGGTGATCATACTTTGTGCCACGGTTCTGAGGTTTGAATTCAAGTTTGAAGCATGGTTTTTATGATTAAATTCTTGGTAGGTAATTTTTAGTTATGCATTGCTTGAGGACAAGCAATAGTTCGAGTTTAGGGTGTGATGAGTGTTCAAAAGTACTATTTTTATGACTTTTTTAACTCATATTATTGTTAGACTTAGACTCATATTAGTTGCATTTTTAGTTGTTCATGCATATTTGCATTGTTTCCTTTATGGTTATGCTTGAGTTCATGTTTTTATTAGTTTTGGTGGAAAAAGATACTATTGGAGGTTGTTTTGCGTATGAGGGATTTAATTCCCAAGCAAGCTGGAAATTTCTGAGGCAACTTAGGAAAGTCATGTTGAACTAGTTGTCGAGGCAACTCAAGAAGATCATGCCGAACTTTTTGCTGAGGCAATAGCCGACTGGAGGATAAGCTGATGTGGTAGCCGAATTTGATGACTGGATAAACCCTACATGGCGTGGAGCAAGAAGAAATCTTTAAGGAGTTGGAATAACATTAAAAAGTCAAAGGGAGATTTAAGTTCCATGAAAATAGGAGAAGTTTTTGGAAGATAAATAAATTAAAGAGATTTATCTCTTTAAAGCTATTTAATTCCAACTTAACTTTCTCCTCAAGAAAGACTTTAACCTAGCCATCTCCTATATAAAGAAGGCCAAGCCGCCCAAGTCAAAGTAGATTCGATTGAGAGAGAATTCAAGAGGGATGACTGATTGCTTCTTCTTCTTCTTTGCTTCCATTCGATTCATGGTTGGGGATTATTCTTTGTATATCTTTCGAACCCAGCCATGAATTGATGTAACTTGGTTGGGGTTATTTTGGGTTTGTGGATGTGAGAACGATTGGATTTTGTTTAGGTTTTTGAGTTTGCAATTTTAATTCAAGGTTTGTTCATTCTTGGTTTTTAAATCTTGTTTGCGAGTGAATTGGGAGAGGATCTCGTGAAACTATCTATTTATCTAATATTAGGAGAGTTGGATTCATGAAACGAATGAACATGGTCTTTATTCAATCTATCGATGGTGAAGACTAATTCGGCATAGGGATAAGTCACGAATTTCAACGGCTAAAAATAGCGCAAGATCGATTGTTGTTGTAACCCCTCGACCCGGTCTGGGTGAAAGACCGAACCAAACGAGTCACACGGGGAATATTGAAGTAAACCGGGAGGTTTACCTCAGTAAACGAACCTATTTTTTTCATTTTTATCTTATCTAGATGCTCATTATGATCTTAACTGTTTAACATCGCAGCGAAACAAATTGCAACTCGATCATACATCGATTCTGGACTCAAGGCCATTTTGTAATTTATACAAAATACATGGACTTCTTCACTTTTAAAGTTATCAACCTGTAATTAATCATATTACATGTATCCATGTCAAATCTCACCTCAAAACAATCATCCATACTCATTTAATTACATCCACAACATTCAGGGATAAAAACGTAAAGAATCAGAACTTTAGAAGATTCCATTAACTAACATAACAGCCTGCCGTTTCGGTATAGGTTACCCTGTATCGAAACAGGCGTACCGAATTAGGTTCAAGTGGCTCGGAACACAGGCCCGTATCGAAACATCCTTTGAGGTGTTTCGGAACAGAGGTTCCCAATAGCAAATCGTACCGGAACAGACCTCCATGTTCTGCAACCCTTAGGCCATTTCAGGCTCACCGTTTCGGTACAGGCTCGAGTGTACCAAAACACCTGGGCCTGTAATGACACTTTTTGCTTGTTTTTCACACTTTAGTCCATAAAAAACCATCGCAACATACTTCACACATGCATACAATATATTTAGAACACTCAACCACAATCATACATGACAGAAACAACATCATAGCATATCCAATTGCATCAAGGAATCGATAGGCATGCAACCTATGCAAAATAGCCACTTAAGAGTCAAAACTCAAACCAAGGCATAAACCAACAATTAAAAGCCATTTGCAAGTCATTAAGGGCATTTCAAACTTGCCACAAACCAGGGAGTTTCAAAACATATCTCTCAAAACAACAAGGTATTCTCCCATTGCAAACTATTATTACTAATAAGCAAATGTAAAACCATACTTGAGCTTAACCACACTTCTTGGAATTCTTCTTGCCTCTTTGCTGCCCAAATATGCTAATTCTCTGCATTGTTGGAAAAAGATAGCGTAAGCACAATTGCTTAGTGAGGGATGCTCAAAACAAACCAACAACAACAATGCATTTTAAAACCATTCCTCATTTAGCAATCTCTATCTCATCATGCTCTTTCTATCTCATTCTTGAAATCCTTTTCAAAGCAAAACCACATCATTTAAACCACATGTACCATCTATCTCATGCATTCATCAAAATGCAAAATCTCAAGCCATAACCTTACATGCTTAAATCTCATAAAGCATTTCCAAAATCTTATACTCATATGCAAAATACAATACATAAAATCATTTATAATCAAGGTACATGTGAATCTCATATATTGGTATTTTAGCAATATTACTCGGATATGCGGATAGCTTGACTAAATGTCAAGTCCTACCCCGGTGGAATCTCACATCATCGGACTCTCATGGGGGCATCTCTCATTACCACAAAGCTTAATGGAATCTCTTATCATCAAGACCTACCATGGTGGAATCTCTTATCACCACACTCTCACTTTGGAACGGGATGGCACTACCCCCATTACATGAACCAAAGAGCACGCACGAATTTTGTATATTATAGTGTACTTCTCATCCTATTCGTCTACCAATTATATTCGGTAACAATAATCTCACCTCATGCCAATATACACATTTTAAACATCAGTACCTACTGTTTTCAATGCATCATTCTAAATCATTCTCATCCCATTTCAAAAACATAAACAATGCATACCATTTTCTCAAATAGATCCATCTCATTGAAATATCAATTCTATCTCATGGGATCATTAAAATCATCATATCATTTCTCAAAACATGCATAAAATAGTAGGTGTAATTATATCTTCAAAACAAGAGCATGACCATAAAACCAATGGGATATAAACCGAGAAACGAGAGTGAAACATCTCAAACTTACTTCCGGATTTAGTTTAGTGTTTCAAACTCAACCTAAACCCCCAAATCTTTCTTCCAAGTCTTTTAAAGGCTTTTAAAATCAATTCCACTCACCGACAACGCCACGCTCGCTTTGCCGAAGCGTAATCAATCTTCCGGAGCTCCCGGAACTTCACCAATCTCGTCCTATATATTCTCCCATGTTTATAACACACAAGAACAGAGTATTAATGCATCTCAATGCATTAAAACCACCAGAAAACAAAGCTACCTCGTTGCTCTGCCCAAAAACACCAAAAAGGCTATCCAAAACAACCGAAAACACCTTCGATTACTCTCCAACATTTACCCCAGCCAAAAATCTAACACTTCCATCTACTTTTAATCATCGAATAACATCTAAAACCATCTAATTTCACCCTTATACCTCCAGCAACACCAGAACCACATTAACTCTACAAAAACCCCAAATCTAACCATCTAAAAACTAGAGATCCAAACCAATTCGGGAGTATTATGATAAAA
Source organism: Hibiscus trionum (assembly GCA_030270665.1). Lineage (NCBI taxonomy): Eukaryota > Viridiplantae > Streptophyta > Magnoliopsida > Malvales > Malvaceae > Hibiscus > Hibiscus trionum. The sequence continues at coordinate 18,994,105 of BSYR01000021.1, read as the reverse complement.
TCTTTATTTCAACATCATTTGACATCCAAATCATGATTAATATTAGCCTCAAATCAAGTAAAACAATAACATTACGAAAATCACAAGATCTCATCAAATAATCTTCAATTTAACCAAATTTCCATAATTAATCCATCAAAACAACTTAGAAAACATATGTAAAGGATTGATAACTTGGGAATTTCAATAAAGAACTGATCATTAGAGGAGGAGAACGAACCTTACCTCTAATGGATGAAATCTCTCTCAATTGGATGTGTTTTTCTTGAAAAATCAAAGGAAAAACAATAAGGTTTTGTAAATCAAGTTTAAAGAATCTTTTAGAAACCCAAAACTCAGCAAATCAAGAGCATTACCTCAAGTTTCTTGAAAATGGAGAGTGTTTGGCTGAAGGAAAACTTTGAGAGAAAATGACGTAAAGTGGGTTTTAATGAAAGAGTCAACTCTCCCTTGATTAAATCTTTTTAATCATTAATTAAAACCTTTTAAAATGCTCCTAATTAAGAGAGAAATATGATAAAAATAATTGGGTAAAATAGCTCCTTAAAGATTCAAAGTTTCAATCCCTTTACAAAACAGTCACTAAAACAACTTTGTAAAAATCGTGTTTTTGTCACTAACTCAAAATGTTCCACTTCCAAAAAAAATTTCCTAAAATGGATTTTACCAAAATCATTTATATAATTAGCATTGATTTTTAAGCATTTTCCCTTATTTTTACCTTAACCCAAACCTTGTTGTCCCTGAACCGCTCCCAAAAACTCAAATCTCTAGTCTACTCTCCACGAACCTCGAATTGACCTCAAATTTTTCTAGGCCCAAATTCTAGGCGATACAACTCTCCCCCACTTAGGAAATTTCATCCTCGAAATTTTACCTAATGGAAAGAGGTAAGGAAAGTGCTTCTTCATGTCATCATAGGACAAATCTGGATTCAACTCAATCTCCTCAACATGCATAACATGAGACAGATCCGATCTATATCTCCTAAGCATGGATACATGGAAAACATCATGTATCTTCTCCAACTCAGACGGCAACTTCAATCTATAAGTAACAGGTCTAACACGCTCTAGCACCTCATACGGTCCAATAAACCTTGGACTCAACTTGCCCTTCCGGCCAAATCTCATCACCTTCTTCCAAGGTGAAACCTTCAAAAACACTTTATCTCCCACAGCATACTCAATCTCCTTACGCTTCAAATCCACGTAAGACTTTTGCCTATCCGAAGCTGCTTTCAACCTTTCACTAATAAGCTTCACTTTTTCTGTAGTACCCTTAAGCACATTAGGCAAAGAAACTAACTTCTGCCCTACTTCCGCCCAACAAAAAGGCGTTCTACACTTCCTCCCATACAAGGCCTCATAAGGAGCCATTTGAATGCTCGCTTGATAAATATTATTGTAAGAAAACTTCACTAAAGGCAACTGTTTCTCCCAAGAACCTTGCAAATCAATGATGCAACATCTCAACATATTCTTCAACACTTGGATAACTCGCTCAGACTGACCATCCGTCTGAGGATGATACGAAGTACTGAAATTCAAACGCGTACCCAACACTTGATGAAGACACTCCCAAAACCTTGCTGTGAAACACAGATCCCGATCTGAAACAATGGACTTAGGCACTCCATGCAACCTCACAATCTCAGAGATGTACAAATCCGCCAACTTGTCTAACGTATACGTAGTATGTATGCACTGCCAGAAAATGTGCACACTTCGTAAAATGATCAACAATCACCCAAATAGAATTCTTTTTGGACGGTGTCAAAGGTAACCCCGTCACAAAATCCATGGTGATTCTTTCCCATTTCCATTATGGAATCTTCAAAGGCTGCAACAATCTAGAAGGAAATTGATCCTCAGCTTTAACACGTTGACAAACCATGCACTTACTAACAAAATCGACCACGTCCTTCTTCAAGCCAACCCAATAGTACTCATCCTTCAACCCACGATATATCTTTGTACTACCAGGGTGCATAGCAAAAGGACTGCTATGAGCCTCAGTCAAAATAGTGCGCCTCAGCTCAACATCCTACGACACAACTATTCGACTCTTAAAACACAAAACACCATCATCATTGAAACAAAAGTTCGTTGGATTTCCTTCCGCAATGTCCTGAACATGCGGTACCAACGAATCATCCAACAACTGATTCTTCTTGATCAACTCCACCAAAGAGTGTTTCACTTGTAACTCATCCACTAAACCACCATCTCGCGATATACTCAACCGAGAAAACATTACCCTTAACTCTACGGTCACTTTCCTACTCAAGGCATCGGCTACTAGATTAGCCTTCCCTGTATGGTACTCGATCGTGAAGTTGTAATCTTTTAGCAACTCAAGACATCTTCTTTGCCTAAGATTCAAATATTTTTGGCACATCAAGTACTTTAAACTTTTATGGTCTGTGTACACTATACATTTTTCACCATAAAGGTAATGCCTCCAGATTTTCAAGGCAAATACCATCACAACCAACTCGATGTCATGCGTGGGGTAATTACGCTCTTGCACCTTCAACTGTCGAGATGCATAAGCTACCACCCTTCTTTCTTGCATCAACACACATCCCAAACCAACATAGGATGCATCATTATAAACCACAAACTCTATTCCCGATTCAGGTTGAATCAAGATAGGAGCTTGCGTCAACGCTTCCTTCAACTTCTCAAAAGCTTGTTGTCTAACCTCTATCCACTCAAACTTAACATACTTTTGTAACAACTTTGTCAGAGAAGCAGCAATTTTTGAAAAACCATCTACGAACCTACGGTAGTATCCCACCAAACCAAGGAAACTACGCACCTCATGAACCGACTTAGGTGACTTCCAATTCATCACCACTTCAACCTTTTGAGGATCAATTTTAATCCCTTCGGCCGACACCACATGACCAAGGAAAACAACTTCCTTAAGCCAAAACTCACACTTGCTCAACTTAGCATAAAGCTGGTTTTTTAACAAAACTTGCAACACAATCCGCAAATTCTTATCATGATCCTCATCGGTACGAGAGTACACGAGAATCTCATCGATAAACACAACCACAAATCTATCCAAACACTCATGGAACACATGATTCATCATATCCATGAACGCAACAGGGGCATTAGTCAAACCAAAAGGCATCACCAAAAACTCATAATGCTTATACCTTGTTCGAAAAGCAGTCTTAGGCACATCCACATCCTTTACTTTCAACTGGTAATATCCGGATCGTAGATCAATCTTGGAAAACACCGAAGCACCTCGAAACTGATAAAAAAGATCATCAATCCTTGGAAAATGATACTTGTTCTTGATTGTCAACTTGTTCAATTGACGATAATCTATACACATGCGCATTGAGCCATCTTTCTTCTTCACAAACAAGACCGGTGCACCCCAAGGCAAAACACTAGGCCTAATGAAACCTCGATCAAGCAACTCCTGAAGTTGCATCTTCAACTCCTTCAACTTCTTAGGTGTCATTCGATAGGAAGAAATAGACATTGGAGTCATATTTTTATACAACTCAATGCCAAACTCAACCTCTCTATTCGGTGGCAAACCAGGTAACTCTTCCGGAAATAAACCCAGAAACTCACATATTGTACGAATGTCCTACACTCGCACCTTCTTCGTACTTGGATTCATTACATAATCCAGGAAAGCTTTACATCCTAAACACATCAACCGACTCGCTTCAAGATCCGAAACCACATTAAATAAGAATTTCACATTCTCACCTGCGATAACTACTTCATAATCATCAGCGAGTTTCAACGAAACTCGCTTGGTCTCAAAATCAACCACAACCCTATGATCAGTTAACAAATTCATAGCAAGGATTACATCAAAACCATAGAAAGACAACTCCATAAGATCAACCTCAAACACATGTCCTTGAACAGACAAAGGACATCTTCTATACAACTTTCTTGTGACAATTGTTTCACCAAAAGAATTGGTTACTCGCATACCAACATCTAACAACTCAACAGGAAAACCAAGCACTTGTGCATGCTCGCGCAAAATGTATGAATGAGTAGAACCAGAATCAATCAAAGAAAGTAATGACAATGATTGCAAAGTAAAGGTACTTGCGATCACATCCGTGTCATTCCTTCCCTCTCGTTCTGAATACACCCTAGCATGTCTACCTCCCTCAGGCTGAACAACAACAACATGAGCAACATTCCTCTGCCCATCATCTCTACACTGAAAATTACCACGATCGCGCCCACGGCCTCTGTATGGCTCAACAGCTCGCACAGGAGCTTGTCCATCTCTAACCGGTTGTGGAAAATCATGTTTCATATGTCCTCGTGATCCACAGTTCCAACACGTACCCAAATTACCCCAACACTCTCCCGTGTGCCTCCTACCGCACCAGTTACATTTTGGAGTACGAATGAAGGCATTTTGGCCTTGGTGACCACGACTAGGGTTACCACCACCCCGCCTAGGATTCGGTTGATATCGTCGATCTTTATGCTTCTTATAACGATCCTTTCCACCATCATACTCAGCCGCCCTCTTTCCAGAGCTAGAACCACCCAAACGAGCAGCCAAACCCAAATTATGCTCGATGTCCTTAGCTCGAGTGACTAAGACATCAAAGTCAGTGTAGTCCGAAGCCAATATGTAGGTCTTTACATCCTACACCAGCTCATAGCGAAAACGATCGCATCTCTTTTGTTCATCTTGATCCAGCTCAGGAGCATACGAACTCAACCAAACAAACTAGACTTCATACTCGGAAACCATCATGTTTCCTTACACCAAGGACATAAATTCTCTCTTCTTCTTCTCATCTAGATAGCGAACACCCAAATACTTTCTCTTAAAAGCATTTCCAAAGAATGCCCAAGTAAACTCGGCAGGTTCCATACCCGCAGTGATGGTCATCCACCACGTATAAGCATCTCCATGAAGCAAAGAGACTACACATCCAAACTTTTGCACATCATTGCAACTCATCTGTCCTAGAATCCTTCAGGTGCTCTCAAACAAAGCCTCATAACCCTCAGGAGATAGACCTCGGAACTCAGTTCCACTCAAACCGCGCAAACGTTCCAAAGGTAAACCAACATTAGCACCAGGCTGAGATGCGGCCACATGTATCCCCGCTATCACTGCCTGAAAATCCCCAACTATATCATGAATCAATGGTGTCATATCAGCAGCAGCTTACCCTTGTGCTGTCTGAGGTCCAACACCAGCTCCCGCTCTAGCTCCCTCACCACCAAGAGGGGGAGGAGGCAGCAAATTCTCAACATTCTCATGAATCTCATTCTCAATCATGTTACGTACATTGCCTCTAAGCTCTCATCTCGGTCCCATTATCAAAACAGTATAGCTAAAAAGAATGCAACAATCAAAACAATCAGGCTAGCCAAAGCAAGAATCCAAGGTGCTCAAGTTTTACTTTTCAAAACCAAAATTCTCTTTACATTAGTAATAATATGGCAATGGGTATCCTGAACCTCTCCCCCAACAACATATAAAAATCACAATTCATGTTATCAAACATTGTGTATCTCACACAAGTCAAACAATGATCAAAACATAGCATAATCACTCACCATGCATAGCATTCATCAAGAAATCAACCAAACAACAATATCACATATACCTTGCCTCCCAATTCTTTCTAAACCTAGCTATAATACCACCAAATGTAACCCCATCGACCCGGTATGGGTGAAAGACCGAACCAAACGAGTCACACGGGGAATATTGAAGTAAACCGAGAGGTTTACCTTAATAAACGACCCTATTTTTTCAATTTTATCTTGTTTAGATGCTCATTATGATCCTAAGTGTTTAACATCATAGCGGAACAAATTGCAACTTGATCATACATCGATTTGGGACTCAAATGCATACAATTACACTTTAGGGACCATTTTGTAATTTATACAAAATACATGGACTTCTTCACTTTTAAAGTTACCAACCTTTAATTAATCATATTACATGCATCCATGTCAAATCTCAGCTCAAAAAAATTATCCATACTCATTTAATTGCATCCACAACATTTAGGGATCAAAACATAAAGAATCAGAACTTCAGAATATTCTATTAACTAACATAACAGCCTGCCATTTCGGTACAGGTTGCCCTGTATCAAAACATGCGTACCGAAACAGGTTCAAGTGGCTCGGAACACGGGCTCGTATCGAAACACCCTTTGAGGTGTTTTGGAACAGATGTTCCCAGTAGTAAATCGTAAAGGAACATACCTCCCTGTTTCGAAACCCTTAGGCCATTTCAAGCTCACCGTTTCGGCACAGGCTTGAGTGTACCGAAACACCTGGGCCTATAATGACACTTTTTGCTAGTTTTTCACACTTTAGTTCATACAAAACCATTCCAACATGCTTCTAACATGCATACAACATATTTAGAACACTTAACCACAATCATACATGACATAAACAACATCATAGAATATCCAACTGCATCAAGGAATCTATAGGCATGCAACCTATGAAAATAGCCACTTAAGAGTTAAAACTCAAAACAAGGCATGAACCAACAATTAAAGGCCATTTACAAGTCATTAAGGGCATTTCAAACTTGCCACAAACCAGGGAGTTTCAAAACACATCTCCCAAAATAACAAGGTATCCTCTCATTGCCAACTATTATTACTAATAAGCAAATGTAAAACCATACTTGAGCTTAACCACAGTTCTTGGAATTCTTCTTGCCTCTTTGCTGCCCAAATATGCTAATTCTCTGCATTGTTGGAAAAAGAAAGCGTAAGCACAATTGCTTAGTGAGGGATGCTCAAAACAAACCAACCACAACAATGTATTTTAAAATCATTTCTCATTTAGCAATCTATATCTCATCATGTTCTTTCTATCTCAAGCTTGAAATCATTTTCAAAGCAAAACCACATCATTTAAATCACATGTACCATCTATCTCATGCATTCATCAAAATGCAATATCTCAAGGCATAACTTTACATGCTTAAATCTCATAAAGCATTTCTCAAATCATATACTCATATGCAAAACTCAATGCATGAAATCATTTATAATCAAGGTACATGTGAATCTCATATATTGACATTTTAGCAACATTACTCGGATATGCGGATAACTTGACTAAATCTCAAGTCCTACCCCGGTGGAATCTCACATCACCAGACTCTCATGGAGGCATCTCTCATCGCCACAAAGCTTGATGGAATCTCTCATCATCAAGACCTACAGTGGTGGAATCTCTCATCACCACACTCCCACTTTGGAACGGGATAGCAATACTCCCATTGCTCGAACCAAAGAGCACGTACGAATTTTGTATATTATAGTGCACTTCTCATCCTATTGGTTGACCAATTATATCCGGTAACAATAATCTCATCTCATGTCAATATACTCATTTTAAACATCATTACCTACTGTTTTTCAATGCATCATTCTAAATCATTTTCATGCCATTTCAAAAACATAAACAATGCATAGCATTTTGTCAAATAGTTCTATCTCATTGAAATATCAATTCTATCTCATGGGATCATTAAAATCATCATATCATTTCTCAAAACATGCATAAAACAGTGGGCGTAATTTTATCTTCAAAACAAGAGCATGATCATAAAACCAATGGGATATAAACCGAGAAACGAGAGCGAAACATCTCAAACTTACTTCCAAATTTAGGTTAGTGTTTCAAACTCAACCTAAACCCCAAAACCTTGCTTCCAAGTCTTTTAAAGGCTTTGAAAACCAATTCCACTCATCGACAACGCCACGCTCGTTTTGCCGAAGCGTAATCAAGCTTTCGGAGCTCCCGAAACTTCACCAATCTCGTCCGATATATTCTCACATGTTTATAACACACAAGAACAGAGGATTAATGCATCTCAATGCATTAAAACCACCAGCAAACAAAGCTGCCTCGTTGCTCTGCCTAAAAACACCAAAACGTCTATCCGAAAACACCTTCGATTACTCTCCAACCTTCACCCAACCAAAAACCTAACATTGCCATCGGCTTTTAATCATCAAATAACATCTAAAAACCATCTAATTTCATCATTATACCTCCAGCAACACCAGAACCACATTAAATCTACAAAAACCCCAAATCTAACCATCTAACAACTAAAGATCAAACCAATTCGGGATTAAATCATGATTAATATCAACCTCAAATCAAGTAAAACAGTAACATTACGAAAATCACAAGATCTCATCAAATAATCTTCAATTTAACCAAATTTCAATGATTAATCCATCAAAACAACTTAGAAAACATATGTAAAGGATTGATAATTTGAGAATTTTAGTAAAGAACTAATCATTAGAGGAGGAGAATGAACATTACCTCTAATGGATGAAATCTCTCTCAATTGGATGTGTTTTTCTTGAAAAATCAAAGGAAAAACAATAAGGTTTTGTAAATCAATATTAAAGAATCTTTTAGAAATAAAAAACTCAGCAAATCAAGAGCATTACCTCAAGTTTCTTGAAAATGGAGAGTGTTTGGCTGAAGGAAAACTTTGAGAGAAAATGACGTAAACCAGGTTTTAATGAAATAGTCAACTCTCCCTTCATTACATCTTTTTAATCATTAATTAAAACCTTTTAAAACGCTCTTAATTAAGAGAGAAATCTAATAAAAACAATTGGGCAGAATAGCTTCTTAAAGATTTAAAGTTTTAATCCCTTTACAAAATAGTCACTAAAAAAACTTTGTAAAAATCGTGTTTTGGTCACTAACTCAAAATGTCCCACTTCCAAAATCTTTTTCTTAAAATTGATTTAACCAAAATCATTTATATAATTAATAATGATTTTTAAGCATTTTCTCAGATTTTTACCTTAACCCGAACCTTGTTTTCCCTGAACTGCTTCCGAAAACTCGGATCTCTAGTCTACGTTCTACGAACCTCGAATTGACCTCAAATTCTTCTAGGCCCAAAATCGGGGTGTTACAGTTTTCCACCCTTGGCTCATGTTGGGAGGTATTATCAAGGCTTACACAATTAACTAGTATTTCGACTTAGGGATTAGAAGAAATCATTGAAGAACGCTTCGCCGAGCCTTGAAGGTTGTTGAATGTTGCCCAGGCAAGCACGTCGTTTCCACATTGCCCAGGCATCCGCTTCGCGAATTGCCTAGACAATCACTCAGTTTCTTCATTGCTCGGGCATCGGCTTCACTCATTGCCCCGACATTAGCTTCATTCCTTCATTGCCCTGGCATTGGCTTAACCCATTGTCCTGGCAATACGATTGTTGTCACTGCCCAAGCAATTGAGTCGTTTTTGCACTCAAATACCAAGACGGTCCATTCAATTATCACTCCTCAAACTCATGATAACCTAGCCTCTACTCTCTCTCATTTGATCACATCTTTCTTTTATTTTATTGCTCTTTTATTTTACTCGTAAATTAGAACCCCTATTATCACTTGTGTTTTTATTTTTACAGTGTGATAACTAAAGCAAAGTGGCCCAAACCAATCCTTGTGGAGACGATACTCGAAACTTATCTTATCATATCACTTTTTTAGCTAGGTGGTCGAGCGTCCTTGCTATGCTAAGGCTAAGGTGTTGTGATTCTGTTCTTAGCTAGGTGTTTGAGTGTCCTTGCTATGCTAAGGCTAAGGTGTTGGTTTTCTTATTGTTCTTTCGATTGCCATTATGCGCTCTTTTTCCCATTTCAACGAAGACGGGTTTTCTAATGAGGCATATGGAGATCTTGTATGACCAATTTATCAATAAAATCATACATTGCCGAGCAAAAAAAAAAACTTTATTACTTACAGCATGTATACTTACACTAATTACAAAGCACTTATTATACGCAACAATCTGTTTTATAATAAATTTTAAAATATATTACACGCCAACCACCCGATCAATTCTCATTTTTCTTTTGTGATGCCTTAAAATATTTTATATACGTCTAACTATCTAAGCTTTTTAAGTTGCTACTCCTCTCACCGAATACCTTTTTTTTTAAGCTTTCAATCATATTGCACCGCTAAGGTGGAATGTCCTGAGAACAATATTTGAGTTCCACGCGTCTAAAATTGTTATGTTAAAATGAGGGTGCGCCACCGTATGATTGAATGACTATATTTATTGAATTAAACTAATATTAGAATAAAATTGATAAAATTTATAAGTAATAATGATTAAATGCGTAATTATATAAATATTTTAATTATCGCATAAGTGATTTATTTTTGTCAAAGTTTAATAGTTATTAGCTCGATTGAAATTATTTTAATAGTTTAACTGATAAAATTTATATTTTGATAGTCAAAATAAAATCGAAAAATAATTTAGTAACCTTACAGGTAGTCTATTTTTTTTTCAATTCATAAAACAATTCTTAAATCTGTCATAAATAAAACTAAACTAATCAAATTGCAAAAAAGAAAAAAGAAAATTTCCATTAGAAATATTGGTGAAACAGAAGGCAAGTCAATTTCCTCATCAATGGTCTTCATTTTAAAAAAAAGTGGGGTTTGGTTGCGAGGTGCAAATAAGGTTTGTTATCACAGTGAAAGTCAAAGATAGGTCGGTTGCAAGCGATTCGGTTGAATACACATTGCAACAGGCTTTCGTCACCCCCTGTGAGAAATTGTCTTTTGCTTCTTTGTTAATATTAGGATGGTCATAGGTCGGGTTTTTAGTCGATGCGTACTCGGCTCGAAAATTTAATGCTTCCATCCAAATCTAACTCGGCCCGACACTTTATGATGTTATACTCGACTTGAACTCGAATTCATGAGTAGAAACCTGAATCCAACCCGACCCGACCCGACATAAATAAAAAAATTATTATTTTTTATTATTATTCAATAAGAGAGCTAGTTAAAAAATACAAATAAAGAAAGATCATTATAATAGTTATTTCATTTTTATTAGATAAAATAGGGAGATAATTAAAATATAGAGAGAGAGGGGAGGCATTATAGCAATTATACCAAAATATTTAGAATAAAATTAAACTATTATTTCTGGTCGGTTATTTTTTACTTTAAAATCAAACTCAACCTTATCCTAAAAAAATCAAACCTGAACTCGAACCCGATTTTTTTTTTTTAAATCCCGACCCTATAAAATTGAGTCGAGTCGGAACTCATCAAGTGTGGGTAAAATGCCTCTCCCTAGTTAACATTCTATATTTTGCAATGATGTCTGTAATAACTTCTAATGGAACTTTACTGTCATCAAGTAAACTTCTTTCAATATAATCAGTTAGAATAACTTTTCTGTATGTTTTCAGTCAAATTCTTGAGAAGAAAAATGAATAAGCTCATCAAAAGACCCAATTTATACTATTGAATTATGATGCAGTAAAACAGCAAAATCCACTTCTTTCCTCTTTGTGTACACACAAACACATAAAGAAATCAAGTAGTGTATCATGGAAAATCTTGTAAAACCCCGTAATCAAGCCAACTAACCAACCGGTGAATGAGGAGCTGAATGATTGGGGTGGCCGGAGCAGACATCTTATTAGTAGGAAATATTGAATCATATTATATGATACCATATATGAATATCACTGGTGTGTTCGATTGGATTGTGAAGGAGCCTTGTGTTTTGGAGCGGGCATCGGTGGAGCTGTAGGTGGCTGAGCGAGCGGGGGAGCAGCTGTCGGTGGTGGAGTAGCCACAAACTGTGGAGGTGGGCTAGGAGACTCCTGGTAGTAAGGATATATGGTGTACACAGTCTGTGCTATGGTGAGGGCAAAGAGAAAGATGGCACCAATCAAAGAAAGTATAGCCCAAGGGTTTCTGAAGTAGGTGTGGATGAGGTTGGCTCGCCATTCATTCCAAGCTTTCTTGCAGTACTTGTTCACCCTCTTATGCACCTCGTCCAGGCTGCTATCCGGGTCCAACGTTATATCTTTCGACAGTGAGTTGAATAGCTTAGCCACTGCTTTGTCACTTCCAAGTGCATTCTGAATGATCCCCCTTGAGTGCAGAAGAGCAACATCCCTCTCGTTGTCAATTATGTTGTCCATGAAAAAGATGTAGGATGTCACCTCGTTGCCCGCCCCCACGTGGAAACGTTCGAATGCCATTAGGTTCAAAAACATGGACTCCGTCGCATCGTCCACGATGATAACCGGGAGCTTAAGGACCCCTCCGCGGAATTGAATGTCCTTGAGGCTCACGGACTTGCTCTTCTTGAACCGGATCCCAGCTTCGTCGAGCTCCATCGCGGATCGAATGATGTCATCGCCGTCTTCGTGGAGTGAAGAGCTTCGAGGTTTATGACGCCGTTGTCTTCGTCGGCGTCCCGGTATGTCCGGAAGCAGACTCTTCCTATACACGTCCAATACGTGCAAGCAAGTCCCCATGGTTGAGATGGGCGTGTTGGGGGAGCAAAACTTGAGTATAAGCTTGTTAACGAACTCTCCATCCTGCATGAATGAACCAATGTGGAATGGAACCAGCTTTAAAAACAGATGAACAAAATACATACAGTTATGTTCAGCTGTAAACCAAACCTTAGTTCCATTGCTATCAACAGCAACTAATGTCTGAAGAATATGCATGGGCAGTTGATTCTCGAGCATCAACATATCCCGTTTGATAAACGGCATAACATGTATCTTCCCATGCTGGCTGAACACCGGGTCATTGGGAGCATAATCCTCCATGGTATGAGTAGCAGAGCGTAGGATTTCCAGCATGAAACTCCCATCCAGAATCATCATCTGCAGAAACTCGTCGTCTTCCCATTTCGGATCGAGCAGATCATAACATTCCTTCAATTTCTCCACGTCATTAACCAGAGAGTTGACAAAGGCTTCTAAAGGCTTGTTGGATCTCTTGAGGAAATGAAGGAGTGCTCGTTTCTTGTGGTCCTCCATGGGCTTTAGGCGATCTTCGCCATGGTGGTAAGGACCAAAGGAGACCACCTGAGGTATGTAAGCTTTCTTGTTTAGGTCCGCAATGGTGGCCGGAACTTTGTAGATGGACCGCTTCATCCAATGCTCCTTCTCGGCCTCGATATTGGCCATGCTCTCGAGTTTCCGATTAACATCAATAACCCAGGTAGATTGCCCCATTTCTCTTCAAAAATGTACTAGCATGTGTAGTAAAGGGACAACAGAAGACGAGATAATTAACCTCTGAGATTCCTTTCTTGGATATGGTTGGCAATGGCGTAACCCTTTCTTTTTTTTTAGGAATCATTAAGGATGAGAAGAGAAAGGAACTAAAAAGGGGAAGAAGTTGGCAACAAGGAACTGATGATGATTAGCAAAAGTATGAAGATTTGAAGGCTTATTCTCGTGTAGGGGAGCTGCAAAGAAAAGTATCAAGGCATGCGAAGAAACAATAACTTAATATTAAGGCTTAAATATATTTTTTTGGTCTAAGCAGCTTTTTTTAGTTTGTATCTAAAGATATTTTACTTTTAAATTGGTATATAAATTAGTCATCTTCTCACAAGTTGGTACTTAAAAGAATTTTTACTCGCAAATTGGTATTGAAAGAATTTTTGCTCACAAGTTGGTACTTGAACTAGGCACATTCTCTCAAGTTGGTATCAAAATTTATACATTCTATCTTCTATCAATTTGGTCATGATTTGAAATAATTCAATAAATTTAATAATCGTATCAATTTACACTTTCTTCCTCTCTTAAATTGTTATGAGTTTCTCCTATAAATAATATATCACTTTCTTGGTATAAAAAAGTTTAACAGTAACTTGATATTGTTTTTTTTTTAGAGAATGCAATTATCTTATTGTTGTTTTGATCCGTTAGGCTTGCTTGCTTTGACAGTATCGTAAAAAATAACCAAACTGATGAATTTTTAAATATAAACTGTTAAATTTATTAAATTGTTTCGAATTAGGGCCAAATTGATATAATGTACAAATTTTGGGAACTAAATATGTTAATAAAAATGTCAAAATAGTGGTTTAAATTAAAGTTTGGTACTAAAATGAGAGAATAAATAATTTAGGTGTCAACTTGGGAGGAAGTGTTTAAGCTCATATGCTAGCTTGGATGTAAAAATTCTTTAGATACCAACTTGGAATGATGTGTCTGATTCAAAAATCAAAGATTTACTTAAGCCATAAGCCTATTATTTAGGGGTGGGAATTTGGTGGGGAATATCCGAAAATCGTGGGGATTCGAACCGATGGAGATGGAGAATAACCGAAATCTTCACCCACAGGGACGGGAAAGTTTTATCATCGAGGCTCAAATGGGGATGGGACGGGGTTTGTTATATCCAAACCGTGGGGATAACCGAACCGTAACCGTATAAATAACCTTGGGGATCCCCAACAAATATCTACAACGGTCTCCAATATTTTACAAGATTTTTAAAAAATATGTACTTATTTATCTATATAGCCCTTATACATGTCTTAATTAAAAAAAAATCTTAATTACATTATTATCACTTTAACTTTCTCTCCAACTTAGCCACACTCAAGTTTTTCAACGGCGCAACCCCATTTCAATCTATCTTAGTTTTTAGATATTAGCTAAAATCCTCATCTAAATCTTTCACAACGCAACACCATTTCAATCTTCATCATTTCGTAATTGCTTGAAGTATCTAAACCTTATATTTTAAATTGAATTGGCCATTTATTTTTATTAGTAAAATAGTAATTTTGTTTAATTTTTTAGATGAAGATTTCGCGAAAACCGTGCGGAGAATATGGGGACGAAAAAAATCCCCGAAGCATTTAATTGAATTCCTAAAAACCGTAACCGCAAGTGTTGGGGACGGAATGTGTAATGCAAAACCGTCTCCGCCCCACTCGATTCCCACCCTAACTATTATTAATGTTATTTTCAAAAGGGTAAAGTAAATAAATGACCACTATAGTATGAGTTAGTACTCGATTTGACCACTATAATTCTAATTGCAACAATTAAACCACTGAACTATCAAATTGGACTCAATGTGACCACCAACCGTTAGAAACCAACGGATGGAGTGATCTGGCTGTTAGTAAAAGTTTGTATGATTTCACATTTGGTCCCCGCTATTTATACATTTTATCAAATTGGTCCCAATTTTATTTAATAAAATAATTTGAATATTTAATTAGGTGGCGACAAATGACCTTGGGCAAATTCGAACTAGGGTCTTTGGTGTGCAAGCAACAAGTGTTTGGCATTGGGCCAAACATTTTTTGTTTTGTTTTATAGAATACAACATTTAATATATGTGTTAGATGGTTGTTAATGCATGAAAAAATGAAGAAAATGTGGTTTTAGAAAATTCGAACATGACATACTTATGATGCATAAAAACATACAACTCAATTAAATAAATTTAATAATTAAATTAAAGTTAACAATATTTTTTATATATTTTAAATTACAGTTAGTGCACGATGTAAAATCAAACGTTTAAAATTATATTAAATTCATTTAACGAATCCAAACTCATGAACATAATTAAATTAGATTTAACTAATTTAATATAATAAAATAATTAAATCAACATATATAAAAAATATAATTAATTTAATTTATTTATTATATTAAATTAATTAAATCAAGTTTAATTATGTTCGTAGTTTGAATTCGCTAAATGAATTTAATATAATTTTAAATGTTTGATTTTTAAAATTATATTTTTAATTTCTAGAAAATTTGTTAATATACGAGTAAAACTTAAATCCTAGAACACAAATGCTTACGTTGGACGTGATTCTTCCGTAAGCTTATGGTTTGGCCTGTAAGAAAAGTATATGTTGTAAGTAGGTGACGTTATCCACGAATCTCCTACTTTTTCTCTCAGGGTCGCCTTATTTGCACACCCATTTCACGTGGTACCGTCAGTTTTTGCTCCTTCAAAATAAATAAATAATTACTAAATACTAGTAGTATATATTTTGGTACTCTAATTTGATATTTGAAGTTCTTTTGTTTAACTAAGTATTTAAAATTTTCGAACAAAAAAATTAAGTATTTAAAATTGATTTTTTATTCGAATTGAGTTAAACGTGACTTCTTATTTTCAATTTATAACTTACAATTGTTTTTTATTCAATTAGGTATTTGTATTTAACTTTTTAGTTCAAAAATAATACTTGAATTTGACCTTTTAGTTCAGTTTGATGCTTATGAGTTTTTCTAAGGTACGAGTCGATATACAATTGGATTTGAATGTAGTTACGCAGTTGGGATGTGTTTGAACAACCATCACAATTTATGAGTCTCGCTAAATTGGATGTAATTGGAGGTCCTTAATTACAATCGTTCAATTCTTAGGGGAAGTAGTAAAAAAATTGGTGTAATTATGCAAATAATTACTCTTCAACTTATTATTGTTGTTGTATTAGGATTTATAAAAAAAAAAAACCAATAGTTTTACGTACGCACATTTTTTATAACATCAACATTGTAAGAGCCCAATTATGTAATTATGTTCGGGCCCATAAAACCCTTTTAACCCAAAACCATATCCAAACTAAATATCCTTTTTACAATCTGACTAACCCTAAACCCTAACATTCACAAACTTCACATTGACGTCAATAAACCCCAAACCAAAAACGCTAATATCCTATATGCCACCACCATTAAAATTTAATTGTAAAAACTATCATGTTTTGGTACTAAATGGTTTTAATTTAAACAATTTTCTATAATAATATACGATATACATATATTTTTTTCATATTTTTCATATATGATATAGATAGTAGACAGAGTTGAGAGCTCGACAAGAACTTAAAAAATGTTTCATTAATTATAAAAAATTGAATTATTTGAAGTTTCATTTTAATACTCAAAACTTTATTTGAAATTTTTTCAAGTCAATTTGAATTTATAAAATTACGATTCAAACTCGTTCATTTCGTGAATCATTTTGACCAACATTTTTTCAACATTCATTCCAATTTGCTTATCACAATCCCGGATATTCTACCGATAAAATAATTTATTTCTTGATGCACATTACATTTTGTTGTTATTTTACTCACTGTATAATTAACATCCTCAAGGATTAAATAAAAAAAGACTTTTCTGCTTTAAAACTGGTTCATTTCCTGAATTTTTTTGACCAACAATTGATGCGATCCGATTCACATCAAGGATTTTTCCAGCAAATTGTGGGCGAGGCCTACAAACTATTGTCAATTTGTCCGCCAAATTCAATATGTTCGCCAATGCGAACGCATTACCTTCGCTAGTTCGCAAATGAACAGCCATGCGCAATTCTAGTTTGCAATTACATTCTTGTTTGCATGCATTGCATTTGTTTGTTTACGATCTGTTCGCATTCACATTTACATTAGTTTTGCTTGCATTCCAATTATTTAATTTTGTTCTACTTAGGATCTTTTAGAATACATTTAGCTCCATTCGCAATATAGCTTCATTGCATCCATTACGTTCACATGTCAACTTGTTTTTCTTATATTATGTTCACATACAATATGTATGTTCGCCTGATTTACATTATGTTTGCATTTGTAATCTGTCTACATGAGTTTCACTTGAGTTTTATAATTAATCTCAGCATTTGTATATGAATAAATAAGTCTTTGTGTTCATTTAAGCATTTAGTTTCATTTATGCTTGTTTAGAACATTTAAGCATGATAGTTTGTTTAAGCATGCTAGTTCATTTAAGTTTGTTGGTTTAATTAATGCATGTCAGTTTATTAATGCATGTTAGTTTTGTTATGTTTGTGAGTTCATTTAGTGTGAGTTACTTAATTAAGCTAGTTCATTCAATGTAACTAGTTCCATTAATTTAACTAGCTCATTTAAATCAGTTCAACATTTACTTTCATCTTTAATAGACAAGTTGTTATCTAATAGTTGTTTAATGTGTTTCAGCAAGGCATTAATTTGGGCAAATGGTTGATCATCTTCTTCAAGAATGACAAAGCATTTACCACCAATTGAAGGCACTTGAAGACACTTTAAAGGGGCAATCAGTTTCGGCCAATTCAAGGCATTTAAGAGAGCTAATTACCCAACATGAAGGCTGATCAGTTTTCCAAGATATTCGAAGGAGTTTACACCACTTAAAGGCTGGCGGTTTCATCAAGTAAACAATTCATTCAAGGGCTCCTAATTACACCACTTAAAGAGCCACTTAAACACTACTTAAGTGCTACTTTGAGCCTTTTTAAATCTGATCAGTTTTGGCTCAAGAAAGACACACAATTAAATGCTTCTTTATCATCTTTTAAAGGAGGATAAATGACACTTTGCCAAGCTTGGCAGCCCAAGGGATTCTTTCATGTGGATGACATATATGTCTAATTCATCCTAAGAATGTCCACATTCATCCTTCTACACCAAGCTTTTCGGCTGCCAATTGCAGATGGGGTAACCGACACTTTAATAGGCCTTTAACACCTTAATTATATGGCTTTAATCTTTGTCTAGCCCATTTAATTTGTTGTTGCCTTACACCTACAAATAGGCACATAATTCCATTTAATTTGTTGTTGCCTTACACCTACAAATAGGCACAGAATTCCATTGTAAAAACAGAACTCTTGGCATAATATAAACTTGAGAGTGTTTCTCTTTCATAGTTTATCTTGAACTTTATCGGCTTGCAAGTTCGTGTTGAGCTTGATGGTCACAACCGAGGTGGTTGCCAAGTGGTGGAGAAGGTTGATTTTTGGGTGTTTAAGTGGAAGCTAAAAGATAAGAATTGAACACAAGGATTTAGAGTGGTTCGGCTTTCTAACCCAAAGCCTACATCCACTACATTAGCTTCCTACTTAGGATTTCAACCAAATTCACTAAGAATTTCGTCCCCTTTTCTCGGATTAGGAGGAAACCATTACAACTATCAAGCTTTCTACCCAAAGCTTGATCAAGGACTCTCTTACAAGAGAAATTCTAAGAAAACTTGAAATCCCTCTAATAGGTATTTAGTTTGAACTATTAAGCACTCACCCAAAACCTAAACACTTGAGCAAATTTGACAATTAAGCTCACAAGTGTTGTCTATACAAGGAATATACAATAGAGCTCTAAAGACAATCTTTTATCATAATGTTGTTGACAATTGAAGCATTAGTCTTCCCTTGATGCTTGGAGGTCCCTTTTATACTCCCAATTGAGTTTGTAACCGTTGAGGACCGTTGGAGACTTTATTTCCCACCATAAATGCAGTTCTGGTGATGTCTGTATCGGAACGACCTTCTTCAGAACTAGCCGTTGAAGCCTGATGCAGCAAGTTGTTTCAAAACACCTCTGGCCGTATCGAAACGATATTGAGTTGTATCGAAACAGTTACAAATTGTTTCGGTACGAGTGATAGTTGAGCTTCAATTTAAAATACCGTTGGGAAATAGCCGTTAGGGGTTTTGACCGTTGAGGTCTTTGCCACATAGGCGTATCGAAACGGTGAAGCCCGTATCGAAATGCTATGTAAAAACACTCACCCAGATTAAGCTCGTTTTGAAACAGACATAGATGTATCGAAACGTTTTGACACTGTATATGGTTGTATCGAAACGCCTAGGAGTGTTTCGAAACACCTTGTGGTTTTGTAAAATTTGGCTTTAGAAAACGCATTAAAACCCCTTTAAGAATTCCTCAAACATATTTTCAAGTTGTTTGGACTTAAAAGAATTTTGAAATCTTTTCAATTTAGTCCAAAACCATTTTTCAATTATTATATCAAAACACATATTTCTACAATCTCCCCCTTTTTGATATAATAAAACCAATCTTGAAAAATTGTTTGGGATTCTCCCCCTTAGTGAAATAAATTTTGAATAAGAGAATTTAAAATTCAAAATCAATTAAAGCTCCCCCTTATTCATTTGAAAATTCAATTTTTCAAAACATTCTCCCCCTTTTGTTATATCAAAAATGGTTCAAACTATGTTTGAAAACTTTGAAGTCCATAACAATGGAAAGTTTTTAAAACAAATTTGACAAAAATGATAATTTTTAAAATCGGCTCCCCCTTACTCAAAGCATCATTAAGAGTTAGTTCAACACATGATAATCTAGTTGAATTAATAATAAATCAAATTAAGCAAATAAAGCAACTAGATTTTACCACACTTGAACTCAATGGAGGATGTGAAGCCTTCTTTCTTCAAGTGTTCTTCTTTGTGTGCATGGAGCTCCCCCTCAAATTTGGACTTGTTGATCAATCTCCATCACACCTAAACAAGACAATCAAGTAATTTTTGGTATCCAAATTGCTTTGGATCCATAGACGTTAGTTGCACATAGTTTAGTCCCCTTAGGAATCTATTTTTCAATTTTATCCTTTTTAGTTGAAGTGATTAGTTCTTTTGGAACCCAAACACTTCTAGAACATTTTCCATTCAAAAATCTAGGGGCACTAGATTTTCTAACATAAAAATTTGATTTTCCTAAATTATTTTTCTTTGGAAGTTCATTGGAAATCGAATCTTTTTCCTCTTGAACTTTATGAAGTAAATTTTGTAAATCAACACATTTTTGCTCAAACTCATTGAGTTTTGCTTCAAGTTCAATTTTGGTTTTAGAAATCAAATCATTTTGAATTTTCAAATTTGAAACAACTTTCTTGTTTTTCAAAATGTGACTTTTAAACTCTAAAACCAAATCATCATAAGCATCTTGTAATTCATCAAAAGAATATGAACATGAGGTAGATGAATTAGAAGTTACCCTTGAATCTTCTTCGATAGCCATAAGGCAAAGGTTAGCTTGAAGAGCTTGCCTTCTCTTTCTTCCTCGATTCATACTTGGATTTTCCTTTCTACTTCTTCATGAACCGAACAAAATTGTTGAAGAGAATGGTCATCACTTCATCTTCACTATTCTCTTCGCTTAAATAAGCGTGTTGGCAAGTAGAGGATGGAAGGGCAATTGAATTTACATCGATGCCTTGCCTCTTGATCTTATTCTCCCTCATCTTCTTTATCTATTCCTTCTTTTTCTCCTCTTCTTTCCCTTTCTTCATGATTTCGTGTGTAAGGAGAGACCCCATGAGTTCATCGAGCTTCAAGGATTTGAGGTTTTTAGCTTCAATGATGGCCGTCTTCTTTGAGTCCTAAGACTCGGGAAGATAGTAGATGAGTTTAAGGACAAGTTTGTCTTCCGAAATGATTTCTACCCAAAGCTTGATCAAGCACTCTCTTACAAGAGAACTTCTAAGCAAACTTGAAATCCCTCTAATAGGTATTTGTTTGCACTACTAAGCACTCACCCAAAACCTAAACACTTGAGAAAATTTGACAATTAAGCTCACAAGTGTTGTCTATACATGGAATATACAATAGAGCTCTAAAGACAATCTTTTATCATAATATTGTTGACAATTGAAGCATTAGTCTTTCCTTGATGCTTGGAGGTCCCTTTTATAATCCCAATTGAGTTTGTAGCCATTGACGACCGTTGGGGTTGTTTTGGAGCTGTTGGAGACTTTATTTCCCACCATAAATGCAGTTTTGGTGATGTCCGTATCAGAACAGGCGAGCCCGTATCGGAACAACCTTCTTTAGAACTAGCCTTTGAAGCCTGATGCAGCAAGCCGTATTGAAACGTCTCTGGCCGTATCGAAACGGTATTGAGCTGTATCGAAACAGTTATAGATTGTTTCGGTACAAGTGATAGTTGAGCTGCAATTTAAAATACCGTTGGGAAATAGCCGTTGAGGGTTTTGACCGTTGAGGTCTTTGCCACATAGGCGTATCGAAACGGTGAAGCATGTATCGAAACACTATGTAAAAACCCTCACCCAAATTAAGCTTGTTTAAAAATAGAAAGAGTTGTATCGAAACGTTTTGACACTGTAAATGGTCGTATCGAAACGCCTAGGGGGTGTTTCGAAACACCTGGGTGGTTTTGTAAAATTTGGCTTTAGAAAACTCATTAAAACCCTTTAAGAATTCCTCAAACATATTTTCAAGTTGTTTGGACTTAAAAGCATTTTGAAATATTTTCTATTTAGTCCAAAACTATTTTTCAATTATTATATCAAAACACATATTTCTACAGTTCGTTCTTGTGGCATTCAACCCTTTCATCCTTTTATATTGTTGGTTCCTAGTTCCTATAACTAGAGGGTCACAATCCATTTACCTTCACCCTGATGCTCGCGTAACAGTGCCCCGCAATAGTGCAAGTGTACACGTCAAGTAATATAGTGATAAATATATCGAGTATCGTCTCTACAGGGATTGGGCTAGCCTTTTGGTCCTACTTCCCCGCAATAGTCCAACTTTATCCTTCCTTCCATGTTTTCTTCCTCTTCTCGAGCTCTGACTGTCACGCAAGGTGTGTAGAAAAATTCGGCATTTAAAGCTCTTCAAATCGGCTACCACTTTGCCTGATTTGCCCTCCGGTAGGTACAGTAGTACTCGGCCGCGACATGGCGTTTAGTTGCCACGACATGGGTCTATGAATGATTCTGCTCCGCAAGACTTCATCATAAATCAGCTCCCCTCAGTAGAAGCTATTTGTTGTGGCTTGGCTTAATCAGGGTCTGCTACTAGTTGGTTCTGCCACTTTCTTCCCATGTCTTCAAGTGCCGTCACGGCATCATCCTGCCCTCGCATCGTGCAAATCTGCAAAGGCACCAAACATGCATCAAATAGTACATTTTTCATAGAATAAACAGAATATAAAGATCAAAAGCTTAAATGATGAGATCTATGCATGAAGGCCATAATGCAGCTCAAATGGGTGTAGGTTGAGTGATAATTGCCACGTAAAATGGGTCAAAATATAGAACTTTTGGGCACTTATCACACCCCAAACTCGAACTTTTGCTTGTCCTCAAGCAATGCAAACCATCAATTGCCAAACCTTAATTTTTATAAATCGTCTCATTGGTCTTACTTTTCCTTCTCTCTTCAAACCATGGCGAAGAACACTTGGCACTTAAATCTTTGGATGCCTTAGGAATTCCCTGGAATCAAACTATAAGATTTGTGAGTGTGTGCATGCATTGTGAACAAGATGATTATAAGGATTCTAAGCAAACAATTAAGCATTAACCTACTTAACTTGGGTAATTTTTTTTATAAGCAACCAAACCAACTAGAGACAATTTCAGGCACCTCTAGTGATTAGCCTAGAGCCGGTTTCGGGCATCTCTAGGGCTTCCTTAAGCTAGAGCCAATGTTAGGCACCTTTAACTTTTTACCCAATTTTCTTTCTAAACTAGTCTATGCCCTAAGTGTACTACTATTCCTTAAATCATGCAAGTCACAAAGGTGTTTTAAAGTTCTAATCTCATAGTGTGATCCTAAGTTATTTTCCTTTAAGCATCCTAAAAGTAAAGGCTCTAAAAATTCTAAACAATGGTCAGAAGAGAGAGTTCTATTGCCAAGAAAGAAGATTTAATTAAAACTAAACTAAGGCAATTGATAGAAAGTACTGCCGAGGTATAAGCAAAATTCAGTTAAGGTAATGCAATAATAAAAAAATTTTGACAAGTAAAAGAACAAAACTGCATGACAATTGTATTATACTATCACAGCAAGGCATTGCCTTGGCAACTGAACCTACACCCCCAAACGCGAACCAAGCATTGCCCTCAATGCTTACATTTCATATACAATGATAGAAAATATTAGCACACAAAATATAAGGGCATTAAAAATAAACATCATAAAGAAGAGGAATTTAAATAGACGGTGATTTGGAAGTTTTTTCTTCCTCTTCACTTTCACTTGTTAAGATCAGCCTCTTCAGCTTAGATATCATGTGCTTGATTTGTTTGGATTCACGGGGTGGTTGGATGTGTGAGGCTGGGGTGGGCTTTGCTGCAAATAATAAAAATAAAAAATAACTGCATATATGTTTTCTCCCAGGTTTACCTTTTCAATCCCAGTCAATCGCCTTTTATTTGTGCAAAGATCCTTCAAGAATTTTGTGTATCGAGGCACTTTCTTGATTACTTTCATAAGTGGGATGTTATTCTCCACTTTCCGAAAGACATCTAAAATCTCCTTCTCTTCAGCTTGTTTGTCACGCTTAACCAACCTCGAGGGTAAAGGAGGTGGTGCAGGGGTCGGATCGGGCATACCTTCTTCAGTAGAGGGTGATTTTTTGTCTTCCTTTTCAACGCCTTTAGCTTTAGGTTCGATGACAATACCGCTGCGTGAAGTGATGACATTTACATTCTCCTTCGGGTTTGGTTCTATCTGAGAAGGTAGCTTCCCCTTTGATTCGAGTCTCCCAACCGCCTAGGCCAACTGGGTCATTTGTTTGTCTAATTCTTGTAAATGGGCCTCAGTCCGGTTTTGGAACTTTTCCTGGGATATCGCCAACCGCTCTACAATGGATTCTAATGATGACTTTGTCTGTTGATACAGTTGCTTCTGTTGGCAAGGCTGATTCTGCCTTTGATTCTGCCCATAGCTAAAATTCGGATGGTCCTTCCCCCCTGGTTATACGTAATTACGTTTGGGTTGTAATGCCTTTGGGCAGGACCGGTGAAATTGCCTATGGCATTAGCTTGAGCAGTATCGTCTTCTTGAATTAACGTGCATCAGTCTGTTGGATGTTCTAGACTTGTACATATCCCGCAAAGCCTAGATGTAATCCTTTTATCTGTGATGAGAGATTGAACAATATCAGCTAATTTTTCAATCTTATTTTCTAGTGAAACTGTACTTACCTCATGAACTCGTTAAGATGGTTCACTTGAAAGATAAAACCTTTGCCAGTTGGCAGCCATGGTTGATATTAATGTTCTTGCCGCAGTGGGGGTCATGTTGACAAGTGCTCCTCCACTTGCTGCGTCAATTACCTTCATATCCATTGGCATCAGTCCTTCGTAAAAATACTGGATAAGTGTTTGCTCAGTCAAATCGTGTTGAGGACAATTAGCGCGCAACTTTTTGAAAAGCTCCTAGTATTCATATAGGGACTCTTTATCATTTTGTCAAATACTCAGAATGCTCCGCCTTAGCTCGCTCGCCTTAGCCTCTAGAAAGAACCTGTCAAGGAATAGTCGAGCCATGTCAATCCAAGTTGTAACCAAATTAGAAGGAAGATCAAACAGCCAATCTTTGGCAATATCAGCTAGAGAAAAGGGGAAGGCACATAGTTTGATTTGAGCTTCGGAAACTCCCTGCGGTTTTGTACTAAGGCAAACCATGTGGAACAATTTTAGGTGCTTGTGAGGGCTTCCACTGGGAAATTTGTGGAAAGTAGGTAAAAGATGTATCAACCCCGTTTTTAGCGCGAATGGTGTCTCTCCATTCGGAAACGTTATGCACATTGGTTGTTCATCATCTGGTGACCTAGTGAGTTGTTGGATAGTTTGGTCGTTTTCTCCCATCGGAACGTGTTCTTCGTTGGTGTACTCGAAATGCGATTCTGCTTCAGATGTTGATTCTAGATCACGTTCCAGACGTTGTTTTCGTTCTCTTTGTTTCTTTTCCTAAAGTGTTTGACCGTGTAGTCTTCGGGCGTATGCTTTGATCTTTGGGATATAGTCTACTTGTTCTCCCGGATTCTTTCTGGTCATAAATCAAAACAAAACAAATATTAGTAACTTTGCCAAAGTCCCCGGAAACGGCGCCAATTTGACAAGTGTCGTGTATTGTCAAATAAATTCCTTAAACTCAAAAGAAATAATTAAGTAGAGTAGTGAGAGTAAGGGTCGATCCGCAGGGACTAAGGAGTTCCCAATATCTATTTGATTTTGATAATTACCAAGTGATCTGCAAATAATAAAAAAGGGGGGGTCTAAGCGAAATAATTTGAGAAGATTAAAATAAATAAAGTAAAGAAAATAATTGAAATATATTATGATAAGAATTAGCCTCCAGCTTTGCTTCGCCTCGATTTCTCTTGATCACTGAAAGAGATGTTGCTTTGAGTTCTTGCAGGTTACAGTCTACAAGGCCTAACCCTTGTAACTTGCTTTTCTATGGTAAGCTAAATCCCAAGGCCAATCCTTGAAATCTAGTTTTTGTTTGATTAGCTTCGTCAATCGATGTTAATGTAAAATCTCTGCTTAATGCTGGAAAAGCTCGTGCTCTGATGATTATCTCAACGAGAGTTGTATCCGATCTTGATTTCCCTTAGTGGACCGCCACTAAGTTTGTTCTTAGGGAGTTGATTCCGCTACAAGCCTAATCTCGTCCCCAACAATGGATCAAATTAACATCAACCCGGCGTGCACTTTTCAGAATGAAGTAATCGTGATGCCTAAAGGAAAGGCCGATTGCCAATCCTATTTTGCTGAAAATCAAGAAAGAAATTGAAGGGGTTGAAACGCTTTGTCTATTCTCACAAGGTAAATCAGGTTTAGCTTAGCTTTTGGCTAAAAGAGAATTTAGCTAAGCATAGTTTGCGAAGAAACCATGCTTAGTTTTTTAGCAAGGGAAAGCAAGAGAATAATGGAGAGAAAAGAAATCTAATAAACTTCAAAGCAAAATAAGAATGAGAACAATTGATGGTTTGAGTCTCACCCCAAATGGGGTATTTATAGCATCTTAAAACCCTAAAAATACTCTTAGAATGATAAGCGATAATCCTAAAATATTTAAAATACAAAAGATAAATGCTAAGTGATAATAATTAAATCTCAAAATGTTTAAAATTCAAAAATAAAAGATAAATCCCAAGCTTTGATCCAAATCCCGACTGATAAGTGCTCTGAACGCGGCTGATAAGCTATCACGCGCTGCTGACGTCATCTTCTAGAAGCCTAATGACGTGGCGTCGAGTCAGCGCATTCATGCCCCAATTCATGCCCACTACTCCAGCCATGAATCCAGAAAACTTGCAAAATCCAACCTTTTCTAGTCCGTTTTCCAGCCATGGAGTTCTGCACAGAAAAGCACACAATAGACCACGATTCAGCACCACAAAGCAACCATTTAAGCGTAATTAGCACTAAAATATTGACCAAACTAGCAACTCATCAGCTGTCGGGGCAGTGACCTCTTCGTCCTCTGTGTCGGGGAAGATTTCTTCTACGGTCGCTGCCGTGCGTTTAAGTTCTTCAAAGACCCGACTGACCGAATGATCGGACCAGCTGGAGGTAGTATGGTACAGAGATCCGGCAGGTGTATCCAAGCCAACCTTGCGCTTGCCTTTCCTTTCCGCGGCCGAAAGGGTGTCAGAGGCCACGACAATCGGTACTTGGTTTGCTTGGGCAGTGGCGGCAGCAAGGGTTGCTTCCTCTCTGTGCTCGGGTGCAGCGACGACAGTGAAGATGACAGGTAAGGGAGGAAACTGGACCGGCAGGTTTGGAAACTTCATTTGGATCAACTGAACAATGGAGGCCTGGAAGTCCTTTATGTGTGCCATGAACAACTGCTGGCGTTGGTCCATTTCCTCCAGCTTTTGCATAATCTGTTAGAGGTCTGTTGCGGCTGGGGCACGTGTATGCAGCTCAAATGGGTGTAGGTTGAGTGATAATTTCCATGTAAAAGGGGTCAAAATATAGAACTTTTGGGAACTTATCACACCCCCAAACTCGAACTATTGCTTGTCCTCAAGCAATGCAAGCCATCAATTATCGAACCTTAATTTTTATAAACCTTAATCGTTTACACCGCACCATAGTTTCATTTATGTTCACTACAACAACTATCACCACATCCATATCTTTCAAATCCATATTACCTTCAAATCATTTCCACATACCAATTACACAACCATACACAACCATCATTTCATTTCCTTTTCTTTACTACGAAATTCAGTCTTGAACACCACACTTTAACCATTTGCATCATTTTAAAGCTCTTACTCGAATCACGATCGGGCACATTTGGATATCAATTCGGCTACTTCACAATCGAGTTCGTATCAACAATTATCTCAAAATTCGTTCCAATTTGCTTATCACAATCTTGATATTCTCCTAATACAATAATTATTTGTTGATCTTTGTTACGTTCCGTTATTATTATGATCACCAGACGTTAAAAAATTAAAAGATGTTAATGTGAAATTTTTTATTTTCCATGTCATTTCCCCTATCCTTATTCGCATCACACATGTCATTTTTTAATTATTTTTATTTGACCCATACGATGGTGATAGAAATGAATGGAATAAAAATAGAAAAGTTGTCGACAATAATTTTACATATAAAATTTCAATAGAAGTAAAGAAAGAAAATTAGTATCTTTTATATAAATCTATCCAGAAGTATAAATATTAAAATAATTGACCAATATAGAAAGGAATTATGAGCTTTCAAAATGTGAAGTTTTTGGACCAGTAGTCCAAACACCTAAAGTGTAATGCAAGTTATGTGCAAATAAGTAGTCGTGGGATATAAAATGCGACTTGAATTATAAAAAAATTTAAAATTACTTCATCGTGAATGCAATTCCTTTATTAGTCTAGCAGTTATGAAAAACTTTATACGCGTCTAGTGATTTTGTGGATCTCTATATAATAAAATTTATCCCTGAAGAATTTAAAATGTTATAAGCATATGAAAATTTCTAGGAAATTTATTCAAACATGTTTGCCTAAATATTTATATGTATCATAACAATTTGGGGGCATCTGGTATAATCACCTTCACTGGTATTTATTGACAAAATAATATAAAAATAATCTTATTTCCATGTGCATTTTAGGTTTGGATCAAGATTTGTTATAATTACTACATATATTGATATTTTGAATATTGTTAAAACTCTTGAAGAGCTTCAAATTGAAAAGTCCTAAAGAGCTTTAAGGCATTTGATTAAATAAGAAAATCATTTAAGATAGAGAATATTAGAATCAAATATTATATTGACCTGTAGATCGAACACTTAAATATGATTTTTTGTCTATGAATAGACACATGCCAAAAGAAACTAAAAAGAATTTAATATAAATAAATTGTATATATTAAGTACCCGATGATTTTAAGACTATTAAATATTAATAGATATTTTTTTGTCTTCAAAAGAAATGTAGAAAAATCATTAATATGGAAGCATCATATTTTGGTTGGTCTAAAAGTATTAGTTGGTCCAGAAGTGCTATCTAAGTTCTACTAGAACATTATCTTTAGATCGTCAAATTGTTTGTTCAAATCATATAGAAATAATTGTTATGCACGAGACAAGTCAAAAATGTGTTTGACTAAGACTATTGAATCAATATATCAAAAAGATATATGATATGCTTTCACAAGATAAGACGCAAGTTATCTTTTATGAAGACAATGTAAAATTTATATCTCAATTGAAAGATAGATACATCAAATGAGACAAAACAAAATATATTTTTCTGAAGTTTTCTCTCCAACGATCTTCAAAAAAATAGTAATATAAATATTTGACAAATTCATTCAATGCATAATTTGGAAGATATAGTCATCAGTGTTTTGTCTACTTCAATATTTGAATATTGCATTCAAGATTGAATTATGAAGATTCAAAGATCTTATGTGATGTTTTCACAATGAGAGTAATACATGTTGTTCTCTTGTCCCTTTAACTAAGGTTTTTTCCCACTGGATTTTTCTAGTATAGTTTTCAATGATGCAACATGTTTTGCGTATTAAAGATATGCGTACTCTTTTACTTCACGGGTTTTATCTTGGTAAAGTTTTAACGATATACATTATCTTTATGGACATCCAAAAGGGAGTGTTATGAACATTTGTTTATGTAGTTGCTCATTGTGATTAGAACTTTATTTATTAAATAAGAATTTGATGCAATTTATTATTAGGATTTTGTCCATTAGGATTATAGTTCTATATAATATTTACTTATCATGCCTATAAATACCCAAATTGTGTGCTGTAGAGTCTCATTATGGGGGTGACATGTCCAAACCAATTGCTCCACTAACAACATTAGGATTCGAATCCAATTTTGTGTTGTAGAGTCTCATTATGGGGGTGACCTTGTTTAAGGGATCTAGTGCACCACCCCATTAGACCAACTGGTTGTTGGTGTATTTAACTTATACTTTAAGAACAGTATACATAATTATTTTGTTACAATTAACAAATTATATATGAGAAAATATTCTATGCACTGACAGTGGAAAAAAAAGTTTTCACAAACGTCTAGTTTTTATAGTTTAGAGTTTAAGATTAGGGTTTTAGTGTTTGTGGTTAGGTTTTAAGGTGTAAGAGTGAATTTTATTGTTTAAAGTTTAGAGTTTAGTGTTTAAAATTTGGAGACTAGAGTTTAGAGCCCTAAAAGGGATAAGTGACAACTTAAGAATGGAAAAATTAAAAACTTAAAACAAGAAGAGTGAAAAGCTCACCCTTTTCTCTTACTACGGTTCACTTCCCCACCAATCTCCACCGCTACCTTCATCGCTCTGCAAAACTCTTTGAGATCTTGCTCGGAAGCTTACTCGGTTGTGTGGACAATCCCCAGCGAGAGGCTCCGTCGTTCCTCTAGAGTGTTTGAGGTGGTAAAGGAAGCTCGGTGGAAGCGAGTGGATGTGGGACGGAGGACTGTGGTTCGTTTGGGAGGCTTCTTAGGGACGGACTCCGGCTAGCTTCTTACGTGGAAGGAAAAATGAGATGGAACATGCCTTTCTCGACGTAAGGTAGAGACATTGAGAGTTTTTGCCTTCCGAATCATGGAACATGGGTTACGATTCTCTTTAAGCCGACCACTAATGGCTTTTCCAAGACTAATCGATGGTTTGAAGTTGGTATGGCACCGTCGGGAGGAGGAGACGGCGTTTTCTCTGGTGCTTCCGAGCGCCGTGTAGTATTAAGCAGTTTAGTGAGCTTTACGACTGTAATAACCATTTTATGTTCGGGCTATAATCACTTTTTTCTTGAATAATATTACTATTGAAAAAAAGCAAAAAGTAAAAAACAAAGAAGAAAAAGCAAAAAAAGGGGACAAAATATCGTGGATGCCATACAAGGCATCCACGTTAATTTTCATCTCACCTCCCCCTCTCCCCCCCCCATTGCCTATAAAAGGCGAGGGAGGCAGCCTCAATAGGACCAGCAACAAATCCATTCAAATGGCATCTAAATTAAGCCATTAAGAATGGCGCAAGGGGCAGTGCCCTTTTCTTCGAGAGCAGTGCTCTCGTCGGGGTATTTTTATTACTCCAATAGTTTGATCAATCATCTTATCGAAGTACTGCTAAGATTCGTTCGGGTCCTTTTTTTTTGGTAGATGGTGCGAAGATCTTGCTAGGGGCCGGTCGAAGTTCTTCATTCGAGCTTCTAGTAGGGTAAATTTTGATCTTTATCTTTGTATTTATTTTAATGTGGACTTTTTTAATAAATATCTTTGTATGAATAAATTACAATGTTCTTATATTTATTGGTATGGTTTTTTATTTAGAATGTCATGAATTATTTATAATGCTCTTTTAATTATAATTATAAAATATTTACATCATTTTTAATTCTAAATCATCATATTCAAAATAGATTCCCTTATTTGAGAATATAACGAAAATTATACCGCGAGCGTAGGGGCGTAAATTTCTTAGGGGTAACCGTGAAAAACGTACCCCGGGCGTAAGGGTGCCACTTCCCGTTAGTCTTTATTACAAAATATTATTTTTAACCCTAAAATTATAAATTTTAAAACAGATTCCCTTCGTTCAGGAATCTAACGGAAATTATATCCTGGGTGTTGGGGTGTAAATTTCCTTTTTTATAAAGAAACGCTCTTTTAAATATTTTCATGGATTACAATTTCTAAATTAAATTCGAATTCATAATTTCCATCGTTAAAACAATTTGTAATCGACTAGGTACCAATTTTGGGCGTTGTGGGGGTGTTCTCCCTTTCCCACACGTAACCGACTCCCAAACCTATTTTCTGGTTTCGCATACCAAAACTCGTTGTTTTAATAAAAACGGCAGAAACAAGTTTTATTAAAATAATCGGGTTTACAGGTGATCCAATCTCACCTAAATTTAAAAAAAAAGATTGGTGGTGACTCCCGTTGTTACAGCTTGGCGACTCCGTTGGGGACCATTTTTTAGGGAGTCAAGCCACAAGTCGATTACCTTTTGTTTCACTAAGATGGAAATTATGACTTCGATTTAATTTGACTTTGTGATCTTTGCACTTTTTACCGAATTCTTTACAAAACTTCTTATAAAATTTATTTTCTGAATTTTCATATCATGAGCTATGTACCCGAGCTCCGTCCCTCTTAAGTGGGAGTGAGAAACTACTCCTTCGTGAGGTACCACCTCCGTGCAGGATAGTGGATCGCTTCCGGGATACATTTGTACCTTTGTCTTCGTGAGATCTTCATCTCCGTCCAGACCTAGGGAAATGTATCCTCCCGAATCGATGTCCTAGCGACATTTCGGGTACCATTAATCTAGAACTAAACCACATGTAGTGAACCGTAGGACCCAATCCTTTAGAGCCATACCGATCCTCGGCCCGTTAGCGGTCACCATGTTTAGGTTTTACGCCTTCATTTACCATTTATGTACAAATTTCTTTATTGTTATTTTTTGTCCTATTCATCATTCGATTTATTCATTCAATTATATTATTATGAACTAACCCAATTTCTTTTTTGGTGATCACACTGCACTAGATCATTCATTTCACGTTAATTGCATCACACTATTATAACATTTTGATTTTTGAATTCCACCAGCATGAAGTATTGATTCACAACTGGTTCCTAATTTGAAAAAAAATCTATCATTGGGAGAAAATCTAGTCCCCTAAATATCAATGCAACATTTAAAAGTCGTGAATAAATCCCGTGAATTTAGGCCACGAGAACCATTTTGAATCAATACCTTCACATCTAGGACATGCACCTTGCATTTACATTTCAAAATTTTGAAACCGGTCCCAGGGATGCCCCATGCCAGCAAATACCAGATAAAGCAAAGTCGGCCAATCTAATATCATGTTGGACCTATGCAAGAGCTCGATCCAGGGGAATTTTCGAATAACCTCTGCGCTCATACATATACCATGCCTCTACAAGACCCCAATCTGAGAGCATTCCCCGACGAGTTCAGAAAGCGAGCCTCTGATGCCGAGTTAGACTTCGGCACCTTAAATGACTATGTTAACCATCAACCATAGCACTTCGCCTGAGCCAAAGGTAATGAGCTATCATGCACGGACACAACAAATTTATAGACCCGACCGAGGGGTAACATAACGCGTCCGTGAGAACAATGAAAGCTCTTCAAGAAGAGATGAAAACATACTTCGAGTTCGCTTCAAGAGTAGTCTTAGACGAAAATGTAGGGGCATTCACTCGAGGAAGTAGTCCACAAAAAGATGATCGAACCCAAGGGAGGTTGGGGGCATCCTTACAAACAAGGCACCGACCACTGTTTAATTAGAAGCAAATATCTAACCATCTTAGAGTCAGGGCATCCCTTTGAGGGGCAAAACAGAATCTCTCATTCACATATTCATCATTCTACATTAACTGTATGCATTGTACAAGTCATCATGCATTTAGGCTAGACACATGCATTACGCACAAAGTTAGGTACATACATAGCACATTCATTTTTGGCTTGAACGTATAAATAGGTCTAGGAAAGAGGACTAAAAGACCTCAATTATGAGGGCAACAACATGATGATCAACCTTTAGCCTTGAAAGAGTAAAATTTTTCCAAACAAATTACTAACTAATGTTTCATTTCATTTTCAGGGTCATAACTCTATTCCATGAAGCTCCAAAATCAACTTTTTCTGATCTCGTCTTCGCCAGTGGTGGTGAGCCAAGTCAATTTCCTTGGAAAAGAGAAAAAATGAGATGACATCGGGATCATTCAGCTTAGAAGTTCAAATTCAGAAAAGAATGTGGACAATTAAGCTTGGGTGTAACCCCCTAAACTCGGCCTAGAAGAAATAGTCGAATTTATGAAGTAACGTTTGAAAACTTTTCCCTCAAGAAATCTAATTTTGAAAATTATACTTTAATTAAAAATAAAATAACATAACTTTAATAATAAATAAAAATATAAATATCATAACAAATATTCGAATGTTTATATAAAATCTTTGAATTAAAATAATAGTAAATGAATGTTAAAAATAATCTCAAAACATAAATAGTCCAAAATTACATCCATGTCCCAAAATAATAAATAGAAATCTGATTAAACTAAAATAGTTTCGTACCGAATAATAAAATAACTAGATAAAATCTAAGATTCTCCAAGTACCACGTCGCCTAAAGTCCAGAGATATCTGTAAAGAGAAAACTATGGGGGAGTAAGCTAAAGAGCTTAGTGTGTCTCTAAGGTGCAAGAAAAGCCATAATCATAAAACATAGTATTATTTTCTTGAAATTCTTTAAAACATAAAACAAACTATACAATATCACAAATGTAATGCAATGCACCCAACAACGTCCGCTAAAAATGAGGAAGGTTCCCATAACCTCCTCCCTACGTCCGCCATCCGAAGTGGAATTCACCTCGAAGGGTGAAACCACTGAACTTCCTCCTTACAAATCCCAACCCATGCTCATACATATATGATGTTTAAAATTCAAGCTTCATAAAAACCAATTCCATAAATCCGATATTCCATAAACATACTTCATAAACCATAGTCCATAAATCCATAAATCATAGATCCGTAAATATGATGTTTCATAAATCAAATATTTCATAAGTCATAATTAAAACAAATTCTGAAATCGCATGCACTTAATGTCAACCATACAAGGTATAATACATATAAATAATCACATAAGGGTAAAACATCAACACATAGAAAAATAGTATATAATTTAACAATAGCACCGAAAGAAACACACCTTGCAACAATAAAGCTCTAACGACGAACAAAGGGCAATTGCGGCTTCGATATAAGGTAATGGCAGCGTCAATCCGAGAGGAATTTATAAAACATAGGAGTAACTAAGAGCGACAACACTTTAAAACTTAAGTCTTAGCTTTATTTTTTTACGTAATAACTATGATTATTTATATATAGTTGAGCGGTGGTAATCTAAACAAATTAGGTTTAGAATAATAATAATAATAATAATAATAATAATAATATAGTAAAAACAAGAATATAAGTTGAAAAAGAATAGTCAATTCAACCGTGAGAAAAAGGGGAATTAGAATTCAATTTGAATTTAAAAGGTTGAAAAAAAAATTAAACAAATTTAAAAAACGGTGGAGTTTAAACTTAAGAGAATTGAAATTCAATTTGATAAAAGGGTTATTTATGGAGTCATCCCTTAAACTTTTAAGAAATTTCATATTAACTTTTAAGTTTGATAAAAAAATGTATTTAGTCCCTCATAAAAAGTTAGGGTTCTGAATTAAAAATTCTCAATTGTTAGGGTTTTCAATTAGGCATTTCAAAATTAGGTTTCTAAATTAGAAATTTTTTGAATCTAGGGTTTATAATTTGGGCGTAATTTTTGGGGTGTTACATTGGGGGGCAAACTTCTGATGTGGTAAAATTTTGGACAAAAATGATTTAGAAGACTAAGCTAAGCCAGAAAAATAGGACTTTTGCAATAATTTCATGCATCTTCATGAGAACATATATGAAAACACATGCATCATTCCATCACCAAACATGTTCATACATCATGGCAACTAGTTGTCATAAAGCATTCATAACTTAAGTATTCCGACAAGAATTTCATGCATCTTTGCATCATCACAAAAACATGCACGTGCATACCATATGCATAAATACATTTCTAGAAACTAACTTTGCACTTGTTAATCAGAGAAATTTTCTAAAATATATCCTTTCATAACGACGTTTTTCTCAAAATCAGAATTTCATCCTTTCATAAGGACGTTTTTCTCAAAACAAGAATTTCTTAATTCCATCCCTTCTTAAGGATAGTTTTTCTTAGAACATGAATTTCTTGATTCCATCCTTTCTTAAGGATCTTTTCAAAATTTCTGAATTCCATCATTTCTTAAGGAAAGTTTTCCTCAGAACATGAACTTCTTAATTTCATCCTTTCTTAAGGATATTTTCAAAATTTCTTAATTCTATCTTTTCATAAGGATAATTTTTCTCAAAACCGGAATTTCTTAATTTCATCATTTTATAAGGATAATTTTCCTAAAAAACGGAATTTTTTAACTTCATCCTTTCATAAGGATAGTTTTTCTCAAAACGGTAATTTCTTAACCTCATCCTTTCATAAGGATAGTTTTCCTAAAAACTGGAATTTCTTAATTCCATCCTTTCATAAGGGTAGTTTTTCTCAAAACCGGAATTTCTTAATTTCATCCTTTCATAAGGATAATTTTTTTCTCAAAACAAGAATTTCTTAATTCCATCCTTTCATAAGGGTGGTTTTTCTCAAAACCGAAATTCCTTAATTCCATCCTTTCATAAGGAATTTTCTTTGAAAGCAAGAATTTCTTACTCTCATCCTTCCATAAAGACAATTTTTCTCAAAACAAGAATTTCTTACTCCCATCCTTCCATAAGGATACTTTTTCTCAAAATATGAATTTCTTAATTCAATCCTTTTATAAGGATAGTTTTCCTAAAAACAAGAATTTCTTAATTTCATCATTTGATCTCGTCTCTTTGTCAAAGTTGCAGCTAAATCAAAGCTATTTTTGGGAAGTCCGACAAAAATGTCGGCACAACATGCTTAAAACACGGTAAAGTTTAAGACAATGGATAATTCAAATGTCCATCAAAAATCCATTTTTACGAATGGTCAAAGGAAAATAAATCTTTTGGAAAAATCCAATGTCATGATTGGTATACACTGATTGTACCCAGGGGAATGGTACAACTAGCCCGGAGCAAACGACTACCGGCAAAGGCAAATCAAAATCGTTGATCCCTGTGCATTTGGGAAAAATGCAAAAGAAATCTAAGAGCCAAACTAGAGGTATTTTCTAGGTAAAATGTTAGAACCATCATTCCTCGATCCGGTCTCTTCGTCAGTGTTGTAGCTGGATCAAGTTTGGTAGACCTTACCTCTTCATCGGTATTGCAGCTATGTCAAGTTTTCTCCAGGTATTGCGCCGTCGTCAGAGTCGTAGTAAGTCGAACTCATTTTGCTTCCCCCACGGATCTCCATAGTTTGAAGATTCTCTCTTCAACGGATCATTCCATTTTGAAGATTTTGCCAATGAGAACGGCCGAGCGGATCAAGTAGAGTTTAGGAAAGAACGATGGACAGAGAAAGGAACCCAGACCCGACCGAACATAAGGATAGTTTCCTAAAAACTGGAATTTTTTAATTCCATCCTTTCATAAGGGTAGTTTTTCTCAAAATCAGAATTTCTTAATTTCATCCTTTCATAAGGATAGTTTTTACTCAAAACAAGAATTTCTTAATTCCATCCTTTCATAAGGGTGGTTTTCCTCAAAATCGAAATTTCTTAATTCCATCCTTTCATAAGGACTTTTCTCTGAAAACAATAATTTCTTACTCCCACCATTCCATAAAGATAGTTTTTCTACAAGAACTTCTTACCCCCATCCTTCCATAAGAATACTTTTCTCAAAATATGAATTTCTTAATTCAATCATTTCATAAGGATAGTTTTCCTAAAAACAAGAATTTCTTAATTTCATCCTTTGATCTCGTCACTTTGTTAGAGTTGCAGCTAAATCAAAGCTATTTTTGTTAAGTTCGACAGAAATGTCGGTACAACGTGCTTAAACACAGCAAAGTTGACAATGGATACTTCAAATGTCCATCGAAAATCCATTTTTACGAATGGTCAAAGGAAAATAAATCCTTTAGAAAAATCCAATGTCATGATTGGTATAAACTGATTGTACCCAGGGGAATGGTACAACTAGCCCAGAGCAAACGGCTACCGGTAAAGGCAAATCAAAACCGTTGATCCATGTGCATTTGGGAAAATGCAAAAGAAATCTAGAAGCCAAGCTAGAGGTATTTTCCAGATCAACTGTCAAAACCTTCATCCCTCGATCCGGTCTCTTCGTCAGTGTTGTAGCTGGATCAAGTTGTGTAGACCTTGCCTCTTCATTGGTATTGCAGCTAGGTCAAGTTTTCTCCAAGTATTGCGCCGTCGTCAAATTCGTAGCAAGTCGAACTCATTTTGCTTCCCCCACGGGTCTCCACAGTTTGAAGATTCTTTCTCTAACGGATCATTTTATTTTGAAGATTTTGCCAATGAGAACGGCCGAGCGGATCAAGTAGAGTTCAGGAAGGAATGATGGCCAGAGAAAGGAACCCAGACCCGACCGAACCTAAGGATAGTTTCTTAAAAACCGGAATTTCTTAATTCCATCCTTTTATAAGGGTAGTTTTTCTCAAAATCAGAATTTCTTAATTTCACCCTTTCATAAGGATAGTTTTTACTCAAAACAAGAATTTCTTAATTCCATCCTTTCATAATGGTGGTTTTTCTCAAAACCAGAATTTCTTAATTCCATCCTTTCATAAGGACTTTTCTCTGAAAACAATAATTTCTTACTCCCACCGTTCCATAAAGATAGTTTTTCTCAAAACAAGAATTTCTTACTCCCATCCTTCCATAAGGATACTTTTCTCAAAATATGAATTTCTTAATTTAATTCTTTCATAAGGATAGTTTTCCTAAAAACAAGAACTTCTTAATTTCATCCTTTGATCTCATCTCTTTGTCAGAGTTGCATCTAAATCAAAGCTATTTTTGGTAAGTCCGACAGAAATGTCGGTACAATGGGCTTAAACACAGTAAAGTTGACAATGGATAATTCAAATGTCCATCAAAAATCCATTTTTACGAATGGTCAAAGGAAAGTAAATCCTTTAGAAAAATCCAATGTCATGATTGGTACAAACTGATTGTACCCAGGGGAATGGTACAACTAGCCCGGAGTAAACGGCTACCAGTAAAGGCAAATCAAAACCGTTGATCCATGTGCATTTGGGAAAAATCCAAAAGAAATATAGGAGCCAAGCTAGAGGTATTTTCCAGATCAACTGTCAAAACCTTCATCCCTCGATCTGGTCTCTTCGTCAGTGTTGTAGCTGGATCAAGTTTTATAGACCTTGTCTCTTTATCGATGTAACACTTGGGGTTTGGGGGTAAGGTGAAAATAATATTAAAATAATGTTTCGGGTCTCGTTTTTATAATTAAAATAATAAAATATTATTTGGACTTTGTGATTTCCAAAACAAACATTTTATGTTTGACTCAAATGGATTTGAAACTCAATTTTCCATAGATTTTAGAATTAATGAGATTGCCATCTCATTAATGGCAAAACCGTAAATAAATGGACTTTCAAATTAAAAATCCCCTTTTTGTTAAAACACCCCTTTGTCATCTTCCTCCTCACTTCATTTTGCTTTTCCACGACATTGAAGAGCTCTCTCTCCATTTTCACTATTCCACCGCCTTGCATCTTCATCTTTGGTGCTTTTTGAAAGGTAACTTCATTTTTGACTTGGCCTTATCTTCCTCTTCATTTTGGTACCATTAGTTTAAATTAAAACTATGTATTTTGCATTTTGGGTTTCAAAGTTCTTGTCAAAAGGTTGAAGCTTTATTGTCTTTAACCTAAGCTTTTGATTATTTAAGGTTAGATAAGTTGTTTACAACCTAAAAGGTCCAACATATGTGAATTTTAATGAGTTTTATAAAGATTTCCGGATTTAGGTTTTAATGGGGTTTTTGAAGTGTTTAAAGGTTAGTTTTGGGTGTGTTTGATGTTGGAAATTGAGGGCTTTTGGTTGTATGTTGGTTGAGGGTTGTTTTAGAAGCTTTTAGAAGTGTTAAAAGTGTTTGAAACAAGAGTTTTGGATTGGGTTTGATGGCTGCTCGGGTTTGGAGTTTTGGGGTTGTTCTTGGATTGAAAATCATGTGTTTTATGCTTGAGTAGTGTTCTGAGTTTGCTATATTGATGTGTGAACTGATTTGAGGTTGTTTTGATTGTGTTGAGTTGATTAGAAGCAAGAATTTGTGTTGGTGAAGCATCGGGAACAAATCCGGAATCGTTGGAAGCTTGATCGGCTAGTGGGTTGAGCTTGGAATACTCGGTGAGTGGTTAAATGTTTTTAAATGGTTTTCGAGTATTTTGTTCAAGCATGTGGACTAGGTTGGGCTTGGTAGACCCACCTAGAGTTGGGATTAGAGTGGTAGCCTAATCCCAAGCTTTGGTTAGAGACCTTGGTTGCACTCTAATTGTTGTTTATGCCTCATGTTTAATTGTGTTTATGGTGGCTATGTATAAATGTGTTACACATGTATGTTGAGGCATGGTTGTGATGCATTGTGATATGCATGTGGTTTGTGCATGATGTTAATCATGGTGAGTACGTGCTAAGCACGGAAGTTGATATGAAATGATGATGTGAAAGGTTGTGGATTGTGTTTAATATTGGCACTAGTATGCTTGGGTACAAATGATCGATCATTAGGATGTTTAGTGTGCACACGTGAGTCAAATGCGCGCGTGGTCTTGGTGATGGTAGTCATCAAGATGGAGTACGGGTTCGCCTGGAAAACCTTCTTATATATATGTTAGTCGGTGATGAGTGTAATCCCATCGACGGGGCGTGAGGATGAGTGGAATCCCCTCCGCATAAACGGTGATGAGTGTAATCCCACCGTAAGGTAATGGTTGTTGTTGGATGTGAGATCCAACGTTTTATCTACGTATTTGAGTCATAGCTAGGTGCCAATATGAGATTATATGTGTACTATTATGGATAAATATATGTGTTTACATATAATGTGGATTTGAGCTTGTTGAGCATGGCATAATATTGAATATATGTTCATGCATCACGTGTATTTTGGCCCTTGTAGATCGAAGGTAAGAACATGCATTTTACCTTGGTTGTGCTCGTGCTTGGACCCTGCATTGTCGAGGTTTGTTTTAATGAGCTTACCCTCACTAAGCTTTATGCTTGCGCTCTCTTTTGTTCGACAATGCAGATCCGTAGTTCGTGGGTTGGTAGTGTAAGAAGGGGCCTCCAAGTGTGTTAGTTGGGCTTTTAAATCTATCAAGTATGGATTTTATATTAATGATGTAATGGTCAAGCAATGGGGACTTGCGTGGTTGATGTTGGTTGTTTAGGAGCATGTTAGACTCCTCTATATGTCATGTTGGTTTGGCTTTTGGTTGCCTTGTCTTGTTTGTAAACCATGTTTAGATTTGCCTACCTTAAATGCTTAAGTGTATGCCTTGTGAAGCATGAATCCTTAATGACTTGTATGAACCTTATGTTGTTTGATGGTCCTTGAATGTATGGCCTTTGTATGTTAAAGTGTGCTATGTATGCTTGTCGTGTTTAACTTGCCTTAGAGTTTATGCTTGTGTGTTGTGTGAGGTTGTAGTGGTGTTTTTGGGACAGCCTTGTACCAAAAACCAGCTAAAACCAATCTGCAGACAGAGGGCGTTTCGAAACGGTTGGTCCCATTTCGATACGATCCCTTTGTTTCGGGCCAGGCGTTTCGGTACGCTAGGGGCCGTTTCGATACGATTTTGCTACTGGAAATCTAAGAATTTGATGATAAATTGACGTATCGAAACGAACTTTAGTGTTTCGGAACGACCTTCGTATTGTTGACCACAAGAAGTTGGCCGTTGAGGTCGTTTCGATACGGGCCACCCCTGTTTCGAAACGGTCTCATCGGGTTGACTTTGGCCAGTTGACCTAGTCAAGGCGTATCGAAACACCCTATGGGTGTTCCGATACGGCCAGCTGTTTAAGAATAAAATGGGTTGTTTTAATTACGTGTTCGTTTTTTTTGCCTCGCTTGATTTCTTCCGTTGTTGCCTTTTCACATAGGGTGTAACATTGCATCTAGAAAAGATAATATAAATGAAAAGTTTTTCTTGGGTCGGTAACCGAAGTGGAGCCTTAACAGGTTTCGCCTCGGTTATCCCCGTGTAGCCCACTCGGATCGGTCAAGCGTCCATACCGGGACGAGGGGGTTACAATCGGTATTGCAGCTATGTTAAGTTTTCTCCAGGTATTGCGCCATCGTCAGAGTCATAGCAATCTGAACTCATTTTTCTTCCCTTACGGGTCTCCATAGTTTGAAGATTCTCTCTCCAATGGATCATTCCATTTTGAAAATTTTGCCAATGAGAACGGTCGAGCGGATCAAGCAGAGTTCAGGAAGGAACGGTGGCCAGAGAAAGGAACCCAGACTCGACCGGACATAAAATGCTTATTCTTTTGTCTTTGCTCTATTCTTGTTACACAATAATGAACAAAGGGGGGCAACTGTAATACCCATTTTATATCTGGGCTATATTTACTTTTTTTCTCGAATAATATTACTATTGAAAAAAGTAAAAAGTAAAAAAAAGGCAAAATATCGTGGATGTCATGCTATGCATCCACGTTAATTTTCATCACACCTCACCTCCCCCTAATTGCCTATAAAAGGCGGGGGAGGCAGCCT
The DNA here is from genome assembly GCA_030270665.1 of Hibiscus trionum. Lineage (NCBI taxonomy): Eukaryota > Viridiplantae > Streptophyta > Magnoliopsida > Malvales > Malvaceae > Hibiscus > Hibiscus trionum. Next base: position 18,951,895 of record BSYR01000021.1, on the reverse strand, counting down.
CAATAGGACTGACAACAAAGCCATTCAAATGGCACCCAAATTAAGCCATTAAGAATGGCACAAAGGGCAGTGCCCTTTTGTTCGAGGGCAGTGCTCTCGTCGAGGTATTTTTATTACTCTAATGGTTCGATCAATCATCCGATCGAAGTTCTGCTCAGATTCGTTCGGATCATTTTTTGGCTAGATGGTGCGAAGATCTTGCTAGAGGTCGGTCGAAGTTCTTCATTTGAGCTTCTAGTAGGGTAAATTTTGATCTTTATCTTTATATTTATTTTAATATCGACTTTTGCAATAAATATCTTTGTATGAATAAATTACAATGTTCTTATATTTATTGGTATGCTTTTTTTATTTAGAATGTGATGAATTATTTATAATGCTCTTTTAATTATAATTATAAAATATTTACATCATTTTTAATTCTAAATGACAGTTTTCAAAATAGATTCCCTCATTCGGGAATCTAACGAAAATTATGCCCCGAGCGTAAGGGGTAAATTTTATAGGGATAACCGTGAAAAACATACCCTGAGCATAGGTTCCCTTCGTTCGGAAATCTAACGGAAATTATGTCCCGGGTGTTGGGGTGTAAATTTCTTTTTTTATAAAGAAACACTCTTTTAAATATTTTCAGGGATCACAATTTCTAAATTAAATTCGAATTTATAATTTCCATCGTTAAAACAATTTATAATCGACTAGGTACAAATTTTGGGCGTTGTGGGGTGCTCACCCTTCCCCACACGTAACCGACTCCCGAACTTATTTTCTGGTTTCACAGACCAAAACTCGTTGTTTTAATAAAAACGACATAAACAAATTTTATTAAAATAATCAGATTTTTAAATGATCCAATCTCACCTAAATTAAAAAAACAAAAAAAAGATTAGTGGCGACTCCCCGTTGTTACAACCATCATTCATGTTCTCAACTTCCCGGACGGTTTTCTCCACGAAAGTAGGGAGGTGTTGTTTATCGGAGCTGACCCAACAATCGAGGCAAAAGCTGTCAGGGGATTGTCTAAGGGTCAAATGAAGGTTACCTTTCTTAAATCCATGATTTGCGGGATTGTCTGTAGAATGGGAGATCCCTCGGATGCATCAAAGAAGGAAGAGAATTGGGCTACCTTGAAATTATCAATTGATAGTAAGGAAAGCTTTAAAGTCAACACTAGTTGGTTTGTACCCGAGCTTCACCCCCTAAACCCCTTTATTTGTTGGTTCAACAAAAATTTGGTTTGGGTTTTACCCAATGGGCAGTGTATGCGAGAAAGGAAATTTTTGTTCAATGCCTCTCTTCCTTGGACATATCAACCTGCAACAATAGTAAAGGTGAGATGATTTCCATGGAAGATGATCATGAAAATGGAAAAAAGATGGTGCTCGATGATCCTATTAAATCCCAGAACGCTAATGGGGAGATTGTGGGAGAGTTTGGAGGATCCTTCTCTAAACCATAAAATCTAAAGTTGGCGGATATCCCTTGCGAAGGGTATCCGCAATGTCAATGATCCCTCTATCTTCGACTATGTTCGAACGGTGGAAGGATCGAAGCATAGCCATGAAAGTTTTTCGGGGACGAAATTCCTTAAGTGAGGGAGAGTTGTAACACCTGGCTTTAGGGGTTAGGAGTTAAGTGTGTTAAATCAGGTTCGAGTCGTTGGGCTTGTTTTAAATAAAAATGGGCTTGGTTTTAATTAAAAGGGCCATGAGATTTCATTAAGGGCAAAATGGCAATTTTCTAAATAAGTGGAATAAGTCAAGTGAAATAATGTTTTGAGAAAATCTATCTTCTTCCTCCTTCATCCAAAAATCACGACAAAACCTCCCTTCAACCCCAAAACACTATTCCATCTCCTCCCTTCACGTTTTCAAGAGCTTTCATCAAGGTAAATGTGTTTTTGACTTCTCCTCATCATTCTAAACGTTTCTATGGTTTTAGTTTTTCCTAAACTCCATTTTTGGAGCTCTTCATGTGTTCAAATTTTTAAGTAAAAGGAGGAAACTTTAATGGGTTTTTAATGTATTTTTGATTTGTAAAGATAATATATGTTATATTTTTGCCTTTAGGTGTATCATATCTTAAAATGGTAAGGTTTTATAGAAATCCCGAAATGGGTATTTGTGGGTGTGTTAAAGGGTAGAGAACTTGAGTTTTGGGGTAGTTTTGTGAGGGAGTGTTGGGCTGATGGTGTGGTGATGCTTAGGGGTTGTTTTGAGCGTGTTTAATGATGATTTGGGTGTTGGAATCAATGGGTATTTGCTGGGTTGTATGTAAGTCCGAAAATGAAGAGTTGGGTTAGTTCTTGATTTGGAATTGTAGTGAAATGGCCTTGAGATTGTAATCTGATTTGTTGTAGTGGTTTTGTGGACGAATTGTTGAGTAAGATGTTGTTTTTGGTTGATTAGAAACAAGGGAAACCGTTGGAGAAGCTTCGGGCTCGATTCCGAAAAACTTGGAGGCTTAGTCGGCATTCTTGGCTTGTATTAAGGGTGTTCGGTGAGTGGACTGTTCTCAATGGTTTTAATTTGATTCAAAGTATGTCTTTGAGGTATTAGATCGTGCTTGGTAGGCCAATCTAATGTGGGGTTAAGTTGGTAGCTTAACCTCTTGTTAAATCCTATGTGTTTCTCGTTAATGTGTATAAATGAGGTCTTGTGTGATGTGATGATGTTTTTAGATTGTTTTTACTCTCCGTTTATTGTTGTTGTGTAGTCGATGTTGGTGTCGAACCTCACGTGATGGTTGTCCTTACTATGGTGATGTGTAGTCCCACCGGGTTTTGGGTTATACATGTGCATACCTTTGTAATGTGATGATTGTGTTTCGTTATGTCTTTCCTTAAATGGTTTTGCGTTAAAACTAAGACTTATGTTTTAAAAACTGCATTGTTGATGTGTTTTTTAGAGCGTTGCTCACTAAGCTTCTCGGAGTATGGTTTACGTTTTGTAATAACGCTTAGACAATGGGATTGCTAGATTTGTATGTCACGGAGTTGGTGTTCAAACTCCTTTATTATGGTTTGTTTATGTTCAAACATGTTTAAAATGGTGATGCTATGTTATGCTAAGGGTAAATGTTGCCATGTATGAATTGCTTGGTGGTTTGGTATCTAGTGTTTTTGTACCTAAGGTTGCATGTGAGCTTAGAACTTGAAATCTAAATTGTTGCTTAAATTCATGTCGAATGATGTGATTTGGATTCTTTGCATCTAGATTGTATGTATGATATGTTGCCATATGGTTTTTGATGATTCGGGACACGTTTGAGAACATTTCGAGGTGTCAAAGTATGTTTTCGGGTCACTCTGTGTGAAGACATTTCGAAACGCTTGTGGTTGTTTCGGAACAATAGTAGCTCCAGGGATACTCGTATCAGAACGGGGGTGGTGGTGTTTTGATACGATTTGACACTATGAACTCTCATTTCGGTACACATTTCGATACGATTTGCCACTGTGAGTGCCTATTTCGGTACCAGTTCTGAAACGTCTCGTTACTGTTGACCCCCGTTCTGGAACAAGGCGGACCGTATCGGAACGGCTTGGTCTGGCTTTTAAACTGGAGCCCGCGTATCAAAACGGGCAAGCCTGTTTCGATACGTCGGTATGTAATTTGGCTTTTTGGCGTCTTCAAAGGTTCTCGGATGTTGCGTTTTAGTCCTGATTGTTGTAGGCTTCCTTGGTTAGTTCATGTGCATCTTTTACGTATGGTTTTGCTTCATGAGCATGAAATTGGTCTAACATGTCACTTGGTAAATTTAAGTTACCTTTTGTTCTGCTTGGGTTGTTTCGCTGTCGTTTTCTGTTGTCTTCTTCGCACATAGGATTTAATGTGATATCTAGATAATATAATTAAAAGAAAAAAATTAGGGTTGCTAATCGGAGTGAGGCCTTAGTAGGTTTTGCTTCAGTTTTCCCCGTGTAACCCGTTCGAACTAAACTGTTGACTAGACCGGGACGAGGGGGTTACATTTTGTGGTATCAGAGCCTCGGTTACGAGGTCTCCCGGGAAAGGTAAGTCAGGTAAGTTGGTTTGTTTGGTTGCTTGCTATTGCATGGTGTATGAAAGCATGCTTTAATGACCTTGTTGTTGGTTGAAGTCTAGTCAAGTGTTCCCATTGCTAGGATTTGTTATAGAAAAATGGTTTTGGTTTAAAGAGCTGAGAACTTGGGTCCTTGCCCTTTTGCTAACCTAATGTTTTCTTGTGTGTTATGTGTTTGTTGTTTTAGATTTTATCTTCTGTATGGTGAGACCGAGGAGACGGCCTAGAGCGGGTGACCAGGCACCCGGGAATGAGCCTCATGTTCCTCCTACTCCCGATGGTAATGGAGTGGGTGGCGAAGGTAATGTGCCTCAGGCTGGTGCGCAAGTTGGAGGTGATGGTAATGAACCTCATGACGGTGCGAACGTTGGGGGTAATGGAGCCCAGGCGGGTCAGGGTCAGGCAGGTGCGGACATGACCCATTTAATTCAGACCATAGCCGGAGCTTTTCAGACAGCTTTGGCCGGTATGCAAGCTGCAGCACCACCTCAAGGTGCAGGGACATGATTACCACTAGAGAGGCTTCGTAGCTTGGGAGGAGTTGAGTTCCGTGGTTTGACTCCCGAGGGTTCAGAGGCTTGGCTCGAGAGTACTACACGCATCTTGGGTCAGATGGAGTGCTCAAACACTCATAAGTTGGGTTGCATTGTTTCCTTGCTTCAGGGGGATGCATATACTTGGTGGACCACTGTTACTTCGGATATGGCCGAAGCGGATGTCACGTGAGAATTCTTCAGAAATGCCTTTAAGAGGAAGTATCTCGGAGTCCGATATCTGGATGAGAAGAAGAGGGAGTTTATGGCCTTGGTTCAGGGTAGCAAGACAGTGTCCAAGTACGAGGTTCAGTTTTTGAGGTTGAGCCAGTATGCTCCCGAGTTGGTTCCTAGTGAGAGGGAACGGTGTGAGTGCTTTCGATATGGGTTGACTAGAGATGTAAAGACTTACATGCTTGCCTCTGACTACACCGAGTTTGATATTTTGGTCTCTAGGGCCAAGGATATTGAGCAGAACTTAGGCTCTAGTGCTCGTGCTAGTGGGTCCGATTCCGGAAAGAGACACGCAGATTAGGATAGAGATCATGCCAAGAGGGATAGGGATAGGAGGTATCAGCCCGATTCGAGGCATAGGGGTGGTAACTATGGACGGGGCCATCATGGCCAAGGAGCAGTTGTACACACTCCTGAGTGCACTAGATGCGGGAGGCGCCATCAGGGTGAGTGTATGGGTGCCTATGGTGTGTGTTGGAACTTGGGTTCCCGAGATCATTTGAGGCGTAACTGTCCACATTCGGCTAGGGGCGGATCGGCTCCAGCTAGGGGTTTTGAGCATCAAAGAGGTCGTGGGCGCGGTCGTGGTAACTTTCAGCCGAGGAATGATGGTCAGAGGAACTTAGCTCATGTAGTGGCAGTTCAGTCCGGGGGTGGAGGACCGGCTAGGGTGTATGCACAGCGAGAGGCTGGGAATGACACAGATGTTTGTTCGCGTTCGTGCAGTACTATAAATGATACGCAAATGGTGCAAGTATACACATCAAACGAGTAATAAAGTGATGAGTGAGTATTGTCTCCATAGGGATTAGAGGTATTCACGGTTGCTGTAACAATAAAGATTGAACTTTTTGCAGATGACAATGCTAAAGTAAAAGAGATGGTGCAAAATAATGCTGAAGCAAAACAGTGCAGAGAAAGATGAGATAACAATATGATAAACAGGTCCCCTTTCGTATGCGAAACTCAGTATGGAATGACTGGCTGGGAATGATGGACAACCTAACTCGAGCTTCTCAACGACTCTAAGAGTCTTCAGCTATCTTCTATGCTAGGCGGGTTTTTCTAAGAGTGCTCCTAAACTATCTCTAGCCAGGAAACTGGGAGTCATAAATGCTACAGCAATACCTCTCGGCGTAAACTCTTAACACTCCTCTACCCTTCACGAACTATCATTTTTAGCCCTTGAAACCTATCACTTATCTCTAAGGTAGGTTAGAGTCTGCCTCTCAACAGTCACTTCATCGCTTATGAGGGTTCTAAGGCTTGCTCTCTCGATTACTAACCCCAACATACACTTAAAGAATAGCCAACTCTCGAAGGCGCTTAAGGTAGGGCCTGTCTCTCAAAGCACTTACAACCCTAAGCTCTTACAACTTTAAGGAAATGAGAAATGCATAAGCAAAGCATAGAACATGATAAACATTAAAAAAGCCATAGCATGCATTAAAAGTAATCAAAATAAAATCAACCATCAAACCCAAGCCACCTAAAACAGTTCGTGGCTGGGCAATATCATCCAACGTATCATTGCGATAACATCACCAAATATAAAGATATGAAAAGAAATTGCTATAGCGACAGAAAGAAAGGTGAACTCCCTCTCCGCCATGGATTGCCCGACTGTCTTAGGCTCACCGCCTCTCTCGAGGCCGGTGAGGCCACTTCTTGGAGCTTCAACGATGGAGGACACCAAGCTGGAGAAGATGAAGATGAAAACTTCTCTCTCCTTTTCTCTCTCTTCCGCCTCTCTTTCACAACACAGCCTTAACACCCCCTCCTCTTTCTCCAAGCTTCTTTCCCCTTTATATGTGGAGGCTTCTAGGGTTTGGTGCCCTAAAGATGCCTTGATAATCGCAAGGAATATCCACTGACAAGGTCTGCCAGGAGGGGACAAGGAGGACAGTCTGCAGGTGGGTACCGGCTGCTGCACATGTCAGATCGTCCTTTTCTACATGTTCACGTGCTTCTGCAGCTCACGTGTATCTCACGTGCTAGCCAATATCCACTTCCATCATGCTATAGCAATTCCCGACACCGGCTTTCTCTCTTGACTCCTTTCCTGCGTACTAACAAAACCAAAACCAACCTTCCGAGCAGTACCCCTTAAGATGGACCAATAACCAGAAAAGATAAAGATGCACCCAGAAAAAGAAAATGCAACCTAAATGCAGTCTAAATGCTATGGTATGAACTCAAGAACAGGCAAATGCTATAGCAAAAAGGTATGAAAACAAGGATATTTATGCAGTTATCACACCCCCAAACTTAAGCTATTTCTTGTCCTCAACCAATGAATAGAACATAACAAAAGAATTACTATGGCAAAGATTTAACCTAGAGGGTTGCTATAGCAATATTTCAGTCCTCAGAAATAACTTAGGCAAATAAATATATACAACCAAACGTGAGATCCTTAAGAACATTCGTTAGGACTAAGTTGTGTGCGTGTGTGTGTGGCTGTATTCCTCCTATACTTAAGCTGGTGAGACAAATTTTCAAGGAAGCTCCCTAGTTATACCCTAATTATGTTCTCTAGTTCTTTTCCAATTTTTAGACTCCCAAAGATATAGGTTTTCTGCTACGAAGGGTGTCAGCTCATCACACCTATCGTCCTTAACTCTAGATGAGCATGGAGCAAACCTCTCACCCCCGAGGTAGTACGCAGAGTCATCTTGTGAAAACTTTCATTCACTCATATGATATTGCAAAGCTTTATTTTTCTCTTTTTTAACACTGAAAAAGCTATAACAAAGCGGAGTGTCCTTCTACAGATATGTCGTAGCATTTATTCGTTTGTTTGAGCATAGGGTCGTCTAGTTTTTCTTTTAAATTCTCTAGAGTTTACATATCAAAGTTTACTAGGGTTCTTCCTGGAAAAAAAAATTCTAACAAACTTACTTATAGAAAGAGAGCAGTTGTGTAACAATTTTTTAACAACTAGATCCTAAAGTCAGTTCTACAGATCTCAACTAGTTGTGTTTTTTCTAACTTAGTTCAGGCCTTTAAGATTTCATCGTCGGACATCATAAATACATTCATAGGATGTCTCTAGACTAAACAGAATGTCATAGTAAAAATTTTGTTCTATCCTATAATGCATATGCTAAAGCAAAATATTAACTCTGAACACTAACACCCCCAAACTTGAGAAATGCAGTGTCGTCAATTCATAAACTAATCTACACTATATGCCATGAAAAATGATAAAAAATGAAAAATTGAAAAGAAAAAAGTTAGTTACCTCTTGGGTGCGGAGGCTATATCGTGTTGCTGGTATTGTCCATTGATGTTTCAGAGGAGTAGTAGTGTGGGTCTGCTACATTGTCCACACTCTCTGAAGATACTGACTGAGCACTGGATGAGGGCCTGGCACGTCCAGCAGTATGTTTGATGCATGTTTTTGGTCTGGATGATGTAGCATCCGCAGATCGCGCTGGTGTCGGCTCAGTTGTTTGTGCTATAGTGGTTTCCTTCTGAGGGGTTTCCTCAGGATCACTTGGTACATGCTCTGGCTCAGGAAGTGGGTTTTCCGGTCGTGACGGTGTTGGGTTAGTTGCCTTCCTTGTACGTTTCATTTTCTTGGTCGGGGTAGCCACTGGGTCGGTCTCTTCTACAGTGGGTGGAATAGAAGGAGTTTCTTTCTATGGCTGGGCAGTAGGAGTTGTAGGTGTCTTCTTTCTTGGAGTCTTCCTCTTGGAAGCAGATTGGACGGAGCTAGGGTCACTGGGGGACATTGTGCTTGTTGTAGCAGTGATGGGGGCTTGCAGTAACTCCGTGGGGAACAGTGGAAATGAGACGTTCTGGTCTGGTAGGAGTTTGCTTAAGCAGGATGCTATGGCACTATCGCGGTGTTGGGCATACTTGAAGTACCCCCGCTGGTGTGCCTTCATCAGGCTGAGCTCAGTGCTTAGTTCTTTTGTTGTTGCCACCAATGTTGCTACTCGTGCTGCAGCAAAACTTTTAGCTCCTCCCTCCATTGTTTGTTGAGGCATGTCTTCATTGAATCCTCGGAGTTCCGTAACGAGGGCTGTAGTTAAATATGTCTTTCCTGAAAGGGTTGCATCCACTAGATCGTCTATGAAGACGTCTTTTCTTTTACACAAGGTAGTAATCAGGTTAGGGAAAACAAGAGGACTACGAGGCCGTTTCAAACAAGCATAAACCTCATCCACTATTATCTTTCCTATGTTAATGCGTCTACCATGTATTATCGAGTGAATGAGAAAAAGTCTAGAGATGTGGACGGTGGCAGTGTGTAGTGTAGGCATAAGCTTATGTCTCACAAAATGGTTTCATACCTTTGCCTCAGGTTTGAGGCATCCTCTCTCGATTGACTTGTTGTTGTCCAGCATCGTTCTCTGAAAACATATATCCTCTAGCACCTCGCACTGTGTCTGCGCGTCCATTGTCATCACAAAAGAAGTGTGGCGGTGTACAGTGTGCTTTAGCCCATAGAACTTGTTAATTGCTGCGGCACTAAACTTTATCTGCTCTCCTCGCACATGAACCGTTGATTGTGTTGGACTTGTGAGGTGTGAATAGAACTTCTTTACAAGTGAGGTACAGATCTCCTCAGGGTGAGCAGCGAAGGTTTTCCATTCATGTGTGCCAATGACATCCTTTATAGACTGATCGAACTAATCTTCTTCCTCTTTAGGGTATTTAAACCCTAATTCTAGAAGAACATTCCTATCTTTGAGCTTTGTCCATCTCTCTTTTGCTGTCTCGTCAAGAAACTTAGAAATTTCCAGGACTAGTTGTTGTTTAGGACGATCGGAAGTCTCAGGGGCGTTCTTACAATGAGCCATGGAGTTTTTGTTGAAAAATAAGGGAGGAGTGAATATGTGAAGGGGAAGAAAATGGTGAAGGGCGTTCTTTGTGTTTGGGAGAAAATCGAAGAGATGGAGTGAAGAAGAAAAAGTTTTGAGTGTTGAAGAAGATGAAAAGGTGAGGGGACGGTTGATGATGATGAGGAAAATATGGGGAGTTGAAAAAGGTGGAAAAATTGAAGAATTAATGGAAGAGGGGAGGTGATGGAGATGTGTGTCGGCTTTAAGGGAGAGAGAAAATTTTTTGGAGTTAATGTGATAGCTGACGGCTGGAGAGAGAATATGGGTTTATGTGGCTAGGGTTTCTCCTCATTAAATAGGTGAATATTCTCTCTCTTGCTTTTTGTTTTTTCTCTCTTTTTTTAATTCATCCTCCCCACTTTTTCGGATAAAACCTCTCCTTATCTTTTTCTTTTCCCCTTTTCTTTCGTACTTCCAAAATTGGATAAAAACAAACTCCATGTCCTTCTCCCTTTTGCTACCAACCCTGTAGAGGGCACGCTCTCCTGCTCTGTACCTGACATTTTACTAGGAAAGAGAAAGCCTTGTAAGAGGGTCACGTGAAAAGATATGAAAATTAAAAACAAAGATAACATAAAGACTAAACTTAAAAAGAAAAGCATTATTTATGAACATGCTATAGCATAAAAGATAGGGTTTAGAGATGGAAACTTTCAAGGGTTGTGAAGATCCAGGTGTGACTTGTCTCTGAGGATAAGGGCTCCACTGTACACCTTCAGGCGTTGGCCATTGACTTTGAAGACTTCACCGTCGTCCAACTTCTTGATAACCACTGCGCCATGAGGGTACACCTTGTGTATGATGAATGGTCATGACCACCTCGATTTCAGCTTTCCAGGAAAAAGCTTTAGCCTGGAATTGTAGAGAAGCACTTGTTGACCTTCTGAGAAATGCCTTGGCAAAATGTGTTTGTCATGCCACTTCTTGGTTTTCTCCTTGTAGATGCGAGCATTCTCATATGCTTGGGCTCTAAATTCCTCCAGCTCGTTAAGCTCTAGCAACCTCCTTTCACCAGCAAGTTGGGCATCCATGTTGAGTTTCTTGATTGCCCAATAAGCTTTGTGCTCAAGCTCCACGGGTAAATGGCACTCTTTGCCAAATACAAGCTTGAAGGGTGACATGCCCAAAGGTGTCTTGAAGGCTGTCCTATATGCCCAAAGTGCTTCATCCAACTTGGGGGACCAGTCTTTTCTCTTAGGATTAACTACATTTTCCAAGATTTGCTTGATTTCTCAGTTGGAAACTTCAGTCTGTCCGTTTGTCTGCGGATGATATGTTGTAGCAATCTTGTGCCTGACTCCATAACGATGTAATGCTTTAGCAATAAGCTTGTTGTCAAAGTGAGTTCCTTCATCACTGATGATGGCTCGGGGTGCTCCGAACCTAGTGAAGATGTTCTTATGAAGAAACTTCATGACTATCTTAGAGTCGTTCCTTGGGGTGGCAACAGCCTCCATCCATTTTGACACGTAGTCAACTGCTAGCAAAATATATAGATCTTCATATGATGCAGGAAACGGAACCAAGAAGTCAATTCCCCATACGTCAAATATTTCAACCTCCAGAATATTTTGCAATGGCCTTTCATTCTGCCTGGAGATGTTCCCCGTTCTTTGGCATCTGTCACAAGTCTTATAGAACTCATGTGCATCCTTAAAAAGTGTAGGCCAATAGAATCATGCTTGAAGAACGTTTGCAGCAGTTCTAGAACCACCAAAATGCCCTCCACACGGTGATGAATGACAGTGGTACATAATGCTATGGTATTCTTCCGCTGGAACACATCTCCTTATGATCTGATCAGGACATTGCTTGAACAAGTAGGGTTCATCCCAATAGTATAATCTTGCATCATGTCTGAATTTGTTGAGTCCCTGGCTAGATAAATCAGGAGGCAAAATACCACTAACAAGATAATTAACAATATCAGCATACCACAGAATTGTTGTAGCAGCTAACAGTTTCTCATCAGGGAATTCCTACTTAATTTTAGTTTTACTACCTTGTGTGATAGCATTTTCTAGCCTAGATAAATGGTCAGCTACCTGCTTCTCACATCCTTTCCTATCTCTAACTTCTAAGTCAAATTCTTGTAGCAAGAGTATCCATCTAATAAGTCTAGGTTTAGCATCCTTTTTAGTCACTAAGTACTTAATGGCTGAATGATCGGTATGAACTATGACCTTAGTGCCTATCAAGTATGACCTAAATTTATCAAAGGCAAATACTACAGGAAGCAATTCTTTTTCAGTAGTGGTGTAATTGATTTGTGCATCATTCAAAGTGTGACTAGCATAATAAATAACATGAAAGAGTTTACCTCGGCGTTGTCCAAGTGTTGCACCGACAGCGTAGTCACTTGCATCACACATCAGCTCAAACGGCTCGTTCCAATCAGGTGGAATGACAACTGGTGCAGAGATAAGCTTCTTCTTCAGTTCTTGAAATGCGCTATAGCAATCATTGTCAAACACAAATGGTTGATTTTGATGTAGCAAATTGCATAGCGGCTTTGAGATCTTCGAAAAATCCTTGATGAATCTCTGATAGAAGCCAGCATGCCCTAGGAAGCTTCTTACTCCCTTGACAGTAGTGGGGGGAGTTAGTTTTTCAATGACATCGACCTTTGTTTTGTCAACTTCTATCCCTTGCTTCGAAATCTTGTGGCCTAAGATCGTTCCTTCCGTTACCATGAAATGGCACTTTTCCCAATTAAGCACCAAGTTAGCTTCCTCACACCTCTTTAGGACATTGGCGAGATTGCCCAAGCATGTGTCGAAGTCATCTCCGGAGACCGAGAAGTCATCCATGGAAATTTCTAAAAAATCCTCGACCATGTCTGAAAATATAGCCAGCATACATCTTTGAAAAGTCGTTGGAGCATTGCAGAGACCAAAGGGCATTCTCCGAAAAGCATAAGTTCCATAAAGGCATGTGAAAGTCGTCTTCTCTTGGTCTTCGGGTGCTATAGCAATCTGATTGTACCCAGAATACCCATCGAGGAAGCAGTAGAATGCCTTGCCCGCTAGTCGATCCAACATCTGATCAATGAATGGGAGGGAAAATGGTCCTTCTTGGTCGCCTTGTTGAGCTTCCTCTAGTCCATGCAAATCCTCCATCCCGTGACGGTTCTAGTAGGCAATAGCTCATTCTCCTCGTTGCTTACCACGGTCACGCCTCCCTTCTTTGGTACACATTGCATCGGGCTGACCCATGAGCTATCGGATATCGGGTAGATTACTCCAGCATCAAGCCACTTGATTATTTCTTTTATCACCACATTCTTCATAATTGGGTTTAATCTCCTCTGGGGCTCAACTGAATTGTTGTGACAATCATCAAGCAAAATTTTGTGCATACATATAGCAGGGCTTATACCCTTTTAATCAGCCATAGTCCACCTTATCGCATTTTTATGCTGTAACAACATATTTACTAAACTAGTTTCTTGCTTAGGTGTGAGACTAGATGAGATTATCACAGGAAAAATTTCATTGCTCCCTAAGTAAACATATTTAAGATGTGATGGCAAAGGTTTCAGTTCTAAAGAAGGTGCATGCTTAAGGGAAGGTTTAGGAGGTATAAATTCTGAAAAATCAAGAGGTTCAAAGTGCGTACCTGGTCTAGCCTCGAGTCGACTAGACTGCTCCAGTTCCCTTGAGAGCTTTTCTTGGTCTGAATCATCATCTTTGCAGAGTGCTTCAAACTCTTCCATTTGCATCTCATTGCTACAGCAAAACTCATCAATCATATTTTGTGCTGTAGCATCTACATATTGGCATACTCCTGGGTTGTCTGCATACTTGAGGGTGTCATGAATATTGATCGTGACCGTTTGATCAGCCACTCGCATCGTGAATTCACCCTTCTCACAATCGATCAAAGCTCACCCGGTGGCTAAAAATGGCCTTCCCAAGATAATGGGTGTGTTGCTATCAGCTTTACAATCGAGGATTAAGAAGTCGGATGGAAAGATAAATTTGTCCACTTTTACCACAACATCTTCAACTCTCCCTTCTGGGCGAACATGAGAATGATCTGCTAGCTGTAGCACAACCTTGGTGGGATGTGCCTCTCAAATTCCCAGTTTCAGAAAAATCAACTTAGGCATCAAGTTAACACTTGATCCCAAATCACAAAGTGCTCTTCCAACAAACTCGTCGCCAATGGAACATGGGATAGCAAAACTACCTAGGTCCTTCCTCTTAGGTGGCAGCTTGCTCTACATAGAATAGCATTCTAATGCTATAGCGACAGTCTCTTGCTTCTCGAACTTCCTCTTTTTCGTGACTATATCCTTGAGGAACTTGCAATATGTTGGCATCTGATCAATGGCCTCTAGAAATAGGACATTATTATGCAGTTTCTCCAGGATATCCACAAATTTCTGGAATTGAAGGTCTTTTTTATGCTTCTTGAATCGTTGAGGAAAAGGAGGAGGGGGCCTAACTTCATTTGTCTGAACTGGTGGAGTTGCATCTTTTGTCGTAGCAAAAGTAGGCTCCTCCTCCGGTGTTTCTTTTGCTATGACTTCCTCACCCTTCTCTTCAACTGGAGGATCTTGTAAGTTATCTTCTTCCTGAGGCAAGTTGGGCTGAGAGTCTTCCTTCTCTTTTCCCCCAAACTTGTCTTTTTTGCTAATTTCCTTGCCACTCCTTTATGTGAGTGCGCTGCATTGTTCCGTGCTATGGTGCTTAGTGGCTTCAGTGTCACTAGGCAAACTTCCTTGTGGTCGCACATGCAAGGTTTGAGCTATCTGACCAACTTGTGTTTCTAAGGCTCGGAGAGAGGAACTATGGCTTTGCAATAAGGCTCCTTGATTTTTAATGTTTGCTGCATGATCTTGTAGAAAAACTTTCGTGGTTCCCATGAAATCTTTTGTCATAGCCATAAATTCTTTGAATGTAGTCTCTAGCGAGCTGTTCGATGAAGATGTTGCTCCCTTGTGACCTTGCCATGGCATCATCTGGTTAGAAGATGGTGCTTTGATCAGATTTTGCTGTGGCGCTGGCTGAGCAGAATTACTGTGCCCTTGATTACCCTAACTTAAATTTGGATGCTGACGCCATCCTGGGTTGTAAGTATTGGAGTATGGATTGTTGTTGCGGTTATAATTCCCCACATAGTTGGCTGACTCTTGATTGTCAGGGCATTCACTCAAATGGTGATTGCTATCGCATCTGAGACATGAGGTTGTGGACTTCACTTCCTAGACTTTGTTGGGACGTTGAAGGTTCTTTAGCATATTTGTGATAGCAGCTAACTGGGTGGCTACCGAGTCATCAGCTTCACTGTCTCGAGCTACTTGGGTTCTCCTCCCCGTTCCAAGCCTTGTGGTCGGAAACTGGTAATCATTGTTGGCTACCCTATCAAGAATGTCAAATGCTTCCTCTGGTGATTTGTCTAACAAGGTCCCATTTGCTGAAGCATCTAGCATCATCCTTGTGGGAGCATTTACTCCATTATAGAACATATCCACTTGGGTCCAATCATGAAAACCATGATTTGTGCACTTCCTCAATAATCCCTTGAATCGATCCCAACACTCATACATGGATTCGTCATCAGCTAGACCAAAAGAAGCTATATCATTTCTCAACTGAGTGTTTCTATTAGGTGGATTATACCGTAGCAGAAAACTTTTGCATAAATCTGTCCAAGTCTCCGTTGATCCAGCTGGCACTCCACTTAGCCATGCTCTAGCACGATCGCGTAAAGAATATGGAAACAGTTTAAGCTTTAGCACATCCTCGTGCACTCCTTGTTGTCTGAACGAGTCACAAACTTCCAAGAAAGCACAGATATGTTGTCTTGCATCTTCGTGAGGCATGCCTCCAAACTGACCAATAGTGTTCAACATGTTGAACATAACAGGTTTAAGCTCGAACTGGGCTGCCTGAATTTCTGGAGCTACTATTCCGGGATAGAGATCGTCCAAGATAGGAGTCAAATGATCTCTAATTGCTCGAGGTCGAGCTGCTTCTCCGGCCATTTGCCATAAAATCTCTGTTACCTTGAGGTGGTGTTATTTCTCCGTTCCTATTTCTAGTCTCTTCTCTTCGAACACGTCTCCTAAGTCTCAAGAAATGCTCGATCTCAGAAATAGGTGATTGCAGGGGTCCTCTAGGTAGCCTTCTGGTCATACACTAGCAAGACACCTGAAAAGAAAAAAGAAAAACCTAAAATAAATTTGTACAAAAACAAAAAGAACAAGCGATAAAAACAAAAACCATAAACAACCAGTTGCCAATCCCCGGCAACGGCGCCAAAAACTTGTTCGCGTTCGTGCAGTACTATAAATGATACGCAAATGGTGCAAGTATATACGTCGAACGAGTAATAAAGTGATGAGTGAGTATCGTCTCCACAGGGATTGGAGGTATTCACGGTTGTTGTAACAATAAAGATTGAACTTTTTGCAGATGGTAATGCTAAAGTAAAAGAGATGGTGCAAAATAATGCTGAAGCAAAACAGTGCAGAGAAAGATGAGATAACAATATGATAAATAGGTCCCCTTTCGTATGCGAAACTCACTATGGAATGACTGGCTGGGAATGATGGACAACCTATCTCGAGCTTCTCAACGACACTAAGAGTCTTCAGCTATCTTCTATGCTAGGCGGGATTTGCTAAGAGTGCTCCTAAACTATCTCTAGCCAGGAAACTGTGAGTCAGAAATGCTACAGTAATACCTTTCGGCGTAAACTCTTAACACTCCTCTACCCTTCACGAACTATCATTTTTAGCCCTTGAAAACTATCACTTATCTCTAAGGTACGTTAGAGTCTGCCTCTCAACAGTCACTCCATCGCTTATGAGGGTTCTAAGGCTAGCTCTCTTGATTACTAACCCCAACATACACTTAAAGAACGGCCAATTCTTGAAGGCGCTTAAGGTATGGCCTGTCTCTCAAAGCACTTACAACCCTAATCTCTTACAACTTTAAGGAAATGAGAAATGCATAAGCAAAGCATAGAACATGATAAACACTGAAAAAGTCATAACATGCATTAAAAAGTAATCAAAATAAAATCATCCATCAAACCCAAGCCACCTAAAGCAGTTCGTGGCTGGGAAATATCATCCAACGTATCATTGTGATAACATCACAAAATATAAAGATATGAAAAGAAATTGTTATAGCGACAGAAAAAAGGTGAACTCCCTCTCCGCCATGGACTGCCCGACTGTCTTAGGCTCACCGCCACTCTCAAGGCCGGTGAGGCCACTCCTTAGAGCTTCAACGATGGAGGACACCAAGCTGGAGAAGATGAAGATGAAAACTTTTCTCTTCTTTTCTCTCTCTTTCGCCTCTCTTTCACAACACAACCTTAACACCCCTCCTCTTTCTCCAAGCTTCTCTCCCCTTTATATAGTGGAGGCTTCTAGGGTTTGGTGTCCTAAAGGTGCCTTGATAATCCCAAGTAATATCCACCGACAAGGTCTGCCATGAGGGGACAAGGAGGACAGTCTGTAGGTGGGTACCGGCTGCTGCACATGTTAGATCGTCCTTTTCTGCATGTTCACGTGCTTCTACAGCTCACGTGCTAGCCAATATCCACTTCCATCATGCTATATCAATTCTCGGCACCGACTTTCTCTCTTGACTCCTTTCCTGCGACCAACAAAACCAAAACCAACCTTCCGAGCAGTACCCTTTAAGATGGACCAATAACAAGCAAAGATAAAGATGCACCCAGAAGAAGAAAATGCAACCTAAATGCAGTCTAAATGATATGGTATGAACTCAAGAACATGCAAATGCTATAGCAAAAAAATATGAAAACAAGGATATTTATGCAGTTATCAATGTCAATTTAGGTAATTTCTCGTTACAGTCTTTGACTTTTCTTTCGTTGATAGATTCGGGGTCGAGAAATTTGTGTATTTTGGGTGAACACGCAAGGTCTCTAGGTTTACTGTATGAGTGGTTAGAGGTAGGTGTAAATGTTACTAGTTCCTTCGGTGATACCGTAGTAGTTAGGAAAATGTATAGGAGGTGTTCCTTGGGAATTCAAGGCCACGTGTTTCCGATTGACATGATGGAGTTACCGTTCTACAGTTTTGATGTGATTTTGGGCATGGATTGGCTCGTAGAGCATAGATCTAGGGCTGACTTTGAGACCAAGAGAGTCTCCTTGAAGCTTATAGATGATTTTGAGGTTGTGGTAGTTGGCGAGAACGTTAGGTTCTTGTCCAATGTTGTTTCTGCGTTGGAAGCTCAGAGGTTGATGGATTCGGGTTGTCAGGCTTACTTGGCTTACGTGATGAATCTGAATATGAGTGAGGTTAGACCGCAAGACATCATGACAATTTGTGATTTTCCGAGTGTTTTTCCGAAAGAGTTGTCGGGTTTGCCTCTAGACAGAGAAGTTGAGTTTGCTATTGAGATGTATTCTGATTCTGTACCCGTGTCTATTACTCCGTATAGAATGGCACCGAAAGAGTTGAAGGAGTTGAAGACACAGCTTCAGGAGTTGTCAGATAGAGGTTTCATCAGGCCTAGTATTTCTCCGTGGGGTGCTCCGGTCTTGTTTGTGAAGAAGAAGGACGGTAGTATGAGGATGTGTATAGATTATAGGCAGTTGAACAAGGTAACAGTGAAGAACAAGTACCTTTTGCCTAGGATAGATGACTTGCTTGATCAGTTGAAAGGTGCTTTAGTGTTTTCGAAGATTGATTTGAGATCCGGTTACTACCAGTTGAAGGTGAAAGATGTGGACATACCGAAGATAGCTTTTCGTACACGTTATGGGCACTACGAGTTCTTGGTAATGCCTTTCGGTTTGACTAACGCTCCGACAGCATTTATGGATATGATGAACCGAGTGTTCCATGAGTTTTTGTATAGATTTGTGGTAGTGTTCATAGATGATATCTTAGTGTACTCTAGGACCGAGGAAGAGCATGATGAGCATTTGCGGCTAGTACTTCAGACATTGCTTGAGAATCAGTTGTATGCCAAGTTGAGTAAATGTGAGTTTTGGATTAAGGAGGTAGTCTTCCTAGGTCACGTGATCTCGGCCAATGGGATTAGTGTGGATCCCAAGAAGATAGAAGCCATAGTGAGTTGGAAACAACCAAAGTCAGTGACAGAAATTCGTAGCTTCCTAGGCTTGGCGGGATATTATCGAAGATTTGTCGAGGGATTTTCAAAGATAGCGGCTCCTCTAACCAAGTTGCTTCAGAAGAATGTTTCGTATGAGTGGTCAGATGCAAGACAGCAAGCATTCGAGAAGTTGAAGAAAGCTTTGACTGAAGCTCCTATCTTGATTCAGCCTGAACCGGGAAAAGAGTTTGTGATTTACAGTGATGCATCATATGTAGTTTTAGGTTGTGTGCTTATGCAAGAAGGTAAGGTTCTAGATTATGCTTCAAGACAATTGAAGGTTCACGAGAAGAACTATCCCACTCATGATATTGAGTTAGCCGCAGTAGTGTTTGCCTTGAAGATCTGGAGACACCATCTTTATGGTGAGAAGTGCACCGTTTATACCGAACACAAGAGTTTGAAGTACTTGATGTCTCAGAGGGAGTTGAACCTTAGACAGCGTAGGTGGTTAGAGCTCCTTAAGGATTACGACCTTACAATAGAGTACCATCCGAGTAAGGCAAACGTAGTGGCCGATGCTTTGAGTAGAAAAGTGGCAGTTGAGTTACGAGCTATGTTTGCGAGATTGAGTGTGTCAAGGGGTGGTGGTTTGATAGCCGAGTTGCAAGTTAAACCGTCGTTGGCTCAATTGATCCGAGAGAAACAGTTGCAAGATGAGTCGTTGGCACCTCACGTGCAAGATATAGCCGAGGATAGGCCTACAGATTTTTGCTTTGGTGAGAATGGGGTCCTATGTTTCAAGGATAGGATAGTTGTTCCGGAAGATTCCGAGTTGAGGCGTACTATCTTGAATGAAACACATAACAATCATTTTGCTATGCATCCGGGTAGTACGAATATGTACCGTGGGTTAAAAGAAGAGTACTACTGGGTTGGGTTGAAGAAAGATGTGGCCGAGTTTGTGAGTAAGTGCATGGTATGTCAGAGAGTTAAAGCCGAGCATCAGTTTTCTTCAGGTTTGTTACAGCCGTTGAAGATTCCAGAATAGAAGTGGGAACGTATCACCATGGACTTTGTGTCGGGTTTACCGTTGACCCCCTCGAAGAAAAATTCAGTGTGGGTGATAGTCGATAGGTTTACTAAGTGTGCTCACTTCATACCTGTTCATACTACCTACACCTTAGATAAGTTGGTCGATCTGTACATCAGTGAGATAGTGAGGTTGCATGGGGTACCGAAATTGATTGTATCAGACCAAAATCCGAGGTTTACAGCTAGATTTTGGGAGTGTTTGCATTGTGCTTTGGGTACTTGGTTGAACTTCAGTACTTCGTATCATCCGCAGTCAGATGGTCAGTCAGAGAGGGTGATTCAGGTGTTGGAGGACATGTTGAGGTGTTGTATTATCGACTTCCAGGGGTCTTGGGAGAAGCATCTACCATTAGTTGAGTTTGCATACAACAACAGTTATCAGGCTAGTATTCAGATGGCACCGTATGAAGCTCTGTATGGTAGGAGGTGTCAAACACCTATCTATTGGGCCGATGTCGGACAGAAGCTTGTACCGATGCCTGAATTGCTTAAGGGCACTACCGAGAAGGTAAAGTTGATATGTGATCACTTGAGGGCAGCTTCAGACCGACAGAAGTCGTATGCCGATTTGAAGAGAAAAGAGATAGAGTATGTCATGGGCGAGAAGGTGTTCTTGAAAGTCTCACCTTGGAAGAAGGTGATGAGGTTTGGTAGGAAGGGTAAGTTGAGTCCGAGGTTCATTGGATCTTACGAGGTAGTTGAGAGGATCGATCTCGTTGCATATAGATTGAGACTCCCGACCGAGTTAGAAAAGATTCACGATATGTTCCATGTATCGATGCTCCGAAAGTATAGATCGGATACGTCTCACGTAATGCTAGTGGAAGAGATTGAGTTGAACCCCGACTTGTCGTATGAAGAAGAGCCGGTTGAGATTCTCGCTACGAAAAGGAAAGTGTTGCGTGGGAGATCTATCGAGTTAGTCAAGGTTCTGTGGAGACACCGATGTGTGAAGGAGGCTACATGGGAGAGAAAGGAAGACATGGAAAGATAGTTTCCGTATCTTTTTCGTCAGGTAATTTCGGGGAAGAAATTCCTTAAGTGAGGGAGAGTTGTAACACCTGGGTTTAGGGGTCGAGAGTTAAGTGTGTTAAATCGGGTTCGATTCGTTGGGCTTGTTTTAAATAAAAATGGGCTTGGTTTTAATTAAAAGGGCCGTGAGATTTCATTAAGGGCAAAATGGTAATTTTCTAAATAAGTGGAATAAGTCAAGTGAAATAATGTTTTGAGAAAAGCTATCTTCTTCCTCCTTCATCCAAAAATCACGACAAAACCTCCCTTCAACCCCAAAACATTATTACATCTCCTTCCTTCACGTTTTCAAGAGCTTTCATCAAGGTAAATGTGTTTTTAACTTTTCATCATCATTCTAAATGTTTCTATGGTTTTAGTTTTTCCTAAACTCCATTTTTGGAGTTCTTCATGTGTTCAAATTTTTAAGTAAAAAGAGGAAACTTTAATGGGTTTTTAATTTATTTTTGATTTGTAAAGATAATATATGTTATAGTTTTGTCTTTAGGTGTATCATATCTTAAAATGGTAAGGTTTTATGGAAATCCCGAAATAGGTATTTGTGGGTGTGTTAAAGGGTAGAGAACTTGAGTTTTTGGGGTAGTTTTGTGAGGGAGTGTTGGGCTGATGGTGTGGTGATGCTTGGGGGTTGTTTTGAGGGTGTTTAATGATGATTTGGGTGTTGGAATCAATGGGTATTTGCTAGGTTGTATGTAAGTCAGAAAATGAAGAGTTGAGTTAGTTCTTGATTTTGGAATTTTAGTGAAATGGCCTTGAGATTGTAATCTGATTTGTGGCAGTGGTTTTGTGGACGATTTGTTGAGTAATATGCTGTTTTTGGTTGATTAGAAACAAGGGAAACCGTTGGAGAAGATTCGGGCTCGATTCCGGAAAACTTGGAAACTTAGTCGGCATTCTTGGCTTGTATTAAGGGTGTTCGGTGACTGGATTGTTCTCAGTGGTTTAATTTGATTCAAATTATGTCTTTGAGGTATTAGATCGTGCTTGGTAGGCCAATCTAATATGGGGTTAAGTTGGTAGCTTAACCTCTTGTTAAATCATATGTGTTTCTCGTTAATGTGTATAAAGGAGGTCTTGTGTGATGTGATGATGTTTTTAGATTGTTTTTACTCTCCGTTTATTGTTGTTGTGTAGTCGATGTTGGTGTCGAACCTCACGTGATGGTTGTCGTTACTACGGTGATGTGTAGTCCCACCGGTAGTGACTAGTAGAAGAGTACGTCGATGTGTAGTCCCATCGGAAAACTACTAGTCCAATTGTGATGTGTAGTCCCACCGGGTTTTGGGTTATGCATGTGCATACCTTGTAATGTGATGATTGTGTTTCGTTATGTCTTTCCTTAAATGGTTTTGCTTTAAAACTAAGACTTATGTTTTAAAAACTGCATTGTTGATGTGTTTTTTTAGAGCGCTGCTCACAAAGCTTCTAGCTTATGCTCTCTCTTTTTTCAACAATGCAGATCGTTAGAGGTTCGGGAAGCAAGTGGGCAAGGAAGGGTTTCTCGGAGTTCTTAGTTGGTTCAAGTATGGTTTATGTTTTGTAATAACGCTTAGACAATGGGATTGCTAGATTTGTATGTCATGGAGTTGGTGTTCAAACTCCTTTATTATGGTTTGTTTATGTTCAAACATGTTTAAAATGGTGATGCTATGTTATGCTGAGGGTAAATGTTGCCATGTATGAATTGCTTGGTGGTTTGGTATGCTAGTGTTTTTGTACCTAAGGTTGCATGTGAGCTTAGAACTTGAAATCTAAATTATTGCTTAAATGCATGTCGAATGGTGTGATTTGGATTCTTCGCATCTAGATTGTATGTATGATATGTTTCCATATGGTTTTTGATGATTCGGGACACGTTTGAGAACATTTGGAAGTGTCAAAGTATGTTTAGCTGTCACTCTGTGTGCAGGCGTTTCGAAACGCCCGTGGTTGTTTCGAAACGGTAGTAGCTCCAGGGATACTAGTATCGGAACGGAGTGGTGTCGTTTTGATACGATTTGACACTGTGATCTCCCGTTTCGGTACGTGTTTCGATACTATTTGCCACTGTGAGTGCTTGTTTCGGTACCAATTCTAAAACGTCGTGTTACCGTTGACCCCCGTTCCGAAATAAGGTGGATCGTATCAGAACGACTTGGTCTGGCTTTTAAACTGGAGCCCGTATATCGAAACGAGCAAGCTTGTTTCGAAACGCCGGCATGTAATTTGGCTTTTTGGCGTCTTCAAAGGTTCTCGGATGTTGCGTTTTAGTCCCGATTGTTGTAGGCTTCCTTGTTTAGTTCATGTGCATCTTTTACGTATGGTTTTGCTTCGTGAGCATGAAATTGGTCTAACATGTCACTTGGTAAATTTAAGTTACCTTTTGTTCTGCTTGGGTTGTTCCGTTGTCGTCTTCGCACTTAGGATTTAATGTGATATCTAGATAATATAATTAAAAGAAAAAAATAGGGTTGCTAATCGGAGTGAGGCCTTAGCGGGTTTCGCTTCGGTTTTCCTCGTGTAACCCGTTCGGACCGGACTGTTGACTAGACCGGGACGAGGGGGTTACAGATCTTAGGACTTGGATTGTTGAAGTGTTTCATTTTAAAGGCGTCTCTCATTTCATGAACCTTTTTAAGGCTTCGTTGATGATCGTCGATGGTCTTACCAAGGATGGCTATTCTCCTATATCGATTGTGATGGCAAGACCCTCAAACCCTTTTGGGAGAGGGAGCCTGCCTCCGGATAAAACTCTCGCACGGTTATAGTCGGAGAAGCTTGTGCCAGCCCTGTGCTTTGACCCCTTTCTATGTGCCTCATTTCGGTTTTAGGCCGGTGTGTTTGTGTGTTGTGTTTCTGGCCTGGATGTCATCTCGTTTTCTTTTGTGGTTTAGTCTCATTCTCAGTGCTCGTGTTGTGTTTTGTTTTACCTTATATGGGTTGCTTGGGGAATGCATGGCTTGCTTCTATAATCCTTGTTTGGATGTCTCGGTGCTTTGAATGAATTTTCTTTTATTGATAAAAAAGTGACAGTTTTAGAATTAGAGGTTCGTTTGTGAAAAAAGAAAAGTTTCAACCGAGGATACATCAAATAATTATCCTGTAAGTAAAATTAATGTAAAATATTAACATGATGATTGCATTTAATAATTTAATTAACTTTAAAATTGTATTCAAGATATAATTTGAGATTTATTAATTGATCGAGTGATAAAAATATTCATATAATTTTATTTTATATAAATTCAGATCTTCATATTTTTCTTGTAAATGGAATTACCTCTTTAAGAGATAATTCTATCCAACAAATACTCAAACGTCCCATCCGCGAACGAGTCCTGACAAATCACAAACTGCCTTTATTGGTTCCAGAAGTCTCCTATATCGAAGCTAGTTCCAAGGGAGTCAAATCCACAGCGGATACATTAGCCAAGAAGGGTATTGAAAGAAAAGTGAATCATTTGTTCATAGAGCAGCAGTAGCCATTTCGGTCCCATGTGGACAAGGAACAAGGCAACCAGTGTGCTAGTGCCTGGCGGTAAATAAGTGAATGGCATTCTAGTTTCATACTCGTTTGCTGCTTAGGCAAGGTGTTATTTCGATGCAATTTCGATGTAATGGCTAGATTACGTAGCACTCTTTTTCCCCTATTAGGATTAGGGGGGTTTTTTAATGAGGCTCGTAATTTAGTCGTGTACCAAAATCCAATAAAGTATCCATTCAAAAAAAATGTTGTTGATGTCTGAAAACAATGAAATCGATGGGAACTGGACTCATCTTCATCCAATTCGATTAGTTTAAACGGATTTGTATCCACTAAAACTATAATCCTATCAACAACTCATAATATTGAAAAGGCAAAATAACAAAAGATGCCTCCAACGTTTACATGTTTTATTATTTGGCTTCTTATTTTTTTTGTCCAAATATGCTCCCAACGTTTGCTTGTTTTATCATTTGGCCCCCTATTCTTTCTTTTGGTCCAAATATACTCTTGTTGGATGTAAACTGCCAATCAACTGACGGTCAACGGCTTATAAAAAAATTTTGACGTGGCATCAGCAGATCTTAATACGTGGCAAGTTCAGTTAGCATCAGCTGTTGAACGTCAGTTGACTGACAGTTTCCATCTAACGGGGGCATAGTTGGACCAAATTGAAACGTTGGGGGCATATTTGGACTGCGAATGAAACGTTGGGGAAATATTTGGACCAAAAGAAAGAATAGGGGGCCAAATGACAAAACAAGCAAACGTTGATGGCATATTTGGACCAAAAAATAATAGGGGGTCAAATGACAAAACATGCAAACGTTGGGGCATGTTTTGTCATTTTGCCTATTGAAAAATGTCTATAACGTTTGATTGAATAATTATTTTCGCCTATATTTTTTTAAAATGATTTAACTCTTAGCGTTTTATTTAAGGTCAAAATGACCCTTCTGTGAATAAAAACTGTTAGTCAACTGATGATAAATAATTTGAGAAAGTTCAGAAAAAAATATTTTCTATTTTATATAATTTTATAAAATTATTTTTTAACTGGTGTGTCATTTTGTAAAGTCAGTATAATTGCCTATATGACATTGCTATCGCGGTGTGCACTGCCGTGCAGGTTTGCCGGATTATGTCAAGTCATTTATCGTTTAGTTGACTAACAATTTTCATCTGCAGAGGGTCTAATTTGACCCAAAATAAAACGTTAAAGAGCTAAATTACTTTAAAAATAAATAGAGACCAAAATGAGAATTTAGTCAAATGTTGGAGACATTGTTTTACACTACGCCTATCAACAAATAACTTGAAACCACTTTGATTTCAAACCTCACACTTAAATGCTTTACCCCTTAAATAACTCAAACTAAATTAAATTGAAGTATTAAAACATCACAAATTGGTCTGATCTTAAACTAGTCAAAACTCTATATAAGAATGTAGAAACCAACCTCCACTCACATTTTAGATGGTGAGAAAGTATTTTTTGGATTTTTTTTAATTTTAGAATTATAAAAAAAATATTGGAATCGTGATTAATTTATCTTTAATTCCTCAAATTTAAAATTGACAAGGCCTAAACCAGTTTTTATTTAAAAGATTAATTTATCTAATTTCGAAATCAAAGTACCTAAGATGCCATTTTAATTTGACTTGGAGTTGGAAAACTCTGTCACCCAGATTCCAAAAAGAATTCATTTGCAATTTGGTACCTACTTGTTTCCACTGCAACATTCAAATTCAATGCATCTATCTATATTCAATCACCCCACCATTCAAGAATTCCATTGCTAATCTGTGATTAGTCTACAAATTAACACAAAAGTGGATTTAAAATAGGTTCCAGCTCCATTAATCTTGCCTCATATAACAGCATCTGAGAAATAAACACAGCTACGGTGGCATTCAGTGCTTCCCTAAATAATAGTCTGGAACTATTGGATAACTTTCTCAGAGGAACTATGGGATTTGATCTTCCGGTAAACAACTTTCTCAGAGGAACTATGGGATTTGATCTTCCGGTAAACAACTTTGTGAGACGGACAATGGGATTTTCCAGGCGACGACTCACGATTTCCACTCGTTTTCATCTTCCCTTTAAACTTGTAGGAAAACTTAAGCACCCCATTGGACTTCCCATCGCTGTTGCGAAGCTGGTAAGCGAGTAATCTCACAACCCCACTAAATTCATCCATCAATCCCTTCAAAGGAACGCGTACTTCACCGATTGTTGGATCAACTAAACCATCCGCGCGCACATCGAACTTGAGAAAAAGATGGTGGGTTTCCTCGTCGAACTGGAACACGTGATTCCACTCTGGGTTTTTGCCTCCTCTGTGGATTGATGTCTTCTGACGCTGGAGATGATTCTTTTGGTGTTGAATGTTGGTTGATGGAAACGACGGAGTAGGCAGAGAGTTTCTGGAAGAAGTTGAAGGCCTTGAGATCTGTGCAGGAGATGAGTTTGAGTTCCAGTGAGGTACAATCCATGGCTGCTTGCGGTTGTCTCACTTCAAATGGAGAGATCAAAAAGAAGAGGTAATCAGGTCAGCTAAAGTATGTATTCCATATTGAAATTCCATGGGATAGGGGTAGGAGACTAGGAGTAGGATGGTGACTATTGTGGCTATGCCCAACATTTGTATTTTCTACTGCTCTAACCGCTGACAACAACTCAATCCAAAGTATTGTCTTGACTCTTGGAACCCGATCAAGCGACGACATTAACTCAATCGCAGTAATTAAGCACCGTTGTTATTTGCCTTTAAATTGCTTTCTAATAAAACTATAAATAAATAAATTCCTCAAACATAAATCATCTTCATTCAAGTAACATAGAAATCAAGTTTAGACTTTGATCTTACAACTTGTTTTCATTGCCTTAGTTTAATTAAAGAAGCCACAACTTTACAATGCAAGTAGATTTTGAACCATTTCTAATAGGAAAAGAGTCAAGTATATACCCTTTTTCGACGAGCCCGTCTCTCCCACAAGGCCGTTAGCTTGAGCTCCTCTCTGAGTTGTGCTTCAGCCCTTTTCCGGGCTTCCTCGCAAGTTTCTACTCCTGCATTGCATTTTTCCGCCTCTTTCTGGTAGTGCAAGGAGGCTCTTTTGGCATCCATTGTTACCGCCAACTTCCGCTCCTTTGTATCATCGTTTACAATCTTCTGCAATGCAATCTCCTCCGACAGTAAAGCTACCGTATCCTTCTCCAGTTCTTCATTTAAATCCGGATCGTTTTCGCCGCAACCTGCCCTACAAAGAACGTATCTTAAACAACAAGGAATGGGATATATCATTTGCAGATCGGGTAATCCTGACCTGAGTATGAGCTGTTGGCTAATCCTGCAAGAAACATTACTGGTAACACAATTCAAAGAGAGTGAAACCTCAGGGTCTACTTGCAGACCTATAGAAGCAACACATCCACATACAACTTAGACAATCGAAGTGTGAGTTAAAGTGTTGTGTTTTCAACTTGTCCTGTTTTAATTCCCTAAATCTTAGTTAAAAGATCTAAGACAATTTTGATCATAAACCTGTGAGCCTATGCATGGTGATGCCGATCCAAGAGTAGCTGCAATTGCAGATTCAATAAACAAACCAGGATGATGCATTAGACAGACTAAGCACACTGTTACTGTCAACCTATTAATTTATGCTACACATCATACCATGTTAAAACTTAATTGCCCTATATCGAAGTCTCATAACCATATCCGAATATGCATGTATTCAACGTGAAAATTAACAAACGAGCTGTAGTCAAAATTTTGATAAAACTAACCTGGTGGTATAAGAAAGTCAGCCTGGGAAAAGCAGTCGCAAAGGCAAGAAAGACATGGCACCTCAGCTCTTGACTTCTCCTGCAAACGCCACCACAGTGTCCGACCAAAAATGTAAACACCCAAACATACACAAACCAAAACAAAACCGAGCCTTAAAACACGCTGACACCAAAATCTTTGCTCTAAGCTATAAGCCATTCTACTTATAAAAGAAACAGATTTACTCAGACCATTGCAAGATCTGGGGGTATAACCTACTGCTTAGTGCTTATACATACTAAAAATTGTGTCAATGTACACAGATTTTGTAAAAATGAAAAAGTGCCCAGATTTTTAAGATCTACTTCACAGCTATAGAGATGGACTAAGAGTTGGTTTATCGATGTAAGGCTTCCGCTTTAATGATGTAAAGTTGTCATCTTTGAGAAGGTGTCTACTTGGTATTTGTTTTGTTTTTCTTTGGGGAATTAAAGAACACACAAATCCCCATAAAGTGTAAAGAATAGAGCTTTATTAGATTATGAGACTGTTATTATATCAAACAGAGATTATATATCTTTAATTCCACTTGGTTAATTTGATTAAAAATTACTTAAATATATTTTATGTTGTGAATAATGTGAAAAGAACAAGAAGAAATAGAGACAAAATAAGATGAGAGAAAAGAAAGAGATTTGTATTATTCTGAATATTGATTTGTGTGCAATGCCTTCAGTAAATCATCTATTTATAGGCATAAGAAGTACATAATACATTAAACTCTAATTAATGTAGATAATATTCCTAATGATAAAATAATTCAAATCTTCTTTGATAAAGTCCTTATCATGATAGACATCCACATAGATAAATATTCATGACACTCCCCCTTGGATGTCTATGAAAATAGTGTGCCTCGTTAAAACCTTACTAAGATAAAAATCCCAGAAAGAAAAAGAAAAAAATCATTAGTAAAGAAAAAGAGTACACACATCTTTAATACGCATAACATGTTGCCTCATTAAAAACCTTTTCCAAGAAAACCCAATGGGACAAAACCATAGATAAGGAAAAGAGTACAACACGTATTTTGCTCCCCCTCATAAATACATCATTAAAGATCTTTGACACGACGTAATCCAATATTATAAATTAACTTTTCAAATGGAGCAGTAGGGAGTGCCTTGGTAAATAAATCTGCCAAATTATCACATGAACGAATCTGTTGGACATCAATGTCTTCACTCTTTTGTATATCATGAGTAAAGAAGAATTTTGGGGAGATGTGTATTGTTCTATCACCCTTTATGTATCCTTCCTTAAGTTGGGCAATACAGGCCGTATTATCCTCATATAAGACCGTCGGAGCTACTTTTCTAGAGTGTAAACCACAATTTTCGCGAATATGATGGGTTACAGACCTTAGCCACACACATTCACGACTAGCCTCATGAATAGCCAAAATCTCAGCATGATTAGAGGAAGTAGCAGTAATTGTTTGTTTCATTGAGCGCCAAGAAATTGTTGTACCGCCGTATGTAAATACATAATCAGTCTGTGATCGAGCATTATGAGGATTAGATAAGTATCTTGCATCCGCAAAACCAACCAATTCTGTTTTGGATAGATTAGAGAAAAATAATCCCATGTCTTTCGTACCTTGAAGATAACGAAATATGTGTTTGACCACATTCCAATGTCTTCAGCTTGGGCATGAACTAAATCTTGCCAACAAATTGACAGCAAACGATATGTCAGGTCGTGTGTGACTAGAAAGATACATTAATTCACCAATAGCACTTAAGTATGGCACTTCTAGACCAAGAATATCTTCATCCATCTCTCGAGGATGAAATGAATCTTTGTTAACATCAAGTGACCTAACAACCATAGGAGTGCTCAACGGATGTGCGTTATGCATGTAAAATTTCCTTAGCATTTTTCTATGTATGTTGATTGATGCACAAGGATTCCATCCTTTAAGTGCTCAATATATAATCCAAGACAGAATCTTATTTTTCCAAGATCTTTCATTTCAAATTCTTTCTTTAAACATTCTACTGTCAATGAGATCTCTTCAGGAGTCCCAATAATATTCAAATCATCAACATACACAGCAATAATGACAAATCAGGAGCTAAATCTCTTAATAAAAATGCATGGAGAAATTGGATCATTCTTATGGTCTTCTGCTAATAAGTATTCACTGAGGCGATTATACCACATGCGCCCAGATTGTTTTAATCCATAAAGGGATATGTTCAATTTGATTGAATAATATTCCCGAGAACCCGAATTAACTGCTTTAGGCAATTTAAAACCTTTCGGAAGTTTCATATAAATATTATTATCAAGAGGCCCATACAAATAGGCTGTAACAACATCTATTAAGCGAAAATTAAGTCTTTCTTTTATTGCCAGACTAATCAAAAATTTAAAAGTGGTTGCATCCACCACTAGGGAGTATGTTTCTTCATAATTAATTCCAGGTCTTTGTGAAAATCCTTGTGCAACCAAACGGGCTTTATATCTTGCAATTTCCCCTTTTTCATTTCTCTTTCTCACAAAGACCCATTTATACCCCACAAGTTTTACACCTTCCGGTGTACGGACTACAGGCCCGAATACTTCTCTTTTTAAAAGAGATTTTAGTTCTGCTTCAATTGCCTCTTTCCATTTTGGCCAATTATCTCTTTGCTTACATTGTTCAATTGACAATGGTTCATGATCCACATTATCATTCAAAATTTCTAGTGCTATATTGCATGCAAAAGTATTATCGACGTCGATTTTGTTTCGATTCCACTTGTTACCAGACATGACATAATTTATTGAGATCTCATCATTATCAGGTACTTGATTCATGTCTAATGTCTCTTTTGGAGACCTTTTAATCTCTTCTCGAGATTTTTCATAATCCATTGATTCCTCGATCAGACCGTCACAGGATATAGCTCCTTTTTCTTTTCCGAGGATTTTTATCTTTGGAACCTACTGGTCTACCATGCTTCCGGCGTGCGTTTGACTCATTAGCAACTAGAGTTTGTCCTTCTGGGACATCAATTTTAATCGAAGCATTCACAGCTGGTATATGTGACTTAGTCACTTTTTTAGGGTCAGCAAAAGCATCTGGCAATTGATTTGCTAAGTTTTGCAAATAAATTATCCTTTGAACTTCTAGTTCACATTGTTGGGTACGTGGATCAAAATGAGATAACGATAATTCATTCCAACTTATTTCTTTTTTCCAACTATTTATTTTATCCCCCTAATGTTGGGAAAACCGACTCATTAAAATGACAATTGGAAAATCGAGCTGTAAATAAATTCCCCGTCAAAGGCTCAAGATATTTGACTATCGAAGGGGATTCAAAACCGACATATATTCCCAACCTCCTTTGAGGACCCATCTTTGTGCGTTGTGGTGGAGCAATCGGAACATATACCGCACATCCAAAAATTCTAAGATGAGAAATATTTGATTCTTGACCAAAAACCATTTGTAATGGGGAGATATTATGATAACTTACAGGCCTGATGCGAATCAATGATGTTGCATGTAAAATGGCATGCCCGCATGTAGAAATCGGTAGTTTTGACTTCATTAATAACGGTCTTGCAATTAATTGAAGTCGTTTGATAAAGGACTCTGCAAGACCATTTTGTGTATGAACATGCGCTACAGGGTGTTCAACACTTATTCCAATCGACATGCAAAAATCATCAAAAGTCTGAGAAGTAAATTCATCAGCATTATCAAGACGATTTGTCTTTATAGGGGAATCTGAAAAATGTGCTCGTAATTTTATCAACTGAGCAAGTAACCTCGCAAATGCCAAGTTGAGGGTTGATATCAAGGATACATGTGACCATCTAGTCGATGCATCGATTAAAACTAGAAAATATCTAAATGGTCCACAAGAAGGGTGTATGGGCCCACATATATCACCATGTATCCGTTCCAGAAAATTGATAGATTCATAATTTATTTTAGCTGGTGATGGTCGAATAATTAGTTTGCCTTGAGAACAAGCATCACATGAAAAGACATTACTTTGAAGAATCTGTTGGTTCTTCAATGAGTGACCACATGAATTGTCGATAATTTTTCGAATCATAATCAAACCGAGATGGCCTAACCGGTCATGCCAAATAATAAAGTTATCAGTAAACTTATAGTTTACATAGCATGTGCTTCAATTGCACTAATTCTTGTGTAGTAAAATCCGGATGACAGTGCATGTAATTTTTCTAAAATTTTCTTATTGCCTTGAGTTATACTTGTAATATAGAGATATTCAGTATCTCCTTGACAACTACTCTCAATATGATATCCATTATTGCGAATATCTTTAAAACTTAATAAGTTTTTTTGTGACTTTGGAGAGTATAGCGCATTATGAATATGGAATAGAGTTCCATTTGGCAATAACATATTTGCTCTTCCAGAGCCTTCTATAATATTAGCACTTCCGGATATAATACTCACATTATTCCCTTACATTGTGTTGAGTTGATCGAATGATCGAAATGAACCAAGAGGGGGGTGAATTGGATTTTTAAAGTTCTTGGTGGTGGAAATTGCAAATTAAAAAGATAGACAAGGAATTTTAGAGTGGTTCAAGTTCCAAATGAACTCTACATCCACTACCTTAGCTTCACTAAGGATTTGTAACAATTCCACTAATTGATCTTCCCCTTTTCTAGGCTAAGAATGTAACCCTTACAATTTTCGGTCAAATTTTCTACCCAAAATTTGACCCAATCCTCACACAATTGAAACAAAGAATTTGATGGCTAAACAAGTATCTCTCAATACATAAACTAGCCCAATTACAAGTACTCAACCCAATTGAAATGATAAGAATGAAAATTACAATTGGGGTTTCTAGACAATAATGGGATTTATGCACAAATGCTTGGATTTGATGTTTGGATGTTTGCTTTAGGATCAATAGTTGTTGCTGGAGCATTTAGAGGTCCCTTTTATACCTTCTCATTGAATTCTAGCCGTTGTGGTTGTTGCATTCATCAATAGAGCCGTTGGGGGTGTTATCTCCCCTCCATAAATGCAGTTTGCAACCAACCGTTTCGAAACGCCCGACCCTGTTTCGAAACAGACCAAAATAGAAAGAGTCGTTGGGGTGCATTAAAGAGCCCGTATCGAAACGGTCAGACCTGTTTCGATACGCTAAGAGTCGTTTCGAAACTTGTTTCGAAACATTTTGCCACTGTCAAGGGTCGTATCGAAACGTCTTGAGAACGTTTCGAAACGCCTTAACGGTTTGTTAAAAATCAGTTAAAAACATTCAACGGTCATATTTTTCAAATCAAATTTAAGAACCCTTTCGAAACACTTGATGTCGTTTCGATACGGTTATTGAGATATAATGGTGGTTTCAACCGGCAATTGGTTACCCCTCTTCAACGGATCCTCTAACCGTCCCAAGCCTGTTATCTGGCCCACTGTTAGTTGTAACAGAAAACCAATTAATGGTTTGTTTGTTAGCTAACTGGGTTATATAAACCCAATAGAGGGAACTGGCCCAATATCTCTTTTGGCCTACATTGTGAAAATTCTTCTCCTCTTTCATTTCTTCTTTTCTGTTTTGAGTAACCCGATTAGGGTTTGTATCTTTCTTTTTCTGTTCTTTGCCGGCGGTCTATCTTTCCGTCATCGGAGCACCTTCAATATGGTATCAGAGCTAGCGATCTAGGGTTCCGTTTATGTATCTTTTTTGTTTCTTCTTCTTTCTTCCTTCTCGCTCGTGTTTTTCTGGTTCTTTTCTCCCTGATCTAGGTTTTTTTTTCTGATCTGCTTTCGGTCTGTTTCTCTTTCTTTCTTTGGTCTTGATATTCGATCTAAGCTTGTTCTAAGATCTTCGTCTATGGCACCTCAACTTGAAAATGTTGATACAACTCACGCTACTTCAATCGACGAGCAGGGAAATCAACAGACGACTAGAGATTCGTCTGGGCCAATGTTCGCGAATAAGCAGATTAGTGTGGAATTGGATGATTTCAATTTCTTGTTGTGGAAGCAGCATGTGACGATGATGATTCGAGGCTACGAGTTGGAACACTACTTGGACCTAGATACACCGAGTCCAGCAAAGGTAATAAAAAATTCATCTGGTCAATTGATTTTGAATCCTGAGTATCGAAGGTTTAAAAAAGAAGATAACTTGTTAGCTTCATGGTTGTTGTCTACAATAAGTGCTAACATCTTACCTCAGTTAGTTAGAGCACAGACTACAGCAGAGATCTAGGCTATTGTTACGAAACAATACTCTAATCTTTCTGCAACAAAGATTATGAGCTTACACTGTAGATTGCGTGCTATCAGAAAAGGCACAATGACTATCCGTGAGTACACTACACAGATAAAGGAGATCTGTGATTTACTAGCTATTAGTGGGAGTCCAGTTGCTGCAGTTGAACAAATTGCAACAATTCTGAATGGCCTACCCACAGAGTATGAGCCATTTGTTGCTGCCATTACTGTGAGCAGAGAACCATATACGCTTGAGTCTGTCACTGCGGTTCTATAAGATGCTGAAACAAGGATTCTTGATCCTATGCGTATCTCAGTCGGTGTTAACATGGCACGATATGGAGGGGATAAAGCTGGTGCTCAAGATGATAGAGATATGGGCAGACAATATTATCCTTCGTTCAGGGGTCGTGGTCAACAGCAAACTAACTCTCGATTTAGGGGTAGTCAAGGCAGACCACAATGTCAGATATGTGGTAAATTAGGACATTTGGCTGACAGATGTTGGAATCGATTTAATCAGAACTTCAAGAGGGAGTCATCTGTTCAGCATAAGGATTCTGATGATGTTCGGGATAATATGTGTCACTATGCAATTGATACTAAAGATCAGTCGTATAGTCTGTTTGTTCAAACTGATGTTGTTACTTCTTCTATGCCTTCTGAAGTCACTCCAAATACTATTCAAGTCAATTCTCTTGTGGCTAAGGGAGTGCTGACAACAACCGACAAATGGTATCCGGATTCTGGAGCTACGCACCACGTGGCAAGGGGTCCAAATGCTGCTACTCAGAACAGTCTGTATGGTGGTAATGGTAAGGTGTTTTTAGGTGATGGTTCCTCTCTTAACATTTCCCATATTGGTAAGATTAGTTTTGCTACTGATTATGGCCCACTGATTCTTGATAATCTACTGTGTGTACCAAAGATCACTCGTAATCTATTGTCTGTCTCCAAGTTTACCTCCTACAATCAAGTTTTTGTTGAATTTCATGCTGACAGATGCTTTGTCAAGGATGAATTGACTGGCTCTGTGCTTCTTGAAGGTTGTCTGGAAGATGGTTTGTATTGCTTTCAGGTTTCTTCTGCATCTTCATCTCCTTTAACTGCTTGCAATAATGTGTTTGCTGCTACAACTGCTCCTATTAGTTCTGTTGAACATTCTTCATACTGGTTATGGCATCAACGATTAGGTCATGCTTCTTCTGATGTTGTTAGCTTGGTGTTAAATAAGTCTGTTGTTGTTGATAAGACATTCTTATGTTCTTCATGTCAGCTGGGTAAATCCCATAGATTACCATTTCATGCTTCTTCTACTGTTTCACCAAGCCTTTTGAGCTTGTTGAGATTGATGTCTGGGGTCCTGCACCCACTAGGTCAGCTGGTTGGTTGTACTATGTTTCTTTTGTTGATATGTACTCAAGGAATTGTTGGGTTTTTCTCTTGAAGCATAAGTCTGATGTAATTGTTGCATTCAAACAGTTTCATGCTTTAGTTTTAAATCAGTTCTCTACCAATATAATTGCTGTGCAAACTGACAATGGAGGGGAATTTATAGCTTTAGCCACTGATCTTAAACACCTAGGCATACAACACATGTTTTCTTGTCCTCATACTTCTGCTCAGAATGGTGTTGTTGAAAGAAAGCATAGGCACATTATAGATACTGCCTTGTCTTTGTTGGCTCAAGCCTCTGTTCCTCTTAGGTACTGGTCCTTTGTTGTGCTTAGTGCTGTGTACTTGATCAATAGATTGCCCTCTGTTAGGCTAGATGGTCTTTCACCCTATGAGAAGTTATATGGAAGAAAACCTAATTACAAGGTTCTTAGGGTGTTTGGCTCACAGTGTTTTCCTTGTCTTCGTGATTATAATCATCACAAGTTTGACTTTCGTACCAAGTCGTGTGTCTTTTTGGGATATTCTCCTATGCATTCTGGCTATCAATGTATGGATGAAACTGGCAGAGTTTACATTTCGAGACATGTGAGGTTTAATGAACACATTTTTCCATTTGCCTCTTCTTCACATACTAAAGCTCCCTTATCTAGATCAAAGTGCATTCCTTCTAGTGAATTTCCCTTGACTGCTCGATGTTTGGATTTGCCTGAGGTGATCTGTAATTCCCCTGGTTCTGTTCAGTCTCCTAGTCAGGTTCATCCTGTGGTTCAGGATAACAGTGTCATGTCCACAGACACTGTTTTACCTAATGATGATTGTTCTTCAAATCCTTCAGTACCTCCATCTGCAGATTCTCATGCTTTAGATATTAATTCCCCTTCTATTGAGCCTGGTGATGTTCCTAGTTCATCTATTGCTGTTGAGGCTGATCTATCTCACTCTGTGTCTCCTGCTGATGGTCCTGATGATGTTTCTACATTCAGTACTGATGATGGTCCTCCTGAGTTTGATTCTACTGAATATACTGTACATGATCCCTTACATACAAGTCATTCTCTTTCTGTTGATATCCCTGACTCTTCTGTACCACCTAAGTTTCCTCTTCAACATACTCTTCCTTCTGAGTCTAATGTTGTGCCTCATAACACCTCTGAGGTTTCTGATTCTGCTGCTCAGTCCAGTGATGTTGCCTCTGTTATACCTGTCTCCTCCAATTGTCATCGTATGGTCACTCGAAGCAAAGATGGTATCTTCAAACCAAAGATTTATACTGTTGAAAGTGTGCTCACTCCTGCTACCGTCCATGAGGCTCTTCAACATCCTCAATGGCATACTGCTGTCCTTGATGAGTTTAATGCCCTTCTCAAAAATGATACCTGAGAACTTGTTCCTCTTCCCCCTAATAGGAAAGCTGTTGGATCTAAATGGTTGTTTAGAATTAAACTCAACTCTGATGGGTCTGTTAATCGGTTCAAAGCTAGACTTGTGGCTAAGGGTTATAGTCAGGTTCCTGGTTTTGACTTTGCAGAGACCTTTAGTCCAGTGATTAGGTTCTTCACTGTCAATATTCTTATTTCCCTTGCTGTGTCCAATGGCTGGTTGATACATCAAGTGGATGTTAACAATGCCTTCTTGAAGGGAGATCTTCAAGAGGAAGTATTTATGAAGCAACCTGAGGGCTTTGAGAAGACTGACAGTGATGGTTCAAAGCTTGTCTGCAGGTTGAAGAAGGCTTTTTATGGGCTACGTCAGGCCCCTCGGAACTGGTTTCTAAAGTTAAGGGATTTTCTGGTTAGTTTAAAGTTTACTTCCTCCAGTGCTGATACTTCTCTCTTCATTCAGCAGGATGGTGTTGATGTCATGTATATTGTTGTATACGTTGATGACATTCTCATTACGGGTTCTTCTTCTACTCGTATCAAAGGAGTTATTCAGGCTCTAGATGATAAGTTTTCTTTAAAAGACCTTGGTCAGGTTAATTTCTTTCTTGGGATTGAAGCTATTCATATAGCAGGTGGAATTCTTTTAAGTCAAAAAAAGTTTATTGATGAACTCCTAGCTAAGACCAATTTGAGTCACACAAATTCAGTTGATACTCCCATGGTGGCATCTCCAAAGCTGTCCAAGGATGCTGGTGAATTGTTTAAGGATCCTCAACTTTATAGAAGCACTGTTGGTGCTCTTCTCTATATCTGTCATACTCGCCCTGATGTGGCTTTCTCAGTTAACAAGGTCTCTCAATATATGCAGCAGCCCACCGATCTCCATTGGTCTGCTGTGAAGAGAATACTAAGGTATCTCAAAGGTACCTCTGATTTTGGACTCTGGTTTTCTGCACCAAATGAGTGTAACAAGTTACTGGTTTTCTCGGATGCTGATTAGGGTAGTGATCCAGATGACAGGCGATCTATTTCTGGGCATTGTGTTTTCCTTGGTACACATCTTCTTGCTTGGAGTTCAAAGAAGCAGCGGTCAGTCTCTCGCTCCACTGCCGAGGCTGAATATAGGAGCCTTGCTGATGCTGCCAGTGAAACGACTTGGGTGTCTGCTGTTCTGGATGATATGAAGGTCAACGTTCCCTCTATTCCACAGGTCTGGTGTGATAACACCAGTACAGTTGCCATGGCTGCCAACCCAGTGATGCATGCCAAGACGAAGCATGTTGAGCTCGACCTTCATTTTGTTCGCGAAAAGGTTATGCGTAATCAGTTGAAAGTCAACTACATCCCTGCTCATGATCAAATTGCTGACGTGCTCACTAAGCCTCTATCTGTTTTACGATTTTAAGCTCTCCGAAGTCAACTTTCAGTATGGTCTCTGACTCAAGTTAGTGATAGAAGATTTGAAGATCAGAAAGTAGGGTGATATTGAGATATAATGGTGGTTTCAACCGGCAATTGGTTACCCCTCTTCAACGGATCCTCTAACCGTCCCAAGCCTGTTATCTGACCCACTGTTAGTTGTAACAGAAAACCAATTAATGGTTTGTTTGTTAGCTAACTGGGTTATATAAACCCAATAGAGGGAACTAGCCCAATATCTCTTTTGGCCTACATTGTGAAAATTCTTCTCCTCTTTCATTTCTTCTTTTCTGTTTTGAGTAACCCGATTAGGGTTTGTATCTTTCTTTTTCTGTTCTTTACCGGCAGTCTATCTTTCCGTCATCGGAGCAACTTCAATAACGGTGTCTCTTTGTACTAAAGCCGTTTCGAAACTTGTTTCGAAACACGGGTTGGCAGTGTTGAAATCGTTTCGATACCCGTTTCGAAACACAGGTCCACAGTTTCAAAACTGTTTCGAAACGCCTTAAGCCGTTTCGAAACAGTGACTCGAAAATCACTGTTTTGGCTTTAAGAACACTTAGAAAATATTTGATAAACTTAGTTTTTAACTTAGGCATATTCTTTAAATCATATAGGGATGTTTGAGGACTTAAAAATTCGTTTTCACATTTTCAATTTAGTCCTTAGGTTCTTTAGTTATATCAAAATTAAAATATCGGTTTCACACATTGTTAAATGGGAAAAAAATTCTTGTGCTTAAGTATAGTATGAGTACTTGCACTGTCCGCTAAACATAAATCGTCACCATTTTTGGCGGATTGTATTTGTGACGGAATCATATTCTTCAAAGAAAAATAAAATAAATGTTACAAAAATATTCAAAATATAAATTAAATAAATAACATCCATGAATTTTATTCTTTTATATATATATATATATAATTTCTAATAAAATATTATATCTTTCTAACAGACTTTTCCTAAAATAATAATAAACATAAACAAAAAAAATCAAGTATTCTTCTCAGGGGAAATGAGGAAATCATTAACATCTATATTTGTAAAGCCATAATCGCCATTGCTAGTGCCAGTAATGCTATAATCATCTTTGTCATTGATATAAACAAAATTTGTTTCAACTTTCTTTCCTTTACCATTGATTGACTGTTGGTAAAGATCCACAAGATGCTTTAGCACACGACAAGCACGGGCCTAATGATTTAAGTTGCCACATCGATGACACATAGATTCTTCTTTCTTGGATTGATCTTTTGCACTATTGTCATCTTTATTGTTCCACTTACGGTGGGTATAGTTATTTTTAAAACGACCACCTCGCCTATGTCCTCGATCGTGACTATGACCACGACCACGCTCATAGTTATGACCATGATTGTTGTTGTAGCCTTTATTTCTTCCGCTATAGAATGTCGCATTCGCTTCAGGAAATGGAGCGGAGCTAGTTGGGCGATATTCATGATTCTTCATCAGTAGCTCATTGTTTTGCTCAGCCACAAGAAGGCAAGAAATTAACTCAGAATATTTCTTAAAGCCTTTTTTCACGATATTGTGTCTAAAGGACAACATTGTTTACATGAAAAGTAGAGTATGTTTTCTCTAACATATCCTCATCAGTAATAATTTGACCACATAACTTCAATTGTGAAGTAATACGAAA
This sequence comes from Hibiscus trionum, assembly GCA_030270665.1. NCBI lineage: Eukaryota > Viridiplantae > Streptophyta > Magnoliopsida > Malvales > Malvaceae > Hibiscus > Hibiscus trionum. The sequence goes on along the minus strand of BSYR01000021.1, from coordinate 18,911,682 downwards.
CATAGCAAATTTATACTCGCTTACTGATTTAAAATCTTACAATCTCAGATGCAACCAGTCATATCGAGCTTTAGGTAGAATAACAGTTTTCTGGTGGTCATATCATTCCTTTAAATTATTCTAAAGAATAAGAGAATCTTTCACCGTTAAATATTCTGATTTCAACCCCTCATGGAGGTGACGACGAAGAAGTATCATGTCTTTGGCCTTATTTTAGGCAGATTCTGCATTCCCCTCTTTAATAGTATTTCTCAGACCATCATCATCTAGGTGTATTTCGGCATCTAAGATCCAGGATAAATAATTTTTTCCGGAAATATCAAGAGCCACAAACTCAATCTTTGCAAGATTTTGTCATTGATGTAATATAAAAGACAAACAATCAAATTAGATTAATTATAAATTAATATATATAATCGAAAAATAACAGAAAAGAAGATTTAATCCTCATACGCGGCATTGTTAAATCAGTCCACAATGTCATTTAAAAACTTCCTTTAAGACCAGTAACCTCGCAGAACGGGATGTCCAGCCAATATACTCAAATTAAACCATTAAAACAAATAAATAAAAACACATAGCATAAAGCAAATATAAAAAAACCGCATGGCTATACAAAGCAAAGAAGAAAAAAACATACACATGGAATTAATTATATATATTGTTTTAATTTATTATTGTATATATATTATTTTATAAATTGAAATATATAAGATGGAAAAAGAATATACCAGATAAATCTTTGGAGAAGCTTGATTTGTAACTAAAATCTTCTGAGCAAATTCGTGCTGATAACGTGTTGTGAATAATGTGAAAAGAACAAGAAGAAATAGAGACAAAATAATATGAGAGAAAAGAAAGAGATTTCTATTATTCTGAATATTGACTTGTGTACAATGCCTTCAGTAAATCATCTATTTATAGGCATACGAAGTACATAATACATTAAACTCTAATTAATGTAGATAATATTCCTAATGATAAAATGATTCAAATCTTCTTTGATAAAGTCCTTATCCTGATAGACATCCACATAAATAAATATTCATAACATTTTAAATATTATCTAATTCTAATTTTAATATTTTTAACTCTAATAAGAGTAAAATTTTAACATATATTTCAGAATAATCAGTTAGATGATGTTTATCACTTAATTAAATAAAATCATTTCTAAACATATCAATTTCGAAATACGAGAAGGAATTCATTACTTCTAAAAATGAATGAATAATTAAGGTATTATTAGATTACATCAACATAATAAAATATCATTAATGCTATTTTTTTTAAATGAAACACCAGAACTTTCCATGCTAAGAAAAGTAGAAAACATCCCAAAAAGTGGAAGAAAAAAATTAAGTTATGAGCAGTGGAAGTTGTTGCAGGCGGCGGTGACGATGAAGGAAATTTCGAAGGCAGTGTAAGTTGTTGGTGTGGGTTTTGGAAACAGAAGGAAGAAGAAATAATGACCCTGTTTGATAAAGAGAGGTTTGGGCAAAAATTAGAGGTTTGAGGCATAATTAGAGGTTTGACCAGTCAAATCCGCTAATATTGTTGTTTGGTAAATAGCGGATTGAAAGAGCGAATTGAGGTGAAACCGCTAATTTTGAAAAAGCTCATAATATGAGCTTTTTGAGATTAGAGGTTTGATATTAGAGTTGTGAAGACTCTTTTACCCTTATCAGTTACCAAAAATCTCATATTTATATGTGTATTTAAATTTATTAATTAATTAAATTATATTAAAATAATTATATAAATAATAATTAATATATAAATCATTTGAATATGTTTAGAAAATTTATATTAAAAATAGTTTTATAAATCTAATTAATATTAATTAGATACAAAATATTTATAACTAATAAATTATTCAAACAAGTATTGAATATAATCATGTCCTTATATGTCATTTTACTTGTTTAAATAATCTAACAGCTATCAGCTATCAGTTAATTTTACTAAACACTTTTATACAATCAGCTAGTCAAATCAGCTAATGCAATCAGCTATCAGCTAATACAATCCGCTATCCGCTATCAGCTATCCGTTAATTATATATGAGTTAAAAAATGAATTAAATTGGTGTAATATTTAGATGTTAAGTTTAATTTTTAAAATTAGGATGAAATATTTAAATTATATTGATTTGTAAAAGTTAATAATTAAATTTGTTATATTGTTAATGTTATTAATTGACATTGGCCTTGTTTGGTAAAGAGCGGTTTGGCTAAAAATTAGAGGTTTGAGGCATAATTAGAGGTTTGACTAGTCAAATCCGCTAATATTGTTGTTAGGTGAACAGCGGATTGAAAGAGCGGATTGGGGTAAAACTGCTAATTTTGAAAAAGCTCATATTATGAGCTTTTTGAGATTTAAGGTTTGATATTAGAGTTGTAAAGACTCTTTTACCCTTATCAATTACCAAAAATCTCCAAATAACCTAAATTAAATATTTTCTCACCCTATTTATAAGCTAATCATATTTATTTTGTCCTTTTTATTATCGCATATTTATTTGTGTATTTGAATTTATTAATTAATTAAATTATATTAAAATAATTATATAAATAATAAATTAATATATAAATCATCCGAATATGTTTAGAAAAATTATATTAAAAATAATTTTTATAAATCTAATTAATATTAATTAGATACAAAATATTGATAACTAATAAACTATTTAAACAAATATTGAATATAATCATGTCCTTATATGTCATTTTGCTTGTTTAAATAATCTAACAGCTATAAGCTATCAGTTAATTTTACCAAACACTTTTATACAATCAGCTAATACAATCCGCTAGTCAAATCAGCTAATGCAATCAGCTATCAGCTAATGCAATCCGCTATCAGCTATCATCTATCCGCTAATTGTTCCTGTTTGGCAATTAGCGGATAGCTGATAGCGGATTACATTAGCTGATAGCTAATTATATTAGTTGATAGCGGATAGATGATTGCATTAGATGATTTGACTAGCAGATTACATTAGCTGATTGTATAAGAGTGTTTGATAAAATTAACTGATAGCTGATAGTTGTTTGATTATTTAAACAAGCAAAATAACATATAATAACATTAATATATTTGATACTTGTTTGACTAATTTATTAGTTATTAATATTTTGTATCTATTAATATTAATTAGATTATAAAAATTAATTTTTTGATATCATTACTGAGCATATATAAGAATGTAAATATTAACTTTTTATTTGTGCAATTGTCTTTTTAATATAATTTTAATAATTATTAAATTTAGATGTACAAATTAATTTCATATCTATGAAATTATATTTTGAATATAATTTTATTAATTATTAAATTTATATGTATTTATTGATTTATATATTCATTTATTATATATGAAATTATTATTTTTAATTTCATTAGTTAATCAAATTTATGAGAAAATTTTTATAATTATCAAGGATAAAATAGTCTTTATAAAACCTTTATGCAAACCTCTAACTCAAAAACTCCTAAAATGAGTTTTTTCAAAATCAAAGGTTTCAGTTTCACCTCAATCCGCTATTACAATTCTCTATTTACCAAACACCTAAATTAGCAGATTTAATTAATCAAATCTCTAAAAATACTTGAAACTTTTAATTTTAGCTCAAAAAACTGTTTACAAAACAAGGCCTATGGTCATGTTTGGTAAAGAGAAGTTTGGGCAAAAATTAGAGGTTTGAGGTATAATTAGAGGTTTGACCAATCAAATCCGGTAATATTGTTGTTTGGTGAACAACGGATTGGGGTGAAACCGCTAATTTTGAAAAAGCTCATAATAGGAGCTTTTTGAGATTAGAGGTTTGATATTAGAGTTGTAAAGACTCTTTTACCCTTACCAGTTACCAAAAATCTCAAAATAACCTAAATTAAATATTTTATCACCCTATTTATAATAAGCTAATCTTATTTACTTTTTTTCTTTTTACTATCACATATGTATATGTGTATTTAAATTTATTTATTAATTAAATTATATTAAAATAATGATATAAATAATAAATTAATATATAAATCATTCAAATATGTTTAGAAAAGTTATATTAAAAATAATTTTATAGATCTAATTAATATTAATTAGATACAAAATATTGATAACTAATAAACTATTCAAACAAGTATTAAATATAATCATGTCCTTATATTTCATTTTGCTTGTTTAAATAATCTAACAGCTATCAACTATCCATTAATTTTACCAAACACTTTTATACAATCAGCTAATGCAATCTGCTAGTCAAATCAGCTAATGCAATCAGCTATCAGCTAATGTAATCCGCTATCAGCTATCTGCTAATTGCCAAACAAGGCCTATCTCTAACTATTTTTTAATAAAAAATGAACTTCTCATTAACTCAGTAGTCATCTAATATTTTTTTCATAATGTGAGATGCAACTAAAAAAATCCGCTACAATCAAATGATTATCTAAGTCATTTAACCTAGTTTATAATCGTTTAGATGATAAATATGGTAAAATTTAAAAAAAAAGTATGATAGTGGTTATTTAAAGAAAATAATGTCATCAACAATCAGCCGGTCGAGTGAGGTAGAACTTTAGATTCTTTAAGCAATGTATGAGTTCAAATTATGGCATTATAAATAGAAAATAAATTGAGTTGGGAGGGTCTTCTCGTATTGGACCTCTGTAAAATTCGATCCAATTTAGTAAATGAATAAATTCAGTATTAATGTTTAAACTAATAATAATAATAATAATAATAATAATAATAATAATAATAATAATAATAATAATAATAATAATAATAATAATAATAAACTACTTTTATAATGAATTTTAGATTGGTATTTTAGGGTTACAAAGAGAATTGATGTTATGAATAAAAATATAAACGCTTAACGAGTGTTTTAATTTTTAAACTCATACTAAACAATTAATTTAGTTTTTCTGTCTATCGAACTCGTAAATTACATTATCCGTTGACAATAAAAATTGTTGTTGATCGTTATGATATTAATGTGATGAGCAACGATACTAACATGACATGCAACAATGTTAATGTGGTGGTTAATGATTCTTATTTAATAGTCCACATATGATAATAACGTAATAGAGAATTTAATTATTTTTTTTAAAAATAGTACTTATTTAATTTTTAAAAATTTTAAAAATTATAAAATAATAAATAAAATAAAAGGTTGTGAAATTTAAAACTAAAAAAACATTTAAAAAATAAAAAATTATTAGTTGGAAGTATTTGTTACTACAAAAGTATTCAAACTTTATATTTTAAACTGAATTGGTCATTTATTTTGTTCAGTAAAAATAGTACTTTTGTTTAATTTTTTTGAGGATGGAGATTCACCGAAAACCGCAGGGATCCGTGTAGAAAGGGTATAGGGATGAAAAAATCCTCGAAATATTTAATGAGAAATCTCCTAAACTGTAACTGCAAGTGTTATGATGAGTGGGAATACAAAACCGTCTACGCCCAACTCAATTCCCACCCCTAGTTCTAAGGTTGATTGATATTGCGCACCATCATTTATCTCTAACATTTTTTCCTAGTAGCGGGTCACATGTATAGAACCAATTGGGGCATTCACCATGGCCTAAAAAATATTGGCTAAAGGGTCACTTTTGTCCTTGTAATAGACCCAATTTATCGATTTCACTCATACGGTATTTTCGCATCAATTTAGCCCTTGAAGTAGTCCAATTGCATCACCGTTTGCCCCTTGACTGATGAAAGCCAACGTTGACCGTTACGGCGGTGACGTTGCAGATGATAAAATTGATATTTCAAGCGAGTTCGAGGGTAAAATTGATTTTTGGTTGATTACAAGAGTAAAATTGATTTTTAGACAAAAATTATGAGTAAAATACAAAAATATTAAAAAAAATAAAAAAAATATTTTTTTATTAATATATGAGTAAAAATAAAATAATTAAAAAATCTAAAAATAAGTTAAAATTATAAAATTAAAATATCATAAGCTAATAAATTATAAATTATTCAATAATTAAAAAAATATTTATAAAGTATTAAAAATATATAAAATATTCATCAAAAAAATTGGACGATTTCGGTTTTCTTTCTCTTCAAAAAATGTAAGGAAGAAAGGATCATAAAGTACTGTTAATGTAATTCTTGTCGAGACCGTTTTTTAGACCCGTTTATGGAGAGAGAGAAATAGCCTGACGATTAGCGTTTTGGAAATCGCGGTTTCTCATTTTAATTTGATCTTGAAATTAGGGTCTTTTCCATTTTTAATCAAATTTCTTTTATTTCCTTAAAAATCATTTCGGAGTCGCCATCGGTCACTTTGGTAGACCGGACACCATGAAAAGCAGACCAGAGATTCTTTTAATAAAATTCGGGTTTGGGAGTCGGTTACGTGTAGGGAAGGGTTAGCACCCCTACAAACGCCCGTTATCGGTACATTATTAATTCCACGTGGTATTTTGACATTTCGAATATTAATATGAATTTAATTAATTTTTTAATTGTAAAATGGATTTTATTCCGAATGGGAGTATCATTTTGTAAGAAAATACATTATGGACGAATATAATTATGAAACGTCCAGTTACATTAGGACACTTCAATTTATATTCAAAATGTATCTCAATACAAAAGGTTTAATGCATGACCAATTATGTTGTTGTTCATTTTAATTAAACCTTAAATTAGGCTCCATTAATTTAATTAATTAAGAATCTATGAACATTATTAATTTTTGAACCAAGAGGGGGTGAATTGGATTTTTAAAGTTCTTAGTGGTGGAAATTACAAATTAAAAAGATAGACAAGGAATTTTAGAGTGGTTCAAGTTCCAAATGAACTCTACATCCACTACATTAGCTTCACTAAGGATTTGCAACAATTCCACTAATTGCTCTTCCCCTTTTCTAGGCTAAGGAGGTAACCCTTACAATTTTCGGTCAAATTTTCTACCCAAAATTTGACCCAATCCTCACACAATTGAAACAAAGAATTTGATGGCTAAACAAGTATCTCTCAATACATAAACTAGCCGGTCATCGGCCGTCGTCTTCGATCACCTTCTCGATGACTTGAACCACCGATCATCGGTCGGGAAGTCTCCGATCATCGCTGCAAATTTCGACCGTCTTCTCTGACTGTCGAAAAATTTCCGCCCGCCATTCAGTTCAACTCCGGCGACCGGTCACGGCTGCGAGGCGATTTCCGGACGCTGTCCGCCGCCGCACCGCCACCGTGACCAGAACCCTAAAACACCCATTTTCACAATTTTTCATCCCAAACTCTTAAATCTACCCGATCCATTAGGATCTCCCGACTTCTCCCATAAAAACTACCCAAACCGAACCCTTCTATCATATTCGACTCCACCAAAAACCTAAAATCCTCACAGCATCCGTTCGAGAGAATTTTCGATCTTATTTATATTTTTTTTGTTTTTGTTTTTTATTTTAAAGGCTAACATTCAGTTTTTTGCAGGAAATGAAGAGATAGGGAGAGCTTTTCCTCGATTTCAACGATTCGGTGAAGTTTTCGATGGCAGCGCGACTTCTCCGGCGACGGTGCAGCCTCCCGGTGAAGCTCCGACTCCTGGCAGTTTGGCTTCAGGCGGTGGTTGGTCTCCCGAGGTGAGCTCTCTCTCTCTCTCCTCTTCATTTATTATATTTAATTATTATTATTATTATTATTATTATTATTATTATTATTATTTATGATTGGTAATTAATGTAGTTATTAATGATCTGACATTAATTTTCTCTCTCTTTATTTATATAGGTCTGACTTGCTGACATCATGGCTAACGTCAGCGTGCCAGTTGTGGCCAACTAAGAGGGAAGGGATCCGCGTGAAAATCTTTTATACGAATAGGGGATTGCCACGTGGGATGTTTAGGCGGGAAAAAGAAGCACACCTTGGATTTGTGTTTGCTTGGATGAATTTAACTTGAAAAGGAGCGGGAAAGGCTATCAAAGAGAGCTTGGCCTTTGTAAATTGGGCTTTTATTTTTTTATACATGTAAATGGACTTAATGGACATTATTTATTTATTGACCATATTATAATTTGGGTTTACTATTTATTTTGGTGTTACTTATAGTGATATATATACCCGGACATATTTTGGGTCTTACAACTGCCCCTCTTTGCTCATTGTTGTGGAACAAGAATAGGGCAAAGACTAAAAAGACACGAATTTTGTCTGACCCATCTGACCACTGAAGTTTGAAGATGTTCTTCTAATTATGAAATTCTTCTATCTTCTGCCAAACCGTAGAGTCTGAAGTTGTTCTTCTCATTTTGAAATTCTTCATCTTCAAAGGTCTAGTATTACTCCTTGAAATTCTTCATCTTCTGAGGTCTGAAGTTGTTCTTCTTATTATGAAATTCTCCATTCCTCACTCTTGGCTGGTCAACATTTCTGTAAAGGCACCGAATAAGCAAGCTCTTCTCATTAGGAACTTCCTCATTTTCAAAAGGGCGAACTCTTCTCATTAGTTCTCTTCATTCTTCTAGAAAAACAAGGATTTGCCTCTCTGTAAAGGTGTCAAATAAGCAAGCTCTTCTCATTAGGAACTTCTTCATTCTTCAAACAGCAAACTCTTCTTATTAGAAGTTTTGTCTTTGCTGAGTGAACTCTTCTCATTTGGAATTCTGTCTTTGTCATGACAGACTCTTCTCATTAGGAATCCTTCTTTGCTGACACGAACTCTTCTCATTAGGAGCTCTATCTTTGCTGGGGCAGACTCTTCTCATTAGGAATCCTTCTTTGCTGGCGAACTCTTCTTATCAGGAGCTCGCCATTCCTGCAAAAAAGAATATCATTAATTAATAAGGACTCTTCTTGGTATAATAATGAGATATCTTCAATTTTCTGTTTAAAGCACTAGAATCTTTAAAACCACTGCTTTTCTGCTTATGGTGTCTTGATCTTTTAATCTGAAACTCGTATAAGATCTCTTGTTGCTTTCTCCATTGGTCTATCCCTTTCTATACTCAGAAATTGCATGACCAGTTAAACTGTGAATCATCTTCATTTGAGCTCAAAGTTGAACTATCTTGTTTTCTATTCTCTCTCTTTTTAACTGGTAACCCGAGAGGTTAATATCTTTGCTGGGATCTGCCTTTTCAAATGGAATGCTGAGATCCGTTTCTTCAAACATGCTGAAATCTTTATCGAGATCCGTCTTTGTAAACGCTATGTCTCTTCCTTTGTAAACAGAATGTCTTTAGATTCGCCTCTGTAAACGAAATGTCTTGAGATCTGTCTTTGTAAATGGTTTGTCTCAAGATTTCTCTCTGTAAGTGGAATGTCTTGAGTTCCGCCTCTGTAAACGGAATCGAAACAAGCAAAAAGAAATATCACCAGTTAATAAGAATTCAAATTGGAGTAGTTTGAAACATATTCAATTCCCATTTTGAAACACTAAAATCTTTAGAGTCACTGCTTTCTGTCAAAGGTAACTCCATTTTTCGATCTGAAACTCATATCAAGTCTATTGTTTCTTTCTATATAAATCTGTCTCTTTCTACTGTATGTGACCTGCACGAGCCAAATCCATCATTATCTCTCCAACATTAATTATAGAGCAAATTTGCAACTTGAGTGAAATATTAAGGAACTTTAAGTGCTTCAACAAGAAACTCTGAAATTTTTGAACAATTAAATTGTGCATCTTTCTTATTTGATCCTAAGGCTGATCTTTCTTGTGCTTCTCTCCTGACAGCATGGATCATTTTGTCTTTCTTTCTTTTCTTTTTTCTCTTGTTTTAAATTGAGGCCCCAGAGGATCAATATATTTGTCAATACCATGCCCCAACCATCCAAGTGTTCAATTGTCTTGTTGTGACACCATCCAAAAAGTTCTCATCATTTTCGGAAGTGTTGGTCTAGAATGACTTAACATCATGCCCGAAGGGCTTACTGACGACCTGAAGGCTTTAAAATTGCATTGCACTCTTTGTCTTGTGCAAACAATCGCATCATTTCTAAAGGTGATGGCCCGAAGGACTTATCATCATGCCCGAAGGACTTATTGACGACCCGAAGGATTTAGATTTGTAATACACTTCCTTTCATGTGCAAACAACCACATCACTCCCGAAGGCGATGACCCGAAGGACTTAACATCATGCCCGAAGGACTTACTGATGACCCAAAGAATTTAACATCATGCCCAAAGGACTTGTTGATGACCCGAAGGATTTAGGATTATAATGCACTATCTGTCTTGTACATATATTCAGAAAATCTTGTTGAAATCCGTCTCTACAAACGGGTTGAAATCTTTGTTGAAATTCGTCTATTCAAACGGGTTGAAATCTTTACTAAAATCTGTCTCTTCAAACGGATTGAAATCTTTATTGAGATTTGCCTCTTCAAACGGGTTGAAATCTTTACTGAGACCCGTCTCTTCAAGCGGATTGAAATCTTTACTGAGATACGTCTCTTCAAACGAATTGGAATCTTTGATGTGATCTACTTTCCAATTTCAATATCGTAGATTGGAATCTCTCTTATTCCTGGTAAATTCCTATCAAAATGTACAGAAATGCTTTGAATGTATGAGTTAGAGTGCTCCTATCTTATGGATGCCTGACTATATGATGCATGGATTGTGTCAACTGAGAACCACTTGAACAAGCTCTAATCTTTTTTGCCTTTCCATTGAATTTTCTGCTTCTACGACAGTGGTACTTCATCTCTTTAGACCGTTCTTCTCAAATCTGACTTAGCTTGATCTTCTTGAGTTTCATCTGTAGCTCCTATTATCATCGTATTCTAACAAACTTTACCCCAAAATTTGTTGTCGAGTTCATTTTCTTCTTCTTATCTCTTTAAATTGTTTTCATCAGCTATTGATCAATGTGACCTTCTTCCTCTAAAGCTTTTACCGTCTTCAGGCCCCGACAACATTTGCCCCAGAACTTTGTGGCTGGGATCATTTTCTTCTTGAGCAAATTTTGACTTCTTTAGTGATCGAATTCTTGCAAGCTCTGCGCCCTCTCTTGTCTATTCTGATTTGGGCTCTCGTACCCAAAAAGTCTCATTTTCACAGTCAATGATGCCCCTGATCTCTTTGTTTCTTGCTCCATCATGTAAAATTTGCCCCTCTTTCATCATTTAGGGCGAACAAATACCTCATGTCCATGCACTTTCTTCCAGCCCCTGAACTTTCTTCAGGTTCGTTCTTTAGTTTCAAAAACCAACCAAAATTCCCTGGTAAAACTTGCTTTAAGTCTCTAAATTATCTCCGAGGCTTTGAACTTTCTCGAATTTCATGTACTTTCTTCAAGTTCCCGAACTTTATTGAAGTCCCTATACTTTCTTCAAGCTTGTTCTATAGACTCAATCAAAAACCCAAGGTAGAGACATACTTCAGGTCCTTTATCTTTCTGATATATGCATTTTTGTCATTGTGCTCATTATGACCCCTGATGGGTGATTCATCTTTCTGATCAGAAGACTACCGAACAGATGAGCATCTCATACTCTACCATGTCTTTACCACGTCAGATTAATCATTTGTATCCTCAATCTTATATTTTGAAGTTCATCTCTGAAGCCATACAAGGAAATCTTTTTGTTTTTTGAAAAAATGTCAGTTTATTGATTAATATTTCAATGAAGGATACCTTACATGACCCGAAAAATCAAAGTCTTAATATAAAGCGAGAAAAAATAGAATATGATACCCTGGATATCAAGTGCAATAGCGTTTTAGGTTCAACCCTCCCATAGGTAGCATAACTCATGAATGTTGTGGCAAGTGGCAATGTCTGAGGTTATGAAATTTCTTCCAAATCACTCAGTTCACACCCTATGATTACCGCGTTTCTCAATCCAGCCGGAAAACAACTATTTTTCTATTTTCTTCGTCCTTTTCCATTCATAAATGTGTTCAAGGTTTTCAGACTTGTTTAACCAGTAGAGTGCAAAAATATCATTCTAAGAATAGAGTTCTATAAGTCCTTGTGTGTGCTTCTGACTTTTATCAGTACTTATTATTATATTATTATACACATGCCTTCAAAGATACATCTCTGACGCTTGGGTATTAGACAGGTGGAGCGTAGCTCCTTATTAGATTTGTCGACATCCCCCACAGCTCCATCAGGATATTCCGAGACTTATTTATTCAATAGTTCATTACCTCATTTCTCCCTTTTTTCTTTTATTTTTCTCTTTTATTTTCTTTTTTCCTTTTCCTTTCTTTTTCTTTTCTCTTTTTCATTATTTTTTTCTTCTTTCTTTTTTTTCTTCTCTTTGCACTTTTCATTTTCTTTTTTTCCCACTCATTTTCTTTCTCACTCTTATTGTGTTTTTTAAGGTATAGAAGACTACGCTTAGAACTTAAATTTCAAGAAACTCTACTTGGTTAAAATCGCCTAGTCCACTTCACTGTTTATGAATTTCAAGGATTTGTCATCGAACATCGTCAAAGGAATAGCAATATGACATTCTCTTGCTTTGCTGACTAGAGTAGTCTGAGAAATAATTCTCACTTCATTGTCTTCACAACATCCAATCGTTCTTCGTACCAGAATCAGTATCGCACCTTGCAATTGACATCCATGGGCCTAAAAGGGTAAGAAGAGATGTACATATATTCATGGTTTTTAAAAAAATCTCTATTGAAATGAAAACCATTAAACATGACATATGCCCCTAGAAAATGATCTCTACTACTTTCGGGACATAAGTAACGAAATTATTCCCTTGTATTACTTCAGAAACAGTCCTTGCACAGACATAAGTAATGTACACTCTTCAAAACTCTAGACAGTCTTGTAAGCATTCATCCTGGTTCTCAGATTCATCGGTTGGTATAGCAGCTTGCTCTATTCCTCTTGTCTCCCATTTCTGAACTAGTTCTCGTGTTAGGACTCTATTACTGACTAGTTTCTTGATCTTTTCCATTAACGGTCTACACCTCTTGGTAACGTGTCCTGGTGCCCCTATGTGAAAATCACAAACACTGTCTAAATCATAACTATGGGAAGATGGCTTTGGCACAACCTTCATTGGCCTTGAAGTGATAAAATGTCCTTCAACGAGGTGAGGAAATAAGTCTGAAGTGGATACTCCAAAGATATCCAGATTTGTACTTGCTCGAGGAATTTTCTGTGGTCGTTCGATAAATCAGTTGGCCTTTTTCTCTTGCAGTTTCGGGAATTTTGAACATTACATTCATTCACCTTTTTCTCTCGCTTCTTTTCTTGATCAGCATGGCTTTCAGATCTAGGTTCGATTTTCCCTTGTCGGATCCCAATTTCAATTGCTTCTTCAATCACCATGAGGTCACTGAAATTGTCCCTTGAATTCATAAGCATTCTCTCGAAGAAAGGAGAAGGAAGTGTTTGATGAAACATAAGAGATATTTCTTCCTCTGTCATGGGAGGTTGTACTTGAGCTGATAATCCTCTCCACCTCAGTGCATAGTCTTTAAAGCTTTCATTGACCTTCATACTTATGAAACATACTTGTATTGCCCCAAAAATGCTTTGGCCACATCGACCCACGATCGAATCTGTTTTCAACTTAATCTGTTGTACCACATTGCAGCAGGTCCCACCAGGCTATCATGGAAATAGTGGATCAACAATTTATCATCATCTAAATTTCCTTCCATTCTTCTAAAGAACATTTCCAATTGAATCTTATGACAGCTTGAACCGTCGTACTTCTCAAAATTAGGGATTTTGAATTTAGGTGGAATAACTAGATCAGGGACTAAGCAAAATTCTCTTGCACCAAATTTAAGATTGTCGGCATCTTTTCTGGCCTCGATCTTTTCCTCAAGCCTTGCATATCTACCTTTTAACTGCTCGAGTCTTAATCCTGGGATGGTAGGCTTCACAGAACCCTTCTCTGCATTTGGGTTAGATGCCCCAGGGTACATGGTTAAACACGGTGTAACAGTGTGGTTCTTCACATTTTGTTGAGGCTCGATCACCCGTTCTTGTGACCCTTCTTGAGCTTGTTCAATTCCCACCATATCTTCATCCATGATATCAGATTTTCAAACTTTCACTGTTTTCTAGATTGCTGGCATTGAAAACCGACCGCTTAGATCATGAATGTTAATGCAATGATTGTGAAATAATATGTTATGTTGATAAATATGCAATGCATGAATGCATGAGGATTCAAGAGTGATTATCATAGAACAACTTTCATTAAAATAAAAGGATTCAATACATCTGATATTAGATTCTACAAATATTGGTGAGCTCTAACTCTCAACTTCTTAACTTCCCCTAAGAGCCAAGTCAGCTTCCCTTCATGATCTAGTGCTAATTCAATGTTCTGACTTAGTGCCATTGCCATATCTGCTAAATCTGCCACTTGTTGAGCCACTTCTCGTGTGTGGGTAACAACATTTTTCATGTCATTGTCCCTTTCTCGTATCTTCATTCTCGATCTCTGAAATTGGACATGCCGTTTTTCCTTACTTTCTTGACAGTCTTCGTTAATGTCTTCCGTAAGATCCTTGTACTTTAGTGTGGGACTGAGGTACTCATCTACCTTCTTCTTTAGTGTTTCATTTTCAGCTTGACTAGCCTTCAGCTCGATAGTAGTACCCTCATACATTTGCATGTACATTTTCATCATCTCGCGTTTAGCTTCGCTAACTTTTAACTCATCTATAATGGCATTGCGTTGTATTTCCATGGCCTGCAGATCACACAAGAGCGTGTTGACTCGATTCTCATTTGCCTTACAGTTCATTTTCCAATACTCAGCTTCACGCTTCAGTTTTTTAATTATTTTCTTTGACTATTTCAGGGTCACACCCAAACCAGCATTCTTGAGCATCGAACAAATTTCCTGATAATCGAATTGCGGACTTTTCATCTCTTCATCCAGATCATCCTTCTCCTACCTTAGCTTCTTTATTTGAACCTCATATTCGACTTGTCGCCTCTTTCCCTGGGTATTTTCATCTCGAATCTCCCATTCAACCGCTGAATCAGGATGATTTTTGTCTTGAATTTCCATTTTTCGTGCTCCAAAAGAACTTGAACCCGACGTTTAAGGTGATTTTATTTTCAATAGAATGCCCCTGGGTTCCATCATGATATTCACAGTGAGCCTTGGCGTTATAACATTTTGGATATGGAGGTTGCAAGGGTGTGACAAATTGTGGGGTCACCAATCAGGCTTTTAGCAACTGAGGATACATTTCTTGGTATGAAATAAGGATTGGGTCAAAATGAAACTTGTAATCTATAGTCTTTTGGCAATTTGCTGAAGGGATACTGAAGTTCGAACCTTGTCCTAGACACTGAATTGATTTTGATGGACTTGAATTTTCTTTCATCTTTGCATCTCCAGGTATTCTATTAATCGTTAGGCTTCCAGGGAATTTGGGCTTTCCGTCTTCAAAACTCAATTTCCTTCCACTCGAACTTCTTCTGGGCCCATCATTACACTCTCAGAGTTTATCTTACTTTTACCTCCAATTGGTTTATTAATGCGAGTTGTAACGGTGCTCAGACCTGGTCGTTTATACATGTTCTGGTTTTTGTTCAGTTCTTCTTTCAGTTCAGTGTGTCCTTTTTCTTTGGTCATACTCGTCACCATAGTCATCATTTCAGCCATTTGTTTTTTCTGTTCTTGCACCTCATTTTGTCAGCTTCAACACTAACACCATCAGATATATTCCACTTGGATGAACCGCCTTTCATTTCTTCCATGACTTTTCCTGAACACCGCCTCATATTTGTAGTCTCCTCTATCAGATTACGATTCCCCTTATCTCTCATGATCGTCTTCTAATGATAACCACTTTTGAATCAATACTTCTAAGCAATGAAGATGCGATGCAAAAATACAGAACAAAAATAATGAGTCAGTATGGTAAATTAATTGTGGAAGCAAAAATTAAGTTGCTGATAAATAAAACAATGTAATTAGCCAAGAAAGTAACCGGAGAAAAGTATTTAAACTAGCAACTCCCTGTCCTAGGTCCCTGTCTAGCTCCAGCAGGGTGGGCTTCTAAAACAAAATGTGGGCTTTGTTCTAGACTCTTGGTTCCCGAACTGCCGTTACCATCCACTGCGACAGTTAGACATCGATTCGGTAGTATAGGTCCCTTATAACGGAGGCGTGGGCCCCACGATGCATAAGGTTAGTATACCGGAAGAAGACAAAAATCCGAACTCGGAGCTGAAGAGCATCACGTCGAATATTGTCTTACTCCCACTTAAGGGTGAAAAACCCGGATTGAGGGTTTATGCATGAATGACAGATATATCATACACAAAAACTACCCCCATTTTCTTGAATATCCATCGAACAATTCTTCAGAAAAAATTAAATTCAGATTAATATTCAAAATGCCATGCGGAATTAATTAATAGGCCCGACTCTCAATCAGTATCCCCAGAAGAGTTGCCAAGCTGTCACAACCATTTTGAGACCCGTTTATGGAGAAAAAAAACATGACGATTAAGGTTTTGGAAATCTAGGTTTCTCATTTTAATTTGATCTTGAAATTATGGCCTTTTCCATTTTTAGTCAAATTTCCTTTATTTCCTTAAAAATCGTTTTGGAGTCGCCACCGGTCACTTTGGTAGACCGGACACCATGAAAAGCGGACTAGGGATTCTTTTAATAAAATTTGGGTTCGGGAGTCGGTTATGTGTAGGGAAGGGTTAGCACCCCTACAAACGCCCGTTATCGGTACCTTATTAATTCCACGTGGCATTTTGGCATTTCGAACATTAATATGAATTTAATTAATTCTTTTAATTGTAAAATAGATTTTATTCTGAATGGGAGTATCCTTTTGTAAGAAAATACATTCTGGACGAATATAATTATGAAACATCCAGTTACATTAGGACACTTCAATTTATATTCTGAATGTATCTCAACACAAAAGGTTTAATGCATGGCCAATTATATTGTTGTTCATTTTAAGTAAACCCTAAATTAGGCTCCATTAATTTAATTAATTAAGAATCTATGAACATTATTAATTTTTTGACGTAAATAGTAACATCCAAATAATATGGACACTACTTTTAATGAGTCCAAAAATAATAATATTCCTAATTTTAAAGTGACACTAATTGTTTATCATATTTTAATTTTAATTAAACTAATTATAAATGATTTCCATTTTCTATGTTTAAATGGAACATTGAATTTCTTATTTAAATATCCCCTTGGTTAATATCACATTACAATGTGATACTAACCAACGTAGGACATTTAAACTCTTATTCAAATATCCATTTATTTACTACAATGTCTTTTCCTATCAAATTAATTAAATTTAATTAGAGAACCTAACCCTAAAAGTAGGGTTGAGCGTTCGATCGAGTCGAGTCAAAAAAATTTGAGTTATTGGAGTTGACGAGTCATATTTTACAACTCAAACTTTATTTGAAATTTTTTCGATTCGAGTTGAGTTTTCGAGTTTCTATAAAAATTTAATTGTAATTATTTATCATGTTATAGTATGGTTTGATTCCAATTTAAACTCCTTTCTCTAATCATATAAGATATGCACATATATATTTTTTCACATGTGACAATATTTCTTCATATTTTTATATATCAGTATGTATATATCATAAAAAATAGAGGGACTCGTCTCGAACTTAAAAATAAATCCACTAATTACTAAAAATTTCGAGTTATTCGAATTTCCATTTCACAACTCAAACTTTATTTGAAATTTTTTCGAGTTATTCGAGTTTATGAAATTTCGAGTCGAGTCAAGACGAGTCGAGTATTTTTGCCTCGAGTCGAGTCGAGTTATTCGGTTTTTTGAGTCGGGTCGAGTTTTGCTCACCCCTACCTAAAAGGCTCTAATTACTACACTAAGTGAATTAATCACCTAAATAATTATACTACATGCTTTTGTTTTAAATCATACAACATTCATATAAATTAAACAATTAAATTAAAACTGAAAAAAAAGGGACTAAATTGAGAGAATTAAAAGCTTTAATTTGAATTCTATTGGAATTTAGGACCAGACTGAATTACACACTAAAACTCCAAGGACTGAAATCACAATTTTCCCAAACTCCAAAAAAACGCGGATCCTCTGCCTGATCCGGCTCGACACGCGCGGACCCCCTGCCAACACGACGTCGTACCGACTCACTATATAAGCCCCAAAATCGAGTTAGTTCGGTCATTTCTCCCCTTCACATTCTCTCTCACTATCTCCCGAATGCTCTCAACACAAACACCTCACAACCCATATTTCTCACATTTCGGATCAAACACATGTTTTTCATCAAAGTTCATTAGTTGTTCATTCATTTTTTCGTGTTTAATCCCCATAAACCTCGAAACTTCATTTATTTTCCGTTTTTGAAGATCAAAATCTTAAAAACTCAAGAACACTACATGAACTTCCCATCTTTTACTCGTTCGATCTTTGGCCACCACCCTAACCCTTTCTGACGTGTTCACCAGTCGTTGGAGGCGACGCCGATCACCGGTCGTCGTCTTCGATCACCTTCTTCGATGACCTGAACCACCGATCATCGGTCGGGCAGTCTTCGATCGTCGCTGCAAATTCCGACCGTCTTCTCCGACTGTCCAAAATTTTTCGGTCGCCGTCTGGTTCAACTCCAGCGACCGACCGTTGTCCGCCGCCGTGACTAGAACCCTCACTACAAGAAAATGCATTTTTAGTGACATTGAAAATAGTCACAAAAAGTGTTAAATTTAGTCACTAAAATTTACAGTGACTATTTTTCTAAGTCGTTACCAGTCGTCACTAATAACTCCGTCACTATTATATTAGTGTCAACTTTAATGATTTCGTCACAATAGTTATATTTTTTATGACTAAACTATTTGACACAAAAGATTATTAATAGTGACTAAAATTTAGACACTAATGTTATTCTTATTAGTGACAAACATTCTATCACAAATACATATTTAAATAGTGTCTAAAATATGTCGTCACTGTCAATAATAAAAATTAATTATATTTTTAATTGTAACCATTTTATTTAGATGATGTAACATATTCAGATATCAATTTTTAGTAAATAAATGCAATGCCTGGCTTCAAAAAGGATCGAACTTGGAACCTTTAGGGCGAGAGTGCAATACTTATCCACTAGGCTAGGCAAGAAATTTAATACTATTTTGAAAGAAAAATAATATTTAGGTTTAATTGTAATTGAAGTTAATTTTATTTATTTTAAAAATATTTATTAATTATAACACTAATTATTATAATAATAATTTAAATAATTTTTCTATGGTTTCTTATACGACGAAGTACGTATGTTGAAGAAACTATTTAATTTTTTTTTGAAGAAAAAACTAATCAAAATAGAATATATCTTTTAAAATTTTCAAAAAAAAATTATCATAGATTATGCTAAAATCACATAGTAGTCTTTATACTCTAATTTGGTCACTTTAAATTTCTCTACTTTTTAAATTTTAAATTTTCGATCCTGGCATGAATGGTAGTATTTAAATATGTTAAGTAAAATTTTCATTTTAGCTAATTTGTTATACATAATTTGCTTATTTAATTTTTGTTCTTCAATTTGATCATTTTTAGTCTTTGTAATTTAGTCATATTGTTGGTGTCCCGTGAGGATTAGGTTTAAACTTTTAAAATTTGAAAAATATATGGACTAAAATTGATCAAAATAGATTGACTAAAACAAAAATTTACACATAGTATAGACTATTGAAATATTTTACCTTTTGACAAACTAGTTTATGATAACTTTAATTTTTATAATTATAAAAATAAATTTATCATTGTGACAATGTCTAATTTGTCATTACTTTTATTTTTTTATTGGTGACAAAATTTATCACAACAAAAAGTGAAACTTTAAGTGATAAGTAATTTCATTGTAACAACAAATATCAAATAATAGTGACCACTTCACATATCGTCACTATCATGTGTCAAAGTTTTAGTGACAATGAACTTTGTGTCACAATTGTATACTTATAGTGAGAATTCATTTGTGAAAAGTGTAATCGTCACAATTACTATTGTTACAGTGACCAAATAAAAAGACGTCACAATTACTTATACTAATAGTGTCGTACAAAAAAATTGTCACAAAAAGTTAATATTTGTGACAAAATTATTCCTAGTCACTATCAATTTGTCACTAAAAACCTATATTGTTGTAGTGCCTAAAACACCTATTTTCACGATTTTTATCCCGAACTCCTAAATCTACCCAATCCATTAGGATCTCCTGACTTCTCCCCTAAAAACTACCCAAACTGAACCCTTCTATCATATTCGACTCCACCGAAAACCTAAAACCCTCATCGGTCGTCGTTCGAGATAATTTCCGATCTTATTTCTAGTTTTTTCGTTTATGTTTTTTTGTTTTAAAGGCTAACGTTCAATTTTTGTAGGAAATGAAGAGATAGGGAGAACTTTACCTCGATTTCAGCAATTTGGTGAAGTTTTCTATGGCAGCGCGACTTCTGAGGCGACAGTGCAGCCTCCCGGCGACGCTCTGACTCCTGGCGATTCGGCTTCAGGCGGCGGTTGGTCTCCCGAAGTAAGCTCTCTCTCTCCTCTTCATTTATTATATTTAATTATTATTATTATTATTATTTATGTAGTTATTAATGATCTGACATTAATTTTCTCTCTCCCTATTTATAAGGGTCTGACTTGCTGACATCATGGCTGATGTTAGCGTGCCAGTTGTGGCCAACTAAGAGGGAAGGGATCCGCGTGAAAATCTTTTGGATAAATAGGGGATTGCCACGTGGGCTGTTTAGGCGGTAAAAGAAGCACACCTTGAATTTGTGTTTGTTTGGATGATTTTAACTTGAAAATGGGCGGGAAAGGCTATCAAAGAGAGTTTGGGCATTTGTAAATTGGGCTTTTATTTTTTATACATGTAAATAGACTTAATGGACATTATTTATTTATGGACCATATTATAATTTGGGTTTACTATTTATTTTGGTGTTACTTATATATATAGATATACTCGGACAAATTTTGGGTCTTACAATTTTCTCAACCGAACAAATTTTTTTTACCCTTTATGGTGCTCCTACCTCTCAATACTAAAAAATTAAACTTTACACTCTAAGTCTAATTTCTAAATCACAAACCTTAAACCCTAAAATTTAAACCCTTTACTTAATTAAATTTATACACATACTTTTATGATTCGTACTCACTTTATATTGATAAAATTTTCACTTTGGGTTTAGGGTTTAAGGTTTGAAATTTAGAGTTTGAAATTTTTAGGGTTTAAAATTTAGAAATTAGGATTAAATGATAAAATTTATTTATAAGTTTTGATTTTTGAATAATATATAATTTAATAGCTTATGATATTTTAATTATATATTTTTTTTTACTTATTTTTAAATTTTTTAGATTTTTATTATTTTTAGCCATATATTAATAAAAAAATAAATGTTTTATTATTTTACATTATTTTAGTATTTTATTAAATTCGTATTTTTACCGAAAAATCAATTTTGCCCTCGTACTCAACCAAAAATTAATTTTACTCTTGAACTCGCTTGAAAAATCAATTTTGCCCTCTGCCACATCATCCTAAACTGTCACGTCACCACCGTAACGGTCAATGTTGACTTCCGTTAGTCAAAGGGCAAACGGTGTTGCAATTAAACTATTTCAGGGACTAAATTGATGCAAAAATACGATAGTGGCGAAATTGATAAATTAAGTTTATTATAAGAACAAATGTAAGCCTTTAGCCAAAAATATTTTAGAGTCACATAAAGGTCCATTTTCAGGCTAAAGGCATAAAAGGATAGTATATGAAATCCTAAAACATCTTGGCATGCTCAGTTATTTCTTAATTTAGTTATGTTAGGTTCTTTAATCATTGTTGTAACTCACCATATGTATTCTATGCCCCTTATCCATATTTAACTACCGAAAATGGTACACAAATATTACCACATCAACATCGTAACAGTCACAACAGTTTTCGTCGATCAAAAAATTAAATTGATGCAATTCACAAGTTTGAAGGTTCCATTGGATGTATTTTTCATAGGGAGACTAAATTAACTATTTGATGCGAGTTCAGAGGTTAAAATCCCTCTTAGCCTAAACATCGTACCCATCCAAACAAAGTAATCACAAATGTTATCATCTAGAAATACATCATCTTAAGATACTAATATTTCAAAATTTTCTAAAATTATATACAACCATCAAACCAATTGTAATCTTTCAGCAAAAAACCCATAAAAATTGTTCTATGAATACTAATAGTGACCAGACGGGTTTAAAGAAACATCACCTTTAACACAAATTGCTTGAAAAGGGAAAAGCAGAGGTGAAATGAACCAAAACAATAGAGCTGTTATAGCTTTTTTATCTATCTACACCGCAACTGTTTGTGTTCTCTAATCTGGTAATATCATAGTCAGTAGAGAATATTTTACCTTCAATGATATTTTTCCCTTTTCAACAACAAGCCTTGCACCTGAAACAACCCAGTACCCCGGTAAATCCTGTGGTCCTCTACTCATCTCTGTTGTGTCGACAAACCGCAGAAGTTTTGGAGCTTGGCTGGGCACTGGAGGGCCCTTGGGGTACAATGCGGAATTTATGTTCACCTCGGTTGGTTGTGGAGCTTGTTTTTGAGCACCTGTGAAGTGAGTGCTGATCAAAGTTGAGATAATCCCAGATTTTTGGGCCAAGCCAGGAGAGCCATCCCACTCAGGCTGCTTGATGGCCTTTGCACCTATTAACTTAGAGAAATGCAACCTTAAGAATAAAACTTTCTTCAAGCCATGGTCTCTAACTTCAAAGTGAGCACCGGTAACAATAGAGACATCCTCATCAGACTCTACAGGCGCTGTGCAGGCATGAGAGAAGTTCTTCCACTGAATCTTCTCATAGTACTTGCGTTCAGATGAGGGATCAGAGACACTGGCACTTGCTCTATCCTCAAGCTGGAATGTCTTTGGCAGTGAGGAAAGATGCTGCAAGTGAATTGCCAAGCAGTTGCTGCTTTTGCCTTCCAAATAAAGTCGAAGGCCAGTTACGGGCTTTTTATCTGCATAAACCTGTCAAAGGAACTCAAAACAAAGTAAATGAGTACGAAATTAGTTATAACAACAGCTAATTGACAACATCTGTCTGATCGATTTTTAAAGGGTTACAGTATTGACTTTCAACAACTTGACAAAATCACAGGCATTTTCTTATTTTTGTTCAAAACAGAGTAAAAATAATTTTATAGGAAAAGAGGAGACAAAATGTTATTTTCAAGACGATCTATAGTCCCTTGACAATGACAACAAAACAGACTATGAAAAGCATGAAAGTGTAACTTGAAGATGTAAATTGAGAACTAAAAATTGAAGAATAACCCCATTTGACGACATTAACAAACATTAACCCCAGTTCTACTCCCAAATGAGTTCTACCCTATTTAACTTGCAACAGGATTAGAGGACATTCTCTAAAGACAAAATAACATCATTGGTGAGTCAGAGTTTCTATCAAAGGGCGTACAAGGAGGTAAGGATATACTTTTGAGAGACCGCCAAAATTTAACTACGCCAGTGGATATAGCATAGTAACTTAGCACAAATATAGCCTACAATACATCAGCTTTGCTTTAATTTGGTTTACATTTAAGCTCCATCACTAGCATGCACTTAATGTGGCAACTAATGCATTAACATGCCACACAAGCACTGAGGCAAATTGTCACATCAAAGTGTATGCTTTATTTTTACCATTCTTAACATTGGGTTCTTATATGGGAAAGGCAGAACATTAATCTAAAAGACTGGGAATATTACCGGTGTTGTGTTAACATAAAGCTTCGGGCCCAGGAAGCTAAACTGCAATGATGCACTATTTTGTTGTTTTTTCTGAGGACCAAGGGCAAGCTCACCAAATACTGGTGCCCACTGCTTTGGAAGCTGAAACTCCAAAAACTGGTGTAGTTCATCAATCGAAGGCCTATCTGTATGTAAAAGGAAAAACCATAAATGGATAATGGTTTACAATTCCTCGATTCCAGAAGCAAATTTTGGGAAAACCAACTATAATCACCGAACTCTTTTATCTTTAATTTCTATTTCTTTGAAAATGAAAAATATCTATCACTTTAGCTTCAGAATATATGCTGAAAATGATTTTGATGTTTATTTAGAGATGTAGGTGTTAGCTGTTTGCTTACTTATGAAAGTGATCAGTTAAAGTATTAAGAAACTTTATCTTTAAAAGTATAATCGAAAAAATGACAAAAAGTTAAATTATGAAGTTTGCTGAAGAGTTTCTTGGCATTCAAGTGATGCAACAAGGTAATTTGGCATAAAATGAAATATGCATGCATATGCAATTAAGATATGATAGTAATGAATAAACGAAGGAAATGGTGCGTGGGAAAACTGCAAACCTACTTGTCTTAACAAATCAAAGCACAGAAAATGGTCAGACTAAGAAAATTTGACCAATTTTTTTTTTTTTAAGGAAGAAAAATGGGAGCCATACATCACCAATGGAGGGAGTGATGTGAGCATCCCTTTGACAGGTTAAGGAATATTAGGGATCTGTTAGTGGAAATCCTTCCAAACACAAAAAGCAAATAAGTTTAAAACTCATTAATCTAGGATTCATTTTAGGATCTTACCACAAATCCAGAATCAATCCTATTTACAACCATATCCTTCCAAACCCACAATACTGGCCGCATTTAAAGGAGAAGTGAAAGCTATTTAACAAATATCGATCTGGATATTAGATTGAAAGAAGTGAAACTGAATAGAACCATAGAATTTTTACTCATAGCACTAATCACATAGAAGCAAACTAGAAAGAAAATTCGCTCTTATACCAGACTTTATTTCGGTGTATAGTTCTTTCCTGCGACATGGATCAGAAGTGCCTACTTTTGTGATATCAAGCAATTCACCTTCTCTAGATTGAATTTCTGGAAATGCTTAGCCAAGAGGCTTATTGACGATGAATGATGATGCTTTTAAAAAATGCAAGCTTATATTGCCCAATGGAAAAACTTTTCCTTAAAAATGATTTTTATGGCCAAGAGGCCCAAGACAAGTCAACCAGAGGTTATAGAACCGAAAAATTCAATATTCATCATGAACAGAATGATTTATTTAGACAATATCATTAAGAGAATTATAATGAAACACATTGTCTGCCAGACAATAAGCTATGCATTTTATTTTGCAGAACTTATGAAGTCAAAATATTTATTTGAAATTTCAATGCATTGTTAATAGGATTATTATCCCATACACAGGAGGTGGAACCTTTTTGTTTCCACAAGAGCCTTAATTTTAGGGTTTAGGGTTTTAGTTTGGGGTCTAGAGTGTAGGGGTTTAAAATTTATGGTTCATGCTTAAAATTTAAGATTTATGGTTAGAATTTAGGGTTTATGGTAATATGGTTAGGGATTTAGTTTTAACCTATAAACCCTAAATTTTAACCCTAAACCCAAAATTCTATTAATAGCCCCTAAATTCAAAACTAGTACACTTAAACCCCTAAACCCTAAACAGAGTCCATAAACCCTAAAACTAAGGAGTTTGTGTAAATAAAGTTTCCACAAGCGCTTGTGCATGGAATAATTACCCAAATATGGTGACCATATATATGAAACGCAACAGCTAAATAATGATTTAAGTTTTGTACGCACAACGAAGGTATAGATTGATAGCATGGGTGAGAAATCCACTCCCATTAACACCAGTAAGCAATGATGCAATTGGGACAAAAGACATGGAAACCACATCTGGTTCAGACTGAACAGTTTGACACCATTCAGTGTGTGATAAATTTGAATTCAACTTTCCCCCTTTCCTTTTGCAGATGAATTTGATATCCTGCAAATGCAAAATGTTTATTGTTTATAACAAAGTTCCTATATGGAAAACCATGTTTGATGATAATAAAGAAATTGAGATTATTAAGAGGCTACTAAGAGCATTTCTGGTGTGTACCAAAACAAGAGAGATGGATAGGGTTATTCACTCTGTAGACTAAATTCCTAATGCAAACTTATTTTCGGGCAGCATACCTCCACTTCAGAATAAGAACTGGTTTGAAGCATGTCCATGGAAGCTAGCCCATGTTGCTTAAAAATCTGAAAGAAACCCACAAGTAACGTTAGTGTATCCATGTGTGCTTTTGCATTTAACGCAATATAAAGAGCTAACAAACAGATCAAGCAGGTTAGTTATTTCAATATGAATTCTGTTTGTAGCTAGCAAATTAAACCGTCTTTGTAAAAGTTTTATTTGAATTTTGCCACTATACTCAGCATACCGCTGGAATGGTCTATGGAGTATCAGCTTCCATGCAAGTGCGAAGTTTGCATCAATTCTGCTACTTTTTGTCCGAAAATTAACAAATTGAAAGTGAAGTATTTAAAAAAAGGTAGAGTTGCAAATTTCATGAGTGAGTCATAGTAGAGTGGCAAATGTGGCCTTAATCCTTTTCCCTAACATTATCTAGCATATAAAGAAGGGGAAAGAATTGGATGGTAAGTTAGCTACGATGAATCATAATGGCAAAACTTCCATAGTTGCCCAATTGTATCTTGACTGGCTGGATTTATCATAGATTGAAAAAGGAAATGCTAAAACTTCATCTAAGAAAAATCCACATTCTTGATCAAGTTCATGACTACCTCCTATGCTAGGGTATATGAAAATCAGTTTGTTGATCAAATACCGTCTGCAAACACGAAGAGAAAAAATAAAGTCGATAAAGTCTATCCCCAAAATTCTCGTCTTTGTTACTAGATCTGCGACCCATCAAGTTCTTAAGGCTCTATATTTATTGTTTAAAATGAAAGATAATTGAAGAGAAACACACTTGAGTGAAAGCAGGTGGATCCAACATTTGGATGCTAAGATGGGCATTAATTGTTCAGCTTTAAAGAAGAATTGAATTAAAAATTGAAACAGCCAGCAGGCTCACAGCAGACATAGGGATTGAGAAGGATTCAATCTTTCCCAACCCAAATGGTAATGACTGTTTCCCAAAACATATTTAAAAATATTCCACAAACTTTCTGTCAAAAATCCATCAAAATCGGAAGCAAAGTTCAATGCAATTTTATTAAAAACAGAAGAAATCCAGCATTGAGTCATAATATAGTGACAAATTTGATATTTTATTCAACAAATGACCAATAGCTATACCAAGTCCTTGTTTTCAGTGTTCTTATATCTTCAATTATTTCAATATTTGTATCAATTCTTAGCTTATTTTTAACTGATTTTTAAGAAGTTGAGTGCAGTAAATCTTTGTCAGAAAGGAAGTAAGAAACTGCTTGACTATTAAGGTTATACTTTGGCCATAAAAGTAATTGTTGTAGAGATCAAACTTCAACCACCATAGATAATTATTATAGAGGTTATATCTTAGCCTTCAAAGCTAGTTTGGATTATCTTGCAGAATATTAGTGAATTGAACTCCTTGGTAACAGGATACTAAGGGAGACAACAAAGGAGACTTGAGCAAAGGACCAAGCCTCTTTAAAATCTCTATGTTTGGTTTCTTTATCCTTACTCTAGCAAAAGCTATGCCACTTGGACTTTTAAATTTTCCTAAAGCACGTGTCTAACATATATTTGGACAAGAGTATAGAATATATGAAAAATATTTACCTTTGTCAGACACATATCCATGTCTGACACTAACACCAAATCCGATAACCATTGATCTAAAGCACGCTTGAGTAGTTATTGCACGTATTGCACTTGTTTTCTTATATAAAGTGTTAGTTATGTAGGAATATACGTGTAGAGTAAATTAAGGATTACGAGAATATTTCTTGTATTTACAATCCCTTACTTTAAGGGATTATATCTTTTCCTAGAATTAGTCTCTTTCCTAATTTTAAGTTTCCTAAGATAGAGATATAGCTTGTATATAAAGATGTAACAGATCTTTCTAATAAAACAAGAGAATTACTCTGATTTACTACATGGTATCAGATGCGGGTCGATCCTCTCTTCCAAATTTCAATTTTTTTCTTTTTTCCCTCTTCTCTCGACCTTTCTTCCCTATTTAGAAAATATGGGTACAGCAGAACCTACTGCTTCTGCAATTAGCTCTCCAGTGAGCCCTCGTCCATCTAATTTTACCCTTTCGGATGCGTCTCTTTCTCCCATTCCGTCTCAATCAGCGAGACCAGCAGATGTTACTGCACATGACAGTCCTTCCAGCAATTTCAGTAAGCAACAGATTGTGGAGCTCCAACAGATGTTTGGTCCAATTTCTCCCAATCAGATTCTACTGCATTTCCTGCTACAGAAGGTAGAATTTCCTGTTTGGCCACTTCTAATCCTCTCTCCTGGATTATAGATTCTGGTGCCTCTGACCATATGACAGGCAACCTTCAGCTATTTCGCACCTTTAACCATTGCAACTCTAAAACCTCCATCAAAGTTGCAGATGGGTCTCTCTCCCAAGTAAAAGGAAGCGGCACTATTCAAGTGGGTGATAAATTGGTTTTGCCTAATGTGCTATATGTTCCTAATCTTGCCTGTAACTTGTTATCAGTTAGTAAGTTAGTTCAAGATATTAAATGTGATGCTCACTTTGGAATTAATGGGTGTGTATTTCAGGAACAGGGCTCGAAGAAGGTGATTGGCAGTGCTAGGCTATCCAATGGTCTCTATATCCTTGATGAATTACCAACTCAGATTTTTTCAGTTTCACGTTGTTTTAAGACTTCATCTTCTTCTTCTTTAAGTAACCCTGATGAGATTATGTTGTGGCATCGTAGGCTAGGACATCCAAATTTTGTGTATCTTTCAAAATTGTTTCCCAATTTATTTAGCCATAAAAAGCCTAATTCTTTTAAGTGTGAAGTATGTCAAATTGCTAAACATACCAGGCAAACATATGCTCCTTCCTCATTTACACCCACATCTCCTTTTTCTATAATCCACAGTGATATTTGGGGTCCGTCTAAGGTCAGAAGCTTATCTGGGTCTAGGTGGTTTATTACCTTTATTGATGACTATTCTAGGACTACTTGGACTTTTTTAATGAGGGAAAAGACGGAAGTTGAGTCAATTTTCAAAACTTTTTATCAAATGATTGAAAATCAGTTTGACAAACGTATTAAGGTTGTGAGGAGTGATAATGGGCGTGAATCAATCTCTTGGGTGTTATTTTCGGGAAAAAGGTATTGTCCATCTTACTTCCTGTGTCAACACTCCGCAACAAAATGGAGTTGCCGAAAGAAAAAACAGACATCTACTAGAGGTTACGAGGTCTCTTCTTTTTTCCGCCAAAGCACCTAAATATCTTTGGGGGAAGCCTTACTTACTGCCACCTACCTTATCAACAGAATGCCCAGCAAAACCTTAGGTTTTGTAGCACCAACAGAAGCCTTATTCAAACATTTTCCTCACTTTAAACCACTGTCATATGTTCTTCCTCTTAGAGTATTTGGCAGCACAGCTTTTGTTCATGTGCATGATAAAAATAGAAGTAAGTTGGACCCTAAATCAATCAGGTGTGTGTTTATAGGATATTCCTCTAGTCAAAAGGGTTACAAATGCTATTCTCCTATTTCTAAAAAGACCTATGTCTCTTTCGATGTCACTTTCTTTGAGGATAACCCATATTTTGCAGGGACTGAACTTCAGGGGGAGAAAAATGAGGAATTTCAGCCCTTTGTTTTTCCACCTTCCATCATTTCTCCTCTACCAGACATTCCTCTCATATCTCATCCTGAAACCACCAGAAAAGAAAACACTATGCCGACAGAAATGCACTCTCCTCAGACCAACAAATCACCAAGTCCTTGTACAACACCTCTTCCAGCACCTAGGGCTATAGCACAAATTTCCCCTACTTCTGTGCATCCACAACCGGCTGACAGTCAAATTAAGGTGTATACCAAGAGAAGAAGAGCCCCTAATGAAGTAAATAACCAGCCTAGCACTTGTCAAGAACCAGACTCAAGTCCTGTTGCTGTTGAACCGGGCTTAAATCCTGCTACTGCTGAGATTGAAGGTAACATTACTCCTCAAGATTCTAGTGACCTTGGTGACTTTCCTATTGCTATTAGAAAGGGAGTACGAAAATGTACTATGCACCCAATTAACAAATTTGTTGCCTATGGTAGACTTCAGCCCACTTTAAGGCCTTTACAGCCAACCTAGACAGTGTGCATATTCCTAAAACCGTGGAGGAGGCCTTAAAGAATCCCAAATGGAAGAAAGCTGTAGAAGAAGAAGTAAGGGCACTTGAGAAAAATGAGACATGGTGTTTGATAGATCTACCAGAGGGAAAGAGAGCTGTTGGATGCAAGTGGGTGTTCACCATCAAGTACAACTCAGATGGGAGCATTGAGAGGTATAAGGCAAGGCTGGTGGCTAAAGGTTTTACACAATCCTATGGGGTGGATTATCAAGAAACCTTTGCACCAGTGGCTAAATTGAATACCATTAGAGTCTTGCTATCCATAGCTGTGAACAAGGACTGGAAATTACACCAACTAGACATCAAAAATGCCTTTCTCAATGGGAGGCTCGAGGAGGAAGTATATATGCAAATACCACCTGGTCTAGAAAGTAAAACAACTAGAAATACAGTGTGCAAACTCAACAAATCATTGTATGGACTTAAGCAATCTCCAAGAGCCTGGTTCGAGAGGTTTGCAAAGGCTATGGTAAAGAATGGATTCAAACAAAGTCAGGCTGATCACACCCTGTTCAGAAAGGTTGCAACAACTGGTAAAATGACCTTATTAATTGTGTATGTTGATGACATAATTATTACAGGGGATAATAGTAGAGAAATTGAGAATTTGAAGGCTATTCTTGCCCGAGAGTTTGAAACAAAGGAATTGGGGAGTCTAAGGTACTTTCTGGGTATGGAAGTAGGAAGGTCAAGTGAAGGTTTAGTCATCAACCAAAGGAAGTACATCCTAGATCTTCTTACAGAAACCGGGATGCTTGGGTGCAAGCCAGCCGAGACACCCATGGACCCAGGGTTGAAGTTCAACAAAGAAGAAGCTGGTAATCCAGTTGACAAAGAACCCTATCAAAGGTTAGTTGGAAAACTGATTTATCTTTCTCTAACAAGGCCAGACGTTGCATACTCAGTGAGTGTTATAAGCCAGCACATGAGTGATCCTCGAGAAGAACATTTGGAGGCTGTTAACAGAATTCTGAGGTACCTAAAATTCACCCCTGGTGCTGGGCTAATTTTCATGAAAAATTCAGACAGAACAGTGAAGGTATACACGGATTCAAGCTGGGCAGGAGAGCTCACTGATAGAAGGTCAGTTAGTGGATATTGTGCTTATGTTTGGGGCAACTTGGTTACTTGGAGAAGCAAAAAACAGGCTGTGGTGTCAAGGAGCAGTGCTGAGGCAGAATTTAGAGCATTAGCTCTTGGAATATGTGAAGGAATGTGGATAAAGAGGCTTCTCAAAGAGCTGGAGTTGGATGAAAAGACTGAGTTCGAGGTCTATAGTGACAGCCAGTCAGCAATGAGTATTGCTAAAAATCCAGTGCAACATGACAGAACCAAACATATTGAAATAGATAGACACTTTATCTATGAGAAAGTGAATGGTGGTATTGCACAGCTAAATTATATTCCTACCAGGAGCCAGATAGCTGACATCTTTACTAAAGCACTTCCAAGAGTTATTTTTGATGAGTTTACATCCAAACTGGGTATATACAACATATACACAGTTTGAGCGGGAGTGTTAGTTATGTAGGAATATACGCGTAGAGTAAATTAAGGATTACGAGAATATTTCTTGTATTTACAATCCCTTACTTTAAGGGATTATATCTTTTCCTAGAATTAGTCTCTTTCCTAATTTAAAGTTTCCTAAGATAGAGATATAGCTTGTATATAAATATGTAACAGATCTTTCTAATAAAACAAGAGAATTACTCTGATTTACTACATAAAGCATTAATTTTCATATTATCTTCATACTTTATCAAGTGCTCTGTTCGTGATAATCCTATTCACTCGCATTAGTCTAAGGTCAGTTATTATGCTCCTATTCTAGTTAGGCTGTTATTTGACTAGAGAGTGAAACTGTATGAAGAACTTGGATTATAAGAGATTTATTTGCGTTCAAGGATTTATGCCAAGAGTAGTTTTAAAAGTGGTATTGAATAGTTTTCTGGAAACTTTTATCAGGGGTATTATGGTTGGATATTATCAGTTAGTAGTTCTACAACCCTAAAACATACTTTTCTTGTCTCAACTTCAATTTTACATCAATTTTAGAATTTATTTTGGTTATCTTTTGTTGTTTCTACAACAGCACTGCATCACTGAACTTGAGCAAATATCAATAGTTTCTCTATATTTCATTTGACATCAAGCCATTCCAATTTATATGAAGAAGTTTGGATGTTGCTAACCTTTTCTTTCGGGTTTAATTTATCATAGTTGGTTTTGTGTTGAGTTTCTTCTATAAGCATTTTGTTTGCCAAGTCCTTTAATTTCTGTTGTAATTCAATTGGTTGGAGACCTGATGAATGCTTTTGTTTCATATACACAACATCTTTTCCACCCATCTTCACACCAACAATAACATGGGTTCCATACATCTCAATAAACCTAAAATATGACAACAAAATAAAAGCTCAATGACATTTACAAATTTCATGAATCAAATATGATTTGTAGTAATACTTCATCTCTCCAGAAGTCAAGGGAAAAAAAGTAAAGATTCATTGAAGCATTGTATGAAAACTAAACAAACTTTCATACAAGGCAAATTTTCCAATAATAGAAAGCCATAATGTGCAATCTATAACAAAGAATTACTTTAAACCTCAAACAACAAATTTTATCAAATAATTTAACCACAATAATAAAACTGTCATCTCACTCATTAGGTAATATATCAGATTTACAATACATGAACTTCCTTAATCAGCTTGAGAAATCCAAAAACTTAATAGTTACTGTTACCCAAGGATTGCGGAATAGTGAAATTAAGAATAACAAGAAACAACCAAAAAGCTATTTTTAAGGATGAATTCCCAAAAACTAGAAAGTATGTATTATCATCAAATTAAGCACTTAATCAGCTTGACAACAATTCTTTTATTCTATATTGACAAAATAATAATAATAATAATAACAATAATAATAAGGGTTGAGGGAAGTGTAGATATTACCATCAAATTAAGAACTTAATCTGCTTGAAAACAATTCTTCTATTCTATATTGACAAAAGGCTTATATCACAAATAAGTTTCTAAAGTATATCAGCCTTTTCATTTAGGTACCTAAAGAAAGCATTTTTTTTGTCAAAGTAGATAGATACCCAAATTATACCACCTTTTTCATTTAGGTTCCTAAAAGTTGACACCTATTTTGACAAAAAAAAAAAAAAAAACTTATGCAACTACTTTGATGAAAAAATATTTTAGATACTTAATGAAATAGGTGATATATTTAGGTACTTATTTGTGATATAAGCCTAATAAGAAGGGTGGAAGGATAAATAGATACTGACTTAGCCAAAGCAGGAGGATCCCACGATGAAGGGACAGCTTGTTTGACATGATCACAGAGCATGACCTGGGATTTCTCTAATGCAATGTTGTAAAGAGTAATGAAAACGCCATCAAAAGCGAGGGTTTTAGTGTCGGCGGCATCCTTTTGCCATCCTGCTGTGAATTCAAAAGCAGCATTGAAATGTCCCGATGGAATCTTACCCGACAGAGACATTTCATGGTTAAACTGCTCCGACATCTACAAGTAAATTACGAGAAAAGATTCATCACCCACAACTCACAGTAACAAAAACCGTATTCAGTTTCAAACATAAACCCATTAAAAAGAAAAGAAAAGAGGCAGACAGATACCTGCTGGAAAGAAAGGATATCAGATGCGAACCTGATCCGCTCGCCCTTATCGCATTTGATATATTTGGGGACATTAGGAACCAAAACCCCACCAGGAACGGCGGCGTCCCGGACGTTGTCATGGTGGGCGATGGTTATCAAGTTTGAAGGCTTTTTGCAGTATTTGAGCTTGAGATCGGCGGTGAGATCGTATCCCAATCCAATGGACTGAATAGCAGCCTCGGCGGCTTTCCTCGCCATGTACTCTCAAGCGAGAGGTGTTGTTCGGTGTTCATGGTGTCCATAGATACATATATATGTGTTGAACTGGAAAGGGGTGGTCAAATTTGGCAGAATTTCAACGCCATCGTGTTTTTTGTTGCAGGTTTGGTTTGTGTGAATGTGTTGGGTGGAAAGTAGTTTGAACAACAAGAATTGAGAGAAAGTCAAATAGGTTTGGCGCTGGCGCTGCATTGGGTTTTATATGTCACGAGACAAGGGATACTTTAGCATTGCTTTTAAAAAATGATTTTTAAAAGTACAGTTAGAAAGAGATTTTAAAAAAGATTTTAAAAAGTTTGTTGTAAGATTTTAGTGTTTATCATTGCTGTCAAAAAGTGCTTTTAAGAAGATAAATGATCATTTTGGACATGATATTGTTAGTTATATATATTTGTATGTATAGATATATAAAAATGATATTCAAATTTTCTAACGTTATAATATATGAAATATATCAGCTTAAATTATTATAAAAATATTTTTATTAATAAATATATTTTTTTAACAATTCTACGTGTTCTATGAAAATATAACAAAATTGACATATTTTATTTTAAAAACTTGACATAAATAAATATATATCATTTAAAATTAAAAAAAAATTATTAATTATATAACTATATCTTCGTAAAGAATTATAAATTTATAAATTATAAATAAATACAATAACAAATGGAGGTTAAAATTGTAATTTGCCTTTCAAAATTACTTTTACAACCGCAAAAGCTAAAAATCACTTTTACGTTTGGGTTGAAAATCACTTTTCAAAAGCAGATTTTCCTCCAAAAGCTAGCTGTTTAGCACAGCTTTTGCCCTCAAACCAGCTTTTGGAACCAAAAGCTGGTTTGAAAAGCAATGCTAAACAAAGCCTAATAAGGAGCAACTCTGCTCTCGTACCCGGCTCGGGGACCCGTACCCGACCCTAACAGGATAGACTAAAAAATTAGATTTGGGTCGGGTCGGAGTAAAAAAAAAAAGAATATAAAGTTCACAAATGGTCACTGAATTTTGTTAGAAAAATAAAATGATAACTAAACTTTCAAATGTTATAAAATGCCAATTAAACTTGTGTTTAGTAACAAAATAATAACTGAGACGTTAAATCCCGATAAGTACTTAACGTGTCTGTTATAAAATTTTGTATAATAACTCATTTAATCATTCATATTTACACATTCAATCAATTTAGTCCTAATTCAAAACAATTCACTAAATTTAATCCTTATTATTAATACATTCTTTTAATTTGGTTCTTAAAGCAAAATTCCAAAGTTGCTTGGTTGGCAATATGACAGAGAAGCCATTGTTTATAGTTTCCACTCACTTATGCACTTATAAAATTAAGCAAAAAACTATAAACTTTTTAAATAAAAAACAAAATTGAGATGTAAAACCTTTTGAATTGTCCTCGTTAACAAATTAATGTTAGTATAATTAATCAAATTGTATTTGCATGTATCTTCTCATTTTATTTTTTGGGCACAGTTAAAAATGAAAATTCAAAAGGTTTTACATCTAGTTTTGTTTTTGATTTAAAAAAGTTTAAAGTTTTTTGCTTAATTTTATAAGTGCATAAGTGGATAAAAATTGTAAACAATGGCTACTGTGTCATATTGCCAACCAAGTAAATTTAGAATTTTGCTTTGAGAATCAAATTGAAAGAATGCGTAAATAACGAGGACTAAATTTAGTGAATTGTTTCGAATTAAGACTAAATTGATTGAATGTGTAAATATGAAGGATGAAATGTGATATTATACAAAATTTTATAACTGACACGTTAATTACTTAGAGGGGTTTAACTTCTCAAATACCATTTTGTTACAAAACACAAAGTTTAATTGTCATTTTGTAACATTTAAAAGTTTGGTTACCGTTTTGTTTTTTTAACAAAGCTTAGTGACCATTTGTGAACTTTACCGAAAAAAAAGTCATGTCATGTTCGGGTTTATGATAAAAAATATATGATTCGATACATTTATAAAAAAAAATTATATACGTATGGGTAATTATTATGGGTTATGTTTTGATACACAAGCTGGGTAAAAAAATTACACAACCCTTCTATAAAATTTAAAACCTAAATCCGAAACCCTGACACCATAAAACCTAAATCCTAAATGCTAAATTCTAATCATAAACCTTAAATTCTACACCTTAAACTTTAAACTCTAACCTAAAACCCTAAACCCTAAAATTGAAAGGCTTGTTTACACAAGCTTGTGTACCAAAATATTTTTCAATTATTATAATGCCCCTTTCTTTGTACATTTTTTCATTTACATCCTTAATTTTATTGAATAAAAAGGAAAGGGAATTAGGGATAATTACTATAAATACCCTATTTATATTTTTTTTCATATTTTTCCTTTATTTTTTTTATAAAAAATGGAAAAAATATTTTTATTTGTTTTGGGTCAAGGCGGGGCGGGTTTTAATCTTAATACTCGGTTCGTGTAAAAATATATTACATGTTGAGTCAGGTTCGTGTGGAGTCCATATATTTTTCGGGTCGAGTTTGAGTTGACCAAAAACCCTACTCGAGCCTGGGGTGTAAATGAACAAAGCATTTGATGAACCGTTCGTTTATGTTCGTTTATT
Organism: Hibiscus trionum; assembly: GCA_030270665.1. NCBI lineage: Eukaryota > Viridiplantae > Streptophyta > Magnoliopsida > Malvales > Malvaceae > Hibiscus > Hibiscus trionum. Next base: position 18,874,994 of record BSYR01000021.1, on the reverse strand, counting down.
AAGCTGAGTATGAACAAAATTTTTATGTTCGTTTAATAAATGAACGAACATGAACAAATATGTGTTTGGTTCGTTTATGTTCACGAAAAAGCTCGTGTATTAGCTTGTTTACCCGGTTCTCCATTTCCTTTTATTTTTTTACATTTTAAATATTGATGAAGTATGAACTAAATTGAACACAAGGTGAACTTTGAAATTCAAAATATGAAGCCATAGGAGCTTAAAGACTAGTGGTGTAATTTCATCATTTTGGCGAACATATACACGAACATGTTCGCAAACGTTACACGAACATGTTTGCAAACGTTTAAACGAACACAGACACCTTAAAAAATAAGCAAACGAACACAAACACATTATTAAAAAATTTAATTAACACTAACCGAACCAAACATGAACAACTTCAAAAATAAATAAATGAATACAAATATAGCATTGCTCGTTTAACCTCATTTCATTTACACCCCTAACGGTGGCGTGCCCATCCCTCGAGGGGACTATCAAATCATCTGAATTCGACTGTTCCGATTTAATCCCATTAGATTTTTTTTATTGTGGGTTCAAGTCTGATTTCGTGATTGATAAAATTAGATCTCTATATTTTTTAATTATCTTTTTATTTTATCAAATAAAAAATAAAAAATTTATTTATGTTAGATCATATCGGAAGTGAGCTTTTACGGTTTTACCTTAAAATTCAAATAAGAAGAAACATCATCAGAACATTAAATCAGAATAGAGTCAAATAATTTTTTTTGGTTAAAGGGTATTTTTCTCTTAAGTTCGACTCAAAAAATTGTTAGAAAATAAGCGTTAATCTAAGATTAAATAATAAGATAAAATAATATTATTTAAATGAACAGTACAAAATTAAGAACAATACAACAATATATAAATCAAACCGATTTGGAACCAAAAGAAACGTGTTGAGGCCTGCACGAACGCAGTTTCCTTAAGACAAATTTTCGGCCACTCCTATGGTGCTCGAGTTCATTTGTCGTATGTCTCCCAGAATACAACAACATAAGATCAGCCACAGTTGCACTACTATGGAGATCACGAACCGACCCTTGCCTTCGCCTATCACTGAAAACCACTTGTAAAATCCACAGAGTAAAACAATAAAAAATTTATGTGGTTTTTGTTTTTTTTGTAAACCTAGAAGCTTTACTCCCTATTTATAGGATTGTCATGAGGGTATAAGTGGAAATTTTGACCTAATGGAGTATTTAATATTGAGAATCAATTGATTCTCCTATAAAGCAATTTCCAAAATTATTATATGAATTAAAGGTAACTTCCAATATTTACCCTTTTAATTCCAAGATAAAATTTGGCAAATTTATGCTTTTATTTGAGGAAAATTCATTTCAAATTTGGGTCAAAGTATCTGCAAGCCCACGAAGGACCAGACCGGTTCAGACATTTGCGTTGCCCACGTCGTGCACGTCTACACATTTACGAACCAACAATTGGTCCACATTTTCCTCAACAACATTTGAATCAATTTCTTATTCAAAGCTCCAAAATTATCAAAATTTTCTAACAATCCCCCACATGAATGAAATTGATTTAATCAAAAATATTTTGACTCAATGTGGTGATGGATTCTACGATCGATAGCTGCATAGGATAGGTAGGTGTCCACCCTTGAACATTTCCTTGTGAAAGTATATTTACTTTACTAGCTGACCAATAGACGTAATGTCCTTGAATTGTTCTGCCGTTTGTGTAAACGATGATATACTTCACACAATTACCTCTCTGACAAGAGTATTAGTTCTCATGGGTATGTCCATATAGTCGTGGACATCGTCTGGTTCTGCAAGAGTTTGAAAGAACTATGCCCAATAGTCTTATTGAAGCGGCCCCACTTCACTCTCACATAGGTGACTTATGTTGCTTGACTCACAAAAGCACACAATGGTCATTAAAAGCATTGCTTAGCCTAAACCACTTTGATCATTGTTTACATTATAGGAATGGACTTGGGGATAAGAGCCCCTACAGTGACCGCACAGGTCTATGCAATTAGGTTGTCCCTTTGAACCTAGATCTTGGGATCTCCAGTCAACTAGGTAGGGTTTTCCTTCACATAGCACCTTAAATTTACATGGGCTTTAGTCTCATTCCTTTCGTTTTTTTTAACTTGATCTCGACTTAACCCTTTGGTTAGTGGATCCGCAACGTTATCCTTTGATTTTAAAAAACCAATAGAGATAACTTCATTTGAGATCAGTTGTCTAACGGTATTATGTCGATGACACATATGTCTCGACTTACCTATTATACACAAAGCTCTGTGCTCTACCAATTGTGGGCATTGGCTTTGGTCGTTCAGGAATATTCTTCAAGAAATTTCTGAAGCCATTCGACTTCTTTTCTAGACTTGTCTAGAACTACAACTCAAATTCTATTATGGATTTGATTATAACCATTTTCTTAAGGATTTTCATGACACTGTTCCTCCTCCCAAAGTGAAGACATATCCACTTGTGCCTTTGATATCTTGAATATCAGATATCCAATCACATCGGAGTATCCTTCTAAATAGTAGGATCTCTGGAATAATGCAATTCATAATCTCGAGTATATCTAAGATATCTCAATACCCTCACAATTGCTTTCCAGTGATTTTCACTTGAATTGCTTGTGAATCTACTTGAACTGCTCACAGTAGAAACAATATTTGGTCTATTGAATCTACTTGGTCAACACTTTGGTCTTTGTTCTTGGACAAAAGTTGACATGTATTTATTGGAGTTCTGGCTATGCCGGAAACATCCTTGCCAAACTTCTCTTGCCCGCGTAGTGTGACTACGTCAATATGAGACCTTCAAGTGACCGTTTGATTTGGATGCCCAAAATCAAATATGTTAATCTCATATTTTTCATGTCAATCTTGAATTTGACAAGTCTTTGGTACGTTTACCATTTTATTGTTGCTTCCAACAATGAATATGTTATTAACATACAAACATAGAATAATATATCCAATGTTAGTAGTTTTGACATATACACATTTGTCACACTCATTTATCTTGAAGTCGTTTGTCATCATGACATTATCGAACTTCTCATGTCTTTAGTTTGGTGCTTGTTTAAGTCTATACAAGGACTTCACCAATCTACATATTTTTCTCTCTTGACTTGAAACTACATAACCCTCAGGTTGTTCCATGTATATTTCTTCATCAAGATCTCCATTTAGAAAAGCTCTTTTAACATCTATTCGATGTACGTTTAGATTCCGCAAAGCTACAATTGAAAGTATCATACTTATGGAGGTTATCCTTGATACATGAGAGTATGTATCGAAATAGTCAAGGCATTCGGTAACCTTTTATTACCAATCTGGCCTTATACTTATCAATTGTTCCATCTGCTTTCATTTTCCATTTGAAAATCCATTCAAAACTTAGTGGTTTAATTCACAGAGGAAAATCCATTAATTCCCCACGTATGGTTTTGCATGATGGAATCAATTTCACTCTTAATGGCATCCTTCCATAAGATGCCTTCAGATGAATGTATAACATCATTATACGTTTGAGATTCAACCTCTAGCATAAAGTTTAGAAAAATGATCCAAAGAATTTTTCTACCCTTGCTCGTTTACTTCTTTGTGGCTCTATTTCAAGCTCAAACCCTTGTTGATCATTTGAGTCATCTTTATCGATATTCTCCGAAGTTCATTTCATTGAACTTTGACCAACTTCCCTAGCTTTACAAGGGAATACATTTTCAAAGAAAAGGCATCATTTGCTTCCATTATCGTATGCTCTTGAATCTCAGGGTTCTTCGATTCATACACAAGAAATCGATATACATTGCTATGTTTTATATAGCCAATGAAAATACAATCCACTATTTTTAGGGATCTATTCTCAGTTGCTTTAGTAATGAGGTCATTACCTTTGCAAGACACCCCCACATTTTCAAGTAGTTGTAGGAAGATTTAATTACCTTCTATAACTTATATGGTGTCTAGTCTCTTTAATTATGGGGAATCTTGTTTAAAAGGTAATTAGCTTATAGAACAGCTTCCTCCACATGTTAGGCACATTATAGTACCAACGTTACTCATATAGAGCTTCTCCCCATCTTAAACCTTTAATTAAGTTTGGGATTCAACATCATGCTCCTAGAGAACAATTTTCACTATAGCTTCATCTTTACATTATTTTTGTGCTATCATCAATGAAGGTAATAAACATATTCCTTCAACCAATATGTTTCCATATCAATTGTTATGACAATAACATTGCCCTCATTTGGAAGTCTATAGTCCGAATACTTGTTCCCATCTTATGGCAATTGAAGTATTTTTTCATGAAATTTTACTTTTTGAACACACCGTCTAATTTACGGTTTGAAGTCATTTTTGACTTCCACTACGTTTGCCGTGATAATATTTGTCTTAGCAATATTTACCTTAGTAACATTTGAAGGTGATAATAATATTTACCTTATCCTCTCTAATAATAGGAGGATCATCCTTCAGATATTTAACCAGGTTTATCACGGTCAATTATGCAACATCTTTTGTTGCCATGTATGAAATTCTTTCCAATAAATTTCACTGATTTTTCCATTGTGTCACGTAGACACAATCCAAAACCAAGTATTATGAATCTGTTAAACGTCAGAAATTTAGTCAAAGACTAAAACCAGAAACAGAAACATAATTTCTAACTTTTGTTAGACGACGGTGATTTAGTAAACTAAACCCCAAACAAAAGTTCACACGGTATTAATAGAAAGAACAATAATAAACAATGCACCAGATAGGTAACTTATGAAATAGAGGTGGTGCACTAGGCACGCTTAAATACCAAGTCTCTCAAAGAACCAATCCTAGACATGTATTTTTAAATTTTCTTTCAATCGCCGTTTATGGATTTTATTCTTGAAATCATTCCAAGCATGGATGATCAATCGAAATCACTACATTTGATTCACAACAATTTGGAATCTTCCATTTATGGTCCAACGACCCTCTCGATTCTTTAGCCAGTTTTAAACACTATGCACTTCATAGCATGCATCAGAATAGGCTTTAAGAATTTAATTTTAACATAGAGAACCAAATTCTTCTATGCTTTGATTCGAGACCTTAGTCGGAATTTAGTAACCAATGTTATTTCCAAAATAAATTCACCGATTTATTTCTAAAATAGAATTATACTTGATTCTTTAAGAAATAAAAACTTTAAGTTATTTCTCTTTCCAAAATAAATTCACCAATTTATTTCAAGGTTGAATCATTCTAGATTCTCACAAAATTAAATCCAATGATTTATTTCCCTTAACAAGTTAGAATCAACATATGATTCTAGTACAGAAATAAATTTAAGGATTTATTTCCTTTTACACAAATTGAATCATATTTGATTCTTACGGAAATAAATTCAATGGTTTATTTTTCTTAACAAGTTAGAATCAACGCATGATTCTATCATAGAAATAAATTTAATGATTTATTTCCTTTTACAAAAATTGAATCATACTTGATTCTTACGAAAATAAATTCAATGATTTATTTTCTTCCTTGCAACGTTAGAATCATACAAGATTCTCTTGAAAATAAATTCAATGATTTATTTTCTTTTCTAAAATTAGAATCAACACAAGATTCTAATTTAGTAGTTTATTTCCATTATATCTTCTGTTAAACAACAGAGATGTCAATCCAACTTAGTTCTATTTAACCAACAGAAATCAAAAGTAATTAATCCTTTGATTTTAATTCCATTTCTTGTTTGGAAGATTAAGTAAACCCGTTAAAACGACAGGAATTAAATTCCCGAAATGAATTATTTACGAGATCTTTTATTTCCAAAACAAAACACGACTTCGCCTAGATATCATATTTCTCTCTACAAAATTTCTCAAAAGAAATTGTTAGTACGAAATAAAATCCACATAATTTCCAAAAATACAAAGAATCACAATTAAGACCAAAAAAGTGACAAAGTATAATTTATATACATGTCATATTTAAAATGTCCACATTATAAGGTAACACTATCATAATAATATTACCAAAAATATTACCAAATTTAAAACTTTATCTTAACAATACATGCAAATGTGTATTTAAAGTTTTTATTTCCATTCCTAGAAGAGTTGTCATATAAGGTTATAAAGTTACCATATTTTCATATTGAATGTCATATTTATTATTTAATATTAATGTCAAAAATGTTCAAGGAATATTTCATTATTACCTTAACAATGTCATAAAAAAGTTTAATTATGACATAAACCATACCATATTAAAAGTCAAAATTTAATATAGAATATTACCTTAATAATACCATAATTTATGGTTTTAAAAGTGTCATATTTACAAGAAAACTTATTAAGGAATATTTAAATTACCTTACTAATCGAATATCCAAATGTTCTATCTCAAGAAAACCGCTTGCATCGTGTTGAATCCGTGGTGTTGGTGATCTCAACGTTTCTTGTCTTTGGGCATTCACTGCCATGAAAATCGTTGAGATGTCTTTGAGCATTTACGGGCACCAAAAGCTTTGAAGACAAGAAAAAATGGTCAAATGCCAAATATGAAATAATTGGCCACTTTAGTTTAAAGCCATATAAAGGTTATGGAAAAAGCACGCATGTAAATCACAAATAACAAAATTAGGCTTTCCTTTTTCTATGCGTGAAAATTTTCTCATCGTGTGAATCATTGCTTTAGATACAATAATCTGTTCGTCTTGGATTAAAACTGAGAATCTGTCTTAAGATTGTTAGAAAATAAGCGTTAATCCAAGAATAAATAATAAGATAAAATAATATTATTTAAAAGAACAGTACAAAATTAAGAACAATACAACAATATATAAATCAAACCGATTTGGAACCAAAAGAAACATGTTGAGGCCTGCACGAACGCAGTTTCCTTAAGATAGATTTTCGGCCACTCCTATGGTGCTCGAGTTCATTTGTCGTCTGTCTCCCAGAATACAACAACATAAGATCAGCCACAATTGCACTACTATGGAGATCACGAACCGACCCTTGCCTTCGCCTATCACCGAAAACCACTTGTAAAATCCACAGAGTAAAACAATAAAAAATTTATGTGGTTTTTGTTTTTTGTAAACCTAGAAGCCTTACTCCCTATTTATAGGATTGTCATGAGGGTATAAGTAGAAATTTTGACCTAATGGAGCATTTAATATTGAGAATCAATTGATTCTCCTATAAAGCAATTTCCAAAATTATTATCTGAATTAAAGGTAACTTCCAATATTTTCCCTTTTAACTCCAAGATAAAATTTAGCAAATTTATGCTTTTATTTGAGGAAAATTCATTTCAAATTTGGGTCAAAATATCTGCAAGCCCACGAAGGACCAGACCGGTTCAAACATTTGCGTTACCCACGTTGTGCACGTCTGCACATTTACGAACCAACAATTGGTTCCACATTTTCCTCAACAACATTTGAATCAATTTCTTATTCAAAGCTCCAAAATTATCAAATTTTTCTAACAAAAATCAATTTCGCCCCTCGCCGAAATATGCACTTAATGTGGTCTCTCAGTCTGCGAAATCGATCAAATTAACCCTTTGACCGACGTTGACCCTTACGATGTTAATGTGGCAGTTAACGGTGATGATGTGGCGGTCTACGATGCTGACATGGCAGTACACGTGGGATGATGACGTGGCAGAAGGGGCTGAATTGATTATTTTAACTGAATTTAATGGCATAATTGATTTTTTTACCGAATTCAAGGGCATGACTGATTTTAATTGAAAGTTCGATAACTTACTTAATCGTTAAGCTAAAAATTATTAATATTTAAATATTCATAACATATTAAAAAAATAAAACACCATAATGAATTTAGAAAAATAAGTAAAAACATTAAAGTTATAAATATAAAAAGTTATCAATATTAAAAGAACCAAAATTTTAAAAATATTTATAAATCATTGAAAAAGCATTCGATTGTTTCTCGTTATGCTAAGCGTACTAATGTTCCTTGAACATATTTTCAATTGAAACATCATTGTATTAGAGTAGTAATAAAACCAAAATTTTCTTTCATTTTTGTACATCAAATATTAATGAGCATCAATTTGATGTAAAAAAGTGAAAGAAAATTTGAGTTTTATTGTTACTCTAATACAATGTCGATTCTACTGAATTTTTTAACGAATACTAATACTCAGACTAACAAAGTCGAGGATTTTTTCGATGAACGTGTTCAATTTTTTAATATTTTATAAATACTTTTTTATCTATTAAGTTTTTACATTACATTTTATAATTTCTAATACATTTTAAAATTTTATATAATTTTTATATTTAGTAATTTTAAGAATATTTTATTTATTTTTATTAACTTTATGGATTTTTATTAAAAAAATAAAGAATATTTTAATTTTTTGTAAGAGTCTTCACTTTTTTTAGAAAAATATCTCCACTTAATAATTTTTTTATCTAGTTTTAATATTTTTAAAATTTTAATAATTTCATAATTCTTATTTTCAACTTAAATATTAAATAAGTTATCAAACTTTTAATTAAAATCAATTATGCCACTAAACTCAGCAAAAAATCAATTATGCCCTCAAATTCAGTTAAAATAAACAATTCAGCCCCTTCTGCCACGTTATCATCCCACGTGTACTGCCACGTCAGCATCGTGGACCGCCACGTCAACACAGTTAACTGCCACGTCAGCACTATAACGGTTAACGTCGGTCAAAGGGTCAATTTGATCGATTTCGCGAACTGGGGGTCACATTAAGTGTGTTTTTTGGCGAGGGATGAAATTAATTTTCTGGGTAGAACTCATGGGCAAAAATACCCCTTTAGCCATTTTTTAAAAATTTTTACGTCAAATTTAAACCATTAAAAACGACTGATGTCCATCCCATTATAATCCAACTATATTATAATTAAGATAATTATACTGAAGCTTTTTTTTGAAAATCCTATTCTACTTCTACCTAGAGGGGGAGGGGGAAAATCTAGGTGAAGGCAATGCTCCTGAGGGGTCATGAACCCAGGACCTAAGGGGAAGGGAGTGGAGCAGGTGAGCGTGCTCTGACCACCAGGCCATCATCGCATGCTCATTATACTGAAGCTTATATCACAAATAAGTACTTAAAGTATATCATCTTCTTCATCTAAGTATCTAAAGTATTATTGTCAAAATAAGTATCTAAAGTATTTTTAGTTAAAATAAGTACCTAAAGTATACTTTTTGATCAAAATAGGTACTTAAAATATATTTTGATCAAAATAGGTATCTAACGTACATATATTTTTCATCTATATTCCTAAAAGTTGACACGTGACATTGATTAAAATATACTTCAAGTACCTATTTAGACCAATAATATACTTTAGGTACTACTTTGATGGAAAAATATTTAGATACCTAGATAAAAAGGTGATATACTTTAGGTACCTACTTTGACAGAAAAATACTTTAGGTACTTAAATGAAAAAGTTGGTATACTTTCAATATTTATTTGTGATATGAGATTTAGAATAAAGATTAAACTGATTCGATTCTAAAATATTATAATTTGAGTGAATTAATTTATGGGTAATTATTTGTTGCATCGTTAATGGAATTTTTTTCCACAAGCAGACTTTTAAAGCCACCACATGTCCCCTTTAGGAGGCCTAAACTATAACCCTAAATTTTAAGCTCTAAACACTAAACTTTAAATTTTAAAATCTATTCCCAAACCTTAAAATCAACCACAAACACTAAAACACGAACGCTAAACCCTAGAAACTAAGTGCTTGTGGAAAACAAGTTTTCCACCGCATGTTCATAGAATAGTTTTCCTTTATTTAATTAAAGCATTATTATCTCATACACTTGCAGTAGAAACTTTAGTTTTTACAAGTAGGTTAGTTTAGAGGTTTAGGGTGTAGAGGTTAGGGGTTTCGATTGTAGGTATAGAACTTAAGCTTTATGATTGAAATTTAAAATTTAATATTTAGGGGTTTAAGATTAAAAATTTCAATTTAAATTTTAACTTTGGATTAAGCACACTCGTGTGAAAAAACTTTTCACCGTTGTTTGGATAATTGTCCTTAATTAAAAATATATAAAATACAATGATACATGTTTTAGATTATTTACCTAAAATGTGTATAGTTTCTTTTATTAAAGGTGGTAAGGGTTACTTCCTAAAAATGGTGGGGAACTCACTTTACAAGAGTAGTTCCCCCACCACAATTATAATTTTATTTTACCATTCGTTTGATATGTGAACGACAATATTATATTTGATAAGTGGTTCTAAATATAAAAAAATGTAAAGCTCGGTTTAAAAAGTGAGTTTAATTTAAAACTAATTTGTACATGGATGAAAATTATAATTTAAAGCTAACCTTTGATTTCATTTGGTTTTTTTTTAAATAAAGTAAAATTTAATATTCGAATCAATAAATTGTTGGTTGAGATGATAAGGACCTGAATCTCGTAAGGGTGTCGACACAGAAAAAGAAAAAGTATGAGCAAATGCAATAGAGGCTCTTTCATCATCTTCTGCTTGTGATAGCAACAACCCTGCCAAAGTCTTGTACATAGCCTCTTCTTGTTGGTGGTAATGAAGTTGAGCGTCGGAGCCTTGAGAAGGTGGCTGTGGGTTTTGGCATTAGGCTTGTGAAAATAACACACAACTTGTTGGAATTTTGGTTGAAGCCTTGCCCTTCGTTTTGTGATTCTCACTGATTTTCCACGGTCAAGAGCGAGTGACAATGATAATTCATTCACGATTTGATGGTGGTTCAACTAGGGAGGTAAAAAGCTGACCGGACCTGAAAACCCGACTGAAACCTGCTCGAGTCAAAACTTGATTTGACCTGAAAATTTAATGACCCGAACCCGATCTGTAACCGACTGTTGTTGACCCGAACCTGAATTCGACATGTTACTGTAGTGATCGAACCCGACCTACATCCGACTGAAAACGACCCGAACCCGAATTGGACCTGTTAATGTGGACCTGAAACCCGACCTGCGCCCGACTGAAACGAACCCGAACCCGAAGCCGACCTAACAGATAACCGATTTTACCCGACTGAATTAACCCGAGATCCGATATTACCCGACCTGTTTTGAACCCGACCTGTTTTGGACCCGACCTGTTTTGAACCCGACCTGTTTTGAACCCGACCTGTTTTGGACCCGGCCTGTTTTGAACCCGACCTGTTAATTGACCCGACCTGCTTTGAACCAGACCTATTTTTAACCTGAACTGATATTGATCTGACTTGATATTTACCTGATATATAGTTGAAGAAGTCTACAATTTGATTAATTTAAAGTGTTATAAATGTAAAGTATTAATTTATTAAATTAATTTAATACTAACTCGTTCAATATAAATTATTTGTGAAGTTTAATAAGAATTAAAAACAAATTATTTAAAATTTAAATTTTATTAAAAGTATTCGAAATTTAAAAGTTTTATTAAATTAATAAGTTGTGATGGATGAATTTAAAACAAATTATTTAAAATTTAAATCAATTTATTAATTGTGATCATTAAATTTAAAAAATATTTTATTAAAAAATTTAATTATAACTATTAAAATAATAAAAAAATAAATATTTTTTAGTTTAAGGGGAAGTTTTTTTTTTGAATTAATGGGGGAAAGTTTTTTTGATTGATAGGAAATTATGGAGGGGGATTTTGGCACCATATCAAATAAAAACAAAATGGGGGGAGCATTTTGCCGCCAGATCAAATTGGGGGGGGGGGGGGGTTGCCGCGAATATCAAATAAAATTGAGAGTGGAGGTGAGATTTTTTTAGGGGTTAATTATCCTTTAGGTCCTTTCTTAATTAGATGGTTAGTGTTTAGGTTTTGTAGGTTTTAGTTTGTTTTTTTAGTCTTAACTTTTGATTTAGTTTCTTTAAATTTTATTTAATTAGGCCATGCTTCATAAATTAATTAATTATTAAGCTTTTTGGTTTGCTTTAAATTTGATTTGGTCCTTGTATAAAAACTAGGTAAGTAATTAGGTTTAATAATTTTATTCATATGTGATTTGGGCACTAATTAATAATTTAGTTTTAATTTATTTTTAGATTTGTCCTTTTATGTTTCAATTTATTTTGTTCGTTAGATTTATGGGTTTATATTTAGGGTTTAAGGGTAAGTGTGTCAAGTTGATTGTTTGGGGCTATGAGATTAGTTTAGAGATTATGTGATTAGGCTTGCACTCTAATTATTAGTGAATAATGTCGGTAAGATTTAGATATTCATGTTTGGGGTTTAGGGGTAAATGTGTCAACTTAATTATTTGGGGTTATGAGATTAGTTTAAAGATTAGGGGATTAGGCTTGTACTCTAATTATTAGTGATTATAAGATTTAAGGGTTGAGGTTTATGGGTATTGTTTAGGGGGTATACATATATACATACAAATATGTATGTTCTAGTATATATATATATGCATACTAAAACTTACATACATACATACATATATATATAATTATAACAATATATATATATATATATATATATATATATATATATACTAAAACTTACATACATACATGTATATATATACTAAAACTTAAATACATGTATATATATGTGTTTTAGTATGTATGTATACATGTGCGTTTTAGTATGTATATATATATATATATATATATATATATATATATATATATATATATATATATATATATATATATATATGTTTAATTAAGGGTAAAATACAAAAATAATGACTCAACTTTTGCCTCTCTCCTATTTTACTCACTCATCTTTAAATTGAGTCGATTTAATGACTCAACTTTTAACATTGGGTTTTTATCATCACCCAACCGTTATATTATAGATGCCGTTAATGATGTGGCATTTTTTATTGATTTGGCCGCCACGTAAGCACACACACGTTGTGGCTCCAGTCCCTTCATCCAACAAATCACCCAAAACCCTAATCCCACCCGCCTTCCTCATCGCTTCTTCACTCTCTTCACACCCCGCAATCTGCGCCAGCACCGCTGTAGCGTCTTCCACGATCCCTGTCCTCGCATCTCTGACGATCAACGCCACCAAAGCGGGAACCGCACCGAGACCTACCAAACTGGACCGATTCAACGGGTAAAGCGCGATCCCAAACAAAGTGACAAAAATGAAATATTCTCTCCAAAATTTTTGGTTACACTCAGACTGTACACTGCACTACTTGAGATGACTCTTTATTTATTTTATTTTGGGGAGTTTGGTTGGGTTTATAGTTTAGTTGCGCAAATATTTCAGCCCCTTGATGTGATTTATGTTGTAATAGGAAAATGCAAGAGGAGGGACTGGAAGTCCAAACAGCCAAAAATGCAGACCACTATGGAGCACTCATCCACCACATTTCTCTAATTCGCAACAAGCGTTGCCTAATGGCATATGTGTGAGTTTCTCGCACTTTTTGATGTCATTTCCTAAAGAAACTGATTCTTTCTAGTTTACATGTTAAGATGTGGTTTTTTACTATCACCTGCTAATTTTTACACAGGTACAATCGTGCAGAAATTATAAGAGATTTGGCGTGGAAGGTAGGGTTGCTTCATGAACTTCCACATGAAATTCAGGAGAAGTTCAGTGACTCAGAGGAACAGTATTTCAAAGATCATTCTAAGTCTTTGAAATTATACATGTCACAACTGAGCCTTGATGTGAATGTGGTAAGGTCTCTTCTCTTATGAATTAAACACTTGTAAGATCATTCTCTTATGAATGTGGTAAACCTTTGATTAAAATTTAAAAGCATAACCCTTTAGAATCTGATTCTGTTGTTGGTGACTTGGTGTTACATAGAACTGATTAGTCTTAAAATGTATTTAAGCAAGTAGCTGTAATGTAATTAAACAGGAATCGGTTGGTCTTCGCTCAGAGCATCTGTCTCTTTAACTAGATTCCAACGGCTAATGTTCTTGGTTTGTCAGGATATGGTGCCTCCAAAAGATCCCTACATCAAGGTAAGGGTGCTTGAAGATTTAGGTAGCGGAATAATTCTCAGCGATAAATCTGCCAATTTTGCTCGTCACTCGATGCACTTTCTCAAACGAACTGATGCCGAGCAATACATTGCACGAGTGAGTGGTGTTTTCCAGCTAGTTAGCTTTACTAAGGGACTGCTAAACCTTTACCGACTTCTCATTATTTCCGTTTTATCAACAGGGCTTAATGGAGGAGTTGACAGGCTGAACCTGAAAGAGGTACATCTATGACTATGATGTCCCCCTTCTCTAGGATAAAGACGTTTCATACTAATATCTATTCAGCAGCCATTAGAGTATTATCCTATTACCAGACTTGTTTGTTCATTCTTTGTATGTGCATTATAGCACCTGGCAAGACCAATATGTATCTATTCAGCAGCCATTAGAGTATTATCCTATTACCAGACTTGTTTGGGATCGCGCTTTACCCGTTGAATCGGGCCAGTTTGGTAGGTCTCGGTGCGGTTTCTGCTTTGATGGCGTTGATCGTCAGGGATGCAAGGACGGGGATCGTGGAAGACGCCACGGCTGTGCTGGCGCAGATTGCGGGGTGTGAAGAGAGTGAAGAAGCGATGAGGAAGGCGGGTGAGATTAGGGTTTTGGGTGATTTGTTGGATGGAGAGACTGGAGCCACAACGTGTGTGTGCGCTTACGTGGCGGCCAAATCAATAAAAAATGCCACATCATTAACGACATCTATAATATAACGGTTGGGTGATGATAAAAACCCAATGTTAAAAGCTGAGTCATTAAATCGACTCAATTTAAAGATGGGTGAGTAAAATAGGAGAGAGGTAAAAGTTGAGTCATTATTTTTGTATTTTACCCTTTAATTAATTATAACAATACATGTATATGTATATATCATAATATATGTATATTTATATGTATATGTGTGTATATATATGTAGATATAAATTTTATTCATTTTTAATATGGTGATATTTTTATTCATTTTATTCCCTAAAATTTTATTTTTCACATAAAGTTACCCTTATTATTTTTTAATTTTTGTAATTTACTCTAATACTTTAGATATAAATCATTTGATGATATTTTTGTTCATTCTAGTGCCTAATATTGAGACTAAAATGTATGTAAGTATGTATGTATGTACCTATCAATGTATGAACCCTAAACCCTTAATGAATTTTCTCTTAACATGAAATCATAAACCCTAAACATTAAACCTTAATGTATATAAGTATGCATATATGTACTTATTTATGTATGAACCTTGATGAATTTCCCTAAACCCTACACCCTAAACCCTAAACCCTAATGTATACAAGTATGTATGTATCTATCAATGTATGAACCCTAAACCATTCATAAAATTTCCCTAAAAACTAAACCCTTTAAACCCTAAACCATGAATCATCCAATGTTTTATAATTTTAATTTGATATTTCTATTCATTATAGCCCTTAAAACTTCATTTATATTCCAAATTGACCCCTACTAATTGTTTTTTAATTAGTCCAATAATATATAATTTTACTTTGACATTTTGTTCATTTTAGTCCTTAAACTGTATTTGTATTCCAAATTGACTATTTATTATTTTTTTAATTAGTCCGATGTTTTATAATTTTAATTTGATATTTTGTTCATTCTAGTCTTTTAACTTCATTTTAATTAGTCCGATGTTTTATAATTTTAATTTGTACTTTGTTCATTCTAGTCCCTTTAACTTTATTTCAATTCCAAATTGACCCCTATTCATTGTTTTTTTAATTCGTCCAATGTTTTATAATTTTAATTTGATATTTTCATCTTCTAGACCCTAAAACTTTATTTTTATTCCAAATTGACCCACATTTATTTTTTAAATTTGTCAAATGTTTTATTATTTTAATTTGATATTTTCTTCATTCTAGTCCCTTAACTTTATTTTAATTCCATATTGACCCCTATATATATTTTTTAATTCATCATGTTTTATAATTTTAATTTGAAATTTTGTTCATTCTAGACCCTAAAACTTTATTTTTATTCTAAATTGACATCTACTTATTGTTTTTTATTTACTCTAATTTTTATACTTTTAATTTGATAGTTTTGTTCATTACAGTCCCCAAAATTTTATTTTTATTCCAAATTGACCCCTTTTCATTTTTTTCTTTTAAATTTGTCTAATGTTTTATAATTTTAATTTGATATTTTTGTTCATTATAATCCGTGAAACTTTATTTTTAATCCAAATTGACCCCTTTTCAGTATTTTTTAATTACTCCAATGTTTTATATTTTTAATTTGATATGACTTTAAATAATTAACTTCAAATCAATGGCGATTGACGAAGGCCAACCTAAAGTCTATCGACTACTTATACGGTTGTACCGAACTCAAACTCAATACGAATTTCAATCCTAAAAATACCCCGACCTGAATTACCCGACCTGAAACTACCTGACCTGAAATGCACCCAACCTGAAATGGACCCGACCTGAAATGAACTCGACCTGAAATGGACCCGACCTGAAACGGACCCGACCTGAAATGGACCCGACCTGAAATGGACCCGACCTGAAGTGTATCCGAACCCGAATTAACCTGTCAATTATCTGCTTCGGACCCGACCCGTTTTGACCCGACTTGAAATGAACCTAACCTGAAATGGACCCGCACCCGACCCGAGTCAAAATAGAAAAACAACCTGAAATGACCTGTACCCGATTTTACCAAACCTGACAGTACCCGACCTGAAACCCATCCGATTACCTGTTTTTACATCCCTAGGTTCAACGGTGGTCAAAGGGTTGAGAGGTTTTCCTAATCAGAAAGTTCGATAAGTTTCTCATTCAAGATTGAACTCTTTAACTCCGCTTATTGATTTAATTGCATGTTTGTTTGTGGAGTTCTGTCCATGAGAAAAAATTATTAGATGAGTTTGACTCACCACGTTATTCATGGTATCATCCAATAAAAAAATTTCATCTTATTTTTTTTCAAGTTGAATCTTCACCTCTTTCTTACATGTAATTAAAGAGTGGGTGGTTACTTGGAAGTTGAAAATTACGCTGGAATGGATCGATATTATTAGATGGACCATGAATGACATGGTGAGCCAGGTCCATCTAATAATTTTCTCGTCCATGAGAGTCAATGAAGCCGAGATTTCATTTATTGTATAATCCAATGAGGGTATAAACAATCATCAAATTACCACACACACACATACATATATATATACCTAAATTATTATTTGGTACCTTACCAATGGATAGAAAAGAAAACTCCATTCAAAAAAAAGAAGAAAACTACAAATAGGGTTAAGATGATATGCTAATAAATAAATAAATGGAAACATGTCATCATTTTAACTCTTATGGAATTTTTTCTTTTCACTAGTAGTGTACTAATAACAATCCTATATATATATATATATATATACACACGAAATTTTAGTATTGTAATTGATCCCAAAACTAACATGTAAATAATTGCTAGTGCACTTTGGATACCACAAACTGAACTGAACATTTAATTAATGTTTTATGAGAAAGTTACAACTTACAAGATACAATTGTGTTTGCATATTGTATGATGATCAAATCATAGAACTTCCTTCTCAAGTTTCAACACTGCCATGAAGGCTTCTTGTGGTACATCTACTTTACCTATTGCCTTCATTCTTTTCTTCCCTTCAGCCTGTTATGTCATCAAAGGAAATTGACTTTTAGAGGAAAAAAGAACAAAAGATTGTGGAGACATTCATGTTTTCTTGATGCAGAAGAAAATTGCCAGGGAAAGGTGGAGACTACATTTTGCATTATTATTTTGTGCAATGCCAGTGATGTTATTCTACATTACTTTTGAGTATTCTACCATATTAAGGGTTTGTTTCAAGGCTTCCAATTTTTGTTCCTTTTTTTCTTTCAGATTTAGTCCATCATTCTAGGAGCACTTAACTAATATCCACATCTAACTTCTTTTGAATCACTAGACAGCAGTTTACCAGTATTTCCAGCAGCAATTATACTCTTTTTTGACCCAATCGAAGCAACCTCGTCTGAGTGTAATGCTTATGGGACCTAAACAAGACCAAGTAATAATGTGTTTCAAAGTGTCTAAGAATACATCTTCATGTGATTCCATAGCTTGAGATTAAGGCTATGGAATCACTCCTTTGTGTTCGGTAAATTCTTTCTAAACTCTCACTTCTTTGCTAATCTAAGGCATATAAAATTTCAATTTTTATCAGGTTTTCTTTCCGCCAACTCTCTGCCATGTCGGGACCTAAATGGAAAAACCATCTACATGACAACTTTGTTAATGAATAAAACCTACACTTTAGTTCTGACCCTATGACTTAAAGGCAGTTAAAGTAAGTTGTCAGGAATCTTAGTTGCCAACAATATCAACTCTTGACCTTTACCTGAGAGTTAAAACTTTTAGGTTGAGTGAGTATTTACACTCTAAACTAGATACATACCAAAGTAAACCTCAACGGGAATGAAATCGGATAAAAGTATTTGAAGCATCAATATCCAAATCTACCACTTCCGACTTAATGTTGAACTATAATGTATCACTTAGTTTAGAGCATCGAACAAGACCAGCTTCCAAATCTACCACTTCCGACTTAATGTTGAACTATAATGTATCACTTAGTTTAGAGCATCGAACAAGACCAGCTTCCAAATCAACCTCACTTCTACTTATTGTTAAGAATATTGATCAGTCTAACTTCAATATTGTCAAGGTAAAGTAGTTCAATTTTACTATTCCAGGTGAAGCAATTGAATAGCCAGATCATGTCTATCAGTTCAAAAGAGCTAACTGGCTGACTGCGTAATATGATTGTAATAAGCTCCTAAAAGTTTTCGCTTTCTTCCTTATGGGTGTAAATGCCTGTCAAGCACTTATAGTTAATGGTTATAGTGAGACAGTTCAGTAAAATTGTCTAGCTATGATAATAGAATAATAAAAACATGCCAGGAATAAAATAGACTAGCAACAAGCATGCGTATCATGGAAAAGCAGTCATTCAGTGTTACACTATTGCTCCTCAACACAAATATTTTTGGTTTGAGGAGCAAAAAAAGATGAGAAAACATATTACGGTCCAATGCCATACTGTGAAAAGTAAATAAAAGCACCTGTTTCTTGAGGAGTTTCTTTTTTCTTGAGATATCCCCACCTACAAAGTTGAACAAAGACAAAATCTTGTCATCATGCAATAAAAAGACATCAATGAATCATTAGAATACAATTAAAACTGAGGTGTATCAAGCCTAACTATAAACAGAACAAGATATCTTGTAAAGAATTTTTTTAGTAATAAATCGCCCAAATAATCTTCCCACATCGAAGTCCAAGCTTAAGACTGTTTTGGAAAGAGTGTTTACAGTAAGTGAAGAGAGAAATGTTTCACACAGAAAAATCCATTCCAAAACAAACTTACCGTAGCATTTGGCTAAAACATCCTTTCTAATTGCTGATAAAGATTCACTAGCAATTACTTTTGAACCTATGCATGCCTGAAATGAGTATGTAGCGCATAAATGAGTATTCACTCAATAATAGGTGAAAAAATAAAAGCAAAAACACTTCATTAAAAAGCAATCTCAAGGGCTGGCAATTCTTTTCTGTTTCCCATTCCTTTTCTTGTTTTTAATTGTAGATGATTAGAGTTAACAGAAGGAGACGATCATAAATAGTAGATAATGTATAATACAAGTACCTCAACAATATGTTCATCACAGTGTATGATTAGAGTTAACATGGGATCTGATATCATGTGAAAGGTAAAAAGAAGAAAAGGGATTTTTCTTTGTATGCATTCAAATAATAGAATAGGTAAATAAATGCATCTAAATAACCAAATCAAATCAATCTAGTTAATAAAATTAAGCTATCTAAAGTCATCCCTGTAATTAAGTAAATATTTACTTTACAACACTAACATTCCAAGCATTTGGAACATTACATAAGCATAGGAAAATAGTAAAAGAAATGTTTTTGATAACACAATATGAAGAAAGAATTAAATAGATTGTGGAATTCTTAGTTTCATTGTCCAAGGACAAATGCCTTACACCATAAAACAGAACATAGAAGAGTGAAATAGGTCAAATTAAATGATTTTCAACTATGTTTTAAAATGATAAATGATTCAACCTTACTTAGTAGTTGAATGAAAAGATCAATGCTTTTATCATTTGTTTCATTGCGGCTCCAAAAAGAAACTCACCGGCATAATAGTAGAAGTTGACTAATGATAACAAAATTATGGTAGTATAAACATACTAAACAGTTATAATTTTTAGAGTATCAAGTACCGAACCACATATTGTTTCATCCAAAAGAATCAAATTAACAGATAAATGCAACAATAAAGTAGCTTCTATGCATTATGCAGTCTTTAAAAGATAATATACCAAATACTTGACAATTGGTTAAAATCATCTTACTTGAATTGGTACTTTAAACATTTGTCTAGGTATAAGCTCCTTCAGCTTTTGAGTCAAAGCCCTCCCAACAGAATATGCCTACAGAAAGGTAGGGGAAGTTGATTAAACTGCTTTTTCAACATACAAAGTTAAGCATGATTTAATAAACAAAAAGGAGTTATGCTATCGTAATACCACATATGTACCAGAAATTAAGAATGCAGCAAGCACATTTCAATACATGCAAAACATCTAAAATAATAACATACAAAGGTATTATACAAATTAGGTTGAAAAGTAGATTCAAGAACATGATCTGGACCATGGCTGTTAATATTGTTTTTAGCTTGTACGATTGAATGACAGTTTTAGATAAAGACCCGGCCGATAGAAAAGTATACCAAAACTGACACATTAAGTTTTCCTTAGGTTAGCAATTTACTTGTATAATTTGTTTGTGTTCAAAAAATTATCATTGTTACTTAACATTGACATTAAGTTTCCCTTAGCAATTTACTTTTATAATTTGTTTGTGGTCACAAAATGCTCATTGTTTTTACAATCTCCCCTGATATGCATATGTGGAGACATTTCTGGAACCAATCTAGACTCAGATGGACTTTATAATTTGTTTGTGGTCGCAAAATGCTCATTGTTCAGACACCATACGCTGAAAATATACAGGTTAAATCCTATACAACAACTTTCAATCATTTCCAAATAGCACCTTATGAATTTTCTTTTTAGGGGATTAGCTCGTCGATTTTATCTCATAAAATTATTAAAAGAACGTTAATGTGAATAGACGATTTTTGAATTGAGGGTACTTCAGTTAAATTTAGTGAAGTACTAGGGTGTATGTGGAGACATTTCTGGAACCAATCTAGACTCAGATGGACTGTCTGAACACCATAAGCTGAAAATATACAGGTTAAATCCTATACAACTCCTTTCAACCATTTCCACATAGCACCTTATGATTTGTCTTTTTAGGGGATTAGCTCGTCAATATTATCTCATAAAATTATGAAAAGAACGACAATGTGAATAAATGACTTTTGAATTGAGGGTACTTCAGTTAAATTTAGTGGCATAACCCCCTTAAGCTATAGAACCTAGATGCAAAATGATAATTATAACAAAAAGAAAAGAATCACAAGGTGCCTCAAGGAAAAGTTGAAGCAACAAAGTTATACTCCGCATTAATTATTTGGTTATTATTAGGAAATCAATTTATTAGTATTTTATTTGAAGGATGTGAGTATCTTATACTATTAGAAGTCTTTCCTTAGTTGGAGTCTTAGCTTTTAATTACTTGTTTAGTAAGTCTTTTAGTCGAACTATGCAACCTCTTTATATAAGAGGCAAATTGAGAATTGAATAAAATAAGTCAGAATGTTTTTATCAAAACCCTAGAAGATCTTGGTCTTTCTTCTAACGAGTCCTAAGGCTTCAGTCTGTTATAGGGATGACAATGGGTCGGGTTGGGTCGGGTTCTTGGCGAATCCGCACTCGACCTGAAAATTTAACACCTCCATCCCAGGGATGGGCATTTTACCCAACCCGGTCGGGTTACTACCCAGTCCGGCCTGATCGGGTCGGATTTTTTGGAAGAAAATTCGTGTTCAGGTCGGGTCAGGACAGTCAGGTTCGGGTTTGAGGTGAAAAATATCCGACCCGACCTGGGACTAATAGTGTAATTTTCTATATATTTTTTGGGGATATTCGCAACAATGCTCCCTCTTTATATGTATTTTTTACAATTAGGTCCCTAAAATTTATTTATTTTTAATAATTGGGTCGGGTTCGAGTTTAAGTATATAATTTTCGGGTTGTGTTGAGTTCGGGTTTAAGGTACATATTTTCGGGCCGAACTCGGGTCGGCCAAAAACCTGAACCCCATCTCTACTCCATCCAAACCCGACCCGAACCCTTATTCTAGAGTAAAAACCCGAACCCAACCTGATATAAATAAAAAATTATCAATTTTCATTATTATTTGATAAAAGAATGAGCTAATTGAAAAAATGCAAATAGAGAGGGAGCATTATAATAATTATTCTATTTTTGTTGATAATTGAAATATATGTATAAAGAGAGGGGCATTGTAGCAATTATACCTAAATATTTATAATAAAATTAAACTATTATTTTGGGTCAGGTAAGGTATTTTTCACCTTAAACCCAAACCCGACCCGACCTCATCCTCAAAGAATAAGACCCGAACCCGAAATTTTCTTAAAAAAAACCCAACCCTAAAGGATCGGGTCGGGTCGAAACCCTCGGGTATGGGCCAAATGGCCATCCCTAGTCTCTAATGAGCTAAGGGATTTTAGTCTCCCTTTGACGAGCTGAATCATTAATCTGAAACACAAGATCGTAAGATGTAGATTAGAGTCATGTAACTAGTTAGAGTTATCATATCTTATGTAAATCTTATCGGTTAGTAGTATAGATCTAGTCTAACTATTATCCTAAGTGTAGATAAAGATTATCTCTAGAGTTAACCTAGTGAGACTAAAACTCTGTGTACCTAGACTTCTATACACACTTGTAACGTATTTTGAAGTAAATCTGAAGAATGAGAAGAAGACTTACTTATCTTCATAAACCTCTATTATCTATATAAGAATTTAACATAATTGTACTCTCTAAAACTCCTACCACCCTATATGCACTAAATTACTAGTAGGAAATAAATCAAAAATTCAAACAAGCACTAAATAGCGTAAATTCCTATCCCCAAATTGATATACAACTACAAAATCCCTAAATGGGTAAATCTCTAAAAAGGTGTATACCTACTGCAATTGGGAAATAAATAGGTTGTCATCTGTCCTCACATCATTATAATCATGCATGATTAGAATACATGCTACATCTACATGAACTACTTTCCTCTCCTAGGGCTAGCAATTACCTTCTAGGAATTCCATTCTAGGCTTTTTAAGTTCAATGAACGCAATATATAGACCCTTCTATTACTACTAAGGTTCTATGTGAAGCCCTGCGCGTAAATAGCTTTCATGACTGACATTCTCAGTGGCGGATCCAGAATTTTTTTTGAGGGTGGGCACAAATCAAAACACTGGGTATAAATCATAAAAATTTCAAAATTTCAGGGTGGGCACAAGTCATAAAATTTAAGGACTAATTCATAAAAATTATGAAAATTGAAGCTAAATGTGTAAGGTTCGAAAAATTCAGGGTGGGCACAGGCCCACCCAAAGCACAATGTGGATCCGCCACTGGACATTCTTGGTTTAAATCATTTCTATCATGCTAGTCTGATGCCTTAAGCAAAAATTCTTTGTCCATTTTGTTCTTGTACTGATAAGCAAAGTGCTTTTTGTGAACTCATCCAGCCTTTTATTAGTTCTAAAATATTATCTCTTACTGAAACAAATTCGGTAGCCAAGACTTCCCATCTTCCCACATCAAATGTACCCTTTCAACTCTTCATCTTTTCATAGCATCTTTGATCTCAATCTCAAAAACACAGAAGTGTTATGTAACAAAATGTTTAGTGGCCAATTCCCTATTATTTAGCTCATCTACGGCTGTATCGGTATCGACATTCAAATAAATTCGTAATCTCTATGCAATTAATTTAAATTCCTTATCCTCCTTACTCTCATCTTAGAAAGTTTAAATCTATCTCCTCGCAAGGAAAAAAACCACTTTAATCTGAAAAGTCCATGTTCTCAATTCTTCTGTTGGCCTTATTTTCGTTCTGATTTCTATCCTTAGAGCAATTCCTTTTGTCTTCAAATTTTTCTACAGGTACGAGGATTCTTCATTCAATGGGGGCATTAGTTTTTCATTCATCCTAAACCTCTTCAGCCACATAGCTAGTCACATCATTCTACCTATCTTTATGTTCCAATCAAATAACCAATTACCTTGTTAAAACAAATTAATCTTGGGCAATCTTTTTGCCACGCTTAAAATTCCATCATATAAATAATAGCGAGTCAACCTTTCTTATATCACATTCGCAATCCATACAAGCCACCTATTCCCTTTTCCAAGTAAGAAAATATATTTACTTCCCTACTTGATAACTCATATAATAGTTGGATATCAAGAGAGAAATAATAATAACAACAGCAACAACAACAATAAAGGTTGCATACGGTGTCTTTTAATGGATCAGCAAGCCATTTTCGTTTTGTGCAAATCTTATTGGATCTAAAATTAAAAAATAGAATACATGTCGAGTCATTTTATCAGAAATTTGCAGTAATTTCAAATGAGAGAATCCCACCCACCCAAAAGGACATAATTTAATTTTAAACATAACAACAGGTTTTTTTTATCCTCAAGGGTTAAAACATAATGAAAAGACGAGCCTCACCTTATCCTTGTGTACGATAGTGGACAATGGTTCCACAGGCTCACCATTAATCTGAATGTCAAGCTTTATCAATTCACTTTCCTTATACCTGGTAGAGAAGGAAATGATTATACCTGTGACCATGGTGCAAAGTGCAAATGCTTGATTTCCCTAAATAAAAATTCTAATTAATTTTTAGAGCTCAAGAACTTTCTAACAACGACACATAATCATGAAATGTTTTATTTTAATAAAATGTTAAGCAATTAAATTTCAAGACGAAACATCATTGCAAATTGATACTAATTAGTGTCAAGGATATAGTGGAGAGATTAAAGGTACAATGGGACAAATGTACCTAGGACAAAAGAATAATATTTAGGGAAAATGAAATGAATATTTGAAAAATATGTCAAGTCTCAGACAAACAAAAGTAGTTCTGGAGTTAATCCAAAAGTCATTATTTCTTGCAGAATGATAAAATGTAAAGGATGCCAAATTACAAAGCTGAATTCCCAGATTCTCCCTTCTTAGTTCTTATACATCTTATTATTCAACTTCGGAAGTGTTTACTAACAGTGAGCAAGGAAAGCAGTTTACTACCCTCAAAATAAGGATATAACAGCTACCCTTACAGGAACTCACCCAATGAAAGTATATTCCATGCTAGCATAGCCCTTACTTCTGGACTTTAACTGGTCGAAAAAGTCACCTACCATCTGTGAAATGAACATACACATAGACTGAGCAAAAGAAGCATGGAAAATTATACATAAAAATGGTTGATGCTATCTATAAAGAGATCTTTACCTCTGCAAGGGGTAACTCATAGATGATGGATGCTCTATTCTCGGTAATATATTTCATCTCTTTGAACTCTGCTCTTCTGTCTTGAGCCAATTCCATCAATGAACCAATATAGTCCTTCGGCGTAAGCATCTCAATCTGTACATGTTACATGATAAAGAATAGCATATAAATTTATAAGTTTCAGAAAAACTCATTTAAAGTAATTAAGTAAAAAATAACTCAAGACAAATGAAATAACCTTCACAACTGGCTCCTCAATTGACCTTCGTTGTCCAGGTTCAGGAAGTAAAGATGGATTTGAGCACTCAACCTTCAATAATATTCATATTTGAAAAGCAATAAGTATGAGAAATTACTGTTTTCTCAAACACAAAACATGGACAAAGGGAAATCAGCATGACAATGAAAATTGGTTATAAATGTTTTCTCAAAATCCCAAAGCTTCTTCTTGATGCAAAGACATAATCAGTTATTAAAAGCATCACCTTCTTGGAAACATTCTTGAAATATAATATAAATAAGAAGTGCTTAGGTTGAGGAGAAATTACTGTTTCATTATTTACACAGTTAACTCTGTACACGACACTTGGAGCAGTGGTTATTAGGCTCAGATTGTACTCCCTTTCAAGTCTTTCCTGTAAAACTATAAATTGTTAGAGCGAACATTGAATTTCAAAAATTCTCAAGAAATTCAACTTGTAGTAAGAAGCGACAACAAGATGCATTTCAGGGGCAAAGAGGTCATGCCTGAACAATTTCCATGTGGAGAAGACCCAAGAAGCCACATCTAAAGCCAAAACCCATAGCACTTGAGGTCTCAGGCTCAAACTATAAATTTAAGACCAAAACATTTACAAACAGAAATATTAACACACTGAGCAATTTCATCAACTAATCTATGAATACTAACATATACGGTAAGGTTGATGTGATTCAAAAAAACTAAAGCAAATGAACATAGGGCATACGCCATGTAGTTTGCCCTCGAGAATTACTAAAAAAATGTATAAAACGGAACATTCCACATGATTAAATCATGAGGCACATGACCATATAAAGGCATTCCTTTTGTCTTTCGTGGTAGCGGCAGTAGCTTTCTTATATATATATAACAAATTAGTTGTTAAAATTTCAAGCAAGTTTACTTTTCGAAACTTAAGTCAGACCTGAGAGAGAGCACCAAAATCTGAAAAGTGTTACTTTAAGAAAAAATAATAATCACATAAGAAATTTTTGAATTAAAAATAAGAATGAATAAAGTAATTAAGTCTATGCATGAATGAATACCAAACTATTACAAACAATATAAGCATCAAATTTTGAATCTTATAGTAATTGAGTTGTTTTATTTATTATCAATTTTTGTTTAATAGAATTAGTAGTATAATTTTATACTTGTAACTAATTAAGTATGACTTCTAATATACCGTCTTTAAAATTTTGTAGACACAATCACATATGCAAATCTATGAGAAAATAAACAAATAAAAAATTAAATTAGAATTTAAGAGCAATAGTATATTTTAAAAATTTAACACTATTTAGATGCTTTTAACTTTATCCTGAAATATCTTTTAGATATATTTCCAGAAATAATCATCATATAATTCCCAAATTATCTAAACATTTTTTTTATATCATTATCTTAAGATGGGCATTTACCTTAACAGAATTCCAAAAGGTTTTTTTCCTTTTGATATTTTCCAACTTCCTTTACCTTTTTCTTGGTACTCCCGTTTGTTATTTTTGGCAAAATCATTATTTTAATATATAAATATATATTGAATTTAAGTTTTGAATAAGAAATATATATTAGAATAAAATTGATAATTATGTTTTTTACAACAACAAAAAAAACAAGATTTTTTAAAATTCAATTATGAGAAAATATTTCATGCACCGGTGGTGAAAAATTTATTTTCCACAAGCGACTCTAATTTAGGGTTTAGAGGTTTAGTTTATGGGTCTAGATTTTAAGGGTTTGAATTTAGAGTTTAAGATTTAAATTTTATATTGTGGGGGTTAAAATTGTAAGATTACGCATAGTATAAGTTGTGTAGGAGTTAAACTCTAATTAATATAGGAGTTAAACTCTAATTAATATAGGTGTTAAATTCTATTAGAATTGTTATATATATCTAGTATCTAAAAGATAGAGTAGAAGTCTAACCTTAGTAGGACTCCTAATTAATGTTAAAGTCCTAGTCTATATAAGTTGTAAACTTCTCTTGTAATCTCATAATTTTTACTTCAATTCAATAAACAGAAAAGGTTCTGTTTATCTTCATGGTATCAGCCTAATTCGATCCTATCGATTTTTTTTTCTTCCCGATGGTCAATAGTTCCAGTTCGAGTGGACTGCAATCTCCATCCTCGTCGTCTGCTACTTCAATGGCAGATTTTTTGGAACCATCTGGTTCGTCTACCATGTGCCATAGGTAGGCACAAACTACATTCCATGGTCCCAATCTGTTAAACTCTTTCTTATCGGGCGAGGCAGCCTAGGGTATGTCAATGGGAAGAACTCCAAACCTGCTGCTACTGATGCTGGTTTAGAAAAGTGGATCCAGGAGGATGGTCGAGTCATGTCATGGTTAATAAACACCATGGCTCCTGAGGTTGGTTCACAATTTCTCCTATACGAGACTGCCAAGGACATTTGGGATGCTGTCCGAGACACTTACTCCAGCACAAATAATAACTCGGAGTTATTTGGGATTGAGAGCACTGCATCTGCCTTAAAACAAGATGGTATGAATGTTACTCAATATTATACCACTCTAACTAACTTATGGCAGAAAATCGATATGTATGAAGCACATGAATGGGAGACTCCTACAGATGTTGGAATCTTCAGGAAAATTACTGAGCAGAGGAGAATTTTTCAGTTTTTGAATGGTTTGCATAGAGATTTTGATCCTATCAAATCTCGCATCCTAAGCCTCACTCCACTTCCTACACTTCGAGAGGTGTTCTCAGAAATTAGAAGGGAAGAAAGCCGACGCATGTATATGATCCCTGAAGCTGCTGCGCCTGACAGTTCTGCTCTTGTTACACAATCCTCTTCCTCTCCTAAGATTAAAAAAGGGCGAGTAACTTGTAATTACTGCAAAAAGCAAGGCCATTCAAAGGAGAATTGCTGGAAATTGCATGGGAAACCCAGTGACTGGAAACCAACCAATCCTAAGACTCCGCCAGGTTCCTCCTCAGCTGAGAGTTCGAGACTTGCATCTGGTGGTTTTAATAAGCAACAGATGGTTCAGTTACAACAAATGTTTAGTAAGTTATTGGCAATTGTGAAGGTAATTTGGCCAGTATAGAATCTAAAGGTATGAAGGAAAATTCTCACTCTACTGCTTTTCTTTCTACTTCAAATAAATCAACTTGGATTGTAGATTCTGGTGCTTCTGATCACATGACTGGTAACAGGGATTTATTCCTTGATTTTCATCAATTATCTTCTCAGAACTCTATTAAGATAGCTGATGGTTCTTATTACACAATTCAAGGAAAGGGTTCAGTTGTTCTTACTCAGAATCTAATTGTTAAGGATGTGTTATTTGTGCCTAACCTGAAGTGTAACTTGCTATCTGTCAGTAAATTGTCCAAGGATTTCAATTGTACTTTGGAATTTACAGATTCTAATTGTATCTTGCAGGCACTGGACAGGAAGAAGAGGATTGGCAGTGCTAGATTGCAGAATGGCTTATATGTCTTCTCCAGTACCATATTTCCTACACCTTTATCTTATGCAGCTTGTTTTACTTCTTTAGGACAAGATGATGTTATGCTATGGCATTTTAGATTAGGCCACCCCAGTTTCTTTTATCTTTCTAAATTGTTTCCTCAGTTATTTATTAATAAAAAACATTCTTCTTTCAAATGTCATATTTGTCCTCTTGCAAAACAAACTAGGCAGTCTTATTTACCTTCAACTTACAAACCCTCACATCCTTTTCTCTTATACACAGTGATGTTTGGGGTCCTTCTCGTGTGAAGAATATCAATGGGAGTAGTTGGTTTGTGACTTTTATTGATGACCATAGTAGACTTACCTGGACATATTTATTAAAAGAAAAGTCTGAAGTTGCTAGTGTCTTTAAGCAATTTTATTGTATGGTTGAAACTCAATTTCAAGGTAAAATTCAAATCTTCAAATCTGATAATGGGGGAGAATTTTTCACTAAGTCCTTAGGAGATTTCTTTCAAACAAAGGGCATTGTTCATATCAGTTCTTGTGTCAATACTCCCTAACAGAATGGGATAGCAGAAAGGAAAAATCGACATCTTTTAGAAGTCACTAGAGCCCTAATGTTTTCCCGCAATGTCCCTAAGTATTTATGGGGTGAAGCATTATTAACCTCTACCTATCTTGTTAACCGAATGCCTAGTCGAGTATTAGCCTTTCAAACACCTAGGGATGTTTTTCTTTCATACTTTCCTTTGTTTAAACCAATGACTTCCAATCTTCCTTTGCGTGTCTTTGGTTGCACTGTTTTTGTTCAGAACTTGAGTCCCACTAAATCGAAACTTGATCCCAAGTCTGTCAAATGTGTGTTAGTTGGATATTCTTCACTAAAGAAGGGCTACAAATGTTACCATCCCCCCTCTCGGAAATTTTTTGTTACCATGGATTTAACCTTTTTTGAACAGGAACCCTATTTTTCCAAGACTAAAATTCAGGGGAGACTCTTGGTGATGATTTTCAGTCCATTCCTAAACAGGTTTCTGTTATTTCTCCTTCTCATTATACTCCTTCACTAGAACCTCAAACAACTTCCCAAAACCAGCATACTTCACCTAATTCTTCATCAAATACACATCATTCTCCTATTACTTCTCCTGCATCTAAACACTTATCTAGATCTCCTTCCGAGCCTCCTAAACAAATGCAGGTTTATTTTCGAAAAAGGAAAACCATTCCTGAAGCTGTTTTGCAATCTGGCACTCGTCAAGAATTGGATTTCAGTCCAGCTGCTTGTGAAGAAAGTGAAGGTAATGAATATGTTAATATTCCCTCTCATCTTCTCGAGTATGATTATGTACCTATTGCTAAAAGGAAAGGGGTAAGACAGTGTACTAAAAGTACCTTATCCAGAGATATGCTGCTTATGGGAATTTAATGCCCTCTTTCAAAGCCTTTACAGCATGTTTAGATGAAGAACAGATTCCAAAAAGTTATGAAGAAGCAGTGCAGAATCCTAAGTGGAAAAAGGCTATCGAAGAGGAAGTTGAGGCACTTCAGAAGAATGGAACATGGACAATTACTGATCTTCCCCAAGGTAAAAAACCTGTTGGATGTAAATGGGTATTTGCTATTAAATATAACTCTGATGGCAGCATACAAAGACACAAGGCGAGATTGGTTGCCAAAGGGTTTACTCAAACCTATGGGATCGATTTTAAAGAAACCTTTGCTCCTGTTGCTAAGTTGAATTCAGTTCGGATTCTTCTAAGTTTGGCAGTGAATTGCGACTGGAAATTACATCAATTGGATATCAAGAATGCATTCCTGAATGGCAATCTTAAAGAAGAAGTTTATATGCAAATTCCCCCTGGAGTAAAAGGTGCTGAACAGTTTCAAAAGGTATGTAAGCTTGTTAAATCACTCTATGGACTCAAACAATCCCCTAGAGCATGGTTTGAAAGGTTTACCAAAGTCATAATGAAGAATGGCTTCAAACAGTCCTCGGCAGATCATACCTTGTTCACTAAGGTAACCTCGTCCAATAAAAAGGTGATCTTAATTGTTTATGTGGATGACATAATAGTGACAGGAGATGATGAAGAAGAAGTGGAAAAGCTAAAGAGTCTGTTGAGCAGGGAATTCGAAATTAAAGACCTAGGAAAACTGAGATATTTCTTAGGCATGGAGGTAGCAAGGACCAACAAGGGGTTGATAATTAATCAACGAAAGTATGTTCTAGATCTTCTTAAAGAATCTGGCCTACTAGGTTGCAAACCCGCAGATACACCAATGAATGCAGGGTTAAAGTTCGATAAGTCAAAACCTGGTCCCGAGGCTGGCAAAGGAATTTACCAAAGGATGGTGGGTAAATTGATCTATCTATCACTCACAAGACCAGACATTGCATTCCCTGTCAATGTTATCAGTCAACATATGACAGATCCGAGGCAAGAGCACATGGAAGCAGCTAAGAGGATTCTGAGATATCTTAAAGGTACACCAGGACATGGCTTATTTTTCAAAAAGAGTCATGACAGAACAGTTAAGATCTTTACAGATGCAAGCTGGGCAGGAGAACTCACTGATAGGAGGTCAACCAGTGGGTATTGCTCCTTCGTTTGGGGTAACTTGGTAACTTGGAAAAGCAAGAAGCAGACAGTGGTCTCTAGAAGCAGTGCCGAGGCAGAATTCAGATCTTTAGCCTTGGGAATATGTGAGGGAATTTGGCTAGTAAAATTACTCACAGAATTGGGTATGACAAAAAATGAAAATTTTGAAGTATTTTGTGATAACCAATCAACTATTCAAATTGCCAAAAATCCTGTTCAACACGACAGGACTAAGCCCATCGAGATTGACAGGCACTTCATTGCAGAAAAACTAGCTAAAGGAACAACTTCACTGAACTACATAGCAACAGAAGAACAAGTGGCAGACATTCTCACAAAACCTCTGCCAAAAGCCCTTTTCGACAAATTCTTATCCAAACAGGGATTATACAATGTATACTCTCCAGTTTGAGGGGGAGTGTAAGATTACGCATAGTATAAGTTGTGTAGGAGTTAAACTCTAATTAATATAGGAGTTAAACTCTAATTAATATAGGAGTTAAATTCTATTAGAATTGTTATATATATCTAGTATCTAAAAGATAGAGTAGAAGTCTAACCTTAGTAGGACTCCTAATTAATGTTAAAGTCCTAGTCTATATAAGTTGTAAACTTCTCTTGTAATCTCATAATTTTTACTTCAATTCAATAAACAGAAAAGGTTCTGTTTATCTTCAAAAATAGGCATGTTTGTGTAAAAAAATAATTTTAGTAGTGTGGTATTAAGAAATAACTGATTTAAATGGAAAAAGATGCCTCTCTGACCGAGCAATAAAGGCAGTGAAAGGGTACCAAAACAAATTCTAGATAGCTATGGCAACAATCTTATTTTCGAAGTAACAACGATTTTGATAACCTAGTTCTTTTTTAAGCAAAAACTATGAACATATTAAGCATTAAAAATAAAAAGGTTTTGCTAGATAATATGTTATATAGTTTACCTTCAATGCAGCATCATTCAGTTGCAGTTTTTCCAACGCATCACGCAACTCTGGAAACCTGCCAACAATACATTGCATAAAAATGAATAATGCCACAGATACAGGCACCAATGAACATTTGAAATTCAAGAGAAAGGAAAAAATAATGTACTGGTCGGCATCAACAGGAAATAGGCCGCAAAAGACCATTGGAGTGGCTTCCTCATATCCGGGTAATGAGCTTTCTGCCTTTCTATTGTAGTGAGTAATAGTGTCACCCACCCTGGCATCTGCAACGGACCTTATTGATGCCGAAAGATACCCTACCTAAAGTATTCAAATAATACAAAGGTTGACAACAGAAAGAAAGAGAACTGGAAAAAAATAGTTCAATTAAGACCGAGAAGACATAAAAGTATTAAAATTGTTCAGAGCACAAGTGGTCATATCATACATCATTTGCATCTGGCACTAGCAAAGTAGGCTTATATTCAAGTGGCACTTCTCAAGAAATTGCAAATATGTTTTAGGCACGATGCTTTAATTTGGTACGAGGGCTTTCCATTTGTATTTTCTACCCATTTTCATTTATCAAATATGCTCAACACGTGCTTTGATGTTATTCATACCCTATCGATGAGAGGGTTTTGGAAATGATTTACCAAACTACTTGGGCTAGAGTCATTATGACCTTAATTCAGGGTAACCCACACTGTGAAAACCCATGGCATTACTTCCCTGTTATTAATAACTAATAGTACAAGTTGACTTGAAAATGAATGCAGTGCAAAAGTAATTCTTGTCATCATTATTATGATAAATACAAAAGGCAACTCAAACAAATTGATATCAATAGGCTTGTTAATGAGTGGAAAAGAAAAGAAAAAATGACACTAAATGCCCAACTGGTAAAATTCAAAGGTGTGAAAGAAAAGAGTGCTTTGATTAGAAAACCGAAACCAGAAACATTATCTTAGATCAAAGACTGCTGATGTGAAATCTATTTCTTTTATTAACTTATCTTTATGGCATAAAAATAAAAGTTGGAGGCGTGCTACAAGTTAACAAAATGTGTTCTTGAACTCGCCCAGTATGAGCAACCTGAAACTAACCCAATTAAATATAAAAGTCAACAACAAGAACAAAAATGTCCCAAACTAAAATTATTTAAACCCTAAATGACACTAAACCTTTTTGAGAATGCATAGAATTCCTTACCTCTGCACAAATGAGAGAGAGAGGGAAATGAAATGCAAGAAGAAAAACAAAATAACACCATTTGAGGATAAAGACTAGGAGGAACAAATAACAATCCATAAATTTCAATTTACCTCACCCGCATACAATTCGTCCACCTGTAGCTGGTTGGGAGATAAAACTCCAACTTCATCAGCAAAATAATCCTACATCCAAGACGTGAACTATAAGAACTTTTATACGAAGGTCGAAGGATGAATGTACATTCTATACAGAAGGGAAACAGAAAGAATAAGATAAATAACATTTTACCTTTTGACTGGCCATAAAATAAATTCTGTCACCTTTCTTTATGCTCCCATCTAAGACTCGAAAATAGACAATAACACCACGATAAGGATCGTAGTAGCTGTGTAGACATTAAAAAGAAATTTCATCACAAAGCAAATTACTGATTTGATTATTTAATATAAATGGAAAAATAAAAAATTGAAGCTATCAGAAGAGAAAATAAACATTTCTATGCATCACAAGGCTGAAACCTGAAAAGTGATTTGAAAGGAGCATAGGACATTATAGTTCACTATTGACATTTATGTTATTAACTTATTTAAACTCTAGCATTAGAACTCAAGACCATAGAAATAATATAGGAGGAAAATTATATTATATCCACAAAAAGAAAAATGTGCCAACTAGATGCCAGACATGATCCGTAAATGATCCATAGGACAAGTTGATATAACCAGTAAGTTCAATGAACAAAACAAAGCCAGAATTATACCTATCAAATATTAAAGCTCTTAGTGGACTCGCTGCAGCATCACGAGGTGGAGGAATTTTTTCAACAATGGCATTAAGAATTTCTGTTATACCAATTCCCTCCTAACGATGGGAAAAAAACTATGTTTAGAATTACCGATTGCTATGACATAAAGAAACTATATTGAACATGTAAATAAGAGGGGAGGGGGATATTGAACTAACCTTTGCTGAGCAGGGTATTGCCCTGCTACAGTCTAAACCAATAACCTACAAAGAAGTGTCAACTTAGCAGTAGTTCCAAAACACTTGTAGTGATAATCATTTCCTATGATTAGTAAATCCAGCAGATGGTTCCGTTTACACAATTACAACAGTAAAAAAACACCATAATACTCCAATAGATTTACACACATACACAAGCACGTTCTAACACACAGCACAAATGCATTAATGTCTGAACAGACCAACCTCCTCAATCTCCCTGATAACACGATCTGGCTCAGCACCTGGAAGATCTATCTTGTTTAAAACCTGCAGAAAGAAGAAAGTCGAACCATCCTTAAATCACGTCACTTATCTACAGCATTACAACAAGCCAAAATGGGTGTGAACACCAATGGAAAGAGAATACCAAATGAAAAGTAAACCAGATTCATATAAACAATGGAGAAAGTGAGAAACAGATATCTATTTCTCAGCATAGATAGCAGAAGTGTATTGACTGATTGGATGAAGGAAGCATAGACAAAGTGAATATATAAATAAAATATGACAAAATATGAACAGACAATTATGGGAAACAAGAGCTCAAGAGAATTTCTAGTTCCTTGGGGAAGAAACTAAAAATAAAGGAAACACAAATTCATAAGGATGCTGACAGAAATCAGAGGCATGTGTCCATTATAGAGAAAACAAAAAGGAATAAAACGAACAGAGTCAAAAGCCTCAAACACTGATTTGGTAAACTTATTTGATTCAGGGTTGAAGAAGAACAGCAGCTTATACAGGAAACATTTGCAAAGTACAAGGGCTATTTCAGTATTATTCCTTTAAACGTATTAGTTATTAGCGTGAGAAAACAGCTTGGTTTGTCCCTTTTTCATATCATTTGTCTAATGTGAAGACTAACCAGATCCGGATGACCTGGATAACTTATCTTCCAATAACAAAAAGTGTGCAAAGAAAACCTAAGTCTTCTATGAAATAAAATAGTAACACTAGCCACAACACATGCATGGTTAGTTAAAATAATTATGTTTGTTGTTTTCATAATTTAGTCAGCCCAAACCAATCAGCTAACATCATAACGTAAATTTATCAAGTTAAACAACAAAACAAAGGATGACAAAACTTACAGGGATAATTTCAAGGTTGTTCTCCAAGGCCAAATACACATTAGCAAGAGTTTGAGCTTCCACACCCTACAACAGAATACATGCTGCCTGATAACACTAACAATAGCAGTAGCAACAGTGCTAAGGTAGATATAACTACAGTTAAGTTTCAGCATAATATCCTCAAAATAAAAGGTTATAGTAAAATACGAACTATCACTTGACAGTTGGCATCATTTAAAGAGATTAAATTAGCAACTCAAAGCAGTGGCAAAAATGAAGTAACCTGAGAAGCATCTACAACAAGTAGAGCACCCTCACATGCAGCAAGTGATCGAGAAACCTAGATAAAAAAGGTGTGTCAAAGAGAAAGGAAAAAATAGTTATTAAATTCAAGGAAACTAATAAAAATAATAATTCCACCAGTGAATCTATGCACATGTGATTGTAAAGAAGTTGCTCTTAAGTGCCATGTATGTTTGTCCCCTCAGGAAAAAGGAAGAATGTTCCCGTATTTCATTCATAAATCATAACAACAATAACCTTGTCATTTGAGAAATGTTCTTGACTTGAAAGTTGTAATTCCAGTATATATGGACCATGATAAGTATCTATACTTCATCAAATTCCTGGTTGGATAAGATAACAACTTTATTCCAGCTTGCATGCTAAGGCGCATTATTATGGTCTGATCATGCAAATGTGGGAAGGATAGCTTATTTTATAATTGAAAAAAATCTAAACCTGACGTTGAATTAGAAATAAACAGAGGCACTTATACATTAAAATGTCAAGCAGTCACAAGTTTTCTGTCTGTTATCTGCTATATCAAATTGAGATGAGTACCTCATAAGAGAAGTCTACATGCCCTGGTGTGTCAATTAGATTCAGGCAATATGGTTCATTTTGAAACATATAACGCATTCGAGATGCCTGCAAATAGATAATTTAGCTCGAACATCAACTATTTGGAAATATTTCAAAGAGAGGAAGGAAGAGAAAGGCATAAGAAATAGCTGCATAAAATCATGTGATAGCCTCGTAACAGATTCCATTTAAAGCAAGCATGAAAAAACTAAGAACACTTGGTCTGGCCTTTTTGACACCATTTAGCTTAGATGCAAAGCAAGTCAACATTCAAAAACCGTTGTAAGGCATATATATATATATATTCCTTGAGTAATTGATATGAAAGGTATATTCGGAACTAGATCGTTATCGTATCACATTAAGGCATATAAAAGGATAAAATAGGAGAGATCAACACTCCTACACCTATACTCAAAAGTATAAAATTATGGTACCTCACTGTGTCTCACTAGATAATGAATTTGATAAGAAATTAAGGGATATAAGAACAGCACAGAAGTCTACAAGGATAGCAAAGAAGGGCTAGCGGCTAGCCCAGTTCTTCTAGCTGGGCATGGTATTGAAGCCTTTTCACAATAGGCATCAGAGTTTCAAGGGAAAAGTCACATTGGAAAGCGAGGTTATTGGACTTTACTTTAAAAGGTTTGGCAATCAACTTATAACATGTTTGAGAGAATTATATTGTGAGAGACAGATAAATCATTGTCTCATTCAAGCATGGCTGAACTTTGTAGGAAAGGATGTGAATAAATAAAAACTTTAATAGGCGTGTTTCTTGGTACTATGAGAAAGGAGATGGCAAAAATAGGAAGGATATAACCATTTAAATGCAATTGTAGGGTGCATACAAGGGGTTTTTGCAATTGACCTCCGAAAAAAGGCTTAGTTTGTTGTTTTTGTTTATACTGAAAGATAAAGGGATTGAAGGATCCAATAGCATTATCACAAAGAAGGATGTTGTTCAAGTACAAAGTTCCTTAGAAAGTAAGCTGTTGAAACTTGCAAGTTGATTAGTAAAGATCGTTCACACTCGTATTTCTTTTGATGTGAGGAATAGAAATCATATTCCCTTTTGAGATGGCATCCAATGTGGTATAGTGCATGAAAAGTAAGTATCCAAAGTGACCTAGTATTTATCCAGGCTAATGGGAGGTTAGCTTGGAATGTGAAACTTTAGGAATGTGCAAGATTGATAAAAAGAGTCGATCTCCAGTTTCTTTGAATTGCTCTACAGTAAGATGGGTGATCTGAGAGGTAAGCCCTACATGGAGACTTGGTAAAACCATTTTCTTATTCTAAAATTACTTAATAAGTACTACACAAAACTTTAACTAAACGAAAGGAGAGCTGGCCCTGGACACCAATTTGGAAGAGAAATGCCCTAACAAGGTATCATTTTTGTGCATGGAAACGTTAGATGCTTTAGACTTTATTAATATTGCCTTGTACTTAGCCAAGTCTCCTTGTACATTTCTGTGCAGCATTTTCCAATGTCAACCAATTCAAATAAGAAATTAAACACCGCAGGATGCATTATTAGAATTTAGAACTAAGGAGATACCTCCATTTTTATTCAAAGAGAAACATCCAATCATATGATACATTTAAACATTAAGGATAAAAATGTTGGTCAAATGATTAAATTGTCTCACTCACACACACTCATGCACATATATGCAGTGTGCAATACAGTTACACACAGATTGGGCTGCTCAAAACGAAAACTGTAGCAGTTTTAATTCCAACGGTAACAAGGATAAGTTCTCCTCACTGCACAGTCAGCAAGAAGAAATAATAACAAATGTGGAGATAGGAAAGTTACAGTAAAGAGGTTAAAGTAGAGGAAAATCCTATCCTATACAATAATCAGAAGTGCAATTTAGTCCAATACTTAGAACTGAGTAAATTCAACCCTTGTATGTTTAATATTGGTCCAAACAAGTAATATTGATAACAATGTTGATGGAAAACTGTGGACTTTTGAAATCTGACGATGTAGACATATAGATAGAACTCAAGCAAGGAAAGAATTTTTTGTATTAAGAACATATGCTTTGTCAGATATCTACTCATATACATTTCAAAAGCTCATGTCAGACGATTTTCCACTACCACCCTTATTACTATTTATTTGCTTGCAAACATATCAAGGGTATAGAGATCAGACTACTTTGTTCAATTTTGACTATAGTACTGAACTGCTTAAATCTTTAACCCACTAAAACAGAATGGGGGTTTTCAACCTGAATTCTATAAACTCTTCCTAACAATGCCTGATAAGCACAAGAGAGAAGCAAGTCTGTATTTTTTTTCTCCCTTCGCAAGTAGAAACAAGCTACGACTAGTAATATACTGACAAGAAACAAGAATAATAAAAATCCATTCAAACACTCGGCAGCACTGGGTTCTGTGACCAAAAAATGAAAAAGGTTTTGACATCCAAAAACCAACCTGAAGTTTGATTGTAATGCCTCTTTCCCTCTCCAAGTCCATGTTATCAAGAAACTGCTCTTTCATTTCTCGCTTCTGCACGGTACCCGTCATCTGAAGCAACTTGTCCGCCAAAGTTGATTTCCCATGATCAATGTGTGCTATGATGCAGAAATTCCTAATGTTTGAAACAGGGACCTTCAAGAGACGGTCTTGCCCAACTTTGGCACCAAGCTCCGGGTCATATACCTCGCTCTTCGACTGCGTCTCAACGCTCTGGCAGACCACTCGGAACCGGGTGTGCTTGGTGAGGCGACGGGCGACTGAGATGGGACGCGGGGACAACTGGGACCTGGCCCAATGGTGGTGCTGCTGCTGCCCTTGCCAGGAGTTTATGGATAACATGGCTGTCATCCCGGAGCAAAGCTGCTTGGCCATTGTTTTGTCTTGTTTTAGAGTGTTTCTGGTTGGTGTTTTTATTGAATGGGATTCAATTTGTTTTGGGCCACAGGTTTTGAACAATCCTAAACCTTCCTTCTAACAGATAAATTAGCTTGGACCCATTTGGGTCAACCCATGATGGACTTCAATTCCTCTAAATTACAATTTGACCAAACCTGCTAAGAAAATTATGGAAGGGGAGAGGATTGGCGGTCGAATGTTGAATCTGCAAATAAAATAGGTAAGGGTACTAAAAGTCTTTGAATTTTTTTAAAAAAAATAATTAAATTTCTAAATTATTTTTACACTCAATTAAGCTCTTCAACTCTAAATCTTCATCTTGTACTCCTTAGACTAACAGAATATGTTGGTCCCGTTAAAAATGCTGATTTGTCCCATTAAAAATGTCACGTTACGTTATTTATATCTATCATAACATGCTGACATAGACTAAAATTCTTATGGATAAATAATTAATAAAATTTTAAATCAAACAACCCTAACCCATTAAACCCAATCCCCAAATCAGATTCTCCCATCTATTCTTTTTTTTCTTTTTCGTTCCTCCATTAGTTGGATTTTTTTGTTTAACTTCATTCTTTTCTTTTTTATTGTTTATAATTAAGTTTAGTCCATGTTTTATTTTCATTATTTTAATCTCTATAATAAGTTTTTTATGCTAATTGTAACCCCTCGTCTCGGTCTGGACGACTGACCGGTCCGAGTAGGTTACACGAGGAAAACCGAAGCGAAACCCGTTAAGGCTCCCCTTCGGTTAGCAACCCTAAAAAAATTTCTTTAATTATCTTGTCTAAATGTATCGTTAGGTCCTAAGTGTGAAAACGACAGCGGAAAAAGAGGACAAGAAGATACAGACGAAACGTAAGGTAATTTAAATTTACCAAGTGACATGTTAGTCCATTTCCATGCTTAACGACCCAAACTACATATAAACGGTGCATACGAGTTTCACAAGAAAGCTTACAACAAACAGAACCCAGGCCCAACAAATCGAGAGCCTTTAAAGATGCCAAAAAGCCCAAAATACAGGCCTGTGTTTCGAAACAGGCTTGCCCGTTTTGATACACGGGCCCCAGTTTTTAAAAGCCAGACCAGCCGTACCGATACGGCCTACCTCGTTTCGGTACGGGGTCTTTTTTGCCTAGACGTTCCGAAACACGTTCCGGAACAGGCCTTCACAGTAGCCAAACCGTTTCAGTACGCATATCGGAACAGGGGCTCATAGTTTCAAACCGTACCGAAACGCGTTCCGATACGGGTATCCCTAGAACCACACCCGTTCCGAAACCACCCTACGCGTTCCCAAACGACCCCAAAACCTCAAGAAGCAAGATACATCATGCATACACGAACTCTAGAGGCATACACCCTACTACAAGCACGATTCAACACTTAACATGCATTCAAGACCATCCATTCAAAAGAACATACATCCAAAGCTAACCAAAGCTAAGCATACAATGCTACCTAACCAACAATCAAGGCAACCAACAAAAGATAAGCATTTAGATAGGAACTTGCATACAAGCACGCATACTAAACCACTTCATTCATAGAAAACAAACATCTACCTAAACATTGCATAACAAGGGTCACATGCCCTTGAAACAAAACACTTAAACATTCAAGGCAAACAAAATACATGCATCTAGATCCTTCCAACACATGCCAAACATCAAACCATCAAACATGATATATATATATATATAAGGCAATAAAACATGCTTAACAAAACCATTTAGCCAAAAGAAACATATGTTCACCTAAGCAATGCACCATCAAGGTTTACATGCCTTTAACAAAAATATAAGCATTCATAAGACATTGTTAGAAACCTTCAAATACAAAACACTTAGGCATCAACATAAACACTTAGCTTACAAACATCAACACAAAAGCATAGGCATCTCAAAGAACATGGTTTACAAATCTATCAACACAAAGCATTAGCAACATAAAGCCAACACAAGGGAGTCTAGATACACGCTCCTAAAACACGTAGCATTTCCCATTGCTAAACTACTACATTATTGCCAAACCATACTTGAGCAACTACCACACGCTTGGGCGCCCTTTCCTTGCTCATTGCTTACTCCCCGCTAATAATTTGCATTGTCGAAAAAGGAGAGCGTAAGCATAAAGCTTAATGAGCGGAGCTCTGAAAACACATCAACAATGCAGTTTTCAAAACATAAATCTTAGTTGAAAAGCAAACCATTTTAAAGAAGGATGTAATAAAACACAAACATCAACAATACATGGTATGCACATGCATAACCAATACACGGTGGGACTACACATCACCGTTTCGACTAGTAGTTTTCCGATGGGACTACACATCATTGTACTCTTCTACTAGTCGCTACCGGTGGGGCTACACATCACCGGAGTCTTCGACTAGTTACTACCGGTGGGACTACACATCACCGGAGTAACGACAACCATCACGTGAGGCTTGACACCAACAACGACTACACAACAACATTAAACAGAAGTAAAGGCAATCCACAATTCACACAATATCACAACAATTGTTCATACACCAACACTTAACAAACAAGGTAAAATTAGTGAACTTACACTTGGGTTTAGATTAGCCCTCAAGGCTCCACCCAAACCCCAAGAACTCATTTCGAAATCAAATCAAGTTTCAAAACATTTCCACTCACCATTCGCACACCAATACAAACCACAAAGTCATTTCAAGCTTCCGAACTTCCCGGGACCGCGTCTGAACCAACAAGGCCAAATCCGTTGTTTCTAACCAATCAAAAACAATGTATTAACCTTTTAATCAACCACAAATTTACTGTTATACATCAGCTCACAATTCCATAATATTTTCTCAACAATTCAAAGCCGAAATCCTCCCAAATAATCTCATTTTCGTACTCCAGCAAAACCCAGCCATTACCCCTCAATTTAAACACTTAAAACACTCCAAAACATGTCCAAAACATCACCCTAAGGCTGTACAACCATCAGCCCTTCATTTCCCCACATAAACACCTTAAAAACTCTTATTTTCCACTCCTAAAAATCACCTACAGTAGTAGTTTCGGGAATCCAATCAAACCAACACTATCACCACTCAAAAATCATCAAATAACATCTAAAAACACCTATCCAATGTCCACATACCTCCAGCCCTCTTTTCACCACAAAAACAAGCCAAAAACTCACTTATTTCACTTTTAAAATCCACCCCTAAGACTAGTTTCGGGTATACTATAATTAAGCAACATTTTTAACATGTTATGACTCCAAAATAAACTTTAAAAACACCTCAAAACACTGCCCTAAAAGACCCATACGAGATTTCACCCAAAATCCTCACTTTTTATAAATCTTGAAATTTCAAGGTTGAGAATCAATGGGTTTTGCAAATACCACTTTAATTTAAGTTAAATTTAAGTAAAACAAGGGAAAAAAGAGAATTTACCTTCAAAAGTCTTCAATGGAGGAAAGAAGATGAGAATGATAGAATATGGTTTTTGGAAGAAGATGAGTGATTTTAAAAATCAAAACCCTCTTAAAATTTCATTAATGGCACAATCATAAATAATGAGAACTTTTATAAAAAGCAGCTCTTTAATTTAAATTTAACCCGAAACTAATCCTAGATCAATAACGATAACTCCCGAGCCTAAAACCGGGGCGTTACACTAATGATTTAACATTCAGATATTAAAGAGATATAATTGATAATGTAAAACTTTTGGGATATGGCCATCATTCATTTGTTTATTATAGGGTACCTAGTATAAAGTTCAATTGTGATGGCTTGGTGTTAATTCATAATGATGGCACTGTAAGGCAAGTGATT
Source organism: Hibiscus trionum (assembly GCA_030270665.1). NCBI lineage: Eukaryota > Viridiplantae > Streptophyta > Magnoliopsida > Malvales > Malvaceae > Hibiscus > Hibiscus trionum. The sequence continues at coordinate 18,831,342 of BSYR01000021.1, read as the reverse complement.
AGTTTGTTGATTGAAAATAGTAGTGTGGATATTTATGATGACCACAAAATAGATGTTGGCGAGGACTGTAAAAAAACAATGAGGTAATTGAGGGTAGTAAAAACGTGGTTGGTGAAGATTCAAAAGAAGATAGTGATAGTGAGAGTGGTGTAGATGTTGGAAGTGAGGAGTTAGGGGTTGATATGTTGTGTTTTTCATGGAACTTTGCTAGGTGTTTTTCATGGGTGGAAAGTTTGGTTGATATGTTGTGTTTCGGGGATTCATTTGTTTTGTTGTTGGTTTATGTAATGGTAGTTTTGCTATTTTTTTAATTTTAATAAACTAAGCTATTATTGTTGAGCAAAAAATTAATTAGGCTTTTAACTACCTTACAACTAAAAGAATAACCTCCTACCAATAGTACATTGTCAACGGTCTGATAATATTTATGTTGTGAATTCTAATGTAGTTCTTAAATTGCTTTTGAACGACTGACTATCTTTAACTACTGAACAATCAAGTTTATAGTTTTATTTATTTTTGTTATTGTCACTATCTTTTATGAGATTTTCTTTACTAATTATTTAATTATGTTATGCTATATATGACAGTGTGTTTTTACATGATTTTGTATTGAGTGAAAACAAATGTGATTTTGAAGTAACCTAATTTTTTCATTCCTTCATTCTACATCATGAACTTGCCGAGAAAGAAGACTTGTTACAGGACTGATAGTGTCATTATTCACATTCGTAAAAACAATACTCAATGCAAAGAAAGGGTATGTCATTACAATTTATTTATCTTTTACATTTGCATTTAAAGGAAAGTGTCAATTATATGACTCAATTTTTTTAATCTATTTTTTGTGGAGATTGTGCAAGTCCTACGAACTGACCTTGAAGTTTCAATGTCTTCCATTAGGCTCCAAATCTACTATTGTATTATTGTTAAGTACTTGTTTATTATTTCTTCCACGAAAAATAAAGATATGAAAAGAAATTACTCGTATGTTTTGTACTTTTAATATAGTTCATGGTTTAGTGGTATCGAGTGTTAGGATAGTAATGGTTGATGGAAGAAAGAATTTATTACTTAACAATGTTAATTGTTATTTACAATGTTTGTTTAATGTAAATATGTAACGTTTATTTTATTAAAGTTACAGTGGACTCCTTATTCGAATTTAACTCAACTTTGTTAGAGTGAGACATTCTAAAATTCCAACAGTTTCACACTTAACGTGCTTGATAAATTGCTTCAATGGGTTGCCCTTTTGTCTTTTTCACATTTAATATTAGAACTGATAACCAGTTAGTCAATTAACTTAAAAACAATAGAATGTCTAACAATTGTTGAAGACATAAGCTATTTATTTACAAAATTTAACTCATTCGAAAGTAAGGTCATTCAGTAAGATGTTAAGTAAACAAAAACATGCCAATTTGATTGTAAGCAGTAATGCTTACAAAATAAAACCAGAATAATATTTTGACAATTTCAATCATTCAAATGTTAAGTACAAAAAACAACAAGATAAGAAAACATAAGTCATCCAACAACATGTTGTTGGGAAGATGTAAATACTAAAAATAAGTTTGAAGTACTTCGAAATTAAGCAATATGTAAAATCATCTTAAGTTGAGTTGATGATATTAAGTTGAATCACAAAAAAGCAGCCAACCACAAAATATAATAGCAGCACAAAAATATGGATAGTAACAATCACAATCTTGACTTCATTGGATCCTTATGATCTTATGCTTCCTTGATGCATCTGAATATTTTTGTTGAAGTTGTCTAGTAGTGACAGCCTTCTTCCCCTTCCAACTCAAACTAGGACCCTTCTATCTATGTTGAAATTGCGATGTATGAGCTCCAATTTTTTGGGGGGCAATAACAGGGGAAGTAACGACCCTTTCGCTATCCACACCAAGCTTCAAGAAATCGAGTAAAGATGAACATCCAAGTATGATTTACAACTTCAAAAACAAGTTAACATCAAGAATATTATATGCAATGAAAATTTTTAATTAGGGTTAGAGACTCACATTCATTACTTGTTCACCGGTATTTAGGTCAGTATACAACCCAATACCAATCACCCTTTTTCTTTTGTTGGTGGATTGGGCATTAATGGAATTAGTAGCCCTTGACTCAATCATGTTCTTTTCTTGGCTTGTCATGCTTAGAGTTGTTGGATGATGGATGGTATTCTAACATTGAAAAATGACCAAATTAATGACAAAGTTATAACATTCTAACGCTTAGGTTAAATTAGTTTGTTACCTTGTTGGAAGTACTTGTTGTTGTATTTGAATTTATAGTGGTCCTTATGGCTATTGATGTAGACCTTCATGTTGACATTGATCCAACATTGACATTTTTATTATCATGCAAATAAGTTAGTAGAGGATTTTAATATACAACAATGTATTTGAGAGTGTAGAAATATGAGAAAATGAGTTACACATGTGTTGAATTGTAGTTGTTTGTTGTTTGCGGGTACTTTTGCTTATTGTGGTCGGTTGCTTTGCATGCACTACAAGTTATTTTGACCCCTGCTCTTGTGTACTTTCCAGATTGGCATATTTGGGTGAAATCCTTTTTTAATAATTATATATACTTTTGGCTCTCTCCCAAGATTATTTGGAAAAATGACCCCCAAACTTGCCACGTAGTTAAACCTTGTGTTCTCTGCGAAGCGAGACGCGAACTCGCATTCTGCAGAGCGCGCATTCCGTCTACGTGGCATCGTTGTTTGAAATAACAGATTTTCAGAAACTCGCATTCTGCAGAACGCGAGGTCCCCTAGAATTTGAAAAGGCGGCTGAACATATCGCACCAAACTCGCGTTCTGCATAACGCGAGTTCTGTGCGATTTTGGGTTGAAAAACAAGGGTGGGTAGGCCTGTTCGAGCCTAATTTCAGGCTTATAAATCGTATATTTTTAGTGAATATCGAGTTTGGGTTCGTAGTACTGAAAATTCTCTATCGTATGACATCAACACGGTCAATTTCCGTCCATTCTAAACTCGCTTAAAATGGCTTCCAAAACCCTATGCTATCATTCTTTTTTGAATGAAATTGACTTTGAAGAACAATTGATAATTTTGGTTTAGTAATCGCATAAAAGTAATAAAAAACTGAAATTAAATAAACATTTAAAAGTTTAAATATAATAGATAAAGAAAATTAAAATATGGTATTTAAAAAGACCAAATGTCTGGAATAAATATATTAGAAACATAAGTACATATGCATTAGAAAAAAAGGCTAATGATGTCTATGTCCACCCGTTCCGCAGTCAGGTGGACGACGATCTCGATCTGGATTCCTCTGAACAAGTTGTGTTGCACCCTCCTAGTCCTCATCATCATCATCTGCGATACGTGGACCTGTGTTGGGCCCGGGCGGGGAGTAAAACAAGCTACCTGGCGGCGTTTGCAGGACAATGCTATAGTCAAACTGAGATGCCAACGGTGGAATATTGATCAGCGGAGGACCACTCGTCGGCATATGGGGACAGCAGGCATCAGAGAAGCCGAAGTCGGGTGGAGGCCTCATCTGCTGGAAAGTCGAAGGATCGCTCAAATTCTGAAATGTTGTGGCAAAAGATGAGGCCCCTGCAGTGTCAGTTTGCGGTCTCGGACCGCTTTGCTTCGACTAGCTCTGGCTTTGGCTTGCTTGACGTATGGGGCGTGGGCGGTTTCATGGAGCCTAGGGAAGTTTTTGCTCGCGCTTCTCGGGAGTAAGGATATGTTGCTTCCCATAGAGTTCATACCACTAAAAGTAATCGAAATTGACCGAAACGGACCAATCCAGAATGTGTCGGAGGATGCGTGAGGTGACTGGCAAATCGGTCATCCCAACGCTGAATCCAATCAACGTGGTAATGGGCCCAGTCAATCTTCGTATTCCCCTGGCACGTCAGATGGTGGAATTCGTCCAAATTTGGTGGTTCCTCTTGCGGAACCTCTTGGACGTACCCAAAATGTCGGAGAACCCGATCTATAGGATGCCACACGACAATTTCATAGTTGATTAGCGGCACTCGTGCAAGCCATAAGTGTTGGTCAAGTGGAATCTCGGGTGAAGTAATCTACTGAATTACCTTAGAAGCGTAAGACATCCACACAAACCTTGATGCAAAGTTCCTCGATACATGCAACGTTGGTAGCTTAAGCCAAGATCACAAGAACCTCGATGCAAAGTTCCTCGTCGACATCTTTATGCCACTAGTCAAAGCAAATCTCAAGGTGTCGGTCCCCACATGTCAGGCTGCAGCTGAAGGTGTCACCGGCTACCGTCCTGAATATTGGAAAGCATGATATGCAAAGAAACGGGCCGTAGAACAGCTGTTTGGCTGATGGGATGATTCTTACAAAGAGTTGCACCCGTGGCTAAATATGCTGCAGAAACACATCCCTGGAATGGTTGTCAAACTTGATACGGTTCCGGCATACGCTAATGATCGTGTCGTTCGAGGTGTTTCTCAATTCCACCGGTTATTTTGGACTTTCCCGCAGTGCATCATTGCATTCAAGCACTGCAAACCGATGGTCCAAATCGATGGTACATGGTTGTACGGAAAGTATACACAGACCATACTTCTAGCTATTGCACAGGACGACAATCGAAAATGCGTTCCTGTTGCATTCACAATCGTCCAGAAAGAGGATCTGGAGTCTTGGATGTTCTTCCTTTGGAACCCACGAAGATATGTCCTTGATCCTGTAATACGAGCAAGGGACGATGGGATATGTGTTATTTCTGACAGAGGCACAACGCTCTTGTGGCGCTAGAACGTTTGGTTGAGTATTGGCAGCCTCCATACATTTACCATCGTTTCTGCTTGCGCCACATAGCCGCAAACTACCTGTAGCAGTTCAAGGACCGTGATGAACGTGAACTGGTGCTCAGAATGGGTACGTCCTTTATGTCATTTTCATTTACTATATTAGTTGTTGCTCACTTTCATTTACGACCTCTTTGCATGTGTTGTTCGCCCATAACTATTCAATTGTCACCCCTTAGGCAACTCGCACTACGTACAAGAGGTGGAGGAGGTGTTCGAGGAACTGAGAGCGAGAAACAAATTTGGCGCAAACTACCTTGAAAAAATCCTAAGGAAAAATGGCTTCGATCATATGACGGGGGTAAACGATGTGGTCACATGACAACCAACTTGGCTGAGGCAGTGAACTCATCACTGAAGGGAGTGTGGCAGTTGCCTATCACTTCCATTTTCAAAGCGACCTACTATCGTTTGGCTACCCTATTTGCAACCTTGGGAAGGCAAGCAACTGAGTACATGGCAAGTGAACACATAGTCCATTCGGATTTTCGCACAAAACTGCATACTCAGTTGCACCAATCAAGACATATGACTGCAACTCTCTTCTTGCGAGAAGGACACAAGTTCCATGTTTCAGAATATTCCAGGCAGTTGGAAGGCATTCAGCACAACGCGTACGTGGTAGATCTCAGGGCAAGAACCTGCGAATGTGGAATATTCCATTCAAATACTCGTGCGCACACGCCATTGCTGCTTGCACAAACCAACAGATATACTATATACAACTGGTTGATCTGGTATAGTTACTCCAAACGGTGTTTAAGGTTTACGAAAAAGAGTTTCCTCTAATTGGAAATGAGGTTGATGCGAATGTCATTGACACTAAACTGACCATATGCCCAGATCCAACACTACTGAGAGACAAAAGACGTCCACGGTCTACACGAATATACTGTACCGAAGATATGGTCGAACATCGAGAAAAAACCAGACAAAAGAAGCATTGTAGTATATGTAAAAATCCTGGACACACAAAGACCAAGTGTCATAATCGCTCCCCCCCCGTCTTAATTAATTCATTGTAATTTGTTTACGCGAGTCCGCCCATAACTATCGATCAATAAAATCAGTCTAATTCGTTTTATAAAACAGGCGATCTTATACTTTCAATCATTCAAAAAAATATGGTAGGATAGCGTTTTCGAAGCGAATTTAAGTCAGTGTAGAATGGACGAAAATTGACCGTGTTGATGCCATATAATAAAGAATTTCCAATACTACAAACCCACACTCGATGTTTGCTAAAAATATACGATTTATACGTCTGAAATTCTGCTCGAACATGCCTATCAACCTTTGTTCAAAGGAAATTTCTTTCAAAAAAGGATGATAGCATTGGGTTTTGGAAGCCATTTTAAGCGAGTTTAGAATGGACGGAAATTGATCGTGTTGGTGTCATACAATAGAGAATTTGTAGAATTAATGTTTTGATATAATAATTGAAAAATGTTTTGGACTAGTTTAAAAAGAATTCAAAACTATTTCAAAAGTCCAAATAACTTGAAACTATGTTTAGGGATATTTTCTAAAGGGTTTTACATGTTTTCAAAAGCCAAAATACACAAAACCTTCCCGGCGTTTCGAAACACCTTAGGGAGTTTCGATACGAAGGATTCCAGTAGCTAAAACGTTTCGATACAGGTATCAAAACGGGCCTTCCCTGGATGAGATTTTTGCCCAGCGTTTTGAAAAAGGCTATGCCGTTTCGATATGCCTACGTGGCATCGACCACAACGGTCACAAACCCCCAACGGCTATTTCCCAACTAACTTTTAAATGCAGGACGTTTCGATACGAGGACAGGCGTTTCGATACGGGTTTCGAAACGGCCAAGAGCGTTTCGATACGGGTCCTACATCAGACTGCAACGACTCATTCTACTTAAAGGGTGTTTCGAAACAGTCACGAGTGTTTCGAAACGGAGAGAAGCAGAACTGCATTTATGGTGGGAATTAAAATCCTCAACAACTCCAATTCATCCCCAACGGCTAGTAACGACTATAAACTCATCAAGGAGTATAAAAAGGACCTTCAAGCATCAAGATATGGTTAATGCTTCAATTGTCAATCAACAAATGATCAAGAATTGTCTTAGAACTTAAATTGTCATTTATTGTATAGACAAACACTAGTGAGCCAAAATTGTCAAATTTGCTCAAGTGTTTTAGGTTTTGGGTGAGTGCTTTGATTGTGCAAACAAACACCTATTAGAGGGATTTGCGTTTGCTTTTATTATCTCTTTGTAAAAGAGGGTTTGATCAAGGCTTTGGGTAGAAAGCTTGATCAGTGTATAAGAGTTTCCTCCTAAGCCTAGAAAAGGGGACGAATCAATAGTGGATTGATTGGAAATCCTTAGTGGGGAGCTAAGGTAGTGGATGTAGACCTTGGTTAGAAGGTTGAACCACTCTAAAATCATTGTCTCATTTACTTTTAAGCTTTCACACCTAATCCACCCAAAAATCCACCTCTCCACCACTTGGTGAGTCAACATCGGTTGATTGAATCGAGCTCCTCTCAACTCAATAATTGGTATCAGAGCTTGGCTCAATCGAAGAGGATTCACATCCTATTGAGAAGATCCGGCAAGCTCGATCATCATTTCACCAACCGGCTCAAATGGCGCAATCCATAGACAAACCACCTTTCTTCGACGGAACCTACTATGCCCATTAGAAGATAAAGATGAAGTTCTTCATCAAGTCTAGAGATTACAAGCTATGGGATATAGTTGAAGATGGTCCGTTCGTGCCTCAACGAAGCAAAGCGGAGTGGAGCACCGACGATCGCAAGAAGATGGAGCTAAATTGCAAAGCCTTGCACATTCTCTTTTGTGCATTTGGCCCAACAATCTATGAGAAGATGTCTTCTTGTGAGAGTGTCAAGGAGGTATGAGACAAGCTTGAAGTCACATACGAGGGAATCGATGAAGTCAAGAAGACCAAGATTGGGCTCCTCACCTTAGAGTATGAGAACTTCAAGATGGATACGGAAGAGAACATCGAGAGATGTTTGATAGGTTCTCCACAATCACAAATGGTCTCAAGGGCTATGGAGAAGCCATTCCGGAAGAGAAACTTGTTCGAAAGCTCATCTACTCACTTCCCGAGTCTTGGGACTCAAAGAGGACCGCCATCATCGAAGCAAAGAATTTGAAGACTTTGAAGCTTGATGAACTCATGGGGTCACTCCTTACTCATCAAATCATGAAGAAGAACAAAGAGGATGAGAAGAAGAGGGAAGAAATTAGAGCTATGGGAGAGAAAAAGCTTAAGGGGCTTGGAATCAACACCAATGCCATGGCTCTCAAGTCCTCCACTTGCCATCATGTTTATTCAAGTGAAGAGGAGGATGAATAAGAAGAGATAGTTCATCTCTTCAAGAAGTGTGCCCCGTTCATGAAGAAAGCTTTGAAAGAGCTTGAACGAGAATCCAAGAAAAATGAGAGGGCAAGCACTTCAAGCCATAATAAGAAGGCATATGTGGCTACTTGGAGTGATGAGGACTCCACCAGCGATGAACAAGCCAACCTTTGCCTTATGGCCATCGAAGAAGATTCAAGGGTAACTTCTAATTCATCTACTTCATGTTCTTATTCTTTTGATGAATTACAAGATGCCTACGATGATTTGGTTTTAGAGTTTAAAAAACACATTTTGAAAAACAATAAATTGATTTCAAAGTTAAAAATTCAAAATGATTTGATTTCTAAAACCAAACTTGAACTTGAAGCAAAACTCGAAGAGTTTGAATTAAAATGTTTTGATTTACAAAATTTGCTTCAAAAAGTTCAAGAAGAAAAGGATTTGATTTCCAAAGAGCTAGAAAAGAAAAACAATTTTGGAAAATCAAATTTCTATGTAAGACAATCAAGTGCCCCTAGATTTGTAAAAGGAAAATGTTTTAGAAGTGTTTGGGTCCCAAAAGGACTAACCACTTCAACTAAAAAGGATGACATTGAAAAATGGATTCCAAAGGGGACTAAAATTTGTGCTACTAACGTTTATGGATCCAAAGCAATTTGGATACCAAAAATTACTTGATTGTCTTTTGCTGGGTGTGATGGAGAGTGATCAACAAGTCAAACTTTGAGGGGGAGCTCCATGCACACAAGGAAAAAAACTTGAAGAAGGAAGGCTTCACATCCTCCATTTGGGTCAAGTGGTGGTGAAAATTCTAGTTGTTTTTGATTTCATTTGTTTATTTTATTTTAAATTCAACTAGATGATCATAATTGTTGGACTAACATTTTGATGATGCTTTGAGTAAGGGGAGACATTTTAAAACCAAATTTTTAGTTTTGTCAAATTTTACCTCTATTGTTATTTTGAACTTTATGTTTTAAATTCTTTTTGATATAACAAAAAGGGGGAGAAATGGTTTGAAAGGTTTGAAAAATTGAATTTTCAAATGAATAAGGAGGAGTTTTATTTGATTTCATATCTTTAATCTCTTATTCACATTTTTAAATTTAAAGGGGGAGAATCCCAAACAATTTTTCAAGATAGTTTTATTATATCAAAAATGGGGAGATTGTAGAACTAATGTTTTGATATAATAATTGAAAAATGTTCTGGACTAATTTAAAAAGAATTCAAAACTATTTCAAAAGTCCAAATAACTTGAAACTATGTTTAGGGATATTTTCTAAAGGGTTTTACATGTTTTCAAAAGCCAAAATACACAAAACCTTCCAGGCGTTTCGAAACACCTTAGGGCGTTTCGATACGAGGGATTCCAGTAGCTAAAATGTTTCGATACGGGTATCGAAGCGGGCCTTCCCTGGATGAGATTTTGCCCAGCGTTTCGAAACGGGCTATGCCGTTTCGATACGCCTACGTGGCATCGACCACAACGGTCACAAACCCCCAACGACTATTTCCCAACTAACTTTTAAATGCAGGACGTTTCGATACGGGGACAGGCGTTTCGATATGGGTTTCGAAACGGCCAAGAGCGTTTCGATACGGGTCCTACATCAGACTGCAATGGCTCTTTCTACTTAAAGGGTGTTTCGAAACAGTCACGAGTGTTTCAAAACGGAGAGAAGCAGAACTGCATTTATGGTGGGAATTAAAATCCTCAACGGCTCCAATTCATCCCCAACGGTCAGTAACGACTATAAACTCATCAAGGAGTATAAAAGGGACCTTCAAGCATCAAGATATGGTTAATGCTTCAATTGTCAATCAACAAATGATCAAGAATTGTCTTGGAACTTAAATTGTCATTTATTGTATAGACAAACACTAGTGAGCCAAAATTGTCAAATTTGCTCAAGTGTTTTAGGTTTTGGGTGAGTGCTTTAATTGAGAAAACAAACACCTATTAGAGGGATTTGTGTTTCCTTTTATTATCTCTTCGTAAAATAGGGTTTGATCAAGGCTTTGGGTAGAAAGCGTGATCGGTGTATAAGGGTTTCCTCCTAAGCCTAGAACAAGGGACAAATCAATAGTGGATTGATTGGAAATCCTTAGTGGGGAGCTAAGGTAGTGGATGTAGACCTTGGTTAGAAGGTTGAACCACTCTAAAATCATTGTCTCATTTACTTTGAAGCTTCCACACCTAATCCACCCAAAAATCCACCTCTCCACCACTTGGTGAGCCAACATCGGTTGATTGAATCGAGCTCCTCTCAACTCAACAGAATTTCTAGTACTACAAACCCAAACTCGATGTTCGCTAAAAATATACGATTTATAAGACCAAAATTGGGCTCGAACAGGCCTACCCACCCTTGTTTTTCAACCCAAAATTGCACAGAACTCGCGTTCTGCAAAACGGAGTTCTGTACGATATATTCAGCCACCTTTTTAAATTCTCGAGGACCTCGCGTTCTGTATAATGCGAGTTCCTGAAAAACCATTAATTCAAACAACGATGCCACGTAGACAGAACGCGCGCTCTGTAGAACGCGAGTTCGCACCTCGCTTCCTAGAGAACGCGAGTTTCAACTACGTGGCAAGTTTTGGGGTCATTTTTCCAAATAATCCTGGGAGGGAGCCAAAAGTATATATAATTATTAAAAAGGGTTTTTCACCCAAATATGCCTTCCAGATTTCACTTTCTTAGGCTCATCTTTACCCTTTACTCTGTTTTTAGGCCTTCTAGGTTGCACCTTCACTTTCGGAGGTAGAATTGGAGGAAGCCCTTTAGACCAGAATTTTTTGCCGCTCACAGGCTATAAGATATGATTGTAACTTGCCAGATATTTGTCCTTATTGTACCATTTAGAAATATATGTTTCAGGTTCTTTGGAGTCGTGATACATCGCACATATAGCATGACAACTGTTAGGCTTGATAGGCTCGATTTCCTTCAACCGATTTAGCTAGCTAAGTGGTGGAGAAGTTGGATTTTTGGGTGTTTGAGTTGGTGGCAAAAAATAAGAATTAAACACGAGAATTTAGAGTGGTTCGACTTTCTAACCCAAAGCCTACATCCACTACCTTGGAATGCCACCAAGGATTTCCCAAATTCACTAAGAATTTCATCCCCTTTTCTCGGCTTAGGAGGAAACCGTAACAATGATTAAGCTATCTACCCTTAGATTAATCAAACACTCACTTACAAGTAAAATTCAAAGCAAACAAGAAATCCCTCTAATAGGTATGTGTTTGCAATTCTAAGCACTCACCCAAAACCTATACACTTGAGCAAATTTAACAATTTTGGCTCACAAGTGTTTTATCTACACAAGAAAGTGACAATTAAGCTCTAAAGACAATTTAACATCATAATATTGTTACAATTGAAGCATTAGCCTTTCCTTGATGCTTGAAGGTCCCTTTTATACTCCCAATTGAGTTTGTAGCCATTGAGGACTGTTGGGGTTGAATTAGAGTCGTTAGAGCCATTATTTCTCACCATAAATGCAGTTCTGCAGCTTGGCGTATCGATACCCTTGAATCCGTATCGATAAGGTCCCGATAAAGAAATAGTCGTTGAGCAATTCAAGCTGGTGTGTATCGATACGCTTGGCTAGCGTATCGGTACGGTCCTGCAGTTTAAAAGTTCGTTGGGAAAATAACCATTGGGGGTAGTTTGGCGTATCGGTACGCGATACAACCGTATCGGTACACAAACTAACCGTTATCTATTTAAAACATACCGTATCGGTACAGAAAAGCTTATCAGTACAAGTTTTGGCTACTAGAATTTTATTGTAGCTGAAACCTTAGGGCGTATCGATACAGTACCAGACCGTATCGGTACGGGTACTTAAAAACACTGGTTTGGCTACTTTAAAAGCATTTTACGTTATTCCAAAGCCTTTTAAAAATCCTTAAACATAAGTTCAAGTTGTTTTGACTAAAAGCATATTTTAAATTCTTTTCAATTTAGTCTAAAACATTTTTCAATTATTATATCAAAACATTTAGTTCTACAATCTCCCCATTTTTGATATAATAAAACCAACTTGAATAATTGTTTGGGATTCTCCCCTTATTATTTTAAAATTTTGAATAAGAGAATAAATTTTGAATGGAATTAAAGCTCCCCTTATTCTCTTGAAAATCAATCTTTCAAATCATTTCTCCTCATTTTTGTTATATCAAAAAGAATTTAAAAAGACATTAGGCTCAAAATAACTAAGGAGGTTAAAGAAAAATTGACACAATTAAAAATTTTGGTTTTAAAATTGGCTCCCCCTACTCAAAGCATCAAACAATGTTAGTCCAACAATATAATTAAACTAGTTGAATTAAAAGAAACAAAACTAAATGAAAATAAATTCAACTAATTTTACCACACTTGAATCCAATGGAGGATGTGAAGCCTTCCTTCTTCAAGTGCCCTCTTTTTGTGCATGGAGCTCCCCCTCAAATTTGGACTTTTTGATCACTCTCCATCACACCTAAACAAGACAATCAAGTAATTTTTGGTATCCAAATTGCTTTGGATCCATAGACGTTAGTTGCACATAGTTTTGTAACACCCTAAAGCAATAGTATTTTGAAGAAAAAAAAATGCAATCAGTGGGTTTTGAACCGTGACCCCTTGAGTGGAGTCCATGTGACTTAGCCGTGTGAGCTAAGGTAAATTCTGAATATGGTCTACCTCACTTCTCCTTTATGTTTATTGTTTAGATTATACAAAAATAATAAAGTAAAGAAAATATCCTACCTACGGATATTGGTTCTATTAATTCTAAGAAACCAGATCTAAAAAAAAAGAGATACGACTCTTCGTCTTCCCCTCACATCCCATCATCGATTTCCCTCCCCGATCCGGCGCCACCGCTCAACCGTGACTGCCACCGCCACCGCCGAACGAACCGCCGCGACATTCCGATCGAAAGCCTTAAGGTTACTCGCGTATCTGTAGCCGCAATCGCCGGCAATCAAGCGTCGAATATTCGACGAACCGAGGGTTTGAGGCCGATCTGTTTTCCGTCGTTTTCGGCCGTTGTTGACGCCGATTTGCCGCACTGCCATCGTTGATGGATTCTCCGTCGTAAGGCGAGCAAAACCCAAGCTTCCGTTCACCGAACCGACATCGTTTCCCTCATCGCCGGAGTTACGTCGAAACCGGTCTTCCCCTCCTCTGTTCGGTAATCAAAGTTCCTTGTATTCGGGATGTAGAGGACGTCACATTCGAGTTCGAGAGTGATTGAACGGAGTATCAGGATCGACCGATATAGCAAGTATTAAAGGTAATACACTACTACCTCTTGTATGCTTTATGAGCATGTTGGTATGTGTTATTGCATGCATAAAAATGATGATAAGTACTTTTAAATCTGCTCAAGTTAAATCGAATGTAGAAACGAGTATGATAAATTCAGTAAGACCGAAATGCTCGAATAAGACAGCTAATCTCCAATTCTGAGCATTAGTGTGAAAAATTATAATGTAGAAATCTCTGAATGCCTGGTTGGATTAGACCTGGCAAACTTGACCCGAGAACCGAAACTCGAACCGAATTACCCGAACCCGAACCGAAAATCAACCCGAAATTGACTCGAAATCTGATACGAAATTTGATCCGAAACCCGAAATAAACCGAACCGAAACTGAACTGAATTTAGTTGAACCGAATAGACCCGAACCGAATAGACCTGAAATGACCCGAAACACAATAGACCCGAACTAAAACCGAACCGAAACCGAACTAAAACCGAAACCGAATCTGAACCGAAAATATCAGACCCGAAATAACCGAAACCGAAATGACCCGAACCGAACCCGAACCGATTGACCGCTTGCCACCTCTAGGTTGGATACCCGATGAGCAAATAAAATTTCTGAGCTACCGTTTGCGTCTTGTTGGTATACATTACCAAAATGCCCATGTATGATAAAATGATCATAATGCCCCTGGTAGGATTAAATGACTAAATCACATATGATATGCCTAAACTCTCAGCGATCTTGATGTATCATCTCCTGACTATCTGGTTTGAACCGTTAGTACAAACCCCTCTTTTAATAGGGGCCTTGTTTCAAAGATCCGTACAACTATCAAAAGTTAATATGATATCTTCCGTAAATGTCAAGTATCTCTAAGGAAATAAACTATTCCACCTAGTGTGTTCCATGTGTCTACACAACTGTTTTTGCATACGGAGTTACATGTTATAATACCGATTATGTGCACATGATAGAATACTTGGACTCACATGAACATGACATGTTTATAATTAAACATGACCGTACTATATTTCTGATATATGCATATGCACATGATATGACCAACATGCTATATGGATGATATATTACTAAAATACAGCTATTGATTAACCAAACCGTTGCATTAATTGTTACTGGGGTACTTGGGATAGAATATGAAGTGACCGTAGGTTCAGCTCTGATCCAGCTGGTAATTCCTTTACCGTTACAGGTTCCTATGCTTCGGCCAGGGTAATTCCTCACCATTACCGTTACAGGTTCCTATGCTTCGGCCAGGGTAATTCCTCACCATTACCGTTACAGGTTCCTATGCTTCGGCCAGGGTAATTCCTCACCGTTACCGTTACAGGTTCCTATGCTTCGGCCAGGGTAATTCCTCACCATTACCGTTACAGGTTCCTATGCTTCGGCCAGGGTAATTCCTCATCATTACCGTTACAGGTTCCTATGCTTCGGCCAGGGTAATTCCTCACCGTTACCGTTACAGGTTCCTATGCTTCGGCCAGGGTAATTCCTCACCATTACCGTTACAGGTTCCTATGCTTCGGCCAGGGTAATTCCTCACCGTTACCGTTACAGGTTTCTATGCTTCGGCTAGGATAATACCTACCATACCGTACCGTACCGTTCCCTAGGTAATTCTTTAGGATGGCACTTATGCCCAATGGGCACTGGTCAACGCCTTTGACGCAGTTTTGGGGAATTGCCTCGTGGAGTGTGGTTGGAGGGAAGATAAAAGATTTAACCGTACTGTATTATTACTTGTACTATATGTTTTGAACTAGAAATGTATATTATACTGTTATTATACATGATCTACTTGCACTGTTGGAACACACTAGGAACCGAACTCTCTAATTCCACCTCCGTATATTAATAGCCTATAATTATCGTCTAATTCTCGATGATTGAATAAAGAATAAGTACCTTTATTCTCAAATATAACGTTACCTGAAATATCGACAAAGAAATGAAGACCGTTACTAAGTAAAGCATCATGAAAATGTTATGCCTACCATATATCTGCATGAGCTTATAGCATCTTTTGGTAGTTTTGTATTACTGAGCTTTTCCAAGCTCATGTTGTTTTTACCATCACAGGTTAAAGGTATAACGTTTGACATCAGTGTTCGGAGTTCTCTCGGCGTTGCTTTTGGAGTACGGTACCGACATAGTTAGTGGGTATGCATATTATTATTGTTTTCATAATAGTGTCTGTAAAAATATTTTCTGAAATCCCGTTATATGTTTAAATGCTTTCATGAAAGAGTATTTTCAACAAAAGTTACCGTTATAATTTAATATGTATTTTTCATAGAAAGAGTTTTATGTGTATTTTTACCGTGGGTCGCTCTTGTGACCCTAATGTGACTTCCTAGGATCCGTCGTAACGCATAGGCGGGTCTAGGGGGTTACATTTAGTGGTATCAGAGCTTAGAGTTGCGTCATTCTGGGTAGATCGGCCGATCGTCTGTCATAGAATGTCTGGTCTGTGCATGCCCCTAGATCATAACCGTACTCCTCTATGCCGAGACTCCGATGTTGAATCCTTTCCTGTGATATGTGCAAGTAACCGTTCTGCCCATAATAGCTTGATCCGTACTGGGAAGGAATATTGATAATGTCTGTCTACGAGTTGGATTAAATTGATGGATTTGAATCCAGATAAAGAAACTGAGATAGTTAATGCGTGTGGAATTGAAGATATAAATTTGATAGAGAATGAATGTTTGATCATGCGGGATGACCGATGTAAGATTTCATGAAAGGCTATTCAGTGATAATGACTGTGTTTGAAAATACTCTAACGGAAATGTGAAAAAAAAAACTCTACGAACTTCAGAGAGAAGTGTTTGCGGTTGTACAGAAAGTGTATAATCTGTGGTACCTCCGTTATACCGAAGGAAATAGTTACCTGAACATTGCGCTGAAAGTAAGCGTTATCCGTTCGAAACATTGGATTGTATTTGTTCAGTATGGAGTAAGTCATTTTGGGAAAAGTGACATAATGTACCGTCATATGTATCGTACTTACTGAAATTGGATGTTCACATCTTGATTCTAGAGAGCCTTGGTTGACGCTTTGAGTACTCGCATAAACTTCACGCACAGTTGTTCGTCCGTAAATTGACTGTCAACCTAGTAAAGTAATTCAGATTCTGAAATATGTACTTTTAGACTGTATGACTGACTTTTGTGGCGACGAGAATGTTTTGTGCTCTTGACTGAGTATGTCATAATAATAATAAAGGATATGAGACAAGTTTTGCTTAGCACCGTATGAAGTTTAAAAGCGGATTCAAGTATCATATTTTGATTAATTGGTCCGAGATGTATGATATGATGAATGTAGATTTAATGACAGTCTAAGTGTTTGGAAATACTACCAGATTAATCTGTGATCATCTGAGAGTCCTGAGAAACAAGGATACCTTGATAGATAAGTTTTCAGTACAAGAACGGATGAAAGATTAGTTATGCATTTCTATGACTCTAGTAAATTTCGAGGACGAAATTTCTTTTAAGGGAGGGAGAATTGTAACACCCTAAAGCAATAGTATTTTGAAGAAAAATAAAATGCAATCAGTGGGTTTTGAACCGTGACCCCTTGAGTGGAGTCCATGTGACTTAGCCGTGTGAGCTAAGGTAAATTCTGAATATGGTCTACCTCACTTCTCCTTTATGTTTACTGTTTAGATTATACAAAAATAATAAAGTAAAGAAAATATCCTACCTACGGATATTGGTTCTATTAATTCTAAGAAACCAGATCTAAAAAAAAGAGATACGACTCTTCGTCTTCCCCTCACCTCCCATCATCGATTTCCCTCCCCGATCCGGCGCCACCGCTCAACCGTGACTGCCACCGCCACCGCCGAACGAACCGCCGCGACATCCCGATCGAAAGCCTTAAGGTTACTCGCGTATCTGTAGCCGCAATCGCCGGCAATCAAGCGTCGAATATTCGACGAACCGAGGGTTTGAGGCCGATCTGTTTTCCGTCGTTTTCGGCCGTTGTTGACGCCGATTTGCCGCGCTGCCATCGTTGATGGATTCTCCGTCGTAAGGCGAGCAAAACTCAAGCTTCCGTTCACCGAACCGACATCGTTTCCCTCATCGCCGGAGTTACGTCGAAACCGGTCTTCCCCTCCTCTGTTCGGTAATCAAAGTTCCTTGTATTCGGGATGTAAAGGACGTCGCATTCGAGTTCGAGAGTGATTGAACGGAGTATCAGGATCGACCGATATAGCAAGTATTAAAGGTAATACACTACTACCTCTTGTATGCTTTATGAGCATGTTGGTATGTGTTATTGCATGCATAAAAATGATGATAAGTACTGTTAAATCTGCTCAAGTTAAATCGAATGTAGAAACGAGTATGATAAATTCAGTAAGACCAAAATGCTCGAATAAGACAGCTAATCGGCCAGGGTAATTCCTCACCATTACCGTTACAGGTTCCTATGCTTCGGCCAGGGTAATTCCTCACCATTACCGTTACAGGTTCCTATGCTTCGGCCAGGGTAATTCCTCACCGTTACCGTTACAGGTTCCTATGCTTCGGCCAGGGTAATTCCTCACCGTTACCGTTACAGGTTCCTATGCTTCGGCCAGGGTAATTCCTCACCATTACCGTTACAGGTTCCTATGCTTCGGCCAGGGTAATTCCTCATCATTACCGTTACAGGTTCCTATGCTTCGGCCAGGGTAATTCCTCACCGTTACCGTTACAGGTTCCTATGCTTCGGCCAGGGTAATTCCTCACCATTACCGTTACAGGTTCCTATGCTTCGGCCAGGGTAATTCCTCACCGTTACCGTTACAGGTTTCTATGCTTCGGCTAGGATAATACCTACCATACCGTACCGTACCGTTCCCTAGGTAATTCTTTAGGATGGCACTTATGCCCAATGGGCACTGGTCAACGCCTTTGACGCAGTTTTGGGGAATTGCCTCGTGGAATGTGGTTGGAGGGAAGATAAAAGATTTAACCGTACTGTATTATTACTTGTACTATATGTTTTGAACTAGAAATGTATATTATACTGTTATTATACATGATCTACTTGCACTGTTGGAACACACTAGGAACCGAACTCTCTAATTCCACCTCCGTATATTAATAGCCTATAATTATCGTCTAATTCTCGATGATTGAATAAAGAATAAGTACCTTTATTCTCAAATATAACGTTACCTGAAATATCGACAAAGAAATGAAGACCGTTACTAAGTAAAGCATCATGAAAATGTTATGCCTACCATATATCTGCATGAGCTTATAGCATCTTTTGGTAGTTTTGTATTACTGAGCTTTTCCAAGCTCATGTTGTTTTTACCATCACAGGTTAAAGGTATAACGTTTGACATCAGTGTTCGGAGTTCTCTCGGCGTTGCTTTTGGAGTACGGTACCGACATAGTTAGTGGGTATGCATATTATTATTGTTTTCATAATAGTGTCTGTAAAAATGTTTTCTGAAATCCCGTTATATGTTTAAATGCTTTCATGAAAGAGTATTTTCAACAAAAGTTACCGTTATAATTTAATATGTATTTTTCATAGAAAGAGTTTTATGTGTATTTTTACCGTGGGTCGCTCTTGTGACCCTAATGTGACTTCCTAGGATCCGTCGTAACGCATAGGCGGGTCTAGGGGGTTACAAGTTTAGTCCCCTTAGGAATCCATTTTTCAATTTCATCATCTTTAGTTGAAGTACTTAGTCCTTTTGGGACACAAATACTTCTAAAACTTTTCCATTCAAAAATCTAGGGGCACTAGATTGTCTAACATAAAAATTTGATTTTCCCAAAATGTTTTTCTTTTGAAGTTCATTGGAAATCAAATCTTTTTCCTTCTTAAGATCATCAACTTCCTTTTGATGATCTTTTTCCATCGTTTGAAGCAAATTTTGTAAATCTAAAACTTTAAGTTCAAAATCTTTAATGTTTTCTTGAAACTCTAGATTTGTTTTGGAAAGCAAATCATTTTCCTTTTTAAATTTGAAAGCAATTTTTTGTTTTTAGAAAATGATGCCTTAAATTCTAAAAGAAAATCATCATAGGCATCTTGTAACTCATCAAAAGTATATTAATTTGAACTAGATGAGTTAGAAGTTACCTCCCCCTCATTGAGGGTCATGAAGCATAGGTGGGCTACCTCATCATCGATGAAGTCTTCAGCACTCCATGTCGCCATGTATACTTTTTTTAAGATGATCATTTTTTGTTGGACTTGTGGGAATCCTTCATCTTCTTCTCCGATTCATGCTTGGATTTAGCCATCTCGCTCTTCATGAATCGAGTGAATTTCTTGAAGAGATGAACCATCTCTTCATCTTCACTTTCCTCATCACTCAAATAAATGTGTTGGCTTGTAGAGGATTTGAGAGCAACGACACTCGTGTTGATGCCTAGCTCCATGATTTTCTTCTTCCCCATCTTCTTTATCACTTCCTTCTTCTTCTTCTCATCTTCTTTTTCTTTCCTCATCATTTCACGAGTGAGAAGAGACCTCATGAGTTGATCTAGCTTCAAGGTCTTTAGATTTTTGGCTTCGATGATGGCGGTCTTCTTTGAGTCTCATGACTCGGGAAGAGAATAGAGAAGCTTTCGGACAAGCTTATCTTCTAGAATGATGTCTCCATATCTTTTGAGTCCATTTGTGATGGTGGAGAATCTATCGAACATCTTTGTGATGTCTTCATCCGGTTCCATCTTTAAGTTCTCATACTCGTGGTTGAGGAGGCCGATGTTGGTCTCCTTTACTTCGTTTGTTCCCTCGTATGTGACTTCAAGCTTGTCTCATACTTCCTTGGCATCTTCGCAAGAGGACATCTTCTCATAGATGTTGGGGCCAAATGCACAAAAGAGGATATGCAAGGCCTTGCAATTAAGCTTCATCTTCTTGCGATCATCCACACTCCATTAGCGTAGTTGGTCCCGTCGAAGAATGGTGGCTTATCGATGGATTGCGCCATTTGACCAGTTGATTGAATGTTGTATCGTGCTACCCGGATCACCTTAATAGGATGTTAATCCCCTTCAATTGAGCCTCGCTCTAGTACCAATTGTTAGGCTTGATAGGCTCAATTTCCTTCAACCGATTTAGCTAGCCAAGTGGTGGAGAAGTTGGATTTTTTGGTATTTAAGTTTGTGGCAAAAAATAAGAATTAAACACGAGGATTTAGAGTGGTTCGGCTTTCTAACCCAAAGCCTACATCCACTACCTTGGAACGCCACCAAGGATTTCCCAAATTCACTAAGTATTTCATCCATTTTTCTCGGCTTAGGAGGAAACCGTTACAATGATTAAGCTATCTACCCTTAGCTTAATTAAACACTCACTTACAAGTGAAATTCAAAGCAAACAAGAAATCCATCTAATAGGTATGTGTTTGCAATTCTAAGCACTCACCTAAAACCTATACACTTGAGCAAATTTAACAATTTTGGCTCACAAGTGTTTTGTCTATACAAGAGCGTGACAATTAATTTCTAAAGACAATTTGACATCATAATGTTGTTAAAATTGAAGCATTAACCTTTCCTTGATGCTTGAAGGCCTCTTTTATACTCTAAATTGATTTTGTAGCCGTTGAGGACCGTTGTGGTTGAATTAGAGCCGTTGGAGCCTTTATTTCCCACCATAAATGCAGTTCTGCAGCTTGGCGTATCGATACCCTTGAATCCGTATCGATACGGTCCCAATAAGGTAATAGCCGTTGAGTACTTCAAGCTGGTGCGTATCGATACACTTGGCTAGTGTATCGGTACAGTCTGTTAATTTAAAAGATCATTGGGAAAATGCATGTTGGGGGTAGTTTGGCGTATCTGTACGCGATACAACTGTATCATTACGCGAACTAGCCATCAACTATTTAAAACATACTGCATCGATACGGCAAAGTGTATCGGTACGGGTTTTGGCTACTGGAATTTTACTGTAGTTGAAACTATAGGGCGTACCGATACATTACCATACTGTATCGGTACGGGTACTTGAAAAACACTGGTTTGGCTACTTTAAAAGCATTTTAAGTTATTCCAAAGCCTTTTAAAAACCCTTAAACATAATTTCAAGTTGTTTTGACTAAAAGCATAGTTTAAATTCTTTTCAATTTAGTCCAAAACATTTTTCAATTATTATAACAAAACATTTAGTTCCACAACAACAAGGAATACCATTTATTTCCCATTCCCTACATGTACAAGTCAACTTCTTGAGGTCAATAGTATGCTGATTACCTAAATGATTTACCTCAAAACCCCCATCGCCATTCCATACAAGCCTACAATTAGTGGAATTATCCATATTTCTTTCTAGTTTCTGAAGATCTCTTGGTGCGATGTTGGTCCTCCATGTTTTTGCCCAAGATCTCTTAACATTCATCCTACTCATCACCATGGTTCTAATTTCTTCAAGCATTGTGATAATTGGTTTTCATCTTGCTTTAATTATCCATCCATTAAAAGCCTCTTCCATGTTATTGTCCACAACAACACATTTCGATGTCCCTTTGAAGTATGCCCTAGACCAACACTCCATAGGGGTTTCTAAAAGGTCATTTGATGAGTTCATCCCAATGCTTCCAATTTTTGTAAATTTTTATCAAAGTCTTCCACAAAAGTTGCTCTCACAATATTCCAAAATTGAAATTTTCTATTCATGCCTTTCCATTTCTTGTGCCATGAAGCATATATGTGTCGAGCACACATTCTATGATCCACGTCGGAGAATGACTCTCTCAACACTGGTATAAGACCTTATAATACAAGATAAAATTAGAGTAATAAAATAACATTACATGTAAACAAATTTATCAAATACTAGTAAGAACCAAAATTACCACAAAACAATTCTAATGAAATGCCAAAACAATTTACAAGAGTATTAAAGTTAGCTATAAAATTTAGCTTCAAACAAAGAGATAAAAATCAAGACGTACATGCATAGCTATAAAACAGATTTTGGATAATCTACTCTACATTTAGAACAGTTTTAAACATATAAAACGAAAAAAGATTTACATATACTTCAGTTTTGAAGCATCATTGTCAACATATATAAGTCATAAGTTGGAAGTCACGTAGGGGAATTTAGCTTTTAACAGTGAACAAATATTAAATAACATTAGCATGCAGGTAGATATAGCTTAAAGAAAAAAATCTATAAATTATGCTTTTTTAGTACTTAAATTATTATTTTAAATTAAAATATGTTTCTAAACTATCACATATAACCACTTTAAGTCCCACTATTTTTTTCAATTAGAATTCTTTTTAATTTACATACATTTTGCATGTCTGACATTAGGGTGAGCCTTTCACCATTTGTATGATTTAAATCAACCATAAGTTTATGTAAAAACCATCGCCATGATTCTTTGCCTTCTCCCTCCACAATTGCCCACACAACTGGAAACATATGATTATTTCCATCTCTACCAACAGCCACAAGAAGAAACCCCTTTGAAACAGATTTTAGAAAACATCCATCAATTCTAATAAAAGGTCTACAACCGTCTCTCCAACATTGCTTCAGTGTACCTAAACAAACATACATTCTATAAAATCTTGCACTTCCTTCATTTTCTCTATCCACCTGAATTGTTATTGTACTCCTAGGATTTGAGTGTAACAACTCAGTTGCAAATCCTCAGAGATTTGCATACTCTTCTACGTAAGAACCCTGCATCTCCTTGAGAACTGCCTTTTGAGCTCTTTGACATATGTTGTAAGGCGCATAAGCCCCTAACTCAGTTTCACACATATCTTTTAATGTATCAACTTTTATTTTGGGATCCATCAATATTATATCCTTGAAAGTCTTTTGTATCATCTTGTAAGACAACATAGTGCTTTTTTTATTCCTAAAACACATATGCACTGAATGGTACGTCTTCACCATAAAACAATCATACCTACTATCATAACCCACATATAAATTCCAAGGACATGTTTCCCTACAATGCAATCTTGTCCTTTTAGGCTCATTTTTCACGAATTTCAACTTCACACATTTTGCAACAGGATACTTCTTAACAGCTTCTTTGAACTGAATGTTATCTTCGAATCTCAGACCTACTTTCCAAGTTGGAATAACACATTTAGGATTATATCTAGGCCACATTGTTTTCCCCCTAGAATATGTTCCACAGGTTTCTTCATCTGACTCGCTACTGTCACCATATTCTCCTGGGTCAGAGGAGTTCAAGTAGTCACTCTCATGGCCATCAAGTTTTTCATCCCTTCCTTTGATTTCATGTTCCTCTAATGCATCATTTCTCACTTCAATCTCTCGCACGCATTCTTCATCACTAACATCCGAACTAACTTTTTTGATATAGAACCATTTTTATTTTTCTTGTTAGCTACTAATTTACTTCTAATGGAAACAACTTCATCATCAACATCAAATAATAGTTTGACATACTATAGAAAACAATGTTGACCATCAACTTCCTTCAACTCACTATTAAAATCAGCAACGACTTCAACCCCTAAATCCTCACAAATATCATCGCCACTAGGCAAGATTTCACCATTAACATCAGTCCTTACTCCTTCACAATTTGCGTGTAACTCCTCTATGACAACCCTTAAATTCTCACCAGCAACTTCTAAACCATGAATATCAACCCCTAACTCCTCACTTCCAACATCTACACCACTCTCACTATCACCATCTTCTTTTGAATCTTCACCAACCCTATTTTTACTACACTCAATTACCTCATTGTTTTTTTACAGTCCTCACCAACATCTATTTTGTGGTTAACATAAATATCCACACTACCATTTCAATCAACAAACTAATCACTTGCCTTACAATGTCATCGTTATGAACTAGCACCAAGCCATCACAATTGAACTTTACGTTAGGTACCTTATAGTAAATAAATGGATGATAACCATATCCCAAAAGTTTTACATTATCTATTATATCCCATAAGCATAATTTATTCGGATAAACCTAAAATCTTTCAACTGACCCGTTTTTATATTTAAATTTGGGACTGGTCTTAAATATGCCACCGTGGAAATAACACAACACATAAATAATTTCTGAATCACCATCCATGCTGCAAAAAGAGAGAGAGAGAATTATAATATGTCAATATAGATAACAATTTAGTGAACCAAAACTAATTAGCACCGGCTATCACAATCGATGTTTGTCTAAAGAAAATATAAAATGACATAGAGAGGCTCTAAATGTGAAATACAAACAAAATCTAATTTTTATTTGTTAAAATTTTTAGACATGAACATATAGAAATACATGAATGGATTAAACTTATATAACACGAATTATTAATGTGTTAAAATTTAAAACATCTTAAACATGATTACAAGATAAAAATCATAAAAATACAACATTATACTTATGAATTGTCAGTCTATTTTTCACTACTTATCTATGTATTGGTAAAATGGTGTTATTTTCACCATTGATATATACATTCACAAGTGTATATTTAGTGTAAACTAAATAAATACAAATTCATGTAAAAACTCGTAAATAATATAATGGAGTGAGTTACTGAAGTATGACTATAATTTACAGACTATGGGCAAACTTTTTTCTAGTATAAATATGACAACTTTACAATCAGATAGAAAACACTAATGAAACTTTCACTAAACATCATACCAAGATGATAACTATTATACATAATAAATATAGACACCCAACATCCGATGAGATCGAGTATTTTGACAGTTTCAGTCGTGTGACGTTACCTCTAAATATGTATAAAATCTACTTAAGAAAGTGTTGGAGTTAAAAATTGATTTCAAGGAACCCTAAAACAAATTAAACCAGCTTATTATAAGCAAGAATTAAAGCTACACAAGCCAAACAAAAGGACATTTTTTCAAGATATACAAAACCGGTAAAATTTCATTTTAGAGCTCTATGTTATCAAGATATACAAACCACTGGTTTCAGGAATAAATATTGCAATCCTAGAAAGTGTGCCAAAAACAAATAGATAGAAGGGATAAACACTGCACTTTAAACAAATATATGCATTTACTATGTAGTTACGGATATCAACAATCAAATTTAGTCTAAAAAACAGTAAATCACATCAAATTTATTTTCCTGAAAAAAATATAACTTAAAACAATATAAAAACAAACCACTGTAAATGGGCCATATACAGACACATAAGGTAAACTTGATTCGAAGTGGTAGAGTTAGCATAATTAAGCCTCATAAAAGAGATTGACAGCAGGAAAAATAAAATAATATAAAAAAATCCCCTTTAATATCTTAATGTTAAATCATTAGCGGAAAAAAATTATAACAGAGATTAAAATAATAAAAGTGTAACATGGACTAAACTTAATTATAAACAATAAAAAGAAGAAAAGAATGAAGTTAAACAAAAAAAATACAACTAACCTGACGTTGACTCGTAGATGAATAGAGAGGGTGACTTCGGCGATGCCAACTAATGGAGGAACGAAAAAAAGAATAGATGGACGAATCTGATTTGGGAATTTGGGTTTAATGGGTTAGGGTTGTTTGATTTAAAATTTCATTAATTATTTATCCATAAGAATTTTAGTCCATGTCAACATGTTATGGTAGATATAAATAATGTGAGGTGGCTTTTTTAACATGACAAATCAATATTTTTAACGAGACTAACGGATTTCGTTAGTCAAAGGGGTACATTGTTGAGAATTTAGAGTTGAATGGCTTAATTGAGTGTAAAAATAGTTTAGGGGCTTAATTAATTTTTTTTAAAAGTTCAAGGGCTTTTAGTACCCTTAAGCCAATAATATATATATATATATTCGGGTCACCTAAAAGGTAGTTTAGAAGTCATTCCAAGCATGTTAGCATTTCAAATAGTTGTCACTTGAAATTATTCACTTATAAACATTCTTTCTGTAGAATATTGTGAATGATTAATTTAAATTCACGATTTACAATAACTGAAAATTTTCTTAGTAATGGCATTATCTAATGATTCTCATACTTTTTGTCATTTTTTTAATATTGTACACATTATAACATGCATCAAATAAATTTTGAGAATTTAATTACGTCATAGAAATCAAAGTGTTTCCACGCCTTGATAATGTTAAAGACGGTAACAACATTTTTCATACCTTGTCAACGTTGAAGGATGTAGCAACATATATCTCATTCTCTCTAATAATAAAAGGATCATCTTCAGACATTTGATTAGGTTCAACATGGTCAAATGAAACAACATCTTCTGATGTCACATTTTGAAATTCTCTATAGTGAATTTCACAAGTTTTTCATTGTGAGTCATAGTCACTAGCAACATTAAGCTCAAACCTTACTATAGTACCAAACTAAGAACTACAAGTGTTCTTAGATGTATGTCATTTTTCCTGTTAACATCTGAAATTTATAAATAAGACTAGAATCAAGAAATTATGAATTTGCTAAACGTTATGAATTTAGTCAGAAACTAAAAATTAGAAATAGATGCATAATTATCAACTTTGCTAGACGACATGAATTTAGTAAATTAAATACCCAACACAAAGTTTACACAGTCGAATAGAGAGCACAATAATAAACAGTGCACTATGTAGGTAACTTTGAAAGAGATGGGTACACTAGACACGCTTAAATACCAGGTCTTTCAAAAAATTAATCCTAAACATGCACTCTCACATTATCTTTTAAATCAGGCGTTCGTACTCACCTTTAATTTAATCCATGAGACTACAAACATGAATTAATAAATAACAAGTCTAAATAATTTAATCTTACAAGTAGAATCGTAATATTCAAGTAGACTTGTTTAATTAACCATGCACGTACTTCAATCACTTCATGATCATAGAATCCACCGCAACAATCACTAGAATCGACACCTCTTTTAAATTTTGTCAATTCTAGAAATAGATGATAATTCACAAGATTGGTATTTGAAATTTATTAACAATAATAAATTTAGAAAATTCACTGTTAGTAATAAAATTCTTATCTTTAGATTCTATTTCACTATTTTTCAATAGATTGTAGACCTGGTCGGAATCTTGAATTTACAAAATAAGCTTCCAAGCCCCTTGTACGACCTTCTTCGTCTCATTTGGCCCCTCGTAAATCATGAATCAAAGATTCATAGCATTAATCATTAAATTAGTGATTTAATTGTAAAAATTGAAAATTTGTTAGACAACACTAACAAATTAATGGTGTACCATCCAGAAGTTTCAAGACAACACGAGAATTAAAGCAAGGGTGCCCCATCTCTCCACTGTTATTTAATCTGATCGGTGAAGCCCTCGGTGTCCTCATTCGTAAAGCTCTTGATTTTGGATTACTAAAAGGAGTTACAATTGGGTCCAGTGGTTTAATCGTGTCCCACTTGCAATTTGCGGACGATCTTGTGCTTTTCCTCAAGGCTAACGAAGATAATGTCAGATTTGCAAAAAGAGTGTTGAGGGTCTTTGAAGCTGTTTCGAGACTTGAACTAAATTTGAAAAATAGATTGTTTGGGATTAATGTGGACGATGATGTCTTGAACTTGTGGGCATCAAGGAGAAATTGTAGAACTGACTATTTTCTGACAAGTAATCTCGAATTCCTAATTGGCTCAATTCATAATGCGAATGCTTTGTGGCAGTCTATTGTGGAGAAAGTCCAGTCCAGGCTTGAGGGGTGGACAGAGAAGCTATTTTCGTTGTCGCCTGAATCTTTTGAAATCTATCCTGAATAGCTTACCCATGTATTTCATGTCTTTGTTTCAGATACCGGCTTCGATAGCTGCCAAACTTAATAAGATAATTGCAAGCTTTATTTGGGGATCATCTTCTAGTCGATCCATCAACTGGATAAAATGGCAAAAAAAATTGTAAGCCAATTAAGTATGGTGGGCTGGGCTTTTTTGACGTCAGGTTATGGAACCACTCCCTATTAAATAAGTGGCTATGGCGATACGAAAATGAAACAATCTGTCTTTGGAGGCGTGTGATCAATGTCGAGTATGGTTTAGACTCTAAAGAACTAGTGCCTAAGTCTCTGAACGACAACAAGGTATTGTGGGTGTGGAAAAATATATCTAGAACGTTACATGAGCCTGAAGATTGCTTCACTAAGAAATTACGTTGTGTACTAGGAGATGGTAAATTCATTAATTTTTGGGATGACATTTGGATCGGGAATTCCACTCTCAAGCATTATTTTCCCCGTATTTTTGCACTAGCCACGGAGAAGGAAGGCAAGGTAAGTGAGTTCGGTCGCAAGGTGAATGGGAAATGGGAATGGACTATCCCTCTACACAGAAGACGGTTCGAATGGGAAATTGATCTATGAGAAAGTTTCTTAAATTTCTTGGAAGTGGCCTCTAACAATAACCAGAACGCCGATTGCATATGGTGGTGTGGGACTTCCACGGGACTCTATTGCCCCAAAGGCTTTTTCAAATTATTTGTTGCCGAGGGGTCAATTTCGGATCGAATCTGGTCCCACCAAAAGTGGAGTTCTTTCTGTGGAGGGCGGTTCAAGATAGGATTCCTACAAGAACATAATTGTCTAAACGTGGGATTGGTTCAATCATCCAATTAGAGTGTGTGTTCTACTTGAAGGAGACGAAAACCACGAACCATTTATTGTGTCTTTATAAAGTCTTCTAGAGGATTTGGCAAACTTGGTGTAGTTTCTGGAATGTTCATCTCATGGTACCGGGTTCTCTAAAACTTTTTTTGTTATCTTGGGAGAATGTGTCAATAAATTTTCGCTGAAACTTCTGTGGCGAGTAGCTTTTGTGGGTATTTCTTGGACCATTTGGTTACATCGGAATGAAGTTATTTTCAATGGAAAACAATGTGATGTTGATCGTCTATCTGAGTTGGCACTATTAAGAATAAGGCATTGATGCAAAAGTAAGTGGCCAGGGTCGTTTCCGTCTGTAAATTCCTTTATGTGGTGCCCATTCGCGAGTTCCTTTTCGGCAGCCCTTGCTCGAAGGCCCATCATTGGATCATGGGTTGCCCCTATAGCTGGTTATCTTAAATTCAATGTGATTGTAGTGGTCAAAGGCGGCTTTGGTAAGGTTGGGATTGGAGGGATACTTTGAGATCATGTAGACAAGGTCCTTATCCGGTTCTCAGCATGTATTAGATTATCGGACCCAACGGGTGCAGAGATAACATCAATTCAGAAAGCAGGTCAAGTGTTTCTTTCTTCTCCCTGGTTCAATAAGTTTAATTTGATTATTGAATCGGATAGTTTATTAGCTGTGAAATGAATAGATAATCCTAGAATCTCCCCTGCTTGTTTCACCAAAAATATGTTGTGTATTGTCTCTTTATGTATGGAATACAATTGGAAAATTTGCTTTGCTTTTAGAGAAACAAATTGTCAGCATATCAACTAGCTCAAGAGGGGGTTGGGAGAATTCAAGATCTGTTGTTGATGGCTGCCGAAGACTGGAGATTTGTTGGGTGATCAGTCTGTATTGTTGGATATATGAATGGTCATCGTGGACGAAGGTTTGCGTGATGGTCTGTAATTGATATGCATTGGTTTTGGGCCTCAAATTCACATGAGCATGATGTATGTTTTTCTAGCGAAATTGTGTATTTTTGTGTTATTTTGTGGTGTTTCAGCGTGCTTTTTTTTTCCGGTGTTGGAAGTTGATTTTGGGTTCCGTTGGTGTATTATTCTTGTAAGTCATGTCAATACAGGGCACTCTTTTTCCCCCATTAGGTATTAGGGAGTTTTTTTAACCAGGCCTTCGTCGATATCGCACCCCATTAACATATTAATAATAGTTTCCCTCCTTGTTAAAAAAAAAACACTAACAAATTAATTATAATACATTGAAAATAAAGATGACATGAAACCGAAATGCTCGAAGCATTTAAGCTTTAATCCTTTTAAGACGGGACAACTTCAAAGGCCCTTCAAGTATGACTTGAAGTCCAACCTGTAAATAGCCAACCACAGACTTGTTTTTTTAATTTATAAGCTCACAACTTTTGTTTAATAGTTAATAAATGATTAAGCAACTATAATAAAATGTAAGCTGCAATTAATTTGAAGTATGAGTCATTGTGAAATATAAAAAGCTATATATAGAGAGAGAGAGTTAGGATCAACTTACACAATGTAAAACTCTTTAAGTTTTACACGTTTTCTGGATCGTTAGATTGGGGGAATGGATGGCTCAGATTAACTTCTTACTCTTTTTTTTTCAAGTGATAATCTTTACATATTTACTGTTAATCTCATCCATTTGTTTCACTCATCCTACGGTCCAAAAAACGTGTAAAACTTAAAGAGTTTTACACCGTGTAAATGGGTCCTATTATATATATATATATGGTTAGGATCAACTTACACTGTGTAAAACTCTTTAAGTTTTACACGTTTTTTGGATCGTTGGATGGGGGAAATGGATGGTTGAGATTAACTCCGTGTTTTTAATTCCCAAGTGATAATCTTCACATATTTTACTGTTAATCTCATCCATCCGTTTCACTCATCCAACGATCCAAAAAATGTGTAAAACTTAGAGGGTTTTACACAGTATAATTTGATCATATATATATATATATATCAAACCTTTGACCTTTGTCTACCATTTCAACTCTGTCAATAAAGCTTGAGGGTTCATGGAGATAAAGACGTACGACAACCTTGTCGCGATATAAACTATTATCATATACACGATAATTGTTCTCTTTGAATTAAAACTAGACATGTCCTAATATAGTTAGACCCAAGGCATAAAATACACAAATAATTGAGTAGAATAAAAAATTACCGTAAAATAATCAATTGTAAATTAATATGAAAATAAATATAAATTTTACCCCATACATCTGGACGGATACGAGTTGAAAGCATGATTTTGTTGAGACATGTATAAACAGTCTCTTCAAGACAAATTCGTCATCTCCTCAGTGCTAAAATATTGTTGGACGTCTATTTTTCATGATACATCAATAAACGTTCTGTAACACCCCAAAAGTTTAAGGTTAAAAAAATAATAATATTAATAACAAATTGGAATTTGTGGTTGTGGGGTTTTGAAACCACGTCCTCTAGCTTTATGGATGAGGGCTTTTGCCATCAGGGCCAAGACCTTTCTCGGTTTAAGTTGTCTCGGGGTTAATTTTAAACTATACCCGTAGAGTATAGCAAATAATAATTTAAAACAGAACATCGTTTCGTCTACCCATTATTTTTGGGTGTCTATTCGAATTTGAAGAAAAAAAATAGAAATTTCTAAAGGGTTCTAAACTCCCCCGATCGCCACCGCCCTTACCAAGCTCGATCTCCGCCACCGCCGGGCCGTGGCGTTCACCGCCACCACCGCTGGCTTCCCCGTCGAGCCTCGACCAAAACCGTGGTCGCCACTCGCACCATCGCCGCTTAAATCGTCGGCAATCGAAGAGAATGTCCGTTCGAAACCCTTGGTTTGCCGCCCCTCTGTTTTCGTCCGATTCCAGCCGCCTCAGCCGTCTGTTCGCGATGCCGCCGCCAGATCCGGGCTCCCGACGTGACGATGAACAAAACCCAGTCGACCACTTGCCCGTCCGACGCCGGCAAGCTTCTCATCGGAGCAACGCGCTTTCCGACCGTTCACCTTCGTTCTAGAAATGGTGCATTTCGGGACTCCGGCGACCATCCAGTGATCGGAATATTTGGGTGAGTGAACCGGATTGAATCGTCCAAACCGGCCCGTCCGACCCGTCCGACCTGACCCGTCTGCCCGATCCGAAAATCCGAACCGAGTCAGTCGAGTAAACTCGCCCGAGTCAGCCGAGTCAACTCGTCCGAGTCAGCCTGAGTCGACTCAGTTGACCTCTGCTCGTTGACTGCTGACGTCAGCGTTGACCTGCTGACGTCAGCATTGACTCTGACCCCGTTGACCGTTGACCTGCTGACGTCAGCGTTGACTTTGACCGTTAACCAAAAAGCCAAATTTTCCGAAAACTCTTATTTTATGTTTTTCGACGTCCTGAGTCCATTTTTGAAGCCCGATTTGCAAAATTCTGATCCGAAAGCCTCCGAATCTGACCTTAATCTCGAACTTGTTTATGTACTTAATTATTGGTTAAGAGCTTGTGAGTAAGATCTGATCTTGGAATTTGTGTAATTGAAGGTATTCTCGGTTCCTTGGATGCTCCATGCTGAGGAATGTCGAATTCAGGTTCGAGGGTATTCGAATGTCGTATCATGAATCAACTGTTATAGCTCGGAACTAAGGTAATACACTACTACCCCTAGTATGCTTTATGATCATGTTGATATTCGGTTAACGCATGCATGTTTGTGATGAAGTGTATTTGTGAACTCTTCTTAAGTCGAATCAGATACGAAAAATAAGTATGAGAATCAGTAAGATCAAAATATTCGGATAAGAATATTAATAGACCAAGAGTATCAAAAGTGCTAATAGTAATAAATAATACAGTTAAACCTGAAACTCTATCAATGGTGTCTAAGAACTAATGCTCAGAATGCGGAGTATGAGATGTTGGTTATGAAATTACGAAATTGCCCTTGGGTTATAAAAATGACTAAACTACCCCTCTAATAAAGAAATGACTCGAAATCTGCATTCTGTCTAACTAAGCAATTTTACTCCACCTAAGATGTATAATTTATTGGAAAGACTCCGGCACTTTTGTACAAATTCGTGTGATTCAAAACTTGGATTTTCCCCTAAACTCTGTATAACACATAAAGGTGAATCATCTGAGAATATCGTTGTAATCCTACGTCGATCCTTACGACAGTAACGAACAAAATAATTGGAATAATTGTAATGACCAAAAAGACTGTAGTACCCTCGAGCACCTAAATGTCTAATTAATTGGAATGACGTTTATACCTTCAAGTTCTGAAATGAATGAATCGTCTGTAAAGGTCAGAGGGATTAAGACGACTTAATCTCTACCGAGTACGTGAATAATGGAGGTGCCAAATGGTAATTCAGAAAAAAGGAAAGGTGGCTTTATCCCAAATTTCCAAAATGACCAGAATACCCCTTTCAGTTAAATAGGTGGTTATACACCCAATGAAATCCTGAAATTTTCTAATAAGACTTAAATGGCTAAAGTGCTCCTAAGTGTTAAAAAAACGATTCGTGTATGCCTATCGCTTACCATACTAAGGTAAGGTAGGAATATTTGCAAGGATTATATGCTTGATTACTCAAAGCTAAACCTTATAGTAAAGTATGAAGGCGACCGTTCAGATATACAATTCAGCCGGTGTTAAGTTCTGATACACGCAAATTATTCACATCTGAATGTTAGTAAGTATTGTAAAGTTGGGATATGCCGCATTAAACACATTTTAGAGGTTTGATAAACTGTTAGAGCCCCTGAGAATTATAATCGTCGTTCTATTATGATTGTGTTATATTTGAAAAATTGTCATGATAGTTAAATAACTAAAATGTTATGTTAGCCTAAATGATTAGAGCATCCTGGAATTATCTGATAACTTAAAAGACCTTAATTTAGAAATATTTGAATGTCCGGTTAGAAAACTAATGAGCAAACAAGATACCTGAGTTCTGTGAACCATTGCTTATTCAATGTTGGTATAATTACCAAAATGCCCATGAACGTCGAAATGACCATAATACCCTTGTGAGCTTAAATGATTAAATCGTTCACGATATATTTGAATTTAAAGAGCTTGATGTATGAACTCCTAGAATATCTGTTAGCCAAAAGTTCAATGTGCCTCATTCTGTAAGTATCAGGTATCTCTGAGAAATAAAATTTGTTCTGTCAAGTGTGTTCCACGTGTGCTGCATTCTGTTATGTATATATGTATATATATGGATTATGATTATGTGATGATTGTCTGATCATGATATGTGATATATGATGCACTTTGAGTTGAAAAACATATTTATCTGATAGGGTGTGAAATCTAAAAGTATGAATGATTTTGTTTGAGAATCATGATTATATCTTTTGAAAAAGTCTTGTATGCGCAATATGATTGAGATTATATTTTGGTCTGTTATGAACCTATGATATCTGAATCTCTGTATAATGGATACGTTATATGCTCTATTGACTGAAATCTAATGATAATGTGTTATAATCTGAACTGTTCTGCTTAGGGATACTCTCGGGTTATGATTGAAGTGTCTGTCACAGCCCTGATCCAGCTGTTCTGTTAAGCTCCTACGCCCACGGGCCTAGGGCAAGTCTTTCTGGACCTAAGGCATTCCCTTAGGTAGGCTCCTACGCCTCAGGCCTAGGGTAAGACCTTCTGTATGCAGTTCATGGGGAATTGCATTTTTGTGTTCGGTTGGAGGGTAGTTACCAGTAAACCCTTGTATGTACTTGAGCATTTGCATTGAATTGTTACCTGTTCTTATGATATGGTTAGTATGCAATTATGCCTGCTTGATCTGCACTTATTGGAACACACTAGACACTAAACTCTTTGTTTCTTCTTCGTAACTATCAACTCGTATAATTCCCGTTTGTTACTCGATGATGAATAAAGAACAAGTACTGTTAATCTCAAGTATAACGTTACTCTAAAATAACAGAAAGGAATAGAGGATTGTCACTGCTTGAAACATCATGAAAATGTTATGCCTACCATATATATGCATGAGCTTATAGCATCTTCTGGTAGTTTTGTATTACTGAGCCTTCCCAAGCTCATGTTGTTTTTACCATCTCAAGATAAAAGATCAGACAAGTTGCACCTATCAACGTCGGTATGGGAGTTTCTTCGGCTCGTCAGGGAGTATGGTATCTGTGTAAATAGGGGGCATGTGTGTCGTGTTTGCATTATACAAATGAGTCCGAAATTTAATTCCGCAACTTGTATCATAATTGTTGTATCGTTTTGAACGATTTCTGAAATTTTATTTTAAATCAGATATTTGATTTATGATTTTAAAGGTTTAACTATATGTTTATTTGAAATCCTATCATGGGTCGCTCTTGTGACCCTAATGTGACTTCCTAGTATCCGTTGTAACGCATAGGCGGGTCTAGGGGGTTACATTTAGTGGTATCAGAGCTTAGAGTTTCGTCTTTCTGGGTAGATCGGCCGATCGTCTGTCATAGGGTGTTTGGTCTGTGCATGCCCCTAGATCATAACCGTACTCGTCCGTGCCGAGACTCCGATGTTGAATCTTTTCTTGTAATAAGTGCATCTAACCCTTCTGTCCATAATAGCTTGATCTGTACTGGAAAGGAATATCGGTAATGTTTGTCTACGAATTGTATTAAATTGATGAATTTTAATCTAAATAAAGAAATTGAGATGGTTAATGCGTGTAGAATTGAAGATATGAATTAGATAGAGAATGAAGGTTTGATCGTATGAGGTAACTGATATAAGATTACATGTAAGGTAGCTCGGTGATGATGATTGTGTTTGAAAATATTCTGATGAAGATTTGGTAAAGGTGTTACGAATTTAATAGAAAGATGTTCGTGAACATGTTGGAAGTTTAAATTCTGTGGTGACTCGGTTAAGCATGAAAGAAACAATTGTATGAGAATTTTGTTGAAAGTGAGTGACATCCG
The DNA here is from genome assembly GCA_030270665.1 of Hibiscus trionum. Taxonomy (NCBI): domain Eukaryota; kingdom Viridiplantae; phylum Streptophyta; class Magnoliopsida; order Malvales; family Malvaceae; genus Hibiscus; species Hibiscus trionum. The sequence goes on along the minus strand of BSYR01000021.1, from coordinate 18,795,345 downwards.
TTTAAAACCTTAGTTATATTTGATCGACCTGAAGAATGGCGTTTTGAAAGAAAAAAAATTGCACGTTGTACTGTCATATGTATCATACTGATTGAATATGATGTTTACTTTATGATTCTAAAAGGCCATGTAGGAAACCTGGAGTACATGTCTGAATTTCAAGTACAATTTCTTTTTTTTTATTATTTATTTGTAAATTTGAGGGTCAACCTAATAGAATGATTCAGATTCTAAAGGGGGTGCTTTTGGGTCATACGATTAACTTCTATGGTAGTTTGGAGAGTTCCTTATCCTTGATAGAGGCCGTTTATAATAAAGGTTATGCGACAAGTGCTTGTTTGGCCCCGTATGAAGTTCTGTATGAATTCATATATATCGAATTCTGATAAGTTGGTCTGGGCGTATGATGAGATTGTTTTGGGTCGAATTCAGTCTAAGTGATTGGGGGCGCTACCAAATTGATCTGTAATCGTTTGAGAGTCTCGAGAAGCAAGCATACTCTGATGGATTTGAAGTGCAAAAAAATGGATGAAAGATCAATATATGCATTTCTCTGTCTGATAAATTTCGAGGACGAAATTTCTTTAAGGGGGAGAGTTGTAACACCCCAAAATTTTAAGGTTAAAAAAATAATAATAATAACAAATTGGAATTTATGGTTGTAGGGGTTTGAAACCGCGTCCTCTAGCTTTATGGATGAGGGCTTTTGCCATCAGGGCCAAGACCTTTCTTGGTTTAAGTTGTCTCGGGGTTAATTTTAAACTATACCCGTAGAGTATAGCCAATAATAATTTAAAACAGACCATCGTTTCGTCTAACCTTTATTTTTGGGTGTCTATTCGAATTTGAAGAAAAAAAATAGAAATTTCTAAAGGGTTCTAAACTCCCCCGACCGCCACCGCCCTTGCCAAGCTCGATCTCCGCCACCGCCGGGCCGTGGCGTTCGCCGCCACCACCGCTGGCTTCCCCGTCGAGCCCCGACCAAAACCGTGGTCGCCACTCGCATCGTCGCCGCTTAAATCGTCGGCAATTGAAGAGAATGTCTGTTCGAAACCCTTGGTTTGCCACCCCTCTGTTTTCGTCCGATTCCAGCCGCCTCAATCGTCTGTTCGCGATGCCGCCGCCAGATCCGGGCTCCCGACGTGACGATGAACAAAACCCAGTCGACCGCTTGCCCGTCTGACGCCGGCAAGCTCCTCATCGGAGCAACGCGCTTTCCGACCGTTCACCTTCGTTCTAGAAATGGTGCATTTCGGGACTCCAGCGCCCACTCCGGCGACCATCCGGTGATCGGAATATTTGGGTGAGTGAACCGGATTGAACCGTCCAAACCGGCCCGTCCGACCCGACCCGTCCGACCTGACCCGTCTGCCCGATCCAAAAATCCGAACCGAGTCAGTCGAGTAAACTCGTCCGAGTCAGCCCGAGTCGACTCAGTTAACCTCTGCTCGTTGACTGCTGACGTCAACATTGACTCTGACCCCGTTGACCTGCTGACGTCAGGGTTGACCTGCTGACGTCAGCGTTGACCTGTTGACGTCAGCGTTGACCTGCTGATGTCAGCGTTGACTTTGACCGTTGACCAAAAAGTCAAATTTTCTGAAAACTCTTATTTTATGTTTTTCGATGTCCTGAGTCCATTTTTGAAGCCCGTTTTGCAAAATTATGATCCGAAAGCCTCTGAATCTGACCTTGAGCCCAAACTTGTTTATGTACTTAATTATTGGTTAAGAGCTTGTGAGTAAGATCTGATCTTGGAATTTGTGTAATTGAAGGTATTCTCGGTTCCTTGGATGCTCCATGCTGAGGAATGTCAAATTCAGGTTCGAGGGTATTCAAATGTCGTATCATGAATCAACTGTTATAGCTCGGAACTAAGGTAATACACTACTACCCCTGGTATGCTTTATGATCATGTTGATATTCGGTTAACGCATGCATGTTTGTTATGAAGTGTATTCGTGAACTCTTCTTAAGTCGAATCAGATACCAAAAATAAGTATGAGAATCAGTAAGATCAAAATATTCGGATAAGAATATTAATAGACCAAGAGTATCGAAAGTGCTAATAGTTATAAATAATACAGTTAAACCTGAAACTCTATCAATGGTGTCTAAGAACTAATGCTCAGAATGCGGAGTATGAGATGTTGGTTATGAAATTACGAAATTGCCCTTGGGTTATAAAATGACTAAACTACCCCTCTAATAAAGAAATGACTCGAAATCTGCATTCTGTCTAACTAAGCAATTTTACTCCACCTAAGATGTATAATTTATTGGAAAGACTCCGGCACTTTTGTACAAATTCGTGTGATTCAAAACTTGGATTTTCCCCTAAACTCTGTATAACACATAAAGGTGAATCATCTGAGAATATCGTTGTAATCCTACGTCGATCCTTACGACAGTAACGAACGAAATAATTGGAATAATTGTAATGACCAAAAAGACTGTAGTACCCTCGAGCACCTAAATGTCTAATTAATTGGAATGACGTTTATACCTTCAAGTTATGAAATGAATTAATCGTCTGTAACGGTCAGAGGGATTGAGACGACTTAATCTCTACCGAGTACGTGAATGATGGAGGTGCCAAATGGTAATTCAGAAAAAAGGAATGGTGGCTTTATCCCAAATTTCCAAAATGACCATAATACCCCTTTCAGTTAAATAGGTGGTTATACACCCAATGAAATCCTAAAATTTTCTAATAAGACTTAAATGGCTAAAGTGCTCCTAAGTGTTAAGAAAAAAAAATGATTTGTGTATGCCTATCGCTTACCATACTAAGGTAAGGTAGGAATATTTGCAAGGATTATATGCTTGATTACTCAAAGCTAAACCTTATAGTAAAGTATGAAGGCGACCGTTCAGATATACAATTCAGCCGGTGTTAAGTTCTGATACACGCAAATTATTCACATCTGAATGTTAGTAAGTATTGTAAAGTTGGGATATGCCGCATTAAACACATTTTAGAGGTTTGATAAACTGTTAGAGACCCTGAGAATTATAATCGTCGTTCTGTTATGATTGTGTTATATTTGAAAAATTGTCATGATAGTTAAATAACTAAAATGTTATGTTAGCCTAAATGATTAGAGCATCCTGGAATTATCTGATAACTTAAAAGACCTTAATTTAGAAATATTTGAATGTATGGTTAGAAAACTAATGAGCAAACAAGATACCTGAGTTCTGTGAACCATTGCTTATTCAATGTTGGTATAATTACCAAAATGCCCATGAACGTCGAAATGACCATAATACCCTTGTAAGCTTAAATGATTAAATCGTTCACGATATATTTGAATTTAAAGAGCATGATGTATGAACTCCTAGAATATCTGTTAGCCAAAAGTTCAATGTGTCTCATTCTATAAATATCAGGTATCTCTGAGAAATAAAATTTGTTCTGTCAAGTGTGTTCCACGTGTGCTGCATTCTGTTGTGTATATATGTATATATATGGATTATGATTATGTGATGATTGTCTGATCATGATATGTGATATATGATGCACTTTGAGTTGAAAAACATATTTATCTAATAGGGTGTGAAATCTAAAAGTGTGAATGATTTTGTTTGAGAATCATGATTATATCTGTTGAAAAAGTCTTGTACGCGCAATATGATTGAGATTATATTTTGGTCTGTTATGAACCTATGATATCTGAATCTCTGTATAATGGATACGCTATATGCTCTATTGACTGAAATCTAATGATAATGTGTTATAATCTGAACTGTTCTGCTTAGGGATACTCTCGGGTTATGATTGAAGTGTCTGTCACAGCCCTGATCCAGCTGTTCTGTTAAGCTCCTACGCCCACGGGCCTAGGGTAAGTCTTTCTGGACCTAAGGCATTCCCTTAGGTAGGCTCCTACGCCTCAGGCCTAGGGTAAAACCTTATGTATGCAGTTCATGGGGAATTACATTTTGGTGTTCGGTTGGAGGGTAGTTACCAGTAAACCCTTGTATGTACTTGAGCATTTGCATTGAATTGTTACTTGTTCTTATGATATGGTTAGTATGCAATTATGCCTGCTTGATCTGCACTTATTGGAACACACTAGACACTAAACTCTTTGTTTCTTCTTCGTAACTATCAACTCGTATAATTCCCGTTTGTTACTCGATGATGAATAAATAACAAGTACTGTTAATCTCAAGTATAACGTTACTCTGAAATAACAGAAAGGAATAGAGGACTGTCACTGCTTGAAACATCATGAAAATGTTATGCCTACCATATATATGCATGAGCTTATAGCATCTTCTGGTAGTTTTGTATTACTGAGCCTTCCCTAGCTCATGTTGTTTTTACCATCTCAGGATAAAAGATCAGACAAGTTGCACCTATCAACGTCGGTATGGGAGTTTCTTCGGCTCGTCAGGGAGTATGGTATCTGTGTAAATAGGGGGCATGTGTGTCGTGTTTGCATTATACAAATGAGTCCGAAATTTAATTCCGCAACTTGTATCATAATTGTTTTATCGTTTTGAACGATTTCTGAAATTTTATTTTAAATTAGATATTTGATTTATGATTTTAAAGGTTTAACTATATGTTTATTTGAAATCTTATCGTGGGTCGCTCTTGTGACCCTAATGTGACTTCCTAGGATCCGTTGTAACGCATAGGCGGGTCTAGGGGATTACACGTTCATCGTAAGCAACACTACTACAGTAAACTAGGTGAATTCAACCATGCTAAATTAATGTAGCAGATAAGAGTTTACAAGGATTTAATTTCAATAATTAAATCAAAATATTAAATTTTCTTTGGCTAAGAAAAAATATATTAGTGAACCCAATAAGACCTAATTGGTCAAAACATTAATGTCACCCACATTTTGCAAGTGCACCCCCAACCCAATTAGCTTACCCATTTACTAACACGTTATTTCCTGCTTATAAACACATTCTAAACTCCCATATATTTCTCATATGGGATAGAGTGCTTTAAGCACTACATTTCTCAACAACAATTGTAAGTAGCTCACTTTGAGCATTAATTTTTCATTTTTCATTCAACCAATTTGAGCATATATTTATGTTGTTTTAAAGGTCTTATGAAGTATAATATAAACTATAATGTTTATTATTCAGAATTTCAAATTTACCAATACTTAATTTGCCTCAAATCCACAAATTATCCATTATTTTCCAACATGAACGACCAAAAATCCGCTCTGACATATTGTCATCCCTAGTGGTAATCAAGCAACTATCCATTTGGCTACAAATCAAGAATTCCACGAGCGAACAAAGCACATTGAGGTTGACTGTTATTTTGTTCAGGACAAGATTTGAGATGGTTTTCTCAAATTATTTCATGTTCACTCTGACAATCAGCTTGCAAACATTTTTACAAAGGCTCTTCGTGCTCCTGCTTTTCATGCCTTTGTTGTCAAGATATGTCTTATTAACATACATTAGCCTCCATCTTGAGAGGGATTGTTACATTTAGTTTAGTTAGATTGTTATTATATAGTTACAATAAGTTAGTTCATGTTAGATGATTATATAAAGCCACATACGTATCACTATGAGTTTTTATCTTTTCACGTTGCAATCTCACAACATTTCATCAATAAAGAAGGTACTCTCCATTTCCTAATAGTTACAGTCACTTTAGATACTTTTTTAGGAATGAACTCGATTGTTTTTTAGGAAAAGTAGAGGATTTTTTACCCATTAAACCATAAATAATCATATGTATTGAAATCAAGCATATTTTGTTTTTACAATGGCAACTAATTTTTTTTTTTTTTAAAATCATGGAAGATATCATAAATACAACACATTCAAAATGGAGAATAATAGGGACTAGTCCATCAAAATCTCCTACAGAAACCCAAAGGTGCAAAGAAAAAGTAAATCACATCCATAAAGATTAGCATACCATCAAAATTCAGAAGCCTTCTTGAATCTCCTTGTCTTTATCCAAACGAGACGCTTTATGGGGGTGAAAAAAGAGTGGTGAGTGAACCAAACTATCAGACAGATTGCTCCGCTACCCAGGTCTGATTACATCGACAAATAACCATCAACCGAGTGGGATCTATCTTTCTATGACCACCGATATAATCATAATCAGAAACTAACGCCGTGAAGATCTTTGTACGAGCATCAAACGACCGCTAAAGTATGCTGAAATCATATTAAAATGACAGATGAAACGAACCACAAAAAACAAAGAAAAAGTGTGCCACAAAGGCAGAGGGAATGCGTGCCAGAAAGACATAGATTCTTATTAAAAATATGAAGAAAAAAATAAAAAATAATAAACCCCAGTGATCGACAACTAATACTAAGACTGATTGCCTACTACCAACCAAGAAAACAAATAAAAAAAAAGAGGTTGCGACGACAGGACTGAGACAGAGGAAAAAAAGTAGGTTTTCACTCAATCTTACAATGACAATTATACAATAAAAGGAACTAAATAAGATTTACTCTAAGGAAGGAAACAACAGTCGAGATTTATTTCGGTTAATGACAATCATAACCAAATTGAATTTTAACCTAATCATGGTTGTTAAAGGCTTGAGCTCAAGGAGATCCATTAATTAGTCTAGTAGCTAAAAATGTTTATATTGTTCTATTTTGTATGGATTCGAATTTCAGTATAAAAATATTATACTTCTCTATTTAATAAAAAGAGGGTTGAGCATAAGATCTATAATCCCATCCTAAGCAGAGTGATTAAGGGTCTATTTTAATCAAGGCGTTGTCTTCACCAACAACGACCCCTAAACAAAGTGATTAAATAGATCCTAGGCCCTAACCTAGCACAAGAATTCCAAGGGGTGAACATTTGATCGAGATGAGTAAAAAAATTAACTCAAACTTAATTTATTTATTTTTCAATTCGAGTCGAGTTTATGAAATTCGAGTCGAGTTTTTGAGTTCTTATACGTAATTATTTATCACGTTATACTACAGTTTGATTTCAATTTAAACAACTTTCTCTAACCATATAAGATATGCATATTTTTTATAATATTGTTCACATGTATAAATAAGATTTGTAATGTTATTTAATAAAAAATATCATCTAAACTTCTAAAATATAATTTATATTAATATTTTTAAATAAGGAACTTTTAGAGATAAAGTGTTGATGGGATATAGTTGAGTCAATAATTTGATGTGAAGAAAAACTTTACAAAGAATTTCAGTGGAATGATTAAATTGAATAAAATGTAAAAGTTAAAGGACTAAATTAAAAAAAGAATATATTTTTGTTAAAAATATGAATTGAAGTTACATACAAATTATATAGTGTTAGTGAATCATGTGGTTTAATTTTGGTAAAAAATAGACTTAAAACTAAAGATGAATTGAAGAAATGGAAAATCATTCAAAGTTGAGGGGCTAAATTGAGAAAATAGGAAATTTATTTAAAAATATGAATTGAAGCTAAATAGGTATTCTACAATGGTTTAGGAGCATGTTGTTCAAATTTGGTTGAAAATGAACTTAAAATGAAGGAGTGATTGAAGAAATGAGGAAATCATAAAAAACTGAGGGGCTAAATTGCAAGAGAATGAAATTTATTTTCAAAAATATGAATTGATGTAACCACCTGGTTTTGGGCCTAGATGTTTTAGACAGCGGATCGGACCGGTCGAGAACGGTTCGAATCGCGTAAGGTGATTTTAGGAAATCAAGGATCGGGATAGGATAAAAATATGGTAAAATTGATAAAATCCTCTAAAAATATATTTAAGAGGTTGGTCAAGTCAATTTTACAAAAAGGGTTTTGGAAAATAGACATTTTGAGTAGTGACCAAATTGTAAGATTTCAAAATTGGGAAAAATGTGATTTTTAATGTGGAGGCCAAAATTTTAGAATCTTTAGGGGGCTTTAAATCAATTTGACCTTTTCTCAATATGACATGTGGTTTAAAAGAGTTTTTAATTAAATGATTTTTAATTGGGTTTTATATTTGATAAAATTGCACTTAAAGTGAGTGTGGATTTGTTTACTGTTTTTAAGCATGTTTAAGCATGGTTTAATGCTGGATTTTTAATGCCATATGTTAAGTATACACTAGGTAAGTGATCCTTGGTTTGCATGTGTTGAATGCATATGATATTAAGCATGTGATGCTTGTGGAAATAGCATTGTGGTTATGCTTGTTGAAACAGTGGATTAATGTGGTAAAATGATTATATTGGCAAGTGATGAAAATGGTTTTTGGTTACTTTAATTAGATATAGTTAGCTGGCTATAGGATTGGGTGCACCGTGAATAAAGTCGCCTTGGATGTCGAGGGCTTGTGATTGTGCCGTAATCTCCATCCAAGTACCCTAACGATTGAGGTTAAGATCACAACTGTGAATGGTTAGTCCCGTGTGTGAGTCTTGTGTATGTGTCTCATACTCTCGTTAGTGGAATTATACAACTACCGATGAGTGATGTTGAGGTGTTGTGATTGTGCCATTAATCTCCATTACGAGTGTTGAGGGATTGTGATTATGCCATTAATCTCCACCTTGTGTAGTCCGATAGATTGTATGAAGCGTGAGGGACAACGCTTGTAATTCGCGTATCCGATTGTGTCTTGTGTTGAAATGGTTTGTGGATTATCACTTGTGAGCCAATATAATGTAAATGAATAATGTGAAGCATGAGATGCTTGTATATGATGCAAGGATGCATGAGACATATGTGTATGATGCAAGAATGCATGTGATGCTTGTTAAAGCATGAGCAAAGGTTTATTTGATGTTGTAAAATGATGCATATGAGCATGAGGTTAAAAAGTGCATTGAGGTCTTGAGAAGACATGTTTTCTAAATGGCATGAGATGTAAAGGGTTGGTTTTGCAAAACATGAGACATGCATTGTTGAATGTTGTTTAGCGATCCTCACTAAGCTTTGTGCTTACGCTCTTTTGTTTCATCAATGCAGAAAATTAGGCTTTGAGCGCAGCAAGAAGGCAAGAGGAATCCAAGCTTTTAATCTCACAAAGTATGTGGTATTGCTTTGGTGTAATAGAAGGCAATGAGTGGGGTTTATGTTAATGCATGGATGAGAATGTTTTCCCTTTGTTTTGAGCATGTTTAATAGTTACTTTTGAGATGTAATTGGCCATTATGATTTGATTTTGGATGTGGATGGTAGATTTGGCTTGTTATGGTTTTTGTGGATTAGGGAGTATGCCTTTAGATCTATATTTGCATATTGGATACCATATCGTAGCTAATGCCTCTAAATAATGATTGTTGATTTGTATCCATGATGTATGTTTGATGTAGCATGTGTCGGGAATGATTCGAGTGTGGAAATGCATGAAAAACCAGCAAAATTTGCTGTTGCAGGGCAAGGCGTATCGGAACGCCCTTGCCTGTTTTGGAACAGAGGTCTGAAATGGCCATAAGGTTTCGGAACGGGTGAAGGCGTATCGAAACGTTTTAGCTACTGGAAGGGGGTGTTTCGATACGGGTCTCGGAACGCACCCGAGTATCGAAACGGTCAACCCTGTTTCAAAACGACCGTTTCGGTACAGGGCCATCCGTATCGAAATGCCTGACCGTTGGATTTGAATTTTGAGTTGTTCTGAGTTTCTGTTTCTTACATTTTGGTCCTTAAATGTTGGCTGCTTAAATTAATGAGTTTGAATGATCCGTTTGAGCTGAATTTCGACATGTTGGCATGTTACATGACTTATTGAGGATTGGTAACTTTAAAATCATGAAAGCCCCTGTATTTTATGGTATTTATAGTTTAGTCCCTAAAAGTCAAATGTATACAATTGAACCTCTAATCGAACTCCGATCGCTGTGTCGTTTTCACCTAATTGCTTTACTGAACTCATAGGTTAATAATATGCATATAGAGAAGATAAGAAAGAAAAAAAGGGTCGTAAATCAAGGTTGACTTTTGGGTTGACTTTGGTTTTCCCCGTGTAATCTTCGTAGTTCGGGTTAAACGTCTAGACCGGGCTAAGAGGGTTACAATTGAAGCTAAATAGATATTCTACATTGGTTTAAGAACATTTGGTTCAAATTTGGTAAAAATAGACTAAAAATAAAGGAGAAATTGAAGAAAAATGAAAGCATGGACTAAATCGCAAAAGTGTTAAAATTAGTTTTCGGTTTTTCGAGTTGGGCAAATTTCAACTCGACTCGAACTCAAATTTTTTTCGAGTTACTCGAGTTGACTTGATTAACTCGAATAATTCAAAATTAAAAAAAAATAATTTTTTCGAGTCGAGACGAGTTTTACTCACCCCTTAAAATTACTATGTGATCAAATGGTAGAAAATGACAAGAATTATATGTGTAAATAAATTAATGGTATTTTTTCCTTTCAACTACTTATACTAGTGTAGAAAAGTTAATGATATTTTTATCATGAATAATATTAACTAATTGTTGATATATTTTAAAAATAATAATATAATGTTTTTTTATAACGATTATTTATTGTATAATGCAACCATGATTTTCAACCGCAAAAGATTCATTTTTTTGATTTTTTAGTTTCGGTTCAGAACTGCTTTAGAACTTGATTTTCTTACCTTAATGCTTATCTGTCAAAAATAAAAATCTCATAGCTTTTTCGGGTCTATATTTATACTCTCACACTAAATAAATTAAATTTAGGATTTATGGTTAGAGTTTAAAGAATTAGGGTATAATGCATTTTTTAAAATTTAGAATTTAGAATATATGATTTAAAACTTAAAATTTAATTTTTATTGTTAGAGCATATAAAGAACACTGAAAAAGAAAAAAAATTGTATGTTATGATTCTGTCGTAAATTACATTAAAAATTTGGGTAAACTAACTCAATGAACATTATGGTAAATGTATTAAAATGATCACATTAAAAAAATCGACTCAATTGACCACCCAAACTATTGAAATTGGGTCAATATGACCACCAGCCGTTAATGGACTAACGGAAGGTGACGTGACAGTTAAAAAATTAAAGGTATAATTACACATTTGGTCTTTACTATTTACACATTCTTTCAATTTAGTCCTAATTTTAAACTAATAAAATTAATTAATTAGGTGGTGACACGTGTCAACACCTTATTGAAGAAATTTAATTATTTATATTTGATATAATAAATTATTTTCCTCCTCCACCACCTATTTAGAGGAGAAAAATATATTCAACCACACATGCTATCTAGGAGAATTAAACCTAGGTAATGTAGGTGCAAAGGCAATGGCTTAGCCACTGCACCAAACACAATTTTGTGCTTTAAATCACCAAATTCAATATATATCTCTTATTGGTTTCTACATTTATAAGCTAAAAAGCTCAAACCCTAAACACTAATTTCACATATATAACCTTAAACCTTAAACCCTAAATATTTCAAATTAATTTTACACTAAACATTTCAAATTAATTTCACATATATAAACCCTAGCCCTAAACCATAAACCCTAATTTGAAATACTTAGCATGAAATTAATTTGAAATATTTAGGGTTTAGGGTTTAATGTTTATATATGTGAAATTTCTTTGAAATATTTAGCGTGAAATTAATTTGAAATATTTAGGGTTAGTGTTTGGGTTTAGGGTTTATATATGTGAAATTAATTTGAAATGTTTGGTGTAAAATTAATTTGAAATATTTAGGGTTTAAGGTTTAGGGTTATATATGTGAAATTAATTTGAAATACTTAGCGTGAAATTAATTTGAAATATTTAGGGTTAGGGTTTATATATGTGAAATTAATTTGAAATATTTAGCGTGAAATTAATTTGAAATATTTAAGATTAGGGTTAGGGTTTAGGGTTTATATACGTGAAATTAATTTGAAATATTTAGTGTAAAATTAATTTGAAATATTTAGGGTTTAAGGTTTAGGGTTATATATGTGAAATTAATTTGAAATAGTTAGTGTGAAATTAATTTGAAATATTTAGGGTTAGGGTTTAGGGTTTATATATGTGAAATTAACTTTGAAATGTTTAGTGTAAAATTAATTTGAAACATTTAGGGTTTAAGGTTTAGGGTTATATATGTTAAATTAGTGTTTAGGGTTTGAGCTTTTTAGCTTATAAATGTAGAAACCAATAAGAGATATATATTAAATTTGGTGTTTTAAAGCACAAAATTGTGCTTGGTGCAGTGGCTAAGCCACTACCTTTGCATCTATATTACCCAGGTTTGATTCTCCTAGATAGCATGTGTGGTTGAATTTATTTTTCTCCTCGAAATAGGTGGTGACACGTGTCACCACCTTATTGGAGGAAGAAAATAATTTATTATATTAAATATAAATAATTAAATTCCTCCAATAAGGTGTTGACACGTGTCACCACCTAATTAATTTATTTTATTAGTTTAAAATTAGGACTAAATTGAAAGAATGTGTAAATAATAAAGACCAAATGTGTAATTATACCTTTAATTTTTTAACTGCCACGTCACCTTTCGTTAGCCCATTAACGGCTGGTGGTCACATTGATCTAATTTCAATAGTTTGGGTGGTCAATTGAGTCGATTTTTTTAATGTGGTCATTTTAATATATTTACCATAGTATGGTGGTCATTGGGTTAGTTTACCCTAAAAATTTATATTCAAAATTAACTGGGAGTCCTAACAATACGTTCAGGAAGATTACAGTAATTTAATCAAAAAAAAGGAAGATTACAGTAAAACCTTAGGAGTATTCATTTGATTTTATTTATTTTTAATTTTTTTTTTCAAAATTAGAGTAAAAAAGACTAAATGTAGTCATTTTCATATCTTATTACATTTTTAAATTGAAAACTTATATTATATAAAATTTTTATTCTATTTATTTGGATTCACCACTATTCTTACTGATTGCATTAAATACATTAATGGCTTCTTAAATGTGATGCGGACATCTATGTCATCAACCATAAGCTAAACAACAAGCTTAACCCACTAACGTGGGTGTGGTTATAGCCAACCAAAAAAATAAGGAGAACAAATTTGTTGGAAATTATCCACTCGGAATATAAAATTGGTTAACACATGGTCCTAAGTTCTTGTGTTACTTGTACATTTAGAACTTATTTTTTCTATTTTTGAACTAAAAATTTTAAGATCAATTATTAATATTACTGAAATTATATTTTTAAATTCAGACATATTATAACATCATTTTTGGCGACATAACTTTCTAGTTAAAATTTTTATTTCAAAAGAAATATATAATAATTATATTAAAAATATTGTTTCAAAAAACTCTCTCTGTCTTTTGACATGACTTTTCTCTCTATCTTTTGACACGACTTCTGCTTTTTAGCGCAAAACCTTCTGTTGTGTAGCACGATTCCATCTTTTTCTTGGATTTTCTTTTTTTCTTGCCCGATATGTGATGGATCCTGCAATGCAATGGAAAATAATTTAGCCGATCTATCAATTGAGGATGAGAGAGATTCTGAAATTCAAGTTGAAACTGAAAATTTGGACTCTGGATTTTCTTTTGAGAATGGTTTTGTTGGCCGATTCCTTACCAACAATGTTATACATTTTCGTTCTATGCGAACCACTCTTGCCAACGTTTGGCGTCCTCTTGGTGGCATTTCAATATCTAAATTAGGTAAGAGTCGATTCCTTTTTCGATTTAACCATGTAATGGATATTGATAGGGTTGAAGCGGGAGGTCCTTGGAATTTTAACACACACCTTTTAATCATGCATCGTCTCAAACCTCAGGAGGTTCCACTGTCAGTGCCTCTTTTCTCTCTTCCTTTTTGAATTCTTGTGAATGGTGTTCCTCCAGGTTACATGTCTGAGAGTGTGGCAAAGCTTTTAGGAAATTTTATTGGGACTTTCATCGAGTATGACTCCTCTAATATCTCCCTTGGTTATAAGGGGATTATGCGAAATAGAGTTGCGATTAATACGAGTAAGCCCTTGAAGCGAAAGAAGAAGATGGTTGCTCGTGGTGGTATGGCTTTTTATGTGCGATTTGAATATGAGAAACTTCCATTATTGTTTTTTGTCTGTGGTAGATTAAGACATGGTGAGACGCTTTGCCCAATTAGAATGACAATGGACAAATCAGAGATTGTTTTTAATGGGATTTGAGTATTCGAGCTCTGACACGGCGTATGTCGACTGCTCTGACCAGTTAGTGGTTGTGTAATGATGATGCCCCCTCTCTGTTAGTTTCTCAAGCACTACTTACTTAATCTCGTGGTTCAAGGGATAAGTTACCAATCCAACCTGTCCCCCATAATGATAAATTATGTGGGGGATGAATTGGCTATTAAGGCTAAAATGTGGGTGACTTATCATCTAAAAGTCTGCAAATTTCAAATAACCCTATTATGGAGCCATTTATTTCGGCCCAAGTTCAGAAATAAAGTGAACCTGGTTTTGATATAGTCATGGCCCACAAAGAAGAAGAAACTTTAGAATCTGTTACGGATGGCTCGTAGCGTCCAAGAATAATTCCTTTAACATCAAATGTTTTCCCTCATTATTCAGTTGGTGTCTCTACTAATGTATCGGTAGGTCTCAGCGGGCCAACCGAGAATAATGAAGCTCCTAAGCTGGAACGTTCGTGGCTTGGGGAAGTCTCGGACGACTCGGCGTCTCAAGAATATGCTACAAGACGTCAACCCTTCTGTGATTTTTTTGATAGAAACAAAATTGCGGAGTAATAAAATGATGAAAGTTAGAAGTTATTGTGGTTTCCAAAATGGTATTGATATTAGTGCTTGCGGAAGAAGTGGAGGTCTCTCTTTAGGTTGGAATATGAATTGTACTGTTTCTTTTCAATCTTTCTCGGATTAACATATTGATGTTATTTTCGATGATGATTTTGATGGTATTTTGTGGTGGTGTATTGGCTTCTATGGTGCTCCCAACGAACAGAATAGAGATAAATCTTGGAATCTTCTCTGACAGTTAAACGACACTCCTACTTTTCCATGGTTAGTAATTGGTGATTTTAATGAGTTGTTTTATGCTACAGAAAAGAGTGGTGGCCTACTGCGTAATCAAAGACAAATGGATAACTTCCGGATTATGTTAACTGATTGTTCGTTGGAGGATGTGGGTTTCTTAGGTCTTTGGTTCACATGAGAAAAATGGTGTTTTGAAAACATTAACATTAGGGAACGATTGGATCGTGGTGTGGCTACTTGTTACCTCTTCAAAGTACTAATTTTTATGCCTATTTTACAATATCTTTGCTTGTCTCTGAGCACATTTAGATGCATTTAGTTGTTAATTGCATGCATTTGCATAAGGAGTTTGGAATCTGGCTATGTCAGTGTGAATGATGGTTTGTTGGCATGATTTCAGGCACAATAAATCAGATCAGCGCAAGAAGAGAACGATAAGAATGTCGGTAGCTATTGGTAGCAAATGACCAAAAAATTGCAGAAGCACCGGTTGGCAGAGAAGAGATGTTTGATGCCAGGTCGAGTGGACGGTGAACCATTGATGACGTCAGCCCTAGGATTCAAACGAGGGATAAGATGAGCACATCTCTTATCCTCGAGCGTTCAAATTCAATCTCAAAGCTTATCCCAAGTCATCGCCGCACGCCTATTTAAATAATATCAAACAAACACTTGATGGGGGATCGACAATCAAATTAAGAAGGCTGCACCAAAATGACATTCGACCAAGCTTGACCGAGAGCCTAGATTTTGAAGGGCTGCATCGAGAGACCCCCTTCTCACCCATTCTTTTCGTTTAAGTTATTTTTATTTTTATTTAAGATGGTGATGTTGAGATGTGATTCTGGTTTTTGGTTGGAAACCCTCACCATGAATTAATTTAATAGTTGGTGAAGGATGGTTGCGTTTAACGTTATTTTCTAGGTTTAACTTTAATAATTGGAAATGCGATGGCATTGCTTCTCATATCTGGCATGATCTTAATTGTTTTCGCAAATATGATGCCAAGCGAGAGCTGGCTTTGTTAGCTTATTGAACCTTAATATCTTAACCGACATAGGGAACATCAAACAAATACTAGATACTAAGGCGAGATGTTTCGAGAGAAGATGTTCAAGTAGATGAACTCATTTCGAGAGTAAAATCTACCCCTTAGGAGAAAAAGATTGAGACTTAATCAAATTAATTTATGAAAAAGTTGTTTTTATAGAGATATAAAGGCTTTTGCATAGTTAATTACGGGCATTTCCATCAAGAGAGGTAATGCTACTTTAGAATCTGCTCGACAAACAATGCCAAGACAAGATTTATTAAAAGTTGGCATGGCATGAATAGCATGAAACCAAGCATCCTTTGCCAACACTTATCATACATTTTAAAACTCTCATTGCCAATGTTGTTGTCTTTTATTTCATTCTTTTCAACTTGTTTCCAAACCCAACTTTAAAACAAACACACTTCCCTTTGACAAGTAAAACGAGTAAGCAATTAAACTTTTGACCAATCCTTGTGGGATCGATAACTCGGCTTATTGATGTATTACTTGGAAGACCGTGTATACTTGAACGCAAAAGATTCTTTCTTGACACTATTTATTCATTACCAACGTATTTTTACCCCTTTTGCCAAGCACTCTCACGAGTCCAACAATTTTTTGGCGTCGTTGCCGGGGATTGAAACAGAGTTGATTGTTTTTAAACTTTTACTTGTCGTTCTTTTGTTTTATTTTTCATTTGTTTTCATTGGTGTATGACCAGAAGCCACCCTGTGGTGGACGAGTGGCCATACAATCCGTAAATTGAAAGGACCTTGCGGAGGTTAAAAAGATGATTTCGAGAAATGAATAGAGGAAATTGTATGTTGAACAATGAGGGAAACCCACCCAATAACAAGGAGATACCACCACCTCTTGTTGCCCCAATCGTTAATGAGGAGGAAGAGAGACTAATACGAGAACATTCGGCACCAAACATTGATAACCTGATGCCAGAAGTGATTGGCGTCGAGGTAAATGCATAAAATTTTGAACTTAAGCCGGTAATGATTCAAACTCTTTTGAACATAGGCCAATTTGATGGAGCACTTACTGGAGAGCCAAGGCAACACTTGAAGCAAATCATGGAGATCTGCCAGCTATTTCAGCAGCCTAAAGTATTAGAGGATACTGTTAAGCTTAAATAAATCATCTTTTCCTTGAGAGATAGAGCCAAGAGTTGGCTCAATTCTTTGCCACATGGTTCAGTCACCTCATAGAGGGCCTATGCCAGAAGTTTCTGACGTATTTCCAGCCGCCAACACTCACTGCCAAGCTACGTGGTGAGATTATTACATTCAAGCAGGCTGAGGATGAAACCTTATATGATGCTTGGGAAAGATTTAAAGATCTGTCGAGAAGGTGTCATATGCATGTATTTCCAAATTATACCCAAATACAAACTTTCTACAACGGATTAAATGCACAAACGAGGATTGTTGTTGATGTTTTGGTAGCCGATTCATTGCTTGACAAGAATTATGCGGAGGCTGTGGGCATCCTTGAGAGAATTTCAGTTAATGATTTTGAGTACCCCGTTGCCAGGTTAGGTACCAGAAATAAAACTAGTGGGAAATTGAAGGTTGATGAACTACCGTCCATCCATGTTGAGATTTCTAATCTCACTAGTATGGTGAGAACATTGCAAAAGAATAACGAGCCTCAAGAAGTGAAGGCATTAGAACCATTCTGCACCATATGTGGAGAGAGCCACCATGTGGATGATTGCTCTGCCAACCCTGAGTTGGTAAATTATGTTGGCAACATAAATCACAATTTTAATCCTAACTCAAATACTTACAATGCAGGATGGAGGCAACACCCGAACCTAGCTTGGGGAAATCAAGGATCTAACCAATACAATGCCCAACAACAGAACAACAATGCCTAGCGTCAATATAATGCCCAGTGTCAGAACAATGTCATGCTAGGAGTCAATCAAAATGTTGTGCCACAACGAGTACAAAATAATTTTCATGCAGGGCAAAGGAACAACCAGGGGACTTTGACAGAATGCATGGAGAGGAATGATGCAACTGTCCAGTGTTCGACAACTTTTATGTGAAACTTGAAGGTCTAGATTGGGCAGATTGCCAATGCACTAAGCAACAGGCCCTAGAGAGCTTTGCCAAGTGACACAGAAGACGCTAGACAGAGGAACAATGAACAATGCAAAGCTGTAACTCTTCAGAGTAGTAAGCAACGAGACTGAGACATCCAGCAAACAAATAGTTCATTGTCAAAAGGAAAATAAGAGACCAGTAGTTGTATCATAAGAGCTGGAGAACAAAGAAGAGGATGGAAGCATTGCCAGCCATCAGACTAATGTCAATAAGCAAACTGATGTCAGTGAGCAGAACGATGCCAGACAACAGTCTAGTGCCAACAAACTGTTGGTAAAGCCAGCAGAACCAGCAAATGTCTATCCCACCTCCACCCTTTCTGCAAAGGTTACAGAAACATAAGTAGGATTAACAATTTAAGCATTTCTTGGAAGTGCTAAAGCAATTGCAGATCAATCTTCCATTAGTGGAAGCACTCGAGCATATGCTCAATTACGTGAAATTCATGAAAATAAAATTGGAAGACTTTGAAACTATAGCTCTAACCAAAGGATGTAGTGCCATGATACTCAATCAGTTGCCACAAAAATTGAAAGATCCAGGGAGTTTCACTATCCCGTGCACTATTGGCAATAGATTCATGGGTATGGCACTGTGTGACCTGGGGTCCAACATTAACTTGATGTCGATGTCGATATTCAAGAAGCTTGGCATTGAATCAAGGCCCACTATCGTGACACTTCCGTTGGCTGATTGATCTTTTGCACATCCTAAGGGTAAGATTGAGGATTTTTTGGTAAAGGTAGATAAATTCATATTTCCAGCCGACTTTATTATTTTAGATTATGAAGATGATGTTATTATCCCAATTATAATAGGAAGACCTTTTCTTGCTACTGGCAGAGCTTTGATTGATGTACATAAAGAAGAATTAACAATGCGCATGAATGAGCAGCAAGTTACATTTGATGTGTTTCAAGCTTTGAAATGTTCAAATAAATCAGAGGAATGCCAAATAGATGATAGGATGGAGCCTATTTTCAAGGTGGACGTGGCACAGATGTGCCAATAAACTGATGATGATGTCAGCAAGACCGATAGTGAAGAAGAAATTTTTGAAGCTGAAGAATTGCGTTATTTTGAGCCACTAGAGTTGGCTAGCAGAGAGATTAAGGTACCTAAGCCATCAATAGAGGAACCACTTGAATTAGAGTTGAAACCATTTCCAAACCACCTCAAATATGCATATTTAGGTAATCACTCAACTTTTCCAGTAATCATTACTGCTGATCTAACCAATGATCAAGAGGAAAGATTGTTGGAAATTTTAAGTAAACGCAAGCAAGAGTTGGGTTGGACCTTGGCAGACATTCTAGGTATTATCCCAACCATATGCCTGCACAAGATAAACCTAAAGGAATATCATGGCAAAACAATTGAAGGCCAACAAATACTGAATCCAAGCATGAAAGAAGTAGTTAAAAAGGAGATTATCAAATGGTTGGATGTCAGATAATCTATGCCATATCTGATAGCTCGTGGGTTAGCCCGGTACAATGCGTGCCAAAGAAAGGTGGCGTGACTGTGGTTCAAAATAGCAAGGACGAGTTAATCCCTTCTAAAACTATCACCGGATGAAGAGTGAGCAGAGATTACATGAAGTTGAACAATGCCACCAAAAAGGACCTCTTCTTGTTACCCTTCATTGACCAAATTGGCGAAACCTTTTCCCTCACTTCAATCTCTGCCATCTACCCCATGCTTTCTCGGACCATTGTCCATTATTGCTCACTACAGACAATCGAATTATATCCTCTTTTCGACTATCTCACTTCATGTTTGAAGCTTCTTGTTCCTTGAGAATACTTGTGAATCTGAGGTAAAAATATTGTGGCAAAGCAGTACAAGCCTAGTTTTGAATCGACTGTGCAATCTCCGTCATGGGCTAGAATTGTGGTTTTATCGAATTAAAAAAAAGAAAAGAAGCTCACCATAAACAGTTTAAAGTGATGACTCTTGGACCTACCTGATGCTTATCCAACATATGATACACTTGCAGAAACTATTGATGTTAAATTAGCCTTGAATTTGGAGATGGATCAAGAGGAACTATACTGGGAACAGAGAGTCATGGCCAATTGGTTGCGTTCAGGGGACAAGAATACTGGTTTTTCCATCGCCATGCTTCTCATCGACGTCATAAGAACGAGATCAACTCCTTGACTGAGGGTAATGGTACATATATGGATGATGATAATGACATTCTTCGGGTTGCCTCGGATTACTTCCAAAATCTGTTTACTTCTAGAGGTACTGAAGATGCATCGAATATTTTTTTGGGTGTGGCCACTTGTATTACCCCAGCTATGAATGATGATTTGCTTGAAGGTTTTTTAAGTGAGGAGGTTCATCAAGTTGCCCGATCGATATGCCTTTTAATGGCATCTAGTGAAGTTGGTCTTGGGGTTGTGTTTTATCAAAGATTCTAGCATATAGTTGGTGTGGATATTGCGAAATTTGTCATTGACATGCTTAACGGTAACCAATCTTTCCAGGCTTTTAATTCTACACATATAGTCTAATCCCTAAATTTGTTGATGCTAATCACATGTCCCATTTTCACCCAATAGCACTTTGCAATGTATTGTATAAGATTATTTCGAAGATGCTTGCTAACTGAATGCAGTTGATACTCCTGTTTTGCATTGATAAGGGTCGGAGCGTCTTCTTGCCAGGTCGTCTCATTACTGATAACATCATAACAACATACGAGATTCTACATTCTTTGAAGAAAGTGTGAATTGGTCGAAGAGGAAGTTTTGGGCTCAAACTCGACATGAGAAAAGCCTATGATCGAGTGGAATGTCATTTTTTAGAGAAAATGTTACAAAATATGGGTTTTGCTGAGAAGTTGGTTAGTAATATTATGAGATGCAGTTCTTCGGTCACCTACTCGGTGGTAGCCAATGATCGTATGGGTGGTAGCTTTCAATCGAGCAGAGGGTTACGACAAGGCAGCCTAATCAGTCCATACTTGTTCCTAATTCGCAGTGAAGGCTTGTCATCTTTACTGCGTATGACTCTTACAAATAATTATGTGTTAGGGGTTCACATCAACCGTAGAGCTCCTCTGGTTTCACATTTATTATTTTGCGGATGATTGTCTCCTGTTTGGTGAGGATACTTCACTTGGGGCTATGTGTATTCAAAATGTGCTCCAAAAATACTCAGCATGTTCCGGGCAACTGATCAGCATTGAAAAGTCTATCTTGTTTTGTAGTTCTAATGTGATCGACAACAATAGACAAGCTGTTTGTAGAACTCTTGGAGTTACATGTCAATGTAACCCTGAGAAATATTTGGGATTACCATATATCATTGGGAGAAATAAAAAGCATGCTCTTTTGGTTTAAAAGATAGATTTTTGAAACAAGTCCACAATCGAAGTGCTCGAATTCTTTCAATGGGTGGTAAGGAGGTTCTTATAAAGGTTGTGCTACAATCAATCCCAGTTTTTGCTATGCCATGCCTTCTCTTCCCTAAGACCTTTTGTACAGAGTTGGAAGCCATTTTTGCTCGCTTTTGGTGGTAGAAATCGATTGAAAAGAAAGGCATCCATTGGTGTAAATGGGAGTACATATATGTTGGGTTTATGGTGCTCGATTTCCTACAACCGATGTGTTTGCCAAGTTTGGAGAAGATTGGATTTTTGGGTGATAGAGGTGTGGAAGCTAAAATGATAATGACAAGATGATTTATAGTGGTTCAACCTTCTAACCAAGGTCTACATCCATTACCTTAGCTTCCCACTAAGGATTTCCAATCAATCCACTTTTGATTCGTCCCATTTTCTAGGCTTAGGAGGAAACCCTTACAAAATCGATCAAGCTTTCTACCCAAAGCTTGATCAAACCCACTTTACAAAGAGATGAAAAATAAGCAAACTCAAATCCCTCTAATAGGTATTTTTTTGCACAATTAAGCTCTCACACAATCCTAAAACACTTAAGCAAATATAACAATTTTGGCTCACTAGTGTTTGTCTATACAATAAGTTGACAATTTGGCACTAAAACATATTTTTGATCATATGATGTTTGACAATTGAAGCATTAGCCTTCTCTTGATGCTTGGAAGTCCCTTTTATACTCCTTAATAAGTTTGTAGCCGTTAGGGTTGAATTGAAGCCGTTGGAGACTATTTCCCACCATAAATGCATTTCTACAGCCTACCGTATCGGTACACGTGGAGGTGTATCGGTACACCCTTCTTCAGAACTAGCCGTTGGGCTCTTTGTCAGCCTATGTGTATCGATACGCTTGAGAGCGTATCGGTACGGTCTGTAATTTAAAAGATCGTTGGGAAATAGCTGTTGGGGGTTGTTAAAGAAGGGATCGGTAAGTCTAAGATGCGTATCGAAATGACCCATATCCGTATCGATACGGACAAGCTTGTATCAGTACGTGTTTTGGCAGATTCAAAACTTGGGTTAAACAGTATCGATACGAGGTATACCGTATCGGTACAGGCTTGCTAAAATGTCAAGTTTGACTACTTTAAAGCATTAAAAACTTTGCCAAAAACCTTTTAAAATGCCTCAAACTTATTTTTGTGTTGTTTGGACTTAAAGACATATTTTAAATTCTTTTCAAATTTGTCCAAAACATTTTTCAATTATTATATCAAAATACTTAGTTCTACAATATGTCAGGCTAAAGATTCAGGTGGCCTAGGCTTTCGAGATTTGGGCAAATTTAACATTGCTCTACTTGCAAAACATGGTTGGCATCTTATTAAAAACCCTAACTCATTAGTGGCCAGAATTTTGAAGTCTACAACAAATTTTCTCCAATCATCTCTAGGCTCAAATCCTTCATACATTCAGCGAAGCATTTTGTGTTCTAGAGGCCTTTTGAAGCTAGACTTGAGATGGTCAATTAGATATGGAATGACCACTGATTACCTGGGTAACAACATAGAAAGGTAACTCCACCATCATTCCATGGTCTGTGCAAAGTCTCGAATCTTTTGTCTCCTAATGGACGTTGTTGGAATGATTCTCTTATTTGTTCAGTTTTCAACACTAAAGACACTACAGCTATCATGTCTATTTAATTATCAACTACATAACAACAAGACAAATTATATTGAATTGGTGAGCTTTCTAGAACTTATTTTGTGCGTAGTGGCTACAATTTACTACTACCTAGTGTTGGTCCAAAGACAAATGCATCTTCATTTTACAAAGCTATTTGGAATGTTAATCGTCCTTCCAAGATAAAGATCATGATATGGAAATATAGTTGGAATTATATACCTACTATGCAGAATCTATATACTAAGCATATTGCCCAGGCTCATGTGTATCCCCGATGTCATGTGTATGCCGAAAGTATAGCTCATACTAGCTAAAATTGTGATTATGCAAAAAAAATATAGACAGCTCTTAACCTCAATTGGCCACAATCAATATCAGATTATCAATTTAGTGAGTGGTTACAATGGATGCTAGATCACTTCAATATCAACAGACATGTTGAAATTTTTATCTTTGTATAAGAAATTTGGTTTTCAAGGAACAAGCTGGTACATGAGAACCCAGTCCAAAGTATACCTGAACTAATTACCTTTATCAAAGGGTATGATGTTGAGCTCAGAGCAACTGCTACCGGCCTCAACTATTCGAACGTTCGAGTGAATATCTGTTGGTGTCCTCCCCTTGAATCACAGGTGAAATTAAATATTGATGCTTGCTTCATACCTGTTGTGAATAAATTAGTTTCAGGTTTGATAATCAGAGATAATGATTTTGGGAGCTGCTTATCGTGTTGATTTCCATATCCAAACGGCTTTTAAAGCAGAAGCATTGGTTGTGTATCAAGGTCTTCAATTTGGGGAAGACATTGGTTGTAAAGATATCTTAGTGGAGGGAGATTCCCGATTTGTGATTCAAAAACTAAATTCACCAATAGATGATGCATCAATGATTCGAACCCTAATTCCAGATGCAAAATATTTCTCTCAAAGATTCCAAAGCTGCCAATTTCTCTTTGTTGGCCGAGATGAAAATAGGACTGCACATGTAATGGCTATGGTAGGTAGATCGGCGACTGAGGATGGTTTCTGGATCGAGGATGCACCTCCAACAATCCTCTCGTCTGCTACTGTTGATAGACGATGGATTGACCCCCCAGCTGGTTGTTGGGGTTTTCTTTCAGGGCAAATCTGAATCTTGTGCCCTTTCACTCTTGATTCGTTCTTCGTTTGCATCATGATGGGTAATCAAGAGTCAGTTGGATCATTGAGTTTTTTCCCTTTGTTTGCTTTTTCTCATCTTTGTTGTTTTCATGTTTTTGCCTTTTCGTTGTTTTTTTCTTTTCAGACAACTGTAGTTCTTTATTCTATTTGGTTATAATACAAGCTGCTTCGCAAAATAGATCTGAATACATCAGGAAACAACCACAAAAGAGTGTATAACCATTGAAAGACCACCGACAATCTCAAATCAAATACGAGCGACGTGATAATCTTTACATGGTTGCAGATCTACCGCAGAGGTAGGTGAACAACATGTCATAAGACAAAGGAAACATAACACAAAAACAGAGTAAAGCGTGCCACAAAAGAAGAGTTAAAACGTGACAAAAAAAAGCAGATGAACCTATGCAAAATATGCAAAAAGAAAGAAGCCAAACAAAAGAATTTTTTATTCAAAATTGAAATAAAAACTGAAGAAAAGTAACAAACAAAATCAGGATATGAAAAAATAATGATACAGATGAACACTGAAAGTCGACAACCAGCATCAAAGATGGTGCCACCGCTGACAAAATCATGAGAAAAACGCATTAGAAGAGAGAGAAAAAAATAGAGGCTAGGGTTTCCACAATAAATAGCTGTGATCGGATATTGACTTCAACTATGAATCTTTAATTTCATTCACGTTGACGACAATTTACTTTAATGATAAAAATAAATTATTGGGAACATTGGATTCAATTTTGTTGAGCTTGAATATCCTTCAACGAGTTGCCAAGAGAGGGTGAATTGGCTTTGTGATGAAAGTGGTGGAAGCAAGTGGAAATTAAAAATCTGTACAAAGTATTTATAGTGGTTCGACTTCTAAGCCAAGTCTACCTCCACTACCTTAGTTCCCCACGGATTTTCCACAAATTCACTAATTTTTCTTTCTTTTTCAAGGATCAAGAGTAACCTTTACAAACCTCAAATCTTATACCACAAAGCTTTGAGCAACTCTCTTCCTAAGAGGAAATACAAATAAGCAAACCATAGAAAACCTCAGAAGGCTAATTTGTTTGCACACTTAAGCTCACACCCAAAATCCTAACACTTGAGCAATATTGACAATTTGGCTCAACAAGTGTTTTCTACAAAGAATATGACAAAAATACACACAAAACAATTTCTTTATACAAAGAATGTTGGTAGTTGTTTTCTTGTTGTTTCATGGCTGCTTGAAGGTCCCTCTTAAGTCCTCTAATGAGTTCTTGACCATTACTAGCCGTTGGGGGTTGCTTGGGGCCGTTGTGGAATAAATTTTCAACATTAAATGCTCTTCTAATGCAGAAGGGTAGGGATGGCAATATAATCTGAATCTGATTCGATCCGAAGAAAAAATTCGATCCAAATCTGATCGAAAAAGTCCAAATCTGAAAAAATGTCTGAGTCCTAATAGGAGGTGGATCAAATATGGACATTGCCATGATCTGATTCGAGTCCGATCTGAAAGCGATCCAAATACATATTCGATTCGAGTCAGATCCATATATGAATCCGAATAAAAACATTTAAAACTCATAGATTTAAAAAATATAGATATATATTGAAATCCTAATTAAGTTGAATTGAGATTATGTATACTAATATATATATATATATATATATATATATATTGAAATCCAAATTAAGTTGAATTGAGATTATATATTTAATATATATATATTGAAATTCTAATTAAGTTGAATTAGGATTATATATATTTAATATATATATAAATCCTAATTAAAGTTAAATTATGATTATATATATATACAGGGATGAGATCCACTTACAAGGTGTAAAACTCATTTAGTTTTACACTAATCTTTGGCCATTGGATGAGTTAAATGGATGGATGAGATTAATAGTAAACAATGTGAAGATTATCACTTGAAGAAAAAAATAAGGAAACGATCTTAGCTATTTATTATCATCATCCAACGGTCCAAAAAAGGCGTAAAAGTAATTGAGTTTTACACAATGTAAGTGGATCCTAACCCATATATATATTGAAATATTAATATAAGTTGAATTAGGATTATAAAGACTATATAAAGGCATGAGATATTTAACAATCATTAATGTTTTTTGAAAAAAAAAACTCTAAATAGTTTAGAGAGTTTTATATGCTCGTTTAAACTAGGTGAACTACGTAGAGGTCGGAGCGTTATCATTGCGGCTTAGGAATAGACATTGTGGAATAGTGATTGGGTATCTATCTTCCCCAAATTCAGAATTCCATATTTTGAACAAGTAACTCTTCACCCTTAATCATCCCAATTCGTTTGATGAAAATTATTTGTTATTTTTATTTAAAGATATTTGTTTGAGTTGTTAATTTAAAAAAATTAATTGGATTCAGACTTTCAGATTTGGATTTTAGATATTTTATTGGATCGGACTCGAATTTATGTAATCGAACTTGGATTTTTTGGAGCTCCGATTATTAATTGAATTGGACTTGAACTTTATAAAGTCTGATCAAAGTCTGATCCATTGCAATCCCTAGCATAGGGCATCGATACTCGAGTTTGGGTATCAGTACATGCTTTAAATAGAAAGATGCGTTAGACTCAATAAAGCATGGCGAATCGGTATTCGACACCATGGTATTAGTACTCGCCCTTGCGTATCGGTATTGAAGGTCAGTACCGGCACGAAAAGTGCTCACTGGAATTTCCTTAAAACATAGCATATCGGTACTCAACTTAACCATACCAGTACGGGATACTACGTATCGGTACCATGGATAGGGTATCGGAACTAGGGATAGGGTATCGGTACAACGAAATCATCGTACAAAATTCTATTGGGAGATCAAGATAATCCTCAATCTATACAAATTCGAGAAGTATAAGAATTAACTCTCCCTATATGTTTTCTATACGACCGTATTCGAACAATATCCTTAATGGAATAAAGAATATATGCTTCAGTTCTACCTTTTTCGAAACAGTCTATTATTGTGTTTAGTCCAAATGTTGTAAACGAATGCATTCCATGCTAGCTTTAAGATGGTGGCCAACCACGATTTCCGTTTAATGTTCTGGATATTTTAGTTCAGATCTTTATTCCAACTATCAACTCTTCTACTAACATGACACAATTGTAGTATGTTCTCCCAAATGCCTTTTGAAAAGGAGCACTAAAAATGTGATTTCTAGACTCACCAATCGAGCCACAAAGCATGCATCTATCTTCAAGATTGATACCCATGTGAAGTAATCGGCCATTTATATGCAATTGATCTAGTATGATCGTCTATGAGATTATAAAGTGTTTAGGGATATGACAAGGGATCCAGATAAGCCTATGCCATATGACCTTTTGCTTTTGCTCCCAAATCATCCTGGTGGTTATTCTAGGTAGATGACCAAGAGCAGCGAAGATGGGTGACACATCAATCCTCATTTTCATCATCTTTCGAATAGTCCAGCTATGTGATGACTTATATTCAATCGGCCAGAAGTTCTGACCCTTCAAGAATTACGCATTTACCCACGCGACCCATAGTGATCCTTGCCCTGCCAAAATATTTTTCAACAAATGCATGATACAAGCCTTGTTTCAGCAGGGCAAATTCTTCACCCCAAGCTCCCCTCGGATTTGAGGGAGCAAATGTGTTGCCATCTCATTCTAGCTCTTTTAGTAGATCTATCATATTCTTTCTAGAAAAATTTAGAACAAAGTTGATTAATTTTGTCGATCACGGATTTAGGAAGGATGACATGCCTGCACCAGAAGTTGACAATGTTTTATATTTTTTATTTTTAGATTTAAAAATACATAAATTCAAAATTTATAAAAATAAAAAAATGTCTTATATATATATATATATATAAAGAGAGAGAGAGAGGATCCGTTTACACAGTGTAAAACTCTTTAAGTTTTACACGTTTTTTGGACCGTTGGATGAGCGAAACGAATGGATGCGATTAACAGTAAATATGTGAAGATTATCACTTGGAAAAAAAGAGTAAGGAGTTAATCCGAGCCATCCATTCCTCCCATCTAACGATCCAGAAAACGTGTAAAACTTAAAGAGTTTTACATTGTGTAAGTTGATCCTAGCTCATATATATATATATATATATAGGGTTAGGATCCACTTACACTATGTAAAACTTAACTAGTTTTACACTAATTCATGGCCATTAGATGGGTAAAATGGATGGATGAGATTAACTCCTTACTTTTCCCCCAAGTGATAATCTTCACATATCCTACTTCTAATCTCATCCATCCATTTCACTCACCAATGGTCATGGATTCGTGTAAAAGTAGTTGAGTTTTATATAACGTCTCATATATATATACACTTTAAAGTTTTACATTTTTTGGACTGTTAGATGAAGGTAAATGATTGAATGAGATTAACAATAGGAAATGTGAAAATTATCGTGTAACCCCCGTAGCCCGGCCTAGACGGTTGACCCGAACTACGAAGATTACATGGGGAAAACCAAAGTCAACCCGAAAGTCAACCTTGATTAACGACCCTTTTTTTCCTTTTTAATCTTGTCTAGATGCACATTAGTCCTATATGTGATCACTCAAACACCATACTCAAAGATCACAAACATCAGAGATCAAACGGGGACCCAATTGAACAAATTACAATTTTAGGGACCAAATTGTAATTTCTGATAAATATGAGGACTTAACCCAAATTAAAGTTACCATAATGCAATTAGTCAGGTTTCATGCTTCACTGCCAAATTTCAGCTCAAACAGACATCCCAAACTCATACAATTGCACAAACAAGATTCAGGACCAAAATGCAACTTTTCAAAACATTTAACAGCCAATGTCAGCCCCCAACGGTCACCCGTTCCGAAACAGGCTTAGCCCGTTCCGAAACGCGGGGCCGTTCCGCAACGCGTACCGAAACGGGGGTCTGGCAGTAGCCTTTCCGTTTCGGAACGGTCCCTCCCGTTTCGGACGCCTGGGCTTGTTTAAGGCACCCGTTCCGAAACGGTATTGGCTGTTCCGAAACACCCTGCACAGCAAGCCTCAAAATGCATTCTTAAACATGCAATTAAACATCCAATCATGCTCCAAAAGCCACCAAACTTTGCCAACATGCAATTCAACATAAAAGAGGCATACTTGCATCAACAATTCAACAACATGTCAACATACACGAAAAACCCCAATTTCAAGGCTAAGCTTTCAACACAAGCAATCCACTTAAACAACATACATCCAATTCAAACTCATAAGCCAAACCATGTTCCAACAACATCAACAACACAAAACCATACTTGTCTGAACATAAACAAACACATACATCAACCCAAGAGATTCTACCCCATTGCCTTTATTAACTATAGCTATTAACCGAGACATACATCTCAAGTGGAGTCCTTCTTGAATCCCTTGCTCCTCGCTGTCCAAACTTCAAGAATCTGCATTGATGGACAAAAAGGAGCGTAGGCACATAATGCTTAGTGAGGAATGCTCAAAACCAAAACACCATCAATGCAGCGAGCCATAAATCACTTTTAAAACAAACTCGATTTGTTTACCAAAGCCATGTTTGAAAACCCCTTTTCAACAACAAGCTCAAAACCATGCATCGCACATACATGAAAACCAACCCTTAGTTTAGCAAACTAAGAAAACCCTTTTCAAAGCACAACTTGCAAAATCAACCATTTAGCCAAACCATGCATAAACACCATATGCAAGCTAAAACAAAACCTTGGAAAACACTCCCATTTCACAACATACCTTTCTTAAACTTGAAAGCCAATTCAAGCAAGAATCTTTTAAAACCATTTCACTAACCAACCAACACATGCATTAAACCAAAGGCAACATATATGAACCACAACATCATCATCACATGCCTTTAAAAACAAGTCTTAACAAGACTCCAATGCACTAAAGATATTTCATGCTCACATGCATCATTTTCCAAATGATAATCAACACTTGTTCAACTTAACAAGTAAACATGCATTCACAAGCATTATACACTTTCCATGCAACCATGCATCTTTTCAAGCATCTCATGCTTCACATGCAATTATGCATCAATTCAAGCATCCCATGCTTCATCACAATCAAGAACATCATATTGGCCTTCAAGTGATCAACCATATTCACTTTTCAACTCAACACCCAATCGGATACGCGGATTCCGAGCGTTGTCCCTACGCTCCATACACCCTACCAATCCAAGGTCTCCCAAATGGACTTTTAAACACCATTTGACCTCAACATCCTAAGGTTCCCATGTATGGACTTTTAAACACCATACAACCTTAGCTTTCCCGAGGTTCCCATGTATGGACTTTCAAACACCATACAACCTCAACTTTTCCCCAAGGTTCCCATGTATGGACTTTCAAACACCATACAACCTTGACATGCACAAGGTTCCCATGTATGGACTTTCAAACACCATACAACCTTTGCATTCACCGATTGGTAGTTGTATAACATCACTAACGAGATCCGGGACACCCTACACAAGATCCACACATGGACTTAACACCGCCATTGTAATCTCAACAAGCACAAGGTTCTCACATATGGACTTTTAAACACCATATAACCTTTGCTCAACCAAGGTCCTCGAATGGGCAACACCTCCATTATGACCTCAACCATCTCATTAGGATACTTGAAGGGAGTTTACCGGTCCACTCTTGACCACTCCACCTCCAAGGCGACTTAATTCACGGTGCACCCAATCCTATAGCCGGCTAACTATATCCGATCAAAGAACCAAGAACCACTTACATCACTTGCCAATATAACCACCTTACCACATTAGTCCAATGTTTCACATGCATAACCATAATGCAAAAACCATCACTTACCAACATTAATCCACTGTTTTAAAGCATTAAACAAAGCCATTGAACAACATGCAACACCATGCATCAAATCCACATTTTCAATGTATAAAACCAAGGATCTCTTACCTTGAGCATCCTTCACATATGGCTTTCAAAACCAGCATTAAACCATGCTAAAATATGCTTTCAAACAGATTTAAACCATGCAAAACACATGCATTTCAATCATCAACCACAATTGCTTGAAAGCCAATTTCACAATCATAATTCAAGAGCGAAAATTCATTCACTTACTCTTGAGCTTAGCAAAGTTGTTTAGACTTACACTAAGCTCCCAAAAACCTTCAAACCTTGGTTCAAAAGCTGAAAACCCAACTTCACTCACCGATAACCAAAACAAGGCTAGCCACCAAGCCTTCCAAGCATCCGAAACCTTCCGCAACACCTCTAAAGCTCACGGATCAAACTCCCCTGTTTCAAGCACACAAAAACAGCACATTAATGCATCATTATGCATTAAGAACAGCAGCCACACAACCAAACTCGCTGCTCATCACACAACCAACAATTCGGCTATCAAACACAACCGAAATCACCTCCAAACACTACCAAAACTTAACCCAGCCAAGATCCATCACTTCCAACCATTTTTAAACATCAATTAACATCCAAAATGATCACAAACACGTCCTTATACTCCCAGGTATAACAGATCACCAAAAACACTCCAAAAACAACCAAAAACTCAAGCAAAACTTAGGAAATTCAACCTATCCGGGATTGCATTAATTAAACCTCAACTTCTAATCAATTTAGCATTCATTTAACATCATTTTGACACTTCAAAACACTGCCCAAACAGATCACACGAAAATTTCACCAAAATCGCCAAATCTTGCATTTTAAGTCAAAATCAAGATTTCAATTGAAAAACCTTTAACAAAACACAAATCAAGGATTGAGAACTTGGGAATTTCAGTAAAGAACTGATAGTTTAGAGGAGAAGGACGTTCTTACCTCCAAACTTGAGTTTCTCCTTTTTGGAGCCAAAAAGCTTGATGAAACAACTTGCAAATTGAGAGGTTTTGTTGATGAGATAATTAGGAATCAAATGAGAGTTGAAATGAGTGATTTGAGTGACAAAATCAGAGGAGGAAATCTGGAGGAATGTGTTTGGTTTGAGAGAAAAGATGAGAGAAAATGGTTGAGAGAAAAGTTAGTTAGAATTATGAAAATATCTTCCCTCCACTTTTCTTTAGTTTAAAAACATTTAATTAATCATTTAATATATTTAGAAAATCTGGAGAAACTCCCATTGGGTAAATAGCTCCTTAAAGATTCAAAGTTTCAATCCTTTTTAAAACAGTCACGCAGTTTTCAAAAATTACATTTTGGTCACTAACCCAAAATGTCACCCTTCCAAACCTCATTTTCCAAAATTGATTTCACAGTTCACTTTTATATATTAAAAGATGATTTTAGAACATTTTTCCATATTTTTAATGCAACCCGAACTAGGCTTTCCTAAATTCACTCTTATATATTCGATCAGCACTTTGACCGAACCGGTCAACGCCCAAAACTTCTGAGCCCAAAACCGGGGCGTTACAACTCTCCCCCCCTTAGGAAATTTCGTCCTCGAAATTTCAACCGGAGAAAAGAGAACAACAACTTTCTCAAAACACACACAAGGCAACACAAAAACCTCAACCAACACTGAACACTTTCCACACAAAACTCCACTGAACCCAACACCACCACATGCTGTTCACAAACCCAGAACACTCATTTGTAAGATATATTTATAATGAAATGTCTAATAAAATCAACTCTACATTAGAATAACAAATAACTTTTGAGACCATCGGAGGAATGTACTGGAACTTCTTCTTCCGCATGTACAGTCATTTGTAAGATATATTTATAATGAAATGTCTAATAAAATCAACTCTACATTAGAATAACAAATAACTTTTGAGATTGTCTTTTATAATTTAGAACCAAATTGTTACTCCAATGCAATAATATTCTCCGTCAAATATGTTTGAATTGTTTATACTATTTTTTGGTTTGAGCCAAGGTATCCACCGTCGATAGTAGTAATTAATTCTCTCGCTGTTAGTATTTTCACTAAGAGGTAAACGATTGGCCATAAAATATACTCTATTCCTATTAATAGGAATTAAACTCCTAACCTCATGGTTAACGGGTGAGGTGAGGATTTTTATTAGAATTTTTACTAGTTTTTGAATTTTAATTTATTTAAAAATTAAAATGTTTTTAATATTTATATATTAATTTTCAAATAAGATTTTGTGTTTTTTTTTTTTACATAAAATGGAGAAGATTAAAATAAAAAGAAAGGGGGAGAAATGGTAGGCAGTGAATAAAAGTGAAGGATGAGGATGAAAACGAAAGAAGATTTTATAGAGTGGCTGTGTCATTCAGTTCTCAAGCGTCTCTCTCCCATCTCCTTTCCTTCCCTTCGATTAGAAATGGCGGAGAAAGCTTAATTATTACTCTTATTATTTGTCAAAAAAAAGAAAGAAAGAAACTAAAAAAAGTGGGTGCCTTGGTTTGCAGCTTTCATCTCGGGTTGCTCGGTTGATTTCTCTTTTTGGGTTAGGGATTTGGGGTTTCATTGCTTTCACTAATTAATCACTTAATACAAAGCCATGAGAAGTGGAAGAATCCAAAGCTCTGCTTCCTGTTCTGCGTCTTCTTCTTCCACATTCCCTCATCCTCCATGCCTCACCTCTGCTTCTCGCCATTGCAAGCTCCCTCGATTGTATGTTCTTATACACTTACGTTTGCTTTTATTTCTTTGTTTTTTTTTTTACTTTACCCTTGCCCTTGCCCTTGCCCTTGTTTTTCTTTGATGCCTTGGATGTTCTCAGACTGTCGCCTCGAGCTCTGTCTCTGTCTCAAAGGGTGTCCAGACATTGCCTAGTGCCCGAGACGACTCAGTTCTCATTTCCTAAACAGTCCAATACCATTGCCAGTAAGAAACATTTGTTTCACGCGGGCGAGGGAGCTTTGGTGACTTCAAACACTCAACCTATCTCCACTGGACCTCTTATTGGGGAGGAAAAGATTGGAGTGTTATTGTTGAACCTTGGAGGTCCCGAGACCCTTGACGATGTGCAGCCCTTCTTGTTTAACCTTTTTGCCGACCCGGTTTGTTTCATTCTTGGCTTCTGTTTCTTCTTCTTTAGATTCTGTAGGCAATTATTATGACCTTTCTTCAATATGATAACTAATATATTATTCCATTTTACACGGAGGTCTAACACTAATACACTAATACTTGATACAAGTACACTTGAGCTTATCATATGGAAAGAGAAGAAC
This sequence comes from Hibiscus trionum, assembly GCA_030270665.1. NCBI lineage: Eukaryota > Viridiplantae > Streptophyta > Magnoliopsida > Malvales > Malvaceae > Hibiscus > Hibiscus trionum. Next base: position 18,760,929 of record BSYR01000021.1, on the reverse strand, counting down.
TCAACCGTATAAGAAAACCCCAAAAACAATTGGCAATGGTGGAGAGATCCGACTTTAACATAAGGCCACAACAAATCTTAAATGGCTGCATAACAACACTGAACAATTTGGGTATCATGTTAAAAATGTAGATCCTTTGTTTCAAGTTGTTTGCTTTGCTACTAAGTTCATCATGGTCCAAAAGATGTTAGTTATATTGTCATTAAGGAACCCGTGGAGTGGTCCCGGTGGTAAAGGATGATGTATTTCATCTAGGTGACCCGGGTTTGAGCATCGTGTGTGTGCTTTATTAAAGGCTAAGAAAATTGAACAGATATTATCTTGTAATCACACCAGCATTTGGTTTCTTAGTTACCCTGTAACCTCTGTTTACAAGTAGATAAAGCGCTCCTTATCTATTTCCATGTCTAGTTACATGTGTCAGGTTAGCAAAATAAGAATCCAGACCCCCCCCCCCCCCCCAAAAAAAAAAAAAAATGAATTTGGTCATATATTTTCCCTCTATCTAGTTACTTGGACATTTTTTTGTTCCGTTCTGTTTTCTCATGCTAATTATCTAATTGGACAGGATATTATACGGCTACCAAGGTTGTTTCGTTTTTTGCAAAGGCCCTTGGCAAAGTTTATATCTGTTCTTAGAGCACCTAAGAGCAAGGAAGGCTATGCTTCAATTGGTGGTGGTTCTCCTCTTCGACGAATTACTGATGCTCAGGCATGATTGGTTTTTTATCATTAGAACTTCTTATGGACACATTTATATGTTATAAAACCTACCATTTTCAGTTTACTATGACGCTCATTAAGTAGTGTGGAAGAGAAGAAATAAATTGGCCTGAACTATTCTGAAGTAATTTTCAGGTGACTGAGTATGTTGCCCTGCACAAACATGTTCTGTAAACATTCACTTTCTCTAATTCTTTTATGCTGTTATCTGATTTTACTTTTAATGATTATGTTTTATCCCCTCAATAAGTTCTGTTAGAGAAAAGTATCTTTTATCTTGCAACCTTGACTCAAAGGGTGTTAGAAATATAATGAGATCATTTAAATGTTGGAACTGGTAATGGAAGCTATCACAACCTAGAGGTTAATCTTCTAGTTTTTTTTTTTACTTCTATATTTCTGTTCATTGTGCCAACCAATTATTTTTAATTTTTTAAAAATATTGTTTTATGTGTAAATGAAAATACTGATGTGTCCAAATTGCGGAAAGTAATTTTATTTGTTTATTGTTGGCTTTTTAAACTTCTGCCTTCATAGAGCAGATATATAATTGACATTGTTTTGGCTGATGGCTTGGATGGTTCCTTGGCCAGCAAAACTAAAATATGTACCTCAAGCAATCTTGAAATAATACATGTTAGTATATCTTTAGTGAGTCCATGATATGTTTTGCCCTATCCTTATCCATTTCAGGCTGAAGAGTTGAGAAAGTCACTTTGGGAAAAGAATGTCCCTGCAAAAGTGTATGTTGGTATGCGTTACTGGCATCCATTCACTGAAGAAGCAATTGAGCAGGTGTTTGTTAGTTTTAGCCTTTTATTTATATTTTATCTTTTGGTGACTGTTTGAAATTATTCACTTTGTATTTATTTTGTTGAATGCTTGAAATTGTGCATGTCAATGATATAGGAAACTTTGTTCTCGGCAGAACTTCATTGTGATTCTGTGTCCCAAATTAATTTTAGACAGTTCATATCGGGTAACACATTTCAGAAAACTAGCTTTGGACATTCTTCGGTTGAATGCCACTTGCCAATATTCAGAGAGAAGGCATCCTTGGAAATAAGTGCATTTATCTAGATCGAGCCACTACCATGAGAGACAAAAAGTAAAATGGAACAATGAAAAGTAATTATTGGATATATTTGTGATAAATAATGAATATGAAGTTTGAAATGTTATTTAAGGATGGAGGGACTAATCTGCACATGTCCTTGAGTTGTTTTTCTGCTTGTCTGATGTGGAACGAGGAAGCATGGTGTATATACAGTTACTATATGTCTCTATAAGAGTTAACTTTATCCTCCAATTCTAAATCATTTAAACTTATTGGATGAGAATATCACTTTACATTTTCAAAATTTTATTTATTTTTTCCATCTTGATTTGATATTTCATGATGCAGAAGTAAGTGAAATCACCGAAGTATTGTTTGTATTGTAATGCTTCAATAGTGAGTTATCATTTCTATGTGTGCATTTTAAACTTTATTGCTTGTTTTTCAAATTTATGGGTTGCTACTATATGCCTGCTTTTGTATAATTAGATTAAACTGATTTGAAGTTAGGTGTTCGCTTGTTTTCTTCTATTTCTAAAATGAGTCCATTTTTTCACAGATAATATTTGCATTTTTAGAGTTTCATTTAGGTATTACTTATAGTAAATCTGCTAGTTTCTTTTGGTAGTTCTGTTGTCTATATGGTGGCCTGTGAATAATTGATATGGGTTAAGGATAATATTTTTTCCCCGTCTTCTATTATATAAACGTTGATTTTGGTGATATATAATTATTTTACTTTCCTCTTAACAATATTGTAGATAAAAAAGGATGGAATAAGAAAGCTTGTTGTACTTCCACTTTATCCTCAATTTTCAATATCAACTAGCGGTTCAAGCCTTCGACTCTTGGAAAGTATATTTCGGTGAGGAATAAGGACACTTTTCTTACATTCCTCGATATAAACTTGAAGTATAATCTTAAATCAATTTGCTTCCTCTGACAATGTAATCAATTGGTTCCTCAGTGATGATGAGTATCTAGTGAACATGCAACATACAGTCATACCTTCTTGGTATCAACGTGAAGGATATATAAAATCTATGGCAAATTTAATTGAAAGAGAGCTGCAAAAGTTTGACCGTCCTGAAAAGGTATGTCCTTAAAACCTTTGTTGTATTCTTGTTGACTGAATTTTGGCAAATTGTTCTTTCATGGTTGGACCTGGTCTGAATTAATATGTGGCGTAGTTGTTTTTTGTATTTATTTTTTATTTTCACATGAGAAGAAAGGATGTTGCACCTATATTTTGTATGGAACTGATGTAGTGTTCCTAAGTGGGTTTATAATTCTTGTCATGTTTTGCTTCACCATGCTGTAAACTTGAAGGCTACCTGGTGACAATTCTGAATGGCTTTGGTTGACTTCCTTTGTTATGACCCTTGTTAGTAATCAAGTCACCGGGTGATTAAAGGGAATGCTAGAAGTAATTGCCTTACCTTTATTCTTGGAACGACTTATGATGTTGGATAGCTCAGATCGTCAGAGGGAGATTGAAACCTTTGGGACTTCTTAAAAGAGATACCAAGATCTTTAGGGTTTTTAATAAAATACTGACTTAACTTTTATTCATGCCAATTAGCCTCTTAAAGTAGAGGGTACATAGTTTACTAGAAATAAAAGACTTGAACAAAAAGATAAACATGATA